>CM067378.1:90389380-91661604 GCA_034510155.1 Eucriotettix oculatus | reverse complement strand
ATATACGTTCCCTTCCTCTGTTTCTTTCCTGAATCTAATTTATAATCTGTCCACATAAAAATTTCCTCTGGGCCGGATTTGAACCAGCGACCTATGGATAACTGAATGATTCCAACTACAGTCCACCGCTCTACCAACTGAGCTACCAGAGGACTTATACGTTCCCTTCCCTCTGTTTCTTTTCCTTAATCTAATTTATAATCTGTCCACATAAAAATTTCCTCTGGGCCGGATTTGAACCAGCGACCTATGGATTACTGAATGATTCCAACTACAGTCCACCGCTCTACCAACTGAGCTACCAGAGGACATATACGTTCCCTTCCCTCTGTTTCTTTTCCTTAATCTAATTTATAATCTGTCCACATAAAAATTTCCTCTGGGCCGGATTTGAACCAGCGACCTATGGATTACTGAATGATTCCAACTACAGTCCACCGCTCTACCAACTGAGCTACCAGAGGACATATACGTTCCCTTCCCTCTGTTTCTTTTCCTTAATCTAATTTATAATCTGTCCACATAAAAATTTCCTCTGGGCCGGATTTGAACCAGCGACCTATGGATTACTGAATGATTCCAACTACAGTCCACCGCTCTACCAACTGAGCTACCAGAGGACATATACGTTCCCTTCCCTCTGTTTCTTTTCCTTAATCTAATTTATAATCTGTCCACATAAAAATTTCCTCTGGGCCGGATTTGAACCAGCGACCTATGGATTACTGAATGATTCCAACTACAGTCCACCGCTCTACCAACTGAGCTACCAGAGGACATATACGTTCCCTTCCCTCTGTTTCTTTTCCTTAATCTAATTTATAATCTGTCCACATAAAAATTTCCTCTGGGCCGGATTTGAACCAGCGACCTATGGATTACTGAATGATTCCAACTACAGTCCACCGCTCTACCAACTGAGCTACCAGAGGACATATACGTTCCCTTCCCTCTGTTTCTTTTCCTTAATCTAATTTATAATCTGTCCACATAAAAATTTCCTCTGGGCCGGATTTGAACCAGCGACCTATGGATTACTGAATGATTCCAACTACAGTCCACCGCTCTACCAACTGAGCTACCAGAGGACATATACGTTACCTTCCCTCTGTTTCTCTTCCTTAATCTAATTTATAATCTGTCCACATAAAAATTTCCTCTGGGCCGGATTTGAACCAGCGACCTATGGATAACTGAAAGATTCCTACTACAGTCCACCGCTCTACCAACTGAGCTACCAGAAGACATATACGTTCCCTTTCCTCTGTTTCTTTTCCTTAATCTAATTTTTATTTGTCCACATAAAAATTTCCTCTGGGCCGGATTTGAACCAGCGACCTATGGATTACTGAATGATTCCAACTACAGTCCACCGCTCTACCAACTGAGCTACCAGAGGACTTATACGTTCCCTTCCCTCTGTTTCTTTTCCTTAATCTAATTTATAATCTGTCCACATAAAAATTTCCTCTGGGCCGGATTTGAACCAGCGACCTATGGATAACTGAATGATTCCAACTACAGTCCACCGCTCTACCAACTGAGCTACCAGAGGACTTATACGTTCCCTTCCCTCTGTTTCTTTTCCTTAATCTAATTTATAATCTGTCCACATAAAAATTTCCTCTGGGCCGGATTTGAACCAGCGACCTATGGATTACTGAATGATTCCAACTACAGTCCACCGCTCTACCAACTGAGCTACCAGAGGACATATACGTTACCTTCCCTCTGTTTCTCTTCCTTAAATAATTTATAATCTGTCCACATAAAAATTTCCTCTGGGCCGGATTTGAACCAGCGACCTATGGATTACTGAATGATTATAACTACAGTCCACCGCTCTACCAACTGAGCTACCAGAGGACATATACGTTCCCTTCCCTCTGTTTCTTTTCCTTAATCTAATTTATAATCTGTCCACATAAAAATTTCCTCTGGGCCGGATTTGAACCAGCGACCTATGGATAACTGAATGATTCCAACTACAGTCCACCGCTCTACCAACTGAGCTACCAGAGGACTTATACGTTCCCTTCCCTCTGTTTCTTTTCCTTAATCTAATTTATAATCTGTCCACATAAAAATTTCCTCTGGGCCGGATTTGAACCAGCGACCTATGGATTACTGAATGATTCCAACTACAGTCCACCGCTCTACCAACTGAGCTACCAGAGGACATATACGTTCCCTTCCCTCTGTTTCTTTTCCTTAATCTAATTTATAATCTGTCCACATAAAAATTTCCTCTGGGCCGGATTTGAACCAGCGACCTATGGATTACTGAATGATTCCAACTACAGTCCACCGCTCTACCAACTGAGCTACCAGAGGACTTATACGTTCCCTTCCCTCTGTTTCTTTTCCTTAATCTAATTTATAATCTGTCCACATAAAAATTTCCTCTGGGCCGGATTTGAACCAGCGACCTATGGATTACTGAATGATTCCAACTACAGTCCACCGCTCTACCAACTGAGCTACCAGAAGACATATACGTTCCCTTCCCTCTGTTTCTTTTCCTTAATCTAATTTATAATCTGTCCACATAAAAATTTCCTCTGGGCCGGATTTGAACCAGCGACCTATGGATTACTGAATGATTCCAACTACAGTCCACCGCTCTACCAACTGAGCTACCAGAGGACATATACGTTCCCTTCCCTCTGTTTCTTTTCCTTAATCTAATTTATAATCTGTCCACATAAAAATTTCCTCTGGGCCGGATTTGAACCAGCGACCTATGGATTACTGAATGATTCCAACTACAGTCCACCGCTCTACCAACTGAGCTACCAGAGGACATATACGTTCCCTTCCCTCTGTTTCTTTTCCTTAATCTAATTTATAATCTGTCCACATAAAAATTTCCTCTGGGCCGGATTTGAACCAGCGACCTATGGATTACTGAATGATTCCAACTACAGTCCACCGCTCTACCAACTGAGCTACCAGAGGACATATACGTTCCCTTCCCTCTGTTTCTTTTCCTTAATCTAATTTATAATCTGTCCACATAAAAATTTCCTCTGGGCCGGATTTGAACCAGCGACCTATGGATTACTGAATGATTCCAACTACAGTCCACCGCTCTACCAACTGAGCTACCAGAGGATATATACGTTCCGTTCCCTCTGTTACTTTCCTTAATCTAATTTATAATCTGTCCACATAAAAATTTCCTCTGGGCCGGATTTGAACCAGCGACCTATGGATTACTGAATGATTCCAACTACAGTCCACCGCTCTACCAACTGAGCTACCAGAGGACATATACGTTCCCTTCCCTCTGTTTCTTTTCCTTAATCTAATTTATAATCTGTCCACATAAAAATTTCCTCTGGGCCGGATTTGAACCAGCGACCTATGGATTACTGAATGATTCCAACTACAGTCCACCGCTCTACCAACTGAGCTACCAGAGGACTTATACGTTCCCTTCCCTCTGTTTCTTTTCCTTAATCTAATTTATAATCTGTCCACATAAAAATTTCCTCTGGGCCGGATTTGAACCAGCGACCTATGGATTACTGAATGATTCCAACTACAGTCCACCGCTCTACCAACTGAGCTACCAGAGGACTTATACGTTCCCTTCCCTCTGTTTCTTTTCCTTAATCTAATTTATAATCTGTCCACATAAAAATTTCCTCTGGGCCGGATTTGAACCAGCGACCTATGGATTACTGAATGATTCCAACTACAGTCCACCGCTCTACCAACTGAGCTACCAGAAGACATATACGTTCCCTTCCCTCTGTTTCTTTTCCTTAATCTAATTTATAATCTGTCCACATAAAAATTTCCTCTGGGCCGGATTTGAACCAGCGACCTATGGATTACTGAATGATTCCAACTACAGTCCACCGCTCTACCAACTGAGCTACCAGAAGACATATACGTTCCCTTCCCTCTGTTTCTTTTCCTTAATCTAATTTATAATCTGTCCACATAAAAATTTCCTCTGGGCCGGATTTGAACCAGCGACCTATGGATTACTGAATGATTCCAACTACAGTCCACCGCTCTACCAACTGAGCTACCAGAGGACTTATACGTTCCCTTCCCTCTGTTTCTTTTCCTTAATCTAATTTATAATCTGTCCACATAAAAATTTCCTCTGGGCCGGATTTGAACCAGCGACCTATGGATTACTGAATGATTCCAACTACAGTCCACCGCTCTACCAACTGAGCTACCAGAAGACATATACGTTCCCTTCCCTCTGTTTCTTTTCCTTAATCTAATTTATAATCTGTCCACATAAAAATTTCCTCTGGGCCGGATTTGAACCAGCGACCTATGGATTACTGAATGATTCCAACTACAGTCCACCGCTCTACCAACTGAGCTACCAGAGGACTTATACGTTCCCTTCCCTCTGTTTCTTTTCCTTAATCTAATTTGTAATCTGTCCATATAAAAATTTCCTCTGGGCCGGATTTGAACCAGCGACCTATGGATTACTGAATGATTCCAACTACAGTCCACCGCTCTACCAACTGAGCTACCAGAGGACTTATACGTTCCCTTCCCTCTGTTTCTTTTCCTTAATCTAATTTATAATCTGTCCACATAAAAATTTCCTCTGGGCCGGATTTGAACCAGCGACCTATGGATTACTGAATGATTCCAACTACAGTCCACCGCTCTACCAACTGAGCTACCAGAGGACTTATACGTTCCCTTCCCTCTGTTTCTTTTCCTTAATCTAATTTGTAATCTGTCCATATAAAAATTTCCTCTGGGCCGGATTTGAACCAGCGACCTATGGATTACTGAATGATTCCAACTACAGTCCACCGCTCTACCAACTGAGCTACCAGAAGACATATACGTTCCCTTCCCTCTGTTTCTTTTCCTTAATCTAATTTATAATCTGTCCACATAAAAATTTCCTCTGGGCCGGATTTGAACCAGCGACCAATGGATTACTGAATGATTCCAACTACAGTCCACCGCTCTACCATAAGCTACCAGAGGACATGTACGTTACCTTCCCTTTGTTTCTCTTCCTTAAATAATTTATAATCTGTCCACATAAAAATTTCCTCTGGGCCGGATTTGAACCAGCGACCTATGGATTACTGAATGATTCCAACTACAGTCCACCGCTCTACCAACTGAGCTACCAGAGGACATATACGTTCCCTTCCCTCTGTTTCTTTTCCTTAATCTAATTTATAATCTGTCCACATAAAAATTTCCTCTGGGCCGGATTTGAACCAGCGACCTATGGATTACTG
The DNA here is from genome assembly GCA_034510155.1 of Eucriotettix oculatus. Classification (NCBI taxonomy): domain Eukaryota; kingdom Metazoa; phylum Arthropoda; class Insecta; order Orthoptera; family Tetrigidae; genus Eucriotettix; species Eucriotettix oculatus. The sequence continues at coordinate 91,656,358 of CM067378.1, read as the reverse complement.
AATGATTCCAACTACAGTCCACCGCTCTACCAACTGAGCTACCAGAGGACTTATACGTTCCCTTCCCTCTGTTTCTTTTCCTTAATCTAATTTATAATCTGTCCACATAAAAATTTCCTCTGGGCCGGATTTGAACCAGCGACCTATGGATTACTGAATGATTCCAACTACAGTCCACCGCTCTACCAACTGAGCTACCAGAGGACATATACGTTCCCTTCCCTCTGTTTCTTTTCCTTAATCTAATTTATAATCTGTCCACATAAAAATTTCCTCTGGGCCGGATTTGAACCAGCGACCTATGGATTACTGAATGATTCCAACTACAGTCCACCGCTCTACCAACTGAGCTACCAGAGGACTTATACGTTCCCTTCCCTCTGTTTCTTTTCCTTAATCTAATTTATAATCTGTCCACATAAAAATTTCCTCTGGGCCGGATTTGAACCAGCGACCTATGGATTACTGAATGATTCCAACTACAGTCCACCGCTCTACCAACTGAGCTACCAGAGGACTTATACGTTCCCTTCCCTCTGTTTCTTTTCCTTAATCTAATTTATAATCTGTCCACATAAAAATTTCCTCTGGGCCGGATTTGAACCAGCGACCTATGGATTACTGAATGATTCCAACTACAGTCCACCGCTCTACCAACTGAGCTACCAGAGGACTTATACGTTCCCTTCCCTCTGTTTCTTTTCCTTAATCTAATTTATAATCTGTCCACATAAAAATTTCCTCTGGGCCGGATTTGAACCAGCGACCTATGGATTACTGAATGATTCCAACTACAGTCCACCGCTCTACCAACTGAGCTACCAGAGGACATATACGTTCCCTTCCCTCTGTTTCTTTTCCTTAATCTAATTTATAATCTGTCCACATAAAAATTTCCTCTGGGCCGGATTTGAACCAGCGACCTATGGATTACTGAATGATTCCAACTACAGTCCACCGCTCTACCAACTGAGCTACCAGAGGACATATACGTTCCCTTCCCTCTGTTTCTTTTCCTTAATCTAATTTATAATCTGTCCACATAAAAATTTCCTCTGGGCCGGATTTGAACCAGCGACCTATGGATTACTGAATGATTCCAACTACAGTCCACCGCTCTACCAACTGAGCTACCAGAGGACATATACGTTCCCTTCCATCTGTTTCTTTTCCTTAATCTAATTTATAATCTGTCCACATAAAAATTTCCTCTGGGCCGGATTTGAACCAGCGACCTATGGATTACTGAATGATTCCAACTACAGTCCACCGCTCTACCAACTGAGCTACCAGAGGATATATACGTTCCCTTCCCTCTGTTTCTTTTCCTGAATTTAATTTATAATCTGTCCACATAAAAATTTCCTCTGGGCCGGATTTGAACCAGCGACCTATGGATAACTGAATGATTCCAACTACAGTCCACCGCTCTACCAACTGAGCTACCAGAGGATATATACGTTCCCTTCCCTCTGTTTCTTTTCCTGAATTTAATTTATAATCTGTCCACATAAAAATTTCCTCTGGGCCGGATTTGAACCAGCGACCTATGGATTACTGAATGATTCCAACTACAGTCCACCGCTCTACCAACTGAGCTACCAGAGGACATATACGTTCCCTTCCCTCTGTTTCTTTTCCTTAATCTAATTTATAATCTGTCCACATAAAAATTTCCTCTGGGCCGGATTTGAACCAGCGACCTATGGATTACTGAATGATTCCAACTACAGTCCACCGCTCTACCAACTGAGCTACCAGAGGACATATACGTTCCCTTCCCTCTGTTTCTTTTCCTTAATCTAATTTATAATCTGTCCACATAAAAATTTCCTCTGGGCCGGATTTGAACCAGCGACCTATGGATTACTGAATGATTCCAACTACAGTCCACCGCTCTACCAACTGAGCTACCAGAGGTCACATACGTTCCCTTCCCTCTGTTTCTTTTCCTTAATCTAATTTATAATCTGTCCACATAAAAATTTCCTCTGGGCCGGATTTGAACCAGCGACCTATGGATTACTGAATGATTCCAACTACAGTCCACCGCTCTACCAACTGAGCTACCAGAGGACATATACGTTCCCTTCCCTCTGTTTCTTTTCCTTAATCTAATTTATAATCTGTCCACATAAAAATTTCCTCTGGGCCGGATTTGAACCAGCGACCTATGGATTACTGAATGATTCCAACTACAGTCCACCGCTCTACCAACTGAGCTACCAGAGGACTTATACGTTACCTTCCCTCTGTTTCTCTTCCTTAATCTAATTTAGAATCTTCCACATAAAAATTTCCTCTGGGCAGGATTTGAACCAGCGACCTATGGATAACTGAATGATTCCTACTACAGTCCACCGCTCTACCAACTGAGCTACCAGAAGACATATACGTTCCCTTCCCTCTGTTTCTTTTCCTTAATCTAATTTATAATCTGTCCACATAAAAATTTCCTCTGGGCCGGATTTGAACCAGCGACCTATGGATTACTGAATGATTCCAACTACAGTCCACCGCTCTACCAACTGAGCTACCAGAGGACATATACGTTCCCTTCCCTCTGTTTCTTTTCCTTAATCTAATTTATAATCTGTCCACATAAAAATTTCCTCTGGGCCGGATTTGAACCAGCGACCTATGGATTACTGAATGATTCCAACTACAGTCCACCGCTCTACCAACTGAGCTACCAGAGGACATATACGTTCCCTTCCCTCTGTTTCTTTTCCTTAATCTAATTTATAATCTGTCCACATAAAAATTTCCTCTGGGCCGGATTTGAACCAGCGACCTATGGATTACTGAATGATTCCAACTACAGTCCACCGCTCTACCAACTGAGCTACCAGAGGACTTATACGTTCCCTTCCCTCTGTTTCTTTTCCTTAATCTAATTTATAATCTGTCCACATAAAAATTTCCTCTGGGCCGGATTTGAACCAGCGACCTATGGATTACTGAATGATTCCAACTACAGTCCACCGCTCTACCAACTGAGCTACCAGAGGACATATACGTTCCCTTTCCTCTGTTTCTTTTCCTTAATCTAATTTATAATCTGTCCACATAAAAATTTCCTCTGGGCCGGATTTGAACCAGCGACCTATGGATTACTGAATGATTCCAACTACAGTCCACCGCTCTACCAACTGAGCTACCAGAGGACTTATACGTTCCCTTCCCTCTGTTTCTTTTCCTTAATCTAATTTATAATCTGTCCACATAAAAATTTCCTCTGGGCCGGATTTGAACCAGCGACCTATGGATTACTGAATGATTCCAACTACAGTCCACCGCTCTACCAACTGAGCTACCAGAGGACATATACGTTCCCTTCCCTCTGTTTCTTTTCCTTAATCTAATTTATAATCTGTCCACATAAAAATTTCCTCTGGGCCGGATTTGAACCAGCGACCTATGGATTACTGAATGATTCCAACTACAGTCCACCGCTCTACCAACTGAGCTACCAGAGGACATATACGTTCCCTTCCCTCTGTTTCTCTTCCTTAATCTAATTTATAATCTGTCCACATAAAAATTTCCTCTGGGCCGGATTTTAACCAGGGACCTATGGATTACTGAATGATTCCAACTACAGTCCACCGCTCTACCAACTGAGCTACCAGAGGATATATACGTTCCCTTCCCTCTGTTTCTTTTCCTGAATTTAATTTATAATCTGTCCACATAAAAATTTCCTCTGGGCCGGATTTGAACCAGCGACCTATGGATAACTGAATGATTCCAACTACAGTCCACCGCTCTACCAACTGAGCTACCAGAGGATATATACGTTCCCTTCCCTCTGTTTCTTTTCCTGAATTTAATTTATAATCTGTCCACATAAAAATTTCCTCTGGGCCGGATTTGAACCAGCGACCTATGGATTACTGAATGATTCCAACTACAGTCCACCGCTCTACCAACTGAGCTACCAGAGGATATATACGTTCCCTTCCCTCTGTTTCTTTTCCTGAATTTAATTTATAATCTGTCCACATAAAAATTTCCTCTGGGCCGGATTTGAACCAGCGACCTATGGATAACTGAATGATTCCAACTACAGTCCACCGCTCTACCAACTGAGCTACCAGAGGATATATACGTTCCCTTCCCTCTGTTTCTTTTCATTAATTTAATTTATAATCTGTCCACATAAAAATTTCCTCTGGGCCGGATTTGAACCAGCGACCTATGGATTACTGAATGATTCCAACTACAGTCCACCGCTCTACCAACTGAGCTACCAGAGGACATATACGTTCCCTTCCCTCTGTTTCTTTTCCTTAATCTAATTTATAATCTGTCCACATAAAAATTTCCTCTGGGCCGGATTTGAACCAGCGACCTATGGATTACTGAATGATTCCAACTACAGTCCACCGCTCTACCAACTGAGCTACCAGAGGACATATACGTTCCCTTCCCTCTGTTTCTTTTCCTTAATCTAATTTATAATCTGTCCACATAAAAATTTCCTCTGGGCCGGATTTGAACCAGCGACCTATGGATTACTGAATGATTCCAACTACAGTCCACCGCTCTACCAACTGAGCTACCAGAGGACATATACGTTCCCTTCCCTCTGTTTCTTTTCCTTAATCTAATTTATAATCTGTCCACATAAAAATTTCCTCTGGGCCGGATTTGAACCAGCGACCTATGGATTACTGAATGATTCCAACTACAGTCCACCGCTCTACCAACTGAACTACCAGAGGACATATACTTTACCTTCCCTCTGTTTCTCTTCCTTAATCTAAATTAGAATCTGTCCACATAAAAATTTCCTCTGGGCCGGATTTGAACCAGCGACCTATGGATAACTGAATATTTCTACGACAGTGCACCGCTCTACCAACTGAGCTACCAGAAGACATATACGTTCCCTTTCCTCTGTTTCTTTTCCTTAATCTAATTTATAATCTGTCCACATAAAAATTTCCTCTGGGCCGGATTTGAACCAGCGACCTATGGATTACTGAATGATTCCAACTACAGTCCACCGCTCTACCAACTGAGCTACCAGAGGACTTATACGTTCCCTTCCCTCTGTTTCTTTTCCTTAATCTAATTTATAATCTGTCCACATAAAAATTTCCTCTGGGCCGGATTTGAACCAGCGACCTATGGATTACTGAATGATTCCAACTACAGTCCACCGCTCTACCAACTGAGCTACCAGAGGACATATACGTTCCCTTCCCTCTGTTTCTTTTCCTTAATCTAATTTATAATCTGTCCACATAAAAATTTCCTCTGGGCCGGATTTGAACCAGCGACCTATGGATTACTGAATGATTCCAACTACAGTCCACCGCTCTACCAACTGAGCTACCAGAGGACTTATACGTTCCCTTCCCTCTGTTTCTTTTCCTTAATCTAATTTATAATCTGTCCACATAAAAATTTCCTCTGGGCCGGATTTGAACCAGCGACCTATGGATTACTGAATGATTCCAACTACAGTCCACCGCTCTACCAACTGAGCTACCAGAGGACATATACGTTCCCTTCCCTCTGTTTCTTTTCCTTAATCTAATTTATAATCTGTCCACATAAAAATTTCCTCTGGGCCGGATTTGAACCAGCGACCTATGGATTACTGAATGATTCCAACTACAGTCCACCGCTCTACCAACTGAGCTACCAGAGGACATATACGTTACCTTCCCTCTGTTTCTCTTCCTTAAATAATTTATAATCTGTCCACATAAAAATTTCCTCTGGGCCGGATTTGAACCAGCGACCTATGGATAACTGAAAGATTCCTACTACAGTCCACCGCTCTACCAACTGAGCTACCAGAAGACATATACGTTCCCTTTCCTCTGTTTCTTTTCCTTAATCTAATTTATAATCTGTCCACATAAAAATTTCCTCTGGGCCGGATTTGAACCAGCGACCTATGGATTACTGAATGATTCCAACTACAGTCCACCGCTCTACCAACTGAGCTACCAGAAGACATATACGTTCCCTTCCCTCTGTTTCTTTTCCTTAATCTAATTTATAATCTGTCCACATAAAAATTTCCTCTGGGCCGGATTTGAACCAGCGACCTATGGATTACTGAATGATTCCAACTACAGTCCACCGCTCTACCAACTGAGCTACCAGAAGACATATACGTTCCCTTCCCTCTGTTTCTTTTCCTTAATCTAATTTATAATCTGTCCACATAAAAATTTCCTCTGGGCCGGATTTGAACCAGCGACCTATGGATTACTGAATGATTCCAACTACAGTCCACCGCTCTACCAACTGAGCTACCAGAGGACTTATACGTTCCCTTCCCTCTGTTTCTTTTCCTTAATCTAATTTATAATCTGTCCACATAAAAATTTCCTCTGGGCCGGATTTGAACCAGCGACCTATGGATTACTGAATGATTCCAACTACAGTCCACCGCTCTACCAACTGAGCTACCAGAGGACATATACGTTCCCTTCCCTCTGTTTCTTTTCCTTAATCTAATTTATAATCTGTCCACATAAAAATTTCCTCTGGGCCGGATTTGAACCAGCGACCTATGGATTACTGAATGATTCCAACTACAGTCCACCGCTCTACCAACTGAGCTACCAGAGGACTTATACGTTCCCTTCCCTCTGTTTCTTTTCCTTAATCTAATTTATAATCTGTCCACATAAAAATTTCCTCTGGGCCGGATTTGAACCAGCGACCTATGGATTACTGAATGATTCCAACTACAGTCCACCGCTCTACCAACTGAGCTACCAGAAGACATATACGTTCCCTTCCCTCTGTTTCTTTTCCTTAATCTAATTTATAATCTGTCCACATAAAAATTTCCTCTGGGCCGGATTTGAACCAGCGACCTATGGATTACTGAATGATTCCAACTACAGTCCACCGCTCTACCAACTGAGCTACCAGAGGACATATACGTTCCCTTCCCTCTGTTTCTTTTCCTTAATCTAATTTATAATCTGTCCACATAAAAATTTCCTCTGGGCCGGATTTGAACCAGCGACCTATGGATTACTGAATGATTCCAACTACAGTCCACCGCTCTACCAACTGAGCTACCAGAGGACATATACGTTACCTTCCCTCTGTTTCTCTTCCTTAATCTAAATTAGAATCTGTCCACATAAAAATTTCCTCTGGGCCGGATTTGAACCAGCGACCTATGGATAACTGAAAGATTCCTACTACAGTCCACCGCTCTACCAACTGAGCTACCAGAAGACATATACGTTCCCTTTCCTCTGTTTCTTTTCCTTAATCTAATTTATAATCTGTCCACATAAAAATTTCCTCTGGGCCGGATTTGAACCAGCGACCTATGGATTACTGAATGATTCCAACTACAGTCCACCGCTCTACCAACTGAGCTACCAGAGGACATATACGTTACCTTCCCTCTGTTTCTTTTCCTTAATTTAATTTATAATCTGTCCACATAAAAATTTCCTCTGGGCCGGATTTGAACCAGCGACCTATGGATAACTGAATGATTCCAACTACAGTCCACCGCTCTACCAACTGAGCTACCAGAGGCTTATACTTTCCCTTCCCTCTGTTTCTTTTCCTAAATTTAATTTATAATCTGTCCACATAAAAATTTCCTCTGGGCCGGATTTGAACCAGCGACCTATGGATAACTGAATGATTCCAACTACAGTCCACCGCTCTACCAACTGAGCTACCAGAGGATATATACGTTCCCTTCCCTCTGTTTCTTTTCCTGAATTTAATTTATAATCTGTCCACATAAAAATTTCCTCTGGGCCGGATTTGAACCAGCGACCTATGGATAACTGAATGATTCCAACTACAGTCCACCGCTCTACCAACTGAGCTACCAGAGGATATATACGTTCCCTTCCCTCTGTTTCTTTTCCTGAATTTAATTTATAATCTGTCCACATAAAAATTTCCTCTGGGCCGGATTTGAACCAGCGACCTATGGATAACTGAATGATTCCTACTACAGTCCACCGCTCTACCAACTGAGCTACCAGAGGACATATACGTTACCTTCCCTCTGTTTCTCTTCCTTAATCTAAATTAGAATCTGTCCACATAAAAATTTCCTCTGGGCCGGATTTGAACCAGCGACCTATGGATAACTGAATGATTCCAACTACAGTCCACCGCTCTACCAACTGAGCTACCAGAGGATATATACGTTCCCTTCCCTCTGTTTCTTTTCCTTAATCTAATTTATAATCTGTCCACATAAAAATTTCCTCTGGGCCGGATTTGAACCAGCGACCTATGGATAACTGAATGATTCCTACTACAGTCCACCGCTCTACCAACTGAGCTACCAGAGGACTTATACGTTCCCTTCCCTCTGTTTCTTTTCCTTAATCTAATTTATAATCTGTCCACATAAAAATTTCCTCTGGGCCGGATTTGAACCAGCGACCTATGGATTACTGAATGATTCCAACTACAGTCCACCGCTCTACCAACTGAGCTACCAGAGGACATATACGTTACCTTCCCTCTGTTTCTCTTCCTTAATCTAAATTAGAATCTGTCCACATAAAAATTTCCTCTGGGCCGGATTTGAACCAGCGACCTATGGATAACTGAATATTTCTACGACAGTGCACCGCTCTACCAACTGAGCTACCAGAAGACATATACGTTCCCTTCCCTCTGTTTCTTTTCCTTAATCTAATTTATAATCTGTCCACATAAAAATTTCCTCTGGGCCGGATTTGAACCAGCGACCTATGGATAACTGAATGATTCCAACTACAGTCCACCGCTCTACCAACTGAGCTACCAGAGGATATATACGTTCCCTTCCCTCTGTTTCTTTTCCTGAATTTAATTTATAATCTGTCCACATAAAAATTTCCTCTGGGCCGGATTTGAACCAGCGACCTATGGATAACTGAATGATTCCAACTACAGTCCACCGCTCTATCAAGTGAGCTACCAGAGGCTTATACTTTCCCTTCCCTCTGTTTCTTTTCCTTAATCTAATTTATAATCTGTCCACATAAAAATTTCCTCTGGGCCGGATTTGAACCAGCGACCTATGGATTACTGAATGATTCCAACTACAGTCCACCGCTCTACCAACTGAGCTACCAGAGGACATATACGTTACCTTCCCTCTGTTTCTCTTCCTTAATCTAAATTAGAATCTGTCCACATAAAAATTTCCTCTGGGCCGGATTTGAACCAGCGACCTATGGATAACTGAATGATTCCTACTACAGTCCACCGCTCTACCAACTGAGCTACCAGAGGATATATACGTTCCCTTCCCTCTGTTTCTTTTCCTTAATCTAATTTATAATCTGTCCACATAAAAATTTCCTCTGGGCCGGATTTGAACCAGCGACCTATGGATAACTGAATGATTCCAACTACAGTCCACCGCTCTACCAACTGAGCTACCAGAGGACATATACGTTCCCTTCCATCTCTTTCTCTTCCTTAATCTAATTTATAATCTGTCCACATAAAAATTTCCTCTGGGCCGGATTTGAACCAGCGACCTATGGATAACTGAATGATTCCTACTACAGTCCACCGCTCTACCAACTGAGCTACCAGAGGACTTATACGTTCCCTTCCCTCTGTTTCTTTTCCTTAATCTAATTTATAATCTGTCCACATAAAAATTTCCTCTGGGCCGGATTTGAACCAGCGACCTATGGATAACTGAATGATTCCAACTACAGTCCACCGCTCTACCAACTGAGCTACCAGAGGACATATACGTTCCCTTCCCTCTGTTTCTTTTCCTTAATCTAATTTATAATCTGTCCACATAAAAATTTCCTCTGGGCCGGATTTGAACCAGCGACCTATGGATTACTGAATGATTCCAACTACAGTCCACCGCTCTACCAACTGAGCTACCAGAGGACATATACGTTACCTTCCCTCTGTTTCTCTTCCTTAAATAATTTATAATCTGTCCACATAAAAATTTCCTCTGGGCCGGATTTGAACCAGCGACCTATGGATAACTGAATGATTCCTACTACAGTCCACCGCTCTACCAACTGAGCTACCAGAGGACATATACGTTCCCTTCCCTCTGTTTCTTTTCCTTAATCTAATTTATAATCTGTCCACATAAAAATTTCCTCTGGGCCGGATTTGAACCAGCGACCTATGGATAACTGAATGATTCCAACTACAGTCCACCGCTCTACCAACTGAGCTACCAGAGGACTTATACGTTCCCTTCCCTCTGTTTCTTTTCCTTAATCTAATTTATAATCTGTCCACATAAAAATTTCCTCTGGGCCGGATTTGAACCAGCGACCTATGGATAACTGAATGATTCCAACTACAGTCCACCGCTCTACCAACTGAGCTACCAGAGGACATATACGTTACCTTCCCTCTGTTTCTCTTCCTTAATCTAAATTAGAATCTGTCCACATAAAAATTTCCTCTGGGCCGGATTTGAACCAGCGACCTATGGATAACTGAATGATTCCTACTACAGTCCACCGCTCTACCAACTGAGCTACCAGAGGACATATACGTTCATTTGTTTCTTTTCCTGAATTTAATTTATAATCTGTCCACATAAAAATTTCCTCTGGGCCGGATTTGAACCAGCGACCTATGGATAACTGAATGATTCCAACTACAGTCCACCGCTCTACCAACTGAGCTACCAGAGGATATATACGTTCCCTTCCCTCTGTTTCTTTTCCTGAATTTAATTTATAATCTGTCCACATAAAAATTTCCTCTGGGCCGGATTTGAACCAGCGACCTATGGATAACTGAATGATTCCAACTACAGTCCACCGCTCTACCAACTGAGCTACCAGAGGACATATACGTTACCTTCCCTCTGTTTCTCTTCCTTAAATAATTTATAATCTGTCCACATAAAAATTTCCTCTGGGCCGGATTTGAACCAGCGACCTATGGATAACTGAATGATTCCTACTACAGTCCACCGCTCTACCAACTGAGCTACCAGAGGACATATACGTTCCCTTCCCTCTGTTTCTTTTCCTTAATCTAATTTATAATCTGTCCACATAAAAATTTCCTCTGGGCCGGATTTGAACCAGCGACCTATGGATAACTGAATGATTCCTACTACAGTCCACCGCTCTACCAACTGAGCTACCAGAGGACATATACGTTCCCTTCCCTCTGTTTCTTTTCCTTAATCTAATTTATAATCTGTCCACATAAAAATTTCCTCTGGGCCGGATTTCAACCAGCGACCTATGGATAACTGAATGATTCCTACTACAGTCCACCGCTCTACCAACTGAGCTACCAGAGGACATATACGTTCCCTTCCCTCTGTTTCTTTTCCTTAATCTAATTTATAATCTGTCCACATAAAAATTTCCTCTGGGCCGGATTTGAACCAGCGACCTATGGATAACTGAATGATTCCAACTACAGTCCACCGCTCTACCAACTGAGCTACCAGAGGATATATACGTTCCCTTCCCTCTGTTTCTTTTCCTTAATCTAATTTATAATCTGTCCACATAAAAATTTCCTCTGGGCCGGATTTGAACCAGCGACCTATGGATAACTGAATGATTCCTACTACAGTCCACCGCTCTACCAACTGAGCTACCAGAGGACTTATACGTTCCCTTCCCTCTGTTTCTTTTCCTTAATCTAATTTATAATCTGTCCACATAAAAATTTCCTCTGGGCCGGATTTGAACCAGCGACCTATGGATAACTGAATGATTCCAACTACAGTCCACCGCTCTACCAACTGAGCTACCAGAGGACATATACGTTACCTTCCCTCTGTTTCTTTTCCTTAATCTAATTTATAATCTGTCCACATAAAAATTTCCTCTGGGCCGGATTTGAACCAGCGACCTATGGATAACTGAATGATTCCTACTACAGTCCACCGCTCTACCAACTGAGCTACCAGAGGACATATACGTTACCTTCCCTCTGTTTCTCTTCCTTAAATAATTTATAATCTGTCCACATAAAAATTTCCTCTGGGCCGGATTTGAACCAGCGACCTATGGATAACTGAATGATTCCTACTACAGTCCACCGCTCTACCAACTGAGCTACCAGAGGACATATACGTTCCCTTCCCTCTGTTTCTTTTCCTTAATCTAATTTATAATCTGTCCACATAAAAATTTCCTCTGGGCCGGATTTGAACCAGCGACCTATGGATAACTGAATGATTCCAACTACAGTCCACCGCTCTACCAACTGAGCTACCAGAGGACATATACGTTCATTTTCCTGAATTTAATTTATAATCTGTCCACATAAAAATTTCCTCTGGGCCGGATTTGAACCAGCGACCTATGGATAACTGAATGATTCCTACTACAGTCCACCGCTCTACCAACTGAGCTACCAGAGGACATATACGTTACCTTCCCTCTGTTTCTCTTCCTTAAATAATTTATAATCTGTCCACATAAAAATTTCCTCTGGGCCGGATTTGAACCAGCGACCTATGGATAACTGAATGATTCCTACTACAGTCCACCGCTCTACCAACTGAGCTACCAGAGGACATATACGTTCCCTTTCCTCTGTTTCTTTTCCTTAATCTAATTTATAATCTGTCCACATAAAAATTTCCTCTGGGCCGGATTTGAACCAGCGACCTATGGATAACTGAATGATTCCTACTACAGTCCACCGCTCTACCAACTGAGCTACCAGAGGACATATACGTTCCCTTCCCTCTGTTTCTTTTCCTTAATCTAATTTATAATCTGTCCACATAAAAATTTCCTCTGGGCCGGATTTGAACCAGCGACCTATGGATAACTGAATGATTCCAACTACAGTCCACCGCTCTACCAACTGAGCTACCAGAGGATATATACGTTCCCTTCCCTCTGTTTCTTTTCCTGAATTTAATTTATAATCTGTCCACATAAAAATTTCCTCTGGGCCGGATTTGAACCAGCGACCTATGGATAACTGAATGATTCCAACTACAGTCCACCGCTCTACCAACTGAGCTACCAGAGGATATATACGTTCCCTTCCATCTCTTTCTCTTCCTTAATCTAATTTATAATCTGTCCACATAAAAATTTCCTCTGGGCCGGATTTGAACCAGCGACCTATGGATAACTGAATGATTCCTACTACAGTCCACCGCTCTACCAACTGAGCTACCAGAAGACATATACGTTCCCTTTCCTCTGTTTCTTTTCCTTAATCTAATTTATAATCTGTCCACATAAAAATTTCCTCTGGGCCGGATTTGAACCAGCGACCTATGGATTACTGAATGATTCCTACTACAGTCCACCGCTCTACCAACTGAGCTACCAGAAGACATATACGTTTCTTCCCTCTGTTTCTTTTCCTTAATCTAATTTATAATCTGTCCACATAAAAATTTCCTCTGGGCCGGATTTGAACCAGCGACCTATGGATTACTGAATGATTCCAACTACAGTCCACCGCTCTACCAACTGAGCTACCAGAGGACATATACTTTACCTTCCCTCTGTTTCTCTTCCTTAATCTAAATTAGAATCTGTCCACATAAAAATTTCCTCTGGGCCGGATTTGAACCAGCGACCTATGGATAACTGAATATTTCTACGACAGTGCACCGCTCTACCAACTGAGCTACCAGAAGACATATACGTTCCCTTTCCTCTGTTTCTTTTCCTTAATCTAATTTATAATCTGTCCACATAAAAATTTCCTCTGGGCCGGATTTGAACCAGCGACCTATGGATTACTGAATGATTCCAACTACAGTCCACCGCTCTACCAACTGAGCTACCAGAGGACATATACGTTACCTTCCCTCTGTTTCTCTTCCTTAAATAATTTATAATCTGTCCACATAAAAATTTCCTCTGGGCCGGATTTGAACCAGCGACCTATGGATAACTGAATGATTCCTACTACAGTCCACCGCTCTACCAACTGAGCTACCAGAGGACTTATACGTTCCCTTCCCTCTGTTTCTTTTCCTTAATCTAATTTATAATCTGTCCACATAAAAATTTCCTCTGGGCCGGATTTGAACCAGCGACCTATGGATAACTGAATGATTCCAACTACAGTCCACCGCTCTACCAACTGAGCTACCAGAGGACTTATAGGTTCCCTTCCCTCTGTTTCTTTTCCTTAATCTAATTTATAATCTGTCCACATAAAAATTTCCTCTGGGCCGGATTTGAACCAGCGACCTATGGATAACTGAATGATTCCTACTACAGTCCACCGCTCTACCAACTGAGCTACCAGAAGACATATACGTTCCCTTCCCTCTGTTTCTTTTCCTTAATCTAATTTATAATCTGTCCACATAAAAATTTCCTCTGGGCCGGATTTGAACCAGCGACCTATGGATTACTGAATGATTCCAACTACAGTCCACCGCTCTACCAACTGAGCTACCAGAGGACATATACGTTACCTTCCCTCTGTTTCTCTTCCTTAATCTAAATTAGAATCTGTCCACATAAAAATTTCCTCTGGGCAGGATTTGAACCAGCGACCTATGGATAACTGAATGATACCATCTACAGTCCTCCGCTCTACCAACTGAGCTACCAGAGGACTTATATGTTACCTTCCCTCTGTTTCTTTTCCTTAATCTAATTTATAATCTGTCCATATAAAAATTTCCTCTGGGCCGGATTTGAACCAGCGACCTATGGATTACTGAATGATTCCAACTACAGTCCACCGCTCTACCAACTGAGCTACCAGAGGACTTATACGTTCCCTTCCCTCTGTTTCTTTTCCTTAATCTAATTTATAATCTGTCCACATAAAAATTTCCTCTGGGCCGGATTTGAACCAGCGACCTATGGATTACTGAATGATTCCAACTACAGTCCACCGCTCTACCAACTGAGCTACCAGAGGACATATACGTTACCTTCCCTCTGTTTCTCTTCCTTAATCTAAATTAGAATCTGTCCACATAAAAATTTCCTCTGGGCCGGATTTGAACCAGCGACCTATGGATAACTGAATGATTCCTACTACAGTCCACCGCTCTACCAACTGAGCTACCAGAGGACTTATACGTTCCCTTCCCTCTGTTTCTTTTCCTTAATCTAATTTATAATCTGTCCACATAAAAATTTCCTCTGGGCCGGATTTGAACCAGCGACCTATGGATTACTGAATGATTCCAACTACAGTCCACCGCTCTACCAACTGAGCTACCAGAGGACATATACGTTACCTTCCCTCTGTTTCTCTTCCTTAATCTAAATTAGAATCTGTCCACATAAAAATTTCCTCTGGGCCGGATTTGAACCAGCGACCTATGGATAACTGAATGATTCCTACTACAGTCCACCGCTCTACCAACTGAGCTACCAGAGGACTTATAAGTTCCCTTCCCTCTGTTTCTTTTCCTTAATCTAATTTATAATCTGTCCACATAAAAATTTCCTCTGGGCCGGATTTGAACCAGCGACCTATGGATAACTGAATGATTCCTACTACAGTCCACCGCTCTACCAACTGAGCTACCAGAGGACATATACGTTACCTTCCCTCTGTTTCTCTTCCTTAAATAATTTATAATCTGTCCACATAAAAATTTCCTCTGGGCCGGATTTGAACCAGCGACCTATGGATTACTGAATGATTCCAACTACAGTCCACCGCTCTACCAACTGAGCTACCAGAGGACATATACGTTACCTTCCCTCTGTTTCTCTTCCTTAATCTAAATTAGAATCTGTCCACATAAAAATTTCCTCTGGGCCGGATTTGAACCAGCGACCTATGGATAACTGAATGATTCCTACTACAGTCCACCGCTCTACCAACTGAGCTACCAGAGGACTTATATCTTCCCTTCCCTCTGTTTCTTTTCCTTAATCTAATTTATAATCTGTCCACATAAAAATTTCCTCTGGGCCGGATTTGAACCAGCGACCTATGGATTACTGAATGATTCCAACTACAGTCCACCGCTCTACCAACTGAGCTACCAGAGGACTTATACGTTCCCTTCCCTCTGTTTCTTTTCCTTAATCTAATTTATAATCTGTCCACATAAAAATTTCCTCTGGGCCGGATTTGAACCAGCGACCTATGGATTACTGAATGATTCCAACTACAGTCCACCGCTCTACCAACTGAGCTACCAGAGGACATATACGTTACCTTCCCTCTGTTTCTCTTCCTTAATCTAAATTAGAATCTGTCCACATAAAAATTTCCTCTGGGCCGGATTTGAACCAGCGACCTATGGATAACTGAATGATTCCTACTACAGTCCACCGCTCTACCAACTGAGCTACCAGAGGACTTATACGTTCCCTTCCTCTGTTTCTTTTCCTTAATCTAATTTATAATCTGTCCACATAAAAATTTCCTCTGGGCCGGATTTGAACCAGCGACCTATGGATTACTGAATGATTCCAACTACAGTCCACCGCTCTACCAACTGAGCTACCAGAGGACATATACGTTACCTTCCCTCTGTTTCTCTTCCTTAAATAATTTATAATCTGTCCACATAAAAATTTCCTCTGGGCCGGATTTGAACCAGCGACCTATGGATAACTGAATGATTCCTACTACAGTCCACCGCTCTACCAACTGAGCTACCAGAAGACATATACGTTCCCTTTCCTCTGTTTCTTTTCCTTAATCTAATTTATAATCTGTCCACATAAAAATTTCCTCTGGGCCGGATTTGAACCAGCGACCTATGGATTACTGAATGATTCCAACTACAGTCCACCGCTCTACCAACTGAGCTACCAGAGGACATATACGTTACCTTCCCTCTGTTTCTTTTCCTTAATCTAATTTATAATCTGTCCACATAAAAATTTCCTCTGGGCCGGATTTGAACCAGCGACCTATGGATAACTGAATGATTCCAACTACAGTCCACCGCTCTACCAACTGAGCTACCAGAGGACATATACGTTCCTTCCCTCTGTTTCTTTTCCTTAATCTAATTTATAATCTGTCCACATAAAAATTTCCTCTGGGCCGGATTTGAACCAGCGACCTATGGATAACTGAAAGATTCCTACTACAGTCCACCGCTCTACCAACTGAGCTACCAGAAGACATATACGTTCCCTTTCCTCTGTTTCTTTTCCTTAATCTAATTTATAATCTGTCCACATAAAAATTTCCTCTGGGCCGGATTTGAACCAGCGACCTATGGATTACTGAATGATTCCAACTACAGTCCACCGCTCTACCAACTGAGCTACCAGAGGACTTATACGTTCCCTTCCCTCTGTTTCTTTTCCTTAATCTAATTTATAATCTGTCCACATAAAAATTTCCTCTGGGCCGGATTTGAACCAGCGACCTATGGATAACTGAATGATTCCTACTACAGTCCACCGCTCTACCAACTGAGCTACCAGAGGACTTATACGTTCCCTTCCCTCTGTTTCTTTTCCTTAATCTAATTTATAATCTGTCCACATAAAAATTTCCTCTGGGCCGGATTTGAACCAGCGACCTATGGATTACTGAATGATTCCAACTACAGTCCACCGCTCTACCAACTGAGCTACCAGAGGACATATACGTTACCTTCCCTCTGTTTCTTTTCCTTAATCTAATTTATAATCTGTCCACATAAAAATTTCCTCTGGGCCGGATTTGAACCAGCGACCTATGGATAACTGAATGATTCCTACTACAGTCCACCGCTCTACCAACTGAGCTACCAGAGGACATATACGTTCCTTTCCCTCTGTTTCTTTTCCTTAATCTAATTTATAATCTGTCCACATAAAAATTTCCTCTGGGCCGGATTTGAACCAGCGACCTATGGATAACTGAATGATTCCTACTACAGTCCACCGCTCTACCAACTGAGCTACCAGAGGACTTATACGTTCCCTTCCCTCTGTTTCTTTTCCTTAATCTAATTTATAATCTGTCCACATAAAAATTTCCTCTGGGCCGGATTTGAACCAGCGACCTATGGATAACTGAATGATTCCTACTACAGTCCACCGCTCTACCAACTGAGCTACCAGAGGACTTATACGTTCCCTTCCCTCTGTTTCTTTTCCTTAATCTAATTTATAATCTGTCCACATAAAAATTTCCTCTGGGCCGGATTTGAACCAGCGACCTATGGATTACTGAATGATTCCAACTACAGTCCACCGCTCTACCAACTGAGCTACCAGAGGACATATACGTTACCTTCCCTTTGTTTCTCTTCCTTAAATAATTTATAATCTGTCCACATAAAAATTTCCTCTGGGCCGGATTTGAACCAGCGACCTATGGATAACTGAATGATTCCTACTACAGTCCACCGCTCTACCAACTGAGCTACCAGAGGACTTATACGTTACCTTCCCTCTGTTTCTTTTCCTTAATCTAATTTATAATCTGTCCACATAAAAATTTCCTCTGGGCCGGATTTGAACCAGCGACCTATGGATTACTGAATGATTCCAACTACAGTCCACCGCTCTACCAACTGAGCTACCAGAGGACATATACGTTCCCTTCCCTCTGTTTCTCTTCCTTAAATAATTTATAATCTGTCCACATAAAAATTTCCTCTGGGCCGGATTTGAACCAGCGACCTATGGATAACTGAATGATTCCTACTACAGTCCACCGCTCTACCAACTGAGCTACCAGAGGACTTATAAGTTCCCTTCCCTCTGTTTCTTTTCCTTAATCTAATTTATAATCTGTCCACATAAAATTTTCCTCTGGGCCGGATTTGAACCAGAAACCTATGGATAACTGAAAGATTCCTACTACAGTCCACCGCTCTACCAACTGAGCTACCAGAGGACTTATATCTTCGCTTCCCTCTGTTTCTTTTCCTTAATCTAATTTATAATCTGTCCACATAAAAATTTCCTCTGGGCCGGATTTGAACCAGCGACCTATGGATAACTGAATATTTCTACGACAGTGCACCGCTCTACCAACTGAGCTACCAGAAGACATATACGTTCCCTTTCCTCTGTTTCTTTTCCTTAATCTAATTTATAATCTGTCCACATAAAAATTTCCTCTGGGCCGGATTTGAACCAGCGACCTATGGATTACTGAATGATTCCTACTACAGTCCACCGCTCTACCAACTGAGCTACCAGAGGACATATACGTTACCTTCCCTCTGTTTCTTTTCCTTAAATAATTTATAATCTGTCCACATAAAAATTTCCTCTGGGCCGGATTTGAACCAGCGACCTATGGATAACTGAATGATTCCAACTACAGTCCACCGCTCTACCAACTGAGCTACCAGAGGACTTATAAGTTCCCTTCCCTCTGTTTCTTTTCCTTAATCTAATTTATAATCTGTCCACATAAAAATTTCCTCTGGGCCGGATTTGAACCAGCGACCTATGGATAACTGAATGATTCCTACTACAGTCCACCGCTCTACCAACTGAGCTACCAGAGGACTTATATCTTCCCTTCCCTCTGTTTCTTTTCCTTAATCTAATTTATAATCTGTCCACATAAAAATTTCCTCTGGGCCGGATTTGAACCAGCGACCTATGGATAACTGAATGATTCCAACTACAGTCCACCGCTCTACCAACTGAGCTACCAGAGGACATATACGTTACCTTCCCTCTGTTTCTCTTCCTTAATCTAAATTAGAATCTGTCCACATAAAAATTTCCTCTGGGCCGGATTTGAACCAGCGACCTATGGATAACTGAATGATTCCTACTACAGTCCACCGCTCTACCAACTGAGCTACCAGAGGACTTATAAGTTCCTTCCCTCTGTTTCTTTTCCTTAATCTAATTTATAATCTGTCCACATAAAAATTTCCTCTGGGCCGGATTTGAACCAGCGACCTATGGATAACTGAATGATTCCAACTACAGTCCACCGCTCTACCAACTGAGCTACCAGAGGACTTATACGTTCCCTTCCCTCTGTTTCTTTTCCTTAATCTAATTTATAATCTGTCCACATAAAAATTTCCTCTGGGCCGGATTTGAACCAGCGACCTATGGATTACTGAATGATTCCAACTACAGTCCACCGCTCTACCAACTGAGCTACCAGAGGACATATACGTTACCTTCCCTCTGTTTCTCTTCCTTAAATAATTTATAATCTGTCCACATAAAAATTTCCTCTGGGCCGGATTTGAACCAGCGACCTATGGATAACTGAATGATTCCTACTACAGTCCACCGCTCTACCAACTGAGCTACCAGAGGACATATAAGTTCACTTCCCTCTGTTTCTTTTCCTTAATCTAATTTATAATCTGTCCACATAAAAATTTTCTCTGGGCCGGATTTGAACCAGCGACCTATGGATAACTGAATGATTCCTACTACAGTCCACCGCTCTACCAACTGAGCTACCAGAGGACATATACGTTACCTTCCCTTTGTTTCTCTTCCTTAAATAATTTATAATCTGTCCACATAAAAATTTCCTCTGGGCCGGATTTGAACCAGCGACCTATGGATAACTGAATGATTCCTACTACAGTCCACCGCTCTACCAACTGAGCTACCAGAGGACTTATACATTCCTTCCCTCTGTTTCTTTTCCTTAATCTAATTTATAATCTGTCCACATAAAAATTTCCTCTGGGCCGGATTTGAACCAGCGACCTATGGATTACTGAATGATTCCAACTACAGTCCACCGCTCTACCAACTGAGCTACCAGAGGACATATACGTTACCTTCCCTTTGTTTCTCTTCCTTAAATAATTTATAATCTGTCCACATAAAAATTTCCTCTGGGCCGGATTTGAACCAGCGACCTATGGATAACTGAATGATTCCAACTACAGTCCACCGCTCTACCAACTGAGCTACCAGAGGACATATACGTTACCTTCCCTCTGTTTCTTTTCCTTAATCTAATTTATAATCTGTCCACATAAAAATTTCCTCTGGGCCGGATTTGAACCAGCGACCTATGGATAACTGAATGATTCCAACTACAGTCCACCGCTCTACCAACTGAGCTACCAGAGGACTTATACGTTCCCTTCCCTCTGTTTCTTTTCCTTAATCTAATTTATAATCTGTCCACATAAAAATTT
Source organism: Eucriotettix oculatus (assembly GCA_034510155.1). Classification (NCBI taxonomy): domain Eukaryota; kingdom Metazoa; phylum Arthropoda; class Insecta; order Orthoptera; family Tetrigidae; genus Eucriotettix; species Eucriotettix oculatus. The sequence continues at coordinate 91,635,384 of CM067378.1, read as the reverse complement.
CCTCTGGGCCGGATTTGAACCAGCGACCTATGGATAACTGAATGATTCCAACTACAGTCCACCGCTCTACCAACTGAGCTACCAGAGGATATATGTTACCTTCCCTCTGTTTCATTTCCCCAATTTAATTTATAATCTGTCCACATAAAAATTTCCTCTGGGCCGGATTTGAACCAGCGACCTATGGATAACTGAATGATTCCTACTACAGTCCACCGCTCTACCAACTGAGCTACCAGAGGACTTATACGTTCCCTTCCCTCTGTTTCTTTTCCTTAATCTAATTTATAATCTGTCCACATAAAAATTTCCTCTGGGCCGGATTTGAACCAGCGACCTATGGATAACTGAATGATTCCTACTACAGTCCACCGCTCTACCAACTGAGCTACCAGAGGACTTATACGTTCCCTTCCCTCTGTTTCTTTTCCTTAATCTAATTTATAATCTGTCCACATAAAAATTTCCTCTGGGCCGGATTTGAACCAGCGACCTATGGATAACTGAATGATTCCTACTACAGTCCACCGCTCTACCAACTGAGCTACCAGAAGACATATACGTTCCCTTCCCTCTGTTTCTTTTCCTTAATCTAATTTATAATCTGTCCACATAAAAATTTCCTCTGGGCCGGATTTGAACCAGCGACCTATGGATAACTGAATGATTCCAACTACAGTCCACCGCTCTACCAACTGAGCTACCAGAGGACATATACGTTACCTTCCCTTTGTTTCTCTTCCTTAAATAATTTATAATCTGTCCACATAAAAATTTCCTCTGGGCCGGATTTGAACCAGCGACCTATGGATAACTGAATGATACCATCTACAGTCCTACGCTCTACCAACTGAGCTACCAGAGGACTTATATGTTACCTTCCCTCTGTTTCTTTTCCTTAATCTAATTTATAATCTGTCCACATAAAAATTTCCTCTGGGCCGGATTTGAACCAGCGACCTATGGATAACTGAATGATTCCTACTACAGTCCACCGCTCTACCAACTGAGCTACCAGAGGACTTATACGTTCCCTTCCCTCTGTTTCTTTTCCTTAATCTAATTTATAATCTGTCCACATAAAAATTTCCTCTGGGCCGGATTTGAACCAGCGACCTATGGATTACTGAATGATTCCAACTACAGTCCACCGCTCTACCAACTGAGCTACCAGAGGACATATACGTTACCTTCCCTTTGTTTCTCTTCCTTAAATAATTTATAATCTGTCCACATAAAAATTTCCTCTGGGACGGATTTGAACCAGCGACCTATGGATAACTGAATGATTCCTACTACAGTCCACCGCTCTACCAACTGAGCTACCAGAGGACTTATAAGTTCCTTTCCCTCTGTTTCTTTTCCTTAATCTAATTTATAATCTGTCCACATAAAAATTTCCTCTGGGCCGGATTTGAACCAGCGACCTATGGATAACTGAATGATTCCTACTACAGTCCACCGCTCTACCAACTGAGCTACCAGAGGACTTATACGTTCCCTTCCCTCTGTTTCTTTTCCTTAATCTAATTTATAATCTGTCCACATAAAAATTTCCTCTGGGCCGGATTTGAACCAGCGACCTATGGATAACTGAATGATTCCAACTACAGTCCACCGCTCTACCAACTGAGCTACCAGAGGACATATACGTTACCTTCCCTTTGTTTCTTTTCCTAAATTCAATTTATAATCTGTCCACATAAAAATTTCCTCTGGGCCGGATTTGAACCAGCGACCTATGGATAACTGAATGATTCCTACTACAGTCCACCGCTCTACCAACTGAGCTACCAGAGGACTTATACGTTCCCTTCCCTCTGTTTCTTTTCCTTAATCTAATTTATAATCTGTCCACATAAAAATTTCCTCTGGGCCGGATTTGAACCAGCGACCTATGGATAACTGAATGATTCCAACTACAGTCCACCGCTCTACCAACTGAGCTACCAGAGGACATATACGTTACCTTCCCTCTGTTTCTCTTCCTTAAATAATTTATAATCTGTCCACATAAAAATTTCCTCTGGGCCGGATTTGAACCAGCGACCTATGGATAACTGAATGATTCCTACTACAGTCCACCGCTCTACCAACTGAGCTACCAGAGGACTTATACGTTCCCTTCCCTCTGTTTCTTTTCCTTAATCTAATTTATAATCTGTCCACATAAAAATTTCCTCTGGGCCGGATTTGAACCAGCGACCTATGGATAACTGAATGATTCCAACTACAGTCCACCGCTCTACCAACTGAGCTACCAGAGGACATATACGTTACCTTCCCTCTGTTTCTCTTCCTTAATATAATTTATAATCTGTCCACATAAAAATTTCCTCTGGGCCGGATTTGAACCAGCGACCTATGGATAACTGAATGATTCCTACTACAGTCCACCGCTCTACCAACTGAGCTACCAGAAGACATATACGTTCCCTTCCCTCTGTTTCTTTTCCTTAATCTAATTTATAATCTGTCCACATAAAAATTTCCTCTGGGCCGGATTTGAACCAGCGACCTATGGATAACTGAATGATTCCTACTACAGTCCACCGCTCTACCAACTGAGCTACCAGAGGACTTATACGTTCCCTTCCCTCTGTTTCTTTTCCTTAATCTAATTTATAATCTGTCCACATAAAAATTTCCTCTGGGCCGGATTTGAACCAGCGACCTATGGATTACTGAATGATTCCAACTACAGTCCACCGCTCTACCAACTGAGCTACCAGAGGACATATACGTTACCTTCCCTCTGTTTCTCTTCCTTAAATAATTTATAATCTGTCCACATAAAAATTTCCTCTGGGCCGGATTTGAACCAGCGACCTATGGATAACTGAATGATTCCTACTACAGTCCACCGCTCTACCAACTGAGCTACCAGAGGACTTATACGTTCCCTTCCCTCTGTTTCTTTTCCTTAATCTAATTTATAATCTGTCCACATAAAAATTTCCTCTGGGCCGGATTTGAACCAGCGACCTATGGATAACTGAATGATTCCAACTACAGTCCACCGCTCTACCAACTGAGCTACCAGAGGATATATACGTTCCGTTCCCTCTGTTACTTTCCTTAATCTAATTTATAATCTGTCCACATAAAAATTTCCTCTGGGCCGGATTTGAACCAGCGACCTATGGATAACTGAATGATTCCAACTACAGTCCACCGCTCTACCAACTGAGCTACCAGAGGACTTATACGTTCCCTTCCCTCTGTTTCTTTTCCTTAATCTAATTTATAATCTGTCCACATAAAAATTTCCTCTGGGCCGGATTTGAACCAGCGACCTATGGATAACTGAATGATTCCTACTACAGTCCACCGCTCTACCAACTGAGCTACCAGAGGACATATACGTTACCTTCCCTCTGTTTCTCTTCCTTAAATAATTTATAATCTGTCCACATAAAAATTTCCTCTGGGCCGGATTTGAACCAGCGACCTATGGATAACTGAATGATTCCTACTACAGTCCACCGCTCTACCAACTGAGCTACCAGAGGACTTATACGTTCCCTTCCCTCTGTTTCTTTTCCTTAATCTAATTTATAATCTGTCCACATAAAAATTTCCTCTGGGCCGGATTTGAACCAGCGACCTATGGATAACTGAATGATTCCAACTACAGTCCACCGCTCTACCAACTGAGCTACCAGAGGACTTATACATTGCCTTCCCTCTGTTTCTTTTCCTTAATCTAATTTATAATCTGTCCACATAAAAATTTCCTCTGGGCCGGATTTGAACCAGCGACCTATGGATAACTGAAAGATTCCTACTACAGTCCACCGCTCTACCAACTGAGCTACCAGAAGACATATACGTTCCCTTTCCTCTGTTTCTTTTCCTTAATCTAATTTATAATCTGTCCACATAAAAATTTCCTCTGGGCCGGATTTGAACCAGCGACCTATGGATTACTGAATGATTCCAACTACAGTCCACCGCTCTACCAACTGAGCTACCAGAGGACATATACGTTACCTTCCCTTTGTTTCTCTTCCTTAAATAATTTATAATCTGTCCACATAAAAATTTCCTCTGGGCCGGATTTGAACCAGCGACCTATGGATAACTGAATGATTCCTACTACAGTCCACCGCTCTACCAACTGAGCTACCAGAGGACTTATAAGTTCCCTTCCCTCTGTTTCTTTTCCTTAATCTAATTTATAATCTGTCCACATAAAATTTTCCTCTGGGCCGGATTTGAACCAGCGACCTATGGATAACTGAATGATTCCTACTACAGTCCACCGCTCTACCAACTGAGCTACCAGAGGACTTATATCTTCTCTTCCCTCTGTTTCTTTTCCTTAATCTAATTTATAATCTGTCCACATAAAAATTTCCTCTGGGCCGGATTTGAACCAGCGACCTATGGATTACTGAATGATTCCAACTACAGTCCACCGCTCTACCAACTGAGCTACCAGAGGACATATACGTTACCTTCCCTTTGTTTCTCTTCCTTAAATAATTTATAATCTGTCCACATAAAAATTTCCTCTGGGCCGGATTTGAACCAGCGACCTATGGATAACTGAATGATTCCTACTACAGTCCACCGCTCTACCAACTGAGCTACCAGAGGACTTATACGTTCCCTTCCCTCTGTTTCTTTTCCTTAATCTAATTTATAATCTGTCCACATAAAAATTTCCTCTGGGCCGGATTTGAACCAGCGACCTATGGATAACTGAATGATTCCTACTACAGTCCACCGCTCTACCAACTGAGCTACCAGAGGACTTATATCTTCCCTTCCCTCTGTTTCTTTTCCTTAATCTAATTTATAATCTGTCCACATAAAAATTTCCTCTGGGCCGGATTTGAACCAGCGACCTATGGATTACTGAATGATTCCAACTACAGTCCACCGCTCTACCAACTGAGCTACCAGAGGACATATACGTTACCTTCCCTTTGTTTCTCTTCCTTAAATAATTTATAATCTGTCCACATAAAAATTTCCTCTGGGCCGGATTTGAACCAGCGACCTATGGATAACTGAATGATTCCTACTACAGTCCACCGCTCTACCATCTGAGCTACCAGAGGACTTATACGTTCCCTTCCCTCTGTTTCTTTTCCTTAATCTAATTTATAATCTGTCCACATAAAAATTTCCTCTTGGCCGGATTTGAACCAGCGACCTATGGATAACTTAAGGATTCCTACTACAGTCCACCGCTCTACCAACTGAGCTACCAGAGGACATATACGTATCCTTCCCTTCCCTCTGTTTCTTTTCCTTAATCTAATTTATAATCTGTCCACATAAAAATTTCTTCTGGGCCGGATTTGAACCAGCGACCTATGGATAACTAAATGATTCCTACTACAGTCCACCGCTCTACCATCTGAGCTACCAGACGACTTATACGTCCCCTTCCCTCTGTTTCTTTTCCTTAATCTAATTTATAATCTGTCCACATAAAAATTTCCTCTGGGCTGGATTTGAACCAGCGACTATTGATTACTGAATGATTCCTACTACAGTCCACCGCTCTACCAACTGAGCTACCAGAGGACTTATACGTATCTTTCCCTCTGTTTCTTTTCCTTTATCTAATTTATAATCTGTGCACATAAAAATTTCGTCTGGGCAGAATTTGAACCAGCGACCTATGGATAACTGAATGATTCCTAGTACAGTCCACCGCTCTACCAACTGAGCTTACATAGTATTAATTCTTTCTCATCTTTCAATTTTTTAATCTTCCTAAAATTGCTTTTTTTTTGCAAGTCAATTTTGTGTTTCATATGGTTTCGGTTTTTTATACATATATTGAATAGTAACTTACATTTTTTCTAATGCATGTACTGGCTTTTAATTAAATTTTTTAGTTTAAATTTTATCTTTTGTATTTTTTAATTGATGTATGGTAATATGACATATTTTGGGCGACGTTTTTGTGATTTACCATATTTAAAATTAAATAACAGAATAGAATATATGTGAATATCGAGGTTTATACCGGATGTTTTTATTTATTTACTGTTAGAATTGTAACGTAGTAAAACTTTACTATTGTCGAATTTTAAAGTTTGTAACGCTACCTCCGTATATTCTCACCCCCCGTTATACCGTTCTATCTTTTCTCACTGGCTGTGGTACAGAAATCGTTGATGCGGATGAATTGTGCGGTTCTTATCGCTCTTTTTACATTTCATTGAGTTTGAATTGCAGCTGCAGCAGTTTCCTTAACAAATTTTCTCTGTCAATGCTACGATTCTTTTTTTCTGAGTTGTTTTATCTCAGAAGTTTCATTTTCTTTTCTGGTTTTCACAAAATTATTACGGTGTTAAATTTTTGTGAATTTTAAATCTTTCCTTTAATTCTCGTGTTAATTGTGTATAAGATATGTATGTACTAGTTTTCATTATTGCAATTTGATTCCAGAAACTTTTGTTACTATTTTTTGTTTTGACATTTATACCCGACCCGAGGGTCTGGATGTTTTTGGTTTGTTGAGGATTAAATATAATGATTTTTAAATGAATAGGGGGATATTATTATTCTGTGTTGAAATATCATTATAAGAATGAAATTTCATTTATAATAATCAATTTACTCTATATTTAAGAACTTATCATAAATATTACAAATTGCTCATTACAAAATTATAAATAGTGTATATATGTTATCAAATAATGATACAAATTAATTTCCTCGCAACTAAATCCACGAGCTCTGTTCTAAGGGTCGTTTTAAATGGGCCTTCGCCTTGCTCAGAAATACTCAACACTAATTCTACTCGGAATTGACAGTACCAGGAAAACGGCAAAAGGTTACTACCGGAGGTATTTACCGTGTCAGATTATTTGGACCATCCAGTTTCTGCTTCCTCGATGCTACGGTCTGGATCACGCCTTACTGCCGTTGTTACTGTCTGTGGCTAGACAATTTCCAATCTTGAACTTCCTAATGTTAGCCTCCGATCATAACCTCCACGTCTTTGGTCATAAACTCCTCATCTCCTTCCAACTTCTCGTCTCCTTAATCTGTCATTTATATATTCGTTTCTGCCGCGGTGTTTTTAATCATTTTTCCCTACTGCCTTATTTCATTTTCCTTCGGGTGCGGGGCTCGATATTCTCCAATCAAAATTATTGTCTCTCCTGTTCGGTCAGGGCTGTTCCCCCCCTCTCCCTCCCTCTCACCGACGAATTTGGAGAAAAGCCACCCTCCACGCCAACTTTCAGGGTACGTGGGAAAAGTCCCAATAGCGCCGTTGTGACTGACTTTTATTACCCCTGTTTGTAACTCTCGCCCTGACCCGGCACCGCCAAATTTCGAGTAAATGTGTTTTATCGTCTCAATGTTTTTTGTCAGTTAAAGGAGCGACGATAAGTGAGGCTACATAAAGAGCAATCGCGAATGAATCCTACTGTCATTAAGAAAAAGGAATACAGAGAAAAATTCTCAGAATAAAATTGAAGGGGAAGAAACATTTCTGTAATATTTTCTCAAATTTAACAAATACTTGATTTTAGTTCAATTAAAAATATTCACTGCACGACGCGTGATAATTATTTATTAATATAAGAAACAAACTCAACGTGTTTTTCCAGACATCCAATCAATGAAAGCCATTTTTAACATAAACGATTAGACCGAATTGTTTTTTGATTACTTAATCCTTGAAGGTAAACCTTCCGAATATGGCTTCGTGAGTGAATAACTCCACCTCAAGGATAGTCGTAAATACCTGTCTGGTCCAGTAGAGCCAACAAGCGGCCTTCCTCGTACGCGTGACGTAACGGACTCGCCTTTGCTATTCGGTGAACTCGTTTGAACGCCTCGAGGAACAAACCACCCTGAATCTCACGTTTGTCTCCCGAGCACGCGACATCATCAGTATCAGTAGCACAAAACATCAAACATGTGGTGACGTGTCTCCATTTTGCCGTCACGCCACGTTTTGCTGTTCTAGAATATTTTCTGTTAAGAAGCAAAAATGATTTTTTCCAGACCTCTGTTGTAACCCGCCGGAATGATTGTTTTTGTGAACAAACAATAGAAAATGAAGCGGCTGGCAAATATGTGGACCAAAATTTCATGCACAATACAGGAAACAAGCTTCAAAGTGAAGGTCAAGTTGTTCTTTCCAGAGAAAAACGAGTTATGTTACGTAGTAACACTGCAGGACTGCGGATTCTTTTCTAACTTTAAAAATCTTTCTAGAAATAAATTAATGCTCAACATACGATATTTACGTAAATATAATTTCAGATTAAAGGAAAGACATTTTCAACTTCATTGAAGAATTCCAGTATGAGCGGTGGTCACATTCAGGTCGAAAAAATGGAGAAATTTAGCTGTAATCATTTAATTCTTGTATGTAAATATTCAGATTTGAATTCGATCGTCCTGAAAGGGTCTTGTCTGTTCCGCAATATTTATTTCGTGAGAAACGCTGTGACCTTCCTTTCCCGCCTTCCTTGACCCTCATAGTGCACGCTTGGAAGGCTATTGTTAAATTTCTTCTTCAAACTTGTCGTCTATTTATAAAATAATACGTATTTTTCCTTTTTACCGTTTCCAGGCCGTAGGTCCTTCATAATTGATAACTTTACGCGGGGGAGGGGCGAAGTTGTAGCTGTGATGGATTGCCGCTGAAGACAACACATTGTGCAGCCGCCGTCACTAATTGAAAACTATTTCGGGATGAGAAAGACGGGGCACTAAATATAGACAGACAGAGAGAGAGGAGAAACCCGTAAACCGGAACCGGATATATATATGAACCCCGAAAGCTTACCGAGTTCATGGATAGAACAGAAACGGAATATTATAATGGACTGCAATCAAACTATGGCATCAATCTTCAGAACCACTGACGCTAGGATATTTTATTGCAGTTTGCAACTGTCGACATATATTTCAAAACACAACCAATTTTATTCTTATGTCACTCAAATTCCTCCGACACGGTGATAAAACAGTTTCATTTGCCTCATCTTCCTAATTCCAAATTGATCACCTTACCATTTGATCTGCCAATATGGAGTATTACCATTGTAGTGTGGCTTTGCATATGCAGGGCATGAGAGGGTTGGGTGGATGGAAGCTGGTGGTGAATGCTTGTCAAACCCCGTGCATGTCAGAGCCCCCGGTTATGCAAATTCCTCCGGGGATATCAATACTCTTTGCTGCTGCCATCGATCTTCAGTCAACCGCAGATGCTTGCTGCTGCTGGCGGACATTCCGATGAACTTTACACACAACCTTGAGGGGGGGGGATACAGTAAGGTGCAGTGAAGATAAGTGAACTAGAGATTCAAGTTTACGATCAGGTTGAAGCTGATGGGATAGGAAGACCAAACGGTTAAAATAGGACCGCAAATATACTGTGATGACTGAGCCACGAGGAAAGCTAAGAAACAGATTAGCCAACGAGACGTAACAGTGACTGTGTTGATTGTGAAATGTGAATGGAAGATTACAGATTTTGTTGTTATCGTAGGATGCTCATGTGACCTTGAGGACTGTGCTGACCATCCAGCACAGGTTGAAGGTCAGGACCAGAGGATAACGTCGAAAGATATCAGTGAAGTGACCAAGACGAGACTGCAGCACTTGAATGAAGAACATTTTGAAAATTGAATTAATTCAAGTCGTTTTAAATCTTCCACGAAAGTCAAGGAGTTGGGAACTGTCACTGGACGTTATCTATAAGGAACTCGTTTTATTTTCGTGCAATATAATTACTTGGAAGACACACACCCATATATTGACGAGAAATAATTGCGAGAGAAAGCTCCCAAAGCCACTGAATCACTCACAAATAATATTCTATGCAATTCGTGAATAGTAGAAATAGTAATTAAACTGATGATAACAGAACGCGAATTTCAATTGACTGATGTAGACGAGACCTAAGACAACTGAAATTTGACTATATAATGTAGTAAAGAGACGAAGGAATGAGAGACAGACGCTTTGAACAATTACAAACTCTAGAGATAATAAGGGGAAGAGTTGCACAAGCCTGCTCACTCCGTTCCCTTTCGCTATCAGAGTGATAAATTGAGGAAGGAAGTTGGACGAATTTTTTAAAGTCCAAGGAAGTTGACAGAAATTAACCCCAGTTATTTCATCTGGCTTTCTTCTATCCAAAAATTATAGTGAATGTAACTGGCTCGAAGTTAATTTATGATTTACCTGACTTTGTATCTGTAAATAACACGAGACACAATTCAACTTTTCATACATAGACATAAGAGTTATTTTCCGTAATGGTGGGTGTAGAGAGTTTTTTTTTCGGGGGAGACAGAAAGAGAAAAGTGATCTCGGCGAAGCGAGTCCTGGTTCCCTAGATAATATCTCTCTCTTTTCCTCTCTCCCCTTCCCTTTCTCAGTGTGTGTGTATTTTTCGAATCCAATATCGTTTTTAATCTCCTAAAACTGCAGATACTTCTGATCGAATGGATGCAGATAAATAATAATAATAAAACAAAGATAGAGGCGTAAAAGACGGGGAACGGCGAATGTCCATTGTGATTCACAATATGACGTGCAATTCTCCTCCTTCCTTCCCACACCCACACACACTGATAATAGAAATTCACAAACACTCTGAGAGAGAGAGAATGAATGCTTATAAACGGGATACGTCAACCTTGTATTGAAAGGTGAGAAACAGACGTAACCGAGTTTCGTGCGGAACCTTGAGGTACGCATAAATGTCAAAGCAGCGTAGGACTAGCTGATAAGGAACACCAATAAAAACGGTTCGTGAAACTCACTGCAGCGCAAAGGAACTTGGCATCAAATATACTCAACGAATCCGTGAAGAATATTTCTTTATGGGTTTGGTTTCGCCTTAACTTACTACACGGTTCCTTTTCAATCTTAAACGAGAACTGCTTCTCCGACATTTTTAAATATTCGCTCTATGGTTAGTTGATTCATTTAAGATTATGATTTTGGCCATAATCTTCTGCAACATAGACATTCTAAGCTTGAAATCACAGAGATTTCCTCATTAACTTTTGTGAGAAATTGTTGCAGACTTTCTTCTGGCCTAATCACAAGGAAGTAACTCAGAGAAGAATCTAGTTTGGATCTAACAGTGAAATTCGTAGATTGATCACGTGTTCTCCTAGGCTACTTTCTCTTAGCGACATTTTCCTGCTACACCTGACACGTAATCAAACCATTCCTTCATTCATTTCAATGAAGCAATACCAAGGATACCTCATTGGCCGATTTTCTTCAGTCGAGTGAGCTTCGATACTGATCAATAGCATCGTCATCATCTCCTTCTCTCACTAAGCCAGCTTTTTTTACCTGTTTTTTTATTGTATTTAGCCTTTCCGCCTTCGTCCAGAAATTTGGTCTTTATCACATCGAAATACGAAGAATAGTTTACTTGAATTGATGATTGGAACGGACTTTCAGGCGATCTGTCTTGACCTCCGTTTCCTACTTGTTTCTCGTTGGGACGAAGCCCGTGTGCGTAGATTTACACATTGATCGAGTGGGAGGAAGTGCATGTACGTCGTAAACTGTTTGTCCATCGTAAAATAGATGTGAGTTGCGTCGTAAATGCAGATGTCGTAAAGCAAGAACTGCGTCCACATCGAATGCAACCCAATAAATTATTCGAAAGTCACTCAGGGCAATTTGGGTATTTGCTAGAACTGTGCTTTGAGTAGATCACCTTTCTCCGTATTTCTTTCTCTTTTTTAATGCGATCGGATTGCCTTACAATTCTAAACTTCACCTGTAGTCTGATCATCTATAACAACTTCATTATTATTGAATAATGCTTTTCTTATAACTGTTTTCTTATGAGAGTTTTGCGCATTGGGCTTGTCCCTTCGTCTCTGTGGGGCGACCGAGTAGGTCCGGGTTATAGACTCCAGTGCCTACAGTCTTTTTATTCATTACTCCCTGAGCGGTTTACCTTTATGAGCGTCGGTCCGTCAATTCCTCCCCTCTGTGCCACATCACACGGTTAAGGTTTTTTCCCCTCAGTATTTTCTTTTCTTCTGTACCCCAAATATGGTTGCTATTAAATTCTCTCCCTACTTTTACTCTCCATTCAACAAAATATTCCAAATTTTAATCAACTTTTATTAAATTAATATCATTATTAATTAGATAATATATAAGGTATTCTCATTGCTTCGGTTAGAACAGTACACACCACAGGTTTCACATTTTATTATCATTACTACCGTCTGACATTAAAATAGCATTTTCCATGGTGTTCCGTCATGTAGTGTAAAGCCAGAATACGGGAGAAAACCTGTTGAAATGAGGAGGTAGCGTGGATTTCTGCCTTTGACTGAAAATTACCCTCATTCGGGAGTCGAAAAATATAAGAAAGTAAAGATTAAAAAGTAAAAGATGAAATCAATCGATGGTAATGCAGGCACTGCTTGTCTTTTTTTAAAACTTGGGTGTTTGTGTTTCTCCAAGATGTGCAACCGGCCTTTTACGAGATAGATTTGCCATTCTGTTCGCCATCGACATTGCGATTGCGACATTTAGTTCGCTCATTTCTTTCTCACAAACCCCAATTTAATTCCTGATCAATAGGATTTCTCAATCGAATCCATTTCTCTGTGTTTGAGGTTCAAATCCTCGGCGGGCTTCTGCTTCCTTCGTTATAGAGCTATTGACGTTATCCAGAAGTAGATGACGCGTCACGTCTGAGCAGATTTGTTCTGCTGAACTCGTTGAGAGGAATTGATTTAATTAATGGAGGTCTTCGTGGGGCAGTGGCACTTGAGCTCGTAATTGGCTTTGTTACCGCACATTACTCGTCGTTCTGCACGTTAATTGCACGTCAAGCAGCTCATCTTCTGCAGAGACGGAATCCTCCATCGAACTGGGAAAATGTCCGCCGTCAGATCTCAAGTCTCCTATATTTTTCTTATCTTACAGGTAATTCCTTGCACTGAATCCGCTTCAGAATCTCGGCGTAATAAGTTCATCAGCCTTGAGCTGATTTGTGGATTATAAAACGAAAAATTAGTTTTCATAGCTCGCGTCGCATTTTGTTGAGAACTTCTGAGATCCCACTGGATACTGTTTTACCGAATTTAGGGAACATTTTCTTTGAATTATGTAAGCCTGTGTGCCTGCGTTTGTGTTTTAATTGAGAATATAGTTAACGTCCATTCTGTATGGAAGGGAACTTTGCCGTTAATGTTCAAATCCTCCATGGTATCAGCAAGCACACACGCCCCAACCGATAAGAGGACGTCACATTACACTACCGTCTCTAAATTACAACTATGCGTTGCTTGTTGTGATTCTCGATGTTATTACCTAAGAATTAATTTCTTACCCTCCTTCAGCTACTAGAGTTTCGTCCTAAATTTTACAAGTGAATAATCAAACATACATTTACTTATTCATACATAAAACTCATCGAATAGTTTATAGATAGGAAAATGAAAGGGAAGAGGAGACGAAGAAACAGATGACTACAGGACATGGAGTAGGCCTTAAGGATCATGGACTTTCAAAGAACAGGATGAAATGGAATAGCGTCTTGACGAAGGCCAAAGCCTCTACTTCATAACGGGTTAACTGAGACGATGACTTCACCACCTTTATTTATTATTGCAATATTTACTGATTGAAGCAAACTTGTAGAATTTTCCCTCATAATTTCTTGAACCTGCCGTTTTATATGATGGCTTTTTTTATCCTCGATCCACCTTCTTGATTAAGGTGTATCGATTCAGTTATAGCACTCACGGAAAAGAACAATTCAAAAATTACAAGTTAAGATGGTTAAGATAACAACAAATCATTAAAAGGGCAATACTTCAATTAAATAGTATATTAATAAAGTAAAATAAATTATTGTTTTCCCAAAAGTATTTTTTTTGTATAAGTATATAAAAATTTATTATTTTTTTCTATGGCGAATTTATGTTTATACATATCTTTATTAGAAATTTTTCACTTCTAAATTGAACAGTTCGGGACTGGAATATTCTGCTAGTGGTCAGCTTATACAGTATTAAACAATTTAAAGTTGGTTTAACAACCTTTGGTAGGGAATAATTATTAAAAGTAATAGGATTGGTATTACTGTTATTGAGTGAAGTGGAAAATGAAATCGTATTTTTTGTGAGAGTATGTTGTTTGAATTATTTTTAACATTCGAGTGAATTAGTTGTCCAGGGTGGTGGAAAGAAGTGCAGAGGACTGCTGGACGTCTTGTATATGTATAAAATTTTCCTGGGTAAACAGATTTATTAATATTTTAATAAAAAATAGCAATTTTAATCAAGAAATTGATGGTTTACTTCACAATAAATAATTCGGATCATGTATTAATATTTTGTAAGAGCGAGCTTCTTTCAGTAGCTTAGAAAGAGGTAGAAATGGCGGGGGTTCGGAAAGGAGCGCATAGTACGCAAGTTTTTTTAACAGACTACTAGGGCTATTGTTTAAGGAATCCTACCGGGCATTGGCCTAACAGCGTGAGATTCTTGTCAGGTTTTGGTCCAGTAGCAAATTCTACTTGTTGGAACCGGGAAAAACTCGTCGCGTCAGGACTCACGAGGACTTCCTCATTACCACGGACTGTTTTGCTTCTATGACGTCAGTCGTCCGCGACGACGTTGCATTGCATTCTGAGAACAAGATATGTATGTCAACCAGGAAATAGCAATTGGTTTTTCTTAAATACGGCTCGACAACTTTTTGCAGGCCCACTGTTCTTATAATGTTTTTATGCAATGAAATCGTCTGTCATTGCATCAGACCCTCAGAAGAAACAGAAGCTATTAAATCATATCTCTTCGTGGCCATAAACTTATACCACACGATACAAGCTCTTAGAGTCTGCTGACTTTAAGCCAAGTCCACTATCTTCAAACTTCACTGTTTCTTACTCCATCCTATTATGCTAATTATCTGACCTTTTTACCTTGACCTTCCATGAGTCTTCTTGTTAGTGTGGTTCACAAAATTATCCTATCACAGCCGGTTCTTTATAAAAAAAAATTATGTACCCACGTTTCCATATCCTTATGTAAAACCACATCTCAACAGCCTCCATCTTTTCAACTGTCTATGTTATAATCCAGTATATAATAGTAAGAGACGTGTTTCTATATAGCCTTAATTGAAATTTTATCAGTTACGATATTTTTTTTGGTTTATATAATTGTTTTTCCGCTATTTGGAGTAAATTCCTCATTCCGTTTGAAATTTTCTCCACCCAGATTTACTATCTGAACAGAAGCAAAATAAAATGTTAACATTATTCTTTTAATCTCCTGCATGTCCCCAAAGCTCGTTCTCGTAATTGCTTTATTCTTCCTGGAAGTTGTACATTAATTGACAAGATTTCTTCCCCCTCTACAACTCTCTCATTTTAGTTGCATCACCTGATTGAGACTTTGTTGTATAGCGGTTTACTGGCTTCTGTATTGGACCCTTTTTATTTCTTCATTATAAATATGTGGAATATTCCGGCAGTGCGTGTCGTGATGAAGATGTAGAAGATGTAGAAAATTTAAAGAAGATTTTCCGGCATTACAATCTAACTACTTTTAGTCTCACTTAATATGATAACTGTATTTCTTTACTGGACTCTGTGGTCTAGTTGCTAGCGTCGCTGCTTCGTACCACAGAGGTACCGGCCAAGGACGTGGGTGTTTGTAAACCTTACAATTAATATAAGAGCCCCTAAATATGGTTAAATAGACGCTAATGACCTTAGCTGTTTATGCGACTTAAATAAAATCTTGGGGTAGTTAAACATTTCTTCGTATTGGAATATATTCCGTAAAGCTATTGTTAAGGCTTATATAAGGAGCAAGAGTCATGCGTGTACTGATTTTTTGAGTCTATGACGGTAAGTGTCAATCAGGAATTCTTTGGCCCAAATCAAAATTATGTGGAAATACGGTTGCAAGAAACGCTTTACCGCGTGCAGAATAAATTTTCTGAGTTGAATTTTATTTTTGTTTGTTTGTTTCAGCTTGCGGCGAGGTCCTGGAGCCAATGTCCAAGATGCCAGCGGTTACTCGGCCCTCCACCACGCCGCCCTCAACGGTCACAGGTAACTAAACTACTACCACAGATATGATTTGATAAATAACGTGCAGTGCAAGAGCTCACGTGGAAGGCTTTTCTTTCCTGTTCTTATTCCCATACGGCCCGAATTTATTTTTACTTTTGTTCACTTTGTTAAGTGCTCTTTGCATTAGAGATTCTGTTAAATGTGTTCACTTCACACATGAGCGTAAAAAAGTAATAAATATATATTGTTTTAGAAGAGACGAATTATTACAGAAATTATTCAATAAAAAAATTAGAAATTATGTAATTAAATTTATGTGAATTAAAATACAAATAATCTCTCGGTTTGAACAGTTTCAAGCAAATATTTTTTTCATACTAGCTGGGAACCCGGCCCTGCCTGGTAATTTATTTATATTAGACCGGACAAGAATGAATACGACACTAATCTTTTGGTCAGCCAGTCAGCTAGTATCTAATGATGGATTACGAGCAAAAACTTGCTGTATATGAAGTAAATGATTTTACTGTCTGTTGAAAAATTTGGCCGCATTTGCTTTATTAATATAAGTCGTTTTAACTTGAAGAAAATATACTATTATTAATGATGGAAAATTAATGCTTCGGCTTGGGCTACTTGTACACAGTCAGAATTTTGGTGGGAAAAAAAGAACATGACACAGATTGAAAAATATATAATTTTTCGTTTCTCTGTAATTCAGAGTATGAATTGAAAAATTCTTTCTTCATGTGTTTTACACTCACAATAATTGTCTGTAAATGAACAGATTCACTACGCTAACCTCCAACCACAAAATTCGATTTTAATAAACTGGAAAAATTATTTTGCAATTGAAAACAATTTTTTAAAATTATGATGATTAAAATATTATTATATTTTTATTAGCATTTGGTATTTTCTAAAATTTGAGTTGAGTGAGACTTAATTAACTATAAATCATGATCATCTATGCCTAAAGAAATAGCTAAATCCGACAGTATGAAAAAGATTAATTATGTAGAATGTCTTTAATTCGTTGAAGTTTTCACAGGTTTTTCAATTATAAATGAGCAAAGTTCAAAAATCGCACTTCACCTTAGATTCTGAATAATACCCAATTAAATTTTTCCAACAGTTTTGCAACTGACTGCAAATGGATGGCTTAATCTTAAGAACAGCTCAATCAACTAGTATCAAGACAAAACATCTAATGATTATGATAATTAAACGTTCGATCACAAACTGAAGTTTCACAGATTAGATCAGGTTGCAGGTTAAAGTTTAGCACTTTTATCATAGGAAATAATAGTTATTATTATGGGAACGAGGACGCAGGAGGGACGAATGGGAAAACTGCAGGGAGGTTATTTATATTCGGTTGGGATTGGATTTTTTGGTCCTGTGTGCCTGTTATCTCCTCTCTATCTCTCTCTCTTTCTCACTCACTCTTCCCATGTCCGCCTTTGTGTGTCTGTATTTACGGATTTCGGATATTACATGTTGTTGTATCTTTTTTTTATGGAAAGGGGCGGGATTGTAGGTTATGTCGAAAACAGAACTATCCCTAATCTCCGAATTCATTTCGGCTAACGCCTGCTACAATTGTTCTCTAAAACTGCCAATAGGCAAAAGTTGCAAGTTTTCCAAGCAACATGCCATTATGATTCTTTCAGGAAATAATAAAATTTAAGAGCTGGACGCTAAGAATTGTGGCTTCAAGGGAGAGAATGACAGACTCAAATAAAATGACATATTTTAAAAAGTGAAAATTTTGATTCATACGGAGGAGAAAGTGCTGCTTGTTACTATTATTAGTTGTCGAGTGAAACCACGATGAAATCGTACACTGGCCACGATCGTCCCTATATCCCAATACGGTCGTAAAATCCGAGTCTCGTATTCGTCCAGCTCCCTAAAAGAACACGATGGATTGACTGTGTGCTGTAAAATATGCAAGGTCATTCATTATATATGACGTGATAATTCTTTAGTAAGACATGGGCTACATGTTACATTGTCCCAACATATTTTCCTGTTTCTGTGCTGACGATGACTTTGGTTTATTATCATGAATCACAGTTATTGATGATATAACGGAGTAAAAAGTAGGTCATGGAAAGGTGTGAAAGCGCTTGTATGTGTGTGTGTGTGAATGTGAATGTGTTGTTGCTAATGAAGTGGGGGAATGAAGAGAGCCGAGATTTGGCGCTGCTGCTGTTGCTGCAAAAGGGGGATGAGGTAATAGCGGTCCATTTGGATTACTGTGAGAGAAATGACATTTGGATAGAAGTGATGCGGAAAGCCATTTAGTTTAGTTGCCGGGGAATGGAATTTGAGCTGTAAACATGTAATGGTGTTGGTTTTGCCGATTACATATTCCGGCTGTGTACACGTCGAGGATTAAATTTCGCCTAGCCTAGCTAGGTGTGCAATTGCTAATGCAGTCCACGCTAATGAGCACACCCACACCACAGCACGTCACGCCATTGCGACTGCAACAAACTGTCAAGCGACAGCCAAAGAAAAGAAAAAGAAACTAGCCTTAAGTGGCATTATTTACAAGGGCTGTACAAGATGTTTTTATCATCACAAAGTTTGAAGATGACTGAAAACTATCTCAATACGATCATTCTATATATTTTTCGAAAGTATATCACGTATTTCAGTAATAATGTTCTATTTTATCATCCTTATTCAACAGATTTCAACAACGTCCAATGCTTTCGACGTACTATTTTTCTTCCTCTTTTCCAGGCTGATTCAAAAAGATCAAAGTATTATTGAATGGATATAATACCACAATTGTATGATTTATTTTAATTCAATAAAATACATTTTATTAATTTAATTAGTTCCGTATTTTGTGAAACTCACAAACGCAATACAAAATCTTGTTTAAGATTGATGCTAATAGAATGCTGTAAAGAAGGGACGGGCCTTATTCAAATGTTTTTCATTCATTGAAATGTAACAAATTTTCGGGAAAAATAGTTAATTGAATTTTTATCCACCGTTCTGACTCCCCTTTAAAGAAGAGGACCACGTTGTGACAGCATGGTAACCTCTCACAATTAGAGACTAAATTATTTTACACAGGGCGTTAAAAATATTTTGAGAGGCGGTAGTAACGATCAAAACAAGAAAGAAAAGTCGTCAGATCTGTACACTTGTTCATAGTGGTAGAAGACGTTTGCTTGTGAACACAGGTTTTCTATCACCACAAAACGTGGACAGTGGGGGGCCTCGGTCAGTCCGCATACCTACCTCATGTGCTACAATTACTGGACAAGAGACGTGGGACCAGTGTGCGGCGATTGGCATCAGCAGAAGGCGTGAGTCGTCCTCTTTTCTGGGTGGAACTACGACTACAGATTCTGTATTTGAGGCGTGTAGAGTTACTAAAGCCTTTCCAGTGTTCACTTTTTCTGGCGCTAGAGAACCTACGTCTGTTATGGCAGCAGTAGAACCTATTAAAAACTAATCGCGTATATTTAAAAAAACAGTTCAGCCAACTTGTGTTTTATCAACTTTGCTTCTAACTTATACGAAGATCTACGTCCATATTTTTCGTTGTCCAGTGCAGACTGACTTTCCGAACGAACTTCATTTGCTTCCAGATTTAATTTAAGGTTCTTACCCTTAATTTTCTGAGCTAGTTATGTGCCGCCACTCTTTGTAAAGGAAACCCTCTGAAGCTGTTTTACTTGAAGATTTATCTTAAAATATGGCGCTGCTGCATTAGGCAAACACTATCACTTAATTTAAATCTGTCAATTATATTATATTCAGATTCCAAATCGTAGGTCTCCTGTGCGCATGCGCGTTTTCGGCCGTAATCTTTGTTCCGTAAAAGTTCATCATCGCGGATACGGCAGCTACAGTAGCAAACAATATCTCTGGCACAGATCACACGTTTACTACGCTTATTCGTTTGATCGTTCCGGAGTTATATTTACTCTAAATGGTAAACATTAGAAAATACGAGAGCGTTGTTCCCAACCTGTCCGAAGGTCGACGTGTTTTGTTACGTTGCTCGCTATTTGGAGAGGGGTTGAATCGGCAAAAATATCTGATGGCGAAACGGGGATGGGGTGAGGTGCTTTATTAACTCCGACGATTGACATCCGAAAATATCTTCATTTAGCTTGTATTGCCTTTTAATGAAAGGGAAATGACATTGTCGTATTAACGTATTTCCTGCGAAATCTATATCCTTTTTTTACGTTGGTTATTTTTTTCCACGCATATGTGTGTGTGTGTGTGAGTGCAGCATGCTTCTAAAATAATATTGGTCGTTGTAGCATCCATAATATTGGTTTTACGGGCGAGGTTGGTTCATCGGTGCGTAATGTTTATCGATATATGATGTCCGATATCAAATCATAAAACTGGAAGTAGATTGCGACCCAACTTCCGTGTTTTTTTAATCAAATGCGAGTGACCGAGACCCGGAGAGAAGGGAGGAGATGGAGAGAGAGGGAAATTTATTTTTATCCAAACCAACCCAACCCTCCCACATAGTGCAGTGAATGGACAGGGTGAGCACTACAAAAACAGCTGGACCCGACAGCAATTTCCGGGGGTTGCAGGTGGACATTCAAGAGATTCTTCCAATTATTCCAAACACAGAACGCTGGTACAGTCTTCTTCCTGTGCTACGTGCTTTCTCTCCCTCTCTCTCTCTCTCTCTGAGGCGGTGGTGTAAATAAATTAAGAGAATACGTTAGGATGGTTCAGTCCGTTGAAGTTGTCTCAGCCAGCGAAGGATAACATCACACTTTTTTTTACTTATAGTTCATACCTTTTACGTGTCTGAAAAAACTTCCTTCAATTGGGTGTTAGTTGTTGAAATATTACAACGAGACTTGTTTTTACATGGCGAGTTATTGTGCTGGTGACGTTACTTGCATTTGGGCGATTCTCTTTCATATGCTTTCTTTAGTTTCTTATATTGTAAATGATTGGGGGTATTAATTAATGAATTTAATAATTGGGTTTAAATATATACATTTATTAGTTGGATCGCATGTATATATTATGTACAAAAATAATTAATTAAAAATGGGACTGTATTAAAAATCTCAGGGTATTAATGGTTTGGGTGACCACGTGTAGCAGATCTGATCGTTGACGAACCTGAGTTGTTTTCATAGTCGTCTCGCTGTAATTTCCGTGTTGTGGAACTTGAAGCGGCCGGTCGACAATAACACGAAGTCTTTCTTCCCTTGTTGTTAAGACCTTTCTTCCCTGTTTCCTGGACTGATCAAAGCATGGTCTCCACTGCCACCTCACCAATCTCCTCTCTCCACCACTCTGCTGCCAATCTCCTTTCGCCACCACCTTGTATCACCATAAAAATCTGTCCACCACTCTCCTTCAATATCCTCTCGCCATCCCCTGCAAAAATCTCCCTCAAATTGTCTCCGCCACTCTCCTTCAATCTCCTCTCTGCATCCACTGCAAAAATCTGTCCTAAAATTGTCTCCGCTAGCCTCTTTAAAACCTTGTTCCCACTTATCCGACACCTATCACTAAGTTGGCAGGGATGGATATTCTCCAATCATATCCCTTGTTTCATTTGGGGAACACGCCGCCCGGTCACCAAATTCCCAGGCAGATTAAGACATTCCGAAACGGCGACGAGGTGTCCGAGCTTTATGGTCCAGGTGTCTGCCGCAGTCCCTTTGTTATTATTCCGAGCCGCCAAGACGACGCGCGGAAAAACCCCTTCTTCCTTAAAAGCGACTTGCTCATGTCGGAATATTTCTTATTTAACTTTCCGTAAATAATAATAAAAAATTGGACGCGGTTTCTACTGCGCTACAATATTTTTACTGGTTGTAATCACACCCGAACAATATTATCTCGTCAGTAGGACGCAATATCAAGTAAATAAAATATCTAACGAAGAAGAGAGTGAATTTCTCGCTTGCGGTACAGATATTGTTCGCTGTTGTCGTTTTTTTAATAGGTCAAGCTTGGTCTGAAAAGAGATTAGAAGAAAAAGTAAGAGTAGTAACAAATAAACAGTCCCTGCCCTAAGTTAAGGTTTATTACGTGAAATATTTAAGCTGAAGTTTGGAAACATCGTACACGTGGAAAGCAGATTAGAAGAGATACTTAATTTTCTCCGAAAGTCCAACTGGATCGTGTAAAAATATATTTAACTATTCGTATAGAGTGCTGAATGAAACGAGGACAGTTGGAAAGACACTGAGTGGATAAACCGAAAATTTTAAAATTTTGGAGCCACAGAAGAAGTTTACCACGTGTAAAGTAAGGATAGGGGAGATACGCCAGACTAGTACCTACGTGATTTGCAGAGATTGTCAAATAGTTTGATCTGATGTGGCGTCACTGCCTCGGACCGCAAAGGTTCCTCGTACGAATTTCTGCTGCACGGGCATCAACGTACGGAGTTAAGACTCAAGAAGAATCACCACATTGTAAGAAAATGTTTCAGAATAGTTTTTATGAACTCTGTTCCTGAACCAGTTCAAATTTGTTTCTTAACTGTATCACCGACGTAGAGAAACAAAAAAGCCCTGTGCCTTGTTTCCCGCTAAAATGGGAAACACTGGGAACAATGAACGGAACACGATTCAATCAACCGGAGACCTTGTAATTAGTTCTTCATTCGACTACTTCCGGGTTATTTTGCTAAAATGAGGAAATCAACAGACTTTAGCAGGTCTCGCAGCTGTCTTGCATAATAATGAAACATCCAGCAATACGTGCATAAGTTCCAAGATAATTATAATTTCAGACAAGACTCATAAGTTTGTTAATCTTTTTTTTTTGTCTGTAAGATATATTTTGTTACTGATTTTCTGAGAATCTCTCACCCTTCAGGAACAATTAGTTATATTGAATGCTTTGATATTTTGAAAGTGCACATGAATCTTATAAAGGAATTTCTACGGTGTAGAAATCGAAGTTTTACTGCTAGCTTAATTAAATGTCTAATGTTTTTCTCCAATCATAACCAACAGAACTTTGAAATCACTTGGTGACATTTTAAAATTTTTACGTCTGTCGAAAGCTCATTCCCGTAAGCGGTGCCTTCTATTACTGCTTTCCGTACCTTCAATCCTTTTCTTTTTATCTACATTCCTTCTGTAGATCAGTAAAATTTATAAATTGGAATCACAAATTCCTGCAATCGTCTCAACTCGACTTTATACACCGATGGATGCGGAACAATGTATAGAGATTGTTCCGAAATAATGTTTCGCAACTGTTATACTTTTTTGGAGTGAAAGGGGGGGAGGGGTAACAGGCTACATGAGGGTGATACAGGAAACTCCACTGTAATAGTATTCGAAGGAAATTGAAAAAGGGGGGGGGGGTTGTGGAAGGTAGAGCAAAGGGTTGACCTGGGTCTCCGGGCTGCAGTTTAAAGATCCTACCCGGTGTTTCACCTAAAGAGACGCAGGGAAAATCCTAGAAAATCTGCATCAGGTAGGTCGGGGTATTGGGTACTATTCTTACGTCCTTCCAAATGACGGGAGACGATTTTGCTGTGGGGTCGCAGCATTCCCTTCTTCACGTCGTCACCAATTTTAGGAGGCAGTTGAGATGGAATGGGATCAGCGGACAACTCTTACCGTATGCCCGAGGTCTTCAACCCCTTTGCGTACACCTCTTAAAATAGATTAGGGTATCTCGGAAATACCGGCGAGAGAAAACTAGTCTAGACTAGACTTTTGATGATAGTCTGAAAGTCGTCTCGGTAAGTTGAGATTCTCAAGAGAGAGATCGACGAAGAGCAACAAAGGTATAGTTGAGAGTACATCAAACGATACCAAAGCTTAGAAATGATGAAAAAAAAATTTTTAATTGAAATCTGCAGCATACGAATGAGAAATCAAGACACATAACGTAAGTTTATCTGCATCCCCGAAGAACGTATGTCTTAACTACTTTTCTTTCCCCGTGATTTCTAGCACTTCTTAATCTTACTTTGTTCTTGTTCCATCTCTGGTTTCGTCTTACGTGAAAGCAAGACTCTGAATAGCTGACAAAGATTTTTCTATTTTATAAGTCCAAATTTTGAAGACGTTATGATTAGTGCAGCGTGTGAGGGAGAAGTGTCCGTTCCCTTTGTGTTGCGGTGCGCACCAGAGCTCCTTGAGTGACCAGGGTTCAATTCCCGGCGTGTTTGCTTCTGATTACGGCGGTTCGTGCAGGTAAACAGAGGCTGTATGTACCTCTTCCAACCCAGTTCCTTGCAAGCCAAGGGTAAACTATCTCAGAGTACAACCCCCAGGCTCGTACACACACGCAAGCATTACAGCCACCCAGACAATCCATACTGCTAATAACGGTCATCTGACACGATTATTTCCCCTTCTTTTCACTACGAAATTCAATGAACTTTCGTATGGCTCCGAGTCTTCTCCTTTCCTTTGGGAGACTCACTGAATGGGAACTGCCATAAATTAACTCGATCAAGAAAACAGTTACTCGGTCGGAAAATTCAATTGGAGATTCGATTTGATTTCTTCGTATTAAATATACAAAACAGTGATCGTGTGTGACTGTGTTGCCCAAGGATGAAATCAATTATAAATTAAAGGCAGTGATTAACATTTTCAGTTTAGAATTACTCTAAATATTTTTTATGTTTTACTTTATTGAGACAATATAGAAATTGATTTATTTGTCTTGATAAATAATTGTATTTTTCAATATGGACACTGAAGGAGTCGTCAAGTGACCGTTGCTGTGTATTTTTGTAAACGAGTGACCTGTCTTGGTTGCAAAGTGGACCATAACGCGCTGCTGCAATGTTTGCATCTAAATGACTGCTTTCATAGTGCGTATGAATATGTATGCACGGCGGCCGCGAGCCATTATCATGTCATTGTTTCGTAGTGAAAGTTATCCTAGTTCATAATCCAGTTAATAGTTGATTTGTTTAACAAATAGCCGCGCATTGTTGCGTGTCGCAGTCGCATTGTTGGCGATTTCACGCCGCCTTTTTGTTTGTTCACTGTTACGGTTTCCAATGCAAATTGGATCAGCGGCGCTTCGTGCGTCGAAATATTGCCGAGGCTCCTGCCTGGGTTGCGGGTGGTCGTTTTTATTTCCAAATATTTCCCTCTCTCTGCCTGTCCTTGTGGATGTTTCGCCTACAGGTTTTGTCGGCTGTGAAGCAATTATCACCTGAAGACCAAATATTATTCACGAAAGGTGTTGAGGTGACTAACCTATTCGTCGCTGAAGAAATCTAGAATTAATTAATGACACACACAATAAAACAATGGGAATTGACAGAGCATCTCCCAGTAGTTAAAGCGTATGTTCCAACTTTTAATTTTACGATTTTTTTAGACTGGGTGAGTACCACAGTTATATTGATTAATTTTGTCAAGAAATATCTTTCAATAAGTATAAAATCATATTCCATAAATCCTATAGAGAAGCACAAGCTTCTAGGATGTGTAACGAGTCAGAGATTTTACATAGGTTGCTTTATTAATATTAAAATATACTGTAACTATTCATTAATTTTTAACTTATAATAAGATTTTCTTGTTCTATACAGAAGACATACAATTTGTACCTTATATATAAAATTGATAAATATTTTTACATCCTATACTAAAAAATTAGTGTTCTAATAATGAGGGAATAATAAGCTATACAATGAAAATCTTAAATGGATGACTTTTCACATTGAATTACTGAAAGAGGCAACTCCCCCTTTATTATCATAGGGAATTGAAAAGGGGGGATGCGGAAGGTTGAACAAGGTAGCCAACGTGTTGCCTCTTGAATATATACTACGCACTGTAAGTTTAGATTATGCGTGATGAGCAGGCGGTTAGCCATTAAACGTAATTAGTTCTGTATTGAAACATCCATTTGGTTGAGAACCACAAAGGTTTCTCGATGTCGTGGCCCACAATGACGTTTGCGTCCAAGCTCTCATAAAATTATGCGTCGTAAGTATTGATTAAGCTGTAGCTGGTGTACTTACAAACTGCGAGATATAATGATTAATAATTAGATTATTTGTGAGATCAAATATTTGTCTATAAAAAATATATTTATGTATTAGTTTAATAGATAACTGAAACCGCTCAATTTTTATAGAATACCGTTTCTTCAAGAGAGAGAAATGCAATGTTGTTAACCGGTTGTGGTAGAAATTGTTTTTGAGGATCTAAATAAAAGGATTTCTCGAGAAATACGATGCCATTGTATTAGTGATATTTTAATGTAAATTAAACTCTACATTTTTAATATTTGGTGTGATATTAGTAATAGAGAAAGTAATATTCCTGTCTATAACTTTTTTTTATTTCTGTTTCGCTTAAGAATAATTTCTTTCCAATAATTTCATTAATTTTTAACTACCTCGCAGTGCTGTTGCCAATTTGATTTCCAAACTGAAAATGTTTCCTTTTCGCAATTTGTCTGCTTTATTTGTCTTCACTTGAGTTAGTTACTTGTCTGAATGTTAAATGAATGAAAGTTTGAATGCTATATATATATATATATATATATATATATATATATATATATATATATTCGTAATGTATTTGCATGTATCTAAATGATATTTAATGTAGGGAGTTACTCTGTTCTACCCTATAAGTGAGAGTCAACGTTGTCCACACGTGTGTGGAACAGTTTACAGTTTTCGAACGATCAAACTCATTAAGCGCGATACGCGTCAATATTGAACGTGGCTTTGACGTTGCTGCTGTATTTACAAGTCACGCACGCATTGTCTGTCCTGAGGCCACTGCAAAAACAGATAGATTTAGGGTTATTTTCCACTCAGATCTCTAGCCAGCGCGCCATGACAGTCCAAATACTAGCGCATGAACCATTCTCGTTCATCATGAAGAGTGATGTCACCGACAAGAGTGTTTCAAACTATGCAAGTATGCTTTGAATATATATTGGGCTAGGAGTTCACCTGTTACTAATCAACAGAACTGATTGACAATATCTATCTTCTTTAAGCTTCATCTTTTTATCTTTTATCGAGGAAATCCTTCACCGAGCTTAATCTGTGTATAACTTTCCTTAAGCTTACATCAAATTAATATGGCCATCGTCTTTTCTCTTTCGCGTTTGATTCCCTCTAGCCCCAAAACTTATTCCATCTGTTTGTCGAATGCCAGAGGGCACGTTAGCTGTTTTACGTACATAATGGCGACCTCGTCCACTTATTGTTTCTGGAAAATACACCAGTTTGACAGCAACTGATCCTTTGCGTCAATGCTGCAGTACATCTGAGCACCTGGGACGATGATCAGCTCCTGACCAGGTTCCTCCACCAGCGTCCACCCTTCTCTCATCAATCTCAATTTCATAATGATGTCTGCGATCACATCCCGTTTCGTCGTGTCACCCCAGCATCCGTTTTACTTCCGAGCTCATGTAACTGTCATAGAATTCCTAACGTTATCAATGATGTGACAGTGACCATGTTTTTCCACCAGCATTACTACCAATACATTCTACAAGATCATGATTTCAACGAAAACTAGTGTTTCTATGCAAAACAAATCAAAAAGTCTACAATTATTTGGTCACATCAATAGTGTTTTTCGTGCATTATTCGATGGTTTCTTCTTCTCGCCGCAGTCCTGGTCGATATTTCGGTCTAGTTCACGGTAATGAAATTATCAAGTGCCTGAAGAAGTTTTTTCTATTTTGGTAGGTCCGCTTTGAAACTTCTCAGAGAGATGGGGCAACGGATGGATTCACGTCTGTGTATCGAGCTAAATTTTTCATATTTTTTTTCACAGTTTTACAAAACGAGAATATTGTAAAATTTCTTATAATTCAAGAATTAGCAGCAAGTTGTAAGCACTTGATA
Organism: Eucriotettix oculatus; assembly: GCA_034510155.1. NCBI lineage: Eukaryota > Metazoa > Arthropoda > Insecta > Orthoptera > Tetrigidae > Eucriotettix > Eucriotettix oculatus. Next base: position 91,607,524 of record CM067378.1, on the reverse strand, counting down.
TTGACGTCTGCTTGTTGTTGCAGGGAGGTGGTGGAGTTGCTGCTCTCGCACGAGGCTTCCACAAACATCGTGGACGTCAAAGGGTCGTCGCCTTTGCACCTGGCGGCGTGGACGGGCAACGAAGACATCGTCAGGCTGCTTCTGTGCCATGGACCATCCGTTCCAAACGTCAACCTCACCGTGAGTGTCTTCATCTCCCCTTTCTTCCACGCTCTCATCGTCAAACCTTTTCTATTCACAGCACCGCTAATCATTTCATCACGTGCAGCTTTCTCCGGTTATCCTATCATTCAAGCCATTTGATGCACACACTCGGTTCATTATTATAAAGCTCTTGTTACTCCATCATACTTTATGACCTCGAGTATCGGAATGCAGTCGACATGCTTCTAATGTGGGTTCTTCTTCATTGCGACGCTGAAGCTGAAGATTGAATCCACCTTCCTCTTCCAGACAAGAACGTCTGGGGACTGGGGCAACGTTGCGCAAATGAAGATGGTGGACGCGACCTTGGTCGTACGTGTTAGAGTTTGACTTTGGATCGCACTGGAAGGACGCCGGTCGGGCATTGTCTGCAAAGTCCGGATTGCGACGTACCGGTGCGTTATGATGGCATTGCACAGCGTCCGTCCGTCCCCATGGCGACGCTTCACGCATGACCGTCGCGCTTATGTGATTAACTTGGGACAAGCATTCCACACCACGTATTACCGGATTACCCCATTATGCTGCCCGACGGTAAGGTGGGCAGCGTCCCAGAGTTTTAAGAGCCGATGAAAGCGAAAAGATTTGCGCGCCATCGCCATCGAAAGTCAGCCAACGGAGCGCAGAGCGGAGAGCCGGCTCAACACCTCAATACCACAAACCCACCATTTTCCGAAGAAAAAAGAACTACCACGGATAAACACAAAGACAGCCACACAATATACACACAACAAAAACACCACAAAAAAAAAGAATGAGAACGTCACCGTAACTGGAACATTCGTGAGAACTACTTGCTTGAGTATCGATTGAATTAAATTTCCGAGACCTTTAAATATAAAAACCGTAATTTTGAAATTTCTGTGTACAAAATAGTGAGTCTTGAAAACTGGATCTTATGTGTCAGTATCATAATGACCGTGATATCTATTACTTGCAATTATGAACATTGGAATAGGGAGACGAGTGGAAGCTCAAAAAAGCTATGTTGAATATATCGGGCTGTTTAAATTAAATAATGAAATTTGTAATTGGGAAGTGAGAGGCAAGTTCAAGTTGTTTAAGTTGCCAAGTCTGCAGTCACGAAGAATAAAAAGCACATCTTTCACCGACTAGTTACGACCTATGAATGTCAGGTTATACTTGCGTCTGAAGTTTTGTAAGGATATAAACACACTGTAGGCTACCTTACAGCCAGCTATCGTCCATTATTTATTTCCATTTGAAATTTAATAATTACATAAAAATAACTGCTGTTCACCTCTTCAAGGGATAATTCTTATTTATTCGAAGTCCTGTGTTGGGATCAGACACGGACTAACTAGCTTTGCACGTGTTACGTAGAACATTGTTGTAACGTGAGGGTTGTTTATAATTAAAGTTGATCGATTTACAAATTATCGGTTAGTAAAATAACTGCTGCGGCAATGTTGTCTCGCTTCATCGTTGAATTCCTCGTCTTGTCCTCACCATATCTGTTTAAACTTGGGATAGATAGAAAGAGTGAGCACAGTGCAGCCTAGGATAAGATAAGGAGCCTTCTGGCTTCCACTTCCACGTTTGGACCACCAACAGATGTTTCATATAAATATGGAAATGAAGTTGTAGATTTCTTTTTGTTTTTCCGAATTTCTTGACTGACTCTTCATAATCAAGGAGTATTAAGGAATGCCAAAACTTATCTAAATGGAACTTAGATTAAAAACAACTTTTACAACATCTGTCACGTAGCCTCTTCCTCTGTTTTCTTCTCTGACTGGTTTGGTATTTTTTGTTATATTTTTCTTTAATTATATAAATTTGACCTTACCTTCAGACCTTCAATCTTATCTTCCTTCTTCAGTAGTTATGATGGCCAGGTTTCACGGAGAAGAAATGAATGAACAGGGTAGTTACTCAGAATTAACGTTAAATTTAATAAGAAAAATTTAGTACATCTTGATGTTTCGTTCCTTTCACTGTAACTTCTTCAGGTGCAATAATAAAGTGCTATAAATAATGTGCTCAACGCATAAACATTGCGGCAGAAATGGCTGTTATAAACAGTAATTTCACAATATTTTACCAATTTATATCTCTTTAATTTATTTATTTCATTATTGGTGGTGGTGCCGGGGGGAGGAGGGAGGGGGAGGATTACGCTACAATGAAAAGTGTCGTGATGTGTTATTAAAGTAGCTAGGCTGCTTACACATTTATTTCCTTCTAATTTGTTTTATTTTGTTCTTTTGTCGATGACTTCCTTCTTTTGACTGTAGTATTCTCTTGTCTTCTTATATCACAATCCTTCATAACTGTATCACTCCAAGTGTATTTTGCGATTTTGTCATTTTATAGATTTCTATTATTTTTTCATTATTTTCTCTTTTTCTTCCATTTCCTAACTCCTTATTTTCATCCATAGTTTATTATTTTCCCCTTACGCTTACTTTTGTCTATTTTATGCTACCTTCATTAACATTATTATTTTTTAATTTCATTACTCTCCGTCTTTTATGCTGTGGTTTACAATATATTAGTTCTACATTTTCGTTGCAATGTATGCCCTCTTATCTATTTGCCTTTTCACCTGTGTTTCCATCTGTCTGTCTGTAGCTCAGCAAAGCCTTGTCGTTGTTCCAGACTAAGGACAGCGAAACTGCGCTGCACTGCGCGGCCCAGTACGGCCACACCGGTGTGGTTAGCCAGCTCCTCGAGCATTCCTGCGACCCCAGCATCAGGAACTCACGGCAGGAAACGGCTCTCGACCTCGCAGCGCAGTACGGAAGGTAAAACTTGTTATTTCAGCCCCTTCCTCGTTTTTACTGTGATAACGGCTTTTTCTTTGTGTTTTCAAATTCCGCCAGTCTCGAGTAATAATTTAAAACTCCATTATTTTTTTTATAAATTAAATTTATCAATTTTGAATTATCAAAGGAGATATCGGCCAATTTTTTCCGTATTCATTAATACAAAACTAAATTATATTATTTTTTTACAATTACGAAATCCTCTATATGTAATTTGTTAACATTCTAAACCTATATCAAAATAACTATTATTTTTGAAATATTACATACCTTGAATTTTTAATTAATTTTTTCTCTGTAGATCTCAACTTGGAATGCCATCAATTTTATCCTTTTATTTATATAAATTAGTCTATCAACAGCTACAAGGAGAGAGCTGAGTTCAGTTGTTGTCTTAGACTTCTCGTTTGTGCAGACTGGAGACGGTGGAGCTTCTGGTGAGAACGCACCCCGAACTGATCGAGCCCTACTCGACGCGTTCCGGAGCGGTTTTCCCTCACACCCCTCTGCACCTCGCCAGCAGGAACGGACACAGGTGAGACTACTAAACAACCAAGTGAAATACTATGGATAGACATGAAAAGGATGGTAGTTTCCTTGCTATTGGATCTATCAAAATTGTGTGTCGAGTACAGACTTAATACAGTTGGACAGACTTTCGAATTTGGTCCTGCGGTTGAACTCTTAATCATAAAAGACAAATTTAGAAATTATTTTTTTTAACGGAGCACAGTCTTTGAGTATATTTTAAGGGCAAACTCAATGACTAACAATCTTGGATGTGATAGATACTGTGAGACGAAGAACTCAGCAAAAGGAGTGAAAAAGATAACCCGGGGAACCCTCAAACAACCGATAACTCCAAATTTAAATAGTACTTTCTAATCAGTCAAGTCAGTGACTTTCTGCAAGTATCGTAATTCATTGACCTTATACTCTATTCTTGCAAAGTAATTTTCAAAGCTCCTGTTCGATTGAACGTAATGCTTGGGAAATAATTTCCCAGCCTTCGGTCGTTTATTTGATTTTATTATTCGATAGTAACTGCGTCACGGCGAGGGTTTAATATATTTTTTTTATTTCCAACAAGCTCAAGTCCATTAGAATAACAAATTACCCCCGCGGCGTTCAACATTTGACATTATCCGGAAAATTCCACGGATATTAAGTAACAATCCCTCGTTTGTGAAAATTAAGTGCACGCACATATGATGAGATATGTTTGTACATATATGTGTGTGTGTGTATTGTTTCGGCAGTGTTGTCCATAAATATTTCCTGCATTTGGACGCGCGATATAATTCACCACAGATATATAATTTTTTTCCGCTCCTTTGCGTAAAATATTCAGCCTCGAGTCAATTAATTACGAATGCTTCAGGTTCGATTTGGCCAAATGAAGCGAAGTCCCTCTCTGTCTGCCGTGTCTGTGTCTCTCTTTCTCTCCTCTGCGGCTCAGTCAACGCCTCATTGCTTCAAATAGAAACCTTCGTGCTCCAGTGTTTTTCCACTTGCTAATCTTGTTAAATTTTTAAACAAGTCACCTGGCGCCCGCGGCCCCATATTTAAAATGGCGGATGCTTTGCTCGGGTGTTTTATTATTTTTTTTTCGTTGTTGTTTTTCCTAAACAGGAGTAATGATAACGCAGAGTGCGCATCCATTGTGGCGTGAAACAGCTCCGGCCACGTCGTTTCCGGGGGTTAGTTTGGCCTCTTTTTTTTGGACCTACTCCCCACCCCCTGGCCGCCCACACATTGTCCTCACCTGGGAACTGCAGGAATAATCCATTAGCCCCGATGGAACTCTTGCGGCGACGTTTCGGAACTCGCGAGTCGGGTTTCCTCGCGGAAGCCCTCCATCCATAATATTCAACACTGAAGGTATTTGCTGCGCCAGTGGTGACAGCAGGTCCTGGATCACTTTGCTGTGATGTGATATAAAAATTTATTTCAAAATAAATAATGGGATCAAGAAGAATAGCTTCACCTGCTCCACGAACCTTTATAGCCGTCATTAAATGCCCTAAAAGGACTTTGGAAATATTCAAATGGCAATGTCTATGTTTTTTTTTTGCTGTGAACGATTCACTGAGCATAGTTATTACCATTCTAGGACAGATTACGTAACCATAGAACCTTCTTCATCAATAATGATCTAAGTGAAAAAAAAAACAATAGATTCTTGTTCTGAGGCGATGGATGGTCGTAAAAGTAAATGTGACTGCGCTGATTACGACTTCCGGTTGGGCTGTTGCAGACTTTCCCTAACAGTTAACAGCTTCCGATGATAGTGATGGGGATGAAACAGTCGCCCCGTGACGTAGCCGGCCATATGGCTTATTACGGCAATCGACAAGCCCTCTTCCGCCGATTCTTGTACGATCCGCAGTTGTCCTTTCTTACAAACGTTTCTGACAGCTTTCGGAAATGGTAACTGATGCAATTAAAGACTCCTTCTTTCAGAACGATGCAATTATATTTAGACTCGGAGGATCACTCAGCGTCCATAGACTCCTCTCAACCGTGTCCAGAGCAACGCCTTAAATATCCTGACCGAATGAAATGAATGATCGCTTTTAAAATCCGAAAGTCCAAGTCGTGAGAACTTGACCTTGCAGTTTTTCTTTAATCGTCTCTCCTCGTCGTTATTTTCTTCCCCAGTCGCAGAGATACTTCCTCTTGTCCTTCTTTGACTCAACCTGCCAATCCAAATCGATAATTTATTTTTTGTGTTTTCATTGGTCCCAAACAGTCAATATTTTGTGTGTGATGATCGGATTATACGATTCTTTCTTTTCGTGTTGTATGCAACCTCGTCTTCTCGATAAGGCTCATATTTAGAAACAATTTTTCTCCTGTTCTCCAGTCGTCCGTGGACTTGGTTTCCAATTCTGGTTTACAGTACTTTCAGTTGACGAGTTGCCACATAGGCAAAGGCCCACTTGTACATCCTTTTGCATGTGAATTTCCATACTCCCTTTTCTCACTCTCTTCTCTTCTTAATTTAACTTTTCTAGAGGTTGTTTTTATCAGAGAACTTCCTCCCAGTCTCATGTATTTTCTGACATTATCGACTTCTTGATACAATGGATTCCTCACCCGACCGCTGTTTGTCCTCCACGTGAATTTATCGCCGTGGCAAGGCAGGACCCTATTTTTGACTTGGCTTCATCTCTTTTAATTTCTTAATATGTTCACGAGGTGCAACTGAGACACGACCGTGTAAATTGCGTCCTTATCGGACACGTTCACGAGAATTGATCCGCGGTTCTCTTGTTGTAATTAACATTTCCGCCATCAGCGTCTGAGCATGATTAGAAACATTAATCGATTTTTCCCCTGTGAAACGCTGTACTCCTGACACCATCACCTTCCTGGTACTGATAATGAACAGTGCTCCAAAATTAAAGAATTTTTTCCCCTGATGCCCAAAATGTGAGATTTTCTACAGAATTTCAAATTTTCATAATTTTAGTTTTGTAGTTTTCTTTATAATCTTCTTTTCCGTGAATATGCCTCGCCTGGACAGTTCACTTGCATCATTTCTGTTCCAGTCTGTAGCATGTGACTCGCCTTCAACTTTTCCGTTTTCCGATTTATGTCTTCTGCCAAGAGAAAGTATATACTCACATATTTGAAGCGTCCCCGGGAGTTTTTACCTTCGTTTTGTCCTGAGCCCGTGACCAGGTATTTTTGTTGTAACACGCTGAGTCTCCTTCACCTTCCCCTGTGACTTTATCTTCACTTTGTGGGCGTGTGGGGAGTGAGTGTTGTGCGGTTTTGTGAGCAGGTGTGAAGCGTGGAAAGTCTGCGTTCTTGCGTGTGTGTAATGTAATCCTTCCCCCTGTAGGAGGATTGCAGGGAGAGCGAGAGAGGACAGGAGAGGAGACTGGCTGGCTCCGCGCAATCTGTGCGGCGATTTAGTTTCGGCTGAATGGCTCGTGATGAGCTCATGCGAATTACACAGCCCTCTCTCTGTCTCTCCCTCCCTCCCTCTCTCTCCCTGCATCTCTCTCTCTGTATGTCTACTGCTATATTGCTGCAAGGTTTCTGTGTTATGTCTGCACATCCATCCGTGATTGCATGCATGCACGGTCGCATGTATTAACACACACACACACAAGCACGCACATACTGGAACCCTCATACCCTCGGGCAAGGGTGGGTCCGTATTGGCAATACATCGACTCTCAATCCCCCTGCCCTGCCCTCCACTACCGAAGCCCACCTTCCTTATATGCATACATACACGATACGACGAGCTGCACAATATTTCCCACAATCTTCTAGTCTAACTCATTTTTAGCCTCCATCTTCAAAGTTGCACACAACTACGGTTCCTGCGATTTTATCACAATCTTGTAACTGTAGTTTCTTCTTTACTCAGGCCCTAACTTTAAAGCTTCTCGAATACGTTTTGTTTCGAATGCTTTCACCAATCCATTGCCAGGCAAATAAAAAAGAATGTGATCGGGAAAGATGAATAAGTATTTTCTCAAGGCAATAATAGGTAATAAAAAACAAGAAAACGACCGAAACGCCGGAAGAATACAGTTCTCAGCAAAACTGAGAATCGAGTGAGTATTTAAGTTCAACTTTTGTAACAAAAAGAACTGCTCGTCTTCCGGGAAATTCAGAGATAAGAGTATGGCTTTGTAGTCTCGACACTAGTCAGAAATCTGTCTCGCTTTGCGTAGCTCAGTTTCTATACTTATTAATAGTGAGATGGGGTAATCCTCATTAACAGCATAGAAAGTAGACGTACTGAAAAGAAATTGGCAAAAAATAGGACTAGTTTGAAGATAAGAAATATTTTGTTTTTTAAAGGTAAGAAAACTGTCTTTATGTTAATCGTAGTCCCTCACGTACGTTTTTGTAATTCTTTGCTATTTTATGTAAGAGGAAGTATTATTAAAAAAATTAGAAGTGATGTGGAAGAGAGGATTGAGGGTTTTTTTAAATGAGAACAATTATTGTAGGATGTTAAATGAATTGTAATTGTTATGTGTCAAGGACGAAATTCTGTTTGATGTTTTAGTTTTTATTCATAAAATAGGTAAGGGACACTTATCAGATTATTTCAATATTTTTGTAAAAAGAAATTTAGGTGTACAGTCACAACACCAGGGGTAGGGAAAATTTTGTTATGACCCACTTAAATTAAAAAAAGTACAAAAAATTCTATTTTTAATAAAGGTTTAGTATTATACAATGACTTACCAGTATCTGTTAAGGTCACCAAAAGTACAAGTGTATTTAAAAATAGTTTAATGTTATAGCTTAAATATAAACAGCGTTTTGGGATTTAGAATAAGTTTTGTATTATATAGTAAAATAGAATTGAAAATATGAAAATAGCTTTAAGCTAATTTGAATGAATAAATAAATACTTTTAAGTATGATAGATCAAGGAGCCCTCGGCCTATAGTTTGCTGTGGTATGTATTTTATGAAACCAGGGACCGACCAAAAGCTAAATTTATAGGTATTCGACTGGCAAGGAAACTTATTAAATGATAAGCAGACGGAATCAAAGTGAAAATAGCTGCCGAAGGAGAGGGATTGGTGTTTAATTAATATATTCAGTGGTGTCTGATGTGAACATTGACACTCTCCGTTGTAATAAAGTCTAAATTCAGTCCCTATTTCATTGTAAGAAAAATAACATGTCCCAAAAATGTCGTGTCTATTTCTTTTGCACACTGAAATTCACAGTGATTCGGTGTCGGTTAAGTACACGCTCTATCACTTCCTAAAGGAGTGAGAGTGACAAGGATCTATTTACAAAATAGCAGAAATGGCTGACCAGAGCAATTGCCTTTATTAGTGTCTGCTCAAGATATTTAATTGTAGCTGAATTGATCCTTATGCCGGCCAGTTAAAATAGGAGATTATTTATAATATATTCAAAGTGAATGGAAGGTTGATGAGGAATTAATTCATTTCCCTGTCTGATACAGAAGGAAAAAATAAACACCTTTGTGGGGTCGGGCTGTCGCGTAGTTTGTAATAAAAAGCGCAATCTGTGAGAGAACAGAGAGTCGCAGACTCTTGTTTACCTCGAAACATGTATTTGTCAGCGACGCGAAAGACAAATTTCATTCATCCTTAATGTAACTCAGCCGCACACGTCATCATCTCGGAAATTTAACCAGCGTCAACAGTCGCTGGCTTCAGTATGGGTGCTATGGGAAGAAATGAACTACGTAAGGAAAATACAAAAAAGAGAGGGCTTCAATGCTGATGTGAAACTAGAAAGGATGGCTCTTTTCTTCTTCTTCACGACTTGGGTTCTCTCCTTTATCCCGCCCTTCAGATACTTCATGTATTTTAATTTGTGTTTTCTAGATTTAAACCTTAGTTTCATATTTCGTAAAGTTACGTACTTGATTTTGACCGATTATTACACTCGAGCATATTACTTTAGTGCTCAAATAAAAACATTCTTATTTATCGTATTATCGGTTTTTTGTGCATTTAATTTGCGTTCGCCTGAAATGCATTCAGCTATATTACTGTAGTTCAGTAATATATCATTACGATTCCTTATCATCTTAGCTTCCATAGTAAAAATGTAAATAAATTTGTAATCACTACTTTCGTAAGAGCGTGTTCGTTTTGTTTACCTCGAACCAATAAAATAATTTTTAAAGAATCACTGTCAGTTGTTTCCTGTTAAATACGATGAGCAATAATTTAAAAATTCATGTTAACGTAAAAAAAGAAAAATATGAGCCGTGATTCATTTATCGCCCGACGTATGAGACGTTACTGCCTGTGTGTTACAAAAATGGAAACTGCAAAGTCAAAGTAAATAAATTCGCAAGAAGGCTGCAGACAGTTGGTTGCTGAAGGAGGATAAGATAAGATAACGACACGACTTGAGCTAAGAGACCCTCAAGATAACTTTTATCAGGAGCGAAAATAGAGCTGGAGATATCAAAGCAGGGTTTACCGATATAAAAACTCTGTTCTCGGGGATTTCCCTTTCTCTGCTTCTCAGATGTTGCTTCATCTTTGTTTATGACGCTTTGATGATTCAGCATAATGCTGACTCAGTTAATTATAATTAGCCTTTATATATAATTATCACGAAGTTCATAGCATTTCACTTAAGGTTATTTTTTTCCTCAACTGAGGCTGGATGTTATACATTGTCTATGTCTTTACTCGAAGAAATCCCAAAATTGTAGACGAAGCGTCTAATAAATGACAATATAAAAAAGTTTTTTTCCTGTGAATTGATCTTTAATTTAATTATATTTTATGCGGTTGGAAAACAGACCTTAAGTGATTTATTATATCAACAGTTTTTTGATTAAATATATGGTACGTGTTACCATCGGAATATGTACTATCGTGACTTTCCCCGGTCAACGTCACGCTTTACACCCTCTATCGTCAAATAACGTATATTCATGTTAACAAAAGAAAAGAAAGAAAGAAGTTAAAACATTATTTCAAGGGTAGATTGACCTTGTTAGAAGATTTTGGATAGGTTTGTTAGATTAGATTAGATTAATTGAAGCGATCCATCCTGACTCACCACTAGCACAGCTTATTCTCTCAGAGTATTATTACTTTCGTTTTCGTTTAGAGCAGGGTGGTAGGACGTCATGGCGACGAGGGGAGGAGGATCCTGCATCAGATTGGGGGTTAATACCCTCGCTGTCTTGGATCTGAGGGAATCGCTTGTCCTCAGGGGGAGAAAAGACAGATAAATCTACGAATCACTGATACCCTCAAAACAACGGGGAATATTCTCGTTCCTAAATAAAATAAGCGCTTCAAGTGCCATCATTAATATAGTTCTTTTATGATTGTACGAAACTGAAATCAGGAAGAAAATGCCTTGTGTCTCTGTACAACACAGGAGACATCCTTTCTTTGCTCCTCTCAAGGAATAACTTATAGAAATACATTTCTACCACTACCCAAACTAATTAGAAGATTTGATAAAGTAAAGAGTGGAATCCAGTCTTATAAATAGAAGTGAGAAGATTACATATCGTCGAACACTGCATTAAGACTACTAAAGCAAAATAAAAGAAATTCTGATGGCCAGAATTGTTTTTATAAAATAAAGGAAAACAGTGTGATTCAAGTTTAAGTAGTTGAGTACAGATTATTTTCAAAAATCAGTGTCCAATACATTACTCGGGAAATATAACAAAAGAACAGTCCCAATCAAAGATAAAAAAAATTAGATTCATTATGATTTTACATTTTTTATGTTTTGAGAGTTCTAACTCAGGCAATGGGAGTCTGTCATTGAAGTTTTTCTCTGACTCGCCGAAATAAAAATGTTGAATTTTTTTAAAAATACATATTATATAGAATTAAATTAACAACCCGTTCAAATGCAAACCAAGTTTTTTCTTACGACTTTTCGTCATCACGTTTGGGGGCTTCATAAGCTTAATCTATTCATGATATTATATTTTGAAGAATTGTTTGCCAAAATTAATGTGTAACTTCATAATTCAATGTTTTATATCGTGAATATTTTTTTTGGATATGAATTCCCGAATGTGAGGTCGAAACACTGTATGAAATAAAATTTTTATTGTCCATGGATTGATTGTTAATTTAATTCGTTGTAAGTATTTTTAAAAACAAGACGTGAAGAGAAATAATAATTTGTAACAATCCTTAAAATATTATTTTTAGCCTCTTTAATGTATTCAGTGACAATAAAAAATAATTAGTTGGGACACACGTGATTCTCAAAGAAAGGCAAGTTCCAGAATGGAGTTTTAAGAGACGTGTGGAAATAATTTGGGTTACGTAAATAGATAAAATGAAACACGACGTACATTTCGAATTCCTGGGAAAGGAGTTGGGAGTTCCCCAGAAAGACGATTCCCTTGTTTTGGTTAAATAATGAATGGAGCTTAGGGAGGGAGACAGATGTGGAGCCTTGCGTTGAATATTCCAGCGCGTCCATATTCCAGACCTAATCCTGTCCCTGTCTAATGAGCGCCGCCGGCCAACTAATCAGACCGCCGCAACAATGACGCAAATCCTCCGGTGATATCAACTATAGAAACGCAACCAGACAATGCGTTGCAGACACGTTACACCTCCGAGGTCCACTGTCCTCTCTCTACACACAAACATGCTGATGGCTGGTTTCCGCGTCGACTGTAAACCTACCTCATGGTGGACTCGACTTACAAAAAACTAACGTGCGGCACAACACGTCTTTTTTTATGCTTTTGTGCTTCTGTAATTTTGGTCTGTTGCAGTCAGGCCATTTTTATTTAAAATAAATTGCAAACGAAGTCGAATGTGCTTATGATTCACACCGAAAAAATGATTATATGAGGCCTCTAAGCATTAATGACGTTTTTCAAACTTCACTGCAATTTTGAAGCAACTGTGCTAGTGTAGGATCCATATATCTCGGACGAAAATGGAATCTTATTCAACGCCCAATATTGTCTTCGTCCCAGATATTCTTGAGAAAGTAATTTGGTAAGTACGGCTGAGGCTGTTGAGTAATAGAACTTTAGTGCAACATATACCATTGCAGCTTAGTATCTAACCTTTTTAGGGCTACGATACCACCAACTGAACCAATGAGAATAGGTTATGTGCAAGCGTGTTATAGTCTCTGCTCTTCCAAGCGCAGGGAATGTTTACTCGTGGCGCCTGTGTTAGGGTAGTGAACATAATATTTCTGGTACGCAGAAGTGAAGTCGTATTGCTCTCCAAGGGGTTATTCTGGGAAGTGGCTTCCCGTTCCTGACGGTGACAGTAGCTGAGACTGACTCAAGGCAGTCATCGAGTTTCTCACGACTAGGGTATCAAGGATGTGGAGGACTTGTGCGTCGCCGGGGGCTCCGTGTTGTCGGCTTTTGCCGGCCTCGGGCTTGGGACCTCCGATGATATCCATCCTGTTAGTAGAAGGATGTAGACCTAGCTTGGAAGCTCATTCTTGTTCGCTGGAATGGGCCATTTTAGATGGGAAGTGTAACTCCTCCTTGCGGAGAGATCCTGAGCACGCTACAGCTGAAAGGAGCTATGTGCGCGGCTGACCAATTCCGTCCTTCGGGGAAATTAGTACCTGGGGGTGCGTGGAGCCTCCGGTCCATTCTCCGGAGATTTCAAAGTCAATATGGTGGTGGTATGTACACGTCCCAGGCCAACGCAAACTGGATTTCGACTCAAGGTGGCATAGTTTCGCAGGAAAAACTTCTCTTCCTTTCCTTCCAAGGGTGCAGGGCCCTACCCGCAGGTGACCCTTCTTTTGAGGGGTCTTCAAGAAAACTGCCGGTGGAAACCAACTGATTCTACAGTATGGGGCGTGAGCACATTCATTTGTAATAAAATAATCGCAACTTCATTATTTAATCCCTTCTTCCTCAATATAATTTTTGCTTTGCACAATGCTAGCTGACGACTCGCTTTCAGGGTTGCGTGGGACTAAAATCTCGCGTCCTCAAATCCTTGAATCTTCATGTCCTATAATTTGGTTTTTGACTCTTTGCGTAGTCCGCATTATATATATCTTTGTATCTGTCTCTGATGAATTTGGACTTGAACTCACGGTATTTCAGGGCCGTGGTGGGCGTGCTCCTGGCGGCGGGCATGGACGTGAACGCACGCACGGCAGCCGGAACGGCGCTGCACGAGGCTGCAATGTACGGCAAGCTGGAGGTGGTGAGGGCGCTGCTCGCGGCGGGCGTCGACGTGCGTGCCAGGGACCATCGCTGCCACACCGTCATGGAGCTCCTCGGACAGTTCCCCGCTCACGTCACCCACGACATCGCCGCCATCATCAGCAGTGAGTAGACAACTACCTTCTGACTCTCATATGTTTCAAGAACAATCCGGGAGTCAGAGTAAAATCATCAGAAACGTCTCCATGTATTTAAGATTATCCTCATTCAACAACTCAGTCATCTTACTTGTATCCTATTATTAGTATTGGCACAAGAAGATCGTCCAAATGACCGTCAAAGTATTAACCGCATTCTTCAGCTATGAAATTATTTTTATAATTAGACAATCAACCAAACTATCACTTACCGATACTCTCTTGCCAAATCCACGACTAATACTCGTATGTCTTACGTGAACATGTTCATAAACTTGCATTGCAGCATAGGCAAAGGTTTTCCTTCCAGACATAACAATAAGTAATTCTTCCGTCCAACTGGGAACCACTTGCAGAGTTATGTGGGAAAATTTAATCCAAATATGTTGAGATGAATTGTAAAATTTAACTCGGACAGAAAAAGCTATACAGGGTAAAATTCCAGGAATAGGCTTCTAATATTGAGAGAAGAAATAAAATTGTATTACAGCATGTGTTCCGAAATTCATAATTGCAGAGTTATGCGTCTTTATCTGGACTATCTCTCCTTACTCGCTTTGTGGCTGTCTGGCATACGGTACACAATACACCAGGCACTTTTGATAGTGTTTGAAACTTAATTAGAAGAAGAGCAGCTGCCAGTCGAAATGAGGTCACTTTGACCAGTGCATCTGATATGTGGACAGTGCGCTCCAATTAGTCGAACTAGATACTAAGCGATCAGAAGTGGCTGAGACTTAAACATGACGGGTGCTAAAAAAGTGTTCAGGTCAACATCAATTTAATTCGCAACAACTTTCCTCGTGTAACTATTGAAATCAGATAACAAGACATACATAAAACTTCGGATAACTCTGCAACTTTACATTTCGTAATGCACTTTTTTATCCGTTCCTGATAGTTCGCCTTTGAATTTTGTTACATCCTGTGTGAATAGGTAGAACGTGGACGACTGTTAGTGTGAGAGAGACTAGGTTGGAAAAATGGAGGTTTGGGGTTCTTTTTGAGTTCTCCTGAAACATCCATTTCAGGAATAACAGTTGAAGATGATTACTGTTAAAAGATTGCAATTTATACATGTTGATCGCGATCATCAGCTATAAATTCACCTTTGTTGGTATTAGTGGTTGATCGCCCGCTGTTGGTGTAGTCTATCCGAATTTGGCAAGAGTTTTGTGTGCGTGTTGCGTGTTGTGGAAGCACGCAATGTCCTTGAGAGGCGTCCACGACCACACCCTCCCTTCCTCCAGACACGAGGATATCGAGTTACCTGAAGCCATGCTGCCTAATTCCTCAATCATTGAACTGCTATCCAACTACCTAATCCTCTCCGATTTACGTGTATCTCCTCCCGCATAAAAACTGCACTGTCAAGAGGCAGATCCATTGTCTGTAAGATCTTTCACAACTCTTTTTGACTATATCGGCTTCTATGAATCGTCAATTTCCCAGGTTACTGTGAAACATTCAGTCAGTTTGGAGCAAAGTATAAACGTCAAGGCATAATTCACATAAGGGATAATTTAATTTGGTATGCCAGTGAAGGTTGACTCTGTTTGGTGCTGTTATCGTACCTTCTATTTCAAATTGGTGATTGTTATTCGTGCAATTTCAGATCTGACTTAACATTTGGGTTTTTAATTGATTGAAAATTAGTAAAATTGCGAAGGTCTGAAATGAAACAAGAGCAGAAGATAGGTGAGGGTGTTGTTGTGTTACAGGGCACCGAGACTGCGTGTCCGACGGAGACGACCTCCCGCCCATCCCCGTGCCGGACCCTTCGGGCCTGGGAAGTCCCTACGAGAACGTGCGGACTTCGGGACGCCGCGCGTCTCCAGCGTCTTCCCCAGGGACGTCGCCCACGCACTGGCACTTCTACCACGCGGGGACGCCGGAGGAAAGACGCGTCTCCGGGCACAGCAACGCCTCCGTGTGAGTAACTCTTACTCGACTTTCTCAGGGGATCATACAACGCCCACATAAGTAATACTTCCCGGGCATCATAAAAGAAGAATTTAGCAAATTTTAATATTGACACAACGGTTACAACCAGTATGAAATTTTAATATTTTAAAATAACAGTTCTATAATAGGTCATTCCATGTCGAGCCCCGCCCAACCATTTCCGATTTTGATGATTTTAAAGTTTGTACTTTAAATACTTAGATGGAAATCTGAAAAAATGTAAGTTCTAAATATGCATTTATGGCTTTTACGTAGAAGTCAGTCGTTCGAGTCGACGGACGTCGTCCCAAAAATGAAACTTTTGAGCTCTAATATTGCGGCAGTTAATAGTTGACGCCATTAAAAAGAGCCGGATTCCCTTACTTCCTCTTCATGGATTAGGCTATTGCCTGTTCTGACCTCTTCATTCCATCTCTTTCTAGGATGGCAAGGGAAGTATCCTGTAAGAGCGAAGATAGTAATTGATGATCAACCAGTAGAAAAAGTTTCAAAGTAGGATTCCCTGATATATAAAAATTACGTGACTCTTTTTTTGTATCGATGCATAAATCTAAAATTTCGGGTAAAATTGATTATAATACGCTGTCGTATCGTGGCTTGGCTACTACGAATGAAATTTTGACAACGTCATCGCCTGGGTTTCTTTGTCTGCGGGTTCCCAAGCCTGAAAAGTTTATATAAATGTTGTTTTAATTGAGTGTTTTGACCAAGGTTCCCAAGCTGATAGTTGGTGTTTTTATTGCTTCCAAACCGTACTAAAGCAACTTCAGAAAAATCACAAAAATTAACTGTTTTGTTGCCTATAATTTGTGGTTAATTCAGGCAGTCAGAGATGTCTGGTGACCCTTTGAACGATTTATCCCTCTGAAGAAGCACACTTTTGTCGTTTTTCATTTTGGCGTCAATTTAGCCGCCCAACTTCACCAAAGCTGTAAATACTCTGACTTGTTTATGCCTACTAGGATTCTGGACAATTTTGCGTATTTGTATTTTAAAGCTCCGGTAATTTCTCAGTACATGCAATCACTCAAAACTAGTGTCAATCAGCATCGCGATCATCATCCGCCCAGGAGGAACGGGGGAACCTGAATTGATGAAATTTGGAATGGACCGTCATTTACTTAAGATTAAAAAAAATGAAAATTATAAAATAACTCTGTAATTACAATATTTTGAAGAAAAATAAGATTGACCTCAGCAGAGCGTTGTACATGTCGAGAAGTAATCGCATAATGCAAACCAGATTAGAGATGTAGAGGTTTGCTAAATTGCAAAAAAAATCGAAAATTGCTTATGTAGCACGCGGCCTTTAAATAGTATTCATTTATTCAGTCATTAAATATATTTATTGAAGTGTGTCTTACACTAATAGTGCAAGTGTAGAAGTGTTAATCAATATTTCAGAAGAAAAGAGTGCGTTAAATTAAATTTTAACTGCTAAAATGGGAGACTGTTCCCTATCAATTATTGTGTTTTATATCGACTAAATCCTGTAGAGGGGGAACCAATTGCACTTTCTACTTCAGCCTCTTAATCAGTTTATAAAATTTGAGATTTGCGACTTAGAATGTTCTAGTTGGTTAAACTCACGTAAAATGTATGTTTATATAACATTTAAATTGTTTTACAATCGTAATCTTTGTAACTCTTATACAGAATGGCTTGTTTCGCAACCTCTGCCTTTTCTTCCATATCGCCATGTGTTTAGTTTATTGTGGAGGACTGAAGTTTATTATTTAAGAAACCGCCGGGAGAATTTTTGATTTTTCCCACCTGGTTACTTTGTGTGCATATTAATTATTCTCCCTCATTCCCATTCCTCTTTTCCCAGAATAATTTACTTTTGCTCTTTTCCCCCGTAAAATCCAGCTTCTTGCTTGCTTACTGCAACAGCTTCGTCACATTCCCGAGGCAAATCTCGTTAATTCGTAATCAATAGCCTCTCTCCGTGTGTGTTTTTGTCCCTTTATTTTATTTTCACCTGAAGCAGTTCCCAGTCTTTCAGAGTCAACTTCCGTATCGCTATTTAAGTTTTCCCTCGTTCATTTTGCTCGCTTTTATGCCAGCGTTTTAGCACTTTTCTCTAAAGTATATTCCTCGAAGGGGTTGACTTTGGTACTCAAGCTGTTTGTTTTTCACCTACCTGAGTTTCACGGAGCGCAGAGGGAAGTGTGCGTGTGTTCTTATTGCTTTTTTTAAAAATGTTCTGTTAGTTTCTTTTTCGTGGCTTTGTTATTCTTGGCATAAATTTCAGCGAACTCTTCGAACTTTTCATCCTACTCATTCCTACTGGAAATAAAGTTCTTCATTCTTTCTTTCCCGATGGCTGAATAGTTTTAATTTTTTTGTTTTATTTCATTTTCAATTTTTGGGGTATATCTGTCGTACGAATATTTTGATACTTTACTCTGCGTAACATATTCTTAATCAAATTGTTTATACCATATGATGGAGGTAATTTTTTCCACCTAGGCTGTTGTTTACTTTTATTTCTCTATGCCGCCAGATTTATTTTAAAATCCGGATTGATGATGTTTAATTTCTGTCTTTATTATTCGTTGGATGTGAGAGATTCTAATCGGATATCTGCCGCCCTTTGTGAAATTCTTCATGAGTAATAAATTTCTTGCTTTTTATTGTTTCCTATTTTCTGTACGTGTGGTAACGTACTTTTATAGTTACAGTAGTTATTGCGTCATTATGGTCTCATTTTTTATGTTAGGTTCCCTGGAACCTCATCAAGATATACAAGACACAGAATGGCTGAGCAGAGCCAACACTGCTTGATGCGTGACAGATAATTAGAGTGAAGCGAACCTTACCTCTCAACTTTTAACCTTTTCCGGAACCGTAATGATCCTCTAATTTTTTTTATCATGTCTTTTCACTATTGAAGGATTTTTGTCGTGATAGGGGAGAGAGAGTGAAAGGAAAAGTAAGTAATATTAATTCAAGAGCACAAATGCTAGTTGAGGCGGAGGTCAAAGGCGACCAGCGACGTCTTCGCGGCGAGAAATCTCGGCTCCTACCTTAGTCATTACAGAGGGGTTGATCTGCTTTTTTGTAATAAAAAAGAAAAATTATATTTTTCCCTCTTGGCCCGGGTGAGGAGGTCGGGAGAAGATTGGCTTGAGATTTCCCTCGCTCCGTAACTGACTAATTACCTTGCAAATCGCTGACGACGGAATTATCGAGTCACGAAACAACTTCGTTAACGGGGGTTAAATAGCGGAAATGTATACGTTTTCCGGGCCACTAAGGAGTAAATACGACTCATCCGGGCAGAGATAACCAGCACCTGCTATTTTTTCTTCGCTCTTGAGGGTTTCCCTCCTTTCAGAGAGGAAAAATATATAATAATATATATATGCATACATATAGATACAGACGCAGCGAATCTTAACTAACCAAGGTGCTGGAGGGAAAAAGAGACGATTGAAGGAGGAGGAGAAGGTTTAGCTTCCTGAGCAATTTTTTAATGAGTGTGGCTACAGTTTAAGATGGGCAAACATTGACTTTGGATTACTGAGGAGGAAGAGCAAGAAGAAGCAGCAGCAGCAGCAAAGAAACGGGGATGGGAAAGGTGGGCCGTTTCCATCGCACTCACCCTCAACTACTTCACGATTACGACGGCGTCATGGCCAGAATTGCAATTAAGTCTGTAGGAACATGTCTGTAGGGTCTGAATCCCTGGCTGCGTTGGTGTCATTAATAACATCAAGTTTATCCTGGCCACAACTAGTATATCACGTATTCTCTCAAGGTTGAGACACTCTATTAAGGCCAAAGTAAGGCTGAACGTGTTTTAATGTAAATGGTGGCGAAAATTAGGTATTTTATGCGAGGCACATGATTATAGTCTTAACATCTACATGAGTGCAGCAGAGTGCGGCAACTGTCGAGAGAAACGATGGTAAAAGGAGGGTTTTTGACAGGAAGACGCTAAAACAAATAGAAAGCAAGTGACTTGTTCCCTTTTCTCAATACTTTCCATGTAACGTTCTTGATATTATCTGCCTTTTTTGAAAATAAGAAATGGTAAAAGACCTATAAGTCCTTTATTACATTCCACGTAAATTTGTCCCCGCGATAATTTGTTTAGTTTTGAGCAGAAGTGGTCGGTTGTAAATTAAATAACCAGTAAAGACATGGATGATTTAGTGCCTCGCATAAAATCGTGTGCGTTCGAAGTGATACAAAATTATAGGGATCAACACGCTGGTTCTATGACCCATATATGTTGGTAGTAAGCTATGAAAAGGTTCAGGAAAAAAGTAGAGCAATGACAATAATATGGTCCTAGAGAAAAACAAATAACAACATGGTTCATTTAGAATATGACAATGTTTACAAATTAAACTGAGATGGAGACGTGTGCAACTTTTAATGTTTATAAAGGTTTAAATTTAACGTCTGTTGTATTATATAATTAAATTATATAACTAATATTTAGTTTTAATGTTTATATTATTTAGAGCTGAAACATTGAGCTTTGCGAAAGAGTATCAGCAAGGTAAATACTTGCGGAGCAGAGGATTGTTTCAGAGAAAGTTAACATATATACAGGTAAAATATGTAAATCCATATAATTCAGTAAAAATCTGAAAGATTTATTATAAATAAAAATTGGAAACTTAATCTGACTCGTATTAACAAATGAAATGAATTTATCGTGATTCAAAAGTCTGAATTTTTAAAAATTTACATTTATTACGAAACTTTTCCGCCCTATGTAAGGAAACTCTTCAGTTCTTTCTAAAAAAAATTAAAAGCTAATGAACAAGACAATACTATAATTCCTGACAAATAATTTTTTAAAGCATACTTACATAAATATGGTTTATATAAATTTCAGAGATAAAATCAAATGAATTATAATTTTGGATACAGAATATTTCGTTAAAATATAAGAAGTATAACTCTCGCTAAGTTATGAGAATGAAAATAGACTTACCTTCTTAAACACATGTGGATATTTTTGCGTCGTTTATGTTGAAGGAGGTGATACGAATAAAAAAAAATATTCTACCTGAATAGGGAGGTTTTTGAAAGTAATGTTTGTTACTATATTGTTCCAACCACGATCATTCAAAAGGTTTCGGGTGTTCTGAAAAGTCATCTTTGAGAAGATTTAATATTTGAATCGAATTGTATGGTACTTGAGATATTTTAATTAATATATATATGCATTATTTATTGCCCTCTTCCAGTGGTGACCTACACTTGAAGTAAGCTTGCAAATTGGGCTCACTTCTTAACGTAATAACGACATCAGTGAAAATAAATATATGAAGATGTTTATTAGATATATTGGAGTCCATGGAACCTGGTAACAGTGTTGTTGATCCAGCAAGCATCGATCGGGGATCGCGATCCCTCTTCCTCCTCCTCTAACAGCGTTGGATGGATTATCACGGGGGTGGAAAACGTTACGAAGACTCAGTGATTGATAGATTGATGGATGGAATCGACCCTCTCCTCACTCCCCCACAATCAGCAACAGAAGGGAGCAAAAGTTGACAGATAGGCGAAAATAGCAACAGCAGCATCAGCATCCCTGCTGAGGACTTGGAATCTGATATGTCGACGATTTAGTTTCGTAAAACAATACGAGGCGTTATTTATTCGTGTGCATCAATAATCTCGTTTCATGTCCACTATTGCAGCGTATGAGTGATGCAATCGAGACGAAAAGGACGCATTATCGAAAAAAAAAGGTTGATTCATCATGACAATGCACCAGTACCACCGCGATGGCCAAAATCAATAAGTTTGACTTTGAATTGCTTCCTCGCTCGCCATATTCGCCAAATTTATCTTCCTCGGATAGTTTTTTTCTTTCCAAACTTGAAAAAAAATGTCCAGGTGTTAAAAATTGTTGAACAATTGTAAAATAAGAGGATTTTGTGGTTGCTGGCTCTTTTGAACAAGTCTTTGGTTCTCAATTTAAGCAGAGTATCGAAATTATTGAAAAGTGCGTTGAGATAAAAGGAGACTACGTTCAGGAATAAATATATTTTTCATTTATTTTATGTTAAATTTATTATCGAGAAATAAAACTTGATGAATTAGCGTTTTGTCGTTAGATGAAATGAAAGTTAACAACACACTTGAAAATTAATCCAACAGAAGTATTTGAGAAAGTTCTGCAAGATATGTACGTTAAGATGGCGAAGTGTTATGAATCTTGTCTTGAATTCGCCGAACAATCTCCTTGAGCAGGAAGTGCAAGATTGTATATTGAGTGTGTGTTTTGCTGTTTTTTTGTTGCAGAGGGTCCGACGGTGGCGGCATGTTGTTTCAGACTCCGCCGCCGCCTCCCAAGTCCCTCCCAGATAGTTTCCTCTCCGCTGAAGAGGGCGACCAGATTAGCGTCTCGTCCAGCAGCAGCCTCTACATGCCCATGGGTGGCACCGCCCACACCAAGGTCTCGGTAAGCCTCCGTTTCGCCAAGGTCACACATATTCAATTAATCACTCCGTATTTCTCAAATTTTCGCTCTCACCCTTTCCAGGTGCGATTATTAGGTAAAGTCACCACTCGATCTTATTTAAAAATGTACTGTTAGTTCTTGTTGGTCGTATTTCAGCCTACGCCGCCCAAGAAACCGCCCCGCCGCAACCTCTCGGTGTCCCCTACGCACATAGCACCGCCCCCACTCATGAGCGTGTCTGCTGACGGAGGCGTGGGCGTCGGGGGCGGCAGCTACGAGTACATGTACCTAGCGCGCAGCGGTCGCAGCCACGGAGACCTTCGACGGGGACGGTCCGCGGACCAGTACGTGGATATGCGCCCCCCGGTGGCCGTGCTCACGACGTCGGCGCCGCCCCACGAGGGCGGCTTCGTCATGCGCACCCAGAATCCGCGACGCAAACTACGACGGAGCAACCACGACTACGAAAACTACGACTTCAGCGCCCCCACGGTCACGGTGGCGGCGGTGACCACCTCGGTCCCCGCCCCTGCCGCCCACGATAGCAGGCGAGCGGCGGACGTGGAGGAGGAGGAGGAGGAAGAGGCCAAGTTCGTGTCGAGCGCCTACATCACGCTGCGGTCCTCGCAGGAGAGTCTCCTGGACGAAAGCGGCGCCGCCCCTCCGCTCAGCCCCACGCACTACCAGCAACCCCCCACCCCCGACCATCCGCCGCCCTCGGCGCTTCATGCGGAACGGAGCATCCACGAACGCATCCGACCGCTCAGTCAGGTATCCTCCTTGCAAGAAGAACAACTTGTGTCTTCTTAGTTTACAAATAAGATGCACCTCATGCACTTCTTAACATTAAGTTAATGTTCACATACATGTTTTGCATCCAGCCTGGGTCAGGAAATTAGATGTTGTAGGAATTTTCCTTTTAGATCGCTAAAGGGAACCATTTAAAATCAGGATTGCTATACCACCAACTGCTCATATGCCAAAATGATTATTGTATCTAGGAAATTAATTTTATAAGCAATACATTTATATTGTTCTCATTCTGTACCAGAATGGGTAGGTTAGGGATCTTAATAATAAATCCAGCTAACTGGATAACTGAAGTTTCCTCTGATAAATACACATCAGACTATTTTAAGATACTAGTCCACCGTTAAAGTACTTGACATGTCGGAAATTTATGGTTTAAAATATTGTAGGAGTTCTGTCGACTCTGAACTTTCCCTTGAAGATTATCCTTTCCATTTAATGAGGTAGTTATGAGATAATTATCATCATAGGTAAGTTCGGTTATTCTCAATGTCAATTTCACTTATGATCGAAGAAACAAGGGTAAGATAATTAATATTTCCCTCAAATAATAGCTTCCTAACATTTGATGCGTGAGCCTGTCTAATATTCAAGTCATAAGCCCCATTGTCTGTCCCTAGTACCCCATTTCTTTTCTTATGTGGTACTTGTTTGTCCTCACTTGTCGCCAGCCCTTTGGTCACCATGGTTGGCTGCAAACTAAGTGTCGGAGGTGTCGACAGTTTCTCCCCTTCACTTCACCTCACCCTTTCCTCCTCTTTTTAGCGTGTTTTGTCGCGTGGTAACCTGAAGCCCCGTGCAACTCAACACCGACGGGAAAACCCTCCGTTACAGATTCGTGTCCGTAGGTCTTCCTCTCTCTTACTCTCTCTCCCTTTCTCTATTTCTCTCTTTCCCGCACACAGAAAAGGGGGAATTTAAAACAAATCATGAGGCCCTAAACCCCTTTTAATGTAGTGCATGATATCTCACGCGATCACCCGGATCCCTTACAAATTGTCACGCACCTCTCTTTCAACAAATACAGTCTTCGGCAAAGCTCTATTTCAAACCTCCCTATCGGAAACTGGTAGATTAGGTTTGGACTTATCAAGTTAAATAATATCTCTCAAAATAAGACTGAAACTGTTACCAAAAAAAAGTATAGGGCAATATTCCTATTATATCTAATATTTACATCCTTGTCTTGTGATCTTTTTATTTCCTTTCATTTAACGGGTTTAATTTTAGCCATTATAAGGTAATAATTCCTACTATTAGAATAGTTTATTGACGTTACTTTGTTTAAGTTACCTGAAATATATTATATTATTGCATTTGGATCTTTTCTCTCTCGCCGCGTTGTATTTACCGGTTTCTGGTTTCATTCAAGAATATCTATGAAAAAAACCGGCAGTTAATAATACCAATACTTTTCAGCCTTGTTTACCTTTTCTCTTGGTGTGGTTGTATAATTCTCTTTGTGTTCTGGGATCTACTCGGTTCAGTCTCAGCTCCGTATTTGGTATCCTGCGAAACACAAATGTGTATTAGGTCTGGGAGATGAGAAAGAAATTCCACCATATTTGTAAGCTTTAATCGTTTTTTAGTCAAGTGGTTTCATTCTTCTTCCTTCCCTATTCCCCCTCATTTTTCGCTTTAGTTACAATAGCGTCCCTATATCTGTATACAATTCTTGCATTAGTTTAGTTTTTTTATGTTCAGTATTAACAATATTAGATGAACTATATGATTACATTTGATTTGTTTGTTGTTTCCTCAATATGTTTATTAGAGTAGCTCTTGTATTTAGCTATGTTATTGTATTAAAGTTTAATCTTTATAATAGAATCGTTTTTATTATTTCTGTTTGCTTCTTTTATTTCGTGTTTAATTTTACTAAATTAGTTTGAGTATCAGTAAATGTGTTCTGTTCTTTACATACTTATTACTACTTTTATACGAGCATTGAAATGTTTATGAATGTTTTAATACATTTTTTCTGTTCTAGCATGCTTTTTTTTCTCGTTTGTTTGCATGAGTGTGGTTTTTTAATGTGTTACATTAATAATATTATTATGAATGTGACTTGTTTTTAAAATAAAGTTAACTATTTTTTTGCTATTTTTTCTCTCTAGTTAAGTTTATTTAAAAATTAAAAATAAATATTCTTACACACTCCATAATATCCCTACTCTGTGTCTGCTTCCTTAAAATAATTTGTCTTCTTCTTGTCTGCGACTTAAATCATGACATAAATATAAATGAGCTGTCACTTTTCCTGTGAGGTTGGGGGAAAGGTTTGTTATAATTTCCATTGGAGAACTTTCTGTGTGCTCTCTGGCTTCGCTGCTGCTTCTTCTTCTGCTGCTTATTGGGTGAAGGTCCTCTGGTGTGGAACTGGATGTGGTTGGAAAGAGGAACTCGTCAGCAGTAACCAGAAGAATAATAAAGCCTGCGAACGTGAAAGTGGGTTTAAATATTTAACTTTTGTAAAATAAATGGCACATGTAAGACCAAAATTTTAAAATATTGTCTTCAAAGTCCTGAATGGAAAATAAGGCTGAGAAAGGATTATTATTAACCTTGGACGAGATAATCCCATTCAACGGATATTTTTCGCCCATTCATGGACCTATTTGGTTTGGTCCCAAAGAAATGACATGATTGTTCCTTTTATTTTCCATTATTCGCTGTACTTTATTTAACTATTTATTTTTTCGACTCAGGAGTCAAATCATACACGGATAAATCTGGAATGGAAGAGATAACACCCAATTTATTGTATATTTTTTCAGTTCTAATTTGTACTTATGCGAAATCGTGCAACTATAAACCAAAGGTGGAAGAACTATAAGTAAATCGTCTAAATATTGAACTTCCACTTTTAGGCAAATGAAAGCGTGTATGTGGCTACAATAGCAAGAAACCGCAAGCAAATTCTGAGTTGATTAATAAAGAACCTCATAAAAGTGCAGAAGGTTTCGAAGAACATCCTAATGTAAAGAAGTACGGTGACTTAAGACTACAGAGATATTCAGGACATACACGAAATAAGTTGAATTTCGGTGGCAATTAAATGGCAGAATATTTATAATACAGCTTACAATTGAATGGCAAAATATCCTGCAAAACTAATTTTTTTAAATATATATTAAAGGAACAGAAAAATATATCCCAAAATTTAATATATTAAGATTATATAGGAGAACAAAGATTAATTGTAATAAATGTATAATTCCTGCATATAATGGCAGAATTTTACCCCCAAAGTTTCTAATGTGAATCAAACTGCTTTAACTGCCTTGTCCTAGTCCTAGAAACGCAGACTTTGGCAACAGGACTTTTCCCCTCAATTGTTAAATTATTTTATAAGTAACATAGTAACCAGAGTATTCCATCACATTTGTTACTTCTTTTCTTGATTTCTTCCTCATATTACAATTTGGTTATCGTTTCGCAAAGTGTATTATTCGTTCGATATTCGCCCCATTTCTGCATTCCTCTTCAGAAAAGTACTGTACCTAAAACCGTAGAGAAAAGAAGAAAAGATTTAAACGTGGGGATTGGAGTGTGTCAAGACGGGGTGAAATGGCGCTTTAGGATGAATAACGTACAGCTAGAGTTGTAAAAACATTACATACTGTCACCTGCGTAATAATGATACTTTTCTTAACGAAACAAGGCAGTAATAATATTTACTTTTTTAGGTTAGTAAATAACTTACAAAAGTTACAAAAACATTTTATATGTTACACGAAAAATCGGTTCAAGGGTTTTTGAAATAAATACTAAAAAAAAAGACGGAGAGTGTTATATGATCTCATAGAAGAAGACTTAATAAGTTTCCGGTTTTAACGTTCAAGGACTATCCGAATGAAAGTGTGTTCAAATTTCAATCAGCTAGTTAGTTTAAGGTTCGTAGACCTCACTAAGACATTCGTCTTTACCGTGTAAGAAGGGAACATATTTTCTCGGTAATTCTGTCTTTTTGGAAACCGTTTACCACTTCAAATTACGTTACGTTTTCTTGTTTCAGCGTTCGTGAATCCAATAACTATCCAAAATCCCTTCTTCCAGTTTCCTTGTCTCTATATTGATCTGTGCCGTGGCGTTTTCATTAATGACCAAATTCGTAATTGAGCAATTCTGCCAGTAATATTTTATGAAAAAAAATTACAACACAGCAAAATTAGGTCTTTGACTTTCTTATTTTTTCCTGTAATTTAAATGTATATAAATTTAATCAGTTTAAAACTTTAAATAATTAATATTTTCAATATTCGTAAAATGAAAGAGTTAAGACATTCCCCGACCACTTAACAGATGGCAGGAGCGTCGTGGCGAAGGAACTGGCATCTAGTGACTAAAAATGGAAATGCGTCAGATATGACAAATGTAGCGCTCATTTTAAACTTTTTATTTCGTTTTGAGGCTTATTGATAACTACTTAAATGGAAATGTTTTAGAGTATATATGAATACATGGCATCTATGACTTGTAGTTCCTTTCTAATACTCGCGAATGTCCCTGCAATTATGTTGATTGTTTGGAGTTTCAGGAGTACGTTTTATTACTATATAATTATTTTTGACCTTCAACAGGGGGCTATAAGTAGATGTCAGCATTCTTTAAAGCATTTTCATATCAAATGGAATGATTTGCCTGCAAGGCTACTAGCGACTTTTCCGAAAAGTATCAAATTATTTAGGGACAGCATTAGGCCAAAGGTTTAACTTAATTTATTCAGGCTTATTATTAGTATTTGTATATTGAATGTTTATATTAGTATAATTTTTTTTCTTTAACTTATATTCCTTTATTGGAATATTAAATGTATGTTGCCACCACCAGGGCTCAGCCCATTGTAACGTAATAAATCTATCAGTTATTTTATTTCAGTTATTTGAGGGTAATCCAGACTACAATCCTGAAAAATCGGATTTTGTTCTACGTTTAATCTTTCTACAGCCTCTTTTCCGTTTATAACTTCCACTATGTATAATTTCAAATCAGCTAGTTAGCTCAAGGTTTGTAGTTCTAATTAAGCCATTGATTTTTCGTCTTCGTGTGTCAACTTACATCTGTCTGTCCATCGACTTCTACTTGAGTGTGTGTGTGTGAGAGAGTGATTGTGTTATAAGTAAGGGAGAAAAGCGCGATGTGTGAGCAGAAGGGATTCGTTTTCGTTGTGTTTGTCGGCGTAATATTAAGCCACCTTTGAGGGGAGAATTTAATAATTCCGTCCTCCGTCTCACTCTTTTAGCCACTCGTTTGCAGCACAAGTCAACATTAGCACGTCCCTTCCCTCTCTCTGTGTGCGCGTGTGTGTGAGTGTGTATGCACACAAAGTGAGTGACACAGTGGGTTACTCTGGCACAAAGTTAGCCTCCGTTCTTCTTCCTACACTCCTTTTTTTAATAACCGTGGCCAAGAAGAGTAAACTCACGAGCTTAATAACGACCCATTGTTGACCTCTTTTAAACAATCGTCGCTTCGAAGAAGAAGAAATTAATAATAATAATAATAATATCTGCTGTGTGAAATTCCACGTGACCGTAAGCGGCCATTGTCCCACTTGTGCTGGCTGTCGCTAATTACTTAACTGCTCCTTTCATGAAACTGGAAAGACTGTTTTATAACAACAGCGGCGGGAACGGAAGGACAATAACTCTGTAGCGGGGGTTAAGATTCGCCCCCGTGGTTTTCAAACTCAATTCTGCTTAAAAGTGTGTCCTCCACGTGCTTTAATTTCATTTGGCCCGTCCATTTGGGGTTTCTAGCGACGGCGGCAACTATTATTAATCTAATTTTTTTTCTTAATTTGTTGCACATTTAACGTCATCCTTTAGTGAATTTCTTAATGCCACGAGTTGTAAAGCAAGTTCCCTTCTCTTTCTACACGACCCGCTTTTCTTCAAACTGTTTTCCGAGAGTCGTTCAGGACCATTTTTCGTATTCACTCGAACGTCAAATTTTGCGTTTCCCTTTTTTACTTCGCAAATGTATCTGCCGAAATGTCAGCACGGCCTGGAATAATAATACGAAAATCTAATGACATCATTTTTAAGTTGCGTTGACGTCAGTCCAGTTACACGTAGACCGAAATCGTTTTCACAATTCTTTACATAAACGTCTAAAAATATCGTGAACGGGGGTCCTGGAGAATATGAGTGTTAATAGAGGGAAAACTAAGATAATGGAGTATAGTTTGAGAAACAGTGGAGTATTTTGACGGAAATTAAGGTATCAGAATACTTGGGAAGCGTAATAACAAGCGATGGTAGAAGACAAGGAAGGCTTCCGCGAAAGAGAGGAATTTAATTACGGGTAATATATAATGTGAATATTAGGAAATCGTTGCTAAAAATGCTCCTATAAAGCGTGGCGTTATATGTGTGTGAAATGTAGATGATAGGAATTGCGGAAAGGAAAAGAATAGAGGCCTTTGAAATGCGGTGCTGTAGGAGAATGAGTGGATAGAGGAAGTTCTAAACAGAATAGGGGAAAAGGGAATTGCGTTTGATGCTTAGTGATTTGTCGTGGCATTTACGCAGTGATCGGTCCAGATGGAAAATGGAAACAAGTCACTTTGAGTCCTTCAAATGTCGTTCACGCTGCGAACCTCGCCATTTGTCTTATCTTGCAGTTAGTTACTTACGTTCGTGTGTCGCACAGGTACGAAGAAGAATTACCCGTATTTACTACTCTAGTTGCGTCACGTGACCGCGTCTAGTCGTAAAAACGTCCCCGTGTCCTTCCTCGTGAAATATGCTGGCTTCTTTACAGCCTCTGGCGCAAACACGGTGACTGTGTTCTTCGAATAGAAATGGCTCCTAAAGGCATTCCGAGGGAAAGTAACAACTCGCAGCATGTTCAGGACGATACGAAGTAGTCCACAGATTTAAGTCACGTGAGGATAATGGACGGAGGTTTTTGGAAAATCAATTATTCTGTTACTCTGGTGATGTTTCTTAACGCGCGCCTGTTCCTGCTTAGTTCACTCGTCTCGCTTTTTCACTACATCATGTAGAGGTCAGGAATAAAATATCGAGAAAGAAGAATTACCAATAACCTCTACAGATGGCAATCAGCAGTAATTAGAGTTGAAGGGCAAGAAAAGAAAGCAAAAATCAAGGCAGGAGTAATACAAGGATGCAGTCTGTCGCACATGCTGTTTAACTTATATATATATATATATATATATATATATATATATATATATATATAAGTTAAACAGCTTCCCAAGTATATAGAACAAGCGAGGAAGAAAGTTAAAAGGAATTATAATGAAGGGAAAAGAAATAAAAACCACACGGTTTACGATGATATAGGGGAGGAAGACTTGGAAAACATAATAAACGGCATGAATGTGGTCCTGGAGAAAGAGTACATCATAAGGAGTAATTGATAGAAAACGAAGGTAATGAAGTGTAATATGGGAAACAGTGGAATAACAAAGGGTGTTAGATTGAGAAGGGACATTTTGAATTGTGTTAAGGAATTCTGCTACTTGGGCAGCATAATAACCAGAGTAGGATAGCACAGGCAAGGAAGGATTACGCAAACAAAAAGATGAATTTACTTACGGGTAATATAGGTATGAATATTAGGAAATCATTATTAAAAATATTGGTACGGAGTGTGGCTTTATTTGGGTGCGAAACGTGGACGGTAGGAGTTTCAGGAAGGAAAAGAATAGAAGCTTTTGAAATGCGGTGCTGTAGAAGATGAGATGGGTGGATAGAGTAAGTAACCGGAAATTTCTAAGCAGAATAAGAGAAGAGAGAACAATATGGAGGAATTTCAGCAAGAGAAGGGATACATTAATATGCCACGTTTTGAGACATGAGGGTCTTGTAAAATTAGTATTAGATGAAAGTGCGTTGGGTAGGAACAGAAGAGGGAGGCCAAGGGTGGAATACGCTAAGCAGAAAAGGGAGTTATGTAGAAAAGAAGTCTTGCATGGAGGATTGTATCAGACTTTCTCG
This sequence comes from Eucriotettix oculatus, assembly GCA_034510155.1. Classification (NCBI taxonomy): domain Eukaryota; kingdom Metazoa; phylum Arthropoda; class Insecta; order Orthoptera; family Tetrigidae; genus Eucriotettix; species Eucriotettix oculatus. The sequence continues at coordinate 91,576,532 of CM067378.1, read as the reverse complement.
TCGTTTTCAGTGTATCCCGTGACATAATGCAGTAAAAAGTGATGAACCTACACGCCGAGTGAATGGTTAATTGGTTTCATTTCTTCGGTCTGTTTGCCGCCCCGCCCCGCCCCCGCAGCGCGTATTAGCAGGTGCGGTGACGTGAGTGAGGGAATTCCCCGCCGCCGCGCCGTCTCAGGTAGACAGAGTCAACAGCGGAGGAAGCAAGCAAAGCCGGAGCAGACAGAAATGCAATATGCGGCCTCGGCTGTGCTGCGAAATTGCGTTAGCCCCGTGTTTGCACTACTTGTTCATCTTGTTTCGAATTACATTTAATATCAAACCTTCCCCCTACGGCTATGTGCGGGTGTGCCGCCGCCTTCTTCGCCTCCGCGTCCCCGCCATTATGCAAATGAGACAAACACTTCCACCCATCCATCCACTTTAAGATAATAACACTCAGAGACAACGTTCCGCTTGGAAAGATATTGCAAAATTATGTTTTCATTTTTCAATCTTCAAGGGCATCTTCCCGAAACGCCTCTGGCCACGAGTTTTACGCAAATACAACCGAGGGCGCGCGCGTACAGCGCCATCGGAACTTCGTGGCCTTTAAATAAAGTTTATTAAGTTTATTTTAGGGAACGTCGTGAATTGAAAGAAGATGTAGTGTCGACGATTGAGCAACGTATGTTGATATGTTTGTGTGGAGCGTGAGGCCACGTTTTAAGACACGAAGGTCTTGTAAAATTAGCATAAGAGGGAAACTGTGTGGGGTAAGAACAGAAGAGGGAGACAAAGGATGGAATACGTTAAGCAGATTAGGGAGAATGTTGTGCTAGTTATAAGAAAATGAAAAGGCTTGAGCAAGATAGGTTAACACTGAGGGTTGCAGCAGATCAGTCTTAGGATTGAATACCACAACAACATGTTGATATGGTTTGTACATATACAGAGGATGAAGGAAGTCGGCTCAACTATACAAGAAGAGTGTGTGTGGGGGATTTGGAAGGGGTCCACCTCAATCAGATTGAGGACATTTTTAACAAAGACTAGTTTAGGGGCACCCTAATTAGCTTGATTAGAATCTTTCGTTGTTGTAGTACTCAATCTTAAGACTGGTCTGATGCAAATCTCAGTGCTAACCTCTACCACATCCCAAATCCTACTTATCCTTTTACCGTATTCCATCCTTGGCCTCCGTCTTCTGTTCTTACCCCACCCACTGCCCTCTAACGCTAATTTTACGTGGCTTATTATTCTATACCTTCTCTTAGTCAAATTCCTCCATATTGTTCTTTCTTCTCTAATTCTGCTCAGAACTTCCTCGTTAGTGATTCTATCCATCTGATTTTCAGTTACTTCTATAACATTACATTTCGAAAGTTTCTATTCTTTTCCTTTCTGCAACTCCTGCCGTCCACGTTTCGCGCCGATATAACGCCACAATGCAAATGAATGTTTTCAGCGATGATTTCCTAACGTGCAGACTTATATCATCCGTAAATAAATTCCTATTTTTTTTTGCGAAAATCTTCATTGCCTGTACTATCTTACTCTTTATTTCTACTATGATTCTAACGTCCCTATTATTGTCCTTAATTTACTTCAAAATTTTCCGTCCCAATCTAACAGCCTTTGTTTTTCCACAGTTTCCCGTAGTATATTCCATTAACTTGTATTTCTCTCTATTATTCCTCATCTTGTACTATTTCTCCAGGACGACGTTCATGCCATTTATTATGTTTTCAAAGTCTTCCCTAATACCACAATATCATCAGCAAACATATACACTTTAAAAATTAGAAAAAAATAGGCTCTCAAAATAAATGATAGTTGTTATGTTAATATTTTGAAATATTGACTTTTGATTTTTCCGATCTTTGTCCTAAACCATTCACGCCCGGTTTCCTAAAAACGTATTTTTTTCAGATGACGTGTCACTACCAGTTATTTCTTCCACTTCGCCTTGTGTTTTCCAACCTTCGCTTTACCATGCCCCGGTCAAGTCTTCTGATTCCCCACATATATATTGAAGTATTCCCTTAGTGAAACGTAGCTACACCCTGTTCAGGACAAAAAAAAATAAGTTTTAGGAAGCAATCACAAGGAGATTTTTTAAGAAATACAGGAAGAAGAAAATTTTCAGAACATAGATGGCTAAAAAATAAATACAAAATGATACATTTTACTATATTTTTGATCTTTTAGTTCTTATTATTTACTTCTTTTAACAAGTTTTCCATATCATGTGATGTGACTTCTGTTTAAGTGAGACTCTGCAGACAATTATATTAGTCAGATTCAGCCTCAGGTCTCGTAAACCATCCTTGTATCCAAAAAAGAATTAATGATTAAATTTTACCTGAACGTTGTGTAATGTGAGAGTAAGAGTTTTTTCAGGGACCCAGATGTATAAGATAGAGAATTTCTGTTACTCCGTAGACCCATCGCAACTATATCATTTCTTTCCGAGGTTTAACCCTAGAAGACTAGGGCTGTCCTTTTTTGCAGTTAAACTGTACAGCTAAACTAGACCATTAAAAGGAACCTCGTGCGAGTTCAACTTCGCTGTTCGTGGGGGAGATTTCAAATTCCCTCATTTCCTCGAACATAATACTCGTTTGTAATCAGATTAAAATTATATCAGCGTAAAAAATATTATTTTTTCCGCAGGTTTCGTTCGGTTAACTGAGATGTCAGTCACCTGACTGAACCATCCCGTATTTACCTTTTCCATGTTGGAGTTTAGAGACGAATCTTACACGCCGTTGGTCGTGTCAACTTTCAGCCTGCGCTTTAGTGGCATTTGTTGTTGTGCTTTAAATTTGGACGCGCATAATTTCGCTTCTTCTGGTAAAAACCTTACGTCAGAGGGGACGTAACAATAAACAGACGCGGAAATGTTGAAGATCGCGGCCACGCAGGTCAAAGGACAAAAATAAATACACGCCAGAGATACATTACGGAAAAACAAGGTACTTAGGTGGCCTGGAAAAAAAGGGGGTAAATAAAAAACACAGCGGGTAAAACACGCCTTGAAGCAAAGTTACTTCCAGCTAGTCAGTTCGTTGCGGTTACCACCGCCATTTCTAATTTGAATTTCTCTCTCTCCTCTCCCGCCCTCTCTCTAAACAAATATATTATTCATCCGGGGTAGTTTTATCTTTTCAAGTAACCAGAAATAACGATGAATAAAGCAATCGACTACCAGTATGTTCATATCGTCGAGACTTTTCTGTTGTGTTTCGTTTCTAGTGGAAGCAACTAATAATTTCTCAGTCGCAGTTTAAAAGAAAACTTGACTTACTCCTAGAAGCTTTCGGCATCCAATTTCCATAATCACCTGTAAAACACTAATTAAATTACATTTACACAATAAGGGAATGCTGCGATCCCACAGCAAACTCGTCTCCCGTCATTCGGAAGGGCGTGAGAAGAGTACCCAATAGCTGATGCAGGTTTTCTAGGGTTTTCCTGCATCTCTTTAGGTCAAACACCGGGTAGGATCCTTAAACCACATCCCGGGGGCCCTAGTCAGCCCTTGCCTACTTTGCTCTACCTTCCGCATCCCCCATTTTCAATTCCCTTCCTATGCTATTAAAGGGGAGTTGCCTGATTCAGGATCACCCTCATGTAGCCTGTTTACCCGAAAAAAAAAAGTTGTTCAACACTTCTTGGCATTACTTTCCATAGGTTTTTCCGGTGAATTTACTGTTAGAAATTTTTCCAAACGAATGGCATTAATTAAATACTACTGTTTGTCGACAATTGTTTGGTCAACCCAAGAAGGTTTCCGACATGATTTGCATTTGTCGTAATTACAGATTAATATGGCGAATGGATGCAAAAGTTCCTGGGGTTTTGAAATTCTTTTTAAAAAAAAATAAATGACAAACAATCACGGCTGTTCTTTCCAACCCATACTGACAAATTTCAATTTTTCAATAAATAAATAGTGTGAAAACTGAGGAATTAAGCTTAGAGGAAGTTCCCCATCGTTTTCCATTTCTGATGGTGGAACTCGAAATCGACCAAAAGAATTCATCCGTCAATAAATTCTTTTGAACGTTTGGGGCACATGTGACTTGAATTTCGTTCAACACAGTTCTGATGACTGCAGGAAAATTTCTATTCAAGTGTTTAATTACTACCAGAAGCTCGTTTTCCTTCATTAATTATTAATAACACAAACTATTTACCGTCAGGGAAAAATATTCAACTGCGCCCAAACTGTGATGTTTTATTTTTATTTACTTTTATTTACCTCGGTACCTCAGCCTTGTTAACTTCTCAGGATCTCCTGTGAGTTTTCTTGTAAAACTTCAAACAAAAAGCTCCTTTGGACAATAATTTTTTAAACCTTTATTAACATGAAATAAATAGCCAATAAGAAAAACTAACATCATACTACCACAAATATCAAATTACCGTCAAGAATTTTAAATATTTTACGACATTAATTAACATTCGCGTTTAACAAAAAGAACAAAGATACTCTTCTGCACCAAGTTTCAAGCTTCAACAAACCCTCTGCCTACCGCAAATCCCTCTGACATTAAACATGTTACTTAACCGCGATTCGTATGATTCATTACATTTTCATTAATAAATGTAACATTTGTTTAATTATTAATAATGGGTCATTCCATGTGTAGTGGTCTGGGGATTCCCACTCGACCGTCTCCTATTTCTATGAAATTTTGTGTGAATGTTTAGAAATGTCGCCAATAAACATGGGTTACCTTTTACGATCTCTATTTGAGTGCTTACAGAAATATAGTGTTTTTTATTACTCCTTAAACTAAACTTTTATCATACGACTCGGAAATTTCAGCAACTTTGAGATGTAATATCTCTGGCAATATATTATTATGAGACGTGTCTGTCTTGTACAAAATTTTGTGCCCTTTGAACCCCAAAGAAGAAAAAAGTATGCACAAATTTGGCATACATAAATTGAATAAAAAAATGGGTGTGAAAAAAATTACAAGTTGGGGTTTTTATAGCAGCAGACAAATGAAATATTACATTTGAAGGCCTTGTGATGCTATTTTATTGAGTCAAATGTTTTACTTTTTTCCTACTTTTACTTCTAGATACATAAAAAGCCAAACTTTTTTTCACATTTCCATTTTTTTAGGCCGACTTTGCTTCAATTTATCGAAGCCAAATTACTCATCAAAGTATTTTTGATATTTACGTTTAAAAGTGTACATCGGTTGTACAAGATAGTCAAGTTTCGTTTTTTTTATATAATAATATACTTCTAGAGATCTTACATCTCAAAGTTGCTAAAATTTCAGAGTCATGGCGTAAAAGGTTTCTACATAGAGTTAAACAAACTACAATATCTCCACATTCTAGAATGTGAAAGTTTACCAATGTTCATTTGGGACATGTACAAATGCTCGCACAAAATTTAAAAAAAAACATTATGGCCAAGCGGAGCACTTTCCTGAAATCAGACCACCTGACATGGAATGACCCTAATTCAAAATTGTAAACAAAATAACAAATTTTTTACTTTTATATTTAAAATTGGACTCTTGCCTTCAAGGTAATATTTCTGATCAATGAAACCTTTGTGTCGTTATTTGAATAGTTTTTTACGCTGAGATTTTACGTGGGAAAATGTTTATAAATTTCATATTTTTCCTCATAATTAGCTTCTAAATGAGCCTCATGACAGTCCTTGTATTAATCCTACGTGCGCTCCTAACTTACTTTATGTAAGATCTATACTTATATATTTTCCAAATGCCGGATTTTATTGCAGAATGAATACTAGAAAATCATAATTGAAAATGTCCGCCGGACCGGAAGAAGAACCCGGGGCTTCCATGGCCTACGGCTGTGCTTAAAATTTGAAGAAATTTTTTGAATATTAGGAGGAAGCGATTTTAGGTCAGCCTCCTGCTGAACCCTCAGACAAGTGGTGACGAGTCCAGGTGCTAAACGATTAAAATACGCCTAATAAGAGCAGCAACCAGGGAAGTGTTGGACAGGTTGCGGTGGTGGTCCGCGCCACTAATAATGGGTATTAAAGTGACTCACCCCCGCCCCCGCCCACCCCCCGCGGTGGTGGAGGAGGAGACTTTGGCGTAATGAGCCGCCGCAATCAGTTTACCCCCCGCACTCGCTCACTCGTCCTCCTCATCGGCTCAATTACTGCAGCTTTTGATCACGGAAATCGAATTGTTTTTGTGCGCGTTTAATTGCCCCCACTCATCCGCTAAACTAGTAAAAGAATTCGCTTTCCGCCCCCTCCCCCACCTTTAATTATCTCCTTCGCTGTACGACAAATCCGCAGCCGCAGCCGTAGTCATTCGATTACGAATAATTTGCGATCGGGATGACGTCCGCAGGAAGGAAGCGGAGGAAACATTGCAAAGAAAAAGGAAACCGCGGGGTCCTCGATGGTTATCCACGCGGGAGCTATTATCTCACCATCTGCCAAGCACATGGCACCACGAGCTCTGGCTCACCGGAAAACCTGACAGACTCCGGTTCATTTACACACTAAACCGAGCCCATCATTCGTTTACATAAATTAAATAAAATCGTGGTCTCCCAAAAAATATCCTCCCATATTTTCTTCAAACGGTTAAAATGCAATATAAACAAAATGAAGCACAGAGTAACCACAGCACCTGCGATGACTCACAGAGATAACACTTCTCAGACGACATCTTTCATCTCCTTAATCCGCACAACTTCCGGCACTCTAATATGATTCACTTCCACATTTGTTTTATTCAATCAGTATGTTAATTATATAAATTTTCCCTTCCTTCAGACGATTTTGAATACTTTGTCAATAAACTTTGTTCTTTTGATGCCAATTTTAGAGCATTCATCGTGGGAGTTTTCTCTGGTAGGCATTTCTCCTCAGTTGACTGCGGGGCTCACTTGACTCTCTGGATTTTTTTAAGTTCACTCATGCTGAGGCACCTTCACCTATTTTGGGAGGTGTATGTACTGGGGTCGGAGACCTTGGGCGTACGGTAAGATTTTCCGCTGATCCTATTGGATCAGCCAGCCAAATGCCCCATAAAATTGGTGAAAACGCGGAGAAGGGAATGCAGCGACCCCACAGCAAACTCGTCTCACGTCATTCGGAAAGGCATGAGAATAGTACCCAATAGCTGATGCAGGTTTTATATATACACCCCTTCTCAATGCCCTTCCTCTGGTATTAAAATGGATTTGCCTGATTCAGGATCACCGTCACGTAGCCTGTTAACCAAAAAAATGCCAATTTGAAAAAATTAAACCTTCGCCCATCATTAATTTGTGAACTTCTCTGGTTTCCAAAATTTAACAATGCAATAAATGCATTTAAAATTGAATAAAATAAAACTGGTTTTTGTCTGACAAAAGGTCGTTATTTTAATTCAATATAAGAGACATAAGTGTCCGTGATTCGAAATATTGCCAAAAAAATAATTTAACTCTGCTCTCAAGAAAAAAAATTACTTTTTGTTTACAGAGTATTAATTTATTTTGAATTGTCACTTCACAGTAGTTTTCAGGTCTTTAAGTCTGATTGCTACGATTCTGAAATTGAACACTGCTATAATTTTTTCGTTATTATTTCTGTATGTATTTAATTTCATGCGAAATAAAAGTCATCTTAAATTTTACGTTTTAAATAAATAAAACTCAAAAGGACTTTCATTTGGGGACCCGGCGTTGCCCGGATATTTATTTATATTATCCCAGTACATTATTTAATTCTTAGTCAACACATATCTAATTTCTACATCGAAAACGTCACAATATGGATCTCAAATTTACTCCGAGTATCTGGAGAGAGTGAAAAATACCCCCGGTACAATTGCAGGAATAAATATTTTGACAGAAAAAAATTTTCCCCGTCTTAATGGTTATACTTTTACTTAAACATCATATTAAAGACCATAATGTAACAGCGACTCGCATTACACCAATTACGAAACCAAACTCGAAGGTTTCCTTTTTATTTTCAAATTAGCAATTACTAAATTTTAAAATTTACCTGACGCGAGAAATGTAACGAATTTATGTATGCATCGTTTGAACGATCGAAAGAAGTTCATTTTTCTTCAGCCTGCTGAAAAAATAGATAGTAAGTGGGATGAATGATATAGGAATCATGACTCGCAGTTGGTTTACACGCCGCGGCGATTCCAATAACTCATCCTGTAGAATTAATATATTTATTTATATTCATATTACATTAATAGCTTCTGCAATATATCAAAATTACATATACACGCATATTTAAATTAAATCTCTTTTTTTAAAAAAACCCTCATATTTTCATTCAAATTCGTTGAGCCGTATCGGAGTCTATTCGAGACAAACATACGGACAGACAGACTGATATACAGACATTTTAATTTTAAATAAACAATTCTTGGGTTTCCACCAGGGATAAATGGAGTTTAAGCCACGACGTTTCGATGGCGTACTCTGCCATCGTTCTCACTTGAGAACTTGAGTACGCCATCGAAACGTCGTGGCCTAAACTCCATTTAACCCGGGTGGAAACCCAGGAATTGTTTATTTAGAATATACACCGGGAAAACCTTCGATCTTTAATTTAAATTTATTTATTGGTATTGATGAGGCATAAATTAATTGTACAACCGTCGCCCAAAGTAGAATAAATCATTCATTTAAGTTTGTTTTTAAATTTCATATGGGCAGTACATGGTAAGGAAGTTAGACCTTTTATTTTCCACTGTGAAAATGTTTTTTTAGAATAAAAATAAGCAGGTATATAAATTCATAACAGCCAGTTCACTTTTTCAGCTTCGCAATGCCATGCATTAAATTTAATGCAAGTGATAGTTTATGGTGTTGATTATGCTTGTGGCAAGCCTCGGGGTCCCCGCGGGTCTGAATGTCGCAAAAGGTCTCCTCCTCACTAAAGGTTGGAGCTGCGGCTTTCCAGCGGGCTTGTGTGTGTGTATGTGTGTGATATTTAAAAGGCGCCGCGACGCCGTGTGACTGCAGACGTCCACGATGCTCGTGCCTCTGTGGTCGTGGTCGTCGCTGCTGCTCACCTGCAAACGTCCATGTCCGCAGGAGTACAAGCGCCGCTCCAGGGACATGGAGACGGAGACCGAGGAGGAGCTGCTGGTCTTCCCCTCGCTGGACGCGTCCTCTGGGAGCCTCTCCAGCAGCGTCTCCCTCTCGGACAAGAGCGTCTCCACCGACAACAACGTCGAGGAGTTCCTGGCAGACGCGCCCTTCGCCGGTGAGTAACGAAAACCTCTCTCTGACGTCACAACTGCTTTCAGACCGTCTCATTAACTACATATACGTAAACAAACTATAAACAGCTCAGGAGAAGAAGAAAGTAACTCAAGCTGTCGTCGTCTTAGATATTTATTAGTATGCGTGGGGAACCATGTTCATAGCTCTTCAGGTCTTGTTATTTAACATTCCTAAAGGCGACCCAAGTAATTCCCATTTATCCATAACTAACGCTCAGCCGAGGAAATGAAAATCTAAGAACTTTGTCCTTGACTCGCTTTGCCAGTCCCATGTTTCGTAGCGGCGTAGAATCTGCCCAATTTACTAGCTATGATTTATAGGGCGAGGTGTGTTGGAATTAAATTAAAGGGTAATTAATTATATAAAACTTAACTAAGCAAAATATTTACAAATTTCGAAGGAACGGAATATTTTTAGTAATGATTTCCTAATATCCACACTTGTATTACCCGTCAGTAAATTCCTTCCTCGCCTGTGCTACCCAAGTATCACAATTCCTTATCTTCCTTCAAAATATCCCTTCCCAATCTAACACCGTTTGTTATTTCACTGTTTCCATACTACAATCCATTACCTTGGTTTTCTCTCTATTAATTCTCATATTGAACTTGTAGCGACATGCATTGAAGTTCAAAGAGAAGCGGAGCAAAGAACTTCAGTGGCTGACGCGTGTAGTGACAGTTCTTTGCCCCAACAAAGAATCTAAGTTTCGTTTTAGATGTTATATTATATTATTGCGCGTTATAAATCACATAGCAATAATAAGTGGTGACCCCGACGTGATTCGAACACGCAACCTTCTGATCTGGAGTCAGCCACTGAAGTTCTTTGCTCCGCTTCTCTTTGAACTTCAATGCATGTCGCTACAAACTGTTTCTCCATGTCCACGTTCATACCATTTACTATGGTTTCCGTACTTTCTTGTCTATAACGTTCAAAAAAAAAATTACCGGATATATTTACTAGTTACCCTTTCTGCGTCATTTCACTTTGTTTTTAGAAATAATTATTATGCGTTACAGCGTCGTATCCATTCTGCAGCAACAAGTACAGGTCTGAGGAGTAGAGTAGTCACCTATTTGTGCCTCTAAACAATCCTTGATTAACAAATGACTGCACTCCATAAGGTTGAAACATAAATTTTCTGTTGTCATGATTTGGTGCAGATCTTCCAAATTTGTGTTCTTTTATATTAATCTCGTTCAGGGGAGTTCCCAATAACCTTCGAGAAATATTTCACAGATATGAAATGATAACATTTGTTCGAGATATTCGTGATGCGCCGCCTAATTTTTGGATCTAAATATCATTCTGTTGTTGGAAGTTAATTAAAACGTCTATTAAAGTCTTCTAATCTTTTCCAATGAAGTCATAATGGCAAACGTGCTTTTCGAAACAATTAGAAAAATTTGGGGCGGGCTTACTTGAGGAGCGATTATGTAGTGACGTCATTGACCTCTCGCAGAAATCTGACGTAGTTCTCCCAGCGGGTCTGCAAGAAAGACTCCACCTGACTGATCGGCATTTCCGAACACGTAGTCAGTCACTCCTGGCTTCCTGTTGCTGCCTTCATCCACGTTCAAGGTGGACGAAACAATGAAATAACAATTGTCAATAAGGTGCGACCTCCTCCGTGGCGGCATTGTATGCAGAGTCACCGCCTTCTCGTAATGAGCCCGTCTGAGAACGCAACTAGAGGAATATTCCGAGGGTATTTCTTGATAGCGGCATATTCTGCGACTCATGGTATAATCATTTTACCAATAAAAGGGTTATTTTCCAGGCATTTCATATTTTTCCCAGTCTTTCCTGATATTTCGCCAGAAAGTTCACTGATAGTAAGAGTTTACTTAAGATATCCGCGTAAGACGAGACTGTTCTGTTCACTGTGTAACTGTAACACTCTTCGGATAAGCATTGCATCGTGTTTGAACTTATCCTCATATTTCTCGCCTGCTGTTTCTCGCACACTCATTTAACTTGTTCTGAAACATTTCTTTCCCCTTTCTTCTCAACTCTAATTTTACGCCTTTCAATTAACTCCTCCTAATTTCCTTGTTTGATTTCTGTGTATGCTTCCTGAAGCCTGTCAAGGAAAAGAAAAAAAATACCGCAACTGATAAGTTAGGAACTATATAATACGTGTCGTGCGGTTGCCGTGCTCGGCCTTCAACTTTAGTCTTACGCCAAAGTGTGTGATACAATGGAGCCACATTTTAACATGCAACCTGACGGCAGGCAGCAGCAAGTGTTATGCAGAAAGGTTTTGAACAGTGGAAGAAACGTGGTGACTCGATAGGGATCCATTTTGAAGACGTTCAGTCTTAAAATGCGTACGTCTGGTGAATGAAAAAAAGTTGCAGGATCAATCTCGTTATTTTATCAACATTTTACAATAGTGAAAAATACAGTATATTGTTGGCCTGAATTTTTAAAACTTATATATGCCTTTATTTTCTTGACCATCTGCAGCAGTTGACATCTGTTTTTCAAAAGAATTATATAGAATTAAGCTAACGACAAATTCAGAGACAAACCAAGCTTATCGTTTTATTCATTCAACGTTTATTCCTTTCAATTGATGCTAATTAGTCAGATAAATTTCTACAGGATACTACCAAAAATTGTAAAATCATTTTAACGTAAAAATTTCCATAAAAAATTAATTATTACAATGTCACCTTCATAATTAATGTTGTTATGATAATTGAATAAATTACAATTATGAAGCATGCGGCTACACGTAAAGAAGTTCGTAGTAAACGTTAATTTTTAAATTCATGGGTAACCACATACTGAAATTGTAAGTATTGTATTTATTTATTTTAACAAAATTAATTAATGAAGTGAAATAAATAATTTATTTTCTCAGTTAATGTTTAAAAATTCACACTTCGAAAATTGTAAACAATATTATTTAAGAAACTGAAATATTAATAATTTATTTTTTAAAGGAAATACAGTTACGTTAAATTTTTTGTAGTTAATGTCCTGAAGAATTTTAACTGGTGGAGTACAAATTGTGGGAACTGAAGTATAAACCTCGGTTCTTGTCTATTACTGTTTTCAAAAATCGTAATGCTGTGACGTCATTCAGGAACTGTATAAGGGCAGGATTGAGAAGAACTTGGAAATCGAGTCTTCCATAGGAGACTGGTGTGAATAAATAAGGAATGACAGATGTTATTTAGTGAATATGAGAGGTCAGAGGAAGGTGCTAAAGCAAAGGAGAAGAGTAAGGAAGCCAGAGAAACGGTGAAGTAATGCTGGAGTCTTTGGATAGGGAAATAGACAGATGAAGAAATTGACAATGATACATTTAAGCGTGTTGGCGTCTTCAAGAAAATAGGAGAATAGAGTAATAAATGACATTTGTAATGAATTGAGATAAAAAGGACAGAGAAACGCGGAGGAAGTGTTACTGAAGTATAGATTATGAAAGACATGTTGACAGACAGCTAGACACATGGAAGGAGAGAGATTTGGTTTTCTTATCACGCGTGCCGAGAACTAACCAGCGCAAGTCTGTTCCCGGAACAAGGCTACTTCCCCTTCCTTCTCGCTGTGCGTGACGTGGATCTAATCCCAGGGATCTTTCCAGCCGATCTCGATTACTTTGCTGTTTGTTCCTGACCTTTCAGCATCGTAATTAACTGGCAGCAGTTTCGTGTCTAGAACAAGTGTAACTTGAGCAACTGCGACTGATAAGGTTTGAGAATTTTGCTAGTGTCAACCACCTCCGAGTACCAGGATGAAGAGTGCGGAGGTCAGTCACCGAGGTCGTTTCTTGTTGAAGTTGGAGGAAAAGAAATTGATTAATACATACGGGAGGAGAAAGGAACAGTGAGAAATGCCAGCCTTCCTTCGTAGATTGTCGACTGCATGACGTCATCTGGTATCTGCGACACCTGTTTTCTCCTCCTTCGGGGTCCCGGGCCGTGCCCCCCCCCGCCCCCCTCTCCCATGATCCAGTCCCACTCCGACTGCCTCTGCGAGCGTGTGCGTGCGAGATCCTCGTGGTCGTAGTTGGAGGTTTGCCACTTCCTGCTCCGGACGGAAGCCATGCTCGCCAGCAGCTGCAGCTGCGGAGGCCTCGACGCCATCCTCGAGGAACCTCCAGGTAAAGCACAGCACCGCGAGAGCCGTCCAACCCTCGAATCTGTCCGTCAACTCACCACCTTCACTTGATTACAACAGTTGTCTATTCTTCTTGTGGATTCTTACAAAATAGTACTGATTTTTTTTGGCGACATTTTATCCAACGGATCACTGTATTAATCGGAATTTATTTTTTCCTGGAATATTGGAATGAACCCACCAATGGTACCAGAAATGTAGTCTTCAAATGAGTGATATTCCTTCATAATAATTCACTCTAATTCCCTTCTCGCTTCTTCCATTTTCCACATACAAACAAATGTCTGCCAGAACGTAGATTATCCCGACGATTTTCCAGCACGTTTCTATGGCTGACACCGCCACCATCTTCAGGTGAAGTGATCTCGAATCAAAAATTGGTGGTTTAAATAGTCCCGATCGAATTATCCTGTCAGCCATAGAAACGTTGTGAATTACAAACATCACCCGACTGGAATCCCGGGAACTCTTCATCCAAATGTCTACCAGTTTTTCATCACCGCATCATCGTATTTCATCGTCCCTGTCCGCCTCCCTTTATTTGAGGGTGATGTTGAGGACAATCAACGCAGTGGCAAACCCACTTCAATAGCATAAGAAGGGATTTGGAAGAGGGACACGGGAGAGAAAGCAAGTTATTCAATTTTAAGTGTGGTCCGTAGGTTAAATTTTAAGGATCCTATCCAGCACTACCTAAAAAACCTGCATAAGGTAGGTCCGGCTCTTCTTACTTCCTTCATGTGCTTTTAATGACAGAAGAGACGCAGCATTCCCCAATATCCGAAAACCAATTCTCTTCAATTTAATTTCTTTCTCATGTGACGATTAGTTTTTTATGTACATCTGCTCTTTTGGGCGCCAGCAACATGTGTAAATTGCAACCCCGCTACTTATATGACGTCATTTGAGCCAGAAGCAACAACTCGAGTATGTGGGAAATTTACTCTCAATATCACCACCTTGATATTCCCTGCGTATGAATCAATTATACTTCATCCAATTCTTTTAGTACATATATGTATAATACTGCTGTAATTCAACGTAAATTATAATCAAACTTTGTAACACAGCTTAATTCAAATATTATTATTCAATGATAATACAATTTCATTAACATAAACGTTGATTCGCCTCCAAAGACACGCCAATAAGCCTCTAAAAGATCACAATAATCTCTTATTATAGTCCTTCATTCCAACTCTAAACGAGTGTTCCACCGTATCCATGTCTCGACCAGTTGAGGAAGCTCACACACACCTCTAGACTCTGATTGGGGAACCTTAGTTCAAAACCAGAGAGAGGAGAATGCATCCCCGAAGGTAGTCCCTTCCCTCTCTCTCACTCGCCAGAGCTCAGAGAGCTACCATAGATTTTCCTCCTCCTCCTCTTTCACACGAGACGACCATACAATTTGCATTTTACTTTCAATATCCGATAAGAAAAGATCCTTATCGTCCTTACAAGAAGCTGCAGAAAAAGGACTTAACTTATGACGTTTGGAATATGTTCCCAAGATTTTCTGTACTCCTAGGAATTACCTTCATCTACTCCTCCGGCTGAATAACGGGCCATGACCAGAACAAATCTAAACTGGGGTTTAGTTTTTCTTTGTTTTTTCTCTTTTAGAGATTTTTTCCTGCATTTCAGAAGTTTATTGACAATGTCTTCTTTCTAGTGAAAGCCTCTGGAACATAGATACATAGAGGCCATAATAGGTTACTAGATTACACTTCGTCATTAAATATTATCTAGATACATAACCGTAAGTTGCAGCTTGAATGTTTAAAATATTAATAAGTTACGGTCCCATCCAATTCCCCAGCCTCGCCATTCCTTATCAGCTGCTGTGACTCAGCTCTACATATCAACACGTAAATTACTACAGTAATCCTCTGTCTGCTTGTCTGTCTCGCTTCCGCTTTGTTTGCGACTGATTTTTATGTCTTTGTCTCCCGTTATGTCTTTATATCTTTGCAGTTTGAACAAAGTTACAAGCACGAATGTTCCGTCTCGTGAATAGGCGAGGATTGCGATGTTAACATTCCGGAATGAAGAGATTGGCACGTCAATGCTCCAACGATCCTCAGCAAAGTTTCCGGTCATAGCACTTCGTATCCTTGACTTCTTAAGACCATTGAATCGTCTACAATCCTCCAGATGATGGACCTTTATGTGGTTCAGCTTTCTATTGCCGAGCCTTACTATAAAAATCCGGGCTGAGTTGGTCCAGCGTCTTTTTCAGAAGAGAAGTTGGGACCCTTTTTAAGATTCTGTATTGTTGAAAGAGTTCCTCCAATTTCTTGAGAAATTAGTTTCTTCTTCTTCCTTGCCTCTGCAGCCCATTCAGGGCCTTGGCTTACCGGTCCAACTCCGGACACATGATCTTACATGACATATTAGGAATTTGGAGTGATACGTGGTCAGCGTATTGATTCTCCAGCAATCTTAATCCCAGTCCCCGTGACCATGACAGCACAATAACCCATGGATTCGAACCCAGGACCTCTGGGTTCTAAGGGAGCGACGCTAGCCACTAGACCAGAGGAGGTTGGCAGAAGTGAGTTTGGATTACTTAAAATTCTAATAGTAAAGACCTCGGGAGGACTTATGTAGGAGTGCTTCATGAACCCTCAATACACAACCAATCATCATCTGGTATGTCCATCAACTCATTCGGAAGTCATATTTCAGTCTTTAAGTTGATTTGAATCAGTACTTTGATGTTAGAAACTGTTTTGAGTAAATTAGACCTCTTTTCCGTGTCTTCAGATGCTCTTCTCTTCGCGTGTTCCTCCATTTTATGAATTTCGCAGGCAATGCGAGTTGGTAATTGTCTCATCTCGCTTCCATGACGCCACGTCACCCACTTGGAAACCGCTTATGAAATATATTTCTTGTTTCTACTTTCGATTTTGTGATCCACGTTTAAGTTTCGGTGTGTCTTATTCTGTCTGGTGTTCCTCTTATGACTACTTTCCTCCGTTTGGAGCCCGACGCAGCTGTGCCGGAATGAAGTCGTCTATGTATGTGTGTGTGTGTGCTGTGGCTGGAGCGTGAGAGGTTTTGTTACGCGTTTCTGGTGACGGGTGGAGTGTCTGGTGGTCGTTGTGTTAATTGAGGATTAGCAGCTCCACTTGGACCTTTGCCCGCCGGCCAATTACTCCCGCGGAGGAATGTGCACTGCAAGGTCAAACACAGTGGACATCAGAGGATGCTTCTGATGGTTTCAGGTCTTGACAGAGATAAATAGCAGCTTGCGTCTGCAACGGCGAATTTGGTAGCGTCCAACCTATTTTTTGATATGTTAATGAGTATTCTATTGTGTTCTAATACAGGAAACGTGTAATAAGTCTTTAATTGTGTCCATGTGAATACCGCCGCCTTTTAGTCACCAACGGAATATTTCATCAAGTTCTCACAATCAACAGTAATCTTTCCGTCTTTCACAAGCCGATTTATGAAAGTTTGATTCTCAGTTTCTTTGTTACAAAATGTGTTTACTCAAAGGTTAACGGTCCTGTATTTTCAGCTTTCCTTTTGTCCTCAAATTCCTTCGTCAACTTCCCATCCCGTTCCCATGCGTCCTCTCTTTTCCTGTCTCCTGTGACTGTCACGTCTACTTCATTTGTTGCCATTCCCTACAGTTTTATTCCTAGTTTCGCCGTATCCTCGAGTCTTCAAGTAAGTAACAACTTAAAAAATTCCACGCTGCAGTGAGTTTATTTTCATAAATCCCGCTTGTTTTTATTTCTTATTTCCAATATTTCCAGGACCCTTTTTTATTTCAAGATATTATTCCAACTCATTTGGCTTTTAGTCATGGGGTTATGCTTTACTATTCGTGTTCTATGGCAGTGTCTTGAATCACCCAGCGTCTGAAACGTTATTCATCACTTTCCATTTTCAGTTCCAACGCTGCACCACGTTTGTTTCTTCGCCTTTTCCATTTTTCTTAAAACTTTCACGCTTTTTTATCATTCTCAACCTTTATACCTCTTTTGCTGTAATATACTGGTGTTTTTTTTTGAGAATGGTTACCAATTTTCCGTGCTTGGAAGTTCTTCACGAAGTCAACTGAGTTTTGATTTAATACGTGAGACATGAGCTTTTGCATATTAACCATTCTTATCAATAATACTCTCTGTATTTTCTTCGCCATTTTCATGTCTTTTACAGACGTTTTCTCTGCCACTCCTGTATCCTACTCGTTTGTACTCAATTTTAACGAAGAGAAACCATGGCGCCGGACTCCAGAAGAATAGATGTTTCCAAAATGCGCGAGTTTATCTATCCATTGCTCTCTTTTCATCAGTTCCAAAGTCGATACTTGCGTGTTTCTTCGCCCTTTTCGGTTTCCTTCCCTCCCTTTCCGTCTGTCAATATTCTCATCCCTCTTCCACTGGTTTTACTGTTGAGAATTTGGCTCACCGTTCCGCTCTGCCTGCTGTGACTGTGAGTGTTTTCAATTAGAGTAGACCTTGGAAGGGTTCCTGTGTCCCACGCTGAACAACGCCCTTGCCGCCACCGTGTGAAAGACGCCCTCCTTTCGCACGCTGGGAACAAGCACCAGAGGCACCAATTGGTGAACCTCGGCATGGTCAACTCTTGTCTCTCAAAGCGATGCCATATTGTAAGTGGAACCTTACTTTACGTTTCAAGTTGGTCAACAGACAGTCTCTCGTTTCTTAGCCAAAATAAAAAGAACACAATTCCAACACAATCCTTCTGTCCAAAGAATTGGGATCCTTTGCAAATTAATGGTGTCATCTGTCCAAGTTGTTCAACTTGATTTCATCTAACTGACATAGGTACGACAGATCGATGAATTCTTTTTTCCTATTTACTCGACACCCGCGTTTTTTTCTGCATGTTTACGTCTTTGTTAGAAGGACAGTCCAATTAAATTCACAGGGTTAAATTAATTGAGAGCAATGGCCTCCGTTGGGTGGCTTGAAAATACATAAAAAATAATTTACCAAGCAGCAACAACGCGTGGCCATATTTATGGAACCAGTTAGGATGTTGTAAAAGTAGAATTGGACTTACATGATCATCCTCACTATATTGTTAAAAAAAATTGCATGACAGACATAAATGGCCGCCAATAGCATCAGTTTTGGGGAAATTTAAAACAAAACGGTCGCGTTAATTTAAAAAAAACCGTGTTCTTTTCAAGAAATAAAAGATGATCCGGTTTGATCTACTAATATCATTGATCTCTCTTGATTTTATTGTTGCAAATTTCTCTTATATTTCATCTTTTGCTGTGGAAATGTGCAAATTGAAAATTAATGTTATTAAACTAAACTATCTTACTAACAGAAGGTTGTTCATTTCCTCCTTTTTATTATTATGGATTATTCATGGCTGTTGCCTGCTTTTCAGTTATACTTCTTACTTAAATACGTATCAGATGCGGGCCTGAGGTTTTGGTCACTGTAAGAAAAATTGGAAAAGAACTACTTTAGCCCGAAAAATGACAATCAGAAAAAGACAAATAAAGATTTACATAAAATTCAGCTATGCAAATTCGAAAATTTATTTTCGTTAATAAGGTTACGAATTGTCCTTAAAACTAAAATTATTTCCTAATATTCTCAGAGGTAATTTAAATATACACTTAAAACAATAAATAAAAATACTTTAATTATATACAAATCCTAAACAATCGCGAATAATGTGTTTCAGGTATCATTATATTGCTTAATTCATTTTCAGTACCAAACTATTCTAATTTGTTCAGACGATGTTGGTTCTGTTTTTTTAATTTAATTTATTTTTTGTTCTTCAGTTTTGTTTAATTACGATAGGTTCTTTCTTCGGTAGAAAAAGTTATGGACATAGTTACCTTAAAGCAATGATGACGTTTCGCCCAAATTTAAGGGAAATAATGAACGCCAACTGGATCTTCTTTCTTTGTTCAAATTAGATAAACCAGGCCGACTTTTTGTGCTAGTTCTAGAGCGGAGGAATGGACATCCGGTTACTATATTGTGGAGTTTACTACATTTTTGTGCTCTTGTTCGGACGGTTTTGTCATTCCTATATTTTGCCGCCGTAGGCGGTCGTCTACCACCCTATAAAGTATCAGTGAAGCTGTACGATATTTGCTGTTGCCACTTGACCCAATAATTTATTTATGTGTCACTACGTATGCAGATTATTTGATTTCAGTTTCTATTACAGATGATTTTTCTTTATCTAGTGTTCTACTTTGAGGTCCACGCAGGAAATTGGAGTTTCTCGTATATCCAAATTTTATTACTTCCCAGCAGGATCGTTCCTTCGGCTTTTATCTTGTTGTTGTTGATATCCAGGGTCTATGAAATTTCGATGACTTTATCAGGTAAATAACTGATAATAAGTGTTAAATGACGAAAGAGGGAATTCGTTATCTCAGTTTAGTTCCCCTCGAGTCTTCCGACGGAGCGAATGAAATCGAACCCGAAGAATACAATCCTCCCACCAAATTCGAGTAGGAGTTTGTGTTGATGTTTTTGCGGCCAGGTCCTGGTCTTGATGGTCCCCACGACCTCCCCACTCCAGTCTTTTTTGTTTGTTTGTCTGTGTGTTAGTTGACGTTGGCAAATGCCACTCATGTGGCGAGGAGGAGAAGGCTGGACCAGAATAACCCAGAGGGCAAAGCCCTGGACTTCCAGTCCGAGAGTAAATCTGCCAAAGCAAACCTTGGCTCCAAGTTTCTATTCAATATAGTATTTTCTCTCCCGCAACTGCTGTTTCAGAAAGCTTTATCTCTAGCATCTCCAAAAGATTGCCAAAAATTCTTATTCTGACAAAACGCAATGTAATCTGGTACTTGTTGCTAGGTTCGTTGACCCTGAAACCCAGTGAAACCGCAGACCTAAACGACAGCGACACTTGGCACCTGCGAGGTGCCTACTATAGAGCGAGTTAGATTCTGCGCACGTTTAGCGAGGAGCGGATGTCCCAGAGATCGGCGTGACGAATCTAGGCGAGGCACCGCGCCATTGTCCATTCCGTTCAATTCTTTCACACAGGAAGCTCTCTCCCACATCAGCCGCAGCCTTGTCCACTGGGACAGTTAATAAACTCTTCTCAAACATTAGCCAATTTCTGTTACATGATAATATTCTCCCAAATTAAAGTAGATCCTTGGCTGGATATTCGAATGTCCGTACGATGAAATATGTTTTGTTTGGTTTAAAACTTACAGGACATGTTTTCGCGGCCCGCGTATATTTTTTTTAACATCGATACAGTTCCTCTGAAATCGCGACTATACCTTACCACAGACCAACCTCCAATAATAATCATCGTACATCAGTAGGACCACGGAAATTCGTGTAAATGTACCATAGTGACGCATCGAAGGTAATGGTCACGAATTCTACCAAATTGCGTTCCATTAAAATATTTTAAAGTACAAGTAATTATGAAAAACTATTGTTTATGGTGTACAACTTGTTTGTTAATTTTTTTCGTAAATATTTATTTAGCATCAGCGCAATTGTAACCCGCCTTAGCGAAAGATGATTGATTTCTACGATTTCCCATGTCCTTTATTACACTATTTATTGTCTCTGATTTCATCGCTCCCACTATCTTTTGACTTACTCAGAGATCTGATGATAAAATTATTTATGGGATTTGATATTTCATACTCTACATCTCACGTAATAGGAGCAATTGTACAACATCCCGACGCACGTTTCCCTATGACAATATACTGGTTGTCCTTTTCCCAAAACGTTATTGTACCAAAGGGTCTTTTCCCCGAAGGGAAAGTAAGCATAATTTTAATGAAACACTTAATACGCTATATTAATATACGTGGTTTTTATTGTAAACTATTTTTCGACGCCAATGTAGACCGTTCTCGCATATTTTCCACTCCCATCCATAGAGGTGCATGATCTTAAGTCTACGTCGCTTTTTTTTCGGATCCTACCTGATTTCAGTGACGACTTAGCTTGAAATTATTCCACGAATCAATTAATATCTTAATTTACAATAAAAATTATTTATAATAATTTTGCAAATTAAGCCTTATTTCATAAAAGCGCACCTTTCGAGAGAATGTCCCTTCGGGATTTTGACGTGCAAATGTAAATCGGGATAATGACCTGTCCGGAAAACCAAAGTTGGGATGTTGTCGTCGATAAAACGTGCATCGGGATTTTGTTCAATTACTCCTATTACGTCTGATATTGAATATGAAATATCAAACACCATAATTAATTTTACCATCATAGCTTATAAATAAGGCTCTGAAGAAGTCACAACAAAACAGAGACATTATAGCTCAGCTTTAAGCTGAATTATAAGTTACAGATATTTAGCTAAAAGGACAAAGGTTCGTAAAAGTATCTAAATTCTTCTCGATAATAATAAAAGTCATTGATCCTCAAATTCCTGGTGATGAATCTCTTGAAATAATAAAAAATTGGGGAAAAAAAAACTTTCCAAGTTATACAAACCTGTGATCGACAGCAACATCTCCATGCACCTTTTACGACCTGTTAAGGATGTTTCCCACTATCTCGCTCTCACAACACAGGAATTCTACAATACCCTTCTTATAATGTAAATATTTACCACATATGATGAAAGAACCGTGATACAGTTGAGACTACTTTTAATCTGTTAAACTCATTATCTCTTCAACTGCTAAAATTTCTCTGTAGTCACCAGTATTTTTCGATACTTTTCCCTGGGTTTAGTCTATTAAGAAAAATTAAACATTATATAGAAATCATTGCTAAAGAAATCTCTGCATCTCAGTACATTTCAAAAACAAATACCTCTGTTGAAGCAGCGTTATGCTTTATCTCTGAATCGCAATATCTTGACTGTAGCAAAGAAAAATATACGTATCGAAATTCCCCTGTGGAATATACGTAGTATACTACGTACAAATATGCACGAAATAAATCGTTTTGCAGCCAGATTTATTTTAAACCACTTTGAAACTTTCATAACATTTATATATTAACAGGGAAATATTTACTCTTAGCTTATGTGTTGCCCACCTTTATTCATTTTTCGGCATTCGGTTACTGTATTTTACATTTCACGTATTTAAGGCGGCAAAAAGTATTCTTAAAGTCGAATGTAAATTGTCGACTGTGGGGAAGGTATTAAAGTGGTCCTTATCCAATTTTGATACGGATGAAGCTGAGATAAACCAGTGTACATCTTGAGTTTCCCCCTTTGATGGCCGTTACTTAGAGACTACTAGTGACTCCCTATTCTTCCTCTCATTCAATAACTTCAGAGCCAATTAGTTTATCCCTCTCTTTTGTCCTCGACTCGCACACAGCGGCAATCTGTCCTTCCTACTTGTTCCATAATGGTCTTTGTTGCAGTTAAAGAGGGGATAGTTCACGTGCTTCGAAACGTTATCTACTCAAGATTTTCCTGATAGTATGGCGAGTTATAAATTCTTCTTATCTATAATATCTCATTGCTCTTTAAGGTCCAGGTAGTTTCATGGGTTTCAGCGACTTCCAAGCTAATTGCCCTATCCGTTCTTTTGTCGCTGACCACGCAGTGTCTCTATTCTTTCCTCACAATTGCTTGGTTATTTGGTGAATTGGATAGGGGGCAGGGGTGATCGTCATCCTCAGGGTCAGAGTGCACTAAATGTCGGAACGTTCAGAGAGAGAGAGAAAAAAAAAGAGATGAGGGGAGAACATGTGCAGCAGCCTCTGCTGACGTCAGACCAACTGCTTGTGAGAACTGTCGCTGTTCTTCGTCATCACTTGCAACGCCTCTTAACGCAAACAACAAACAACGGTCTCATCACAATCCTTGACCCAGACACGATCCCTTTCTGCGTGCGTTCCCGGCGGATTGACCACTTGTCCTTGTTATCCAAGACGTTTACAGCTGAATCCAATCGGATTTGCATCAAGTACGTTCCCATTCCATGGCCGTGTAGGAAACTTGGATGAATTAGCATGAAGAGTCCAAAGGCCCTGTCTTATGTTGCGTGTGTGGAAAAGAGAATAATTGATTTGTAATATTTACAATGTTAATTTATTACTAAGCTGTGTTTCTTATGGAAATTCTAACAAGTTATTCATGACGTATAACGCAATTTATTCTGCTTTCACAAATATACCGTACGGGTAGAAATAAGTTGTGAAAATTTCACTACTGTATCTATAACGGGTTTGAGAACGTCGTAGAGTAGTGATTCCTAACGTGAGTCGCAAATGAGCACATCTATAATTTAAAAACAAACCGCCAGCTATGATTATACCTTTTCGAAAAGAAAAAAAAGTTTGTATCTAAATTTTAAATAATCTTTGTTAAGTGTTGTACTTTCTATAGAGCCACTCTTTAAAGATTGGTTAGAAACAACTACAATTTACTGATGATCTCACTAAGACTTCAATTAGAATCTAAAAATTACTAAACAATTAAATTATAATTACTATAATCTTCAAGTATAACAAAATTATCTTCCATATAAATTATTTTGTGCTTGTATTTTAGTTGGCTAATATGTTAAAAAAATTACGTACTTTCTTAATAATGTCCTACTAATTGGTTCCTAAAACCGAAGTTCGTGTCCTAAAGAATTTGTAATTAGACGTATTTATAAAAGTCGTATATGTTATATACGAAGGATCAGAAGACTTTCATGCGTCCAGACAGAAAATAAGAATTGAAAAACACCAGTCTGTAGTCAAAACCTCATAAATCAGTCTGACCCAGTGGTGGCTCGTGTACTTATGTTTATGAATTAGTTTAGGAAGAATTGTTTGTTTCGATACTTGAAAAAATGTTTTATTAATAGTAATTTAAGAGTATGAATTTCTTCTTACATTTCAAAGACTTTAAATTGTCCTCCCCTCCCCCCTTCTCGGCCCGCTCCTTCCCGCTGAAGCAACATATCTGTGTTACTTTCATTGTAGCACAAAATTCCTGTCTGGAACAGCAAATGCATAGTATACGCCTTCATATAGCCTCCCCATCTGTCTGAATTACCCGTAACGCCAACAAACTGATTCCTTCTTTGAGGAACCTTACCACGTAGCCGTACATTATGAGGCGCCATCGATTAAGTGGACCACATGCGCACCAAAATAAATTCGCGCCATTCAGTATTTTGAAATCGTAATTTAAGACAGTTTGTATTTTAAAAAACAAAAATTGTATTCGTTCATTTTGTGTTGTATTTAAAATAAATCACATTCGGTGATTATTTTATAAATAGAAAACATTTATCGTAATACTGCAAAAACTACCGCAGGATCCTGCATACAATACTGTCATAAAGTGTGGATTATTCCAAAAATTTTATTTATTAAAAAAAGTAGGAAGTAAAAATGCATTCGTGTTACAAATGGGTGTCACGTTTTTCTCCATTTGAAAATTAGGCAATATTACATGTGAACGGAATTATAAATTTATGAGCTATAGAGTATTAGTAATATTGTTGCTGTTGTAGTATTATTGATATATTACGTAAAATTATCGTCGTAAAAATTATTGCGTGGGTTGATGTAGCTCAAACCTTTAAAAAAAACTCACGAGCCGCCACTGGTCTATTTCTGAATTTTTACACATTCCTCTTGGCCGGCGTTGTGACAATATTTAAAAATGTATTACGTGATGCGGGGAAAATTTTTGCACTTTTAATTCCCCCTTTAAGGTGAGAGGAAACTGTAGTTTTAGAACCGCTAAAAATAATTCTAGAGAATGTATTCCTAGATACAGCATTTGAGTAACATGGCCACTGAAGAAGAGCATCTTCGTAACACATGAGGAAAGATGTTAGGAGTGATCCACATAGACGAGAGGCCACTCGTGGTGCTGGTGAAATTGTTGTGAAGGCATGAAAGCCGGAGGACTTGAAACATTGATTGTAACAGTCGGTGGACTGTGTGAGTAATGCAACGGTGATGACGAGCGGCATGTTTACGACGACGAAGACGACGACACGGTGTTAACCTTGAGGAGTCTCTGTCACGGAGTCGTAGTTCCGCCGTGACCGGTGGCGCCCTCGAGTCAGACATAGACTCAGTGTTGGTTGGCACGGCGAGGCGGCGTGACCGTCACCTGCATCACCATCGTCATCGCCATGGAGGCTCCGTGTCCACGCTGCGTCTACCCCAAGGTCGGCTCCGTGCAGGAAGGCCTGGAGGCCGTCAGGAAGGCCGTCGCAGACCTACGACAGGCGGCAGCAGGTACGGTACGAGGAGCGCTCTCTGGGTCAACTTGCACGCAGCTATGTCCCGTCCCGTCTATATTCTCACTCAGGGGGTTTCGGCACGTTTTATCTTGTTTGCCTAACTCTCGTTCATGGTCTCTGCAAGTTCCATCAAGGTCAGAAACTGTTATCAGCACGCACACACATCTACGATACAGCCATTGCGTATAAATAAGATGTTATACAACAAATACAGAAATGTATTTTAAATGGTTTATTTAAGCTTCGTATGATATGTAGACTGTTTATCTCGCCGTTACTATGGCAATCTATGATCTGTGGCGCTAAATTCCAAGGAATGTCAGCTACAAAAATAACCAGCGAATTACTTCTCTCCTATTTTTCATTACACTGATCTCAGTCCGCAGTTGTTTTCTCTTCCAATTCGTGACACAAACTCTTACAATCCCACGTGATATTTATTTAATACAGGAATATTAACGGGAACCACTGCCATAAATTCACGGGGAAAAATATATATATCATGTATACAGCTGACAATCAGAGAAATTCCAACAACGGGTTTTTCAAAGCGAAATAAATTATAACGTGGCATCTTTTTCTCCTTCTATCTGGGAAAATTCGGTTGTATGATGTCGCTTACTGTCACGAAATTGTGCTGCATGGGGAAATCATAGGTGATGGCCTCATCATTAGCTTTTATGAAGCAAATGGCTGTAAGTTAGAAACTGTTAAATAATACTCTGCTCTACTAAACATGACTTCTGTAAAGCATATATTTGCTAACGAAAATCGATCTCTTCCACGTCTGGACCGAACTCAGTAAAACGTCCCGTGTAAAAATAAATTTTCGTTCTCGGCCGCTGTTGTTATGAATTCAAACACCAACTTCCCTGACGTCGATCAGGGATTTTTAGAATTCTAAACGTTTATCTGATTTTTTCCACATGTTCAATAACGAAGTCCTAGAGCCTGTCTGTCGTATTTATCCTTCAATTCATGAATTGTAGCTGCTTCTAAATTCTTCTTCATTCCTTCCGTTTCTCTAAAATGCCCTAAATACTTTTTCCGTGTTGAGCGTCTCTCGGAACGAATTAATCTTTTTCGTAAACCAGATCGTCAAAGATGAAGGCAAAGTATAACGAAAATGTATTCTGTTTACTGTTATGTTAAAGACAGAGGCATTAACGAATACATCAAAAAATAGTATTACAATATCTTCCTTGACTATTGATTCTTCTTTGCAGTTTTAAAAAAAAATTTTTTCACCTGGAGGCCCGTATTTAAAAACGAAGCCAAGGCCGCCGCAGTTACTGAAAGTTCGTGTTTTTTTTTGCCACCGTGAAGATTAGATAAGGTTTCTAGAGTTGTTAATTTAGTTTACTGGAATGTAACACGGTTCACTTGTCTGTGGGATCCCTGTTCTCGTTCATTCAAATGCTTGTTATTCGGCGCACTTAATTTTGACAAGAGCAACAACTCATTCTTTTCCATATAAAATGGTGGGGTTTCTTCCTTATTTCCAACTTTGATCCATTCAGTTAGATGTGAATCAATTGATTCAGATTGATTGACCTTATAGTTTAGACATGTCTTAATCTCTTTAAAGGTGGCCTGTGACAGAAATAAACGGAATGAAGACCTCGCTCCAATTTCATGTTGCGAAGGACTTATGTTTAGTCTGCTTTTGTAATGCTTGGTTAATTCGTCAGAATAGTCCAAGTCAGTTAGCCTTTTCTCATTACCATTGACGGTCTCATTCAAACATTCGCCCCCTAATTTCTGTTTCGTTTCACAGCCAAAATGGATATGTATAAAAATTGCTCTTTTCCGCCTACGTTCTTAGAGTTTTCATGTTTCCGCTGTCTTCACGTCATAGGGCTTCTGGGATGTATAATTAAATTTATTCTTGAATTCCTAAGGGTCTTATCTCATTCTAAGGACTTTCAGCATCCGTGGAGACTCTCGTTGGTTAATAATTTCTTTGTTTTTAGCCTGTGCTTAGTTAATAGAAACCTAAATTATCGTGATTTTTTTACCAAAAAATTAAAGTCAGTAATGATTACCAGTTTGACGGCAAATTTTGCTGGCATTAAATAGCACTTGCTGAAAGGAAAGACGTTGTGTTGATGGCCTTGGCTGAAGGGAAAGCAAGCTCAGGTAAAACTGACAAAACAGATGTTCCAAAGGTTCACGACTCGGCCCAGATAAACAAGTCTCTGTGAGTGGCAGAGGAGGAGGACAATGCTCTGTTATCCTCCATCACCCCTGATAAAGCAGAGACATCAGAGTCAGCACACGATAGATAACACGTAGCACCTTGCATCGGAGTTTCTTTCGAAATCAGGCCACAGCTTGAAGAAAAGGAAGCGGCGAATCTCAGCGGACCTTCATTATTCCTCAAGAGCCAAGATTAAGCTCAACATCTTTAAATTCATGACTAAGAAAATATAGAAATGCGAAAGCGCAAATGAATGAGGAAATATTTGAATAAGAACGCTACTAAATATACAAAAAATTAGACACTGTATGAGTTGGCAAAGGCGGAAATGACGAATAAATAGATAAAATGTTTAATGCATGAGAACACGAAGAACAGGAAGAAAGTGTTAATAATGAAATATAAAAATTAAAATAAAGACCCGAGAAAAATAGAAACGTGAAAAATTTGATACGGAAAAGAGAAAATATTATTAAGCTTCGATTTTATATGACTTGTAACAAATAGTAAAATTTGGAAACAACGAAGATTGCAGGTTTTCCTAGCGTAATGTTTGAATAAATAATTATTGAGTTTCCTACACGTAGAGCGACGTTTCGATCATTTTCACTGTCACCACCTTCTGTCGAAGTGACTTTCCGAGATTATAAAATCCTATTTACAGGATGCTTTCACTTTCTTCCCTCTCCACCTCGTCCTCATTACTAACGACATCACCCTGTAATTATAAACGTATTTGATTCCAACGACGCTGGAGAGCGGAGACTTGCTACTATAACATCTCTGGGAAACCAGAAGCAAGGCTTCCTTCTTTCACGGTGGGAGGGCCTATTCGTTGTGCATCTCTTATTCTATTTGGAGAAAAGAAACTAATAAAATATAAATTATGAAATTTATTAAACAAATAAATAACTACGGTAAGTTTCTGAGTTAAAATATTTCTGTGAATCTTATAATAGGGTGAATTGAGGACTAAAGAAAAAGAATTCTACAAATCCCGGGAAATTGATGACACTGAAAGTCATCCAAACGTAAATTATATTCTAGCAGAAGCCTGAGAAGCGTTTTTTTATTCAGACATAAGTTACCGGGTATCCTATTATTTTATCATCGTTTTGTGCCTTCTCAAACCAATCTCATAAGCCTTATAAATACACCTGATTTCTGCTAAATAAGATTTTGGCACGTCAGCCATAAATTACCTTATAATGTGACTATTGGAGAGATAAAGGTTCTGAAATGAGTCTTACAGACGACCCAAAAGGAGTAATACGAGCGGACTGGTCGGAAATACTTGAAAAACGTTTAAATTATACAGTCCACGTCGATTATATATGTTTCAATGAGGATATGGTATATTTTGTGGGCGTTTCCCCTCGTCCTTGGGCAGCCACCGCGTCGCGTCGCGTGGCGCGTCGTGTGAAACTCAAATCCTACGTTCTGTGACGTCAGCAGAGCCTCGGTTCGTGTTTTACAGTCACTCGTCCGTCTAGGACTTCTCAACAAACAAAAAAAGGTCTTCTCACAGCATGTCACCAAGCATTAACACTCTTGAGAGCATTGCTGTGCTCGGGACGTGACGCCGGTCCTCCTCATGTCAACCAAAATAAACTCATTCTTTGAGATTCATGTTGAGGAATTCAAATAAAATTGTAAGGTACCAATATTGTTATATACCTTCCTTTGTGTTCTCTCTCTATACTACGTAGGTTACGCTCCTATTTCTATATTGATATCTTTCTGTTAACACAAAAATTATTCTGGCTCTCTATGAGTGGCTTTGAAGGTTAAAAAAGTCGTAGTCGTGGCTGCATTTATGGTTGTCGGGTTTCCTGATAAGAATGCGTGGTGTTATCGGGGCACAACTGAAAGTACCGCCAGTAGTCGGGTCACGACAGACACAACATGCAAGAAACCAGTAAAAAGTCTCACACGGGGGCTGCCCTTTTAATTTCTATAAATAATAATGATGTTTCTTCTAAACAAACTGGTGAATGCTCCAGCTTCATCGTTTTGTAAATTAAAGTCAGTGTGTTCCCGGGAAAGAAATATAGTCGTTGCATAAATAATCATAACTGGCATTGGCGTGTGTGTGTAGTCGCGAGTAAAGATACTTTAGAGGGGGATTGGATTCTTTAGAAGCAATATTTTAATGCAAAAGTGGAAGTTGACAATATATTTACTTATTTCCCACGTATTTTATCTTCGTCCTTAAATTATTTATTTATTTAGTAAGTAAGGTTCAAATAGACGAGTCGGCGAAATAGTGTTATCTGGAAAGATGATTATGGCAATATTAAGTAAAAAATTTCCAACACAGTTTTACCACAACTGAGCAATTGTAAAATATTGTCGTATAGTCTCTGGGGAGACGTTTTCAAAATGTTGTAAAATTTGTGGGTACGTTCTTAAATATTTTTGTATTTAAAATGTGACACTTGAAGTATTGATTATTAGGATAATGACCTAAAGAAGGTACGAATAAGTACCGAAAGGTTGTGTTTTTTCCTATTTGGAAATTGTTAAAAATAAAAATAAAATCTCAAATTGGTCGGAAATTTTTTACTTATTATTACAAAATCAGACGTTAAAATACGACCTTTCAATATGATATGTGGTAGAAAGCTCCTGATAAAAAATTGGAGTATGTTTCCGGAAATAAAACTTGATTGATATTCAGATTTTTTATTTATTCAGTAAACAGAAAAAAAATGTTAAAAGCTACTGATTGTTTTCGTTGCCACATTTATATCAGTATTGTGTGACGTTGTTCTTTGGTGTTCTTGACGACGTTTCGCTCGGTAGCTCCAAGTATTTTCAAGTGTAGGCCAAGACTGTTTCACTGGTTTGTACCGGCAGTTCCTACCCGAGTCTACTCCCAACCCAGATGGAGACTTCTCTATCATTTCAGTTTCGTCAACTATAAGTCTGAGCATCGCTGGGAATATTTACTCTGTTTCCTGAATATATTCATTTCACCTTTGATTAGCTTCCGTGTAATTGACTGGTCTGATGCAACCCTCCATGCTAACCTATTCTGCGCAAACCTTTTCATTTCTACATAACTACAACATCCCACATTCTCCCTTATCTGCTTTGCGTTTTACATCCTTGGCTGTTCTTACCCCACACACTTCCCTCTAATGCTAATTTTACAAGACCCTTATTTTCTATTCCCCCTCTTCATCAAATTCCTCCACATTTTTCTCTCTTCCCTTATTCTGTTTTGATCTTCCTGGCTAGTTACTCTATTGACCCACCCGATTTTCAGCAGTCTTCTATATACATGTAATATGAGTTCCAAAATAGGTTGTCAGAAATATGATTGAGTTAAAGTGTATCCGAGACTTTTTAGGGCTAAAGTACACTCGACTCGAGAGTCTTATTCAAAAAATCTGCCGCGTGCAAAAAAAATAGACCTAGGTTCGATTGACCAAACTGGTAGAGATTTATCAACCCCATTACCACGCCCCTGTCACGTTTATATTTTATTTATCCCAACCGAGTTAATGTGCAGTCTGAAACGTGGAAGTCTTACTCATCAAGCTTATGGATAAACTTTTTAATAAAAACTCATACACTAAGAAACTTCTCTAACATCGTTTCCAGTATATAGAACTTCTATGCAAATGTTTGACCCTTCCTTTCCTTCGATTGATGAATCCTGATGAGGGAAACTCCTGGTCAGACTTGTGGGTGACGATGCATTTCGGTTTATGTTTGCTAGTTTGTCTGAGATCGCTTTCCTCGAGACTCGGGAGAAGGAGAGAGAGAAAGGACTTCCCTTTCCGGAAATACATTCTGACCGCAACTTCCTTCCTGTAACAAGTCCACGACTGTACTCTTTAATTTTTTCAAGTCTTCAGTGTTCTGTGAAGGATTCGGAGATGAAGGAAGTATGCTACTAACATGCTCATCTTCTAAACAAGTACGTTTTTCATGTATCCTTATCAATTTACTATTCAGCATCTTCATTACCAATCTACTGTTACCTCATCGTGTGTTGACAATCGTCTGCTCTGTGATTCAGTCTTACGACCGGTTCAAACTCTCTCCATACGATTCTGCTTCCAGGCTGTTTGTTTCTTTTTAAAAAAAATGTTTTCTTTTAACATTTACAATAGTTATGTCGAGTCCTTTCAGTACTTGCATGATTCCTTCATTGACTTCAACTAGCAATCACCTAATATTTGTTTTAATGTACTTTATTTTATCATATCCTTCTCTAGCACAAAAACTGGACCTAACTGACGCTCTAAATCAACCTTTGTTTCCACCACGTTAACTTAGCAAGTATCACTGCTTCATTTATCAGACTCTTTGGACCGCCTGGCCGTGAGATTCGTTTCCCTTTATCCATAATTTATTCGTGTTCCTTTTACTTCTTTGAGGTTTCCTTTTTTACTCTGTCACTCCTCGTCCAATCTCTTCTAGTGTCTAGTGTAGCTGGATCTATAATGACTCAAATAGGTGCGTTGCTGTTAGTGTGAATACACTGGAGCTCAGGCAAGGGAAAGTCTGTCTGAGGAAAACGAATTTAGTCTCGGCGCTTGTCGGTTCGTCCTTCGTATCCCACTCACTTTCCTGAGTGACCTGAGTGACTTACGTGACCGCCAGGACCAAAGTAAGAAACTGGTGAACGGGATTTGAGTTGTGGACGTAGGCAGAACAACCTCACTCGTTCTCCTTGACCAAGGACGTGCTTGATGGCGTGGGAAACTGGCAGGACACAAGGGTGATTGGACAGGAGAATCGTCCATCATAGGACGTGAAGAGTAGAGTAGGTGAAATGTGTGTACTGATGGAGTCAAAGATAATGTTGAATTGACGAGTAGAAGGTATCGAGATACTGAAATGGAACCAGGAGGTGTGACAAGGCGTAGTCGCTAGAGAAAGACGAAGACAGCCTACATCATTGATGAAGGAAAGGACAGAAATTACCTTCAAAAACTGCGAAAAGTCTCGAAGAACTCCAGACTTGAAATGCGGTGTGCGATATTTGTTCTTCTAAAGGTTGCCTGTAAAATCAAATAACCTGTAAAATCCACCAGTTCAGTCTTCGCTGATTGAACGAAATTCTCCTTTTATTAAGACTGTATTTTTCTTTACTTTCGCCGTTAATTAGTCTTGATTCTGAGTAGCACTCAATGACTGTTTAAGGTACAGGGGAAGAGGCCATAAGCTAATATTTATTAGTCTGGACAGTTGTAGCATCTACCAGCAATTGTTGCTAAGACAATGTCCAACGCCTTTCGCCAGGTGGTTGAGGGGCTCGAAACGTCGCCGTCAGCGACGCGTGCTTCCTTCCAGCTGTCGGCTTCGCAAGGTTCCCTACATGCTGGCTGCTGGAATTTTTCCAGATAACGCCTTATCTCTGTTGTTAGCTTAAGTCCGCCACACATTCCAGTCAGCATATCCGAGGGAACAACTTGCCGTTTGTCCGCTGGAACTAATTTCCTCAGAGATAAGGTTAGCTTCCGATAACAAGCCTCACTTGCGCCCCCACACTTATTGGCCTCAACGCTCCAATTTCGTACGCCGAAACGAGCCATTTGCTCACTTTAAGTTTTTCTGCTTTAAAATGCCTTGTGTTGCATAACAAAATGGATACCGGAGAGAAACTGCATCGAAACAGTCTGTCAGTTTTAACAGACAATTTAAATGAGCGGGGTTCTGAAGCAATATAATACTTAAATCAGTATTATTATTTTGCTCATTTCACACAGAAATCTGTCAACACAATCGTCCCTTTATTCTAACACGATGTTATTTACCGAGATATTTACGCATAAGTGGCGGAATTTTCACAGGAAGATGATCAGAAGTTTCGTGACACCAAAATATTCAACATTTTGGTAATGCGAGAAATAATACTGAATTCGTCATTAAAGAATATTCAGGAGAGAGAAGCATTGTCGCTTATTGATGCGAATGGTTCAAGTATTTCATTATTCACAGTCCGTTTCCCCGCAAATTATCATCCTTTTTCTGAGATTCTGTTTGATGTGTCCCTTTTGGTGGAAATGGGGCCGGTTTTTTGGTGATCCATTATCATCCAAAAGGCCTACAGCAGCATCCAATCACATATTTCTCGACTTCCTGCCTCATGTATCCGCATTCCGATTCTTTTTTTTTGTAATGTAATGTACCAGTGTAACTTTTTTTTTAAGTCACGCTCCAGTGATCAGACGGAAACGCTTCTGTTCATCCGGTTTGGTGACGCCACGACACATTCTGTGTGTGTGGTGTGTGTGCGAATGTTTCTGTAAAAAGCGCGTGATTATTTACACTGACAAATTTAAAAAATCAATAGCAGGGAAAAGAACGAAAGATATTTTGTTGATTGCCTATAAAGGAGGACCCTATCGCCATGTTCGAAAAAAGAAAGTTCTTCAAATTCTCGGAGGCGTTAACCCCATTCGTAAGGAGAGAAGCACTATGTTGTTGTGGTGGTGATATTCAGTCCTGCGCTAGCCTTTTCATTTCTACTTAGCTACCACATCCTACATCCTTAGCCTCCCTCTTCTGTTCTTACCCCAATTTTACAAAACGTGGTCTATTAATCTATCCCTTCCCTTGGTTAAAGTCCTCCATATTGTTCTCTCTTTCCTTATTCTGTTCATAACTTCTTGGTAAGTTACCCTATCCACCCATCTGATTTTCAGCATTCGCCTATTGCACCACATTTCATAGACTTTCTGCAACTCCTACAGTCGTTGTTTTGTTTATGACCTCAAAAATATATTTAAGGACGGCGTGTCCACTTGAAGTTTGCACATTAGTTGCTCAGCATTTTACTTTCTGAAGGTGAAAAAGCGAATAAAATATTATTGGATTCCATTTCTAAAGCTCCTAATCTTTTCCTGCCTGCAACTCCTATCGTCCACGTACGAATATTATTATTATTTATTTAGAAAAACCACAATTCAGTCAAATATCCTTTTTATTTAATTCGTTATAAGTGCTACAGATTTTTCTTTATCTTGCAAACTTTAATTATTATATTCACATACTATTTACATCAATATATTTTTTATATTCATGAGTATATAACTGTAAATAAACTTTTATGTAAATAAAAACTCTCGTTTAATGTCTTTTCCTACAGCGACTGTCGTTCGCCGAATGATCCAATAAGCAGATGGTCGCCGTTGACGTAGCTTACTACTCTAGTCATTTCTTATCACTTTCAATTCTTGTTCAACTCCCCATTTAAGATCTTTCGAGGTATTTCTTCTCCGTCTTATTTAATATCCATGACGCTGCTCTAGACTCGATTTGCTTGTCACCAGGGTTCTTTTATTGGTGAATACTGACTGGGTCATTGCAGTGATACGTGACCATCTTTACCTTTATGCTGTAGTCATCATTCGTAAAATGGCTTCCATATATATATTACTGCATGAGCGTGCGTTTGAAATTTGTTTTAGATCACAGAAGTCTGAAGGTCGCACGGACACGGGAGATAAAGACGGAATGCCAGACTAACTTGGGTCACAGAGAAACTAACTGACTACCTGCCAACTTACCACCGCAAAAGAGCAAATATGGTGATGTTTTAGTGATCAGGAATAATTAATTGCCGGGTTCCTATATCCTCCTACGTTCCCTTCCGCCGTCAGGAAACATCAAAGTCCCGGTTCTCTACATTTATTTACGGCCAGTCACTAGCAGTGTGTTTCCCTTCGAGAGTTTGTATCGCTTTGAGGTTTTTTTCCCTTTGTTGGGGACAGGAAAGGACATTCCTCTGGGCTAGCGGGTGAAAACTTTGACAGCCTCCCCAGGGTGAAGGACCTCCCACAGACACTGCTTTTCTTTCCTTCGCAGTCGACGTCTAATAATACTACTGCGGTTCTATCTTGTCAAGATTGATACCGACAATTTATCTCTTATATTCTCGTTGCTTTACATCGACCCGAATATCGACTTCTGTTAGAAGAGTCCTTCCCTGTTTTTCTATCAGAGAAGAAATTGACTGAAGGAATTTTAAGCCAATGTTGATTGAGTATTGATTAAACCTCACGAATAGTTGACGTTGACGGGATCTGTTTTTGACGTGGCGCCAGCTGATAATGACGTCACGTGGACGTGCGTCCGGCAAAATGAAAGCGACAGCACGTTCGTGATTTATAACAAGTAATATCAATACGTTAACGAAAGTTTAACCGGGGGCTACTTTTTGTCCTGAACTCTCCTGTGATTATTTTATTCCTGTCACCCAGGCTGTTGACGTCACGTGACGCGCAGCAACACGTTCTCGGTAGAATTGTGAAATATGTAAAAGAAAACCAACCGTCAACGTACAACCGTTACGCTGTAACGTGTCTGGTGACGTAGGTTTGTGACGTCTCAAGATGCGTAAGGTGTGTTCATAGACCTTCTTTTAGCTCACACTAGCGGCGTGTCAAGGTACTTATTTATTATATTAACCCGGGAAATGAATTGATTCCACATTAATTTCTTGGTCTACACCTGTTACTTTTATTTGAACCATTAACCCCTTGATGGATACACCCTGACCTATGTCGATTTGAGGTTAGCTGCAAATTAACCGGCACCGTAACCGAGACAATAGTACTCCTGGTACATTTAATTAACACGCTACTTAAAGAGACTCAGGGTTCACTAAGAGAATGAAAAATATTCCCTGTTCTTTAAGTGAGTTCAAAATGTTCCAGGTACATCTTACACGTCTAAAAAAGGCAGTCCCGGTACCTTATGGAATATAAAAATAATCTGGATACTTTTAGGGAATCGTGGATGTTCCCAGTACTTTAAGGGGTGTAAAATAATTCTGATTACCTACACTAAATTACTGTTATAAAGTGTACCTTTCTCCGTGAAAATGTGACACAAATATTTAATATTTCATGGTTTCTGTTAAAAACACTCGCGTGCCACTAATTGTAAAAAGTTTGCCACTTGGTTCAGATAAAGAGCTTTTTAGATCGGAGAGAGGGGAAGAAAGGGGTAAGTGGTGTAACTCTTCGAAATGTTAATACAAACCTTCGCGGGGGTGAGCACCACATAGCACAAAAGTTTGGCCGCAATCGGACGATGATATAGGAACACGTACGAGACAAAGATACATTCCGTTTTCATTTATGATGATTTCATTTTGAATTATTGTTTTATACAGTACTCAGAAAATAAGTCTTCGTGTTATCCACTTTTTATAGTTTCCGACTATTGATAATTGCCGTTCATTTTCCCTACTCGTCTTTCCATATGAAACTATTTTTTCCACGCAATAAATATAATTACTGCTGTATTATTCTTTCATCCTAATTTATAACCCAAACTTTAATACTTTGAATGGTTTTCAGTATTATCCCCTATTGAAGCGTTACTAGATATTTTTACCGCATTTGTACAACCATTTTGTTCTGTCTAATCTTCTCCAAATAGGAATGGTGTTCTCTGTCCCTGATTACATGTCATGTTATTGACTGATTTATTTGAGCTGCTTTTCACATTCCCCCGTTGGCGGCTGTTTTTTTTTTCACAAAATCTTTTTTGATCCTCGAGTTAGCGGCTGTGCTGGTGGTAAAGTGTTTTTGTATTCCGCGGAGCGAGTGTCGTTAGCTCCTACCTACCTTGCCTTGCTCTGTCCCTAATCTAATCTAATTCCGGCAAACTAAGCTCGGCTATCACATCGCCATAATCTAATTCTTCTCTGCCGTCCAGCATTGCCCGTCACAAATCTTATTTCACAACCGACAACGGCAACTGCGGCTGTGACGACAACAACAAAAAATAGGGGAGAGCGAGGAAGACGACAAGTATATAAAGGCGGACGTGATGGTTTTGACAATTACGAGCAAATAATTTAAAAATAAAAAAAATGCTTTGGGAGCTGAAGTCGTTTTGAGTTAATTAGAGTGAGAGAGAAAGAGAGAGAGAGAACCCACTCATTTTATTATCTTTTTATCTTCCCTGCTAACTTTGAATACCAACGTGTCCCCCAATCATCTTCGTGCCTATGTCAAGGGTGAATTTTAAAATCAGTGCAAATGTCGTTGACTTGGTTCCCCAGGAAGCAGTGCAACTGTTAAATGATAATGGCGAGGAACCCCGTTATTTAAACTTATTTAACAAATTATTGCGTTTATAAAATATATAATAATTTTATGTAATTAAAAATAGCAATTTCTTTAGTGGGTCCTGCCCACTATTACAGTTATACATATTAACGAGAATTATTATTTATGTATAGGGTTCTCAGGTTTAATTACTGGGGTAATATCGTGTATCAGGGATATTACGTTATTTCGTAACTTCCGGAACTTACGCGAGTAGAGTCTCACAACTATTTATTCTAGCTTTAACTGTTTTCATTACCTCAAATTTACTTGTTGCTCTAAATGGCTGAAGTGAAGAAGCATCCACGTCTCTCCTAACTTAAGACAACTCCAGTTAAAAACCTAAACCGACGATTCATTAAAGTCCCAATAAACAGTACCATAGCCGTGGTCATAAGAGCATCATAATCGTTGGCTTTGTCTTACTTTATTCTTTTCTTAACGTTAATTTGAATTCTTAGATCCAATTATAAGTGATATTATAGTGCTTCTGGTGTTGTAACGATTGTTTATTTTATGACACCTGTTTTACATGTAATAACGTAGGTGAAACTCTCAGTATAATATGGCTTATTGAACCGAATCTCCTGAAAAAAATTGTAACAAAGTATATCAATAAATGAAGACTGAAAATTGGGTATCCAATCTTAAATATCAAATTATAATGCTTCTTCATGTTCTTCTAATTTTATAAAATGCGTGAACCCAATATTCCTGTTTAATGCTTTGTTTCTCCAATTGGGAGAGAGGATCTTAACATCCTACCTCAGACCTTTTCCAATCTCAGCTTTGGTCTCTCTTCTTACTTCCTTCTGGAGTTACGTGAAATATCCTCTTTATCATCCTGTCATTGACGCGTAATCCTACACGCTGTCTCCCGCTGTAGCCTGGTGCTCTTTACCTCTCTGAAAATGTTATACAATTCATTATTAAATCTTCTCCAGAAAACATTTTCTTCCACTGGTCCAAGAATATACCTCAAGACGTTCCTCTCATACGCTCAAGTTTTTTTAATCTGATTTAAACAGTACATAGCAACAAACCACCGGCTCTTACAGCGCCACATTTCTTGAGCTATTTTAATTTTACTATTCCTAAGTAACACACCGTGCCGCCATGACTTGGCGAAGTCCTTCCTTGACTTAGTGGAATTTTCGGAAAGGATTCACCATTCGCTACTCGCCATACATGGATGAATCGAGGTTACAGAACAAGATGGCGAACCTAGTTGTTGGAATTAAGTCTGGATATAAATTTCCGGTGATCGCAGTATATATGCCCTGTGTCTTTGGGTGTAAGGCTGCTGACTTGATTACGGGCCTCACCTTGTATAATCGAATGTATAATTGAGACAATGAATATGTATTCTCACCCACTTACTTAATTTTGATGTCACTGACTCTCTTGGAGGCACGGAAATGTTCCACCGGAAGAAGCTCAGTCGATTAATTAATTAACAGCGTGACCAAAGTCTTGATGAAATACTAAACTTACTTACCCTTTGAAAAAATGTTATTTAGCAACATATAGAAGATGTATCAAGTTCTAAAATTCTTTTCCGGCCCTCGAGATATGATTTACTATTCTAACAGACTCGTTCGCTGAATTTTGAAAAAATATATATATATTCGTTCGCAACTTGAATATTTCAGTTTATTCCGGAGAATTTTTTTTCTCCCCGATTAAAGTTCACAACACGTTTAGAATCGAAAGAAATATATGGAAAAATATACCTTCATATAACGCAGAGTGTTCTCTCTCTCTCTCTCTCTCTCTCTCTCTCTCTCTCTCTGTGTGTGTGTGTGTGTGTCCCTTTCTCTCTCTCTGATACACACACAAGTCTATCATTCGTCTGCAAAGATTTAATTAACCTCTGATTAAAGTCCAATAACTAAATTAGTGGTAAATTACATCATTTTTATATATTCCATGTCTCACAGAACAATAAATCTTGCATTTTCTCCGAATTGATCACCATCAAGTTTCCGTGAATATGAATCGAAGCATCAGTCTACTCTGTACTGTTTCACTTAAAATTTATATAAACCGTAACATCATTTCCATTTTAATCATTTTACTGCTCTGCAGTTTCGTATTGTAATTCTGTTAAAGGTCCTACATAATTTTTTCGACCGATATGAATTTAAAATAAGTTTAAATAAGGCCAAAAACAGAAAAATAAAGTGAAAAATAAAATATAATTTAAAAGCAACTACATGTTTCGGCCCTGAACAGTTGAACCTGAAGTTTGATGCTCAAGCTGAAGAGGATCCATATCAGGACCCAAACGTAGTTTCTTTTTAATTGTATATTGGTCTGTTTTTGGCCTTATTTATATTAAACTTACAGACGTTAATAACTATTATATTATATGAATTTAAAATAGTCTTCTTTTTTGTTTATTAGTTCTCATAGCGACTTCGTTTGTAAATTATCATACTTATAATTCTTTACCATCTCTCGCATTCTCTTCAGTCCTCTAAGATTTTAAATTCCGAATTTCCGAGTGTTTCTAAATGCATAACATTGCTTACATGAAACCTTAAGTTGAAAAATGCGTTCAGGCAAACATACTTTCAATAAAAAGTAAATTCTCGTAGAACGTGCATTTTTAGCGAGAACAGTTTTACTGTTATAAATTAATAATTTTAAGAAAAAAGTTCTTCTTTCACCTGCTCGTTTTATTGGTATCATAATACGCCACCGGACTCCAAATAAAATTTAACGTTGCTTTAAATTATATAAACAAGTACATAAATACTTAAAATTCCTCAACAGTCGCATCTTCATCCATTAAAGCTGATCAAGGAACATTGTAAGCGGGGAGACTGTGCTGAGAACGAGGTCATTGGTACTGCTGATAGCGTTCATAAATATTTCGGTGACGCCCCCGGGGGGAGGGGGCGGGGGCGGGGGTGGAATCACCAGCAAACACACACAGACAGACAGATCGTAGGGTAATTAACGCCGAGCAAACAGAAATATATCATCATCGGTGCCAATTAAATTTGCAGGAACCGTTAGATAGCAATCGACCTCCTCGCCATGGCCGTGTGTACCTATATTTATATATTTTTCATGTGCACACACACACACATCTACACACACGCGCTTCGGATCGACACAAGTTTTCGGAAAAGTGGGAAGAGGAAAAGAGGAGAGTGCGTGGGAAAAAAAGCCAATATTTACCCGGCAAATTAAAGTGATTTAAAATAAAACAATGCTGCTGCAGTGGCGGAGCAGCCCGCCCACGTTTTCCTATTAATTACGACTCTGTTCTGCCCCGCACGCGCGTGTGTGTGTGACTTTCCTCTCTCTCTCCCTCTCTCCCTCTCTCCCTCTCTCTCTCCTTGTCTCGCCCTCGCCACTTCGTGTACCTGGCCCGGCACAATGTAATCTGCATAGTTTGCGCACTTCACGGATGGCGGCATCTGTTGCTGTTTTAATGTATTAATTTCCAACTTTTCCTTCGTGCTCGTGTCGGGGATCCGCGGACGAGGAAAAGTGAGGGAGTGAGTGGTGAGGAGGAGGTGGCGCTGCCCAGAGAAGGGGCCAACCCTTTTAATTAAAATGCAACGTCACGCGCAACGGCGACGACAGAAAAGAGAGAGGCAGACACACCCACACACGCCACCAGGTAAATATAACACAATACCAGCAGGTAATATCGTCAGAGGGAAGGAACCCAGAAAGCGAGCGGCGAGGAAGGCTATATTACGTTTGCCAACAAGCATCGGCCAAAAAGGGCTCCGGAAAACAACTCTGCAAATGTAATTTCGGAGGCAGAATGAACGGTGTCGCCCTCTGGTCACGTCGGGATCGGAAGCGTCGTCAGAGAGGAGAGGAGGGGAGAGGAGGGGAAAGCTACACCAATCACTGCCCTCATCCAGCTCAAAGAAATATATTGAAACTTTTATCTTTCTAACCATTTTTGACAACCGTCGTTGAATTAAATGAGTCATTATTGAATTAAATATGAAGGAATGAACCGATTCCTACTTCGTCGCTTTCTTAATTTTTTCTCTAACAACCAATGGAATACCAGAAAAATATTCTAATTTAATTAAAAGACAAAAGAACTGGTTCCAATTGGAGCTAAACTATGAAGACCATGAAACTGACAGAAGATTACGATGATCTATCTTTGAATTGAAATCAATTGTACATGACGACCATTCTGCAGTGAAGAATACGCTTAATTAAATTTTAGGAGAGTCTGAGCCTTAGGTGGGGAATCGAGTTGCGTGGCACTCCGATGGCCCTCACTGATTGTCGATCAGATCAAAAAATTTTCCGTCCTGATCTTCGTAAGTGCTCATTTTTTCCAAATGGCAAACAACAAATCCAGGTTTTCACGGATATACTGATATATAGCTCAAACTCCGGTGGTCTGCGATTTACGCCAACGCATCCTTGGTTTGAATAGTTCATACGAGGGTAAGTCAACAAGTAATTGAATTGTTGCTGTAATAGCCTGTATGTTTGCTGCATTGCTTCCTGCGCTTCCAGTTCATGACAATGAGCCATTGGCTTTGCTTCTTACAGGACATCTCTTCAGAAGAATACATA
The DNA here is from genome assembly GCA_034510155.1 of Eucriotettix oculatus. NCBI lineage: Eukaryota > Metazoa > Arthropoda > Insecta > Orthoptera > Tetrigidae > Eucriotettix > Eucriotettix oculatus. The sequence continues at coordinate 91,534,114 of CM067378.1, read as the reverse complement.
GCCTCGTCTCTTTCCGTAATACCTTGGAAGAAGAACTTCTAGGTGGTTCACAACTGGAAACGCCAGATTAAGAAGTGAGATAACATCCAGTTGAGGGAGAAGTCAAGCGTTAACCCATTGCAGGAAAACTGATGCTCACGTTTGTTTGGGATTATCTTTTGGTTGCTGTTTGGCCGTAAACTTTTTTTCTGGGGTTATCGGTAACCTCGTGGAACAACGGATCAAGTGAAGTTTAAATCTTTGCATAATGATGAGTTATTCTTCATGGGAAGGATTTCGGAAAAGTTTGGGTAGGTGGACTCACTTGTGTTCCACAGTCAGTATTGTACATTTAGAACACTGGTAAACTCCAAAAACATAAATAAAGTAGGAATATAAATTTTAAAAAAAGATTCGGTTGGACACAGTGCGACTTGAAGGACAAGAATAGCGGTTGGAAGTGTTGGAAGCCTCGGGCTTTTGGAATGTGAGTGACTTAGAATTTCTCTAGTATAATTTCGTAGTACATTAAAGAAATTCATTATTTCTCCAATTATTCCCTGATTTTTTCGGGTGACGTAAGCTGATGACGTCGCAAAATGTTCTCAGAGAAGACAAAAACATTACCTACAGGTATAATACTTTTTTTTCTTTAAACAACAAGAGAATTTCTTTCCGCATCCCCCCTTTTCAAATCCCTTCCTATGCTATTAAAGGGGAGTTGCCTGTTTCAGGATCACCCTCATGTAGCCTGTTAACCCAAAAAAAATTATAATTTCACAGTGAGTGGAATGTCATTGTTGAAAGCTAATGGTTTGCCCAATTTTCTAATTTATTTCGCGAAGAGTTGATGATGGTATAGAAGAAACTTTAGTTAGGTCTTCATGGTGTGTTTGGGATCTCTTTGCTGCAGCTGATGACACGGTTCAGAACATTTCCTCTGAAGCGTTGATTTCTGCCTGTTCAAATCTTCTTGTCGAATTATATTTGTATCGTCATGATTATTGTTTCCGTCTTCCTCATTCGTTTATCTTCGTCCCATCTTTGACACTGTGTGGGTATTATATTTTTAAAATAAGCATTATATGAATCTTCTTTTAAAAGCTTCGGTTGTGGTGAGGGTGTCGTGGTGAATGTCGAGCAAAGTGGTGATGGTGATGATTGTGATGGCGATGATTGTGATGGCGATGGTTGTGATGGTGTGTCCGTGTGTGTGTGTCGCAGGTCTGTACAAAGGGTCGACGGCGCAGGGGGTGGAGTGTGGCCAGCGCGCCGAGAGGCCGAGGACTCTGCGGCGCCTCCGTAGCGTGTACGACCAGCCTCATCCTCAGGGCCAGGCGACGCCCAGCAACAACGGCAAGGCCGCCATGAGCGACGCCGCCGCCACGACCGACAGGTCTTCGTCGCTGTCCATCCTCAGCCCCTTCGACGAGCAGGAGGAGTGGGCCAAGATCTCGGAGATCATGGCGTCCTTCGGCACGGGGCTCGTCCGCGAGTCGGTCTTCGTCGCGGACCTCGAGAAGGAGTTCCAGGCAAGGCTCGGTAAGCAATCACCAAGTCTCTGATCCAGTCGCCGAGCCCGCGTCACAGTCGACCACATGGACGATCTGCATCTCATTTTGTTCCTTTAAATCGCAGTACATAGTGATGTATCTGGACTGTCATTCACTCGCCATCCCTGATTGATACACCACAGTGAGCAGTTCAAAATGGAGATTTCAGCTCACCTAATCAAAAAAAATCCCCCGACCGATACTGAAAAACCTTCCAGACCTGAATGGGATTACGAAAATGAGTCTAATGTAACACCACGTCATATCGTTCCGTTGTAAAACATAAGCCATCTGGATGAGCTGTATCATACTAATCTCATTATATCGTTTCTTAATCGAACAGTGGCCATTTAAAAGATGATCAGCGCCCGGGATCACTTCTTCTGATGAAACTAACCGGTCGTGTCGTTTCCTGGGTGACGTCACAGAGTGTTAACTGCTAGTAACTTGCTGCATTGTTATTATAGTGACGGTCGAGCTACTTGCGCACTCAGCCATTCACGCACTCGTGACGTCATGATTGTGTCATCCTGGGCAAATTGCAACCACAATACGGCTTCTTGTAAACTTAGTCGGTATTCACGCTACTAAAATTGAACTTTTCCACATGCGGAGGAGTCAAATAGGAAGAAGAATGGAGAGCGCCTCTCTCCGCTGAAGACGACAGAGGAAACTTGGTTAATATCAGTCTGTGGAGTATGATGACGATCATAAAAGCGTTGGAGTCAGGGACATTCTGTTAATCTGTAATCCTGTGCTGAGTTTTACAGTGTACAAGCCTATGATATTATGATTTAATAACAGCAAAAAAATGTACCAGGAAGCCGCTGAATATTTCTTGAGCGGATAATCCAAAGCGTTACTAGTAAAATATACAACCCACTGCTGACAGTTGGCAGATTCGAGTTTGTCGTCCGTTGATTGACGAGAACTTATTCTTTGTCCTAAACGATTATAATAGTGACAGCTGAATGTGGGCATCTCTACCTCAGAAAGGAATCAAGAAGTGAGGACACCACGAAAGAAGCTGAAGAAAATGGCATTACAACCCGCGTGAAAGAGTAGCAAACTGCTGGTTCTCAGAAGCCGTGAGATTTTACACAATTTAGAATGTAATAATTATTATTTACGAGGATGGCTATAATTATAATGGTATTGACAATGTTGATAATAAGAAGCAAAAGTGTTGGTACTTTCGTCTCCTATCAATGCTTATGGAGAACAAATACTTTGAGGTGAAACGGTGATTCTTAATTGGTCAAAAAGCGCTCTCAGCGAAGTAATAATGAAGCGGTTCTCCTTTCAGAATGTAAATGATGTACGTAAGCCGCATGCTTAATGCTTTGTATTGAAGCTCTCTCCTTTCTATCCCTACGTGGAGCGATTGTGTGTCGTCCCAGATGGGACATTATTTTTTTATATATATACGGAAGACGAGGAGAATCGAATGGCCACCTAGAGTGTGGCTTTAATTACGGACTTGTCCGGCTCTCATTACCGTAATTGACGAGGAGGTCGTTAGCTTCCTTAAGCGTCCTTTTCCCTTCCTTCCCTTGTTAATTGCGCACAGTGGGTCCTCCACCGAACAACTCTTCTAATTATGGCCAAACACGTAACACAACCCGGACCAGTAAAATAGCAATGTTGGAACTCTTATCTCTGCAGAGAGGGAAAATTAATTCTTCTTTTTGTGGCTTATTTTTTTTCTCTCCGACTCTCACCTCGTGTGCTATTTATCCCCTCGTTGTAGTCGTCTTGAAAAGAGTCCGTCGTAACGAAGTCCTTGATTGTTCCTGTCGCCGAACAATGCTAGTTTGCTGTGATCTTCTATCCTGGCCTCTGTGGGTTTATATTCCCTTTCAGCCTTCGAGTACGCTCCACGGAAGATCGCTTCAGAAGCTCAACCATTCCGTGCCGTTGATGCTCTGTCCTCGCTTCCCCGTCCAATAGGACGCAATGTTAATCGTGAAAGATTGTACGGAATAAAGAACCTTGGAAATGCCGTTTATAACAAATAAGGGCGGAAATAAGTAAATAAAAGCCATGGTTCAACTTTCCTTTCATAACACACGATTCATACTTTCTTTGGACTCATTGAGATTAAAAAGTAACTCACAATTATACTACATTTTCCTTTAGAATATACACCATCTATATAAATTAATATACAATACAATTTTACTCCATTAATTAAAATAATAATACATGAATTTTTTACTTTTGTGATTTGATCTCCTTGGGTTTTAAATCAGTCTGAAAAATTTTACAGCTTCATTAAGAATATTATTTATATAAATTTTAAAAAATTGATCAAGTTCCAACTTGATTTCCTCAAAGTGCATTCGGACCGTAGGGAAGGGGACATTTTATTCTTACAGGAATTCCTTAAGTAACCGGCTACAATGAACGATAATCTAAGCACCACGTTAGAATTATTTAGGCAAACCTTCAGAGACGAATTCACGGTTTTTTAACTTAAAGATCTTTTTGGTTTACTTAAAAAAATTATTTGAGTATATTACAGAAAAATAGTATCAATTTAGTTATGGTTTTTTTTCTCAATAATACTACGGAGATATAAATGACGACCACAGTTTTACACTGTTATACTTAAATAGTTACATTAGCACTTTACGGCGAATATTTCAAAAATTTTGAGGACAAAGTGTCGTTGTAAGTAACTCGACGTGTTCCACAAAAATATTGGAAGAAACGTAAAGTGCTAATTTTATTGTCAAGCTATGGTCATGATTTATGTCTCAATATGTTATTCTATTATTGAATATGTTTTTTAAATATATAGATCATTTCACATATTTTGGCCGAAATCTCCCGTAACAAATATAATGAAATTAATAATTGTTTTCAAAGAAGATGTGAAATATTAGTCTGATTTTTTTCCCCAAGGGATTTAATTACATATGTATCAAATCAAAAATATTCCTCAAAGATTAGTTTTTTTCAAGTTTTTCAGAAGCTTTGGGCCAAAAATGACTATTTCCCTCTCTATAAAACAGTATTATGATTTTTTAAAAAGCATTTATTATTTAACATAGGATACTACATTCAATACATTAGGAATATTTATAATTTTTATCTAAATGACACACTCTTTTTAATTTTTATAAATCTTCCGCATGTCAAAATATTTTCTTAATTTTCCGTGTGGATGTTGACAATTTTCCTATTTGTATTTATTCCATTAAAAAATCTATTAATTAGTATTAGAGTGGTTGAATACGACTATTTTTGGCCGGAAACCTCTGGTTTCAAAATTTAAAAAATACTAATGGGATTTTAAATTATTTATTGTGACGTGTGACATCATCAGATTACGCCACCTAATGAATGTAGACTCGGCGCAGAGCAATTATACTCGTTGAAGAAGGATGTTATAGTGGATCTGTTGTTCCCTTTGTCTGCTAGGAATAGTGAACTTTATTCTGCTTTAGACATTTCCATAGTGTTGAAAGATCTGTTTTCCGTAGAAGGAGGTTGGATTAACATTCAACGAGGGCGTGATGTTGTTATTTTTCGTCATTTTCAGGTCTGCACAGCCCCGTGGGGCAGTGGTTGGCAACCCTGGGCTTGGCAGACTACGAGAACATATTCCTCAAGAACGGCTACGACGACCTCGACTTTATCGTGAGTATCGGCCTGCTTATGTAGACAAAATGATACATGCGATGTTAATTCTCTACAATGAATAACTCGAATAAATATTTATGATATTTGCTAAAATATATATTGCAGTAACGATACACAGTCGACTTGAGTCAGCGATGAGTCTGCGAATCAAATCAACAAGCCTAGTTGCTAGGTAACCTGCGATGCTAGCTTAAAAAACAATCTCTCTGCCAGCGATCAAACACATGTTATTCGCCAGACTTACTTAGAAATCAAAAATAGTTAATGTAAGTCCTGCCTGCATCCAACATTTTTGCAAGTTGGCCATCGCCACAGAGTTTCATAAAAGGAAACTGATATAAAAATCTGACTTCACCCAATGCTTGCCTTCCAGAAACCATAACGAATCACCCCGTTGATAACTATTGCCAGATGTATTAAATTTTTAATTAAATAATAAAAAACTATTAATACATATATATATTCGTCTGAGTTTTAACCTTTTATGAAAATTGCAGCATAAAATAAACCCTTTACCTAAACATACAAGAGATGGACCATAAATAACAAACTGAAAAAACTGAAGGTATCGCTAGTAATATATTTATTTCTGTCTTTTTCTGAGATCAAATGTTGAGTTAATTATCAACTTTAAAGACGGCACAAAATTAAGTAGTTAAAGTTAAACATAACGACGTTTCTTCCAAAAAAAATTGACCCTCATCAGATGACTACGTTACATTTGACGTGGAAGAAACGTTCTTAATTATTTACAGTCTGTAAATTTGGCAATTAAATATCTCGTACCACGAAGTAGCAACCGAGCAATCATCAAAATGTTTAGAATCTGCGATGACAATACATTCCTTAATCCTAGTTATAAACCACGTTTAGTTTGCCAAATGTAACGCGACGCTTACGTTATTCAATTTTATAAGCTACAATTTGTGTTTATCGTGTTTTTATATCAGCTAAAAACTGGTACCTTAGTGTGGTAGGCTCTGGCGCCATTTTCGTGTCGGGAACAATACTCCGCTCCGTAAAGAGAATATTTTTAAATAGAAAAATGTCTATTTTGGAATAATGATCTTGGTTCTTGCATTTTTCAGCCATATTTTTCATCATTTTTTCATTTAATGTCCCTTCAACCTGCATTCACTCATTCAGAAGTTTAATATTGGGGAAAAAAATCTTATGTTCACATGAAACGTATTAGGAACCTACATTCCAAAACATCATGATTTTAAGAATAAGTTCTTAATGGGGGAGTTATTATTTGCGAATAGAACGTATTATATTTAATTAGTGTCTGATTTATTTAGTTGACAATTTTTATCGATTTATTACAAACATACTTATTTAATTTCTCACATTTTAAATAAAGGAAACATTGACTATTTCTTTTAGGGTAAAATTTTGTGGGGAGATATTCTGGAAAATCTAAGCTTAGTAGTAAATACTTCTGTAATATTATTAGACCTAACGTCTTATATATATTCCGCAGTCACCGACTAAGCTCAGATCGATCTATCCTTTCAAAATCTCTCAATTCAATGATGGAAGAATTTCTACAATTGAAGCTCAGCCAAAATCACGAAGCTAAATTTAGAAGTTCAGAATGAAATTTTTCAGACCTAAAAATAAGTAGTTTCAGTTAATGTCAGTGGATTCGCGTTGTTTTTGTAGGGTGGTAGAGGCTACATTTGTGGGTTATTCTGAAACAATCAACTCCCCTTTAATATTTTATGAAGGGAATTGAAAAGGGGGGATGTGGAAGGTAGAGCAAGATAACCACAGGTTGACTAGGATCCTTCCCGGTGTTTCACCATAGAAACCCTGCATCAGATAGGTCGGGCTATTGGGTACAATCCTCACGCCTTTCCGAATAACTGAAGATGAGTTTGCTGTGGGGTCGCACCATTTCCGTCTTTGTGTCTCCAACAGTTTTAGGGATCAGCGGACAACTCTTAGCATATGCCCAAGGTCTTCCACCCCATTACATACACCCTAAAATAGATGATGATGCCTCGGCATAGTATAAGACGGTTATGCATTGAAAGTAATTTTTTATGTGTTATATTTCCAACTGAGGGTTTTATGAGAAGGAAAAAAGTCATCTTCCTCAGTATATTAAAGTATAAATTTAAAAATTTTAGTGTTCCATCGGCATGGGAGAACCTTTATTGGCGCTGCAGCTCTGTTTAAGACCTTTTTCCGACCCGGAAGAAGGTCAGACTGTAACCTTTCATGCCACATTCAGTATTTCTTGCGGTAATAGGCGATTGTCCAGATTTCGTGTTCTACGAGTCCTCTGACTGTTCGTGATTTTAGTGATTGAGAGCCAGTTACTTGCTTTCCAGAACGGCGTGCTGGAGGAGGGCGACCTTAAGGACATGGGAGTGGACAGCGACCGCGACCGCGAGACTCTGCTGAGGGCTGCGAAGGAGTTGCCCTGCGGCGTGGCGCGGCGCCCCTCCTCCGTGGACCAGCTGGAGGACGTGGACGCGTGGCTGGCGTCGCTGCGGCTGCAAGCCTACTCGGAAACCTTCCGCAAGCATCTCTACACGGACATGGCGCGCGTGCGGCGCGTCTGGGAGGTGGAGCTGTCCGCGGTCCTCGACATCGGCCGCGTGGGCCATCGACATCGAATCCTCGCCTCCGTGGGCGGCGGCCGTCCTCCGGATCTGCACGGCCTCAGCGCCGACCTCGACCAGCTCGTGAGTTGCTACTCTATTTGGTTCCTCTAAAATAAAAGGCATGACATTCAGAAAAATCCATGAGCACTACCAGCATGTTAAACGTATTATCTCCTAGGACTGGTTCCAGCTCAGGAAAAAATTAATAATATTACATAACTAACGGCAATATGGGATAGTTACAACCAACCAGCCATTGCTAACATTCAAGAGGTTATGTCACCCATGGTTGCACTTTATAACCTTTCTCATGTCACCAATTGGCACTAAATCGCGGCGAGGACCACTAAACTAAGCCAAGTTCCATTGCAGACTACTAGGAACAATAATTGTTGAGTTATATTTGGAAATAAAAATATATATTCAGTAGACTACGAAATACATGTGTTTTCTAATAAATAAAAACGCGCCCAATTTTGTCATCAAAAAGATTAATCAGCAGTCACTTAATATAATTGAGACGTTTCGTCCATATTTGTGGACATTATTTTTTAATGTGTCGGGGACTGCGTCCAACGAAGATTACGGCCGATTTTCGACGATGAACAAAACGTCGTGATTACATTAAATAAGTATTATTATACTAAATGTGTTATTTGTAGAACATCACAAAAGTGAAATAAACAGAATATAAATTACTTTCATAAGAATGTACAAAAAGACGCAAAAACACATTTAAGTAATAAAATACAACTTAAAAAAGTAGTAAAATTACACAGCAATTCTGAAAATTTATTTTATTTCTAGAGTATCACGGAAAATAAACAGGATATAATTAATTTTTTTTAAAATGTTCTGATTTTTGATAGGTAAATTGTGTGCCGTCACCTTTGGGGAAGTTTTGTGCTTTATTTCTGTGAGAGACGATGATTTGTTGCGAGACAGGGGGTGGAATATTTTTTTTTCACCACGCTCATTGCCCCTGTTTCGCAATTTATAGAAGGCGTCGCGTCACACCACGTGACTCGTTCCGCCGCCATCGTGTGTGAGTGAGTGTGTGTGTGTGTTTTAGAAGGCTGCAGCAATGCAAGGGGGTCGCGTCCGTCGGAATAATAAGCCGGTTGTCAAGTGCGAGCAGCAAGCTATAATTGGGCGCCAAATATTTGTCAACACACACGTACATGAAGAGAGAAGAGAGCGCGAGAGAGTGTGTAGGCGCGGGATTATTTCACGGGGAGACGGGTCCCCTTCCCCTTTTTTTATTTTTTTGGAATTCTCCTTTTTTCCAACATAGAGCTGTTGCCGTTGCTGTGCTCGTCAGCCAATTAACCTGTGCGGCTGTTCACGGCCAAAGGCACACGCACAAACACATCGCCCCACGCCATAATTAATACAATTTCAGCTACACTTGTCGCGCGGCCCCCACACCACCGCCGCCGCCGCCGCCGCCACCACCAGTGCCGCCGCCACCGCCGCTGTTGGTCAAATTTCATTTTGTTTAATTATAACGGCGACCACATTTAATATATACACACACATTCTCCCGCGCACACAGACAAAGAGAACTCGCGCACACACACACACACACAGTGTCCGGATGCTGCAAACAACCTGTAAACACTTCCATGCAAAAACCGATATATATATATTTATGCTCTCTCTCTTTTTTTTTTCAAAAAACTAATTCGTGTTAAATTAGCAACAAGTTGTTATACAATTTTCCGAGATAAATTACCGAGTCTGGCCTCTATGTGTCAGTGTGGAAAGTTGTCCCTTTTTAGTTCCTGATGACGGAGGGAAATCGTCCTGCGTGCGCACCACTTGCGTGAAATAACCTAAGTTAATTATGTTTCGGTAATAGCGACACACACACACACACAACTACCCAAACTCACTCCCCCGTCCTATGAAATGAAATTACAAAATATATATAATAAGCCAGGATTCGCAGTTTTAATTTTCCAACTGGGTTGATTCGTAACGGATGCAAAATTTTGTGCTATATATCACGGCTGGCTTTGGTGGTTAGTGGAGGGAGGAACTCTGTCTGTCTCTCTGTCTGTGATTTACGATAGTAGCGGGGGAGACGAGAGAATTACCACGACCGCTTTATTTCTTATTAAAATGTCTACCTTTCCTCACACGCTCCATCCTAAATTAAAGAAACGGTTCGTTGCTAAACATGAGGGATCCTAGCAGTCTTCAACCTGGATAGTTAGACAAAGGGTTCTAGGAAATCTTGGATATTTGACGAAACAAAAAGAAGCGGAAGGCTGCTTGTTGTCTATAGGCTCAGTGATAGTTTGAAGTTCTAGTTTAGCTGTATAACGTCGCGCATGATGATTGTTCACATCGTACGAATATAATCATGTGGTTAGAGTTGAAAATGGGAGATTTTTCCCTGAAAGACAGTGAAACGGTCCGTCAGTTGGGGAGAAAAATATTGCTGCTGTGAGCAAAATGCTTGACGAAACTGCCGAATGGCCTGCCAGGAGATCCAAGATATCTTAGGACTAAACTCAGGTGTAATTTATTCGATTCTGCAGGATCATTTGCACATGAAGAACCTGCGTTGTGTCTGGGTGTCACGTGGACTGCCTGAAGAGTACAAGACACGACGTATGGCTTGGTGCTGGCGGATGCTAAAAATATTTGACACGGTTTGCGTGGGAATCGGGGACCCACGAAGACAACGAAATTTTAAATACCACGTGGCTACCTCAACCAATGGGGTTTCGTGGATTAAAGAAAAAATGATTTCGAGGCTTTTGCACACGAAACACGGTGACGGTGTGTGAATTATCATTCGTCTCATGAAGCTTGAAGGAGACGGACGGGAACCGACGCTTGGTCCCGGACGTATATGAAGGACGTCAAAGGTCGACGCTGAAGTTGGCGGAAAGGCGACGTCACACTACAATGAAGGTACGCTGTCAGGGTCTCAATCCGTGACGTGTAGAGTGGTATCGCCCACGGTTTTTATCTTGAGATTGTATTTGATCTAAATGCTTCACCAAACCTCAAATTTTGTAAATATTTTCTTCATTTATGTTTTTCCTGGTTTAGTTCTTTCGTTAATGAATTTACCGTTTCTTTTCATTAACCTTTAAATTTATGCCACAACCCGTCCTACAGTACATTGAAGACTCTTGTTTTACACTCACTTCAAATACTAACATCTGCTTTTATGTCACTCGGTACGTGAACTCCATGGTGACAGGCTATACTATTATGATGTGTCGACTAAGTCTCAAAACAATGAGGATACACACATAGGTGACAGAAATTCTGGATAAGTAAAAAGGAAAATGATAGCTGCAGTTTTCAAATCGACTAGAGTTGTGGAGTGTGTCATTTTGGACTGACAGCTGAGTGAGACAATGAGCAGTGTCTGCCCAAACTCAAGAAATTTTTGAAGAACGAGTGACGTACGTCAAAATATGGACACCTGGTTGCTCTGTCGAGACAACGCTACAAAGTTTGCATCGAATTTTTGACCACTATAAATCTTAAACTTTCCGACCACACTCCGAAAAGATCAGACCTGCCCCCCTCCCCCCTCGTGACTCTTCACTGGTTTCTCTCATGGAAATAAATCTGAAAGGGATTTGGGTTTCCAGTGATGAGGACCTTCTGAGGACTTGGGACACTCCATAGCGAAAGTCGGTTTATGGATTGGTTTCGCAGTGTATTCCGTGTAACGGGAATTATTTTAAAATAATTAAATAGATAAGCACCTATTGCAAAACTTTCTTGGTAACCTTGCAACAGTTTTTGGCCTATCAGTGGAGGGATTCTTTGGAGTGACTGACGAGTCACGAAGTCATAAACTTCCCTGCAATATTTGAAATGTTTTTTTCTCCATTCTGTCGCGTAAAGTGATAACGAATCGAATAAGACCGTATTAAATTATTCAGGATGCAGGAGGAAAGAATGGCTGGCCTGTCTTTGCTGCTGACGAGCCTTCAGAATAAAACGCTCAACCAATTCCAGATTTCTGATTGAACCACAGTATCTAAGGTCTGGCGCATAGACAAGATTCTGTTTCGGAACCGTTTGAAGTGTTGTGGAATGAAGCGGAGAAGTGTCGGGACAAATTCAACGCGTCAAGACAACCGGGTCAAGGGTGGGCGCTTCAACATCCGACCCTCCCTCCACCCTGATTGCTGTGTACACACAAGTTGCGTCTCTTTCATTCGATTTGGAGCGATTCGCAGCGATCGCCCTAGCTGTTTACCCTCAATTACGTATGACGTCACCCTCACGCACCCTCTGACGTAACAAGCTTACTCGTCCTCCTCCGCAAACAGCCGGGGCGAAACGTTCCGTCTGCGGGAAGAGCCACAGACTAAGCGAAATATACTATCTGAAATAAAACACTGCCATTGAAGATCTGCATCTTTCAGGGGAAAACAGTAAAAGTCGTTTGAAGATTTTATTGACCTATGATTATGTCATTTGAACACGTCGTGATATATTTTGGTAATAGTCTGGAGTAACTTTTTTAATGACCTCTATCAAAGTTTTCTAAAAATCTAATATCCACTGCTCTGACGTATGCCTGACATTTTTGTCCACAAAACGAAGCTTTGGAAGATTGTGGGTTAACCTATGAATGACTTAAAAGCAGATGTTACTCTTTGTATTGAGTGAAAAACAAGAGTCTCCAATGTACTGTAGGACTTGTTGTGGGATAAAATTAAAGGTTAATTAAAAGATACGAGAAATTTATTTACAAAAGAACTAAACTAATAAAAAAAACTGCAGGAAATATTTACAAAAATTTGAGGTTTGGCGAAGCATTCAGATGTAAAACAATCTCAGGATAGAAACCGTGGGCGATACCCAACCTACACGTCAAGGATTGAAAACCTGACAGCGTACCTCCATTGTAGTGTGGCGTCGCCTCTTCGCCAGCTTCAGCGCCTTCTTCAACGTCGACTTTTGACCTCCTTCAAATACTTCAGGGACCAAGCGTTGGTTCTCGTCCGTCTCCTTCACGTTCAACCATTCGAATGATAATTCTCACAGCCTCACTGCCTCGGAATCGATCTTTAATAATCGAATTGTCTTCAATCCCCGAAACCCCATTGGTTGAGGTAGCCACGTGGTATTTAAAATTTCGTTCTCTTCGTGTGTCCCGATTCCCACGGGAATTCCGCAGGTCTTATTCCTACGCGCCCAGAAGCCATCCCAGGGGATTACAGGCGGAGCCAAGCTCGACCTGGCTCCAGTTCCAAATTCCCAATCCTTGCTAGCTTTATCTTAAGAAATACCAACTATCGCGCTAGAGTACATACTTTAACGTATCTTGAACGAAACTCATTGAAATAGACTAGTCAAAATGTTGTTATCAGTAAAGATCCACAGTGACGCTGTTCTTCAATATAACCTTTTAATGTACGTTTGTCGAATCATTTTCTATGCTATTTCCATAAATGTAGTATTTTTGTATTAGCTTTAGCAGTGTATGATTGCTTGTACATTTCTATGAAAAATTACAATTTACAATTTTGTTTAGGATCTTTTCAACTGCTGATGTCGCCGTATTCCGTTAGTATATTTTTGTCCCCTCGTTTGAGCTGCTCATTTCGTTTGCGACCGATATGAGTCACACAGGACGATGATATTATTAATCGGCGGGTAAATGCATCGGCCCGTGAATAGGCACAGGTGCAGGGAGGGTGACACCCCTTAGCTCCTTTATGTGGGCGGGGGTGAGTGTGATAAACCTGAGATCCCGCTGCAGGTGAGAGGAGTGAGGGAAGGTATCGCCTGCATCCTGGGGGACTGAAGTATCCTACTTGAATTCTCTACACATACAACAGAAAATTTATTCACTAGTTGTTAATTAAGGTGTAGGTGAAACTGTGCTACGTGAAACGCCCATCAAGAACAGACAATGAAGAGAAATCTGGCAACTTAATACCAAAGGAAAGCAATGAATTTTTTTAGTTTTTTATCATAATTTATTTAGCAATCAGAGAAAAATTCTATAAGCTAAAATGCTGACATTTTCTAATAGTAACATTTGCAGGGAGATATCCAATGATATCACCCGTATGATAGAAATAAATAGTGAATCATTTAACTTAAAATAGTTCACTAGGCCACACCTTTTATTTGTCACAGGTTCAAGGAGTATGTCTATAAGTGGGTTGGGATGATTGTTCAAGACTGCGTGGTGATTGATGGCTTTCGTATGGATGACTTCTTGTACCGTAGGAATATTTAAATCTGTGTGCAATGTGTGGTTCGTTATCAGAAGACCAATCACGTGGAATTTATTTTTAAAAATGTCATACGTTAGGATGTTATGAATATCTATGTGGAAGTCATACTTATAATGCTCCAACAAAAATAATTATAAGAATGATTTTCTTATAATACTGAAAATTATCGCATATTTCTTGAAATTAAGTGTAACCTAGTGAGAATGTAGTATGAAAAGCTAGCGTCCAATAGGGATTAATAATTAACAACAATCATCATCGTTCGGATTGGAAATAAAGCAGTTGAAGGAATTTTGATGTTTTTGTTGTTGCAGAAGAACAACATCCAGGCGCTGAAGGACGAGATCCGTGAGAAGCTGCCGGTGTCGGGCACGCAGACGCTGGGGCGGCAGCACCGCAAGACTCGCCCCGCGCCGCCCCCGCCGCCCGCGGGAGAACTCTGCATCCGAGACCCTGCGCAGCTGCTGGTCGGCGTACCGTCGGCCATCACCACCACCTGGAGACACCGACCACACGCCCTCGTCAGCGGCGCCGTCACCTACGTCGCCAACGTGAGTAACCACGTGAAACCTTTCAGTTCTCAGTGTCCTCACCTGAAAAACCTCTCATCAAATACGTCGACTCTGGAACGCAAAACGGATCCCATTTCCTTCACCTCTTGGCCTCAACAATCTACATAAACCCATTTTGTCCTTTTCCACTTCCGCACCAGCCGTCTTGTCGTTACCGCAAATCTTCAGCTTAGGGATTAACAATCAGAAAATTCATGTGTGATGTGCACCTCTTCACGGACATATTCCTTCACAAAACTCATCGTCGTTGGACAAGTTTGTAGAGTTCAGCAGCTGGCTACCGAATAACGCTAAAAGATGACGCCCTTCGACGTACGACGACGTTAGCTACAATTATAAACCTCTATTAATCGCTTTACATGGTGAATACGACCTGTTCAGACTATTCTAAATTTTTCCTCTCTTACTCCGGCTGATGGTGGAATGTGGGTTAAGTGTTATCACGTTCGGTGAGCTTAATCCGCTTTCTCTTTCTTAACGCTAGTGAGGCTATGAGTCTCCTTACACTGCCCAAGTACGATGGCGTAAGGTGACTTTCGTGGCAGGATCGACATCAGGAACCTCCTTCATTCCGTCTACGTAACTTATTGAAGAACGTGAACATAAGATCAAATCACATACGATATTTTGCGATTCCAGTTGGTTGGTTCGTGTTATATTCATTAGTAGTTTATTAGCATCGTCTTGGATTCAGAGAAGCGCGTTATTAATCTTCCGCGGTGTAAATATTTTGTCTTGCAGATCCTACTCATGCGGCTAGAAGTAAGTTTTCAATCATTAGCGGTTGTTTGATGATTGTGGTTTGTCTTCTTTGACAGTATTTGGGATCCACGCTGGTGAAGGAGTTGCGCGGGACTGAGTCCACCAAGAAGTCAATCCAGAAGCTGAAGAGGGCGATCAAGGAGCCCAAGACGACGCCGGATATCGTCCTGTCCATCTCGTACCGCGGAGTCAAGTTCTTCAACACTCTGACGCAGGTGAGAATCTCAGATTTGAAACCAGAGAGGATGGAGTGAAATCGGGATGACTGGCGGTGGTTCCCCTTTTGTCCAGGAGCTGGTCTGCGAACACGAGATCCGAAACATCCACTGCGCTTGTCAGGATGCTGATGACCTCACGCATTTCGCCTACATCACCAAGGACCACAGCAGCAGGAGTCACTACTGCCACGTCTTCTGCGTCAGCACCATGGTCAGTAACACGCGAAACCCTCGTCTAGCCCTCCATTTTTATTTCCTATTCGTTACTGAGGTGGCTGTACACTTGTTCTAAATAAATGTCCCCAAGTCTGCCAGATCCGTGTAACATTGCATGCTCCCATTTTATTTCAAGTGTCAAGAGTTCGCTAGACCTCTGTCAAATTTTTAAAGCAGCTTCTTTCCAGAATAATTTCTAATTTAGGAAGTGAAGTTCTATTTTGCTGCTACTAACCTGCTCATGGCTGTTGCAATGCAGAGTTCATTAATTTGGGTTGTGGACTCTTTCCTTCTTCGTCTTTTAACTGTTCGGGAATCCTCGGAGAATCCATTCACCAAAATTTTCCTCAGTAACCAAGAACATAAACTTTTATCACTACTATTTATTTTTTATAAAATACTGTAAGTTTCGACAAAGCTGTACGTCATTATCTTACATAAATTTAAACATAGACTGGAAACTCAAACAAAGATTTAAAACCATAGTCAAATACAGAAAATATGATATAATTTTCTAAGATTTTCAGTGTCAATTTTAATATTACCAGTGATCTATTAATTTTTATTATACAACATTTATTCTTTTAGAATATCAATGTTGCACATGGCGCTATTAGGATGAAAACTGTGATTGAATTTAAAACAATTCTTAGTAATACGGCTGTGTTTACTGACTGAAAAATTTAAAAAATCGACCTTCGATTTTTAATCCTATGTAAAAAATGGTCCAATTAGAACAATTAATTTTATACACAACACTTATTCATTATTCTAAACTTTTTTTCTGGATTCATTAAAAGACAAAACGACCCTGCCAATGCAGTTTATGAAATTAATTGCTCGTCCAAAACAAACGGCACTGAATACTGGGATTTAAGATCACAATAAATACAACTATATTATTATTATAAATGTAATCATAATATGATTTTTAAATCGCCACTTCATTGGAAAGTAAAACCTCATTTTTGTAAAATAATAATTTCTGAAGGGTTTTACTTCAAAAGTCAACAAAATACTGTCAGTATAAAACTTGACACTGTAAAAGATATATATGGTCTTCGATTATTTTCTTGCAATTAACTGTGCTTTACTTTTACTTTTCAGACTATTTTAATCGTTCTAAGAAAAATACGGAATGAAACTTCCAGAATTTCTCTGTAATTGACTCATTGATCGGTTTATTCATTGCAATTGACAATTGGGCCCTGTGGCATTGCTTAAGATACATAATATTATTAACAAAACAAACTAAAGCATTTTTATTTTCATATATAATTTTTTTCCGTAAAGACTATCAGTTTGGACAATAATGATTCAGTACATACAATATTAAAATAAAGAATAAAAAATTGAAATATGGTATATAATTTACATGTTGACATGGAGGTAGGATAATCCGTTTAGTTAACTTACTTTAGTTGATGACTTTTGTGTGTGTGTACCTGAGAGACATACGACGTGGATGGGTGAGGGTTGACAGGCGGTGAACTGATTATTGGGGGATATGAGGATGTGGTCTACGGGAATTTTGGCAAGGTGGGTTAGGGTGTGCTTGCATGATCAGAGGGGAGGATGAGGTCGATTGGCAGTTTTCTTTCGAGGCGACGGAAGCGTGGAGGTGGAGGAGGATTGTCATGCAATTGTTGGATTGTTGGGTTTGGGTGGTTGAGGGCGATTTTGATTATGGAGGTTATGGATTTGAAGTTTACAGAGTTTACTTTGGGAAGTTTGACGGAATTTATAAGGTACCAGGGAGAGTAAACTAAAGTATAAAAGTCACATTAGAAAATAGGGGGATAAAAGAAAATAAGATAAAAATAAACAAGAAACCCCAATTAAATTATATATTTCTAAAACTAGTAAAGGTGTCTTACTGTTCTCTGCACCTTTTCATTTCACTTCACTACGCTGTAAAATATATTTCCACTTCACTCAATTTCCTTAATATTAGCCCTGTTTCTCATTATAAGAGATGTTAAAGATGTGTGGGTTTCAGGACCAGGCGACCGAGGTGATCCTGACTCTGGGCCAGGCCTTCGAGGTGGCTTACCAGATAGCGCTGCGCGACCAGCTCACCCCTCGCAACCACAACAACAACAACAACAACACCACTTCAGGCCCCTGCAGCGGCAGCGCGTTGTCGGCGGCGTCGAGCGGCAGCAACGGCAACGGCCACGCTCGAACGCAGTCCGTCGCGACGCCCAACAACTCGACGTCGACGCTGGGCCACTCCAGGTCGCACTCCGTCAACGACATCAAGCTCAACGGCGCCGACGCCGCACCCATCGTCCTGACCGAGGAACTCTGACCATCCTAAAGGGAGAACAACAATTCCATTGCTTCATTTCGACGGTTCCAATTTTCCGTTTCGAAACCACTCAGTTTAGGTGTTGTAACGGAACCCGCCAAGTTTTTTAGTCCGAGTGTTTTTATATATACGTTTTAAGTGCGTACAAGACTTTGTTTCTCGTGTACGGCGACTCTGTAGTTACCAGTGAAACCCCAACTTCGGCTCGTTGGGGACGTTGGCGACAGTGTTTCGTTTTAGCTTAGGTGATCGTCGTCGTCAGGGCGGTTTTCTTATTTACCTCAGCCCGATGGGTTACTGGGGCCACGAGTTATTTTAAGAGATCGACAGCAGCATCGCATCTCTCTCTTCCACAATACCAAATATTAATATATATATTCATGTAGAAGGGTAAATCCGAAACATAGAATTTTGCATTTTGAGAAATTTAACCTTTATCGATTTTTCTATTTTTTGAGATGTATGTGTGTATAAAACTCCTCGAAGTAGCAGGAACCGTGTAAGTCACAACACAATCTATTTTTCTCCCCCTTCTTCATCGTCCCCGTCATCCCCCTTCTTCCATCGTCACGTCCAAAATTGGCAGAAAAAAATTCCCCTCGCTTTTTTATGCCCCAAACGCGATATGCTTGTGGAATTTAAACCATCTTCTACGTTCCCCACAAACACGAACCGAGATTTTTATCACTTAGTCCGCCATTACGAAAAAAACATAGCGTAGTTATTACTATTATATTTCTATACTCTCTCATCATCGTCATGACCTTTATAAACAAAACTATAAATATATAGAGATAATAGAAACTGCAATCGTTATCAATAGACAACTTGCTTAATTTTGTGTGTTTGTGTCTGTGCTACTTTTTCCACAATTTTTTCTTCTAAAAAAATTGAACATATATGTTATATAGGTTTAAGGCAAATAAATATTAAAAAACAACTTTTACGAAATTTAAGAAGAAAAATATGTAAGGCAGCAAATTATATATAAATTACTCTAAGTGTAGGTTACGAAAGCTTCAAGTGTCTTTATTTATAATGAGGTTGTTTAAGCTTGCTCCGAAGGTAATTATTATTAAGAGAAGAGCAATTCAGCATTTGCTGCTCACTGCACAATTTCAGTTTTAAATCGCTTTAATGTATAGCATACATATGTCAGTATGGTTTGCAACCAGCGAAGAATTTAGCACTAAAATTCGCTGTGGCTTTTCTATGTGATTTAGAGGGAAAACAGAGATTTCTGTGTGTTGTAACTTTTTTTGTATCAGTAATAGTATTTAAAGCAACAGATCGTTGCGAATTGTAACCAAAATATGGGAGAAATTATTACAATTTCATCAGCAACTTGATGATTAATTTATGAAGTCATTTCTTATGAAACGAATGTTTTTCTTTAAGAGAAGAAAAATTCTATACTAAGGTTGAAAACGAATCTGTTGAAATGTTGAGTATTTTTAAGGATTAGCTTTGATTATAGTTCTTTAATAAACGTCGTCATCGTCCAGTAAGAAAGAAAAAATAATAATGCTTTCTGGTAATGTTTTTCCTTCTTGTCTTGGCTTTACAGTATTGTGTACTAGTGTGTGTCTGTGTTTCCCAATCTTCTTCTATCTCTTTTCCAGAATACGTCCGTCCACCTTCAATATCATTTCGCTCTGTTTCTAAGTTGTATGTTGGCCATATTTTACTCTTAGTAGAGCAGAATATTTATAAAAATGAACTAAAATAATTAAAAATTGTGCGTGATATTTCCAAATATTTCCAGAAGTAAAATTAGTCATTGCTCATGCGTGGTTATTTTTTCTTTATTTTTAAATTTACAAATATTTTAAAGAAGTTACAGTATATATTTAAATGGGTAGGCGCCAATAAATATCAACTTTGTCATTCAAAACAATTTTATTAAAAATGTAAAATTGACAATTTTTAAAAATTAATAAATTTTATTTGTCCAGCTGAGCCCTAACGAAAGACTTATGCAAATTTATTCTAGTTTAATCAGGGCAGTATGACAAGTTAATACGCATAGTACTTTTCTTTCACGCATCACTAGTTTCCTGGTCGACCGGCAATCCTGGATTCAACGCAAAAGCAGCCTCGTGGGTCGGCATGTGAGGCATGTAGACCTCTGATGTGGTTCAGGAAACGTGTCTCCACTTTCGTTTCCTTGTGACACTAGACTTCGTACAGAATGCTTAATATAGAAATATTCATTTATATAAATAAAATGCACAACGAAAATTTATACGCGTCACACTGATACGAAAACCATGAGCTAAGAAATTACACAAGAATATTTTTCTTGCTCCAAGAATAATTTATTTTTTCCGTTCAAGAATATATATTTTTCTTGATATATTTTTTTCCCTTATAAGCCACTTTTTTCAAATTCCGTAATTCCTATAAATTATTGGGAAAAGATGTGCAGACAACATCAAAGAGAAAATCTTTTAATAAGTATCAGAGTTGTATATGTGAATAGTTTACTACTTTTTTCTCTCTGGAAAGAAAATCTCTGCAAAATTCCAGACGAAGTGTGGTATGTAGAGAATTATTATTCGTTTGTTCGGGGTTGTAATTCGTACAATCACTGGATATAAAAAATGATGACTATTAAACAACTCGATTCATATCAGGATTCCTTTGACGTCAGATCGATATACGAGTGCATTTATTAAAATGTTTTGAAATACTAAATATAGGAGGATCTGATAGGTAAACCAAAGGGCATCCCTCCTCCCCCTACACGTCTGAAATTGATGGACTACTTTATTCTTCCTCCATTTAAGACAGAACTTTTTTTTACCAATTGTTAATTGATTTTCTCAGACGGACAACTACAGGGAGAGAATCTTGAAGGTGGACGTTAATCTTGTTCCTTCGTCCCAATTGTCTCGATGTATTCTAGCTTTCTTTGTGGCTACAGTTCAGTGTTTTGGTTTTTATTTAGTAACAATAGTGTTGATATTCCATAAGCTGTTTGCCTCCGTCTGTGTGTGTGTGTCCGCTGTAAATATATAAATATAAATAACTTGTTTAAAAGAATCCAGAGTGTGAGAGAGAGAGAGCAGAGAAGAGTTATATAGTTGTGTGCTTTAGAAAGACGCTTTGTTTTCAGGTATACTTGACTGTTTCCGGCACAAGAGTTCCTCCTGTAGAGATAAAAATACCTGCACAACACACCAAATATTAATGGAAAATACTCAATCTCCCCCTCTCCCATTTTTATCAGATCCAACGTACTCCCATAAGTATACATACATAAACGCCCTTCCCCCAACCCAAAATATAAAAATTGTCTGTAGTCACTTAAAAACCTAACAAAAAGATAAAAAAAAGTAGCCCTAATTAGCAGACAGGCGGAGGAGACGATTCTGCATACCTCAGGTGTAAGGTAACACCTGAGGAAAGCAACAAGGCTTACACCTTATTTTGTCTGTTTATTTGGGCTACTTCTTTATCTTTCTGTTAACTATTAAATTACATCAGGCAGTTCGTTTAGGATAAAAGAAATTAATGGTTTAGCTTAAAGTTGAATCTGTGTGTATATACATATAAATATGAATAAAAATATACACAACGCTAACAAGTATTTATGGTATTTTTTTTTTGGATTAGTCTTAAGGCTTTAAAAGTGAAAAAATAAAATTCGTGATATATGTACATGAGAAAGAAATAAAACAAAATAAAGAGTTAGGCCAAGGAGTATAAGGGATCTGTAAATTAGTAAATATATAGATATGAACATAATTATGATATTCTCCAATGTACAATGTGTTCAAATCTTTTCCTGTTTTTCGCCCACAAAAATTTGTTGTCCATGTCATTGTATGTGAATATCTGTGAGCGATGTTTTCCTTTGTTAACAACACTGCATTGTCACTACTTTATGGTTACTATATTGTTGTGTTTTGCTGTTTTATGGGAGATCTGATGCCAGCCAAGTATGTGAGAGTGCGAATATGTATGATTAGTTTTATTCGTATTTATCCTTTGTTGTTTGTTTGTTGTTCACGATGATGTTGTGTCTAGTCGATGTTGAGAAAGAGATTTACTGGGGGAAAGCAACACGAGCTGGCTGAATGCATTTTACTGTAAATTTAAGCCGGAGAAGCGGAAAATCCTTACTATTAGGCTAAAATTTGGCTCGTAGCTAAAATATGAAAGTGGGAAGTATAGTTTCATCGTAGGAAAAGACGATAACATTTTTATTATTATTATTATCCGTAAATATTTTCATTAAAAAATTAAAGTCTCTAGTTACCATGTTTGATTTTCGCCTTGAGGTCAGAGAACTTTTCAAAAACGCGGTCACAGTATTTTCAGGGTATCCACCACAGAGATTAAGTCGCCTTTCAAGAAAGTAGGACTCCTCAACCTCAATTTGTTTGTTGTTTTCCTCCTCTATTTTATAATCACTTTAAATTTCATCCTTCCGTTTTACTTAATTTCCGTTATTCTTTTTTAACTGTCTTTTATTACTTTATTTGTTTCCTTTTCCTTGACTCCTTCCTTCCATTTCTCTTTCACCGATTCTACTTTCCTAATCCTTATAATTCTTTCTTCCCCATTTAAATTAATTCCGTCAGTTTTCTCAGAAATGAAAACCTATTTTCTAAATTTTTTTTCCGTTTATTGTATTGCTTGTCTTCGGTACTTCTTTCTTTTGACAACTCGTTCCTTCATTTTGTTTCGTGCGACGTACGTATCTCTCTTTATTTGTCTGGCTTTAATGCATACAACTTTAGTCCCCTGGTGTGTCGGCTTAGAGGGAGGTTTTGATGTCACATAGCGCAGTACACATGTTCGACAACGCTGCTTGGCGCTGATTATTCTAGTGTTGTGGTTGGTTGGTTCAAGGTCACTCTCATTGGTCTTCTTTTTTATAAAAAACTATAATTGTTAGGAATTTGGATTTGTGTATATCTAAATTTTATTCGTTTTTAGTTTTACCTTCTTTATTTATTTGTTGTTTTCTTACCATTTGTCCCTACACCGTACGTTTTAATTATTTTCCTAATTTTCATTTACCTTTCTTTTATTTCTTTCATGTCTTACTTTATTCCAACAACTTTTAAATTTATTTATTTCCGCATTTCTAGTACTCCCAACCCCCCTTGTACCTGTGATATTTCTCAGCTTTAACACTGTACTTTTACTCACTGTTTTATTCTTTGCAACATGAAGGTTTCCTTGACTTGTCGGTGTTGATGTATGAAGCCAGCTCGTGTCGCCTTCTTCCACCAATCCTTCCCACCTAGTCTCCTCACGAAGAGCACAGACTTGTGATCTTTCCTGTTTGCGTCTGTGTTTCCTGATGGACTGATCGATAGAGAAATAGATAGGGACAAGAAGTAAATAACTGAATAATTAATTCCTCAAGTAAGCTGTTGATGTCTTTCCGCAAGTGTGTGTAATTAATCAATTAAGATATAATTAATTCGTTGATTGATAAATGGTTGTGAGACGACTATGTCATTGTATAGAGAAAAATTCAAATACACTACTAAAAAATAATAGATAAACGTAATAGGAGAAACGAAAAGCGAGTAGGAAGAGAAAGTTAAAGAGTTCCGCCGAAAGTAAAACATAACAATAGTGCGTTTGTTTTGTGCCGAAGTCTGACCTTTGTTTGTTGAAGGAAGTAATACGTAGCAATATTCCTGGGTTTGTCTCTTCTGTACGAAAGTAAGCGTAACTCCATTTTCTTGTGTCTGAAAATATTTGCCACATTTGTTGTTCACTGTTTTGGTTACTTTTAATAAAACATATTTTGGAACTATCTTTAATAATCGAAATAAATAGGTAATTTATGAAAACTTGTCTTTGTTTCACCCTCGCCGACAATCCTTAATTCCTCATTATCAACAACCGCATTTTCCAGTGTTACGGAAATCAACAGGCATTTTTCGGTTTAGAAAAAAGCCTTTGATAATGTTAACTGGAACATACTTTAAGGATTTGAAGATGACACGTATAAAATAACGAAAAAGAAGATAATCTCTATAGAAGGCAGTCAGCAGTAATTAAAAATGAAGGGCAGAAATCAAGAAAGGAATAAGACAAGGATGTGGTCTGTCGCCCATACTGTTAAATTTATATATAGAACAGGCGATGAAGAAAATTAAAAATGAATATGGAAAGGGAATCAAAATGGAACGAGAAGAAATAAAACCCCTAAGGTTTACTGTTGATATTGTGGTATTAGGGAAGTCAGAAGAAGACTTAGAAAACATAATAAATGGCATGAACGTGAATACAACATGAGGTTTAATACAAGTAAAAACAAGCTTATGGAGTGTAGTTTGGCAAATAGTGTAATGACAAAGGGTATTAGATTGAGTAGGAATATTTTGATGGAAGTTATGGAATTCTGCAGCATAATAACTAGAGTAGGATAGCACAGGCAAGGAAGGCTGTCACAAAAGAGAGGATATTACTGCTAATATAAGTGTGAATATTAGGAAATCATTGCTAAAATGTTCTTATGCAGTGTGACGTTATATGAGTGCGAAACGTGGATGATAGGAGTTGCATTGAGGAAAAGAATAGAAATGTTTGAAAAGTGGTCCTATAGGAGAATGATGAAAATCAGATAGGTGGATAGAATCACTAACGAAGAAGTTCTAAGCAGAACAGGGAAAGAGAGAACAATATGGAGTACTTTGACGAAGAGAAGGGATAGATTAATACGCCACGTTTTAAGACGTAAGGGTCTAGTAAAAATAGTATTACAGGGAAGTGTGTGTGTTAAGCAGATTAGGGAGGATGTGGGTTGTATTGTATGTATTTATTTATTAAATCTACAAATGGGCAGATGCCCGGTGGCAGATACATAGAAATTAAAACAATAATTAATAAACTGGTCGTAAGGACCATATTTAACCTATAGTTGAATGTATAATTATATTCAATATAAATACCTAACTGTGGAATCATATGATCAGTAGGCCAATTGCCTCCTGAAATTGGTGGAGACACGGAGAAGGGAATGCTGCGTCCCCACAAAAAACTCGTCTCCCGTCATTCGGAAGGGCGTGGGAATAGTATCCATTGCCCGACCTACCTGATGCAGGTTTTCTAGGGTTTCCCTGCATCTCTTTAGGTGAAACACCGTGTAGGATCCTTAAACCATAGCCCGGGGGCCCTAGTTAACCCTTGGCTACCTTGCTCTACCTTCCGCATCCCCCCTTTTCAATTCCCTTCCTATGCTATTAAAGGGGAGTTGCCTGTTTCAGGATCACCCTCATGTAGCCTGTTACCCCCCCAAAAAAAGAATCATATTATTATAAATGAATTATTAAAAAAAAAGAATAGTATTGTTTTCCCTGAAAAAAAACCTGGAAATATATTTCACTGTAGTATATTTTTAGAGATTTCGCAGCACTGATCACTTCACTACACTACACTAAACTTAGATTGAGTCGAAATTTTCTTTCTGTTAGAGGAAGTTCCCCAAACACTCCTGCAGGCAGATTGTTCCACTCATTAATTAACCTATTTAGGAATGAGTATTTTCCAACGTCTGTTTTTTGGTTCCTTGCTTGTAATTTAAACAGTTGATCACTCCTCCCCTCCCCTCCCGTTCCGAGTCGATTCTTTCATTCTATCTCGGATTCCCTGCCAAGGTTTTTGACCTGCAAAAGCTCTGTAGAAAATGTGTAGCCTAGCTCTTTCTCTTCTTGTCTGTAGCGTGTCCCACCCTAGTCGCTTTACCTTTTCGTTCCCATACCCAGGTTCTATTTGTACAAATTTTGCGGCCCTTCTTTGCACCCTTTCTAAGGATTCTATTTGACCTATCCTGTACGGATCCCAGCATGCTGCACCATATTCCATAAGTGGGCAAGCATACTAATGACAAATATGCCATCTCTTTAGATTTCGCATTCCCCTTCTTGAGTGTTCTCATGACAAAGTGCAAGGTGTTCCACGCTTTCCTTGTAGCATAGTTTACCTGCTCCGCCCACCCCAGCTAGTTATGAGGAAATGAATAGGCTTGCGCAAAATGGGTTAGCGTGGAGGATTGCATCAAACCAGTCTTAGAACTGAATACCACAACAGCAACAGTAATTGCTGCAGTTTTTGCACGATTAGTTTTTGTAACGTCTATGTACGGAATCTCACCAGGCATGAGATCTAGGATTATTTTTATCTACTTTCAGATTAACACTTTTCTATTTTAAAAGCTCTATCACGTTTCTAGATTGCAAACATTCAAATTCCCTTTGTGTAAAGAAAGGAGAGTATTATTTGTGAAAACCCTACGGGATGGGCAATTTTCATTGTCTGACGTATGCGGAGAAGCGGGAGGGGGAGGGGGAAGGGGGAAGGGAGGGTCCAATCACAGATGGTAATAGATATTCATACTGTCGTAGTCGTCATCATCATAATCCAACAGAAGTGATCGAATTAGGGGCACAGGGACTGGCTAGGGTAAGGGAGGTTCCAACCTAACCTCGTTAAGGGAAAACTGAGAGGGGGAATACTTTCCACTCTTAGGACGTACTCGTCGTGGATAATGTGGACAACTGTCGCTGCACAGAGAAACAACACTCACCAGGGGCGCTGATATAACACGCCAGCAGGCTTATTACGTCATCAACTGACAACCTCACAAGACACTCTGCAAGTCGTTTTATATGCATCCCCTCAACGGACTTTACCACTGCTTCTGAAGACATAAATGGTTACCAGGGCGTAGGTTCACATTCACTAAAGATTGAAAAAAGTTACACGCCTGTAAGTGTAAATTAGGAATATTAATAATCTGACACCAAAGTTAGTAAAAGTTAGCAAAAATGAATTATACTAAATTTATAAATAAAATATCAAAATATTGAACAAACAGAACAGACGTAAAAAATAGGCTGTAAAAATTGTGATATGAACTAAAGAGAACATACATATACAATCGTTGGTCCCAGGGTGTACAACCATAGTAATAATGCAGAATTAAATACCAAAACTAAACTCTTTTTACATCATTTAGAAAATACGCAATCAACAGATAACGATACTAAAAAAATTACACGAAGAAAAAATGTATTTAAAAGAACCACTTAAGTTTCTATATACAGATTCAAAAATAAATATGGTATGAAATTCGAGGAAAAATGTAGTGAAATTTGTAAACACTGAGCAATAATTTGAGATTTTTGAGGTCAGCTACGTTACAGACATCTCACTATCACTGGATATATATATATATATATGTGTGTGTGTGTGTGTGTGTGTGTGTGCTGTGTTAATCAGTCCTAACCCAAAACTGGTCTGATGTAACTCTCCATGCTCTCTGCAAGCCTCTTAATTACTACAAAACTCCTCGTCCTTCGTAATCTATTAACATATTCCATCCTTAGCCTCCCTCATCTGTCTTTACCCCATCTTCTAGATGACCCTCATGTCTCAAAACGACATTACTAAATTATTCCTTATCTTGGTCAAAGTCCTCCAAATTGTTTTCTCTTCCCCTATTCTCCTTAGAACTTCCTGGTTACTAACTACCTGCCCATCTGATTTTCAACATTTATCTGTAGCATCACATTTCGAAAGCTTGTATTCTTTTTCTGTCTCCGACCTCGATCGTCCACGTTTCTCATCCGTACTCCATATGAACATTTCTAGTAATGATTTCCCTTATGTATATATCCGTAATCTCCACTCTTCCCTATTCCGCCTGAGATAATCAGGAATTTCTCTTCCCTTTTTCTTTGTCTATTTCCTCTCGCCGACTTCTCCTCGTTTTCCCTCTTTTATTTTCTATGGAATTCTATTTTCGGTCATTCTTTGCCTTTTAACCTCTATAGACCGAAATTTAAAATATCGACTTTTTAAACAAGTGACTCGTTAATACATCCACTTGTAGCGAGGTAAAATAATTAGATGTAGCGCCATTATGACGATCTAAATTTGTATAAAAAAAATTGGACAAAATTCGAGCGTGACGTATGGATGGCTGGATGAGTAACCGGACCATAAGGAATACGTCGATTTAATCTTACTAGATTCCCGAAAGTAGAAATGTTCTTGTAGGGCCTGGCGCATTGACGGAGTAGCACGCTTCAGCTAACAACTAAATTAGAATAAAGTTCGTCAAAATGTACGTTTACACGTCATTTTGATTATATTTTTTAACAAAAATCAACTTTGTTGTATTATATAAATATATATTGACAACAGACCGCAGAATTTTTTTTCGAAAATCTTTTTAACAGTATCTTTTTGGTTACATATGTTTTGCCAAAAAACTCTCGTTGAAAAAGAAATTGTTCTAAATAAGTCTTAAACATAATAGTAGATAACAAACAACTCATAGGTTTATAAAAAATATAAATATTGACTCAAATTCAGATTTTCTTTTAACTGTAGTTAACACGCAAAAACTTTCGGCAATTTCTGCTAAAACAATTTCGTTGAAAAACTTTTCACAGCGCCATTTCCTACCGAAAGGTACACATCAAGAGTTAAGGCAATAGTTTGGTTTGATTTTGCAATTTTTTTAAGTCTTAAACTTTTAGGTATGTAGATTGATTTAAAACCCAAAGGGATGTTAAGCGATTATTTGTTGTATAGTAAATGATGCGTATTAAATTATGATTATCCGTTGTTAAATAATACACCGGCGCGATGATTATTTGCGGCTGACAGTAATTTTGCAGAGTACGTGCTGGATGGAGCCGCTGACCTGGGATCGAAGCCCGGCCGACGAGCAGATCGTTGTCATGGAAACGGCATTGCCGTCGCTATTGGTTGCCAGTTAATCTGAATGGTTCGGCCAATGGATGGTTACTCTCCAAGGTATCACAATTGAAATGTGTTTGTTTATAATTTATAATAATAAAAAAGAGGATAAACACGAAAGGAATTACAATTATCTCTCTTTCTTTGTGTGCGTGTCTGCGTGAGCGTCTTAAGGTCTCTCTGAAAGCGAGTACTTCTTCTTAGAATAATTACTATCGCATTTAACTGAGTATCAAAGCATTTGTAGAGAGATGGTAATGACGTTTCGAGACTTTATTTCTTTCTATCCCCCCCTCCCTCTTTCTTCCATTTCATTCCATTTGTATACCTTCAATTCTTTCCCTCTATCGATTGAAGGTCAGGCCACATGTGCGCAATTCCAGAACTGATTTATTTTCCATTCCACGCATATCCGGCATTCTCGCGTCCATTTTGTCTTAATATCCAGCTTTTCAATTTTTATGTTTTCAAAGTAATCCTCTTTTCCCTCCCTCTCTCACCCTCCCTACCTCCCCCCCTCTCTCTCTCACACACACCTATTCTTATACATTATTTCACAAACCTTACTTTCTATCCATTCCAGTGCTGCTAAAATCGATCGGCCAATATGTGAACGACCCTTAAGTACACTGTTTTTTTTAACAAAAATTCTGAATACATTGGCACGTATCTTTTGCTAATTATTCACATATTTTCTTCTAAACAAAATTACTCGACTTTCATTAGTCTCGTGTTTCTTTAACTGGTCCCAGACTGTCTCATGAAGTTATATTTATTGCATAATTGTTTTTCTACTTATCATATTCAGTACACTTAATTTTATTTCTCCGTGTTTCAGTGCCTACGGGAGTAAAATTCCTTTCTTCTGCGTACATTTTGTTTTGACTCCTCTTAATCGTCACTTAGACCTTTCTCTTTTCTTGAATAAATTTTTCATGACAGAATAATAATCATGTAAATTATTTATAAGCAAACAGTACCGTTCCACGCAAAAAAAAAGGTATTTTCCAAATCCTCTCGCCTGGGTGTTAATTAAATATTCCCTCTCTGACTCACACCCCATCATCCCCAACACACACATTATAAAATTTTTTAGTAAATTCTACTGATCCTAAGGGAGGTAAAAATTAAATACATTTCAAATGTTCTATCAAATATCATTATTTACATCGCGGAACGAACCGTAAGCATAATTTAGGTAGGAAAAATTAATAATACATTCAGAAGAAAAATTAATCCAGAAGACAAGTGTTTTCAAAAAGACTTTAGAAACACTGAAAACTTAGGTGCTAATTTTGAAAAAAATAAAGGACGTGAAATATTTTAAATTTGTATTTTCAATTTTTTTCCAATAATTTATCTATGCTCTTTTAGTTTATCAACATTATTTTTGTACTTTAATTTTATGAACAAACTGCCACCGGGCAAATGCCAACCCACCTCTAGTAATAAAAAATACAATACAATATATAAAAATCAGCAACTGAATACTAAGAAACAGCCAATAAGGCAGAGACTCAATACATTGTTCATCGCATTAGATACGTCACAACGTTTCGTCCCAAAATATTGATACTTCTACAAGGAACTTTTTAAAAATTTTAAATGACGAGAAAATTTAGAAATTTTATAGATATATAAAATTATTTGACAACTGACGGCACATACAGTAGATTTAAGATCGAAATCATGTTAAAACCAAATTTGTTTTTATATTGTAAAGAATCCATATAAAAATTTTAGTAATGTTACAAATAATTTTTAAATTTATAGATCACTATGGCATATGCCGAAAGCTCGTGTTAAATTGAATAAAAAATTTGAAATCAAAATTAATATAAAGTTTTGGTTTATTAAATGGTTTGACTGGTAAAACCTAGGAATTTCACCATTATCACATAATTTTCGGACTTCTGGGGGAAAAAAGATAGTTAAATTTCAACTCGTATTAAAATTTTGACTGATTTACCTTAATTAATTAATACGTGTAACTGTGAACAGATACAGTTGATGTAGCGAAATTAAACACCAGAAACAATTTTATTGTATATATTTTTAGCTGAAGGAGTCCTAAAACTTTGTACGAAACGTTGTATCGTATCTAATTTGTTGTACAATGTATTGATTTTCAGACATGATGACTGTATAGGCCTTTGTTAATATGTATTGTTTTACTAAGTAAAAAACGCATGACTTTGATTATGGTGATATTCTATAAACAGTTTATCTCACGCCTTCTTGATTGTGTCTTGTGTTTTTTATTGTCTTTCTTGGTCTCGACGTCAATGAAAATACTAACAATGACGTTGTGAATCAGGTGAGATGACAAATTAGAACATGAATACGAAATTAAATATCGAAGGTAACTATTACTATCCCTTTTTGTGTTTTTTAGGAGAAAAACTTGATATTGTATTATAATAGTAATATAATGATGACAACTTCCTGTGTTGAGTTGGAAGAGAGAGAGAGACGCGCGTGTAATTTCCGGCATTAATTCGTGATGACAGCAGCAAAGCCGTAAAAACATTTATAATGTCCGGCAGTAATGAATTCATCGCCAAATAGTGTTATTAATCAGAACATTGCGGAATGATAATGAAGTGAAGTGGTGAAAGTGATTACGCACATAGTTTCCACGCCAAACTCTGACACTTTAAGCGAGATTGGATTTAAAGTTTAACGCCAATGGAATCTATCCATCTGAAAGTAAAGAATTTCTCTTAGAGAATTTTCTCTACTACAACCTCAGTTTATTTTGCATTTTTCTGTTGTTATATCACCAACAACAGATACAAAATAATGTGGATGTAATTTTTGTAATATCCCTAAGAATTGCATAGACGATATTTTAACAATCTACAAATCCTATTTGAGTATGATGAAAATTATTAATTTTCTCTTCATTGAAACATCTTCAGTCGCATTTACAAAGTTTGCCACTGAAGTTCCTTCCCCTGAATGCCGCAAGTATGCATCAGAGCATGCACACGTGTCATACAAGTTGCCCTTTCTCAGGAGTAATATAGTGTTCTTCACTTGAAGTGATCAGCTTTCCTCATCCCAAATCTCAGAGATCTGTGTATGTGTTTTCATACTGAGAAAAAGTAAATTAATTACTACAACGAAAGCCGTTAATAATCCAAGCCTTTCATGCGCCTATAAATAAAATTAATTTCAATAGCGAAATTTCTGGTTAACGTATGAGTAATTCAGTGACTAAACATCAGATAATAACTGTTTTATTTCTACATTTTAACCGTCGTAACATTCTACAATTATATTCATCTGTTACTTATAATGAAATATATATAGTTGATTTCTATACCTTGAACTATGTATCGAATTTTGTGATATTTTCTGTACTTAATTTGATTTCAAATACTATATAATTATCAAATATCAGAGGATTAATAGAAGATAATAGAGGAAAAGCCAAGGTAATAATGTGTTGTATGCAAAGCAGTGGAATAACAGAGGATGTTCGGTTGAGAAGGGATATTTTGGACAGTCTTAAGGAATTCTGCTACTTGGGCAGCGTAATAACTAGAGTAGGATAGTACAGCCAAGGAAGACTTCCGCGGAAAAGAGGAATTTACCTACGGGTAATATAAGTGTGGATATTGTGAAAGCCTATTAAAAATATTCCGTTCCCTCGAAATTTGTAAATATTATCTTAGTTAAGTTTTTTATAAAAATTCCTCATTTATTTAATGAATTACCCTTTACTTTTATTCCAACACACCCCGCCCTACAAATCACCCCCAGTAAATTGGGCAGATAGGAGGGTAGAAGGTTCGTAGACATAAAGCTCAGGCAAGGAAGGCTTTCGCGAAAATGAGAAATTTACTTACGGGTAATATAAGTTTGAATATTAATAAATCATCATTGACAATGTTGGTATGGAGCGTGGCGTTATATGGGTGCGAAACGTGGACGATAGAACTTGCAGAAAGGAAAAGAACAGAAACCTTTGAAATGCGGTATTATAGGATAATTATGAAAATCAGATGGGTGGATAGGGTTACTAACCAGGAAGTTCTAAGGAGACAACAACTACGTTAAAAATCATAGTTTTAATTGGCAAAAGATTTGGATGAAGAAATTAATTATTTCTCAAGCCTGATGAGCGAAATGCTCCACGTCAACTGCAACCCAAATTATCTACACAAAATATACGACACTGCCTTGCTACAATAATTTAATTTTTGTTTAATTTCCGTTACTTACTCGTTATTAAATATTATTTCAGTCGTAAACGTTTATATGTTATCCATTTAAAATGTCTATTTTATTTATTCGATTTTATTTAATTGAAAAGTAGTAATTTTTTTTATTTTATGTACTATTCTGTATTGAAAATTTTTCTCTAGTTACCTGATGAAGTCCACAAATATCGACGAAATGTCGTAAATATATTAAAAAACGATAATTTTTTTGCTGTATTTTAATCCGGATCTACCTTGGTAATCGACTGTAGGCGTGGGTGCGAGCCCCAGGAGAGAAGTGTGAGTGGTCTAAACAACGCGCAAACATCTATTGATGGCGTTGTTGCTAATTGTATTAATAGCGTGTGTTTAGCGATCCTGTAATGGCCCCATTCACCACTCCCCCGCTGCTGCGACTGATATATGTATTCGCCGTGACGTAATGTAAATTTGCCGTTATGCTGCAGATGTTTCTCCTTTGTGGAGACAGATACGTTTTCGCCCTGTCATCCACTCGTCCACGTCTCCCTACCCCCGGGGTTAGGGTAAGGGTAAGGGTAAGGGTCGCGTAATTGTTATGAACACTTGTCGATCCTCGCGCTCGACCGCCCTGGTTAATTCCATTATCGGAGCCAACAGCCTTCAACAAATTGTCGCCATTGACACCGCCTGCTAATTACATTTGGCAGCAGCGGCAGCAGCGACGACGGCGACGTCTTGGTGAGGGCCCTAAGTGACCTGCCTTTTAATCCAGCCTCGATCGCACCATCCATCATTCTGACTCACGCACCCATCGTCCATAACAATCGCACTCTGCGTCTGACATTCCCTTCATTGTTACCGTTATTATTATTATATCGTTTGGGGAACCGTAGCTGTTCCTTGGGGGTAGGGTCCACGTCACAGGGGGCATGAAATGGCCCTTGCGGTAAATGTAACTGCTTATGCTTGTCCCAATACAGAAAATTCCAGATTATTTCCAAAACTTCAGCTGGGAAAAAAATTCTCTGGATACAGGGTCCTAATTCTGAATGGCGCATAAGTAACGGGGATTCTCCGTTGCCTAACCGCATCAACAGGTTGGACGGAAAGTCACTTTACTCTGAATTTAAAACTATATTACTTCTGTACATTCTATGGGCCCAAAACGTCTGTGTGGGTTCCTCCATGTTCGTAGCATAATTTAATGCGTTTCAATGTCAGATTGTGAGGGGTGATGGCTTTAAACGTCGCACAAACTGCGTTTTTCAGTTGCTCATCGTTTAGGTATCGGCGCTTTCTCACCTTTTTTTTCACAATATCAAGGTAATGGTGGCGGAGATTGTTGTGACCCACGTCCAATCAAAGCGATTTGGAAAAATTTCGTGCAGGCGTTGGCGGAAGCCGACGGCGAAATCTTTATTTAAGTAGTATCGCATTGTCGATGTCGGAATATCCAGGTCTGCAGAACGCTGTCGTAGTGATTTCACCGGGGAACGTTAAGTTGATGCTTCCAGGGCAGAACAAGTTTCGACTCGCCCACTGCGTTGCACATCAAGATATTTTATGCTGTCTCCTTCTCTTATTCACGCTATTAATATATTTTTTTAATGTGCATAATCATTTAACACCGTTTTGGTCCCATTCGTTCCCTGTACACCTTCCCGTTTTCAATGATCATGATTAATTATGACCTTTACAAATAAATATTTTTTAATATACCATAAAAGAGGGAAAATATATGTGAATTAAATTTTCTTTTTGGCAGTTAGTTAAATGTTGTAAGCTTCTTTACCTCAACGATGTTAACGAATAATATTATTATTATTTATTTCCCGCAGCTCCATAACCGCCGTCAGGAACAGCCTCCCAAAAAATATTTCCCACTTTTTAAATGATAAACGCGTTTGTTAGCCCTTTATTTCGTAATGGTCTCTATATGAAACCACATTTCGCCTTTTATTCTGTAGTTTCATTGTGGTTCATAAGCAGAAGCATATATTTATATCATTTAATAATTAATAAGGAACGCGGGATGTTTTCTCTGTAGCTCTTAAATTTAAAATAATGCTATTTTTCGTAGGTTCGCCCTGGTTAGTGGTACAGTAAGTGGTGTGTACACCAAAGTTTCCTTTTTTTTGAAACAGCATTTAATAGCATAGGAAGGTAATTGGAAAGGGGGATGTGCAGGTAGAACAAAATAGCCAAGGGTTGACTAATACAGCAAATGTTTTCAATTTAATTTTTTTACTTAAATGAATCTGAAGATGAATTTTGATAAAGGTAATGGACAGAAAATCATAAATTGACCACCTGAAAATAAATATGCTTTTTATTCCCTTTTTGGTGCTACATGGGTAAAAGTTATTGAGTCAGACTTCATCATTAACGATGTTTTATGAAATGGACATTTTTTATAGCCCCAATGATTTTAGTGTTATGCACGTTGAGCTTTCATAGTGTTTCCAATTCTACACAACAATTGCTCCAAAATTTTTACATAAATTCAATGAATTTTGACACTTTAATTATTAAATTTTAACGAAATTATTCACGGTCTTCCATAAATCATAATTCATTGATTCAAGGGTTAGGCTCCTTGAAGACTAGAGATTATTTTCGGCATTGTTCTTTTATGAAAATATATTTGGACTGCAAATATTTCCCTTAGAAATATTAAATAAATTTAACTATTGATTTGGGAAAAAATCTGTAGTTTACCTTCTGTATCTGTTCAGCAATTAAGTCGAATGTTCATAACATTATGTTTTCCGACTCCATTGTTAGGATTTGAAGTGGTAACGCCTCTCTCTGTCTTCATTAAGGGCATCTACACTTTGATGTTATTAAGAGTTGCGAATCTGCCTGTCGCTTATGACATTTGCTCCCTGCAAAGCCGTGAGTATTCAATACGACACGGAAACTAATAACTACCGCCGAGATTCCCAATAAAAGTCTCTCGTCTGACTGTATATCAGCGACTGAGAGGGAGGAGGGAGATACGAGGGGAAGGGAGAGTAGAAAAGGTCAAGGTGTAAGTGGCAAAGGGCACGGAATAGTTTGGCAGAGAGAGGGAGTGAGAGGGAGTAGGAAGAGGGAAGGAATAATGCCAAAGTTTCGGATCGAAGGCAGACAGAAAATAGAAACACACGAGTGGGCTCCTAAAGCTCTTGCGACTGCGAAAGTAACGTGGGCTTGTTTATTCAACAGGGAACTCATTAAATGGAGAAATAAACGTACTCAATGAAACACATTCAAGTAATGGATGATAGGCATTATACTTTTAAACGCTTTAAGCCAATCTTACGTTACATATAAATAAAAATCATTTAGTCCTCTTAAATATTTATAATAATTTGAGCAATTAATTATGTCAGATAAAAGCGCAGTCAGGGTTTTAAAATGTCCTCCATATGCAAAGCACTATTGTTTCAGTCGCCAAACATCTTAGTATAGGATCAAGTTTTACAAAAATTGCTTGACCATCTTAAAAATACACAAATATTAGGTATATTTCCTTATTTTTTTATACTCATAAACTTTGTAGTTGTTTTTTATTTCACTGCGTCTAGTTAAAAAATGGCGGATATTTTGTAGCAGGCGGAACACTTCTTTTTTTTGCTATAATTTTCTTAATTATTTATCACTGAATTGTCCTATAATTTTCAAAAAAAAACGGCACAGTTCAAAATCTTCAGAGCATTCTCGCCTACAAACAAAATTTCCATACATGTACACGACATTATTCCTTCGTGTACTCCGTGTAAACGAATTTATCTATTTTAAAATCAAGACAATTCAATTTTCGTTCCCGAATTCCTTAAAAAAAAGAACATCTTGTGAGCCTCAATTCTTTTGTTTCTTTGCATATAGGTTTTTAATTGCACGGTCTAAGCCATTAACATAACTAAGATACTCTTTAAAAGTTACAACCACATTAAAAACTGGGTATTGAAATATTTTTAAAGTTTGAGTTCCAACATCTCTGCTGGGGGACCACAGAAAAATCTAACAACTCTACCCATGGAAGGTCTCTGAAGAAACAAACTTCGGTATAAATTTCAACCTACAGTCAAATCTCAAAGTCGAAGTTTGATAATGTAGTCCGGAGGTCAACTCTCTGGTCCAGTTGACATTCTTGTCTTTCTTTCAAATAAATGTTTAATTTCTAGACCGGAATTTACTGATCACAATGCAGATAGTTAACATTCACTGAACAAGACTGTAGTTGTTGTAATAAGTTTGACTATATTGTGTGCACTTATTAATTTTTCAACTTGCTCGGGAAATAAATGTTTGGTGGAGTGAAGAAAGTTGGTTAAAATTATTATAATTCAGTGTATATGAAAATAATAGGACAACCCAAAGGGCTTGAGGTCTGCAACAAAAATGGTTGTCACTTTTAAATAGACACAACGAGATTTTAAAAAAGTAATTTAATATGATAATAATTTTCCCAAAACTATAATTTAATTTTGATTTCGAATTTATTCAGCAGGAGTCTCCATTCATCACCTACAATGCATACTAATCTACAAAATTCAAATACAATTTTTATTTGAAACATTACAATTTTTAAAGGAATTTGTTTAAAATTATAATAATATAAAACTAATTTGTTTGTTTTTTCAATGATTTAATGTTGAAAATATTGTACATACCCTCATGTAACTTAGTAACTATATAATTTCTAAATTTCTTCATGCATTGTACGTGATACCAGACTGTGCTGACCTACACAGAGCATTTATGGTACTTCGGATTTCCAAAACTTTAATAATTATTTTTCTCATGTGCTAACCAAGCACAATCGGCAACATACAGCCAAGAATTGTCGAAAATTTACATTGAAAATATTTTTTCAATAAGTTCTTATCTCGTAAATTTAACCACGTCGAAAATCTATAACGTCAAAAGTGTCGATATTAATCATAATATTTAAATCGACTTACCGAATGTTATATAACGAGATTTTATAGGTGTAAGTCGAATTCAACAATTTTTTTAAAAATTATAACTCTAAACCTTTGATTCGCTCTAAAACTTTCGCGTAGTGTTTGGAAAAGGAATCATACTGGAAGGAGAATAAATAAAAACCTTACGTTTTGCCGACGATATTGTATTATTAGGAGAATCAGAAGAAGACGTGGAAACCATAATAAATGGCATAAACATAGTCCTGGAGAAAGAGTTCAATATGAGGAATAATAGAGGGAAAACCAAGGTAATGGAGTGTAGTATGGGAAACAGAGGATTAACAAAGAGTGTTAGATTGGAAGTTAAGGAATTCTGCTACTTGGGAAGCGTAATAACTAGGGATGGTAGAAGTATAGCAGACATAAAGAGTAGGATAGCTCAGGCAAGGAAGGCTTTCGCAAAAAAAAGGAATTTATATCCGGGTAATATAAGTGTGAATATTAGAAAATCGTTGTTAAAAATGTTCGTATGGAGCGTGGCGTTATATGGGTGCGAGACGTGGACGATAGGATTTGGGGAAAGGAAAAGAATAGAATAGACCAGGTTTTAAGACACGAGGCTCTTGTAAAATTAGCATTAGACGGAAGTGTGTTGGGTAAGAATAGAAGAGGGAGGAACGGATGGAATACGCTAAGCAGATTAAGGGGGATATTGGGTGTGCTAGTTATAATGAAATGAAAAGGCTTGCGCAAGATAGGTTAGCATGGAGGGTTGCGTCAGACCAGTCTTAGGACTGAATACCACAACAACAAACGTATCTTCACTTTCCTTTCTGGAATTATTAATGTGACTGATTAAGATAAGGAAAATTATTATCATGCCAAGTAAAAAGCAGTCTTTTAACACTGATTTTAATAAATTCCTTGAAGAAATTAAAGTAATTAATTTTCAGCTATTACAACTTAAGGAAATACACTAACAATTTTTCTGGCATTATCAAGAAATCTCTGGCATGGATTGATTCTATGTCTTGGGAATATGTTCTATATATAAATTTTGTTTAGTGTCATCCTTGTAGAGGCTTGTACATCTGTGGTATTTCACTCCTTTAGAGGAGCGGCGTCTTCCTCCTCCTCCACACGGTGGTCGATATCTCTCCATTACCAAACTTTGGTGTTGTTGGACTTTGAGGATTGTAATTACAACTGCGCGGTGACGTCACGGGGAAACCACCACTCTCCCCCTCCTCCTATCCTCCTCTCTCCCCCCTCCCTCTCTTCCATCCCGTGCACGCGTCTGTCGTGCTTTACACTTCATTTACTTACCTAATTTCCGATACGTATGAGACCCTTACAGGAAACACGACTGGCAGCCTGGTAGATGCCCAATGCAACCTTCGTCGTCCGTCCTCATTAAATACATACTTACATATATCAACGTCACAATCACAGAGAGGGGGAATACCTCGACATTTATTCCCCCTCGCCATTTCTGAGATGTGATACGTGCCACAGGATAACAAATCGTCGGAGAGTAATATTCCTTTCCAATTTGAGGTATGGATAATCGGCGAGACTAGATGAATCGTGATATTGGAGCGAGGAATTTATCACGGAACATCACATACGTATACAAGCACGCGGTAATCAGGCTGGAGATAACCACAAAGTATAATTTTCTCCTTTTCTTTATGTTGAAAATTCAAATTCAAATGTCTCTGTAAATTTACCCGATTGTTTAAGACGCCGAAACAATGACAAGTTAATTGTTTGTGAAATTTACAGGAAGTTGCTTAATTCATTAACTTTTTAATGAACACGTACCAATTTGGTTGGTACCAGCCACCTTCCTTGGCGTAGTTCCTGCCACCTGGCGGATAATCTGCTACTCGCTCGTATGGGGAGGATTTTCTTGTTTTCGTTTAGAGGTTGTCACACTGCCTCACCATCAAGTGGGATATTTATCTACGAAATGTGGACCGCACTCCAAGGGACGAGTCCCAGAAGCTTTCTGACGACTCTCGTCTACTTATGTTGCTGTTCGCCGCTTGACGTATGATCCATCTTCTGAGGCCAACGAGAGTGGAGTCTGCAGGCTTCCCGTTGTTGCACAAGCAGAGTTGTCGGACATTTATTTTCTTCGTTTCTTTAAACAGTCAAATCTATTTCCTCAAATGCTGTAATAATTGGAGCTCCCTCCAAAGAAATATCTAGCGTGGAAAGATCCCGGTGTGTCATCTTCTACTGCACAATTACTTCGTACCAAACAGACTTAATTATATTTGACCAGTTATTTTCAGGAGCTTTCGGCTCAAGAACATTCTAAACTCTAACAAGACTTCAACAATTTCCAATTAATAAACACTCTATTTAACAGAGCAATCACTCAATTCTCATAATTCACTGCTAGAAATTTGCCTGTATGTTCATCTAAAACCATTCATATTTCACACATGAAACAAACATCCTGTTATACAGGTCAATGAGAATCACTATAGGCAATTACTAGTGTAATTTAACACCACTATTTCTCGCGTCAAGAAATAAAATATTTAATTTTTCGGGATCTTCTTAATGTAGGCCAATCCGGCAAATAAAGACAACGTTGTTCAGGCAAGTATGTCTCGGTGTGGCTCGGTAGAACTGAATAAATTGCACTTGTTTAACTTGTTTTTTTCAAATCAATATATTCATTCGTGGGTGCAAAACTTTGTACCCCTTTAAAAGGGCAAATTTTTGCACTGATAGTTCCATATTTCGTATAGTTAAAGTTAATAACGAGAAGGCGTGCAGAAATATATTTATACATAATTGTATGGTATAAATACATTATATTAAATTTTTAAAAACTTCATTGTTCTTACTGATTGTAAAACACATCTCCGGTCAAAGAGTCTCATTGAGTAGGATATCGCTGACGAATTACAAACACGTTAAACTAAATAAAAAGCATTCTTGTTTACGTTAATACTGAATTTCATACACATCTCTGGTCAAAGAGTCGCACTCAATAGAGATATCGCTCAAGAATTGCGAATACATTAAACTAAATTAAATAAAACTTGCATAGATTCTATATCTATTCTTTATATATTAAATACAGCTTGTTTATTATTTGTTATTGTAAATTTCAAGAAGTGACTACATTCAGATATTCTTCCATTTTGCCTCGATATTTGAACATTGGCGTGTATGAGTGAGGGACAGAAGAGAAGAAGGATTATTTATTCGCGTACACGCAATAATAGACCAAAT
Organism: Eucriotettix oculatus; assembly: GCA_034510155.1. Taxonomy (NCBI): domain Eukaryota; kingdom Metazoa; phylum Arthropoda; class Insecta; order Orthoptera; family Tetrigidae; genus Eucriotettix; species Eucriotettix oculatus. The sequence goes on along the minus strand of CM067378.1, from coordinate 91,492,909 downwards.
GCAAATTTAAATAGTGTTAGCTGTATACAAACAGAAAAAATTATTTTGGGCGACACATTTAAATGCGCCGTGAAACTTATTCCAAGCCTTTTTAATGCTTTTGCTTGTAGATTGAAGAATTTACAGTGCATGTTTTCCAATAGCTTAAAAATTTAATTTATTAGGGTCCAACTTCGACCAACCATAGGAATACTAGTAATTATAAATTGTACAGTTGAGATTGTCCTTGAGCCGAAATCTTCTGGTGGAATAAATTTATTTAAATTTCTAAGATTTATTTGTTTCTCATTCGTCAATTCTAATTATAATTCTTATTTCAATTTACTTATAGCCATGTTCTCTAAAAAAAATTGAACTGTAATGTGGATAACGATAATGCACCACCTCTTATCACTGAGATCCCGGCATGGGGAATGACGTTTGTGCTCATCATGTGGGGTGAAGATTAAAGAAGCAGTAAATATTCTTTCACCAGCTGCGAAATATTCAGTGGTCGTTTATTTTATTCTTAGCAGCTTCTCTTCTATATCATATCCTGATCTTTATATTACCAAATATATTGAATTTCTCTTTTTCCGCAGCAACCTTCTCAACAGTTTAAAGGGCAGTGTAGAGCTCATGGGAATGCATTCATTAATGAAATTAAGATAAATTTGTAAAATTGTCGTAGTCATAAGTGTGGACACTTTGAGTACATCAAGGGTCTTTCAGAAACACGGTTGTGACAGAACAACAAGGCAGCGTCTGATTGGCCTAAATTTTCTAACAGTGGGCGGGAAGCGTTGGCGTTGCATTAATTCTATGTAAATGGCCATTGTCCCTCTCGCAAAGACGCCAGAAAACATTGCCTCGGCTTTGTTCAACCCTGAGAGTGTGATGACGAGCGGCGAAATTTACATACAAATCGAATTACTTCTGTGTATTGACTTGGGAGATTGAAGAGCTGAGCGTCTGAGAGAGCTCTACTCTCTCTCTCTCTCTCCCTCCCTCCCCTCTCTCTGTCTGTCTTTTATCTCTCCCACGCAAAACGAACATTGCCGGTAATTAGGCACGCAGGTGACAGAAAAAAATTTACATCCTATAGACTAAACGAGCCTCGTTACAATTTAAAAGTCACAGCAAACTTCAGGAGAAAAATTACTCGAATGCTGAATTGGGATTGTGGAGAAATTTCGAATCGAGATACCATTCTAATATACTTATGATGTACTTGGTTTCTCTTATAAAATCCCTCACACGCTTTATTGATATCTATTCAACAGAATTCATTTAATACTTTTTCCAGCGTTGTGTCAGGATTTTCTTAGTACAGAGTAATGGTTCGTCTCATAAAAAGCGTCTCAGTAAAATTGGAAAGAAAAATCTAGAAAATTTTGAAATACTGCAGAGATTTAATATTCAAAAAATGAAGAATTATTAACATTTAGAGAAAGTAAACCAAATCCCCGTGGGAGTATATATAAGGAACTATGGAAATGGTTTTAGAGGATTGAGAATAGGGAAAATGTATTCCCTGGTTGGTGATGGAATGTGAGAAGAATAATTCTCTATTGGTAATTTAAAATTATTTGCCCCAACCTGAAAATAACATTACTTACCATTAAAGGTAGGAATATTTAACGGTTGCTTGGATAATAATGTTTACGAAAGTAGAATATCTCTTTGCTGGTGAAAGTATATTTATCAATATCATTAAAAATCAGACGCATTATAGTTCGAGCAGACATCATTTTCGAGTGTAGTGGAGGTGGGAAATAACGTAATTTTTTTAGAATGCAGCCGACAGTTATCAGACACTATATTATACAACTACGATAATTGTACAAATTTTTCTTTAAGTTACAGAGATGATTGCGAAAATGACAAGATGGCCGCCGAATGTATACGGACGGAAGATCATATCATGATATGAAGCTCAAGCTGCTTACTAGAATGGTGGGGTTGGGAGAAAAAACCCACGTAGCCATGAAACTTATTGTCTAGACATTGCTGTGTGAGGGACATAGAGAAATTTCAGATTTTAAACTAGTGTTATAAACTTTAAAATAGTTCACTTATCCGAGTGCTAACTGCTAAAATTCAATTTCCCTTCAGCGGATTTGCTAGTGGCTTTTCAGGGACGAAAGGAGATCTAGAATCAACTTGAAGACGCGCCTCTGGCTAATATCCGAAGCAGATTACTTTTCTCTGAATCAGTCCGTGACAACGAAGACCAAAGCGAGGCTGTGAGATGCAATATACTATAAACTACATGAAATCCATTAAGCTGCTCCCGTGAAAGGCATGCAATATTTTTTTAAGTATACGCAGCCATCATTAATTCTAATTTTTGACTGAGGAAAAACCACCTCACCAATTCTCTAATGTTTCTGACCATTAAAATCAAGCTAGTTTAAAGCAAATTCTCCTGTCACTGTAAATTGCTTTTCATTGGAATCTATTTCTGTTGGCACAGTTTTTTTTCAAACTAAAAAGATTTATTTTACTTGTTAATGTTTGTAATTAACGCAATTGCGTGTGAATCTATCTTGTGCCATAAATTGCCAACCTCTAAGCGAGAATTTCCCATTGAGCTGATTCCTGTTTGCACATATTCGGGCAGCCTTGTGTTCGAGACCTAATCAGCTGATTGTATTATGGTACACTATATATGCATATTTCTTTGTTACGTAATTTGACACCCAACTAAGGGACAATTAAAGGTTTTTCTTCTTCTTTTATACGAATTGACGCTCAAGTTTTCATTATAGTAATTGATAAACAGGAAAATTCTGGAGGAAGCAGAAACTTTGTATTTTAATATTTTTTATCGTACCATTACAATTCTATATTCATGTGCTTTGACCACATCGTAGCTAATGGTATATTACTTACCTCACGAGACAATATAATTGACCTGGTATTAAGAATGGCAGTCAGCCAATGTACGTGACTGTATGAAGATGTCCAGTGAGAGGGTACGAAACGTCATCGACGTCGTAGGCCAAGTGGTTGTGTAGTGCGTGATGGAGGCAGTAAAGCGTCCTTCCCCCAGTCCGCAAGGTCCAAGTGCAAGCACCAGCGAGAGGGAAAGGGGCGCCGATTGCAGTTTAATAAATACAGGACAGAGGGCGCCGATGGTCCTCGAGCTTAATTGCTAGTAATATTCGCGTGTTGGAGAGCTTGCTCCCGGAATTGACTCGTGACGTGATGCGCGTGTGTGTGGCCGGCCATTACGCGCTAATTGGGAGGGAGCTTGGGAGTTACTCTCGTTCCTCGGACAGCGCCTCGTCGAGAGCCAGATACGTAATCTACTTTGGAAGCTTTGGGTGTGCGTCATCGATCGGAGAAAATAATATAAAAATACTTCATCTATAACAGTCGCTTTAAAGCAATGACCAGTCTACGGTAAGCATTGTCTTATGAGAAATTTGTTTTGATATCTATTATTCCTCACGCTTAAGGTCTTTAATCTACTGTAGTCCCTGTAGAACTCTCTAATATGAATTGTACATGAAATCAAATAAATTACAGTATACTGCATAAAAGTCAGAAGTGTTTTACAAATCTTAATTATGGTAAAACAAAACGTTTCGTCCGTAAGTTTAGGTACTTTCTGTGTTATGTATAATAAATTGTGTTAAAGGAATAAAATAATACATTTCAACATAAAAACTAGACTGGTTAAACAATATGCAGTGTCGTAATACGACGTTTAATCTGCTTAATATTAAATAAATTATAGTGTATTGGCCAACAGTCAAAAATTTATTACAAATATAAATAATCATTAACAAAACTATTAATCCCATACATACATCAACCCAACGTGAGAGAAGTTTTTCCCCTTTTTCAACCCGCCAGACAGAGGGAGGCGGGGAAAAATTAATAAAAGACGGACCTGAGGAGATTTTCCGACATCTATAATGTTAGAATCTTACTGATAAGGAATAATATGAAATCATCTAAATATCTATAGTTTGAAATTGAGTTAAGTATTATGTTTCTGTATCAATCATTACTATTTCTTATAGGTTCCCCAAATTGAACAACCTAAAATCTGTTTGTTTCATTAAAGCTTATGTAAAATGAGATCACGAAGAATAGAAGTAAGTGAAGATGTAGCCTCATTACCTGCATAATATGGCCAGTGAAATAATTGATTTCGTGTACGACACAGTTTCGCGTTCTTAGTTTGGGTGAATTAAAAGCCCATATGAGGACCGAAACATGTCTCAGTTCAATAATTAATTAATAAGTTATATTTACAATAGCCTTTCATTGGCTGATTTGTCATTAAATATATCGATTAAAAATTAACGTGAATTTCATCAGCAATGTGAAGGTCCATGTTTATTGAAAGTTTTGTCTAAAAATGAGGTATGGATTTCTAAAAATTTTATATTTACACCCGAGGAGAGATTCCAGAAAAAATTAATACGTCGTGCCAGGATTTATTTTATTAGTATTTTTGTGTGCGCTTGCACCCACACATATAAGAAAGACCATTATCCCGATATTAACTCTTTATGGAGTTTTTATTTGTTTTTCTATATATGTACCGTACTGATCTTAAGAAGCGGCAGAGCAATAATGAGCGCGATTGGTTAATACCAACATACAATTCAGATTATAGCAAGACGAGAGACAGGATTCCAGTACTATTACTGTCATTGGCTGAAATATTTTGGAGAGGAAGATTGACTGGGCGGCTGCTGTACGCCAAAAACATAGTGACACTTGTAAATCAAGGGGCAGCTGGCACGTGCACATTCCTTGAGAAAATAAGCAGGAAGGGACAGGACGTGGATAGGGTCCGAGTCAAATCGGGGGGTAAAATGGAAATAATATACACCCTTTTCACGCCCGAAGATCCCGGAAATCTTTCACAGCCTGGACATCGTACCTGCATCCCCGCGTAACGCTTTGACGGACGTCACCAAGAGAAATTTAAGAGATTTTTCTCCTCGACAGACAGACGAAGGTGGGGAAAAATTAATAAAAGACCAAAATGAGGATATTTTCAGTCATTATTCATTATCCATTAATTAGAGATTTTCACTACGTTCAGAGTATCAGTTCTGCAGCATTGTCGAGAATTTGGCATATTATCTGCAGGATTCTCTTCACCCGCATGACTGATTGTTAGCGCTGAGACTATGAGTAGCTGAAGTTTTTATCCTCATAGATCCCTACATAAAATCATTGCTCTCCGTTGAGTTTAGCAATTAGTCGGTCCAACATTTGAATGCATTTATTTTTTTTTGTAATTTAATGTCTTCCTGCTTATTAATTGTTTTATTAACCCATAATAGTTTAAATTTTAATTGAATAAAATTGTTTTTCGTTTTTATTAATACTTTAATTTCAATTTAATAATATTAGTGATTATAAGCACCCCACCACAATATTTTCTTTTTTACTTTTAATAAAACATATTTCTGCCAAATTTTATTGCATGTGCTTATTTCAATGTAGAATTAAGTATAATTATTAATAAAAGATTATTAGTAAGTTTTCGTTGCAGTGTATGGCATGAAGAGTAGGACAAAAACTCTTCAAAAACGATTTATTATGATAGGATGAAACCGTTATGTCTGTAGTCTGGAGTGTTTATTGCAAGGGGCGATCTCCTGCTGAGACTCTCGAGTGTTCTCTGTCCAAAGTGATTCACCATGGACGTGTTTGCCCAGCAATCGCGATCGCAATATGGCAAGATAATTCCTCAGTCAATCCCAACGTCCACCCCCACCAATGCTGCACTCTTGAACGTCCCTTCCAGTGTCACTCATCTCCCTGGGAAATCATCACAAGAGAAAAACTAATCACACACGCGAACGATCAGTGTTCTCATTACCACGTGGGAAGAGAGAGACAGAGTCATGATTAGCGACATGTCTACCTTTCCCCATCCTCTGTCTCTCCCTGTCCAGACTGAATGTCGAGTCATTATTCCACCCATAACGACCCAGACAGACCTTTTCGACAGCAATGAAAATCCTTCGACGCTTATTGTTTCAGGTAATAAAATCCGTGATTTTCAACAAAAAAATAGTAATAATAACTCAAAGAGTGGGAGAGAGAGAGTCATAAACAGGTTCCGAGCCATCTTCCTCTTTTACGACACGACAGACAGTAAAAACATTTTTTTGCGCCGTTCATTTACGAACCAATTCCTCCCATATTCCCTATCCACGCTGTATTTTTGAGCTCGTAAAGATTTGACGCTTAATAATGAGGCACCATAAAGGGGCTTTTAGTGACACTACTGTAAAATTTTATTGCCAACGATAAATTATCCGCTACTATGACGAAGAAGAGCGGAATATTCGTCTAACGCAATCCAATTCTTTACTCCCGTCGCGCCGATACTTAATCCTGACAATTAATTTAATCTCAAAGGCATGCCTGAACTCTCAAACACGCTCATGAATTAAATTTGTGTTATATTCGTTTTACTATCAAAGTAATATATTTGTGTTACATCAGGACAATGTTCAGTCACATAACTATTGTTATACAAAAACTCTTTCAAACAATCAAACAGACAGGTTTATTGCCCGTTGTGATTATTCCTTCCGTAATCAATTCAGCAGAGTTCCGAAAAAAAAATCGTTAAAACAACTGGTGATAAGCATGCTCTTCAATCTATATAATTAGCATGTATATATGTGAATGTTTGTATATTGTTCATATAGATATAAACACGAGCACAAATTGCAAGGAAACTTGCTAATACATTCTTAAAAACTCCGAGAAACAACACTGAGATAGAGGCGTAGAAGGTTTAATATATATATATATATATATATATCACGTGCTGATCCATTCATATATATATATATATGAATGTGTCAGCACGTGAAATACTGTAATGTCACCAAGCATTGAAGCGCACAATTCGAGGAAAAACGACATATTTAATTCGACGCAATATGGCGTCCACTTTTTGTTTACATAATTATTACCCTTATATTAGATTATTGTGTAATCGAAATACGTTCATTTATAGTAACAGTTAACGTCTGAGTATAACTAAATGATATAAATAATTAAACATCCGTATAAATTGTTACAATTTTTTAACATAAAGTAGACGTTTCGGGCATCCACTGTAGTCCTTTTCAGTAAAGTTCATTTATAATTATTGGAGTAAAATCTACGTAAGCAATCAGATGAAGGTTCCAACATACATTTCCTTGATTTTTAAATAAATTTCGAGGTTATGATAACAGAATCAATTGTATATTAACAATTGATAATAAATCATCTCATCTATGTGAAGAAATTGGAAAGTCTTTACAATTAATATATAGTTATGATAAATTGCATAAAATTTATACCTCATTTTTTTTGCTATGTATCAAGATGAATGTATTTATGGAGAAAACATATAGATTTTTAACAAAAAATGCAAATATTTGTAAATTCCTCGTTTAAGTGGGTAAAAGATTCTAACGCATAAATATTCCCAATCTTAGTGTCATATACTTACAGAAAATTTTACATTTTATACATTATTCAGTCCTTTAAGATGCCGGAACAATTCTATACTTTCGTGTTGTACGTGGAGAACTATTCATTTTCAGAGACTGTATTTTTAACTTCCTTAAGGCAAAGAACTCCATTAAAATATCAGAAATATTTTTTCACTCTGTTAAATCACATGGAATTGTTGGACTTTAAGATACTTTCCTTATTTAAGGTTCCAGGAGATTTGTTTGCACGCTTAAGGCACCGTCAGTCATCATCCCCGTTAACTTAAAGCTAACGCCTAATCTACATATGTTGCTGTGTCCTAATAAATGGTTTAATCATGCAAACAAAGAGTTCCGGTTAAATCGCGTATTTCATTCATTTTCCGGCCTAATATAATTAATTACCAGGGCAACGCCGGTCACCTAGTTGGCTTTATTCAACTATTTTCAACTATTTTATAATGAATATGATAAGAAATACTTCAGATGCTGTGGAGAGATTCACAAGATTAAGGAACAAAACGAAATTACTAGGAGCCTGGACACTTGTAGAAATAAATTCACTAATTTTTACAATTAAGTATATGAGGCATAATATTCACGAAATGAAGATTAAAGGATTACTTAAAAAGGTTGGGTTTACATCCAAAATAAAATTTTCAACTCTCTCATAATTCTCTCTAGGAAAGTAGACGAGGCCTCGCATGTTGTAATGGTAAAAGGAGAAGTACTTAATCCAAACCTGGAAGAGATTAACAATAACATTTATTCCCCACCACTGGATTTGCCATGAGATCCTATCACTTAATTGAGCTGTTAAATTGTCATGGGGCTAATGCAGATGACGCTCATGTCACATGCGGTTTGCACCACTTTATCCTCCGTAGAGAATGGAATTGTCCGCCCAGTGCGGCCTTTCTGATGCGTGTTATCCGCTTTGAAGGAAGGAAGGGGGTTGCGTGGCAGATGCGGTGAGCCGCTGGCAGGGGAGGGGGTGAGCTCCTACCTAGAGCACCTGGGAGGTGTCTCTCCTCGTTACTCACGCATCGCGTTCACAAAGAACGCCGCCCATGGCCATCCTCTTCCTATCGTGTGAACCGCAGCCTCAGCCTTCGTCAAGGTTACGTAACGGGAAAAAGAAAGAGGCTGGACCCAATTATGTGGTCCTCTCGAGGAGCGAGTGCTTTCACAATTGCCGCAATCCCCAAGCATCTATCAGAAAAATTACTATTACCCAATGCATGCGGCAATTAATTAATGTTAAATCGGCAAATTGAAGAAGAAATTAACTGTTAAAAGCCGTAAGTGTGTGTTGGAGGATTTCACAACCCAGCGCCACATTTGTGTTAAATATGTATACAGACGGTTATATGGATGCGAAACGTGGACGGTAGGAGTTGCCTTTGAAATATGAATGCTGAAATTCAGATGGGTGGATAGAGTCACTAACGAGGAAGTTATAAGCAGAATAGGGGAAGAGAGAACAATTTGGAGAATTTTGACCAAGAGAAGAAATAGATTAATAGACCACGTTTTGAGACATGGTGGCATTAGAGGGAAGTGGGTGGGGAAAGAACAGAAGAGGGAGGTCAAGGATTAGGGACGATGTGGGCTGTGGTACTTAGGATAGGTTAACATGAAGGTTTGCTTCAGACCAGTCAGACTGAAGATCACAACAGACGGTTGTAAATTAAACTTAATGAGAACATCTCTTTTGTTACCATTATCCTTCCATGTTTTCATATTTTTCAGGGTATGAGAGATAAGTACTTATGTAAATAAAAAATGGAATTAGATATACCGTGCTGTCACATTTGCCAATTTTAAAAAGAGAAGACTTTTAGACAATGAAGGTTTGCTGACGAAATTGTAACTATCAGACTCAGCAGATTTGACATACTTGTTAAACGGTATCTGAAGTGATAATTCATAGAAACAAAATAAAGTAATGCAGAGTAGTGAGAAATGAGCAGAGAACGTCAGATCAGAAAACGATACATTGACAGAAATAGATGAATTATGCTATTCTGTCAGTATAATAAGGATTGACGGTAGAATCAAAGTAGACTTAAGACGGCGGATAGCTCAAGCAATAAGAGTTGTTGCCAAAAAACATTTGCATTCATCTAATTTAAGTTTGAAGACTGGGAAACAGCGGCGTTGTATGGGAACGAAACGAGGACAATAGGTAGAACAGAAAGGAAGAGAAGCCTTTAAAAAACCACGTGCTGCAGACGAAAGTGAAATGGGCAGATCGAGTGGGAAATCAGGATGTCTTCAGTAGACAATAATTAGTGAAATTAAAATTTACGTCAACTCCAAATTAAATATTTCTTTTCTGAGTTAAGGGACCTCTTAACTTGTATCTAAAAATTAATAAATAGTGTAAAATGTTTAATTACATGTTTGGGAAAATTTAGGAAACAGAAATAAAACTCAAATGTCACATAATAGAAATTGAATTAAAGAATCAAGGAAGTTCTTGATTCATTATTTTAATTCTATGTTTATTTACTTGTTTGGAAGTCAACTACCGTTCTTTCACTATATTAATTTTTAGATACAATTTAAGAGGTCCTTCAACATAGGGATGAAACGTGTTGCTTCTAGTTAATGTGAATTTTAATGTCAATAAATTGTGACCTTTGCCCATGATCCATTAAATTTATTTAAGAATGCAATTTTCCAGTTTTGATCACAGATTAATAGACATATTTTGAGGTACGATTGATTCTTTAAATGAGTATTTATAGGGAAGTGTGTGGGATAAGATTGTAAAAGGAAAGTCGAAACTATAGAACATGACAATGAGAACTTGTTTGCGCCTGAAAGACCGTCAGACAGTCAGACAGAAAAGCTGTGAAACATGCCTACATGCATTTACGAAGGCGAGATATGCACCTTTGGTATCAACTTAAACCTGAACCTTGACTACTTTACAACTAAATCTCATTGTGAATTCAAACAAAAAATTATAAATTGACACTGACCTAAAAATGAATAAGACAATCACGTACTTTAAATGAATTTAAAATACATACAAGGGCCGGAAGGAAGTGAAAAATTCCATGTGAATGCCAAATAGCTTTCTGGGATATAGATTCATAAAAAAAATTCTAAAGTGTAAATAGATACCAGTAATATAAAAGGCAGATAAAATATTAATTGGACAAATTAACATAATTATAACTGACTACAGAACAAATATTTGATAAATCTGAAGCGTTAAAAAATTTCCCCTGTAATGAACTGCTTATTATGTTAATTAAATATGAAAATTTTGTATATTATTTTTAAAAAGGGATGTCGGCCGTGTAATATCATTGGTGATAGTCTCTGCTTCTATTAAGGGAATGGAGTATTAGTTGTGATCTTTTTCTTTCGGAAGTAACTGTTTATGTCCGAAGAAATTAATTAAATTAACTAAATCATTATGTATTGTAATTATTATTATCTACATAAATAACGTATTCTTATGACAATTTAAATAAGTTCAATTGAGAAACTGCGCGGCAAAGTTGAAGATAACGGGACACAGATTTGATTGCGGAGTGGGAAATTAAAAAGATGAGTGTTACAGATCTTGACCCCTAAACGTTAAAAACATGCACAGTAACTTTAAAAAGCATAAATATATATTTCACTAAAAAAGCATACAGCTAATATACAAAAGTGAAATCTCTTCAGAAAACATAAAGAGCTTTTAGATAACTATAATTCTTCCATTAATTTTTTTTATAAATTCAATATTCGTATCGAAGGTAGAAAATAGTAAATTTATAATGAAAATATTTTCAATCTTTGTGCGTTTAGGTTTTATTTATTAAGTTTTCTTTTAATTTTATCCAGCCTTCTATATTTTGTTGCGACTATTGCGGCGTGAGTGAGCCACTGAAAGGAGGAAAGGAAACAAACTACGACGTTTACAAGAAGATTATTGTCCAAAGCACATTGGTATTGGATTGGGAGTGCAATTTCCTATGTTGATGGAATTAGGAGTGACGGAGGTGACCGAACAAGTTGTCGATTATTTTTGAGGAGGCCCTGTGCTCCCTCTGGCCTGCTCTCCTCCTCAGGGGATTGATTGGCTATTACAGGTCCCATCAGATGAAGTCGCCTGCCAGCTGTTAGGGACGTGGGGGAGGGGAGAGGGTGGTGTACCGTCTGCAGCAGCCAGAGTCAATATTGGTATTGAACCAACGAACATGGACGCCGCTCAAAGCTCGCCTCACCTGCAACGCTACGTGTTATATCGCCAGCTAATCGACCTCAAATAAATACCAGCCTCTTCCCCTCCCCTAAATAACTCTCTTAGACATCGCAACCCTTAACCAAAAAAAAATAAAAAATATTCCAACCAATTTACCCAGATGGAAAGTCGAACAGCGGACCTAACCAAATCTGTGATGAACTTAAATGTCTCCCAAAAGAAAAGACTGCTTTCAATCACAATGCAAGTTTACTTTATTTTATATATTTGTTTTTTATCGGACCGAGGCCTTGTAATGTCTACTACAGAGCTTTGACAACGCACAGTGCTGGAACCAATAAAGAGGAACGTATTTTATAATTGGCATCAAAGTTATATTGAGAAGGATGCCAAAACTTTAAAACAGGACACTCTGAAAACGACACGTAATATAGCTTTGCTACATATTAAAAAGAAATCTTCGACCATATAAAAGGGAATTTTTTTAAATATTTTTTCTGAGAGCGATAGAATTTCAATTTTTTTCTACATAGTTTCTTCGCACTAAAACACAGATTTCCCAGATCTTTGGAAGCTTCCTGATTCCGTCATTATAAAAAGCTGAAGGTTGCGTCTTTAACCAACTGAGCGCAGAGAGTTCAACCTCTGCTTCGCTATTGAACCTTTGACCTCCTAGAGCTTTCTTCATCGGTCCAAACAGTTGATAGTCACGCGGTGACAAATCTGGTCTGTATTGTGGATGTTCTAGCTGATCCCGGTAAATTTCCTCCAGTTTGATGTGAGTTATGCGCGCCGTGTGAAGCCTTGCCTTGGCGTGAAGAAGTACGACGCTTCTGATTGGAAGACGCCGTCTTTTGCTTCAATATACAGCTTTTGTCTGTCAATATGGTTATTCCTTTTACTCTCATTCATCTTTTCGTACCTTATATATTCACTTTCGTATCTAACTTTCCCCGGCGTCCATTTTCATTCAACACGACATTTAAGGGAAGAGTGAAGGTTCAATGGTGTCTATGTTAAAATAGTGATTTCTAGGTACCGCTTTCTTTTAAACTTATACAGATACAGTACCAAAATTTTACAACTTATTCTAAACCATATGGTATGTGTCTACAAGCAGAATAAATGATTTTAATTATTATTTATGGATAAAAGAACAAGACTAGATAAATATAATTACAAAAAATTTTCCACATACAAATCATGAGGTTAAAAATAACCTGTGAGCATTAAAGTGCTGTATCACAGAAAAAGGTACCTAATAATCAAATTTTTTACCATTAGAAAGACAGTGCCTATTCGTCTGCCCTTAAAGATCTCTCTTTATTCTTTGCTATGGATTAACTATCTGATTGCTTTAGTCAATTTTAGTCGCATGAACTGATTATTTCAGGCGTGATTTAAAATTTTCTCCTCTTTTTAACTTGATAAATGGAATTGATACTTTATGTTTGGTTTTGGGTAACCGGCTACATGAAGATGATCCTGAAACAAGCAACTCTCATTTAATAGCATAGGAAAGGGTGGGGGGTGGAAAGTAGAGCAAGGTAGCCAAGGGTTGGCTTTAGTTGAAGGATCTTAGCAGGTTTGTCACCTAAAAGGAATGCAGGGAAACCCTAGAAAATCTGCATCAGGTAGATCCGACAATTACGTACTATTCTCACGCCGTTCGAATGACGGGAGAGGAGTTTGTTGTGGGGTCGTAGCATTTTCTTCGTGTCTCTACCAGTTGTAGGAGGCACTTCGAGCCCAGTACATACACCTTCTAAAAGAAATGAAGGTGCCTCGACATGTGAGAACCTTGAAATTGGAGAGGGAGCGAGACATCCCCGAAGGTAACCCTATTTTCACTCTATGGAGAAATACCTGCGAGAGTAAGTTCCCACTTTTTTTGGGGGCGGGATACATGAGGGTGATCCTGAAACAGGCAACTCCCCTTTAATAGCATAGGAAGGGAATTGAAAAGGGGGGATGCGGAAGGTAGAGCAAGGTAGCCCAGGGTTAACTAGGGCCCCCGGGCTATGGTTTAAGGATCCTACCCGGTGTTTCACCTAAAGAGATGCAGGGAAAACCCTAGAAAACCTGCATCAGGTAGGTCGGGCAATGGGTGGTCATGTCTCAGACTCCTTCAAATTGATATTACAAAAAATTTTGACGATTTCCATATTATTTTCAACGTATGAAAATGGTTTATGTTACTGGTAACTTGATACTGTAATGATTAGTAAGTCGCTGAAAATGGGTAACTAATAGTCGCGGTTTGCCAGCTACGACTGAGAGAGAGAGGGAGAGGGAGAGATGGTACTTGGGATCTAAGCCGCCACGTAATTGCGTAACTCCGGAGACGACGACGACGACGATTCCAATTTACGATAAGGCAAGGCGAGTCCCGCGGAATAAAAGGCGTGGGTGCGGGTGCGGGGGAGGAAGGCATCTGTGTGGTCAGCTTTCCCCCTTAGAGGCGGGGCGAGGGAGGGCGAGGGCGATCCGGAAGAAGGATCGATGCGAAGCCATTTCACGGGTTCGCCGCTGAATTAACGGCCCCGCTTCTCTCTCTTTGTAAGACCCGCCCGCCTCTCTCCCTTCCTTTTCCCCGGTCACGGGTTGCTAACTTGAACGTGTAATTTTGCATTTGCCGGCTTGTGTAAGCGTAAAGTTTTACAGTTAAGTGGTCCACAAAATTCGGCAACTCCTATATAAGGTTGGAGAGAGCCAGAGCCAGACTTCAGTCGCCTTCGGGACGGAGGACTAGCGCGATGGTGCTGCTGCTGCTGGTGGTGGCGGCTTCTTGTTTCCAGTTAGTAACAACCTGCGGATCCAATACGTCATGTGTTTGCAATCGGCTAGTGATCTTGGTTGATAATGGACAAAAATAGTGTTAGTTTGCTATGAAAGGAAAATAGACTCAAAAGACTAAGGAGACTCTTGGTGGTTCTTCGGAGTTACCATTGGCCGACTGGTCAGTATGGCGAGTGCCTGAAGTGTTGATTTCAACTCAACAATCTCTATTACACGAATCCTTGACTGCGTTCTTTCACCATCCACACAATTAAAAAACGCAGTCAGCGTCACTATACGAAAGACCAAAGTCACTGTTGGTGGACACAACAGTGAACCTCCACTTCTTCCATCAGTAGTTATATTCTGCCCACCTGGGGATTACAAGTGATTGCACCAACTTTTATAATCACCCTGACAGGAAATTGTCCACCTGACAATTTATTTGCTTGTTGCCTTATTTTTACAAATAATAAACAGACAACGGACCAAACGGCTTTAGTGTGACACTTGTAGTTGTTTTGTGAAGCGCGTTCTTCATTGTTTGACTCCTGTAACTCGGCCAGCCAGATGAGGATCAAGAGTCACGAGGGTAACAGACTTCTCACAAGCTGGAACCTTCACCCACTCGCAATGCATCCCTTTGAAAAGAATATCCAACAGACCAATTGTGCTCTTAGATACTAGAAAATGATGCTAAGACTTGACGAATGAAAAAAAATAACCCACCAGATGGTTAATGAAAAAGCAAAGTATCAACCACGTGACATTTAGTTGAATCCTCTTGTAACCTTTTACTGTGTTGCTGGATGATCCCTTCCTCTATTTACTCTATTTGCCGGACAATGCTGATGTTGAATAATGCTGCAACGACTGCATAACTTTTCATTTTCGTTTTCTCGCGATTTAGCACTGCCTTCATTTTCTCTTTTTTCATTTATTTCTCTCGCTTTTCTTTTATTCTTTCAGACTTTTCTTTTTTCAATTTTTTCCTAGACGATGATAAATCACCTATGCCCACTATCGACAATTTCTTTTTTTCTTTTTTCTGTTTAACGTCGGTCCTGCCTCCTTTGTTTCTGAAACGTTTTGTTTACCTTCATTTTTCTCTGCCACGGTGAAGGGTCCTCATCAAAGTTATTGTCCAAAACATCCGCATACCTCTCTCAATTGGCAACTTCCGATTTAAATTGTCCTTGGCAGCTGCGTGGTTCAGCATCCTCAGGACCCCCTCACCCTCCCCCCCTCAGAATTCGCCAGGTTACGTGATTTCTCCATTTCTATGACCCTAGTTTCCGAAGAAAGACGTTCCTACTGTAAAACGTTTTTAAGGATGACATTTGATCAAAATAATACATAAATATATCAGTCAGTCTTGAATTATGAATTTTTGTGCAAGCAAGTAGTGAAGATGAACAGCGATACAGTTGGAAACACGCTTTTGTTTCCTTGTAAGACCTATAGAAAAGTTCATTTCCAGTTTAATATTTGAACAGTCGTATATATCTCTGACGATGGAGAACGAAACGTCTCTTTTCATAAAAGAAATTTTTCGTTGGCCACCAAGGTTCCTTTACTTTCTTGTCCTTGATGTTTTGCTGACGATGGACGCCGGTAGCCACCCTCCGCTTCCATTATGAGGTTATGGATAAATGAATTTCGGCGTCGCTGCCTGCTCGTCCTCATCTCCGATATATATATATATATTTTTCCCACCACGAAGGCAGCGAGCGACACCTCCCCGTTCGTTGGTAATCTCTTTGCGTTTCACCACTCCCGCTCCCCCACCCCCACCCCCAACCCCCGCCGCCGTTTCACTCTTTTTGTCCCCACTCTCTCTCTCTCTCTCTCGTCCAGATGAGAATGTTCTTTGTTTTCGTCTGTTTCGCAATATGTGCCTAACAATGGCCTTCCCCAGGATTAACTACCGCGGACAACAGCGGAAAGTTCTCGTCTTTTTATTATTATTTTCTGCCTTCCCTCTCTCTGCCAGCTCTTTTTTCAGTACTCTATCTGTTTTCCAAGAGGAGTAGAAGCATGTACTAGTAGATATATATTTTTTCGCTCTTTCTCTCTCTCTCTCGATTTCGACTCGGCATGGGATGAGTTTTCCCCCCACACACTGCGCATCGCCCGTTTCCCATGGCTGATGTTAGATTGCAGTGGTCGTCCGTGTGGGTGTGGAGAGTAGAGTAGTGTGGGTTTTGTGCAGATGGCGATGGATTCTTCTGCCGCTTTGAGCAGAGACCGGGATTAGAACTCCTGTACTCGCGCGTCACAGCTTAACTTTCTGTAAAACTCTCCGCGTCCGTCCAGCAGAATTAACCCCCTTCAACGCATTACCACCAAGAAAACATCCGTTGACCTTGATATTAAGTATCTTTACTTAGTCCGCAAATTTAAATACAAGCGTAAAAAAAATCAGAAAAACATTTAAAATAAGTAATGTATTTATATTTGAGGCTTGTGTTTTACCAAAATGCTGGATAATAAACATCACAATTTAAAACTAAAAATGTAAGACGTTATAAAAAAAATTAAGGAGACAAACATAATAGAAAAAGAAAAAAAAACACTTTTAAAATATAAATTTTGACACAGACATTAGGACTTTCTCTTATAGCAGAATCTTAATTTTATTATTTATCAACGTGGACGCTATTAAAGCTTTGTCAGTCAATAGAGAATTTACGGAATATTAACGACGAAACGCAATACATCAGGAAAACTTCAATTAACGTTATGAACATCAAATATCAAGATTTCGGATCAGAATTGAGATCCTTCTTGAACCATAAATTGAAAAGAAAATAATTAAAAACAATTATAAATGTCTCAATCGCTATGAGAGCGAGGAAGGACTTGAAGTTTAGAGAAACTGGAGCCGAGAACGTCTTTCATGTATTCAGCAACAATATTATGGTTTCTTCTTGATGTATTAATTTTTTGCATAAAAACAGACGTCAAATTCAATAGATTATGAAGAGACGAACAAAACTGGACTGTTGTCGCTTGGCAAGGATTATTTGGAGACTATATTAATAGCCATACTCTCTTTAGCATTGATTGTAATTTACAAATTGTTAATATTATGAATTTATTAACATATAACACTTACAAGAATGGGTATGTCTCTTCGTGAATTTTAATAAAACAAAAAACAGGCAAAAGTATTATTAAAGTAAAGATGTTTTCTCCGCCAGTTAGTGGACCTTATCAAGTGAACAACGTGTTTATAAACCAAAGAACTTACTGTCTCAATAAAAGATCATCAGTAAAACTTATGATTATGAAATCACTGTAAAATACGATATTGTAATAAATTTCAGATTAGCGACTATTGTATGCTCTTATCGCTATAAGTACAGTCTTTTTAACTGAATTCTACAATACTGTACGGAATTTTGCTCACGTGGCTGCTAACCGATAATATATCCCACGGACCAAATCAGTATTTTTCGTTTGTAAGGTGCTTCTGTGCAATTAAAGAATATTTTCTTTTTTCTTTTATATTATATATTGAAGCGACAACCGTTCCATCGTTCTGTTCTCCTCCGGCTGATCAGCTTCATGACGATATTCCGCTTACAATAATTTATTTTTGTAGGGTGCCAGGTATTATTACACGAAATAATACCCAAAGTTTTATTAAACAGCAACACTATTTAATAATCAATGTCATGAGGAAGTAATGTATAACAGGGCGTGGTTATTACACACATTCTAAAGATTCTATCATTCGTTAACCTCTCGTCAGAGCCCAAATATTCGACGGTAAAATAGAACTAAGTTCACTTCTATAATTGCCGCTATTGATTCGGCCTATTACTACGTTAATTTGGTGGCTGATTCGTTAGCCTACTAGGAACCACGTGGTCACAATATTCGCGACCCCCTGAACGCGACATTTCTACCTCGTATCCTCCCGCTTACTGACTCTTCGCGTGCGCTCTTTGCTTACGCCATCTTTATAACACGACACGTGATACCTTCTAAGCCAATAAGATAGCTGTGATTGTCTCTCGAACAGCCAGAGATCACGTAAACAGTTCATGGTTACTTTTTCCCGCTTACACACGTCAGCAACGACGTCACAAGCCCCATCAATTGTGTCAGGTCGTCTGTAAGGCCACCTATGTCCCCGATTAGCCGAGGCTGTAACATACATGTTAAATTATATTTGTTTTATGTATTTAGTGTAAAAACAATTGTCTGCTTCCGACTAAGAGCAAATTGAGAATATTTCGATTTTCATAAATGTTACGGCAAATGATTTTAATGTAAGCCAGGTGAGAAACTGTAATTGGTATCGCTCCCAAAGTGGGAGGTCCGAAGTCGTCAGGTACCACTGACAAAAAATTTGGAAACGAGCGGAGCAGGTCATTTTCTTTACATGAGCCCATTTTGGTAATCAATCAGCAAACAAGTAACGGTTGGGACAAGATTTGGTAATAAAAATGAGGTCTCGTCTAAAAGATCACACAGTCTAGTCCCGGAACCACGGACGGAGAGTATAATCTCTGCAACAGAACAGTCGATCTTGAAACCGTGAAACGGAGGGGACTTTTCATTTAAAAACTACGGCTTGAAGATTTGGTGTCGTCGTCTCGTCTGTCCCTCCGCATTAGCCAACAAATACTTATTCATGCAATAAAAATTTTTATTTAGAAAATCTGAGTTGAAAAATTTTGTTTCTCTGGCTTACCCCAGAGAGGTTCATCCATCCCTCATATAGACCTGAAGTTCCCGTTGAGGAAACTCGCAGCTGTTCCTGAGTCAACTCGAATTGGCTCAGATGGTAGAGCGTCCACCCAGTAAGCAGGAGGAGCCTTGTTCGAATCCCAGAATAGGAGGAAGTGTTTCCAACCAGATTTTCTATATTCAATTTGATCCCTTCATGACTGAGTTTCAATTGTAAGTTGCTATTCTGGATTTGAAAAAAAAAATTATTTTGTGGTATAATGTAAATGTTACATATAAAAAGAAATGCAAATTCAGAGGATATAAGCAAAGTATTTCTTAAACGGCTATAGTTATTGTGCAAATATTTTAAAGAAGTGATCCATAGAATAATTTCGAATACATTTTTCTAATTTCATCTCTGTAACACCTAAGGTTCTTAGTAAATTTTCGGTTGGATAAAAAATTCAGTTTAATGAAAAAGAAGTTCGTATATAGTTCTTACGGAAGTTAACCCTGGAAAATGGAACGGCCCGAAAATAAAAAGATACTGGGAATTGTTTAAAACTAAACTGATGCTGCAGAAGGTTATATGAAGACATTACGAATGAGAATAAAACTGAAGATACTAGCATCGAACAAAATACTAGACACAGGTTGCAACCGAATGTAGTATGCTGCGTGGGACAAGAAACTGAAAATAGTTTCAAACATGTGTAACCATATTCAGTTGACGAAACGTTCAAGGGTTTGACACCTTCAGACCTGACTTCTATCAACCAGAGGAATAAACAATTTTTATTACGGTTATAGCTGAACACGAGTTCTTATCCGATGAAAAGAGGGAACGAGAGAAAGGGCAAGAGAGAAAATAAATGTCGGGCTTTAAACACAAATATTTGGCATTTGGGACTGAGTGAATGTCGTCTCTGCGAAGAGTAGACTGAGTTTAGTCGCCATGAAGCTGCAGTGAAACATTTATCCCGAAACAGGAAAAAATACGTTTCCGTGGCGAGACAGTTGGCTGTGGACAATGAATCAGCGACGGATTTGGCTAATAACCTGAAACAGAACGGGAACGGGAAGATTTTCAACGCAAAAAAAGTAGCACATCCCGCTAATCAAACACTCCCGATATACAGCGATTAACTATTTTTATCGTAAAATACAGAAAGCAATAGACAAGAGCCAACGATAAATAATAAGGATAAATTATTCGGAAACTAAGAGAAACAAGATATCTGCTTTTATTTTTTCATTTTTATCTCTAATGATAATTTCTAAAATTCATATAAAAGAGTCGCCTTATAACAAAGTATATTTAAAAGCTTTGTAAATAAATTCATGATGTAGACAGCCAAATGCACCACTCTTACTAATAGTAATGAATAATTTCAGTGTTTTATTTACCTTTCTTATATTCCGAGAGTTTACAACACTTCTTCTGTCATTCATTCATCTGAAAATTATAAATACAACATCCTAAACAAACTCATCCTTTCACTTCGCTTCAACGTATACATATATTTCTCCAAGAATATTGTAATGACCTCAGATACACACAAAGAAGTAAACGCTGTTATTAAAAATCACAATCTCTGGAAAAGGAGTGCAATCAAAGTAAAAGAGATTAAATAACTTCTTCTGGTGCTGTTTTATCTTCCGCATATTAGCATAAGAAGAGAAAAATTATTTGTGTTAACATAACAATGTTTAACTTGTAACAGCATAGAAAGATATATTATAGAGATGGATATAAATTATTTAAAAGTATTTATGCTTCATTGAATACGCTTATTAGAATTACTTTCAAGATTTGAAACTCTGAGGATACAGGGCGATAATTTAAATAAAGAAATTTCTCATTTAGTCTTCAATATCATGACTTAAATCCGTTTTTAGAATCACGTTAGAAAGACTTAATGTGATCCAGAGAGACCCGTTATGAAATCCCTTTCAGTACATGTCTAGGCTTGCTGTGAGGATGCAGCATTCCCACAGCCATGCCATGATCAGATTCGGATAGTTCCAATTGAAACAGAAGACAACTTACCGTATTCCCAGCACCTGAGACCCAGAGGAAAATAATTCTTAAAATTGAGCGAGTTGTCTCGGTTTGTAGGAATCTTAAATTAGAACCAAAGAAAGAAAGCCAGTATATAACTCTCTTATTATCGGCCCATCTACCACAACACCTTCCTCAACTGTGAGAGAGATTAATATTAAATCAACAAATTGATCTGGCGGCTTCTAATTGGTTCTCGCACATGATACGTTATGACGTTCCTCTATTCCAAAAAAAGTATTAAGAAAGAATAACGAGTTAGTTTACTTCAATTAATGCTTCTTATGTATTACGTCAATAAAAATTATATTAATAAAGTAATTGAGGTCAACGTGTAGACTGACATAAAATTCGGTCTTTTTGTTTTTCTAGTGTTATTCTCTGGAGTAGTCCCCTCCCGCAGATCCGAATGGGTACTATTTTACCTCCGTAATATTTTACTCGAGAGGATGCAATCATATTGTTATGCATTTAACATTTCATGTCCGCGGGAAATTGAAGACACGGCTGTAGTTTCCCCTTACTTTCAGCCTTGCAACAGCGACACACAACCATTAAAACTATTTCAGCCATGCTTGTGTTTGTCCAACGTTGAGCCATTCCTGGATCACTATCCTAAGTCATCAAGTCGGTAATGGTGAGGCCCGTTGTCCCTCACCATGCTAGTTTTTGTCTGTCCTGAAAAATCGGTACTACCCACATGTGGGTAGCCGTCCCCACTTCGCAACCTGGGGAAATGTCCGACCACACGGTTATTCTTTCACAACATGTCCATATATTCACATACATAATCATATACAACTAGACATTCACATATATACCCCTACTATCACCTACATTTTCTACATCGCTCTTTCCTAACGCCAGTCGTCTTAACGCAACAATTCACTGTTCTCTTTAACCATAAATTCCGGAAATAGATAATTCTGCTGATGGCGTAATAAATTACATTAGTTTTAATTCTTGTAAATTATATCTTTATTTAATTTAGAAAACAGTATTTACAAATAAAATTACGCCTGTATGAAATCTTAGTTTGAGACTATATAAAATATTTCCGATTATCTGTGGGTGGTATGACAGAGTAACGTTACCATCATAATTTTTTGGAATATACATTCTTTTAACTCCCCACACATTTATTTGTACCTTTCGCTCCTGCGTCATGGTGATCTTCAGTATCGGACATGTGGTTGACTTTAGGTATTCTAGGCAACTCCTCAATAATGTTTATCTCCAGTTTAATTTTTTCAGGGCTAATTCTGAATGCGAATACCGAATACATCCGCCATGTTGTGAAGAATTGGGTCTGAAAGGACGACGTCTTTCCGGATCTTCTCTACCTCTTGTTTTTCTATTAACGAGTCAGACCTTTCTCAAGGTGGGTTGAGAAGGCGCAGATGTTTCACCATCTGCCGTCCTCCGTCCATTAGCGGAAATCACGTCGTTGTCATCATCAAAGTGTGTGGTTTGCGCGCTTTCCCCGGTTTTTTATTTTAGAATCGTCGCGGTCCTGGGGGAGCGATCCTGACCCGAACAATCGGGGTAATAAACCAGAAAATACGCGCGTCGTCGCGGGAGATTATTATTATTTTTCTGTCTCTGTTCCGTTCCCTTCTTCCTTTCCTCCGATGCCTTTGTGTGTGTCATTACACTGCGACCAACTGGGGCGTAATGCAAAAACCGCTCTCACACACACACACAAAGATATCGGTGAGGGTAGCTTGGTCTTTGTATTAGACTGAAACACCTGCTCTTCCTCCCTTTATTTCAAACAAAATGACTAAATATGTCTCATTGGCTGAAGAGGACGTCGCATGGTAGGAAAATAAGCTGTTTCCTCTAACATTATACATGTAGAAACGAGTTTGCGAAATATGTAGGAATTATATTCTGAAATGCTAATTCTCCATTTAATTTCCCATCGAAAATATGTGAACAGTCGCCTACGAAATGTGAGTAATGGTGTATACGTCCTGCTGATATTAGGGTTTTGCTTTGTTCTTATGAAGTCTATGGAATACTAAATAATACTAACGTATGAAATTAAAAACTTTCATATTGGTAGGTGATTGGAGAAATAATGGACTGCATGTTGGTAAACGATTTTTGTAAAGAATATTCAGTAGGTAAATATTCTAATACAGGGTCTATAACTGTTTTCAAATGGGAGCCGATCTGACTCACAGCCATCGGGAGTAAAGAAATAGACAAACCTTGCCACAAGTAACAAGTCGGTAACAATCATAATAAACCCATGCTGAGTGGATGATAAAGTTCTACATTTGACCGCTACTAATCATTAATGGTCGTATGTCTGAGAGAGAACCGGACAGAAAATTATAGAAATCGTATTCTTGAGTTCTGGTTACGAAGTGATTTCAGATCAATGACTTCCTCCAACACAATACACTCGTACAAACGAGTTGGGAAATATGTAGGAATGACATTCATAAATGCTAATTCCCCCATGCGAAGTGGTGACGGCTACCCAGATATGGTGAGCATGGTGAGGGGCGACGGGACTCACTATTACCGACTTGTAGAACGAGGATAGTGATTCAGGAAGGTGACTTCCGATTCAACCTCGACAACGGTAAGATCATTTTATTAAAGAACAGAATGTCCCTTCAAAATCAATACGGATTTAAAGTAAATGTTACTCAATCTTTAATTTTGATTTCAGAAGGTCTGATAAGAGATGAGGTAAGCGTATCGGAATATTTGCAGAGGATTCGCCAATGAAACAGTGAAGAATATTTGGATTTGCAGAAATAGTCTCGTGGATTGTTTCAGGGGTTATAATGTCATGGAATCGGGAAGAAGATAAGCTCTGATTAAGGCTCCAAGAGGTTTTACATTACGATGTATATCAGATTCAACCGAGGACTAATCACAATGGATAACTTCTTCGTCGCAGGGCGTAATTGTTTCTTTAATACGTAAATTTAATAGCATTGGGAATTTTTACTATATTCACCAAGTGAATGCTAGAAATATATTTGTCCTGATGAGGATTGCATCTAGTGATGCTACCTCATTACCTCAAAACAGGTCTATTGACCGTACCTCCTTCAATCTTCTATAGTTTATTGGCATCAAAAGTTCATCTGGCTGTGGGTTTGGATGGTTCCCAATTTTTTTGTTATGTTTCGCGGTTCTTCACGAAATTAGCTGTAAGGACGCGCAGATCTTTATGAACGGAGTGGTTTTTTACACATCGAACAATTTTTGTATATGTCAACTGAACCAAATTAGCCAAGATTATGTACGCTCACCTTTGGTAGACACGTTTCCTTCTATCATTTTCCATAGCTCAATCGTATGGGAAATACTTGGTTCAACCTTGAATGAGGCCGAGAAATGTAGCAAGATGCATCCAAAGGACTTTCTCAAGTGAAAAATTGAGGTAAAATGTACAATAATCTTTAATATGGCAAGGGGTTTTGATATCAATATCCTTCAGTCAACAAGGAGAAATGTATTTTAATAAAAATGGGAAATAGTGAAATTTGTGGGAAAGATCGCAACAAAACGCATTTTTGGTTTCACTTCAACGTTTATACAATTCTTCCCAGGATATTTGTCTCCTGTGCTTATGTTTCTTCAATTATATACTAGTCACTCAAGCTGGCGATCTATTGAATCTGTCACTCTGCGTGGTATGTATTAATTGAGAGCACCACCAGTATATCACAACCTTGTTGATGGTTTGTATTTACGCATAATTTTGAGATTCACCTGAGTACCGTAGTATTTCCCTCTCGCATTACTTATTGGAGATTTGTAAAGGACAAGCTTGGAAGGAGGAGTGGACGTGCAACATAGTTTCCTGAGTAGACGAATGCGACGACTTCCACGAAGAGGCGGATATTTGGCAATAAAATGTCCTTCTTGCAGAGAGGCAGGAGGAAGGAGATGTAATATCCAAGTTAATTCAGGAGTCCAGCTCTGGCGATATTGAGAGGTCCATCCAGCTGGAGTCCTTTGTGCGTGCGTCTCCCTCCCCCCTCCCCCCTCTCTCTCTCCTCCTCGCTCTACATCTCTCTCTCTCTCTCTTCGTTTTTTCCCCTTTCGAAGAAAGCTGCCGCTAAATTTCCATCGGCTCGTGGCAATATGTTCCATCCAGGTCGGAGGCAATATAAAGCCACTTAGACTTGCGCTTTGAAGCGATATTAATCCGTCCAAGGAGGAATCCTCCGGCGTCGTCGTCCAGTTGGGAAGTCTATGCAAAATGGACTGTATCCGGACATGGAGTGGGACGTCTCCTTCACGACGCTGAAAATGAAAAGTAAATGGATGACCGCTTCTCCGGAAGTCTTTCCGAAACCAGAGCGGTTTTTGAACTTAACCCCAGCGCCAATCGCTCCTTCGTCGTGAGATTTGAGTGTACGCGGCACAACCCTTGAGAAACCATGAATACGCTTTGCCAATACGTTTTTATTTGATTATTATAATTTTATAGTGAAGGAGCTGTTTATATATATTAGTAAATCGATCGGCGTTCGGACTGCAATCATGAAATAACTTATTGACTCAGCGAGACGTAGAAGTACTTTAATTAATTTAATTGCCGTTGGAAGATGGGATACTACAAGTTATTTCATTACAGACTGCGATGTCCCACGACCTAAATTGCAGATGAATCACGTCACCTTGACCTCTGACATTTCTGCACGCCACCAGAGACCAACTTGACAAGTACAAGTGTTTGTAAAATTATGGTGAAGTAAAAAACTACTGTGTTATCGCCTTCTTACTGCTTACATGTACAATCACTTTTATTTTTGTTCACATCGAAGGATCCCCGTGACTCAGATTGAGTTCATTAAAATTAGTATTATTCTTGGTTACATTAATTAATTCATTCAATTTTCTTTTATAATAAATTGAGTGAAGCAGAAGCAATTCCCGTTCATTCCAGTATTATGATTTTCATTTGCACAAGTGTCACTTGAAGGTTAGGGGCGTTAAGTAATCTTCTATCTAATTCTCCATCTACTGTAGAACTGTTTCCACATAAAATATTTTTGTATGTTACAGCGGCGGGAAAATGTGGCCCCGTTAAAATTTTCGTTTTTTTTGTCAGTGAACCGTAGTACCACAAATGCCCATAATCTATTTAAATTATTCTAACATTGCTCTGGAACGTATCAGAGAGCGAAAGATCTTGAAAACAAAATATTCAATCATTTTCTAACAAGTAAAAACCAAATGTAATTAATACCAAAGAAGAAAATTTAGATGAATTTATAGAAAAACTGAAACAATTATAAGCATATTCGTAACTTAGGTTTGAAAATTTAAAAATTTGGGAATCTACCTTTGCATATTTTGTCAAGCCATTTATTAGTTGCATTTTTGAAGATGGATTTCCAATTACTGAAGACAAAAAGCTTTCGGCCATTGGCCGTCCTCAATCTGTAAATAATATACAACAAACTACAACCATATTCTCTTGGCAACTAATTAATGTATGAATATTCAATACATACAATATACATATATATATATATATATATATATATATGTAGGATGGCCAATGGCCGAAAGTTTTTGTTTTTATTAATGACGATGCAATAAATTAAATTGTAAATCATGTGAGGACTTTTTAATTGGCTGAAAATCTTATATATTATTAGAGATACTACTATACCTTATTCATAAATACTATATTTTTTAAACAATTATTTTATTTTTCGTAATTACATTTTTCTTGTGTGTGCAAAATAATTTAATTTGTGTACTTACAAGTATCTCAAAATTAAAAAATTGGATTGCAGCTTTGTTAAACTTCTGGTATATTACTTCCCCATAGCTACTATTTTATTTCGTGATTGCAAGAATATAAAACCAGGCATATTGGATTTATTTAGTGAAAGGGTAAGAGGAAGTGAGTAGCATGTCAATATGGAGTTAAAGTGGAGATTACTCCAACGTTTCGAACAGCAGGGAAATCTACGTCATCAGGGAAGGAATAGCATTCAGAACTTCAACACGAGAGTCTGAATACTCGTGAAGACGTAGACTTACTATCCTGGGTCTAGAGCGAAAAATCGCAACGTTTAGCATTGTCAACAATTTTCATAAGGAGAGAATGAAAGTCACTCCTCACCGCTTGACTGAAAATGGATGAGTAGAGGTTTGATAAATAATATGTTGTAATTGCGAGGTACAGGAGAAGAGAGTGGAGGCGTGGTTGGTTGGCAGCGCCGCCCCTCCTCCAGAGGGGAGAACCGCAGGGTGGCCAACATTGCGCTCTTAGCAGCCAACAGCCTCCAGAGAGACAGGTCCTCATTGTCCTCATAGCGAGGGGGAAACTAGACTACTCATTACAGGCCTTCATGTCGCAGTGCTTACCTCATCCGACATCATCAATTACTTGCTCCTTTGTACTGCTATCACCTTCTATCCGTACAGACTTCCCTCTTGCTAAATTACTCACTAAACTTCATCCACTGACTGCTTCCTATTTCCATGTGCATTCTTATTTTCACCTTCCAATGCAACACTTAATATTAATTATCATTCCTAATTGTTTTCAATTTCTTACGTATTTATAGACTGTATTGCCATCGTTTCGAACCTTGATGAGCACGTGTGACTGTAAGTTACTTCGCAAGCCGAAGTATTGAGAGGGGTTACCGCACAAGTATGTAGCGTGGATGATGGGAAGGTGATAAGGTGATGATGCTGTATGATACCGCACACGTCGTCCATGCCCTCGCAGGGATTCGAGTCCGGGACGTCTGTGTTGCGCAGAAAGTCGGCCTCTGATATTATCAATTTTTTCATTGAAATTGTTAATATTATCCGAGTTTATATAGATATATGCATTATTTTCATATGTGTCGCTAATTTATTAAAATTAATTTTCTCTTTGTTGTTTCCCAATTTGTAGGTTTTAATTTAATTTTCTAATTTTTAATTTACTTGTATTTACTAATTGTATTTACTAATTTTTCTCTATTAGATTTTATTTAATAATCCATATTTTTCTTGTAACATTGTCATTTGTATGTTATGTCGTTTTATTACATTATGTTTTTCAGTTTTAATCATTTCAAGATACCATTTGTTTATCAACTTATTCTCGTTTGTAGTATCCAATTTTATATAATTTTTTACTGCATATTTCAAATTTTTCACGGAACTGCTACATTAATTTTTCCATATTTCTGTGTCAGTTTCCCATTTTAAATTTGAATTTTTACATTTTTGTATTAATTTTTTCTCAATTGTAGTAAAATTATCTAATTACGTAGGCTTATGTTGTTGTGGTGTTCAGTCCTAAGACTGGATTGATGCAACACTCCATGATAACTTATCTTGAGCAAGCCTTTTCATTTCCTTATAACACCCAACATGCTCACTAATTACTTAGCCTACTCCATCCTTGGCCTCCCTCTTCTGTTCTTCCCCCACACTCTACCCTCTTAAGCTAATTTTACAAGACTTATGTATATGTATAGGCTTATGTATATGTTCCATTTGTTTAGAATAAAAACTATATGCTTTTATAATATAGTTAATAAATGAGTAAGCAGTTATATTGGACTGAAATAAAATTTAATTTAACAATAAAAATTTTGTATAACACGACGTTGTATTGCTTTCATGAATAAAGTAGTTACTTTATCTCATTAGGGATATCATAAATTTAACAAAATTGTTAATATCCCTCTACTAAATTCTTATCCTTAAATGTTTATTTACAATTATATAAAAATTAATTGATTATAATTAAACTATTTCCCTGTTAAATTGTCTAATGGCAAGTTGGATCATATAGTACAAACTTGTTGACTTCTTCTAAATTACTACATCCGTGTTATTTTTTAAATCTTTTAATAACTTAATCTTAATAAAAAATATTAAAGATCAATTTAACGTTTTAGACTAAGATAATGTTATAAAAAAAATAACTGTTTCGATTGTAAAGCTTGTTACATCGACCAAACGAAACGCTCTCTAAAAAACTCGTATCAATGAACACAGAAGTAATTTTAAAATCAGCATTACATTCATTAAGTAAATAATCTCACATTTGATGAGGAATGAAAACAGTATTCCACATTGATGAGAGATGTTACACATCAGTTACAATAACTCGGCCATTTCTGTGAAGAATGCAAAAAAAGTTCAATCGGTAATTATAACATGTATGTAATTATAACATAACTATCACATCCTCCCTAATGTTCTTAGCGTATTCCATGCTTGGCCTTACCACACACACTTCCCACTGATACTAATTTTACAAGACCCTCACGCCTTAAAACATGGCCTATTAATACATCCCTTCTCTTCATCAAAGTCCACCATATTGTTTTCTCTTCTCTTATTCTCAAATGGAAGTTTACTTACGGAACGAAAAAAATAAAAGTGAAAAAAAAAGAAATTTATACGTGCATGTAACTGTATAAAATATGTCATTTTTTATATTTTTTGAATTTATTTTTTAATTTTTACCATTCTGGCTATATAACTATTTATTTTAATTGTCGTATTTAACCAGAAGAAGACTGATGGCATTTCAGAGGTTTCATTATTTCGAAGGAACCAAATCATCATTTATTTTTGATTTTTTCTAACGTTTCTAACTATCAATTCTACATAATCCTGTTCTCCTTTTTCTAAATTATATTTTCTGAGTTTAGATTCAAAGTTTTTTTCCCTCGCTTATCATTTACCATTACGCATCACAGTCTTTAATTTTACATCAGTTTTGTAGAAAGTTGTTAATTTCAAATTGAAGGAGTCATATCTTTTTTCTCGTCATAATGTCAAATTTAGCATAGCAAGGGTAATAATGGGGAATGATTGATAAAAGCAGGCAGAAAGACAGGCCTTGTCTAGAATGAAAGATTACGAGAGTAAATGAAGACAACTACACTCTGAAGGAAGGTTAGGTAGAGATTGAGAGGGCGAGCAATTTGGAGTGAAGTTTGTGGTGAAGTCTGAGTAGAAGGGGGAAGTCACGATGTCCAGGAGTCTCGCGGGAAGCTTGTTAACAACATTGAAGGGACAGAACGGAGGAGAAGACGGCAAAAAAGGAGACAGAAAACTTGGAGTACCTCACTTTAGGGTGAGAAATGTTCTTAACAAGGGAATCGCTACCATTTGCCACTTCGACGTGCTGGAGTCTTCCCCATCCCTCAACACTTGACGATAGCGAAAAAGTCAACTTCATGCTGTCATGGAATTGTGAAATATTTGCTAATATATAATCCGCTAACTCGTGGAGTAATTAGAAATAAAATGACGCCGATGTTAAAGGTTCATTGCTAAAGTAAACAACACATGGTCTACTAGACTAATGTCGGCTTTAAAGCAAACCAATATCATTTATTCAGTATTTATTCGATGCACGAATCTCTTCCCTCCGTTTTTTCTGCGGATCGTTGTAACACTGATCACTCAAACTCGACCTTTAAACAAAATCCCTTATCAACAAAAATCATGTCGCTTGGCAATTTATTTAGTTATCTTAGTTCTAACTTTTCTAAAGATAATTGAGGCAGAAAATTAAACATTGTCAGAAATAAATAAGAAGTGGCAAGGAGACGAGGAGAACCGCGCCACACAGAACCGAGATGAGATGACGATGGCCTGTTGTAGATTAATTGCACGGGGAATGTATTGATTATAGCCCGAGGGGCGTCGTTCGAACCTGGTTGGAGCTTACAGGTAAACCATCATGTAAGGGGGCTCAATCAAGGTTTCTGAAACACGTCGAAATCGAATCCATTACGTAATTGTAGTTCGAGAAAGGTTTGACACCAAATACTCCCTTCCCAAATATTAAAGTGCGAAAATAAGGACTTAACATATGTACTAAAAGATGCTTCAAATAAAAAATTCTTAGAACAAGCAAAACGGTCTGAATTAATTTCTTTTCTTAGTAGTAGTAATAGCTTTTGACCTTTGAATTCGAAATGGTCCATGCAAATGATAAGCTAAAAGTGGTATATTGCAATAAATATATGGGGGAGAAGTTTATTAATATAGCTAATATTTGCAAATTATAACTGGAAAAAAGTAAATTTAAAATCAAGTAGACATTTATTTTATAAGTACAATATTTAATAAATGATATTGGTAAAATCCAAAAGAAAGAAAATAAATTTATATGAAAAGGTAGAGGAATGACATTTGATATTATAATGAAGCGGTAGAGCAATAATAAATTTGTGATTTACATGAAACTCATTAAAATCAGGATCACCTGTTGGGTGAACCAAAAGAGGCAACGATTTCTATGGCAAATAGGTTTTAAAAATCAAAGGCAATGATACCGTCAAAGACTGCAGCTGCATTCTCTGGCGGCGTTTTTCTTTGGTTTTCTTCAGGCATCGAGAATGATCCGGTTGTATGAATAACGCCTTGGGCTATAATAGTGGAGGTCCCTACTAAGAAATCTGCATCTCCAGGGGTCTCAAGAGCGACTCTCGGTTTTCATTATCACTTGTCGGCGGCTTGCAATTTTGTAATCACTACGCCTAAAAATCTCTCTCCACGTAACCTCGGAAGGTTTCAGAATTATCCTCCTCATTTCCAGTAGCCAATCAGCTGCAATTTCAAATGCCATCCATTTTCAAATTTTTGCACAATTGCAGCTAATAGGAATATTGCTTGACCGGAGGAAATCCTTCTCAAATTAGGTACGGGTGGAAAAGATCCTTTATGGTATCGTGAAAAGGATGGGTGTAAGTACTGCCCACACACACACACTTCAGAATTTTACTTCACGTATTTTTACTACCTTTCAAAACATTTAAACTTTTTAAAATACTGTAGATTAGAATAGCTACGGTTTTTAAGATGCATAATTCTTACCCATTCATCTAATTAATCACTAAAACATTAATTAATCATTCTATTGCACATTGACGCTCGTCAAGTGACTATTAAACACTTCCAAGTAGATGAAAAGTGTTTTTAACTTTAGATTTGTTGAAAATAGCAGCACAATACTTACCAACATCATTTCTTTCATTTCTATCAGAAACTATTTTATTTATAATAGTCTTACTCTGAGTTTTATTTTACTTTGATTTTTTCTTCATATAAGATCTTAGTTATTATGAAATGAACGTCAATGTTGTGTTGCTTTACAGTGATTTGATGAAGAGGTAATTTCATTGGATTTGGTTTTAATGCTTAATTTGTGATTATAAATTCTGATTTTCAGAAAAGTCGAATTCATTCATGTTTATAGTTCATATAAGGTATGTGAGGAATGTTGATTCAATTTAACCATTTTTTTCGATTGTAACCTTCACAAAACTGAGCAAAATAATTCGTATTAATTTGAACAAGAAGGTAATTATTTTTTTTATTACCGAAAAGAAACGAAAAGCCATTAATAACAGATTCTTTTTGGAGTGTAAAGCTTAGACGTAATTTCGATGAAACGAGGGGAAAACTCGGGTGCGAACAAAGAATCAAAGTGTGTTTAGTTAAGCAGAGTTAATTGGTCTATAGCTGAGGTGGTTAATGAGAGGACGACACAGACTTAGTAGTTCCCTTCTCCGTCAGGAGCGTGAGATGAATATTTGAAAAGTGGTGCGGTGAGTCAGCGGTGCCTTGGACCGTGTAACTCGAGCTGAATCACTCTTCGGCCAGCCCTTTGCAGTCCCACAGACTACTCACTCACACACATCACACACACACACACTCACCAATTAAAAAACACACAGACAACATCAGCTTCCTCGTCTCCTCTCCGTCTCTGCTTCCATACTCACTTTCTACGTCCAATATTTTGGGAATTCCTTCCTAACATATTTCTTGCCAAGTTAAACTTGTTATTTCCAACTTAGCCATCGAAGTAGTTGGATTCAACCAATCTACAGACGTATCAGCGATGTTTCGGTGTGTTCTTAAATGCGCTTGCTTCTCGGTGAAAGTCAAAATGTCAATTTTCCTTTTGAACTATAATTTCAGTTTAGGGAAAGCATAGAATGTGATACGAGAAAATAAAATATCTATGTTTTAATTTCTGTAAAATTCTGGGATTTCAGCTATGAAACAGAGGTATTAAAGAAGGGGGATGCTCCAAAGACGAAATATAGTTGGAAAATAGTTATTTTTTTACGTTCTAGGCTTGCAAACATTACCGTGTTTGAAATTATAAATGCCTGTATCACGGAAAAATTGCATGATTGAGAAAAATCAATGTCGCTTTTGAATTCAGGATCACATACTATTAATTTTAGAGACAAAAAAGGTGGAGGAAGTTTTTTCTTTTAAAAGAAACAGACGTTGATGAGTTGAAGGTTACATGAGGATAATCCTGAAATAGGCAACTCCCCTAAATAGCATATGGAGGGAATTAGAGTAAGGGGGAATATGTAAGGTAGAGCAAGGTAGCATAATTTAAGGTTTCTACCCGGTGTTTCATCAAAAGATGTGCAGGAAAACCTCTAAAAAAACCTGCATCGGGTATGCAGGTTCTCATGCCCTTCCGAATGACGGGAGATGAGTTTGCTAGGGGGTCGCAGCATTCCCTTCTCCGTGTCTCAACCAGTTTTAAGAGACAATTGGCCCACTGATCCAATGGGATCAGCGGACAGCCCTTACCGTATGTTCAAGTTCTTCGACCCCAGTACATACACCTCCTAATATAATGAAGGTACCTTGGTATTTGAGAACTTCGAAAAAACCAGAGAGAGAACGAGGCAACCCAAAGATAAACCCCGCAATCAATCTGGGGAGAAATATCTGTGAGAGAATGCTCCCACAAGCATCATTTTTTGGGGGTGATCCTGAAACAGGCAACTCTCCTTAATAGCATAGGATGTGGAAGGAGTAACAGGCTACTTGAGGGTAATAACAATCAAGTTATATTACTTAATGTTCATTATTTAGTTTATGGTTATTGACGTACTTCGAACTACTTGTCACATGGTACGTTATATTTTTCCATAAATTATAATAACATATATACTTAATATTTATTGTTTTGTTTAAGGTGCTTGAAGGTTAGTGTTACTTAATAACCGTAACATACTGAAGAAGACACAAGTATATAAAGTACTTTTTGGGCCACCGAAATAAATATCAACCGTTTGCTTCCATTAAACCGAGTTTTATATATTTATCAGTTATAGTCTTAGTACACTCCGATTATTAGTTTTCACTTCTCCTTTTTTCTTATTACAGTCTTCCTCGTCAAAAAACTGGAATGTTTTACTTAATTTTCAATTCCATATTTATTCTCACAGCTTTTGGTCCATCATCTCGTTTTTATTATTACGCTCTATCACCTTATTCCGTTTACTTTTCTCCAAAATTCTGTATAACATTTCAGTGCTGTATCTATAACCGTTTCAGAGAAAATAGCACCTATTTTAAGTTGCAACGTAGGGCCACTTGACTACCCATAACTTTTTCGGGTGAATTTCTTGACGTACAGCATATCTAGAACTGAACAAAATATGTTAGATTTCGTCAGTGTTTTCGTAATTGTTTTAGATAACCAAGTTGCTGTAACAAAAGTTCGTGTTATAGTGAACTCCGACCTATCCCATCTCCAATTATAGGGGAGTGGACTTTTTTCTCTAGAGCCGTGCTGGACGATTACTCCTTCGGA
This sequence comes from Eucriotettix oculatus, assembly GCA_034510155.1. Lineage (NCBI taxonomy): Eukaryota > Metazoa > Arthropoda > Insecta > Orthoptera > Tetrigidae > Eucriotettix > Eucriotettix oculatus. The sequence continues at coordinate 91,458,122 of CM067378.1, read as the reverse complement.
ACAATACTGTAAAGCTTCCCGCTGCACAATGCAATTATGGAAAGTGAAATGCGTAATTGTTGCTGGAGTGAGTTATTTCTCGTCGTGGCGGTGGCAATGGGAAAGCAATTGACTTGGCTTGCACCGCCGCGGGGTTACAGCAGCCAAGCCAGGGTAAGGGTGCATCTGTTTGAGAGCCGATACCACGTGATTGCTTCCTGGAGGGAGAATCCGCCACGCAATCAGCCCCAGCCTCCTCCTTCCCGTTGCTCCCACGCAACCGATATGAGCTCCTGGAGCCTGGATCCTCTCACTGTACCACACTTAACACTCTCACAAATTAGGTGGTCCTGCATTTTGTAATAAAACACAGAGCCGAAATTCTTCTTCTTTGTATATGTATCTTTCTCGAATATTCCGGCGCCTTATTAGAGGAACTCTGAGAGGAGGAGATGCAGAGAAGGGAAGAGACTTTAGATTATGTCAATTTTTTGGAAGTTCAAATTTTTTATTCCAGTTTTTCATTGAGTTCGGTTTAAAAAATGACGGCCATTTCTAACCGCACGCTGTATTTTTGTGTTGCGGCTTTCTGGATTACTCAGCACTGGCTTGTGATATCTTCAGTACATACAATTCCTTGGGTTTTGAAAAATGACGAGGAAACCTGTCCGCTTAAGAAAGTTAAGGAGGAAAAAGAGATTTCTGAAAGACGTTCATCATGATACGGTATGAAATCACACATCATTTTACACAACCCAAGCTACTGCAAAAAAAATGCCTACAACACTGATTTAGCCATTTCTTACTTCTGTTTGGACCTATGAATGACAACCACCGAGGTTGCAGATCCTATTACTTGGATCCTCATACTAATCATGGGTCAGGATGAAAACCTCGAATTCTTCCAAGCTTATTCTGATGAATGGGTTCAACGATGGTGTAAATATAAAAAAATATATCATGACTATTCTAACGATAAAACACATCTACTCGGAAATTGGCGGTACGAACCAATAGCAAGCTACGTGAGGTTTACAGACAGGGGTAATAAAATTAAGACACAACGGCGATAGTTCTTTTCCCACGTCCCGTGAAATTAGGCAACAGCGGATGGTAAGGAGGTTGGTGTTTTCTCAAAATCGTCGGTGAGGGGGACAAACGGTTCCTCCCAGAAAGGACAGACATTAATTTTGATTAGACGATATAGAGCCCCGCTACCGACGGAATACAAAATAAGACAGTGGGGAAAAATTATTAAAAGCCTCAGCACAAACAAATTTTAGAGTATTAAGGAAACGAGGAGCTGGACATTAAGGACGTGGAGGTGTTTATGCTTTGAACATTATGGAGATGATGGTTTGATGATTCAGGACGTGGAGGTTATGATCAAAGGTTAAGATTGGGCAGTTAAAGATTCGAAATCGTCCTGACCACGGACAATAACAACGGCAGTAAGGCGTGATCCAGTCCGGAGCAACGAGGAAGTGGCAGCTGGAAGATCCAGGCAAGCTGAGATGACACGGTAAAAGTCTCTGATTGTAAACTTTTGTCGATTTCCTGGTACTGCCAGTTTCGAGTAGGATTATTGTGTTAGTTATTCTGCTCTATGAGAAGACCCATTTAAAACGACCCTTAGTGAAGACTTTGTTATAAGGAAATTAATTTGTATAATTTTGTATATATACGTAGTGTTTATCATAAAAAATTGCCAGTTTCTAGCTTTAAAATGAGCAAATTGATATATATATGTTAATTTGATAAATATCATTAAAAATAAACAGTAATATTCCTCCTCGTCCCTATTCAATTCATTATTTTGGACGGTAGTGTTGTATAGAAGGCAGCACAAGGTATGATCAAGAATGATTCCATTGTACAATATTAATTTTTTATAACACAGGAGGCATCACAATTTGAACCATGCTCGTGATTTCAGTTTTCTTCCATCAGCCGCTGAATATTTCGTTGCCGATCATCAGTCATCAATATTCCGCTATAGGAGCTACAAAATATAAGTTTCGCCCCAAATTATACACTCTGTATCTTAATAGGTACAGACTTTTCTCATGCGTTTTCTCATGCGTTCCTTTGGTCTTAACTTTTTTCTCGTATTATTTTCGAATTATGTATCATCACGTTTCCTTTATTTCTTTCTCTTACTACTAACGCAGTTTCCTCTTTTTGTGTGAGGATTCAAGTATGTTTTGTAACATCATAGATTTTTCCTCAGTACAGGCTAAGAAAGCAATGACGTTCTCTGTTGAAGTGCCTCTTATACTCCCCGCAACTGTCTCTCTCACATTTCCATCTCAGCTTTATGCAATTATTTACAGTTGAATGACCACTCGACGTCCACACTTTTATCCTCCCCTACCCTTCCTTGTGACAGGAGGCTGTCGACTTCTCTTTTAAGCGCTGTATCGGATCCGAGGAGAATCAATTAAAGTTTAATCCGGAACGCGCTGCGCAGCCGTTGTCCTCGTCGTCGTCGTCGTAATGAGACTCGTCACGAGGACGCGATGGCGCTGGCGAGGGTGCACACACGATCCCTCCGGAAACCGGAAGTCAGGGGAAGATCGCGTTAAACACGCCGACAATCTGCACGGAAACTTGGCCGACGGAGCTCCTCCTCCTCGTCTCCGCATCTCTCTAACTAGCTTCGAGGACTCTCAATATCCAGTCACTCGGGACTTGGTCCTTCCGTATCACAACAGGTGCTTGCCTCAGCGCTCAGGGACATCACAGTGTCCTTTCTAAAGGCACGCTCACGGAAAAAAATAACTGGTGAGTTAGTGATGCGGCTGGATTTCCCGAGATTGGCCCAGAAGATTAGAAAAGGTCCTATTCACGCTTCATTACTCATCAAATAGGCTGTTGTAGATCAAACGGCGATTTTAGTTGACATTTCATTTTAAAATATTTACCATATTATCAGTTTTACTCACTATTACCCAACTATCAATAATTTACTAAAATGTAGGCCCACATATTAACTATTGATGACTATCGTTGATTATATTATTAAAGCAAACCATGGATTGAATTATTATCAGAATCCTGATAAGCATTTTACACAATATTCGCTATTTCGTTAAACTACATATTTATTTCATAATTTTTGTTATAATGGTTTGTAGAATTTATATAGATTAAATACTTTGAAAGAACCTGTCAAATCAAATCGAAGGTTGACCTGCAGAAGATAAAGTGTGAATTGGGACTTACCCAATCCTTTTGGCCTCGCACGTACCATGCTACCTGCTGCTCCGACATTCCAGCCGCAGTCACCGGTTGATTATACGATAGAAGATAATTAAAAAGGAGGATGATGGCAATCATAAGAGCAGGGTAATTTTCCTTCTTGGTTTTCCTCTTTTTCTCCAAATAGAAATAATTTTTCCGTTCCTGATTGATTTCTTATCTTCCACATTCAACTGTGAGCCATAATTCCCAATCTTACATTTCGTTCCAAATATATTTTTGTCCCGTTTCTTACATAATTCTATTTTCCATCTCTTCTCCGATTCCCCAGATAAAAACAACAATCTTTTTTTAAAAAATAGTAGCATTGTAATTCGATTAACCCTTTCTTACTTTTTGAGAACAGGACGGCGATCGTGTCTTTCCTCCTTCATTTCCCAATCACATTGCTCCTTTCCACCTTTTCCTTTGCGATTCAATCCGTTCCATAACTCGATAGTTTAATTCCATAATATAATACTGGGAGTATTCCTTTTTTGTTAATTGGAAGTGAGGGTTGTGTTCGTTAAGGGGGAGGAAGAGAGAGAGAGAGAAGGAGAGAGAAGGAAGGAAGGAAACCATTGCTGCTAAGCGGAGCGGCATAACTCTCGCCTGTCTCGACCGATTGTATTTAAAAAATAATAGACTTGGAGGGTTCTAATTTCTTGTTCTGCCTTCGTTAAATTTCATATCGGAGCGAGTTTCTAATTTAAAATTCAAAGTTAGGGACAGTTCTTTTCTTCACAAGTGTTGGTCGAGTGCGACTCGGTTTGAATTAAAAAGAAAAGAAATATACATAAAGAAAAAAGAATTCTCGTTTCCTTTAGAGAAAAGAGAGAGAGAGGAAGAAAGAAGTGGGATGGGGAAAACAATTTGAAAGAAAGTCGATGCTTGAGGAAAGGCGAACCATTCGTCTCACATACAAGAAAAAAAGGAAGTAGGGCCGTTATTAATTTCAACGCGGCCAGAATAAAATTGTGAAAACTCGCGAAATAATTTATTACAAAAACAGGAACATTTTATTTTAAGGTACCATTACTGAGCCTTGTATCTATTCGGTTTCCTAGAAGTCTAATGTTCCATTCAATTTCATTTTTTCACTCCGTTACTCAACACATGAAGTGCTTCGTTTTGTCCTCAATTTTACTACATCATCATATAATCAGAGACTTAATTAAATTTCCTCTTGTTTCGACTAAAAGAATAGAACAAATTAGGAATATAAATTGGCCAAAAATATAAAAGTATAAATTATTTAGTGAATAGAAAAACATAATTTCATGAAAAATTAAAGGTCCAAAAGTAGAAATTAGACAACAACCAGGGTTCATCGAAGGACCCACCGACACTACTAATAGGTTTTCCAATGATGTTTATAATAGTAATAGTTCAAATTGTGACTTTTGTTACATCGGCGAAACGAAAATAACTTCGAATATTCGAAAGGTTGAATTATATATATTACATTTTATATATTAATATTAGAATTAAAAATCTTATTTTAAGCTGTCAACATGTATACTCACCACTATAACTAAGTCGTAATCATAGTTTCTATTTTGAGAACTCCTCCTTTTGATATGGTGAATCACTTTATTGTAAAAAAAATTTCTAAGTGTGGTATATTAAAAAATATTGAAATATCTACTAAGTAGATTATATAATGCCTCATTTTAATTCCTTCGGTCCTTTTTTTAATTTTAGAGCTTAATTTTAATTTCCAGTGTTCATATTTTTGCTGTTGTAAAGAGATGAGCTCCGTTGATACGTCTGGCTATTCTAAATTTCTTTGTAATTTTATCTCAATTTGATGGTTTAGCTGTTTTTATAAAATGGGACAACAACGCTTGACGACAGTTTCGCACACTTTCTAGTCTTTTTCAGAAATGCGCAACGGTAAAACTTTTTCCAAAAACGTGATGTATAATTGTCTGTCCCGTTGTTCTCCTTGGCATTTTAGTAGTTAACCTCAGAGTTGTGTGGTAGAGATGAGAGAGAACCTGATTTATGGAGGATGGGATTCAGCCGCTGCTGGCTGTCAGTATCTGTTTAATTCGTTGACCGCATTGTTCGCCAAGACAAGGAGCCCCATTGTTCGGCGCAGCTCATTGTTAGCTGTGCGCGTAATGAGGTGCGAGGTCCATTGTTGCCGACGTGGAGGCCGAGCGGAAGGTAATGCGTCGACGTCGACGCCGGAAGCTCGCACACGCACACCGCACGGTCAACCGCAGCGACCAAGGAACTGTTCCACGCTGCCCTGCATGGAACCATCACTCTTCACCAATAAATAACAGGGATCTACGTGGAAAGCGTCTCTATAATTATTACCATCAAAGGACCTGAATTTTTTTATCAACAATCGACGGTGACACAAGCAACAATTCTCACACCTAATCCACCTAAGTTCTCTTCATAGAAATACTACAATTAATCTGGCGTTTATAAAAATAACAAATAAACAACAACACAGTGAATAATTCAAGAATTGACTATATTATTTAACATTAGATGTGTTACAATGTTTCGTCTGCGATTCTCGGACTTCTTCAGATAAAACAAAATTATGGTATTACATGTTCTTGAATAGATGCATATATCGCGATATAGCGCGATATTTATTTTATTATTTGTAAATTAAAAATTAGCAAAGGAGATGAGCAGAGAGGGGCTGTAAGCCTCTGGAATGCCGTCAGATCACGTACAAATCTGACCTGGGAAGAAAGATCAACGGAAACAAACAATATTTGAAATACAATATGATGTCAATTATTTTTAGAGTTTTGGAATATTCTTTATCTATACGTTACACCAAAAACAAAATTGCAATAATTGAAATGAATAGTTTTTTTTCTGTATGGGTTGCTGAGCGTCGAGATCTGTCCTTTCTACAGGAATTTAAAATGCGGAAAATATCGTCGTGAAAATTCGAGAAAATATAGTACAGACAATTGATAAACAATCCTGTGCCACAGTTTTTGCGCTAAATATATGATTTTTTGTTATTTTAAAATTTACAAAAATAATTCATTAATTTTGTTTGGAGATGATCCGATCGCATATTCAATTACGATCTGTTTATAACGAAGAAAAAGTAATGTAAACAGTTTCTGTTGTTTGATCCACTAAAACTAGAACACTGCGAAATATGAGGTTGGATAAAAAATTTGTCCGATTTAATATTTGTTAAATAATTGTGAAACAAGGGTGTTGTCGAGTATGTTACAATACGTACATTTTTAGAGTGTAAATGATCTTTTCTTTTATTATAATGTTATATTTCTAAATAACAGTCAGGAAGAGAATAATTGAAAGACCATTTTGTTTGTAAATTGCACATCTTAAAGCTGCATATTTGCTGAATTGACCTCTTGTCTGTCTGACGGAAGAACGTGAACACGATGGACGCTTCGCTGCTGTGTAGTGTTGGAGTACGTGGATTGGATGACACTGCATTAGCAATTGGACGTCGAGGAGAGCCTCTCCATTCCAGTCTCGTGACAACTCGAGATTATCACTCGACTCTGGAATACAACCATCAAGCTCCGAAAGGAACAAACGTGCAAACTAATCGCTCAAAGCCGTGGCATGTTTGTGGAACGGATTACAATTTTTCCACGGGTCGAGACATTTCGACCCTCCACTACGGCGTCATCTTCACGTCAATCTCCAAACATTAGGCAAAATGAGAGGGAAATAAACTGATACACAGCAATCACAATGAATAGAAAAACAAAATAAAGAGTAACAAAAAATTCCGATAAAAATGTAATAATTGTGTATATCTCCACCAGTATTACACTAATTATTTCGAGACCATTCAGTGCATTGTTGTTGCCTTGCAACTATGGTAAGGAGAAAATGGCTTACTCAAAGATGGGTAGTGAAGGGAAGGAATTAATATGCTTGACGAAAATAGGAAAAGTGAGATGAACAGCATAAATAAAGTTGCAAGAGTATGATTAAACAACATATAACTTATGCTATTCCCGTACTTAGCGTAATAGACTTACACAATGCTTCAAAAGTAGAAGCGAGAGGACGAGAGTTCTCTGTTCACTCAGAGAACGAGATGACCTTAGACGCTATGAGCACGATCGCGCTGAGTACGACGCCACAAAATAATACCTAGAGGAAATATTCAAATAGTGATGAAAATTAGAATAGTTCTAAATGAAAATTGATTATATAAAGTAAAAAGTAAAACCGAAAAAGAGGAACTAACGTTAGCGACATATTTGGCTTAATTCTCACATTGTCAGTCTTACTCGCTTATTTGTCGATCAGGTCCTGTCAATTGTTTTTCATTTTTCATATTTAATCCGCAATATGAGTTTTGAGCTCACTCTGACTTATCAACATTGACATTTTGTCCAACTATTTATTTTATGAATTAATTTTCTATTCCTTTAAAATGCAATTTCAACTCAACTTCCACTAATTATTGAAAGCGTCTTCTTTTCTCTTCCTTCGAACTATAATGAATTTACAAAACATAAAATGAAAAGACATCGATAAATGGAAGCAGGTGCTCAGAACTGCTCATCGGAGGGAGGGAAGAAAGATAAACGGATGTGGCTACACTCACAAGAGTAAAACATGGATAACGGCGGTAAAAAAGAAATATTAAAGTGTTGTATTCAGCAAAAGAAAGTAAATTAAGAGTAACATTTTCAGAGCATGTTTCTTGACTTGCCAGAAAACCTAATTCTTAATAGTAATAACTGTATTGAAGGAATCCAATGTAGCGTAGAAAATTCGAAGTTTTTGGTAACATCTTGTTTGCAGTAAAACTTGAAAAACGCGCTTTTAATTTTTTAAGTGTAGTCAAATATAAGGAAACGTGCACCGTGTGATTTAACGTCTTCTTGCATAAAGATCGAATGTTATGTCAGATACATTCTGGTCCAGATGGTCCGAAGTCTCATGAGTTCGTTAGGCAACAAAGGACACTTGGGACAAGTGTTTAACCATCATAATTGCTGGTACAAGTACGGAGATTCAATCGATATTTCTTATTAACGTAGAAGTGTGAAAAGACCTTTCTTTGGGTTTGGCTTTTCTCTAATTGGTGCTCGAGTTGATTGGACCGGATGGCCAGATTTTTCCCCTCCTCCTTGCTCAGCCGCGTTGTGTTGAAAAGTCGATTCTAAAAGTCACATAAATAGAATCGCAATTACGGTTAAACGGCGCTTGCGGCCACAATGGGGGCGTAATGGGCTCAGGAAGAAGAGAGAAGAGGAACGTTCTCCATGGTCATTGTCTCGCTCGTAGTCGCCCTCTGGGAAAAACTCTCGGTGGATCCCCTCCCCCGCCCCCTACTACTCTCTCCAGCAGCAGCGGTGGTAATGAGCACACCACACACATGGACAGCCAACTGTCGTGGTACACCTTCATTCAAACTTCATTCCTGCCATTTCATTTTCATACAACAAACATTTTTAAAATATTTAGAACCTATAATGCATCTCATTTTCCAAGACCTAGTAAGCGACTTTCATAGACTTTGTATTTAAAAGGCATTACTAATCACAATACTCAATTCTTCTTGGGCTAGGTTATCTGCAAGCCAGCTAGTCCATGAAAATTATTTGGAGCAGCTGTCCCATCAACATTTTGAAAAAAAATTTATTAGAAATTTTATTATAATATATGTAACTCAAATTTCTACTTTGGACCTGTAAAATATAATAACAAAAATATGGAATTTAAGAAAATTAAATGTCGAAATGGAGCTGCTTGGCACAGAGCATTCTTTTACTCGAGAATTATCAGGATTAATTACTATCGAAGGGGAGGGGGTATCAGATATCTGGCTCAGTGTGTTGATCCAGAAAGACGACCCTGTTTCAGTTCTTCGAACGTTTCATAACCTACTTTAAGGTTTCAAGGATGACTTACGGGAATTTCTTGTGGATTTCTAAGATGGCAGGTAGCAAGTTGTTGCTTTCCTTTCCTCATAAAAGGGTGTGATCTCAACAGGCGGAAAACAGGAGATTTTGTGACGTCGACCGACGAGGAAACCCAATCCTATTTAAGCAGAGACTTTTGCCTGATATATCATAATTTTTGTGCAGATTTGTGAAATTACTGAAACCGTAATCTTTACTCTTCCTAATTCTTCTTCCAATTTTCGACCAACATTTCTACCAGCTTCAGAGCTTGAACTCAACTTAAGTATTCATGGTTCTTCTCCTTCCGCTTCCTTTCAAATTTCGACCAACACTGACTATTTCACTTCCTCGTCACCTCGCAGCCAAAATCTCCTTTCCCCTTCTACACAGTAAAACGCCGCTCCACGTGGCATGTCATCACTTTTCGTAATTAATTTCTGACGACCGCAGGATCCGTACTTTAGCAGGAAGGGGTTGGCCATGAGGAAAATTTCATAGGTCATTGAATCCTGGTGGTCAAACGTCTTTAATCCCACGATATTACTGGAACTCACGAATCTCCGCGACTTCATGGCGCCTCTCTAATCCCAGAATTTCCTCATCTCCGAATATTGACGTTGAATTTTCTGAATTTAATTCGTCCTAAAAGATGAATTATAATTGAGGAGGGTTCTTCTGCGGTTTCAAAAGTATCACGTGAATTTAAAAACTCTGTCAATGTAAAGTGCCAAATTTTAATTATAGAAATGAAATTTTTTCCTGATTATTGTTTCTACTGTGTCTACGTTAAATTCCTTAGTAACAAGGAAACAATATTTTCGAGATGTTTTAAAAAAAGTTATTATGATTACGTATTGTTTAGCGTTAAAGTAAAGATGTGCGTTTTACGTCAATTTTTTACGGGTTTCGTCTTATCAAAGTTTTTTCTTATCCTATGTAGTCTCGGTCCCAAAGCCCTCGGACATTTGGGGGTTTACTGCAAATAAATAGGATAGAATTGAAAAAAAAATTAGCCTTCCTGAGAGTTTAACATAATATTTTAAGAGCGTGTAAACGTTTCACATTGATAATTCCTTGAGGACTGAGGCTCCGATGAAATAATTATTTAAAGAGCACATCAATAAATGTGCAACTGTGCAATACCAAACATTGCAGAATAACTGAAAGCACGACAGAGCCTCGGAATCACGATCGCAAACGCGGATAATAATAATTCCGGGTCGTACATGAACCAAACAAAGAGCATCTATTGACACTTATGAGGAGCGCCGTGCGTCGAACGTCCACTACGCTGTTGATTGAAGAACTGGGCGTCGAATTCATGGAAGTGGTGTTTATATTTTTTCCGCGTGGAATATCCATTTAACTGGTTCTTGGTTTTGGCTTTTGTGAGTGCGTACGTGGGTTTTCCGTTCGCAATGGCAGCCGCCAGCGGAGGCGGGCATCAGCGCCGCTAGAGGACAATAGCGTCCATTGACCGGCCATTTACCACACAAATGAGATTTTGAGCGGCGGCCCTTTGAAGTCGATTGTGTTACCGGGGCGGTAAGTCTCCATGTCTGAGCTATTTATTTATACATTGTTAGCGGTCATTAGATTACCGAGGATCCCGTCTATCAAAGCAAGGATTACAGGGTAAACATTACATTGTGTTTGTGTGGATAGAAGACAATCGCGTGTGCGGCGGGCCACACACCACCCTTGACCCGCCCGAGTAATCGAGTGAGCTTTCACGACCGCAAAAGGGAAAAAAGAACGGCAATACTAACCATCGCCCGCCGATGAAATATAATCTAGATAGTGGAGGACACAATGAAACACTCTGTGGGTGGCAGAAACTGCCACTTTGTGCAGCGATTGCATGGGCCACACAAAAGAAATAATCCTGTTTCGAAAAATGTATCTCCTTTCCCCTTGCAAGAGGACATCGTCTCCATTTCCATCCGTACGTTTGTTCTTTGATGTGTGAATTTACTTACATCAACATCAATGTTGCACTGCGTTTATTACAAAATAAAACGTTAAAATACAACATTTCATTTATTATCTTTTTTGTTAAAGATGAATATGGAAACGTTGGAAGGAAAGAACACGATTTTTTTTCTGTTTTTGCTTTCCCTTATAATGGAATCAATATTTCAAGGCGCAAGGATTATGCTTGAGGCTCTTTGAATATAATATGAAATAGGGTTTACGTAAAAATATCAATTTAATTTATAGAAACATGCAGAACGTGGAACTAGTTAATTTCACTTTTAATACCATCATTTAATGATGTTTTTATTGCAAAAATTACAATAGTGAAATTTAGAGCCAATATTGGCTGACCAGACAAATTTATCGCTTAAGGAATTATTTTAAACGTTATCATTCAAAATCAATCAAATATGCCACAATAAGGAAAAGTATAATAATAATAGTACCGTTGTCATCATAAGCTCCTGAACTGAATTGAGTGACGAGAAATGCTTTAATTTTTGTATTAATATTGAGGTTTAATTAATTCTATAATAATGTGTTTACTGAATTAAAAATTTAAAACACTAATAAATATGTAATGAAGTTACATTGAAGTGAATTAAATACACAATTATACCTAAACGTTAGAAAAACTGTCAAATAAAGCGAATGAATTTACGAAAAATTACAAGTAAAGCCTAATTAAGCCTAAACGTTCGGCCCCCTTGTAGGTTGATTTACATTTTGTTTTCTTCTCATAAAAATTTCAAAATTTATTATTACCTGAGGGAGTCTCAAATACGGCGACGAAACGTCGGTTTAATTTAATTGAATTCAATGCTTCTTACATTTCTTACAATCGAACGATTTTAAGACATCTTCACAGCGGTACGATTGACTACTCTCTATAGTTTCGTCGAAGAAATGTAGACCAATAAAATCAGCTTAAACGTTCATTGAAAACAAAGCTCTGATTAATTAACAAATACATCTTATTATGCTGTGTAGGACGCGCAAGGGTTGGAATAATTCATCGGTAAGCTAGACCGAAACTATTTACAGTTCAATACCACGTAGAAACTCAAGAGAGGAAGCAGAGAGTTAGGAATTAGAAAAACTGAAACAACAGGAGGTGCTTCAGAGTTTCATAAAAAGATATCAAGAGTAGATTAACAGAGGAGGACCGTATAGAAATATAAATGGGATATCTTGAAGAAAGAAATGTCTAGAGCAGCCGAAGAAGAAACAGAAAGAATAGCTCAGACCATGGATGACTCAAAAAATAATAAAAATGATTGATTAAAGGCGTAAGTATAAAAAAAGGGAGAGATGAAAATGGTAAAGAGCATTACAGACGCTTGAAGAATGAGATAGATAGATATAAATGCAAAGCGGTTGAAGATTTCATGGTGAAAGGGAAAATAGACGCAGCATATAAGAAACTTAAAGAAATATTCGGAGAGACGAAGAATATTAGCAAGAACATCATCCGATTTTGCATATTTATATATTTCCGCCGCCTTCACCTCCACCCCTGTGGCTGGTCGCCGTGTCTTACCCCTACAGTGCTGATTTCGGAGTCAAAAAGACCGTTTGTGCAAAATTTGTTTGAAATTGCTCCACGAGTTTGATTTTTGTATGCGGAACGTCCATACACAAACACACACACACCTGCGAAATTTGAGCTCTTTTTACACATAAACAATTAATTTCATTTGTAAGAATAAGGTTCCATCTGGTTGGTCTGATTAGCGCGAAATAATTTTTAATTATTTAAGAAACATTATATTTTAAGTACTTACAAAATATACAAAATTGTTTATCTCTCGAGTGCAGCGCACACTCTGCGCCATGTAAATAAGACGCGTTGGTCACTCGCAGTCAATTTTATTTTGTTCAAGATAAAATGGGGAACGAAGACCGCCCCCCCCGAAAAAAATAAATCATGTGATATGAATTTCATGCACCCCAGAGTGACTGCGGGGCTCACCTGATTATATCGGGAATGCCTCGCACTCTCTCTGTTTTTTTTATCAAAATTCTCACATGCCGAGACACCTTAACCCATTTTAGGAAGTATATGTACTGGGGTCGAAGACCTTGGGCATATGGCAAGAGTTGTCCGCTGATCCTATTGGATCAGTCGGCCAACTGCCTCCTAAAATTGGCGGACACATGGAGAAGAGAATGCTGCGACCCCACAGCAAACTCGTCTCCCGTCATTCGGAAAGGCGTGAGAATAGTACTCGATGCCCGACATTACTGATGTAGGTTTTCTAGGGTTTTCCCTGCTTTAGGTGAAACACCGAGTAGGATCCTTAAACCAGAGCCTGAGGACTCTAGTTAACCCTTGGCTACCTTGCACTACGATCCGCATCCCCCCTTTTCAATTTCCTTCCTTTCTATTAAATGGGAGTTGCCTGTTTCAGGATTAACCTCAAGTATCCTGTTAACCAAAAAAAAGTTAGTTAGTTAAACCCCCACCCAAAAAAAAAAGATTTCTGCTTACAAAACGCTGGTCAGTCCAATTTTATAATATGGGGTAACGTGCTGGGATCCATATCGAATTGAACACACTCTAGCGTTGGAAAAAATACAAAAACGGGCTGAAAAGATGTTTGGGGGTCAGGTGATTCGTGAACAATCCTTACGAAGATTTAGAAGGTCTCAGTAATAGAAGGAAACATGTGAGGCTGTGCGCAATATATAAAGCTTATAAGAGTGAACCACAGGGCCTGGAAAGAAATAACAAACCATCTTACGGCGCCGAATCATATTTCTAAAAATGACCACTCGTTCAAAATTAAAGAAAAATGGCAACGCATTTGTAAATAGGTCAATACGGGATTGGAATTTCTTACCTCCAAAAATACTATTCCGGGTAGTGTAAATCAATTTAGGAAATGGCTAAGAAAACTTAAGTGAGTAGCATTTTTTAGGATCAGTGAAGTAATAATAGTGAAGTGCAGCGAAGTGATTTCTATGTGACTCCTTTTTTTCTTTTTCAGATCAAAATCTACACTTCAAAATTCTTCCTTAGTGTGAATTAAGTTTTCTTTTTTTATGTATTTGTGTTTTCATTGTATATAGCAACCACCGGGCAAATGACCAATAGCAGCTAAGTAATAATAATAATAATAATAACGTTTCATAGGGTAGCACGTCGATGTCGAATTCCGTTCCTATGCTATTAAAGGGGAGTTGCTGTTTCAGGATCACCCTCATGTAACCTGTTAACCCTAAAAAAATCGATCCTGTTGCAAGAATTGATATTTCATTTATTCCGTGAGAATAAATATTTGCCTTCAAGACTCGATATTTTCCAAATACTCTATTATAACCAGTGTAATATAATTCTCCATTAAATGTAATTTCATTCCCGTAATTTCATGTGCGTTCGTCGACTCAAAGAATTTCTTTTCTTTAGTCATTTTTGAACACGAATTTATCCTTGGACTTTTACATCTCTTCTTTCATCGGGAGCAACGAGCAGCTTTCCTGCAGCGATTTTAATCTGCAAACCACCACTCGCTCGTTCTCTCTCTCTCTCTCTCTCTCTCTCTCTCTCTCTCTCTCTCTCTCCTCAGTATCTCTGTGTGTGGTGGAGAGGTGAGGTGTGGTGGATTTAAAGAGGACGGACCTATCGCCACAATGGGACGGATTCAATTGGCCTCGTGGAATGAATTAACAAAGCGACACCGGAATTACTCGCGAATGCTTTCTACGGATCAGCCGCTACTCTATAACCCTCTAACAACCTATCACTTCCCTCTCACTCCCCCACTCCTAAAAAACAGAGTAGGAGGGGGTGAACAGTCAAAGCAAAATGGTTGCACGCACACGCACAAAAAAAAAGACAGAGCAGTCAGCAACAGACAATAACGAAAAAGTATAGTTTATAAAATGTCACTAAATTTTGTGATGCTCGAATACGTATTACATGTAGTAAACAACTTTTATTACCAACCAAAATGGGAACTCATAGTATATAAAAATATTTTTCATTTTAAAAACTGTAATAAATTCTCAGCGAAGCAGGGATGACACAAGTTTGGTTTAGAATCTACTGTATATATATATATATATATATATATATATATAACATATCGTCAACTGGTAAATCATACGTATTTGCTTGAATATGGTGGACTTATTTCAATAGTGGTATAATTCCACTTTTCTTAATTCTGAAATACAAAATATAATTAATTATATGTGCTGCACAATAGGGCGATAATTGTGATAATTAGCATATAGCTCATTGGATAAAAGATATAAATTTGTGGAGGGTTCGAAAGAGAAAAGAAAAGATGTATTGTATGATTTTGAATTTAATAACAACAAAATTAAGAATCACTATGCAAACAATAAATCACTTGAATAAATTATTTTGAATGAAAACGGTAGAGTATTAATAATTTATACTGAAACTCATTAAAGTCAGGTAACCTGAGGGGTGAAACCAAAAGAAGCAAAGCTTCATTGGCAAAGAAGTCTAGCAATGTTAACTTATAAAAAAAATTATATAAATGACATCGTCGTAGCTTGCAGCTATTTTTTCTGGTGGCGGTCTGCTTCCGGTTTTAGATTTGGAGACGCCTCTCTGTCAGGATGATCTGGTGAATGGATGACGTCTTGAGCCAAAATAGTGGAAACTTTTACCAAAACATTTTACATATATTGCGGTCTTACGAGCTTTACTCAGGTCTCGCCATTGGCGCGCAATTTAATAAATCTCTCTGCGCCAGATTTCTGTCCATTTCGCCTCGTATGGCCCCAAAATTTCCATCTCAAATGGCACCCATTGGTTGGTATTTACACTATTGCAGCCAATAGGAAACTTTTAGCCACTAGATGTAAACAAGTGTCTTCGCGCATGTTTTTTGATTACGTTAAGCAGTTAGCTGTTTAAAATCATCTACGCGCAGCTTCTGACTTGACGGAAGCAATATTTTTTAATTAGGAACGGATTTCATCTATTTAAAAGCCCTCTTTTGTATATTATGAATAAAGATGCACCGACCACGCGCGCACAAAAAATACATCGCTGGCCTTCAGACTTTTTCTCGAGTACTTTTAATATATTACATAGTGTTAACATAAATCTATGAGTATGATTAATTTAAATTCAGTTGAGTATGCACAAACAAATGGGGAGGATGTTAAAACAAAATATTTATTCAACGTTGGAAATGAACCTGGAAATTACTTTACTGAAAGTGCATTGTATTACAGAATGAATGACAGAATTCGTAATTTTTACACGCCATTTTAATTCAACTGTGAAACACGTTTCACAATAGACTATCATCATTCATCACTATGTTGTTGCACTGTACGTAGGCTCCTAAATTAGGTGTGATTGGCAGCAGGGATAAAATGAATTAAAGATAGAAAATCCTGCTTCTAATGCACTAGAACCTTTCTTGGATATGGATACCAGTAATCCAGAAATTGTCAAATAATTTCTTTATCTAAAATTTGTCTGTGAAGATTTACGCACACATTTGTAATTCATTTTTCCAAATGTTTTAGGAGAAATTATTTCACTTGTTATTGAGGGGTTTAACTTTTTATTTTATTTTGTTATTACTTGACTATTCTCCTTTTACGCCTTTTTACTTCGAGTGTGTATTCTTCTGTACTGAAAAATTTCATTAATATGCTTTTCACATCCTTGGATAACAGTTTTTGCTGCTACGTCATTTCTTTCACTGTAATTCAAAGAATGATCTGGATCATTTCTGGTGTCTAAATCAAAATTCATGTTATGCCTGGGACCATGTGAAGCAAATACAAGTGTGTATTGTCATCATGACTTAAACTTGTGAACACCTTTTTTCTTGTACAGCAATCTCAACCATGCTGCAAAAAGTTATTCATGTAAATCTAATTTATCTTCAGTAATTTTGAAATGTGGATCATCAATCGCTCATCACAGTCACTTGATATAATTTTCTTGAAAATAATCGAACTCCATGGAAGATACACGGAGTTTTAGCGCTATTAAAATAATTTAGTGCTTGGTATCTCCATTTTGATGCTCTGTGTTGGTAAAAGAAGTAAGATGGACATGTACGACACAACTGGCTCGTTTTGACATGAAAATGATGCATTTGTACCACTATTAAAACAAGACCTTTATATTCTCGTGAATGTAGAATGTCATGTTAAAACTAGAGTATTCTGAAAATGAAACTATTTTCACGAATATAGTTCTGTCTGTTTATTGGCCAATATAGCCGTTATATTTATTTGAAACTGATTAATCAGATTCTAGTCATTGATTCGGTAAATGTCGGTTGTTGGAGCTTGAATATCAATGTTAGGTAGTGTGGGAATATCGATTTGTGGTGAGCAGTTGACTACATAGTTTCCTTTTCAAGGATGTGGGAATCTTCCCAGGGGAGTAACGCATATTTTGACGCAAGATGGCGGCGTATTTTCCCCTCGGAGCCGAGCCTCTGCAGCTCCAGGAGCCGCAGTCACCGCCACACGGATAATTCCTCTAACGACGAAACTCAATCTACCTCATTTTCTATCAATTTCCCATCAAGCCCACCCACCCACCCTTCCTCTTTCCTTCTTGCTCGCAGCAGCAGCAGCACACGCGAACGGTAAGGGGGGAAAAAACAAAAGGACGAGGTTGTCGAAACGAAGTTAGGGCGACCGACGCCATTCGGGGAGGAAGGCAGAGGTCTCTCTCTCTGTATTCCTTGGACCAGCGTCATCAGCAGAGATTCCCTGCAGCAAATCTAGTTAGAGGCGCAGTCTCCTAGCCTCGAGGCCAAAGGTCCATTAACAGCTACTTCTCGGCAATAGTGCCCATTAGGTTGGGCATGGTGGATATCAGCATATAAATATATCCAAATCATTACAAAGTCTTCAACGTATATTTTCTGACAATAGACGGTCGAAATATCGGATTACTCTTAGTACAATATTAAACTTTACAGTTAACGTTTATTCTATCGGTTGCCTTCATGTTAAATATTTTCATTTTTTCTTAATAACTTTACCTTCCGAATATTATAATCAAAAAAATATTCTATACATGTCGTTACAATTTTCGAAATATCATGTTATCAGAGCAAAGTTTCGCCTTAACACTTTTGTGTTATTTTTACATTCGCCCAAAAATTTCTCGCTCTACTATTAATTCATCCGATGTATTTGTTATCACTTTTTATGTCGTTATTATAAAATAGAGGTGACACCCTCATATACATGCATATATATATAATGTGCCAACTTCCGATTTTTAAAATTCTTGAAATGGATAAGAGGGTTTATGTTGTTAAATAAAAAGTATTATATATAGAAGTAAACGAATTAACTTTAGATTTATTAATGGATATAATAATTTAATCAAATTCAAATTATGAAGCTTGCCTTTATTATGTTAATATATACTTTATAAAGTATTTACAAACATTATATTTAGGATACTAACACTTATAAAGATGAGATATATTCGTATTCAAGGGCCACGCCATAGAAACAGACTGAAAAATGAGACTCTTCACAGAATTGGCAATACCAGGAAATCGGTTGCAAGGTTAGAAACAGTGTAATTAACGTCTTCTGCTTTGCCTGGAACTCGCCGCACGTCCTCAGAGGTTATGCCGGTTCCCTCTCGACTTCCTTGTCGGAATATGAGTACCTTGATCATTTGGGTTTCTTATCCACTGCCACGATCAAGTGCATTCCACCCTGGGTTATGAAATTCACGACCACTCAAAAGATTGAAATAGTCTCTCAATCCTGCTAATAGTGTGTATCTATCTCTATCTTTCTCTCTCCCCTTCGATCTGATACTCATACAACCCATTGTCAAGCGCTAATGACCAACATCTTATTAGCCCCATTCTTAATGCTTAAAAAATCCAATCTCCAAGCTCTTAAAATACAACTTCTTTCTGTCCGAAAATCATTTTGCATCAGTCTTTAATCATTTTTCCCCGCACCATCTTTTTATTTCCTTAGTGGCGGGGACTAAGTCGACACCAATCAAAAGCATTTATCTTTTGCTACTTACCCCATCCACCTATATGAGGAGAAAATACCAGGTGTCGCCACTGTCAGGTGTCACAGAGGATCAACGATTTTAGAAACTCCAAACTGCCGCCAAACTGTCTAAGTTTTATTACGCTGTCTGCAACCTTCTTCAATTTCTGTCAAGCCTACTGTATTTTATTTTGTACCACCGAATTCTATATTTCGTTGTGTTTTAACATTACAAGGGGTCATATTACTCTTAGTATTTTTCTTTGACTTAATAGTTAAAGTTTATTCTCTCGCTTACCTTTTTGTTAAAGGTTTACCCTTCTCCTTCATTATTTCACCTTCTGAATGTTATAGACAAATATTCTTAATATATCCTTGCAAATAACCACTTTTTTATCGTTATTATAAAATAGAGGTGACGCCATCAGATTTTTATAAAGTGCAAACTATCGTTTCTTAAATGCTGTCTCTCAACTTCGATAAAGTAAAAGTAATTTGATTAGCGTTGTATACACTCTCTAAGTAAGATGAAACCTCAGATAGGTGACTAGTCGTTATTTTGTATCCGACGGATATTATTACCCTGCACCCCATTCCTTGCGCCAACGATATTGCTCGTCTTACAGAGTCTGTCATTCAACTAACTTAAGTAATTCGTTCCAATATTTGGGAAAAACGACAGTAAAAATATTGACTGTAATTATTTCATTTGAAGTATCTTGAGATATTTTGTGATGTGAGGTCAGCAAATCTGAAGATCAAAGTCTTCTCTATTAATGACCTTGTAACCTGGCCTAAGTTCTCGTTATCCATTACGGTTATCCGTGATGCTATTTTCTCTCCTTTTCTCAGAATTTATCTGAACATTTCAGTTATATTATACGTTTCTCTATGTCTGTAAGAATTCTCTTCCTCTAAGTCAGTTTCTGTTTCTCGCTTTTTATTTTAATTATTATTAAATTATTAAATTCGCTTGTCACGACGCCTTCCCTTGAAGTCCTATCATTATTGTACTGTTTAGAGGATTTTACTTCGTATCCGAGTCTAAGTGTCTTCACTCTGTTTTAAGTATTGAAGATCGCTGATGTATATTTATTCTTCTTGCTGAATAATTTCCATCTGGATCGAAAGGAACAGCTACATTCACTCCGGAACTGCTGCATGCGGCGTCTCTCGTGACATCCTAGAGGCCAGAAAAGGATAAAAAACTTTACATTGATTGACCGACTGATTGATTGATTGGATAATGAATGAACTACCAGATTTGACTTTACATGTCCCGTGCCTCTCCCCCCTGCAGAATCTCTCTCCAGTATCGGGAATCCTCTTTGGTGATTGTGACCAATGAAGCGACTGGTAAATGAATCGGAAATTGTGACGCTAAGCGTCTTCTGGCCAAAATACGAAAAAAAAGTTAAGCCCATAAAAAATGCGAGCCAATTAGCAAAGGAGGGAAAAATACTCCTCCTTTATTATTTTTTTTTGGCATCTATCATCTTAATTTCAGTCTTGCTTCTTTCTGTCTGTCTTTCAATCTTCTCGTCCTATTAATAATAATAGTACTGTTATTATCATCATTATTACTGACTGTGATTATGCGCGGAGCCTTGGGCATCTAAATGACGTCATCAATGCTGCTAACGAAGAATAGACACAGAAACTAAATGAATATAATTCGAAGAAGGAGGACAAGGAAATTTCCTTACTGTATCGAAACAGTTACGCCACACATTTTTATGCCTTTCAAAAAGCTCTCGTTACGACGGTATTATGTGATTATGTTTTATTTCCCCACATACCACTAATATGTGCAGGCATTGTAAAATAAATTGTTTATATAGGGTTGGGGGCAATAAAATTTTCCCCCCTTTTCAATTCCCTTCCTATGCTATTAAAGGGGAGTTGCCTGTTTCAGGATCACCCTCATGTAGCCTGTTAACCAAAAAAAATTACTTGCTTACAATGTAATTTAATTATTTAATTTGGACCCAGTAACATTTACTCAAGATTAATTTACACACTTACCTTTTCAGTATTTAATTAATCTTCATATTATCAAGAGTTCTCTGTGCATCTCAGGGGTTTCCGTGGGATGAATAATTTGGCTCGTCAAAGTAGATTTTCGTTACAGAAAAGTTTTCCGTGTTATTGTCTGTGTATCTTTGGCCTTGTTGACCGACATCTGGATCTGCGGACTTCGTTCTTCAAATCCTTGACCGTATCACTTCTGGATGAGCTTAAAATAACTTATTTAATTTCGACTCTAGTCTACTCTTGGCCCTAACAACTTCACCATCATACTTTGTCGATTTTACTGCGTCACTGCCCTGACTAAATTAATACGACTTACACGTCCACATTTCCAGTGCTCCAAAAATTAAGGATATTTATCACTTTCAGTTTGTTTATTAGCTGTGATATATTCTTATTAAAATGCTTCCTAAATACAGTTAACGTTTATTGACGACCCGTAGTGGGAATATTTCAGGGAAACATAATTGTGAAGGGTAAACGATAAATAATTTGCAGTGGATTGGTCCCAGAGGAGTCATCAACATCTAGAGGGGTCGCTGCTGGCAATTTAATGCATGCAATTTTTTTGTGTTGTGATTTAGAGAGATGAGAAGGGCGCAGAAGTGTCACAAGTAGTCGAAGACACGACCGATAACGAAATAATAATAAAATAGGGAGGGGGTTGCTGTGGATTTAAAGTTACCCTATAGTTGCTGTCCTTGGACGATGGGAGGCGAGAATTAGCAACAGGATCAATTACTTGTTGACTCTGGTCCATTCTCCCGAGTCAGATATGAAATACAAACATTGGGTTATGAACGGCGTCGTTTGCCGGTCGGTCGACGTCCCTCCCTCCCTCCCCCACGCTCGCACACTTACGACACAATTAATAATAATCGCTCCCCGCCCCCCACCCTTCTCTGCGACGGGGAAAGAAAGAGAGCTGTTACTTAGCAGTTATTGTACGCGCGGATAAAACGCAAGTCAAACAACCCCTCCCAATACTCAACAGATGGGGACAGTTTTCCATATAAATAACCCGCAGGCGGCCGGACAGAAAAGGGAAATTGTAAAAAGGACGGCGTGAGGTCGCGTGTCTGGGCGCGTGTCCACAGCGTGCGTGTGCGTGAGCGTGTGCGTGCGCCAGTGCGAGTGCGAGTGCAGGGGTCGCCTCTCACACCAGCGCCACAAGTAAAACGCTGTCTCCACCGTTTATTAAAGAATTCATCATCACCTCTCATCTCAATTACAAACGTCTCCTAAATTAAATCACAAGCGCCTTCTCTTACGTAAAAATTGGAGACAACTATCAAATGTTAAACCGTATTTTTCACAACTATTATTATTAATAACTTCAATTAAAACAACTTTAACAAATGATAATAAACGAAAGAAAACCACTTTAAGTCATAAATTCTGTATTCTTTCAGTAGCTTTCGGCCACGGCCATTTTAAACTGTAAGATATAAATATACTTACACAAAGTTACCACTCATAAAATATCAAAAACAACAATACTAAATGCATCTGTCACACATTAATTTACCTGCATATTTCAATTATCTGACATACAGATTTTACAGTTCACAGTTCCAGAGAACATAGATTTTCCCGGCGAAGATGATGGATTTCAGTCGGGTGATGTCGTTTCTAGTAGATGATGGAGGTGTCAGCCATGGAAACGTTGTGGACTACAAACGACATCACCGGACTGGAATCCCGACAACTCTTCATCCTCAGTACCAATGTCTGCATCTCAATTCAAACTGGTCACGATTCGTTAACATTTCGTAAAATACAGTTACGTCACAACTTGAGGCAAAAAAAAATATATAATTTTTACAGTGTTATTATATTCATGGTTTATCCGTAAGGTTAAGAAAATTACTGACAAATAACGGTTTCCAATTCTTAATATTGGCATTAAAAACCAATCAGTAAAGTACAGCATGTGTTAGACATCATGAAGGATAAAACCAAACAAGATATTAGAGATTGTGCACATAGAGTCAGGTGTAACATTTGTAATAAAATTATATTGGAATTACTGCTATCAATATTAAGAAAATAATCTATGATCATAGAAGCAATATGAAAACATACTCTAAAACTAATACAGCCTGGTCTTAACACCTTAAAACTCATGACATGTTCAAAAATATTTTCTACATTCTTAACTGCACAATATTCAAACATTCTGACTGATGTAGAAAGGAGGAAATAGGAATTTTCTGATATATTTCGCCTGTGGCGTATCTCTTGAGAATTCAACAAAAATCGACGAGCATATTAGGATTCAAAAAAGTTTGTCACCGTTCTTTTTGGGAAATCTAAAGGCGCAAAATTACTGGATCTTAAAACATCTTATAAAGATTTGAACAGTAATATTTCCTTAAAAGTGCAAATCCTGTACTTCTTCCTGGATGAGAAATAATCACGAGGAACACTTCGAACAGGAGATTTCAGTTATGAGAAAGGTGAGACATATTGTGGTCGATTATTGTTGCATCATCAAGATGGATGCTCCAGAGGCTAAATAAAGAAGATAATCGTCATTTCTAATTTTAAAGTTAAGCCAGAATGTTACAATACTTTGTAAAAACTATTTAGAAATCTTTAATATTTTAAATGCCTGTCTCTCAAAAAACTTCCGTGATGGGGAAACCCCGATTTCATGTTTGAATTAAAGAGAAAATGGATCACATATTTATCTTTCTGAGACCAAAAGAAAAATTATTTTGTTTCTCAATATAATCATACGAGCAGAAATTTTATTTATCTGAATTTTTAAAAGTAAATTTAACTTTTTAAATAGTCCTTCATTCGTTTATGTATGTACTCAACAATAATCCTGTTTGTATCGTTGTACCAACTTTTTTAATTTTTTCAATCATTCCTTCGCTATTTTTGTAAGACAACGAACTCTGTACTATTCGTAAGAAAGTCTATTTATATGCTGTCACTATATTTAACAATCTTGTAGACAGCAGATATTCACAAACGTGGCAGCCAAATTGAGCTTAGCTAATTAAATTCCATTGATTAATTAAAAAAGTGAATTTATATATAAATAAAACTTCCGTAAATAGTATTATGGCCTTGTAAAAGAAGTGTAAATTGATTATTATACCTATATGGTAAATAATAATTAGAAGTCACTATTATTATGAATACTATAATAAGGTCTCTTACCTTAACGTTCAGCTTCTGTATCTGGTCTTATAATAAAGTAATTTCCTGTATCATTCTCCCTCCTGTTTTTATATTTCCTCTTAAATTTCTAAATACTCAATTTTTTTAAATTTCAGTACTTTTGTAATTTTATTTCACTCCCATGTTTTCTTGTTTTTCGTTGAATTGTAATTTACTATTCCATTTCTTGCAGAGCCCTTTTCGTTACAGACTTTGATTATTCTTCAGTCATGTTCCTGTTCATTTTTTTTTTCTTTTTAAAAATTCCTATCATGCGCCTGTCTTTGTGTTCGGTGGCCTTTATCGCGCTTGAGTGGAGGAATCCTTGTGTTGCGGAGTGAGTCACACCGGGACAAGGGTCCAGCTGCCCCGTGACCGCGGATATTACACCCGTCGATATTAGAATATCGCGCGTCGAATCAAGTTACAACTCAATTTAGAAGGCGCCGCTCACAAAGCGCCGGTCACGTGGCTACGGAATTAGCTGCAAAGGGGGCGGCACAAAGGGACAGCCAACGTAAAAAAAGCCGGCCATACTAATAAATGGAGCTTACTCGCCGTCGTTCACGCGCAGTTGCCTGTGTAAGTGTTGATCCCGACTATTGCCTTGATCACCTTCATATCTCAGGTAATGATTAACAACGCCGTCATTTCAACAAGCTTCTGTGAACAGTAGCGATGGCGCCCATATTAACCATCCACAGCCCTAACACACTTGGAACTGTCCAGGACACTTCTTTTATATATTTGATCCTCTAATTTTAGTCTAAATTAGTGTTAAACTGCATACTTAAAATTTATAATACTGAAGAAATTTACCTGATGAAGTCCCAAATGTCAGGTCGAAACGTTGTAGGAAATGAGTAAAAACTTAGTGTGTAACTGGTCGGTTAATTTAATTTTATACAATTGTCCAGGACACTTCTTTTATATATTTGATCCTCTAGTTTCAGTCTAAATTAGTGTTAAACTGCATACTTAAAATTTATAATACTGAAGAAATGTACCTGGTGAAGTCCCAAATGTCAGGACGAAACGTTGTAGAAAATGAGTAAAAACTTTGTTTGTGTGTAACTGGTAGGTTAATTTAATTTTATACAATTGTTTTGAAAAACTGACCTTAAGTGATTTATTATTTGTATAATTAATTGTTGCAAGGATATGTTATGAAAACCTTACTTTAAACGTTAGGACGTTTGGAATACATTCATGGTTTTCCATACATGGAGGACCAGTATAATGTCAGATATTTTATTTAATTGTGTCAAGTGAAAGAAAATCTAATTGTTTCATTAAATAGAAAATAAAACGAAAAAATTTAGAAACTGTTGGACAATATGCTACAGTGGTCACTATGGAAATTTAAATAATAAATAGCTTATATAATTCTACCATCAGGACATGAAACTTTCCTTCCCGTCGATTCATTTAAATTCCTAACATTAAATTCCTTGCCCCACAGACCTGGGCGCAAAGTTTAATAAAATAAAATAAATGTTGAAAAATATCGAAGTCTTCAATGGAAAAATATTAATTATATGTAATGTCGTTAATTCTTTGAAAGTCCTTTGTAATTATTCCCTCAGGCTTTGAAATTCAAAATTACACAAAATTCAAAATACACATTAACCTAAGATTCTCGACAATTCTCTCTTAAATTATTCTGACGGTCTGTGCAATTAGCAACAAATATATTAAATTTAACGATTAAAAATTATGCCTGCGTGTTTTTATCACTCTTTCATATTACTTAAGTTTTTATAGCGGGATTTGATTGGAAAAAAATTATATTTTGAAATATGTCATGTTAAAAGGCGATTCAAGATGAAACGTGAATATACAAATATGACGGATTTCGCAAAATCTTTCGTATTATTTATCATCGTCCTTCTAGTCGTATTTTTTAGGATATAATTGATCAAATTTGATAGTAGCACATTTGCAACGAAAATGTGTTCCAAAGTGGATTTTATTTTTTATTGACAACAAATTCTTGTTTCTCTATTCCTTAAACTCTCTGATCTTTCCCTACTCTAATGCATCGCTTTGAATATATGACCCTCAGTATCAGATAAGTCAACTCGAAAATAGAGATACAAAGAAAATAATCATGACAAGCTACCAACATAAAAACGCAACAAGAATACGTTTCTAAAAAAAATTAAACACTCTGAATAATTTGCAACACCCCAACCCGTTCGTTTGATTTACGCGCAAAACAAACAAACAATTAAATTCGCAATTTTTTGTGCAGGGATTTATTTACGTAATTCGTACACGCATATGCGTATACACACATTATATTATTACATTTAATTTGCTTTTACTGTTTACAATAACTTATTTTTTTCACACCTGATGATTTTTATGGTCGTTCCTTCTCTGTTGTACTTGTTTATCATTCTTACACACAAAAACGCTGCCAATAATTGTACACATATATTTAGTTCCTGTTTGTTATTATTCAATAACTAAACCAAGCAGGCTTGCACAATAATTCGTTTCATTTGCTTTATTTCTAACAATGCTCAATTTTATTTCGTTTAAATATAAAAACATTTCAACGGTTCGTCTCTCATTTGTGACATCTTCAAGTAAAAATTTTAGATCGAAAGAGTCATTGAGTGAGGTTCCACGTAAAGCTAAATTTTTACCTGAAGAATATCTAAATTAAAAATCTGAAAAAGAGGCTGATTTAACTCATTTATTGTATATTTAACTGTCAGATAAATAATTCGATTCTGTGTGATTAGTTTTCTTAGGATCTGTAAACTCATTAGTAGATAAAGTCATCTTTATTGCAAACAGTTTTTTAAATTTAATCTACTCATGCGATTCAAATGAAATGTAAAAATATATGTATACGAAAAATGTTAGTTTAATTGCAAAATAAACCCACGGTCTTTGTTTCCAGTCTCTGAAGGCATGTCGGCTTTCTCATATATGAGAAAAGACTACAAGAAGCTGGGATTGGGAGGGGGTAGAGGGGGGGTTCTATTTTCTGTGATGCTGAGGACGGAGGAAGGGAGGCAGAGGTGAGGGTTTTAATCCGTCCTGATTATGATGCTTCACTTGGTAGAAGAACAGGGCTACGAAGTGAATGGAAGGTCTTCAAAGGATCTTCCAACGGCCCGCCGCTACGAGCAGGGCGCTGGGATTATCCTTAAATTTTAACAACGTGAAAATATACAAAGGTTAACCGTACGCTTTTTTTCGATTACTCGTCAGTCCGAGGGAATTGTAAAAAGGACACATTTTTGGTGTCGACGTCGAAAGTTTCAATCGATTCGCTACAAAAATACCGCAAGGATTCGTTAGTTATATCAAATTTATTCTGGTTCAATAATTTTCATGGTTCTTCTCTTCTATTTTCCCCTTACTTTCATTAATGTTCTCAGTCTCTTTCTTGCACTCAATTCTTGAACGAGAAAACAAGAGGTTGTCTTAAACCTAGGTAGGGTCTAGATCATTACGTACAGGACTCTGGCTTAATCTGATACAATCTCAGAAAGACGAATTTTTTCCCTGATCGAAACATCTGATCACTTTCCCCAAGTTCTCACTCACTTGGTTATTCGTTTAAATCACGGAAAAAATAAAATCTTTCAATTTATATCGAGGCTCCAAAATAACATAATGTTGCAGTTATTTCATTCTAGAACCTTCCCGCTTTTCTTCTTCACATCTTGTATTTTTTTTCCACTCTCATTGTCACCTATTACACTAATTCCCTACTCAGACCTCATTTATATATTCATAATGAATCCTAAGGAAACTAGAGTAACATTGTATTGAGATAGATTATATGAATGGATTTTGGGTGATTTTTTCTAAGAGGAAGGAGTGATAGATGAAGTTGTTAATTGAAATTTTACTCTATTGTACGGGACATTAAATAAAATTAAAAATTCTGATGTTGTTACATAAAAATATAAATTAACTTAAATAAATTTAAACTAGACAACCTATATGGACTGAGCCATCACACATTGAAACGTACAGAAGCTTCCACAGCCATAATCAATTACATTCATTTTAAAACAAAACTCATTCACATTTCATAATAAACGTACCTGTGTCACATATTTTTCGCGCCCAGTAAATTACTTCTGCAACATGAGTGCATCAACTCTTCACACTGGCACAACTACATTTAATTTACCAGGCACACTATCAACAACCCATAAACAGATGCAGGCGCCTCTACAGGCATTATTGTGCACTGTTATGCATACAGGTTTCCTCCCTCGAATTTATATGAATTCTTCATAAGAGTTTCTGAAATCCTACAATTTAGTAATACTACTGACATATTTAGCTTTGCATTTCAGACTTCCTTAGTTTCTGTCCAATTATAAAATCATAACTAGTATTTTTGGTAATATTGAAGATAATTCAGTTTTCCATTAACAGAGTTTTCTTAACATCTGTTTATAAGTGTATGGAATTCGCATAGAATTTATAGTTTATAATAATATAATCATATGGTCAATCAATTAAAACCGATAAAGTTTGTTAATCAACCGAGTCTCTATTGTTTGCTACAATATTCTTTTCTGAAAAGAATATATTTAATTAATTTTCTTTGTATTATCATTAGGTCAATTGCAAATCATTCGTAATGGCCGGTCGGCGCCACCACGTGTCGCGGCCATGTTGCAAGATGGCGTCGTAATTACTAGGCAGACGACCCCGTCTGGGAGCATCAGCATCATCAGCAGGTGATGCGGGAGTGTCCCCCCACCGCCTTCTCCTCCTCCTCCTCCTCCTTCTTCTTCTCCTGGTGTGCAGCTGCGAAATCCGTCCTCACGCTCGCAACAAAAGCGATCGCAATTTTCGGATTCGCTGGCCGCCAGGAATTCGCGGGGCGGCGCAACTTTTAATCCCGCACCGGCTCCATTACCCGGCACCGACAAAGATCTTTGTTTTGGTGTACCGTTGACTATGAGGTGGAGGAAAAGGGACCGCCTCCATTGTCGTCGTCGGCAGAGTAAAGCCGCAAAAAGGGGATCCGCAGCCGCCCGACACGGACACCTACGAGGCGGAGAGGGGAATAAAAAGAAAAAAGGACGGCAGAAAATGTGAAAGAGTACGTACATTGTGCTGTAACTAAATATCCTGAGGTTATGATCCACATAACCCTGTTGCGGTTGAGTTCAGCAATGGACAATTGACAAGGGCGTGGTTTTATCTAAAGTAGAATGACGTAGTATTAAGCCCACTAGCGAGAGGTCAAACATCTACATCATGATGCACAGGAAGGAACAAAAAACTGCACCAGAGTGAATAAGTCTTAAAGAAAATCTATATCTGCTATTAAATTACTTAAAGAATTCAAGAACTGGAACCTTAAAATACTATACAGAGAAGACGTTGATCATAAAGAAAGAGTCTTTGTGAACCTGTAAGACTAAATATGTCATATGCGATAACCTTTCCACGTCTTGTTCCAATGCACACCAGAATTTGGGATCCTGTAAACTGAGCATATTAGATATGGAACCGTACCCAAATACTAAATTTGCAAAAAATTGTACACAAAGTGTGTTAAACTACGATATCGTATAAAAAATTTAAATACTAATAAAAAAATAAATTGGACCCGACAGAATTTGATTCTTGTAGAAATGGCAGAGAATGTTGAGATGTAGACAATATTCTAGGACGGACGGACGGATTAAGAAGAAAGGGAGAAGATCTGTTAGGTGCAGAGTGGTAAGGCAAGTGATCCGAGGCGACATGGTGAAGCGATCACAAGAGCAGACGCACATCAAAGCGAACCCAGGAATGTCCGCTAATTACGCAACTATTCCCGGCAATCCCACTCAGTCAGTCAGTCAGTCAGTCGCTGCTTGCTTTGTCCTCACTGTCCGATACATGGCCACACTACCGAAAAAAAAGTGATTAGATGCTCTCTACACACTCACATGTATGGAATCAATGAAGATTGGAAATGATCACTAAAAAAAGAAAACAGTTTTATTACGGAACTTGTGTAAATAATTAAATATTTGGGTTCGTGGTGCAAGCGAAACTGTAATATATTATTAGGCAACACACAACCCCTACCTTGTTACATTATATACGAGTTTTTTTTAAAAAAATAAGTACTGTTTGAATATTTTGCCGCTGCATTTGCGATTTTGACCACGCGTGATCACATTAGGAAGACAGACCATCTGTGAAGCATCGTCACTTTGTGTTTTCCTTGTTTGGAACTGAACGACCAGTGGTTCAATTCTTGATTGCAAGGAATGTTACGCTAGCAAAACTTCATCGTTAAAGGTGTTTAAGTGATGTAATTGTGATTAAGTGGATTAGACAGTTGGTCGTGAAAATGTACAGGGTGATGTCGGTCGTCTGTGATCACAGGCGACATCGTTCTTTGATTAAAGCTTGCAAAACTGGTTCCCCGTTATGACGCGTGAATAATGGCAAAGACTATGAGGAGAAGTGTAAGGTAATGATTAATAATAAAGTACCTGGAAATTAAGAACAGCTCTTGTATCTTTAGACAACTGAGCCAACTGTCCTAATTGATAAGTTGTTTTAATGACGCTTTTAATAATTGGTAGTACATGTATAATAATAATTACGTATACCGGATAATAGTTTACAGTTCGCAAGTCCGATTTCAACCGTTGAAATATGGATGCAAACTCATTGTTGTCGCTTTCGTAATCTTTTTATCCGAATCAGATCAAATTTCAAGTTAACAGGCTACTGAAGATAACTGTTCAAATTGCCTTTTGTAAGAAAGACAACGGTTATCATGAAGATTTTAGTTCTTACGCCTCGTCCTGATCGTTTCGGCAAGTGGAGAGAGGTTAAGGTAACCTGAGGCGGCGGCGACGAGAGCGTCGACATGACAACGACTCACCGGCGATGTACGAACGAGTTAGTTAGGAAGAGAGAAAGACAGGTTTCTTCCAACAACTCTCGCTGCTCATCAAACCAAAAAAAGCAAATCAAATAAAAATAAGAAATCTACAGGCTATCAAAGGCGGCGTAACCGAAAAAGAAACACCGAATAAAATTCCTACAAACTAAAACGAAATAGCAGCCATGTGGTTAACAGTAATGAATTATTTTTTAGCATTCGAAGTAAGTAAGGAAAAATATGTAAGTACGAATGCGACCGGTCTTTACGTAAAATGCAAAGTGGACGAACGACGCAATAATAGGTTTTATATGTTGAACTTTCATGATGAGGATGAGGACTTCTTACAGAAGGTAAAAAAACCAATTCATTTCTCCAACGCCAAGCAATAAAATTGACGTGAAATACCTATACAACGAAGCAGACTCTGGGAAAAGTAATGTACCATAAAGAAATTACCAGAGAAAATAAAGTGTGACCCCCCTGTGGAGGGATTTAGGAAGGATATTCCTTATCAATCAATGGATCTTACAGAGCGCTTTTATAGATTGAGAGAGGGCTGACTGCATTCACTAGCTGTTTGTCTTTCATATAACATCCTAGATAACTTACTGTAGTCCATGCCTCCTAGTAAAGTAATTATATGTAGCCCTTTTTTCGTTTCTCGTCAATATTCCTGTATATTGAGCGCTGACTCCAAAAGTTACATTCAGTTTTTCCATCCCGTCACGATTTTCCACGAATCGAAACTTTGAAAATTTGTACAAAGTGGAAATTTGTAAAAATATGATATTACAAAATAAACTTTAAAAAAATTATGTAATAAGTAATTTTTTTATTCTATACTTTAGACCACGCTGTTTAACTTATGTATAGAACAGGCATGAATAAACTTAAAAATGAAAAGGAATCATACTGCAAGGAGAACAAATAAAAACCCTACACTTTGCCAAGATATTGTAGTATTAGGGGAGGCAGAAGAAGACTTGGAAGCCACAATAAATGGCATGAACGTAGTCCTCGAGAAAGAGTTCAATATGAGGATCAATAGAAGGAAAACCAGTGGAATAACAAAGGGTGTTAGATTGGAAGAGATATTTTGAAGGAAGTTAAGGAATTCTGCTACTAGGGAAGCGTAAAAGTAGAGTAGACATAAAGAGTAGGATAGCACTGGCAAGGGAGACTTTCACGATAAAGAGGAATTTACTTACGGGTAATATAAGTGTGACTATTAGAAAATCGTTGCTAAAAATGTTCGTATAGAGCGTGTCGTTATATGGGTGCGAAACGTGGACGATAAGAGCTGCGGAAAGGAAAAGAATAGAAGCCTATGAAATGTGATGCTTTAGGAGAATGCTGAAAATCAGACGGTTAGATAAAATCACTAACGAGGAAGTTCTAAACAGAATGGAGGAAGACCGAACAATTTGGAGGACGTTGACCAAGAGAAGGGATAGATTAATAGGCCACATTTTAAGACATGAAGGTCTAGTAAAATTAGCATTCGAGGGAATTGTGTAGGGTAAGACGAGAAGTGTAATGCCAAGGATGATATATGCCAAGCAGATTAGGAAGGATGTGAGTTGTGGTAATGAAAAGGTTTGCACAAGATAGGTTAGCATGGAGCGTTGCATGAGACCAGTCTTAGGACTGAATACCACGACAACAACTTTGACTTCCAGTAGTTAAACAGCTGAGGGCTTTGAAAGGAAGGACTAGAGGTTCGTTGACTCCTTAATTTCTAATCAAAATTGTCACGCCAAATTATGTTAAATTTATATTTTATTTTATATTTAAAATAATTTATTTTTACTTATTTAATGAAATCCTCTCCTCCTCTTCATCTAACCTTAACGAGGAAGCATGTAAAATACTTGCAATTTTATTTTATGTGTGGAATTTCTTAATGTGTATTTGATGTGCTTCTTATCGGGGTTAGCCATCATCATAGTACTCCAATTTCCTTCACATTTTTGATATCCTGATTAAATATCTCGCCTGTTCTTCGCCAATAAAACACAAATTTTCAGGAAAATAGTCCACATGTAAAGTTATGAACGGAACTCTAAACGTTCTGGAAAAATCTAGATATATTTGAACTTCTGTAGCAAGTTGTCAACCGCTGATATAGTTCGGAACCTTCTCATAGCCCAGAAACTTTCATACCATGTCTTTTAAAGGTCCTCCAGGCTTTTTTTTTCAAAGTGCAGTCGTTTATCAAAATTTTCAAATGTCAGGACCAGTAAAAACACACTCTTTTAGTTTGGCGGTTGACACGGCTAGAAATGTGTCAAAGGTGTATTTAAAATCATACAGCAAGCTCTTCTCCCGTCATTCAGAAGGGCGTGAGAACCTGATGCAGGTTTTCTAGAGTTTTTTCTGAATCTCTTTAGGCGAAACACCGGGTAGGATCCTTAAACCACAGCCCGAGGGCCCTAGTTAACCCTTGGCTACCTTGCTTTACCTTCCGCATCCCCCCTTTTCAATTCCCTTCCTATGCTATTAAAGGGGACTTTCCTGTTTCAGGATCATCCTCATGTAGCCTGTTAACCCCCCAAAAAAGAGGATTTGTTCATTAGAAATTAATGGATCTCGCTGCACTCCTCTTCAGTCTCCTCAAGTGTTCAGCTGAAAGAATAAGCCAAAATTAGTTAATAAATTATGAGAAAATAACGTGATAGAAATGTCATTTTAGGATTCAATGCTAAAATACATAAGAATAATTTATTATAAATTAAAATACACATGCTTGTGTCATCATCGTGCCAAAAGCTTACCCAAACGTTAATAGACGTCCATAATGTTTTTATTTCGCTTTGGAAAATGGTCACTGCTACTTCTGTATTCACAAACAAGAGTGAGAGGTATGACATATATTGAGATTACTTCATATTGGATGACGTCATTGACAATAATAAATTCTATAACGCTATGAATGTACATCTAAGAAACACAACAAGATTCTGAAATTCTGGTAAAGAAGTTTGTTGGAAGAATCCGTAAAGTATGTTAGGTTTGTACAGATTGTTTAGTGATGTCATTGTTATTAGTCACCGGTGGTGGTGGAGGAGGAGGAGATGAAGAAGAAGAGCCGCGCCGTGCCGCGCCGGTGTCACTTGAAGAGGAGCGACCGACCCCGTGGGGTGTTAACCACGCATGGAGAATATTAAGCGGGGGCAGGGAGGAAGGGACGGAGAACACTGCATGTATTTAAAATAGAGGATACAGTTGAAAAGGCAGGGGAACTGCCGGATAGACGCGAACAATCGGCGTAACGTGTAAAGCGACGACGCAAGGGAGAGAACAACACATTGTTCGCCGATCCGGCGCGATAAAAAGGGGGATTCGAGGCTCGGACAATCGCCAAGGCGGACGTGATTAAGTCGAACCGGAAGCTAACTCCATACTGCGTCATCCACGCCCTTCCTCATACAGTCTATATATCATATCCCTTGCCTAAACGGCTCCTTTTCCGCCCTTGTTAAGGGAACGTCAATCTACTGGAAGGACCGAACGAAAACAAAGAATATTCCGAAAACTAGACCCAAAAGTGGCCAATTAGTCGAAAGCCTATCAGTTTGCATGGAGTCAAGTTTTCATTCTTGTGAGAAAGTCAGATTCATATCCATTTAACAAGCCTTGCATCCCTCGAAATTATTTCACTTCTAAATATCTGACGAACATCGTTTGTCTTTGACCCTCCAACCACCACTTAAAAATTAGTTTCTTTCTTTCCTACGAAAACAGGTCAATAAGTAGTTAGAGAAAATAGAAAATCACATATAAACACCGAAACAGCAAATAAGTCACACAATCACTATAGCATGGCAAAGAGTAGATGTTAAAAGAACAAAGACCCATATTCTCCTTTAAACCAATATATATTAAAAATAATAACTATTAATTGGCGCCCTACTGTTTTCCGTAGCTTTTCTCTTTGAACACCACTTCAATTCACTGCAATCATTTTTTAATTATATTTAAATGTGAAAGACTATATATTATTCAACATATTATGAGAGGGATTAAAAGAAAATAAAGTGTTGGTATTTTTAAAATTTATTGAAGTGAAAATAAACTCAAATTTAGAAAATATATAGTCTTTCACATTTAAATATCATTCATGAATGATTGCAGTGAATTGAAGTGGTGTTCAAAGAGAAAATCTGCGGAAAACAGTAGGGCACAATTAATAGTTATTAATTTTAATATATATTGTTTTAACAGGGTAAAGGGGTGTTTGTTCTTTCACCATCTTCTACTCTTTTCCATGTATTACTTTTTCTTGTCGTGTACAACTTTTGTACTTTAATTTTATGTATTTTAAATATTGCCCAATGCAATGCAATTAATCTGTTTCGTCCACAAGTTTGGGATTTTCTTCGGTTAAAAAAGATACAAGATAAAGTTCCTTCGCATATCAAGATGTGTCCAGTGATCTAATTTGTTGCTCCCAATATGTGGATGCTTAATTTTTTTCTCCACTATATTTCTTCCTGCCCTTATCAGCGTCATAGTCAAAGCTTTATTTTTATCTGAGTGTCTAAGTATAGGACAGTATTGCCAACATTAAGGCACTTTACCAATATCTTCTTGCAATAATAGCGTCCTCATATGAGCTACATAAAAAGATGAATAACGTACGTGATTCTCGTGCATAGCATTGTTGCTTGGAGAGAAGGGATGACGTCCAGGAATAATTACGAGAATACTGGAGGAAACATAGATTAAGGAAGTGTTGTGTGTTAGCCGATAGAGCGTGTAAGAGATGACTTGAAGGAAGATCTCGAGGGACGTCGCGTCTGTATCAAGGTTCACTTACAAACGGGGGGGACGAATAAAACTACGCAAAGACATGCAAAGCAGACGCCGGCGAATTCCGCAGACCTCCATCATCGGGCCTCCTCAGCCAGAAACATTCTCCTCTCTCTTGCTCCATCTCAAAAAGGGAAAACACAACTTCCTGTCTCTATGACATTTACTACCTTATTTTTCTGCCGCTTGTCCTCTTTTTTTCCCTCGCCAGTTTCCTGCGGCAGCGCCACTTCCTACACACACACATAAAGCATTTGCGTCTCTTCTTCTCTCCTCCTCCTCCTCCTCGCATCCTCGGGGCATATGTTTTGCAACATTATGGAAATACAATAGCTCTCTCTGGCTCCGCATAAATACCAGAGACCTTCGCTCGCTCTGTCACTGTCCCGCGTAAATTTCGCATGAGAAATCGTCAGAGAAAAGCTTCTCTAGGCTAACGGGCAACAAATACTAAATATGATCCCAAAATCGCATTTTTTGAACGGTACAAAAATGATTCTGAATATTCGATTCAACCTTTTTCAAAATAACGCCAGTTATAAATAAAAGAAAAAAATATTATAATTGACAATCAGGGAGAATCTACTATATAAAAATATGATCACGAAGAACGAAAAAAGTTCCGTCTCATATGAGGAAATATTAAGGCAGTTGAATTTTACCTGGCTAATGTATATAACTGTTATTGGTGAGACGGAGTCCCACTTCTAGGTTCAGCTGACCTCATTGACACAAGTGTCGGGCTTTTTTTGAGGCATCTTAAGTTAGTAAAAATAACTATAATCTTGAATGTTCAATGACGAAACTGGGAGAATTAACATAGGAGCTGTGGGCTGCTTCATTATCTTCATGAAGATAGGTGCTGCTTCTGTGTGGTCATCTGTCGTCCCTCTGTTACTGGGTCACGATATTCTGCCAGTCTGTTGACGCACTTGCATATAAATTAAACAGTCTCTGGAATTTATAGTCACTGCTTCAACTCGTACGCGTCACAGGTAGCGCAAGTGTCTGTTGAGAAACCCGTCGGAATAACAACTTCCTCCTCGCGGCGAGTAATGCAGCTTTTATTGTTGAGGCACCATTGTTGTCACGTGAAAGTGGTTTAAGAGATCATACAACAGTAGAAGCATACAGTTACAGAGAGGAACGACGCGCGCTTACATTTCACAACACAGACTCATGCACATGACAGCAAGAACAGATTCCGTTTAGATTATGTCAGGAAAATAATTCATAAAAATACGTTAAAATAGTGATAAAGAAATCATTCAGTACGAAGGTAATATTACTCAATATCTTTGGAAATATTATTTCTATGGATTGCTTTCAGTAGTTTTATTTAGACATATTTATAGTTGAGTTAAGGAAGCGGTAGGGTTAAATATGTAAGAAATTAATACAGAATACAAACGAATTGTTACATTTTTTAGTCTCTAAAATAATTAAATACAATATGCTATTTCATTTTACTGTTTTATGTAGGAAACGTCAATCAGAAATTATTTTATCTACGAAAGAAAGAATACAGTGGTGAAATGAAGATCAGTTTAACAGAAATGTGATAATTGCAGTAAAATATTTTTATCTTTTTAAATACGGAGTGATCAAAAAGTCGCGCACATTTACATTTGAATACAAACTGATCCGGTTTCACGGAAACGGTCTATTAATCTGGCTATCGTCTAAGTTGTTAGGTACTTTTATATCCGGAAATGACACACAATGTCGGTCTAGTGCATATAAAATAAAACCATTTTTCGTTCCGACATATGTTTTTTAATCATTATTTTCCAACATGAAATTAATAATATCAATATATATATAACTCGAATCACAGACTAGCATCTTTATAATTGTTTGCAAAGAGTGATATTGGCACTCTTGTCTTGAGACAATGGCCAAACTCGATGAGACTGATATATTCATTTTTTATAAAAGTCTATTTTATATGTTTATATATTCATGCTACTTTCAATGATACTGAAATTGAGTTACACTTGGTGGCAGATACAAAAATAATCTTAAAAATTAAGGAATTTGAGTAATTACAATAATAATAATATAAACAAAAATAGTAAAACAGATCTTAAAAATAAAATTAAAGTACGTACTCATTAAAAATTATTTCGTCGCACTACACTTCACTTGCTCTTCTTAATTATTCCCTGGAAAACTTTGCTATTGAGAGGAAATGGTTCAAAAACTTCTGCCAGTAAATTAAAAAAAAAATTGTTTATAGTCGCATCAACTGCGATGTGCACTATTAGGGGAACTTTTATGCATGTAATGGTAACACAATAGCCGGTAAATTGTTCCAATCCCTTACAGTCCGGTTTATAAACGAGTATTTCCCGAACATCAATTTTTATTGATTGTTTATTACTCCTATACAGTCTTAGAAAAAAATAGCAGCCATAGATATATTTTATAATGCGCTCTATAATACAAAAGAGTTGAGACTCCTAATCGTGGGCAATCTTCTCGCCTGCTTTTAACAACAAAGAGTTTCGTTAAAATCAAATTGAAGAGACTGAATTTTATCTTCTGCAAGTCGTGGATGACAATTTAAGATATGCTCAAAGCTATTTACCGCTTAAGAGAAAAAATAGTTCTGCAGACTTTTCTGTAAAACGAACAAAATCCCTACCCAAGCAGTTAAAAAGAATGGTTTTGTAACACCGGCCATTTTATCTCTAAATGATATCGTCCATCTTCCATAAACAATACAGAATTTCACCGAATTTGGACTCATAGTTTTCTTGTGCGAGGCGAATAAACTAAACGTGCAGGGATTTATATGAAATCAGTTTCTGATGCACTAACATATGAAACGTAAATAAGAGATAAAAATCTAACGATTATAAACAAAGTGCAGAGAAAGGAATTGTTTTGTTTATATTATATGTATAATCTATGTGACGCGTTCAGTATTCACTTTGCAATCGATTTCACATGTGTGACTTGTTGTAGTTATATCTTTGGCGGTGGGTTTAATTTCAGTCTGTACATCAGTGGCCGCCCGATTCTGTTCTCTCTGGAGCTGGAGCGGGAGCTGGAGCTGAAGCGGAGGGGTCGGCGCTATAAAATGCAGCAGACGAGAAATATGGCCTCGCATCTTGTCATATTCCACTGGTCGTTATAGACAATAAACGTCGTCTCTGCGGGGCCCTGATTGATACTCCAGCCAGCCAGCCAGCCAATGGCCCTGCCCGCTTCCTGTGACGTCACGGGGACTCACTTCCTGTTTAAAGGAAAGCACGACGAGGAGGAGGAGGAGGAAGAGGACGGCAGCGACTTATTTTGCATGTCGAGACAAGCAGGGGAGGTCCCTGCGTTACAAAAAAAAATTTACATTTCAAACATCGCGGAGTTTCGTAATGCATACTAATGCGCGTTTGTATATGCTTGATTGCACCTCGCCAGGACGCGTTGCAAATTACGAGAAGAAAAGGGAACACTCTCTTTCCCGTAATCTGGCGAAAAATACACACACTCCTCGGCGGAAAAAGGAAAAACCTTTAAGGCGGTGACGGCGTCTCGGAAAGCTGCGTAATGGCGACGCGATGGACCGAAAATATGGACGGCATTGTGGTCCAATACGTTAACTCCCCACAGCACAACTTGCTTTTCTTTTTATCTCCATTAGAGCTGAGATGGAAGATTGTTCCTAATCTTGGCGTGGCCGCAAAGATCCTTCCCATTTCAAAGATGGCGGCCAGAGCCCTCATCTAGATCGTTTTTAGCCTTTATTGGAGAATCTTACAGTTTTAAGAAAGAAATCTGTGCATACTTACGACAAATATTCTTTCTGGTAAAAAGAAAAATATGGAAAAATGTGCGTTTTCCAGAAGCTTGTCCTGTAAAGTTTTCGTTACGCTAAACATTATTTCTCCTCTTGTAACGATCCTGTCGACAATTGAAATGAACACAAGAAGTTTGACGAAAATTCTTGTAAAGACTGTAATATTTTCTACGTAGAAAAAAACAATAAGAGCTTCTAAAACAGGACTGAAATTTTATAATATAAAATAACCTCGTGAATTACATTCAGTTCTCATGGAAAATATTAATGTGAATAACCGTAGTGTTGATTTAAATAATATTATTGTATTCAAAATCTGTATTAATATCTGAAATATTACAAATTAAATCCAATTTCTTACCCATTCATATTAAAGCGGAAACGATGAATCATAGAAATCATATTGACTGTAATCTTAAATAACCTCTTTGGTCTCCTGATGTTCATATCGTAGGTATTGTCTATTAAGAAAATAGTAGCATAAGATTTTGTATCGCTTACGAGGTCCAAAACGTTTAAAGGAAAGTATATTGTATTCATAATTATAATATTTTTAAACGTAACATTAATTTTTAATGAATTCTTGTACATTTCATTTCACCTCCAAATCAGCAAGATAACTTCACTCAATCTTGGTCAAGTTTTGACATTTTCTTTGTCTGCGTATCTTATCCATTATCCACTACTTGGATTTTGTCACTGAAAATGGTCACTTTTTGCGATTTAAAATGTTCCTGCACACAGAAGAATTACTCTCATCATATACCGTGTAGCAAGCAACATGCTGAAAAAATTGGCGTTATAAGAATATGTGTAAATATTAATTATGGTTTTCATTATGTAATTGTTTAATCTCACAGATATTTAATGTAATATTTCTTACTTCTCCAAATTAAACAAAAATTATCTATAGGTATTATAATGTATTGATACTTGGTTGACTGACTTCCCTTCATCTGTTCCATATCAGGATAAATAAATCATATTTTAAGGAATTATTTTATTACAATGTAACCTAACATTGGTTTAATTTACAGAGCACTACTTTTTTTTAATGCAATGTTCTCTTAAAACTTTTACAATTTAATTTGTAATATGTACAATGTAATATGGTAATATAATATGTAATATGATATATTTCATAATATAGATACAGAAATTGCAATATTTCCTAAATTCTAATGGCAAGAGAAGTTCCTTCCTGTATTTTTAATCCTTTGTTTTCAAACAACATTACGTTTTACGACTCTTTCTCGAAATTTTTATTGTTTGCAAAGATCGAAGATCATGTGGTATTCTTTTTCAAACATGCAATCCCACATAAGCGAAAGAATAAGGGCAATTTCTCATTTTTATGGTCATCTCATGCTTTATGAAAAGAGAATTACCCAACCATAGTTACTGCGACTAGAAACAAAATTATAAATATTAAACAGTCTACAAAAAGACGAGTGTTTTTTTTCTTAGCTTTATTAAAATTTAATATTTAAATATATATATGTTTCCACAAGGCTGAATAATTCATTACTTTAATTTTAAATTATTTTTATATTCATTAATGTTAGTTTATAATGACCGCTTTACTATTTTACTTATTATATTAATAAATAGTAAAACGGTCATTAAAAACTACCATTAATGAACATAAAAATAATTTATCATTAAAGTAATGATTTACTCAGTCTTGTGGAAGCATATATATTTCAACAACCATAAAACTGATTGGAAAAATCATAAAATTTTAGATTTTGAATGCAATTTTTATTCCAAACTGATGAATAAAATGCTTCACATCTTATCTAAAAATTTGGCTATTAATGTTAAAAACTAACAAGTAGTTTAAATAGAATTTATAATTTATTTATATTTCACTCATTGTTGAATTATTGCATTGTTTTAGTGAACACAATACTCTTATGAGCCATTGGTTTGAGCTGTTATTTCGGCCTCTTCG
Organism: Eucriotettix oculatus; assembly: GCA_034510155.1. Lineage (NCBI taxonomy): Eukaryota > Metazoa > Arthropoda > Insecta > Orthoptera > Tetrigidae > Eucriotettix > Eucriotettix oculatus. Next base: position 91,416,390 of record CM067378.1, on the reverse strand, counting down.
CTTGGGCGCCATGCTTGACTATATTTTAATCGCTCTCAATTTCTTGATTCCGTAAGGATTTTTTCATTTTATAAGATAATTTTATTATACTTACTGTATCGTACTTATTTATTCAATAAATAAATTCAAAAAACAATAAAAATTTCGAGAAAGAGTCGTAAAACGTAATGTTGTTGAAGACAAATGACTAAAAATACAGGAAGGAACTTCTCTTGCCATTAGAATTTAGGAAATATTGCACTTACTGTATCTATATTATGGCAGTTAATATCCATTTAGCATATTACATTGTGAAAATAAGCTTTAAGAGAACATTGCATTAAAAAAGTAGTGCTCTATAAATTAAAGCAATGTTAGGTTACATAGAAATAAAATAATTCCTTAAAATATGATTTATTTATCCTGATATGGAAGAGATGAAGGGAAGTCAATCAACCAAGTATCAATACATTATAATATCTATAGAAAATTTTTGTTTAATTTGGAGAAGTAAGAAGTATTACATTAAATATCTGTGAGATCAAAAAAATATTATTCACATAATGAAAACCATATTTACACATATTACGCCAATTTTTTTAGCATGTTGCTTGCTACACGGTATATGATGAGAGTAATTCTTCTGTGTGCAGGAACATTTTAAATCGCAAAAAGTGACCATTTTCAGTGACAAAATCAATCTCACATCTAAGTAGTGGATAATGGATAAGATACGCAGACGAATAAATAAATAATACTTTTTACACTTGAAATCTCACTAGATACAGTTCCAAATTTCATGTAACACCTAATGATAATAATCTTTATACTAAATTTGTTATGATTTATAGGCTGATTTACTATTCATTGATTTCTAAACAGTCAGGTATTGAAGATAATTACTTGAACTATATCGTTAAGGCGTTATTTTGTAAATACTTTTAAATGTTATGGATTCGGTACCCCAAACAATGGAATATCCGAACTGTCCCAATTAGTTCCACAGTAATCCCAATTAGTAATTTCTTCTGCTTCAATTTGAATTCCCTATTTTCTCTATTTGAGGGTGTGTATTTGCCCAGCGTCTAGATAAGGAGCCTGCTTTTGTTTCGGAATCTGTCTGGCGCTGAGGAAGGAGGAGGGAGGTTTTTCCTCCGGGAGCGACGGCACATCTATCTCCCTGGGTTTTCTCCTTTTTTATTATTATTGGCGGGGCGGTCCGACCTTGTTGATAAGGGCGAATCATCAATCCACCCCCACGGAGTGGGGGAGGGAGGACGATTCATCACCGGCGCGGACGGGGAATAATAAATCTGACGTCGCGACGGAAGAGAAACGACGACGGCGAAGCAGCAGAGGCATTTGTTACTGGACGATGACGGCAGTCGTCGAGGACTTCTACTCCACTCCGTCCGTCCGTCCGTCCGTCAAGACGTGCAAGAAAACAAGCGACGCCGCAAGATTTATGGACGCTGGCCTTGCCAACTTACCTCGCCTCACGTTGGGAATTCAAAACACTTCCCTCCCTCCCTCCCTTCTCTAATTACTTTCATTCATCCATCACACTTTAAAATTTATTGAATTCATAGCTACTTTTCCCGGATTCATTACGTACCAGCTAACAGACATCGAACGTTGAGGAATATTTTTTGTACAGAACGACATATAATCCTATTCTATAAAAATTTCCCTTTCAATTCTATCAACTTTTACATTGTATCTTTTACTATCCTACATATGCAGGCTTTAATTTGTACTTTTCCTTATTTTCCTTTTTATCATTCTAGTTGATTATTTACCGTCTTAATTATTTATAAGTATACAGACATTTTTCCTAGTTTTATTTACCAACTTAACCTTCCTTTTCCTGAAAACTACCCATTTTCCCGACGCTTTCTGCCCTACAAAGTGGATTTTTTATAATTTCCCAAAATATATTTATTTCTGCTGTTTTCCTTAGTGTTAATTCAATTCATTCTGTATTCCTTTCCCAGTTTATTACTTGCCCACTCATTACGCCTTAATAATTAAATATATTATGTAAATATTTCTGTGAATCTCTAATTATTTGTGCCTTTACTGTGTATTTGTTTACGAAAGCGTTACTTCGTATTCAATATTTAAATTTATCTTATATATACAAATAAACAAACATAATTTTTCATACTACTTAAAACATTATATACAACGTTCTGTCCACAATTTCAAGTAATGACCTACGCAATCAATATCTTCTTATGTTAACTTACAAACAATAAAAATTACAACAAATTATAAATTTAAATCGACAGTATAATTTTTCATTAAAATTTGTAATTTGTTGTAAAAAATGAGTCAATTTAAAATGTAATTTTTTGTCTGTAGCTAGCATAATTCTTTTATTGCGTAAAAGTAGTTCCAAAATAGTGGACTAAACGTTGGTCTACTATAGAAACTGATTAATAATTTATGTTTATTTGATTACATATTCTTCTCGTATGGCGCTTATGGAATATTGTAGGCCGTGAATGGGTAAGTTAGGGTCATTCATATAATTGAAAAGACAACGTTGAGGACCACCTGAAGACGTTCGGTGTTTGTATATAGAATATTTTAGAGTATATATATCTATATAGGAGGGGAGTGGTAGGTGGAGGGTTTGTTAATTAGAAAGGGGCTGCTGCTCGCTGCTGCTGCTGCTTCTATCTGTTAATCTGGCGCCCCTCGAGGCACTCGGAGAATATTGCACGCAGATTCATCACTATTTTTGTTTTGGGAGTCTTGCTAAGAAGTTGGTCCGAGGATTAATTCTGCCCTGAGGGAGAGACGAGGAGAAGGAGGAGGAGGAGGAGAGAGGGCTTAACGAAGCGCAAACTCGCGCCCCGTTGCATTTCTCCAAGAAATTCATAAATATGGATGTTGTCTTGCCCGTTAAATTCGCTTGCTGCTCCGGTTTTAATGGAAATACTTCAATTAAACTTTGTTTCTCAAACTACGAGATATCCCGTATATCTCTCTGTATAGATATACGTGGCTATCCCTTCTGCATTAAACCGAATTTACTCCGCGAAAAGGGAGTCAAAGTAGGGAAAAGTGTCCGCGGTGGGGGGTGGAATTAGCAAATACGGAGTGAGTAAAACTGTAGCATCATTTAAGTTGATTTGCATTCTTAAGATGTTTAAAAGTCCCCGCGCTTATTTACGGTCATTTTGTGTGAAGCGACTTCATAAAGGCGGCGACATTAAAAAAGGAAGAAACTGAGGGGAGGGGAATTTCTGTCATGCAATTGGAACTATCATAACTGCTACTCACTGGCACAAGTTTTTCGTTCTAAAACATAGAAATGACATTATAGAATCGCTGACGAAAAGTTACATCTAGATAAAAAATCTACTAATGTTTGCCATCCTATTTTCTATATTTTTTTCATTGTGTCCGTCATCGACTTATTTTTTTTCCTCATAGCACGCAAGAAAATAGTTACGGTAGGGGAACAGCAGCTATGGAGAAGTTAATTTCCGTTTGGACATCTTTGTTAGACATTTTGACACTTATTGAACTCCATTCATTGTTATTAATTAAAATACACTGCCGCGGAAATTACTTAAAGTAATTAAAATAAAAGAATAAATAAGGCTTTAGTAGATTATTCGAAATTCAACATTAATTGAAAATAATCTAGTAAATAAAATTGACTAAGCAGCTTTGGTCCTTTTACTACATTGAGCGTCGTTAAGGGTAAGAGATGTTTACACTATCCTTTGCTTATAGATAAAATTTACTGTTTTCAATCTAGTGGTTTATAGTATGTTTGAAAAACACGTATGTAAAGCAATTTCGATAAAATTTTGTACACATGACTCTTGTGACGCAGAAATAATCACTACATTGCTCTACCTTCCACACACACCCTTTACCATTCCATTCTTATGTTATTAAAGGGTAGTTGCCCTCTGTAGCATGTTAGCATTTAACTATGCGTTTTCTTCTTTCTGCCTGATCCGGTATTAAATCCACTTGATTATTCCTAACCCGATTCAGGGATCGTCTAGCCCTGTATATAGTCAGTCGCGTCTTCTTCCTACCGGATCCTCCATTTAAAATAGGTTTAGAATCTGTTGAATTAGAACTGCTAGGTTTAATGAAAGCAAGCTATTAATATTTATTTCGATGGCCCAAAAAGTACTATATGTAGTAGCCATTCGTCTTCTTCAATATGTTACGGTATTATAAGTATTAAGTAACACTAACGTAATTGGTATTGTGGGAACTAGGTTTGAAGTGTACTCTCTGTAACGAGGTTTCTTTGACGAAGCTAAAGCCGAGCGTTTCCGTGGTTAGCCGAGCGTTTCACATAGAGCGGTACTCCAGGGCTATTATTCAAGGTGATTCAAAACATCTGCGACAAACTCTTAGGAGTTATAGGTGTAACAATAAGGAACCTTGATTTGTTAAACGACGTATATCTTCGGATGCCAGAAACAACAGAAGACTAAAACGATGCCAGCCAATTGACCTGAAAATAGGAGTAACAAGGGTCTGATCACTGGAGAGGATCCCATCAGAACATTTCGAAGACATTAAAAATAGCTGTTATTCTGATTGCTATTTTTAATTAATTTAAAAGAAATGCGATGTGAATGTGTGCACCCAATTTGTTTGTCGATGATTGTGAGAGGCGAGACGGCTTGAAGACGATCCATTCACAGTAGAGTATTGAGTCATATGAGTGTAATCTTCAATTGAGAATGGATGTCTACACTTTTCGCGAGTTAGCCGACATGGTAATGTGTTATGGGAAGCAGAGCTCTGCGCATGTACCAAGAATAGCTGGTTGGCTGGTCCGACAGGCAATGGTACGACGATTTAATAAGTGTAATCAGGTGCAGGATACACACTTTGAACACCGCCTGCAATTTGTTCCAATTTTCTGAATAGACATACAGTAGTAACAGGGCACCCGTGTTTCCTTTCGCTTCTTACGTAGAAGATATAGGTTGTGTAACAAAAAAAGTTCCTTATTGTCACATCTATCGCCCCTCACAGTTTGTCGCAGAGGTTTAGAATCACCCTGTATAATCCGTAGTTCATTGCTTGCACCTATGTTTCATCAAAAATAGACTTTTAAACATAACTCAAGATTATTTACGCACTTACTGGGTAGTACTCAGTAAAGTTATGATATTTTGCAGATACATGCATGTTCCCTTAGCAGTTACAAGAAAAAATTCCCTTGAGTATCGTGTTTAACTGTACATTACGGATTCAATTCATACGGTAATGGTTTTCAGGAACCTCGATTCTGAAAGCCCCTCAGATCGGAGACCCAATAATATATCAAACAAAAAACATCGTTTTGGTCATCACTCCGAAACTCGTAAACTAATTTCTCTTGTTCTGCTCCTTGGAAAATACAATTCAAAAAACCTCTTAAAATCATCAAAATCCTTTTAAGTTCTCAACAGTAATTATTAAGGGAATAAATAGTACATGATGTGGTCTAAGATGTTATACTAACCCAAAAACACTTAAAAAGATTAGTAATTTTATATTCCATTTCATATGTTTCAGTCTCCCTCTGTTGAGATCAGTGGATCTAAAACTTATGAATGTGGCAATAGATTGGAAAATCGCTTCTATTCAAAGAAAATATTTTTCTTAGGTTCATAAACGTATTGTCCAGCAAAGTTTTAAAAGTTTAAATTGTTACATAAAAAATAAAAGTTTTGCACTACGTGTTTTAGCAGAGTTATGATTAAATCCTCATGTGTGCTTGTTTAGAGGTTTCCAGTGCCCTAAGGATGTAGGATGAGCCGCGGATATGAATGGATGCCGGCGTCGAAGTTGCCTCCCGCCTCTTTCCTCCCTTTATCTCTTCTGTCTGTCCGTGTATGTGTGGGTGCCTTTTTCCCCGTCGTTGTTATGTGAGTATAATGAGCGCACTCTGGAGAATCCCCGCCGTGTCACCTGCTGGCTGACTCTTCTGCTGCTGTTGCTGTCGCTGTCGCTGGTGCTGCTGCTGCTGCACGTGGCCAACAGGTTATTAGGCGCCTCTGTTACGTATAATTAAAACCGCAACATTCCCGGGCACAAACGGCTAACCCGGCTGGAAGACATTCGTGCTGCTATTGGGGAGGTAATTGGCGCGCTGCGGTCTCCATGGCGACGCCAAGAGAGCATCCGCCTCCACCTCCCTTCCCGGCCCTACCCTTCCCTTCCCATCCCTTCCCTTCCCTTCTCCTCGCGGTAATTAGATGTGTTATTCAAGGTAAGTTAATTGCGAGGACGTAGAGACGGCGTTAATGAGCTAGCGAGCGAGCGAGCGAGTTGCGTGCCCTCCATGGTCTCGGATTAGCAAACAATCATATCGCCATCACGACCTTAACAAAGGCCGACAGGTGGGATGCAGCAATAAGTGGCGACACCATTATCTCGATCCGCCTACATTCAGTCTATTGTGGACCTTAAGTGGCTGAGACGACAGCCACGCTGGATTTGACGAGTCAAGTGGTCAGTTTCCTGATCCTATTCCTCCGTTATTGCTCAAGTTTTGGTCTTGGTCCTGAATATTCAGAGAGTTTGAACTTAAAAGTAATTATTTTCCAACGCAGCCTCACTTTAATAAATCCCTTTTAAGGATTATTTATCCTTTCAGTGTGAAGCAGTTTCTCAGATTCCGTAAAACATGCGTTTCTCTTCATTCAAGGCAAATCTTCGCCCAGAATTTGAAATCACATAACATCTTGCTACAGAATGAAGAATACGACACAGAGCTACGTCACAGATCCATCTAGATTAGTTATTTTCTTCTTTAGTTTCCGACGGCATTTTGCACAAGCAGCGTTACAGTCACGGCAGTATGTACTAATTAACATGCATCGCCGATATAAATAATCACTCATTTACTTTAAATATATCACATATACAACTGTTCATGTAAGCTTCTCATAATACCAGGCAGAACATCAAGGAACCTACCAAATAAACTGGGGGAAAAAATTCAGGCGTGACAAAAAAAAACATAGATAATACGGGTTAATTAGGACAAATCTATGCACGAAGCGTTCATAATGAGGATAGAGTAGCCATCAGTCCATCTAAACGAAAAAAAAGAAATCTTCCTTTCTTAGATCGTAGCCTGACGCCGTGATAACAGATTAGAAAATAAAAATACAACGAAAAGAATTTTTAAATTGCGAATCTTTAAGGCTGATGACGCAGTCCACGACATTTCTGTGTATTTTGGAACTACTTTTAATTGAGTGACAAGCTACATCCACTTGGTCGCAACTCTCCTTTGATAACATAGGATTGGATTTGAAAAGCCGGATGCGGGAGGAAGAGCAATTAATAATTACAATATCAACGTACATATTACTATTCCTAGTAATTTTGTTTCTATTTAAAAGAAAATCCGAATCCAATAATTCAATTATAAAAATAAAGTCGTGGAAGTCGGAGCGGAAAGGGATAGCGGGGTAGAAAGGGATACCCTATTCTTTTACTGGAGATTCATAAATAGGGGTGGAACATTGTAACTGCTCAATGAAGAATTCCTGGCAGTCGACTTGATCAAAATTTACCTCCACCTTGTTAATTAACTCTTGTTTTGGTTTGTCACATCTTTCAATTTATCATTTTTGCAGCATTACCACAAAAGATAAGTCACAAAACTCCTCGTATTTAACTCTTTTATGGTATATATTCTTAAAGTCTGTAAGTAACGTATAAGTTTTAAATCTGCTTGTATTAAGGCGTGAGGGGCGGAACGGGATACTACTGTATAAACAAAATGTCATGTGTTCCTCAATAAAATAAGGAACAACTGGCAAATTCACCTTATGAGAATGACGTACAGGATACTGTACGCAAAAAGAATAGATTAAGAAAGAGAAAGAAAAGAAAAAATTAGGAAAATACTAGAAAAGACTGTGCAGTTGCATAAAAGAATCTATTTGAGATAGGAAAAATTGTTAAAGCGATCAACCGTACGCTAAATAAGTACAAGAAAGGAAACAAAAAGGGTGTTAAGATTTTTCTTCAATTTAATTTAACTTCTTTGAACTAATTGTATATACAAAACATCCTATATCGTTCTGCCCCGTGGAGTGGACCAAAACGAGAAATTTGTTTATTATTCAAAAATTCATCAAAAGTCTAAGTTCCTTGTTTCAAGTTATGTTGGTATTAGACTAAGTAAAGAATAGAATAAACTAATGTTTTATATGTTTTTGAAGTCATTTTTCTTTTCCTTTAATTTTACAAAATTTGTCGTGGAATAAGTTTCCCGTGTCTCCCCGACTTCCCCTACCTAGAATCATATATTTTATTTTTTTAAATTATTAATGAATCCGCGTGTGGTATATGTGGGTTGATGCGACGGTCAAATAACCTTTCGTGGCCTCTTCCCTTATTTCTACATAAAATAATAATAAAAATGTAGCTGCATATACATAGGTGAATTCAAACAAATAAGATATGGCTGATAACAGTTGAAACGTTAACAGAAATGTTGTATTGCCGCAGCAACATGCAGGACGGAAATGAGGGGAAACAACATTAGAAGGTATTGTGGTTGTCGACCGCCGCAACTGAACAATGTTTCCTACATTACAGAGAAAGAGTACCTATGTGATTCCTCTAACTGTAACTCAAGTTTTTATTGGAAATAATTGCAGAATAAATCTGCAGCATCATATGTGTTACGCTTTATTCGATTCATATTAAATGTGTTTTATCATTTTTTACGGTTTAATTGACGTATATCTTGATTTCTATCCTATAAATTGTCCTGAGTTCGAATCAGCTGTTTGAGGTGTGACATCAACGGGTGCGTGCGATGGCTGAGTCAATATTATAATAAATTTTCTTTTTCTTTGCAGTTCATTTTATGTAGATAGATAGTTTCATAACAAGTTGTTGGTGCATGATTGCAGGCAGTTGATTACGTGCCTCATCTAATATAATCCGCATGTATGACTGGAGCGTCCTTGAGTTAAGGAGATTTCCGATGGTCTTGGAGGGAGCACACACACACACGCACGTAATTTGGCCATTACAGCGTGCTGCTGCCTGAGCTCTCACCACCCTCTGGGGTACGGAAATGGTTCGCCGGAGAAAACGCAATTAAAATCTAATTTGAAAGTTAGCGGCGGCCCTCACACGGACAGGTGGATGGATCCTCCCTCTCGTGGCCATTGTCCCTCCCCCCCCCCTCCCACGCAACCACGTTTGGTCTTTTTTCACCATCCCTACCAACGAGCCTCAAGCGGCCAACCAATAAAAGTGTCTGTCGTCGCTGACTCATCTCTCACCTCGTTCATTTCCTCGTTTTTTTTGTATTAATCATTCACATTAATAAGCCTAATCAAGCTATTTCTTCCATTGTGTCACTTCTCTGTTTCAATCATTTCAGCAGCAAGCACTTGATGATTCGCTTTACTTGAATCTACTCGTTACCTACATTTTTTGTTGTTATTGTTTCCTTTGAGAGTAAGCAATCCCGCCACCGTTGGCTTTCGTGTATTGGAATGGTCCCGCTCCTTCACGTATGCGAGTGTCCTGGGGCGTGGATTCCAGGTAATCCTCATCCCGTAAGTACAGTAAGCTCATTTTTATTCTTTTGGCGAATGTCGCGGACCGTACAACAAGCACGCCAGAAATAATTAGGACGACTTGAACGAGCGAGGCCAGGTGAAGAGCTGCGGGAAAAAGAAGTTCTAATTAGAAGATGACCGTACGGTTGGCTGACACGCGCAGACTTTGGCTGCTTTTATTATTTAATCTAATTGGCATATCGCGGATGGAACGCCCACAAGTGCCAATTTATTCTCGACTAGTCTCGCTCACGCCACAAGAGGAGACGTGGTCCGGTAGTCTTATCAGCCTAGTCAACAACAACCATGTTACATTCTCTTTCATATTTGTCTTACTTTAATATTTGCTCCTACTTTTCTGAGTGCTTTCTCGTCTCAACCCAGGAAACCCTACATCCGCCATTTTAAATCAAATCCCTTTGGAGAATTCACAAGTAAATTAATGAATAATGGAACAAATTATTAATTATTAAAGTTAATACTCAAAAAATTAAGGTACTGCAACAGGTGTACTTAAAAATTAACAAAAATATATCATTAAGAACAGAATAGTTGACTTCCAAACAAAAAATAATGTAATATAACATTGTTACTCATTAAATAACAAAATTGAATTTATAAAATAATTAATCAGAAATAAAATTTGACTCCCTACCAACAACTTCCAGGGTCAAAATGAGATAAATCAATCACATTCTAGAACTTCAAAAATCTTCTAACAATAAGACTTTCGTGATTTTTAATCAGAATAATACTGAACCATACTTTCCACATTTATTTCATTTATATTGGAGCTACTATGCAACGAAGAAAATAATTACGCTGAACATACAAAATCTTTATATAATCCAATAAATCCTGTTCATTATTCACTTTTGTAAAAACAAATGTTCTTTATACAAATGTTGTTTAGATTTGCGAAATACCCTTTAATTGTGGTTAGAATTCAATTAATATTTTGTACATTACCATGTCATTCTAAATTTATTTATTTGTTTGGAAGTCAACTGTTGTCTTCTTACTTTATTTATTTATTAATTAATATAAGTCTAATTAAATTTATAATTTTAATCAAAAGAAAATCAATGAGATTCGTGAAAGCTTCATATTCGCACGATTTTATTGAGAGGAAACAACTAAATAAAATAGGAATGTAAATTTAACTTCTGCTCTAAATTAAGAAAAATAATTAATTACCTTTCACAGACTTTATTTCTTAAAAATTAATTTCAAACAACGTTTTGGCATATTTTTATAGCTTCTTCAGGTTTTTTCCTTATAGAGGATATATTTACAAAAATTAGAAACACCAACTTTATCATTTACCGTGTTTTTAATTTGCTGTAAATATTTCCTTTACATGAAGAAAACCTAAAGAAGGAATTAAAATATTCCGAAACGTTGTGGCTGATTGAACTTTAGGAAATAACGTCTATGAAAGTCATGAATTGGTTTATTAAATTAAGTATGATTCTATTTTCATCTACATTTACTCTGCTGTGTATTAACACTACATTCCTTCTGCTTTTTGTTTAAGTGGATCTCTTTAAATTCGTATTGTTCTTTTCCTTCTTGTCTTTCTTCTATCTACGCGTTCTACTACCTAACTTCTCTTTATTATTTCTTTCACTTATTAGTATTGTTTTCCTGTTTAGTTTTCTTTCTTTTCTTTTTTGTCAATTTATTCATTTTATTTAGAAGAAAGACTAGACAAATGTCCTGTCGACATTTTTCCATCTTGTCCTTCTTCTAAATTAACTATACGCTTCTGCTTGAGCTTCGGTTGAAGCATTTCTACTTCCTTTGACTATTATTTTTATTTATTAAACCTTAATTTATTTATTATATGCATTCCACTTTTTTATTTCTTAGTCCTTATTTGGCCTCTTCTGCCGTTCACTTTTTTTCTTGTTTCTTTTCCAATTTTTCTTTCGCTTCATTCTATTTTCCTTATTTCTTTATTTCCTTTTCCACTGAAGATGATAGGATGCTATGTTTATATTTATGTTCACTCAACTATTTTTTCTTGATGTAAAATTTCCTTCCGTTTGACTCTTTATTTGAAGTATGAGGTTACCGACACCTTTTTGATGATTTTTTTTTCATTTTCACAGAATCTGGGTGATTTTGGTGTTGCCTTATGTTTATTTAACCGTTGTCTATGCGTAACTTTAACGTGTGGTGTTATTGACTTGTCGAGGGGATACATGGTTGGATGGACGGCCATTGTAACCTGCGAAACACAATGCCAACCTGTGGAAACGACAGTCCGTCATCATCGGGCGATAAAACAGTTCTGTCTCTCCGACTCCCTCTGACACACACAGCCTTGACAAACTCATATTCGGCAATATCCTCTTAACCCTGAATTGAGCGAAGCAACATTGACAAAGAAAATAAGAGGGTAAAATACCATGTGCTACAGCACTTCAGGAAGAATTATTTTTTTCTAATTTTAAGAACCTTTATACATAGGATTTTTAAGAGTGCGAATTCCTGGTTCGATTTCAAAGACTTTAAACTGCGCGCTCCTTCCCGCTGAAGCAGCACATCTCAACACGTCTTAAGTCATCACTGTAGAACACGATTACTGTCTAGAATGGGTTAATGCGCGTGCGGAATATTGTTTCGCTCCCCTGCACCACCCGTAAAGCACAGCAAATTGCTGAATCACATAGCACTTAGAGACAGATGCGTCATTTCAAGAGGCACCGCAAGGGGACTAATTCCAAATCAAGATAAATTACAAGCCTTAAAGTAGTTTATATCTTCAATCAGTATACACACTATTTGTGAAGTATTGAAAGGAAATCGCACTCAATGTTAGTTTAAAGAAAAAACATTTATGGGTCCGCATTTTCACTTTCATCATACTACAGCAAGATCGTGTACACAATACTGCGTGTGGTCTATACCTAATATTATATTTATTTTTTAAAAATTACGAGAATCACACTTTTGTGTTTCAAACGTGTGTTTACTTGGCTTTAAAATTTTCCGCCTTTATTTCATGTTATGTATATGGAATGAGAAATGTGGCATATTACGGGACGACTTATTTGCCACGGAGTATTGGTAACACTGTCGTTGTAGTGTTATTAATAACTTACGTAATTATGCCAGTAGAAATTATTGCTAGAGTCACCAATGGACACTCCTGCAATGGTCCATCATTCGTTCTTGTAATTTCTCGGCTTCTGAGCTTCACAACAAAGCGTGATGCCGCACGAGGCAACAGACTCGTGATGATGCACCAAATATTTTCTCGTGAAGACGTAAACAGAGGCCTGATAAATTTATTTTTGTCAAGCAGTATTACTTCTGTGAAGGTTTAGGTCCAAGTATGAGGTCAGGATGCATCGTAATGTAAAGAATATGGGGAGAGAATATTATTATTTTTTAATGAAAAATTATTATAAAAATGTGAATAATATTGAATTTTACATTTATTTATTACAATGTACAATAATTGGTTGAATATTAATTTTCATAGCCATATTTTTTTTATCATATACACTATATATTTACAAAATTGGTACAAGTTAAATTTCTTACAACTAAATACACGAGTTCTAAATTACGGTCGTCTAAATTGGCTTTCTTAGAAAGCATAATCACTAACACAAATCCTGCTCGGAATTGGCATTACCAATAAATTTGCAAAAGGTGATATGTACCGTGTCGCCTCAGCTTGCCTGGACCTAGTAGCGTTGAACCAAGAAAAGAACTTTAGAACTCAGACCTGGATACGCCTTACTTCCGTTATTTAAATCTCCTCGACCAGGACAACCTCCAATTTTTTGCTGCTTCTTTAAACTCAATCTTCAATTACACTAAAAGTTCCATCTTATCCTCCAATCATAATCTGCTTAAATGTTCACCACCAGCGTAATAATGTCAAACTCAACGTCCTCTATAATCTCGAAAAAAAAAACATTTACGTGAGTTTTTAATAATTTGTCACCACTATCTTATTTCATATTTCGTCGGTGGTGGCGCTCGATAATGTGCAATAAAAATTCTTATCCGTCCTCTCTGAGGGGAGCCGTTTGTCCCTCTCCACCAACGTTTTTGGGGAAAAACACCACCCGACGCCGCCAAATGTCACCATAGTTGGTAAAAACACCAGGCGCGCTGTGGTATCTGCGTTTTATTGCTCCATGTCTGTAACCTATATCTTCCCTCACGCAGCCTTCCTTTGATTCCATACCGCCAAATTTTGCAAGTAGTTGCGTTTTTTCGTTACAGCAGAAGTGGACTAAAACGACTGTTTCGTGGTACTGAAACATTTTTATTTTGTAAATGAAAGAGTCTGTGATGTGCATAAAGGAAACTGAGTGCATTTAGTGCCACGTTTGCTGTCTCCCCATTAAAGAAGTCCAAAACACACCTTAACCGTTCTACTGCCGAACGTGCACAAGATGGGCATTAGATGTAATTATTCACAAACTAAAACCCCAAACATTATCACTAATGAATTGTTCATAAGCACAAAAGTTGAGTGGGGAAGGAAGAGGTTTTTGTCGAATCATTGAGCTTCTGGGGAATCGGGATGCGGATTCCCAACCTTGTTGGACCAATTAGCTCAATTTTTGGGTGTTCTTATCTTTCACTCTCTTTTTGGCAAACATAAATATGTAGCGGGAAAAGAATAGTAAAAGGTCTGATGTGGATCTGTTAGCATAATGTCGCAAGCCTCGCTCACACAAAGACAAAATTACGAAAAGATTACTAAAGAAAATGAATGTCTGTGAGGGTGGAGCGACGTGATGTGGGTCAGGTGAGGCCAGGACAGGCCAGGCAGAGTGGTGACAGAGACCAGTGTCTAATTGGCGATGGCACGGTGATTGGTCGCCTTTAATTACCACAGAACCCCCGCGGCCGCGTGCCGCCGCCCTGCAAGATGCACCCTCACTCACTGCGAGGATTTCATTTCGCGACATCGCTTTGATGTCTGCCATGCGTACGATCCTCCCGTTTGTAGCTTTTTAACAAACTCATTTCTCTTCTGCTCGCTCTCCTTTCCCTTCCCTTTTTTTCTTCTCTCCTCCCTCTTCCCCACTTCTGGCCTTTCGCAGCCGGACTTTGAACTGCTCGTAGAAGAGGAGAGTTTCTTTATCACAAAAAGCCGTCCACGTCCCCGGTCCTTCCTTCTCTGACCTTTCCGTTCCTCTTCAATCCTGAATGAGGGGGCGAGGTGTCCTTCCTCGGGACAACGCAGCAGACAGCTGGACCTGATTAGAACACATAACCGCGCCACCTCATTTAGAGGATTATCTCTGGATCAAAGAGATCGCTTGCGGTAATTACTCTCACTCTCTCTCCCTCTCTCCCCCTCTCTCTTATCTATCTTTTGTCATTAAAGAAACTAATTAAGAATTATTACAAAGGACGCTGATAAATTTCTCAAACTGAACTGTTGAGGTACTAATTATTATTGTTATTGGTATTTTGGTTATTAATCTGGTGACTTGATCTCCACCTTGGTCAAACCTCGTCAAGCTTTTCTCTCCATAATTCGACATTGCTAATAATCTCTCCGTACTGCCAAATTCCGCAAGTAGGTGTGCTTTTTGTCTGTAATCTATACCTTCCCTCACGCAGCTTGCCTTGTCTTCTTGTTTGTGTGCTCCAAAGTCCCCCTTCAGTAACGATATTTCTAAAAACTTTCTGCATTCTTCACTTTTTACGTCTTTAAGCTTAAATATTATTGTGCAATGAAATGTGATCAGGCTTTCCAAATTTTTAATAATATCTTATACTGAAAACGACTGCTCTGAAAAACTTTTTCCTGCAATCAGTTTTTTATCGTCCGTCACCTTTCTCTTTTTTTCTATACAATTTTGATTTTGAGCTATTTCTTGTTCCACAAATACTAAAATTCTTCCATCACTTCAGAATCAACTATTTTTATATTAAATTATACGTGTTTATTTTTACTTTCTGCTAACCATTACTTCAGTTTTTCTGTTTTTTAATTCTTAGTCCAACCTTCCCTTTCTGGAGTCATTTGTTATTTATTTTGAGCCTATGTAAATCACTTTGAATTTCATTTGAGACAAGAGTCACCTGAATTAATGGACTGAGATGAAATCATGGCTTTCGAAGAGATTATTCGATACACAGATTTGTAATTGTAAGTTCAAGGTGTCGGTTTATGTGTAAATTTTATCTGTTTGTCTGTGAATTGGATTGTCCTTCAAGATAGAAAAGTTAAAGTACTGCAAATGTTTCCAAAATATTCTTATCTATCTTCTTCTCCTTTGGCTCTACAGCCCATTGAGGGACTGGGCCTACCGGGTTGACTGTGGACTGTCATATTGAATGACACATTCCAAATTTGGAGTGATGCATGGTCAGCGTAGCGATTCTCTAGCAGTCTGAATCCCCAATTCTTATCTATCAGATTAAGTAAAATTATTCTATATTTGTTAGTTGACCGTATTAATTTACCCGTAAAAACTTTCAATTCAATAACCCATTAACTTTCCAGCTGATCACCCTGCTGATTTTTTCTCCAACTGCTTGACTAAAATGGTATAAATCAGTGAAAAACATTAGTAATTTTGTGCAAAAATATTTCTCTTGATGTTGGGAACGCTATTGATCAGTTGGTCAGAGTGACTCACGGATCAGCCATTGATTGTGTTTTGAGTAATCCTACCGTCTACGCTTTATTATTTGATTTATTAATCTAAGAATTTATTTATGGGTCTGTTTGTGTCTCTCGCACTCAGTTCTCCGGTGGTCGTTATTCGCAGACTTGACTCCATCATGTTGGTTATCTCGTGATGAAGTCAACCCACCTACCAGAGCTGCGTTGCCAATCGTTGGACGAGGATCCAAGAAGTGTGATCGATAATCTACTTGACCGGAAAATTTCAAATTTAGGAGAGTATTTTAGTGATAAGATGGGATGAATTGGAGCCGAGTTCGAGGCCGAGCGCAGGGTTCCATCATTTGTGTCCCTGTTCCCTCCTCCAATCATAACGAGATTAGAGCCCGCCTAGCGCAAATAGAGAGCAAACCTTGTTATGATAGTTGCCACACTCACCGGGTAATCGCTTTACTTGCAAATGTAATAATATAGGTGGTGCAGCAGCTGGGGGAGATGAACACACAAACACTTCACTGAGCCGGAACCGATGGCGGCGGCAACAAGGAAACGCAATAACCAACCAAGCTCACTCGATGGCCACCCTGGACTCTGCCTGTAATCAACATCTCTTCACATTCCTAACTCGTCAATCTCACAACGATCTCCCTCTATTTTCCAGAAAAGTTATCAACTGTTCTACGTGATTGAAAATCCCGCAACGTCCCGATTAACGTCCTTCGCCCCATTTCGACCGCCTTAATTGAATACGAAACGCTGTTACACCAACAACCAAATTAAAGCAACGTTGAATTAAACTGCGCAAAGTTCCAACAATTGGGGGGGGGGGGGTTAACAGGCTACATGAGGGTGATCCTGAAACAGGCAACTCCCCTTTAATAGCATAGGAAGGGAATTGAAAAAAGGGGGGATGCGGAAGGTAGAGCAAGGTAGCCCAGGGTTAACTAGGGCCCCCGGGCTATGGTTTAAGGATCCTACCCGGTGTTTCACCTAAAGAGATGCAGGGAAAACCCTAGAAAACCTGCATCAGGTAGGTCGGGCATTGGGTACTATTCTCACGCCCTTCCGAATGACGGGAGACGAGTTTGCTGTGGGGACGCAGCATTCCCTTCTCCGTGTCTCCACCAGTTTCAGGAGGCAATTGGCCGACTGATCCAATGGGATCAGAGGACAACTCTTGCCATATGCCTAAGGCCTTTGACCCCAGTACATATCCATCCTAAAATAGGTGAAGGTGTCTCGGCATATGAGAACTTTGATAAAAAATACCCAGAGAGAGTGTGAGGCATTCCCGACATGATCAGGTAAGCCCCGCAGTCACTCTGGGCTGAAGCGTCTGCGAAAAAACTCCCGCAGCGCCTTAACAAAATTCTTTTTTTTTTGGTTAAAAGGCTACATTTTTTTGGGGTAACAGGCTACATGAGGGCGATCCTGAAACAGGCAACTCCCCTTTAATAGCATAGGAAGGGAATTGAAAAAGGGGGGATGCGGATTTTTATTGTAATCACGCTTAACTACATTTGCGTTACCTGTCCAGCCTGCATACATTGCCCATAAAGAGACGTTTATCGCCTGAGAATCGTCGGACAATAATATATAAATGCTCTTAACAATATCTTCTCAACTATATGAAATTTATATATAAATATAACTTATGTGCGTGGTATTTGGGGGGATGGAAAAGCAACTGAGTACAAGATAAGGTGAGAAGGAAACTTACAGACCTAGTCCAGGGACCTCTCAGTAGACAGAACACCTAATAATATTAATAAGTGTTGTGTGGGTGTGTTTCGTTTAACGAAAGCATTTTTCTTACAAACCCGAAGATGAAGAAACAATAATACGATAGGTTATAAATGTATCATCAAAGTCAGCTGACCCTCAATAAATATCTAGCAATTAAGGCGGTACTTAAAATTAAAAAATTAATTATGTACATGTACAGCAGACAGTTATGACGTTAATTTTTACTTATATGAAAGAGGAAAGACGACAAAGCAGTTTTAATAAAAGTTTGTGGCATAAGGTAGGATCTTTATTGGTCAGCAACACCTGCGAACCACATGGCAAGTTGGTATGTTTGTCTTCCGTCACTAGTACGTCATTGAGTCTGAGCTGTTCGCGGCTCCTCCAAGATTACAACTCTCGCTATATACACAAAGACAGAAACCTCGTCAACAAAGTGAGCTGACCCTCAATGTGATACTCCGTCTCATCAGTTCTTACCCTCATTACAACATTAAATCAATCTGTTGAACGACAATTACTGACTTCAAAGAAGGTAAAAGCTGAGAGTATTAATAACTAGGTGTTATTAGTAGTTTGTAATCATCAAAGATTAAGCAATTTAAATACTGCATATACCTCTGGCTTCTGTGATGCCGCTGTTCTTTTTTAACAATATCGTTCTTGAGAGCTATTACCTTTAAACCTATTACGGAAGAGTTTCTTTTTTATAATCTCGAGGGAGAAAAAATAACAATTGGTTTAGACGGAATGAAGCAATTTTTTTTTGTACTGAGTCGACGTCGCTTTCTTGATACGCGACAGTCGCTGATTTGAATCCACTTTTCCCCTTCGCAAGTGAAGAAAGGGGGGAAAAGAGATAGATAAAAAATATATATCGGATAAAGGGCGACGAAGATTTACGTACGCGCTCCCAATTACCGAGGTGCTGGAAAAATAACCATCCGAATAATAAAAATAATAATAAAAGGGAAGAAGGGGACTATAACGATATACCGAGCGGTGTTTTACAAGAATCGTTACCCTTTAACGAAGCCCTCATGCCCTCGTGGGGGAAGAGGGTGGGGGTAATGATGTCGTATTTTCCCTAACCCCTTAACATTTCCATAAATGAAGAATGGCGTCAGTCGAGTGACATAACAAGCGAGCGAGCGACAAGCCGTCGTCTTCGTAATAAAGCTGAAGGTCCCTCGCCGAGTGATTGCTGGTGCCGATTACTGGGGAACAACCCCTTTCCCCCTTCAATTAGCGAAATATTTGCCTAACTCGGTTTCGCGGCTGAGGAAGGGGAAAACGAAGCAACACTGGACAGCACGACCAATGCTGCCTCCAGAAGGTCGTCGGGAAGGAAAACTTCAAAAGAAGTCAGCCACAGGGACCAAAGATTGTACCTGAATCCAACACTTCAGAGAAGGATAATATTGTGAACTTAACCAACAACATCTGAGTGGTTTAAATGGCCGCCGGTGTAGTAGAAAAGAAAATTTCGGGTCCAAAGACCTCCTTTATTAACTATTAATTCATGAGAAAATTTCCAAGGTGCGTCGAGATTGAAGACATATCCTTCGTTGTTTCAATCGGCAAGGTCTGATAAATGTTTCCCACACTGTCACTATGGCTACCTACCCGATATCGGCCATTTCCAAAAATATAAATTGTATTTCAAGCAGGCTTTGTTTCCATTGGAAAGATCCAAGAGACTGGAGCAAAATGGCCGTGCTGCTTCCAAAATTGAACGGAATAATGCATTTACTTGAAAGACCTGTTTTACTTCACATGACGCCATCTTCATATTTGGGCCTTTTATATAAAGTCAGGAGGTAATTTAAAATGAGAAATAGCTGGAAAGAGACAAAACGAATATTTATTTTATTTTTTCCACAAATATTAGTCGCACATGTTTCTGTCTAAGCTCTGTTTGTGGGGAAAAAAAGTTCTCTCTGGAATTTACAGGAATAAAATGAGTATCCACACTCATAATAGAGTCCAAATTTAGATCTGAAATTTGAAAAGAAAAAATTCATGTTTCCGTTCATCATGAACAGCTTTTAAAATTCTTACAATTCTTGTACAACTTAATCAAGCAATAAGACAAATATTAAATATACATTACAACGAAAAAAAAGGTTCATCTATTTATTCTATAAGTTTTAAATCTGAAGGAGATGGAAAAAATGGAAAATGGGCATTATTATTTACGAATAACCTAACCCTAAATTTGAGTAACTGGCGTTAACTTTCTTTGTAATTCTTTGATGGTTTAGTTAATAATCGTGCTAATAAAATGAATAATCATGAGAAAACGTGGTTCACTTATCACCAACGGCAGAATAATCTATTCGTGGACCTAATGTTAAATCACACTCGCGATGATGAAAAGGATGGCTACTTTCTAAGTCTGTTCAGCCGCGAGTGGAATAATTCTCCACCTTGGTGTTGAAGATGCACGACCATCGCCAGCTTGCGAGGTTGCGATCTATTCCAAGACACGATGTAGGTGCGTGTGTGTGTATGTTTTGCCGTTAAATTTATTAATTATGTACGCGGCAGAAGTATGCTAATTCGACGTGCGAGTGAATTATTCATGAGGTTGAGAGAGGGCTCAAGGAGGAAACTGTGTCCATAGCCAAGTTGTGATGGAGCCTCGGGGTAGCTCGCGTCTGCACCTGACCCTTGGTTAATCACAACAATCCACGCACCACGCTGGAGCGGGGGGGGGGGCAGGGAGGAGGAGATCAGAGATTGCAAATGAGTGCGTGTTGATAGAAAATGGTGAAAATGTCTGAGATGGGTGAGCAGTGATGGCCACGCGCCTCCCGTGCATGTTTCCCCCCGACTGTCTGAAGGAAGAAGGGCTGCTGGAGGTTGGTTTCCCGTCCGCGTGGCTGAACCTATTCTGGTGTCGACCACGTGCCCGATAACCTTGGGCAATCGATAGGTACGCACAGAGCTAGGCTCTGCGCCAGACAGGGGCTTCTTTGTGCGGTTTTGCGTCGCCATCTGCTGGAAATTAAGTAAGCATTCAGGCTCAATGGCTGTCAGCTGGAGCTGACTGTCTTACACCTTGCTCGGTAAGCGCGGCCAAAGGGGGAAAGGAAAGGAAAGGGAGGCAAAATCTGGGGTGGGACCACGGACATGGACAACCTTCATCATACTCAAGAATTAACCGTTTAAAATACAAATCAACAATAAAGATTAATAGCAAAAAAACTGCGCAACCATTATCAGCAGCCGCTGAGTACTTTTATCTCTGCACACACAATCGTCCAAAATCACAGTTCAAACTTTCTGCCAATGACTGTATGGTTTATAAAGAAATCGTAAACGTTGAGGATGCACAGATTCTGCAGACTGATTTGGACAAAAATTTACCAATGGTCAGAAATAAAATGCAACGAAGAGTAAAGCAGTCGTTTGTACAAAAAAGAGAAATGTCCCTCCCACTAGATATAAAATGGGGAACGAAGTTGTAACAGAATCAAATAACTGTAAATATCTTGTGATCACGATTAGTAAAGATTTAAATTGGGGTCATGAGGTGAGCGAGGTAAAGGGTGGAGGGCGTTGCTGCTGCTTCACTTTGGAAACAGGGTCTTGAGGAAAAGCACGAGAAAAAACCAAGATTTCTGCTTACAAAACGCTGGTCAGGCCAATTTTAGAATATGGGGTAACGTGCTGGGATCCATATCGAAATGAACACACTCTAGCGTTGGAAATAATACAAAAACGGGCTGAAAATATGTTTGGGGGTCAGGTGATTCGCGAACAATCCTCACGAGAATTTAGAAGGTCTCAGTAATAGAAGGAAACGTTCCATGTTGTGCGCAATATATAAAGCTTATAAGGGTGAACCACAGGGCCTGGAAAGAAATAACAAACCATCTAACGGGGCCAAATTATATTTCTAAAAATGGCCACTCGTTCAAAATTAAAGAAAAAGGGCAACGTACAGACCTAGGAAAATTTTCATTTGTAAATAGGTCAACACGCTATTGGAATTCCTTGTCTCCTGCAGAAATACGACTTTTCCGGATAGCGTAAATCAGTTTAGGAATAGGATAAGAAAACTTAAGTGAGTAGTTTTTTTAGAATCAGTGAAG
The DNA here is from genome assembly GCA_034510155.1 of Eucriotettix oculatus. Taxonomy (NCBI): domain Eukaryota; kingdom Metazoa; phylum Arthropoda; class Insecta; order Orthoptera; family Tetrigidae; genus Eucriotettix; species Eucriotettix oculatus. The sequence goes on along the minus strand of CM067378.1, from coordinate 91,394,374 downwards.
TGATAATAGTGAAGTGCAGTGAAGTGATTTTTGTGTGGCTCCTTTGTTTTCTTTTTCAGATAAAAAACTACACTTCAAAATTCTTCCTTAGTGTAAACTTTTTGTAATTTTATTTGTGTTTTATTTGTATATAGCTACCACCGGGCAAATTCCCAATAGCAGCTTAATAGTAGTAATAATAATAATAAATAAAAACTCCACAATAGGACACTAGAAATTATTGAACAATAATTGTTACCAAACCTCATTACAGTCCTCATATTAAAAGATTTCTGTTGAACAAACTTTCATTTTCCAGATCCTTCTATCTGATTGGACACAGCATTGGGTCCTTCTCTAACAGAGATTGAACAAAGACTAAAATCATATTTAAATACAGAAATCCTTCAAATAAGATATATAATTTGTTAAGATTTTCGTTCTCAAATTGAATATTGACAGTGTTCAAATGATTTTTTGAAGGAAGTTAAGGAATTCTGATACTTGGAAAGCGTAATAAGTAGGAATGGTAGAAGTAGAGTAGACATAAAGAGAAGATAGTACAGGATAGGAAGGCTTTCTTGAAAAAGAGGAATTTACTTGCGGGTAATAAAATGTGAATATTAGGAAATAATTGCTAAAAATGTGCGTATAGAGTGCGGCGTTATATGGGTGCAAAACGTGGACGATAGGAGTTGCGGAAAGGAAAAGAATAGAAGCCTTTGATATGTGATGCTATAGGAGAATGATGAAAATCAGATGGGTGGATAGAAACACTAACGTTCTAAGTAGAATAAGGGAAGAGCGAACAATATGTAGGACGTTGACCAAGGGATAGATTAATAGGCCACGTTTTAAGACTTAGAATTAGCATTAGAGGGAAGTGTGTGGGGTAAGAACAGAAGAAGGAGACAGAGGATGGAATACGCGAAGAAGATTAGGGAGGATGTGGGATGTGCTTGTTGTACCGAAATGAAAAGACTTGCGCAAGAGGGTTGCATCAGACCAGTCTTGGGACTGAATACCACAACAACAACAAGGAATAATACAGAAAATATCATCTCTTGGTGATTCGTTTGAAGCAAATATTTTCAACACTACCTTCTCTAAGTTTATTAATAAACAAACGGTTATGGTGACGAAGCCGACAATTGTCTTGAACATATTATATTGAAAATATTTCATTTGAACTTTTGGTTTAATTCACACCAGACGAAGCTCCAAAGGAAACGTCGTGTATGACCTTTTGTTAATAAAGTTTATATTATTTTTTACGTTAGGCTGTTTTTCTATTCATCAATTTGTAACAGACACAAGAAAAAATTAGGAAATATAAAAAATAAAATATATATGAATTATAAATAGAGTTAATTTTTATTTAATTGAAATAATTTTATGACCCGCTTTTTTCAGGCAATTTTTATTTTTAATTAAACGCGTTTCGATGCATTTCGCAGGTTTTTTCAGGCTCGTGTCAACTGTGGCTGAATACATTTTTCAAATTTGCCTCAGACGTCTCTTTAAAAAAAATTCTGTTTTATAATATGTTAAATTTTAGCAATTCATTGAATGTAAGAGTAATGTCCTAAATATTTATTGACCTTATTGTTTTCATATATTACCTGTAATTAACTTGACTTTGACTTGTTGTATTTCCTCAGTAGAGGTTTAAAGGAACTAAAATATGTTTTCTAATCGAATCTGAACATTTTTGTAAACGGATGTTCATATATATAGATTCTTCCCTTGGATAAATCGTTGCATAATTATGTGTTAGTAGCACACTTTTTTATATCATGGTATCTACAGTTTTGTACCAAATTGTATTAATTGGCGTGACGTGACGTGACGACCGATATAAATGTGTCTGCGCCGCAGCGTCTTTGGCTGTGACGCGATGGCGGATGCATTTGCATTAACAAAGACGGTCCAGGGAATAGCAGAGCCTGGCAATGCACCGCCGCATCTGATTGATCTGGCCGACCAGCTCTGCGATCGATCGCGGCAGCGCCATGCTCGCCAGATTTGCCCGTAAAAGCCAGAGGCCAGCTGTGATTGGCAGCGCAGATAACAATTTGTCATCGTCACGTGCGCCGCCATTACTATCTGTCGAATGCAGCAACTGCAGCGTCGGCCCGCGTTTGCGCCGCCCCATTTGACCACCAATCGCAGCGACGCCGGCACAACAATGCGTTCGTTCTCTCTCTATCTATCTCACTCTCTCTCCCTCTCTCTCCCTATCTCTCTCTCCCTCTCCCCGGGATCCTCGTCCCGTGAAAGATGACCGACTCCGCAGCCAGAGGATCACAGAGGCGGCCTTTGTTTTCGCCATGAAATCATTAGCATTACGCCGCTGATTGTCAGCAACAACGCACAAAGCAAACATTGGCGCTGTATGGCTCTCTGCTCCGTCTCTCTGCCTCCCTAACATCTATCTACATTTTTTAACGAACCGCCCCTCTGGGGTGCAGACGCTGTGGTCCCCTCTGCCGCTCGTCTCAATTCTACATTGTTGGTTAATCTGGCTAAGAAACCCCAAGTTCTTAAGGATTACCACTAAAATAATGATCACATGCATTACACTATCTTTTTACCTATATTCCTAACAAGTCAGTTATTTAAAGTTTTCAATCAAGATGATACTTTTTAGGAATTACATTTTAGGAATTTCCCTCAATCTAATTTTTAATAAACAGTATTCTAACCAGATCTACAACGTCCCCACTCTTTCCTGTAATCGTAAGGAGAAATCTCAATACTTCTCTATGATGACAATATGTGAATGGATTTTTTTTTACTGTTCCTCCTCGGGCATTGGAAACCTGATCACGACTTGAACTACAAATGGAACGTTTATAACAGTCATGATGTCCCCGTGGCTCAAGCTCGGCCAGTGCAGGTCATGGTCATGATCATGGTGTGGACGATGGTTAGCTTGTATTTGCCGATGTTCTTGAAGGTTGGAAATAGGGTTGTCCGAGGGAATCGTTTCCTCCACACATCAGAGGAGATCAATATGCACAAGTAAAGTGTGAAGTGTCGAAGGATTGGACCACTGTGTGGATGGAAGCCAACCAAGTCAACTACTGTTAGCCCCCAACATTGGTGGCCCAGACGTTGATCCATAGGGAAAAGGTGATATTAAACATCAAAAACACGAAGTTTTTTTATTGAAAAGTAACCATTTATTATATTTTTTAATATATCTTGTGTTTGGAGAATACCGAGGTTTTATTTACTTTTTAGAAAGCAAATTTTGAGAAGCTCAATTTGCGTGTTCAAAACTAGCTTTCCATCAAAATGTTTAAATAATGTATTAAAATGTTTGGTCATGAACTGAAATTGATGCATTTACATAATAGTATTTCATTTTTATTTTTCATTCGGTCCAAGGATACAAAAAATTTCTTATTTTCAGAATTTAGATCCACGGGAAAACGATGTACACTAAACTCCAACATTTGCGAATAAAAAATATTTTTAATGGAGAGATTTGTTGACATAAACTTCCTATCCAACTGGGAATGTTGATTTTAAAACATAGCCACTTTTGTTAATCTTCCGTATAAATTTATATTTGTACATTAAATTTTGGATAATACTTCGTTATTGTGTCAACTTTAATTTTTCTTGTTTTGCTTAAATGGCATTTATTTTACTTTGGTGCTTATAGAGGTGCGATCGAGTAGGTCCTAGTCCTAAAGGAGTGGGGGAAGCAATCACATTCCGAGGCCTGTGCATATACTACATCTTCTGCGCCTACAAGTTATACGTACGCACTGCGAATGTGTCATGTTGGCGGCTCGAACGTAGGGATGTAATAATAGGCTGCAACGTACCACAGGTGAATAAAAAGGTTTCGTCCAGCGGCTGGTGACGATCACGCGAGCGACTAACCAAGAAAACAATTACAGAAAAGTTGTATGAACTCGTCCTTTGGCATTACGTGTAGAATTTCGAACAAGCGGATAACAGACCTAATTTGTACACTGTTGCTTGTCCAATTTGAAGCCGTTGCTTCTCAAAAAGTGCTGATAATACATATTTATATTACCAATAATTAAAGAGATATAGTATTACTTTCGATACAGTTATGATTCTCTTCAAAAAGTGTCTTTCAAGATCCTTTTGAATGAATAATCCATCATCTCTGGTTGTGATTTGCACATCGCAACAGATCATCCCAAATTGGAGCATTTCCTGTCATCCCCCAATCGGGATGTGCTGTCGACGTCGACGTCGACGACGATGATGAAAGAGTTGCTGGAGGACGATGGTAGCGTCCGATAAGCGGCTCTGCCACGCGTACCATCAGCTGATTGGCTCCTCGAGTGCGCTGCGGCGGATAATCCCCTTCGCCTTCCTTGGTCGCTTATCTCGCGGCCAGGCTTGCACATCGCTCCAGCACCAGCTCGCTGCTCTTTTCCTCTACTTAATTTGCAGCTCTCTCCGTCTCCCTTTCCTCTCTCTCTTCCCCTGGCTGGGCTCTCTCTAATGAAAGGGCGCAATTAGGGATGCGAGTTGCAGCAGTCGTGGTGGTAGCGGGGATTCCTTTATATCTTCCCTTCACTCAACAGATGAGTTTACGCTCTGCCCCACAACCATTCATTCACCGGTAGTCCTCTCCGCTCACAATGGTCACCGTCGGTTTAATTGCTAATTCTCTAACCGGAATATCCCCTCCCAATATCTCCCTCCCTCACGCATATATTTTTTCCGCAGCACCCGAAGTCGAGGCTCAGATCCCTCAATCAAATTTAAATAATGATTGCGAAAATAGAGACACTTAGCACACTAAAGCAAAAAGACAAAATGTGAGTTACACCAAAATAAGGGTGGCAGGGACGGCAGACGTCCAATAGGTTAGAAGTTTATCACCGAAGTAAATTTCATTCATACAATAAGAAACAATAATATCAGTTGGAGGTGTACAGACGACGTTCTTCACCTCAATCAACGAATTTAATTCATGTAATAAAATTAATATATACATCGGAAAAGATAATTTACCGACACCTACATACTCTCTTGAAACCTCAAAATTAACAATAATTTTTCATCATTCCTTCACTTCGCTTTCCCTCCTTTCTTCACTTTTACTTCCCCCCCCTCCTTCACGCTACTATTTCTACACTTCAGTTATTACAGCCAATTCGACTAATTTCTTTCCCTAATTTCTCATTTTCCTTTCATATCCTTCTTTCACCCAACAATTTTTCCGCTTCATTTGCTTTTACTGTGTTAATATATTCAGTTGTTCCGATCGTTCCCCCTTTACTTTTGTACTCTACGTGCCATTACATGGGACATAAACGTCCTACGAAATACTTTACTAGTTAAATAAGTTATTAAAGTAAACATAGTTGTTTGAAGAAATAGGACTGTAGACAGTTTTACGTACTTGAAACTCGCCACTGCAATTAGCACAAAAGTTACGTAATATCTTCGGGTGTCCACGATCCTCGGTGCATAACTTGTGAAATTCATGTCAACACTTGAAGGTTGTAAAGTAATAGACGGTAGAATAGTTTCATTTATCTGAATAATGAACTCATTACATAAGTGAAGTTTAAAGCACTTAGATTCTGACGAAAAATTTCCTTAACCATTCACTGAATCGACTACTGCGACAAAGAGCGGCATCCATCTTGCCGATATTTTTAGAGAAATTTTTACATGAAATTTCCAAATCAGTATGTGGCCTGAACAATCACCCAACACCACATATCGTGAATTTTTATCGATTATTTCTGGCAATCGACGTCTCGAACATCCCCGTAGTAGTTCGTCTTTATTTTCTTTCAACCAATAATAATAAAAGCAGTTGCAAATATGCAGTGAGGTTATTCCTACTTGGTGTTGATTTTTTAGGTTTTTTTTCGTTTCTAATGAAATAATTTAAAAATTATATAAACATAAAATATTTTATAGTGTTCAAGGTACATAGTAGGTGGAACATCTCATAACGGAACAAATGATACAGCACGTGGAAGAAAAAAATCAATTATTTTGGCGTAGTAGCGGCACGTGTTGTTTAAAAACCGCCGACAGAGCGCCACTGACCGTAATTCCTCTAAAAACTCTGCAACTGAATTTCAGATTTTTTGAGAAATACTCAGAAATCGGTAAAAAAAAACGACATAAAAACTATACTGTATGTGAAACATAAAGTCACCATCTTTTTTACAATGTATATAAATGCTGAATTGGTTCAGTCTTCCACACACGGCACAAATATATTCAGTACTCCAATTCTGCCCATACCAGGTCCAGACGGTAAGAACAATTGCTGAAATACAGTCTTCAATGTTTTTGGTAGCGATGGAACATGAAAACTACCCTTCATGTAACCCTACAATAGAAAAACGCAATAGGTTGAGTCCGGATTCCGTGGAGGCCACTGGGTTAGCGCCAGGCCTATCCAGAGACGTGTCAGCTGCTCACTCAGGTAACGTCGAACAAATTGTGTAAATGTGAAGACACGTCATTTTTTTGAAAGTTGAAGTTCCTACTACAGTTCTCAGTTGTTTCATGAGCCAAATTTTCATAATTTTCAGTATTTACACTCCGTGGCGCTCCAGACGGCGGTTTTCCCAAGTATGTAGCAGGCAGAACATCAAACTGATTTTGATAGCTTGCCTTTCTCGTACTGTACCATTTTTACGCTATGTTGAGTCATTTAACTATACCAATTTTGTTGATATGTTTCATGGACTTTATAATTACTCTGTTTTATATAGTAGTTAACCTATCCTCTTTACTAGCCATTTGGATTCTAAACCATAAAATGTCGATATGAAAAGTCTTGCTCTCTCATTCCTCTCTTGTAATAAATTCCAACTTCATTCTGTACCTTACCGTGACCATTTAAGCCGTAGTCTAATTTAGGTTTTGGTTTCTGTAGTATTTCTCAGTTATTTCATTTTGTTCTTCCTAATGCGCTGCGTATCTCAGCTCCTTTTGTAATTTTTAAATACTATTGATCTAGAGGAATAAAATAACAAAGAAAATGGTACGTGATTCCACTGGTACGTGTCTAAATGTTTCGTGGGGCTGTCCGCCATGTTGTCGTTCTCTCTTGTTGCTAACCTTTTGATGTTCCCTCGTCACGGGTTGCAAAGACTATACAGACGAGAACTAAGCAAAGTTAAAAAAAAAAGAAACACCAAAAGGAGCGCGTTAATTGAAAGGTGTTTTCGTGTTTTGTGTGGGTGTAAATCGAAAGCGCGCCATTCCGCGTAACGCCATTATACATACGAGATTTGTTCTAACACAACGGCCATAATGAATAAATTGGACAACATAAGGACGGGCGCTGGGGTTCAAAAACACTCTCCCACTCTCTATGGGTACGAAATTTTTTTTCTATGAATGAAAAGACCGCCACTTTGTTGCTTTGAAAGCTTAGAGAAAACACAGGGCGAGCGCGATAATCTCAAACATAATTGTCCGGGCTCCAATTACTTCCAACAATGTAATATTTTTATTTTCCTCTCCTGCGTGTGTGTGTGTTTCTCTCTCTCTCTCGCCCCCCTATTTGTATGTTAACAACACAACGGACGGCCTGGACGGGAAGGAAAGTACCGCCACTCTCATCTAGATACAAACCATCCCATCCCATCCCCTCAGCCTCCCCGCCCCGCTCCAGCCTTACAACACATCTCCCGAACCACTCTTCTAAAAATCCAAAGGCTCCGTCTGCTTCGATAGCTTTTAAAAGCTCCCTTGAGATTATTTTTTTCTTGCTTCTTCTCCTCTTCGTCGGTCTTCTTCGGAAATATAGTAACTGGTGTATGCTTGCTCGTGGGGCGGGAGAGGGGGAGGTTTTAGAGGGGAAGAGTTTTGTGCGAAAAGCCAGGTTCATATACAGGCTTTTCGGGTTCAGCGTCATGGAATTAACGTGCGCACAAAGAGCGTTGCGCTGCGCTGGCGCACTCGCTCGGGTTCCGTGTTTATTTACCTGTGGTAATCAGCGCCTGCAGCATGGAAATCCGCATCTAATACATACACCCGGTAATGGGACCTCTCTCCTCTCTCTCTCTCTCTCCCTCTCTCTCTCTCCCCCTCTCTCTCTCTCTCTCTCTCTGCCGTTACGTTTGACCACTGCCCTCGGGACACTCGCGGCATCATTTACCTCCCCCACATCCCACGCTCCGTGCGCAGATTTCTGGCATAATCAAGCACCTCGATCACGTCACACACACGAAAGAAAGAAACTGTGCCACTCCTGATAGTAATTCTCTTATTCCTGTAGAACCAATTCACAAAAGAAAGAAAAAAACGGCATTAAGAACCGCGATGCCAACGACAATCCGTGGCATACAAAATATTGGAGCATGAATGTTCATAGAAAGGTATAGAATTAACTTTGGGAAATTTACAGAAGAGTAAGGTGATATTTTTCAATTGTGTTAGAATTCAAAAGGCTAGTAACGAGGGTAGGTCTACTAGTGTATAAGAGGTGACGCTGGTAGTTCCAAAAGAATTTTTTTCTGAGAAGCGCCATCTACTAGTTAAGTTTGATTAGTATCACTTGGATAATTCAATTTATACTCAAAGGTATATTACAATAATTTGAAGCAATCAGTATTCAGTCCGTAAAATATGCGGGGGTTACAGACGTAAATAAGTTTTTATAATTGGTTTAAAATAATTTGTTAATAATTAATGTATGGTTGCCGATAATATGTTTTATATAAAATAGTTTTAATGTTAAAATAAAATTTGAGACATAAACATTGCTTTGGAATATCTGTTACGCATAAATTGCTTTGGCATTGAATGTAGCATACAGTTAAACGTGTCCAAATACCTGAGTAACTGGGGGGTGAAAGTATATAGGTATTTATTAAATTAACAAGATTTGTTATTTTGTGACTTGTTGATTATCGTTAATTGAGGATTGTTATATAATTACAGATGATTATGACTTGAAAATTTAAGGTTGAAAGCTACTGTTCCTAACGTTGACTAGAGTATGTTAACTCAGTAAAGTTCTTTTTACGATACTGATTGCTTCAAATTATTGGATAATTTATTTATATTATCAGTCGAAGAAAATACTTTATCTTATTCCAAAACTATGGGAAAAAGTTTTCTGAAGTTATAATACACTTTTATTTCAAAATGCCGAGTAAAATGAAGTTCACGACTGCGCTGAGAAGCGTTCATAGTTGGCTGAAATATATTCTAGAAGAATTGAAGAGCGGAGAACAACACGGCTTCTAGTCTGACAGACGGATTATTTCGTTCTTTCAATATTTTCCGCATGAGAAACAGTTGACACAACAGTAATAAATATTACATTCTCGTGCTGTATTGTTGTTGGACAGGGTTTCAATAAACTAGGCCTTCGTTGGGTTCGTGATTTTCTCCGAGGCGACGTCTGCTGGTTAATTGGTGGGGTAGAACAATCTAAAGTAGAGTTCCTCAAGACTCTTTGATAGGTGGTCTTCATTTATATCAACGAATTTCTCTGTGGAGTAATGAAATGCACTTAGCCGATTACTTGACTTTGATCATAATATAGATCTATAATTATGTATGATATCTGTGACGTCACCAAACATTGATACACAAAACGAGAAAATCCACCATATTTATTTACAGGCTAGTGCCTTTTAAGATTTACAAAAAATATATACAGTGTATAATTGATAAGACTACAATCTATGACATGTAATCGGTTTTACAGTCTGTTTTACTTTCTTTTTAAATTGTTATAGTTAATATTAAAAATATCTGTTTGTCCTATACATTTAGTTGCTATCATGGATTCAATTCCCCTCAATTCTATTTATTTCCAGTTTCCTAGACTAACACTTGATGAATTATATCGAGGAAGGATGATGATATGCTGAATTGAGTAGGTTTGGGTACTTCTGTTTCGTTTATAACCGCCTTTTAACTGGACATTTTTCGGAACCACGGCATATTTCAATATCGGTTTTGGCCCAAATTAATACATCCATTGTCAATTGCAAAGACTGGTGGAATTATTTTAAATGATAAATTTAGGTTATGAGTGTGTTTTGAAATTTGTGTATTTGATTTAACTGAATGTGTGTAAAAAATGACAATGTAATTTCAAGCGAGAATTTCAAACAACTAAGATTGCTCATAATTAATACTCTATTAAAGAGTTATTTCTCGGCGTTCTTTACTTCTAGCAAGCCTATGACATTTAGCGAGGATTTTAAATTTTATATTTTTATTGATTGGTGCGACGCTAAATTTCGGTTTCTTCAGTAAGGTAACAAGAGACGGTACAGGTAAATAGCTAAGCATAACGGAACAAATGATACAGAACGTGAAAGACAAACTCTCGAAGTTCTTTTAGAACATGGTGTCGGCAAGTTACTTTAGAAATCTGCCGACATGGGCGCCTCCGATCACAGTTTTGTAGATGTAACCCCACAAGTAAAACTCACAAGGCATTAGGATCAGTGAAGGTAGCGCCCACTGGAGTAGCGCCAGGTCAGCAACCACAATACGGCATACCCAGGGACGTATGATTCAGGTAATCTGGGACACAATTGCATAAATGTGGAGGGACTCCATTCTGTTGAAAGAGGAAATCTCTACAGGTTCAAGTTCTTTCCTGAGCCACAATAACAGGAGTTTGAACAACTGCAGTCGATGGCGCCCCTGTCGGCGGATTTCCCAATTTATTTGGCTACACCAGATTCAAATAAACCTTTAACACTTTATCCTTCACGTACTGCATCATTTGTTACGTTATTTTTAGTAATTCATCAATTGCAATTTTTTGTAATGTCATGGATTTTATAATTCAATATATATACTTACGTATTTACTCAACAATTTCCGTTGGTTTGCGTCAAATATGAAAACCGACGTTGACTTTAGTAGCACAGAAGCCTGATTTAATTTTAATATTTCCCAACTATTGTCTCATATTCGTCTTATTATCCCATTGACGTCCTCGGGTCAAGTAAGCCATTACTCTAGCTATTTTTCACTGTCCCGTTCAAGTACAATGTAAAGTTTGGAGCCTTATGCAGTCTTTTCATGTTATCTCCCTCTCTGAACATGACATTTGTTGGGTCAATTTGTCGGCATCCTGGTTGAACACTTTCACACCAACGCTCCCATTGATTTCTGATCGTCCTCATTTCTTTTCTGTTATTCCTATTCACCATTGAGCCTGCTCCCAATTTCAGCTTGGAGGGTTTGCGTTGCTGACTGTTGTCGAGGGCGATTTGTCTTGGTCGCTGACGGCGATGTCTCTGTTGACACAACTGTAAAGTGCGAGCGGGCCTCATTGTCTGCGTCCTCTGCATGTTATGGTTCCTCTTTTTTTGAGGGGGTTGGTGACCCGCCTCGGGATATTTTCTTAGAGTCTGGCCCACGTGCCTTAGACGTGGAGCATCCATGCGTGGTGCAGGTGAAGAGGCAGCTGCTCGACCCTCACCACCATCATCCTCCTTCGCCAAGCAGTGGAAATGGTTTCTGGGCCACAGCATCCCCGCAGTGGCCGCTCTGCTATAAAGTCACATATTCATCCACTCTTCCTCGTCCACCGTGGTTGGGGCAAAGGGAACTGTCATGATCATATTCCTACCGAATCTCACAACCCTAAACCACTAAGGCTAAACCTTGAACTTCAAAGTAATTGGGAAATTTGATGACTTAACTAAACCATCTCATTATACAATTTTGTTAATATTACACACTATTTCCACGTCAGGAACACGTCTTTTGAATCAGATTATCTTCTTCTCGGCCTTCATTATTCCATCCCATGTCGGATAGAGTGTAGGGATTTTGATGTGTTCCCAGCCTTCCTTTTTATTTTTCAAGGGGCCCACACACTTACCATCGTCGACCGACCTGCCTCCTTATCTCACTCTCTCTTTGTCTGCTCTTCATGCCTTTTACCGAGAGTTTCTTCCCACGAATGTATCCAACCGCACTTTGCTTTCATGCCGTTCCATTCTTTTTTTTTCTGGGAACCATGTCCAATATTTGGCAATCTTTAATACATCCCTCGCAGTCTGTCTGCCACCCTCTACTCGATAGCCACGAAAAGAAAAATAATTTAACTAAAACCTGACACGATTCTCTCGGCTCCGAACTCAGTAGCTGATTTCTCGCTTCATGAAACACTGAGAGAATTAATACACAGATTAATGAATTGAAAGTCATGAAAAAACGTGATTGTAAATGAAAATCAATAAAGCAAACAAAAGCTACGAGGATAAAATAATAAATTAGCATAAATGTGAAAGAAAATAAATATAGAATAAAGGAAGAGAACACTATAAACGCAAACAGTAACTTGTTAGAGAAATTAAAAAAATTATTATTAAGGTACAATAAAATAATGTAAAAAATTATTAAAATAGAATTTAAATCGAGTATATATGATACTTAAAAATGATCAAGAAGAACCTAAACGTACAAAATATGAGTAAACAAAAAACTCTAAACGCTGTTGATGAACTGAATTTTCTGAATATAAATTAAAAGAAAATGTAGGTAAAAATTAAAGAATAATAGTAAAATATAAAAAAGTAAATTTACAAGTACATATTTTCACTGCGAAATGAAATTAAAAAAGATAAATTAAATTATATTGACGAAAAAGCAATAAAACATAGAATGGCGTACATTTAAGAGAAATAAAATGAGATGAACTGACATAATATAAGGCAAATAATAGATTAAATTTTTCAGTCGTAGCAACAGAATCAAATATGGCGAGTTTATTTGTCAGGCCCTTTCCAATTAATCTCATTAGCCCAATCCGCTCGAGCCACGTCCTCCAATACACGAAAATACAATGGTGGGAAAAAGTACGTACACATTCAATATCGCCCATGTAAAACTCTGCAATTGTTAAATAATCACAAAAACGACCACTCAAACGCGATATTATTAATTAGCAGGTCATTTCGAAAAATAAAAATATCCCCGCTTTCAATAAATTAGGAAGACTTTGAAATTGTTTGTAAACTCATTACGGGAGGAACATCATTATTATTTTACAATATAACCATATTTATATTCACATATCATATATGTTTGCATTTACCTGTTATCTTCGTTATAGCGTTCATGCGAATCCCGTGCAGTATTATGATTATGATAATAGTAATCGTAACTGTAACGACGATGACGTGAAGTTCAGTGAATTCAAAAATTAATGGCGTTCCTCTATTATCCGAGTAATTGTTTCCTATTTTGCTTGGGGATTTTTTGAATGTTGTTTAGCTAAACGAATGTTAACAATAATAACTCGTCCGCTGATCTGATTGGATTATCGTCAGAAAAAAAAGCTTTGTTATATTCTAGTCGATGGAGTTACACGTGAAAACCCATAGTGATATTATAATTAGTAAGGAAATGGAGGACGATGTGTCTTACTAGTGATTTGCAATGCACTTTCTTGGAAATTAAAAGCATAATATTGTATCTGAAGATCGTCGGTCTCCATTCGAATCGCCGCCATATTGAATTCGTCTGAAGTACAAGATGTCTTCTTATTCTTTTCATACGGAAGAATTCATTCTAGCGAGACTGTTGCAAACAAAATCAATTGCTTTTTAATTGTATAGCTTAATTATTTTATATTTGAATTATAATTGAAATTTTTATAAGTTTTTTGTATCCGAGTTATAAACTACAGCCCTTGAATTAGAATAAAAGTATATCAACGAAAAATGTGTAAATTTATATTGTAGACGAAGACTGAAATTTAAAATTAAATGATACGGTTGGCAATTTGTACTTTACAATACATACTTTTTTATTTCAATAATAATTTTTGCCAGTATCGTTTGATTTGGAAGTTTCTACGCCTAAGATGATCCGAAATAAAAGGTCAACTTATATAAATTTCGTTTGTACACGAGGACAAAAATCGTTTTAAACTTATAGTTTGTGATTTGATCTGGCGGTGATCTCGGATTCGAATCCCAGCACGGATACGGCAAAAGAACCAAAATAATCCATAAAGTGTCATGCAAGGTGAGAGATAGTAGTCTATCAGGGACAAAAATTATAAAGGAAAAAAAACAGGAAATGATTAATCGACTTAAGAAATTAAAAAATACTACCAAAGGGATATCATTAAGATGAAATATAAAAATTACATTAATAAAGTGAGAAATACTAAAAATTGTTAGGGGACCTCTTCATTTGGCACCAAAAAGAAAAAATAAATACAGAGATAGTTTATTTACAAATAAATAAAATTAGTACATCACTGTTACTTACATAATTAAAAATGTGTAATTGGAAGCCATATAACTTATAATTTTAAATAAAATTACATAATAAAAAAACTTTACATTGAAATATGTTTCCTCGAGGCGCAGTTGAATTTACTTTCCGAATTTCACGTAAGTTTTCTTTGGCTAGTCCTATAGTACTCTCTGCAATTTTATTTAACTCTAACAAAATTATTCTCATTGCTTTTCGATCTGGTAGGAAGTTGTCTGAGAAAGCACTATGCTTCGGAATCTCGTCGCGAACTCCCTAATAACCTTCCCCGACCAGGCCTCGTCGTATACTCCATAACAACCTTTCCCTTCCCTACCTCGCCGTGAAATACTTCAAACTGCACGATTGCCCATGATCTTTCTCCGTGTCTGGCGGCGTACGACAACGTAACCTTCTGGCGGCTTGTCTCAGAAGCAACCGCCAACAATCTGTCTGGGTCGGCTTTCTTACCACAAATACTGGGGACTCGATTTCATGTTACAATATATTATATATAATAATAACAACTGTTTTGCGCTGCAGCAGGTCCAGGTAAAGAAATCTCTCTGCGGAGAACATTTTCCGCTTTCAGAGGAAATTATCCACAGCTGCGATTTCCCGTTGCTTACCGCCACTTGCTGATGGACCCGTTTTACCTTGCTGACGTCATAGCGGCAGCTCTGCAATGGATTAGACACACAGAAACATCCTTGCCCTTGCCGGAATTCGAATCCGGGACATCTATGTTTGGAGGCAGCGACGCTAGCCACTACACCACAGGAGATCGTCTGTATTATAAATAAATATTTATATATAATGTTTAAATTCTTTAGAATTTTTAACTAAATTTATATTATCCTATTATCTAAATATTGCCCTCACATCATAGAAATTAAACGTGACTTACATGGATTGAAGAATATGAAATTATTTACAAAATATATAATAAATTTGAATATGGGAGAGGGCCAACAATAAATTAAATATAATGTGAAAAACAAAAAGAAAGTTATAAGTACTGAAGAAATGAAATCTAAGAAAGAAACACAAAAGAAGTTACTATAAAGTACTTAAACATAAAGAAAATAAACAATTAATGGATTAGAGCCATACCTAACTAAGAAAATCATTTTTTTAATACAAGTAAAAACGAGAGAAAAAGAAAGGAGGGAAGAAGATACGTAATATTACAATTCAAGAAACACAGTAACGTTAATCATGATCAAGATATGGCAAAACCCATGGTTGAAGGTTAACAGTTTGATGGAAACGAAACTATTAGAGAGAGGTAAATGAAAATTAAGCATTGGAAGTAACAGGTGGAGTATAGGTAAAAAATATTCATAGAGTGAGAAACAATACAATGCTAATATAGCAGAGAGAGAGAGAATTAAAGATATATTATCATGGACTTTCCATCCTAAACAAGGAATAAAGCGTTATCGCAGACCTTTATATAGGAGTGGAGGAAAAAGGACAAATGGCTGAGGAAGCGGAGGCCCTTAATCAGCGATATTGTGCGGCTCGTAAATCAGGTGCGCAGTACACATTAGTCTGGACAAGGACGGGATTTATTAGCGTCGCGGCCAAAACTTTCCGATACGAAAACTGCCGTCGTAAACAAGACGAAGAGAAGCCAGAGATATTGCAATATCGACGGCCCGCCCCCCCGAGTAATATCGCAGAGAACAGATGCTACAATATCAGCGCTTACACGCCATAGAGCAATCTCGGTCCCTCGGCCGGGACAATCCGTCGCAGATGACCACCTGCAGGCCTGCCACCATTGCAAATAATACGGCTGACATTAGCGTCGGCTTTCAGTAACAGATATGGCTTCAAGGGCGTGTGGAAGAAAAGGAAAAATATTGCAATCTTAGAATAAAATTAAAAGGGAAACAACAAATGAATCGTTCAAACAAATATACGTATTTTTACATAACTTTATAAGGACTGTACTTTCAATCACTTAAAATTTTTAATAAAAAGTCAGACAATTATGTTTGAATTTATGTTGCTTGGCCTGAGAATTTGCATCTAAATCTGTTAAAAATTATTAATCTTCAATAGTTAGACATTTTTTGGATTAAATCGGGTTAAATATAAATATAGTTTAACCCTAGAGTTGATGCGACACAAAGCCTTGATAAAAATAACAATAAATATGGTTGTAAAGTACACCAAGCATTTAAACCTTGGTTCAATTTCTCTAACAAGTTAGTAAAGTTAAGATTACAGGTAGAGTTCATGATGAATTGCAGAAAATGTAATCTAATTCCCAATCAATTAATATGGGTATCCTTAATATCAAAAGTTTCAATCAAAAATTTGAACTTAATGTCAACCAAAGTGTTATATCTGTACAAAAAAAATCTGTTAAAGACTTACGTGTTTACATAGACTTTATTATAGATAACTTAAGCAATATTGTAAAAAGAATTGTTAAATTGTTTCTTGAACATACTGAAATTTTTTTTAAAGGAATATTACATCACTTTATACAAACTTCATTTCAAAATGATAAGTAATTAAATAATTTTTTTAAAAAAAAATTTACGTGTTGTTTAACAAAAGTTTACACATATTCATTCAAACATTTAATAATCATTTCAGCTGTGGGAGTCATAAAGTGAAGATCAAGAATTGCTCAATTTTATGCCTGATTAAGTCTCAAAAGGGAGACGAAACGTCGCATTTTGATTAATTTAAGAGTAATACAATTAATTGCTTCCTTATAGGCCGTCTTTTTATTAATTTTAACCATATTTCAGTCCTTTGTTTACTGAAGTATTATTATCGCATAACATATAGTTATACTATACTATTGCATAAATTATAAAACTCACAAAGACACTTCATATACAATATTAATAATATCTGGCTTTACTTGCTAATTTACAAATCAACCAACCCGTCACAGCTACATATTCCCCCGTATTACATATACACATTACAAAGAAGACGACAATGCTTCCATAGCTTCTTTGCCACAGATAAATTCATGTGTCTAAAATAAAAGATATTAGACAAAGCAGGTATACATGCATTTCGGTTTTAACTGTAATGTCTTTATGTAATGCAAGGGATTACGTTGTATGTGGAATGTATTAGTGAGCTTTATAATGTATGCAATTGTGTTGCAAATGAATAGGGTTGATAAAGCCGGAAGCTACTGTGTATACCTGTATGGACTAGTATGCTGATGGTCCTTTCTTGCAACTTGAAAAATTGTAAGCCACGAGGAGTGAAAATAGGCGTTATATACCATCTTTTCAGTGTTTGGGTCTACATGCAGAGAAATCATCTGTGAATAGCAGTCAAGAAGAAAAAAACTTGGAAATAAAAAAAACAATTCAAA
Source organism: Eucriotettix oculatus (assembly GCA_034510155.1). Classification (NCBI taxonomy): domain Eukaryota; kingdom Metazoa; phylum Arthropoda; class Insecta; order Orthoptera; family Tetrigidae; genus Eucriotettix; species Eucriotettix oculatus. The sequence continues at coordinate 91,376,811 of CM067378.1, read as the reverse complement.
AAAATATAAAATTCACCACTCTTTATAGGGAATAAATATACGAGCAATTGAAACCAAAAATATCAAAGAAATAGAAGGAAGAGAGTACGAAATAATTAAGTTAAAATAGAGTAAACAAAAGAAGAAATTAAACAAAGAACACAAATAGTCCGTATGTCTTTATTATAAACTCCGTGTACTGTACACAAATAATCTCGCGTGTCTTTATCTGACTTCTCTGTTCGCGTGTTAAAAATTAAGTAGCCCTATAAGTATCCATTTGTGACACCGAATACTTAAGATGGTACCTCTTTGCTCAAAATTCCTGCAAAAACTTTGTAAAAATAACGTTTACCAACATAATATCCCTTCCAGTTAATAATACGTTAATGAAACTTATAAAAGCGCCCTTCAAATGTCAGTAAGGGAGCTGGGTGTAACTTATAGCATTGGCCAGTATATGTGAAACATTATCATTATTATTGTGATAGAATTGTCGCCCGCGTCCTGGGCTTATCGGGAATATTTATATGTAGGTCCTGGGCCATCTGGTTGGTTTGGGGCGGAGAGAGGGAATAATCTCTGCGGAGCGAGCGGCTTTGGCGAACCATTAACAAGTAGAATTATATTTATGCTAATGAATGTCAGAGAGAGAGAGAGCTTGGAGAATGACGCGGAAAAGCCACTGACGTGTATTATCTCGCATTATTGGCGTCCATCGTCACAGCTTCCACTGTCCATCCACCTGTCACGTCACAAACATTGATCTTTGATTTATTCAGAAACGCCTTGTCGCTCGCGATCTAGTTGACATCTACTTCTTTAAATATGCCATCGTATTTTCTCTGAGAGTTCCGCTTTCCTATTCCACTTCTTCATATAATAATTTTCAGGGTGGCTCTGCGGGAAAAATGAAAGCCACGTCACCTTCAATTCGAGTATTCGATTCGGAAAGCGTTCTAGGTCCCTTCCTTTACCTCCATTGCAGAGAGAACGTTAAGATGTCAGCTGATCCTGATGCGGATCAAGCATCTGAAAGCTCCAGTCGCATCTCAACCTCGTATGGAGTTAGTAAGCAGCAGCAATTCAACGCAAATAACGTTTATCAATAAAGACTCTAGTCATAATACATACTCAAATTATCCCAGCAAAAACTCGATCAGATGTTGGCTTGGAAACCCCATATAAAAGTTGAGAAGCAACAGCTTCATCTACGGACACAGCACACCCTCGAAAACAAACCAACAAGATAGCTCATATATTAACCATTTGTCCCTTGTTTGATCTCCTGTTTCGTCGAATATTTTACATCCTTGTTCATAAATAAATATCACCAAGATTTTTAAACGGGCTTATGGCATAAGCTTTTAATATGAACATACTGTAATTCATGAAAACCCACTTAAAGTTCGCTTGCATTTTCTAAATTATATTATTATGCAGGATTATGGGAATTTTTTAATTTGATGTTGGCAGCAGGGATAGAGGAGGAGTAACGATGACGTTTTAGTAGCCATGTAACAGTGGAAGATTGAAGAACACGTAGTATGGCGACAGTTATCTTGCCTTCCAGCCTCATCAGTGTGTGATTTTTATTTATGAAATTATTTGAAGACCGTGGTCTACAATAAACGCACCACAACCTACCCAAAAAGGAAAGATATCTCGTAATGCAGCATTTCCCGGATGTAACAGTTTTTTTTTTTGTAAATTACAAATATTTTAAAAATCTTCCCGACGTGGAAGTAGTTTTTAAAGGCCGCGAAATGCGGCAAACGCGAACGGTTCTTAGAATAGATAATTTTGGAGAACCATCCAAGACACCTTCACCTATTTTAGGAGGTATATGTACTGGGGTCAAAGACCTTGGGCATATGGCAAGAGTTGTCCACTAATCCCATTGGATCAGTCAGCCAACTGCCTCCTGAAACTGGTGGAGACACGGAGAAGGGAATGCTGCGACCCCACAGCAAACTCGTCTCCCGTCATTCGGAAGGGCGTGAGAATAGTACCCAATGCCCGACCTACCTGATGCAGGTTTTCTAGGGTTTTCCCTGCATCTCTTTAGGTGAAACACCGGGTAGGATCCTTAAACCATAGCCCGGGGGCCCTAGTTAACCCTTGGCTACCTTGCTCTACCTTCCGCATCCCCCCTTTTCAATTCCCTTCCTATGCTATTAAAGGGCCTGTTAACCAAAAAAAAATTAATTCCTATTCCAGGACTTTTCTTTTTTGTTTCTTAAAATAGTATAAATTTAAGCTACCATTTTAAAGGCGAGTGTGGATTTAACAGCAACAATCTATGATTGTGAAGTCTTGAGGGTGAGATAACGGGAGTAAATTGTAGATACCTTTTTGCAAATTAAATGAACTTTAACCCTATGCAATTGGTAAAGCAAAGACCCCTGAGAGAGTACATGCTCGACTCAAATACTCACGAGTCCTGGAAAACCGTTTATCAGTTCCCTGTTTGGATCACGCGGATCGTGTAATTTGAATTTTTAGATAGCTAAATTAATGTTGCATCAGCAAAAATTATCCGTGTAATTTGAATTTTTAGATAGCTAAATTAATGCTCCATCAGCAAAAATGATCCGGGGGAGCGGATAAGCGCTACAATATATGGACCATAACAATTCTAATACCTGGGAATTCAGTAAGCCATCAAACACCAAGACCTGTACTCTCTACCATGGTACACAAACTCTTCATGGCAAGCTTAAAATCCCAGTCAGAAAAGTAGACTATGGCCTAAAGACCTCGCTGGAGCCCAACTCGCGTCATACAGCAAAGAATAAGAAACAGACGTGTTGGTGTGTCTGCCTGGTCCACCTTGTCTCGTCTCAGTGTGCGAAGGCAACGACGCCGGGTCACGTGTCCTACCCCGTGACGTCAGCGCCTGTTACGCGAACGCCGTAATATATTATCAATCTATTCAATGTGATCTGTCTGTCTGTCTGTCTGTATGAGTATGAGTGTGTGTCTATATATCTGGCCGCGCGTCGTTTGCCAGCAAAGTTTATGGCTCCCTGCCATAAACCGTGGAAAAGCTAAATCTAGCGTGAGATGAGGCGAGCCGAAAGTGACGCATTATGGCGCTGCTGCTGTCCCTAGAGTTATGGCGCCACCGGAGCTCTCGCTAAATCACATCGGCAACCTCGCATCACGTAAAAATAAATAAATAAACCCCAAACTAGCACTACCGCTAATCGGGGGATTTGCACAAGGAGGGTAAGAAGACAGAACTGGAGAAAAAGAGACATCATCAAGATCCTGTGCGTAAAATTAAGCGCGACAGAAATTGAACTTCTTATATCGTTGAAAAATGATTTTTTTTTCTGTGTGGAAGATCAAGAAGACAATTTCCGATTTTTGTCCCAAAGGCTTAATAAACACGTCCGTCTAATTTAGTTACGCAGTATGCTTATTACTTTCAAGATATTCAAGTAGTAAAATATGAGAATGTAAAAGGATCATTAACAAGAAATCACTTTTTTACAATAAACATTTCGGCCGTAACCGTCGCTGGAGATGGTCCGCGACACTAAATTCTTCACATATACATTCAATAATGTTTTCGGCTGAGGGAGCCAAGGAGTAAATATGATGAATCGCGGCTGAGGAATTCTCAAAAAGAGAACGAAACGTCGCTTTTGAATAAATAGTGATATACGTATACGCTGGCTTATTGGCCGTCTTTTTATTTATTATAAATTTTAAATTCATAAAATTATGTTGTAAATCACTTTTTTAGTCTTCATTATAGTTAAGATTGATTTTTTACACCACACGCTGGAGAGCATAAATATCGATTTAAGCGTTATATTTAATATTAATAATAAATCGAATGCAAGGTCAAATTTTTTTTTAAACAACAATAAATTTATTCAAACAGAATTTAATTTCATACAGAATTGACGTCAACATTATTACTTATTGTAATGTTCTTTTTCCGTACACAATTGTATTAAATAAAACGAATGAGTTTTTTTCCGTATGGGTGATGAGATCTCTTTTCCTAGAGGTAAAATATCGTGGTGAAAATTTAAAGTTTTTTTAACCCGTGATCTGAATTGAAGCACTTTATTAGAAGAGCTTTACAAAAGAATCAAGATTGTTTAGACTTACGGTTTTGTGCGACGTGTCCCGAACTCGTGGGCCACTGGGAAAATTTTGGATTGACGAAGGCTGCGTTGTCCGATGATCGATGGATACACGTGTGTGAAGTTACGGGTGATGAAAGCATACTCATTAATGATTGTGGCAGACTTGTTTATTGATTTGTGAATATCTGTCGCTCTGTGAAGATTCAGACACTCAAACCCGTATTCCTCCAGCGATGTCTCACTCGATGACGGCGAAACTAAAATCTCAGAAATTTCGTCTAGGCGCTGCTTTTTAATTTCAACCCCAAAATTTTTCTACGGTCCAAAATCAGTGTAATAAATTGGCACCGATTTGATAACACGTCTATCTGTGGAGTACAGTCCCCGATTGAAATTTTCTTCGTCCTCTTCTGGTCTCGTCATAAACAGATTGTCATGAAGTAATGAATGAAGTAATTTTCGTAGTAAATGATGTCCAATTGGATACCCACTTGCATGTTATCGTGCTTCTGCATCTCGACATACTCCAGACAGTTAACGAAATGATTCTTGTAATTACATTAATAATTAATACTAAAGCAAGCTTCTTTGGATTTGTATTAATGTCATAGCTTCTAATTACGCTGCCTGAATTGTTCCGCGTGAATTTTGAAATAACTAATCTCAACTTTAGAGTTGAAGAGAGAAAGAAAATTTACAGAAACGTTGAGTGATATTTATATTTATCGCCTAAGTTTGTCTGTGTCAATTATTTATATTTATAACTCATTTGGGCAATCCCGCTGGCAGTGTCTAGCATACATGCCAAATTTTCCTTAATGCACCAGCGGACACCTCTTTAATTTATTTTTTTTTAAACTCACGACACTAGAAAGCAGAGACTCCAAGACTGCAGCTGACAAACTGTCCCTGCTTTAATAGAACTTTTCCACATATGTTCTTAACCCTTAAAACGGATTTTCCTGGAATGTAACCTCGCATTTATTTCATTATTCAATCGTTAAATTTATACTAATACATACGTCTTTATGTTTTCAAAAAATAGATTTAATTCAAAATAGTCGTAACAGAGAACATTAAAAACATATTTTTTATAAAAATAAAACAGCATTGTTTAATGGAATTAGGCTATTTGGTTACTTTTCTAGGCAAGTTAACCCCAAAAATATTTGCCACCAAGCGTTTTATTATGACAGTAAACATGGAACAATTCTTGTGATATTGTATTCTTACGATTATTTGTTTTTCAGCTTTACGAATCAACCAGTTTAAATTTTCGTTTTAACGGAAAATTACGTGCTGTGATTTAAAAACAAGAGAGGATTGGTTGTCTTATTTTAGTCTGAATAAATTGTTATTACAATAAACTTATTACATAGAATGTAGGAAAAAATATAATTTTTTGGATAGATTTTCTTTATAATAATATAATCCCCCCCAGTCTGCACGAGACTGAGATCAGTAAAATAATTGTTAATATATATAAAAAAGTATTTATTAATTACAAAATTTCGTATTATTAACATATCTCATTATTCAAACAGATTTCGTATAATTTTTCAAGTGAGTATTGTGCGAAATATTTAACTACCTCATGGAAAAATCAGGGTATTTGGGGGGAAAAAATGTCAATTGATTCAATTTCAAAAGTAATGAAAAGCTATAAAATCTGGACATTCTGTCGATGAATATTTACCGTGGTTTCAGGAAATTGAGACGTCCTCAGCGTCGTTGTTAGATCCAGTCACCAAGTGTATTTTAAAGGTTAACAGAAACAGATACATGGGTGATTTTTTTTCTCTTTATTTATAAAGGTCGCATCGACCACGGTGTTATTTAATTACATATTATTTTACAATATATGATATTGGTACTGTCCAGTTTCTGCTCATTAACAAAAATTAAAACAGTTATCTTTAAATACATTTGCGTTTTTAGAGTTAAAACACTACATACAATGCACTTAAATTCTACAAAGATCTCACTCCCTTACAAAAGGTCCTTTTGGTGTTTGTGGGAATCCACGATGGATTCGTAGTTTTTCCATGGGTGATTGTATAATAATATATCACTCTAAAACTTTATCAACTCCGAATCTCGAAGCCTAACGCTGGTTTAATTCATAACCATTATTTAATTTAATGTAAATAAATGCTCTTCGGCTATTAAAATAAATAGATGCTTGAAAAAAATACACGTTCTATTTTGTGACTGGCGTTGTGAATGAATTAAGACTCTTTTTTGCTGTTTTTTCCTACTCAGTATTGCAAACAATGTCTGAGATTTAAGTTTTTTAAAACCAATCAACTACATATTTATTTGTAACCCTAGGAGGGTATAAAGTTAAATATTACCCACCATTGAAGCCCAATTGATAAAGTAAGTAAAATTCTCGGCTCATTTTATTTGTCGTTTTGTTGACGTATTGTGATATTTTCCTAGTGATGTATTACATTATGAGTGAACCAATTATTTTCTTTGTAAAGGTTGAAGGAAATCATTATTCCAATGGCAGCAGAACCGCTCGAGTCTTTTTCCTGTTGCCTATGTGTGATAGAGAGAGAGAAACTGCATGTCCTCGATGCCTAGCCGATTGGTGTCGGCGTTTCCGAAGGCATCCAGCTGGACACCCGAGTGCTTCGTGTCTGGTTTCTGTTCATGGATGACCGAGCTCCTAAGAGCAGCCGCCGCCATCACGATCACGGAGACAACGCCAACATGCTGAAGGGGGGAAAAAACTAAAGGAAAGGCCTCATTACGCCCAGTTGTGACCTTCACACCTCCTAAAATCATCAGGGGAATTTGAATACTCAAAAAAAATCATTCTCTCGGCTCTTGTTGTTCAATCCTAGTTCCACCGATCTCACTCGATGTGCCTAAAATAACCGCAACATAAAAAAGAATATTTATAAAATATAAATTAACGTCTGTTAAAATTAGTAATAACAATAAGATAATTTTAACAATACATAAATAAATATTTCAGTCAGAAAACTATTATGTCTTATTTTAAGTTCTTTGGTGCCATTTTATTGATGTTGTTATTGTGGTAATCAGTGCTAAGACAATTATAAAGAGGTTAGGGTTGTACTGTTAATAATTTATATAGTAAGTCAATATATAAGTCCTGTTGTAGCAGTCAAATTTGGCTTCCTTTATTTCTTCAAATTTCAAAATTTAATATAGTCCGGGCAAGTTCCGAATATGGTGACGAATTTGTCAGAATCTGGTCGTAAATTAATTTGATTTTATAATTGATGTAGTTACGGGATATGAGTAGATCGTCGTGTGCAGAAACAGTAAAAAGTATATAACTTTTTTAAAGTTTCTGAAGGTTTTTATTCAATATTTTTCACCTTAATACTTAGGAAAGTTGTTGCATAATTACTACAAGGTTTGGAAAAAAACTAATAATACAAATAGATAAAGTTAGATCAGAAATAAAAAGAAAAGTCTATTGCATAAATATGTTTTTTTAAATAGAAAAAGGTATGAATAAAGTTATTAAAGTGTAATATGAGTCCATATGGCTATATTGTACCAAAATCATTGCAAAACAATGTTTCAATTATGCATTAAGTTTATTACTGAATTATGATCAAATAAATATTTATTTAAAAACTGAATTATTTATTCTACTGACGTTTTTCAATATCTCAAATCTTGCATCTCCCATTCTCTGGGCCTGCTAAAATATTAAACATATACCGGAAGCTAATTCGTCTTTAATGTTGTAAGACTGGTCTGATGCAATCCTCCATGCTGACCTATCTTCCGCAAGCCTTTTCATTTCCACGTAACAAGCACATCACACATCCTCCCTAATATTCTTAGCTTATTCCATCATTGGCCTCCCTATTCTGTTCTTACCCCATACACTTCCCTCTAATGCTAATTTTACAAGGTCCTCATGTCTTTAATATGCTCTTGTTAATGTCGCATTTTTTGTTTTTATTTTGAAGAACGTTCTTTTTACCTTAGAACTTTTCCTATTCGTTTTTTTCTTTATATTTCGTAAGGTAGCCATGAAGACACGAACCCTTTTTTCCGTTCTTAATTTTCCAATTGTTTTTTCCTAATTCAGTGCTACTGTGTTTCGAGCAATTTAAAAATTTAAAATTCTTCAGACTGGTGCTTGCATATTTAATTGGCTGTTTCATAAATTAAAACTGTAAACCGCTAAAAAAATTAACAAGATTTTCTCAACAGCAGTAGTATTTTTACTGTGATTAATATAATCCTTGAATGTTCATGTAAATAAGTTTTTCATGCAAAACGTGTCCGGTTTCCGAGCGAGCAAACATTATTCGATTAAAGGGTAAGAGTTACATCGCAGCAAAGAAGTCCGCCTTGACGTAATTAGCCCTTTGCTGGCTCACACTTGGGAGAGATTTGTTTGCCCGGAGAAGGGAAACCACCGGCAGTCGGAAGAAGCCTCGACCCGACATCTGTGGCGCGGCGACGGAACTGCGGGACGCGTAGCTCAGACGGAAACGCCATCTGTGGGGAGCTGCGGTAACCATCAGGGAATATATCATTTTCAGATTTTTGTTTTTTAATATCGTCTTCTTACCAAAATCTTTTATTCCAACGTTGCTTTGAAGTCTTAATCCAGCCACTGTACCTTATATAAAATTTCCTCCTTACAGCCTCTACACACAGTTTGAAACACGCACGTTGCCCCCCCCTTCCATCAAACATTTTTGAGTGAATTTCTGTTTTGATTCAAAGCATTTCATTTTCTAAACTAAGTGTCCTCTGTTAGTTAATCATGAAGGTCACATTTTATTACGATTCTCTTTAAACAGTATCCCATCATTTTACAGATGTACCTTAAATTATCATTTTTCTTTTAAAATGGAAGAGCATAGTCCAAAAATTTGTCGACACAGAAAAGGACCTATGACAAGATCAGAGATTTTGTAAGCTGGCCTGGAACTTTATATAAATTGGGTGCCCGTCTTAAGACCATGCAAAGGTTCAAGAATTTTTCTTGTAGCCACTTTTGAAAAATAATGAAAATCATTTTTTGAAAATTGTGGGTAAGCTAATGTTCTGTTAAAAAAATTTCTTCTATCCATCATAAAAATAGTTTATATGCAAAAGTCTTGCACAGCCATATCATGAACGTATGCACATGATATGTCCCCCCCCCCCCTTGTTCCAAGCTATTCAAATCCTGACTTATTTTCACTTTTCATACCTCACTACTGCTAAATAAAATTGGCGGAAACATGACAGCTTACTAAATCATTTTTTTATTCAAAAGTAGTTGTCACATGTCCTCAATTTCTTCCTCTTGACAAACTCTGCAGTACCAACTTTCAGCTCTTTTATTGGTGCCTGAAAATTTTTCCTCCTGGGATGCTGCCATTTGTTCTTTGATTTGTTGGTTAATTATTGCTTCGTGGTGGTCCCTTTTTTTGGTTTCTGTCGACTGATTTTGTTACCCGGGAGGCCATATTGCGAGGTGGTCACTTTTCACGAAAACATTTTGTGATCAAGTCAAAACAATACGCTATCAACCACAGCTCCAATTGAAAAAAAAACATTAACTCTTTCAAAAACATGTACAAAACAAAGGAACTAAATGACCAATGAAAACCTCAAAATGGGTAACTGTCACCATATTGTTCAACCTGGTTGTACAAGAAATAATTACTGAACATATTAAGCAACCCGTTACTGAATCCTGATTACAGCTATCAGATTTATTGGTTAATTAACTCAAATTAGGGAGGTGGCCATAAATAACACAGGTACCCACATATATATTTTCTTTCGATGAGCTTACTTCTAATGAAGATAAAAAAATATTAACACATTGTATGGAAAACCTAATAAATCACCAAGTTAACACCTAATATAAGTACGAGAACTGTAAGAAAAACAGCTCAGTCAGCTCTGGGAAATAACATTTTAATGAGCTTTTCCTGTGGATCGTAAATTGAAGGTCATTTTTGCATGGTAAGAATTAACAATTTAACTGAACTATGTATAATTAAATTAGCACTCCTCACAATAATATACTACTTTATCTCACCAATGCAATTTCATATTGCAATTATTTTTCAGAATTTCACATTTTACTCATTACAACAGGTAATCAACATAAAAATCAATGTACTGGTACTGAAATGATTTCTTGGTAACTGGAGGGATGCATTGGATTTGTTTTATATCCATATTTCTATGCTACAATTGGAAGAATACTTTTCTCCCATAAGTTATTACTCTTCAATAATGTGCTCTCAATATTCTTGTATTTTCAGAGAGTGGCAATCTCCTACTCTTCCTTTTCTGCAAGGAGTTTACAGAGATTGTACATTATTGGTTATCTAATAAGGTAGATCAGTCTTCTGAACTGAACAATATTTCTCAACTTCAAATTATTCAATACTCATCCATCTTACATCCTTCAGAAGATCTTTATGCTTTAAGTGTAAGGTAAATTCTGTATGCTTAAGACATTGTCCAGAATCCTGATTTCTCCATCTGAAAGTATGTAACCATTACTACAAATATTGTCACGTTTCTGGATCTGTCAAATGCCCACATCCACAAGTGTCCCATCAGAAAACTTGTGGGCACAAACAGTTGAAAATTACACAATGGAAAATTATTTTGCCTGTTATAAGGATACTTAAAGCAACAAGATTCCTCAATGCATTTGTCTAGAGAAGAATATTTTTCACTTAGTTATCAATCTGCCGCAGGAAAGTGACAATTGTATAGTTCCCACCTTCTGGCCATCAAACCCTGACAAGCCCTTGCACACACACATTAGACAAATTAAAATCTTTCACATAACATATGCCATAACAAAGGTTGAAATTACAATTTCAATTTAACATGTCCAGGATTATCTTAAAAGAATCAAATTTGGCTTTCTGAAATTTTTCCTCAAATTTAATACTATAAAACTAACATCTTTAAAAAAATAGAATAGTGCTGTTGTGTCAGTCTTTATCAATAAGAACTTACAATTGGTAAATATTGTGAAAGGAAGATTCACTATCTTCAACACCAAGGAATATAGTTTTCAGTTGGAAAAGAATCACAAGCTCAAATTCATTTTATTCAATTTCACATAAGTGTTAATTTACTTTATTGTAACATATATATAAATAGTAAATGCTTTTCAGTTCAATTATTTAAACACAACAAATAAATGAAATATCTGGAAAAAATGTATTACAAAAATATCATGCTATATGGATAGTCAAGAGAAAAACAATAATTACAATATAGTTTAAGTACACAAAGCAATAAATACTTTGCAGCGGTGGTACTTTATAGTTGGAATGTGGGGGAGAAAAATATTTTATTCACTTTTCACACAGGCTTCAGTCGGCGATTGGCAGGTTTTAAAACTTTCAGAACGGCTCGATAAGGAATGTTTTGTTTTATCTTTATTGCTTTCCAGTTCACGTTGTAAGAGACAAATTTATGTAGAAAATAAGTATCTTTAAATAAATAGCAGATGTGTATCCCAAATCAGATGAACCGAAGTTTGAAGCTTTGATGCTGCAAGCCATTGTTGGTTCATCACCTGAAGATCTTCAGATACATTTTTTTCCACATTTGCACTTTAGTGGCACAAATATAACACTGACAAGACTTTCAAAATATGTGCTAAACAAAATATTTAACACTATGGCATTAGTAAAAGCAAAAAAAGCCTAAAAATATTTGCTATGGTGTTTTTTCCAATTACATTTATATTTATTGCTCTTCAAATTACCCATCAGAATCTTAACATGATTATAACTATTGGTGCAAACAGTGCTTTAAACATGTAATATAATCACTGCTCTACAATGAACTTGGTAATAAAATAGTCAGAAATTTTACAAAAGTCTTGAAAGATGAATTTGACAAAAACAGGAAAAATATGAACTTCCGAAATTTGATTACCATTTCCAAAGTAATAATAGCATCTAAAACATTAATTATCTAAAACTTTTTCCTCTGCACAGACAAAACTATATAATGCTACAAGTGTGAATATTCTATTAGTGTGGTAACATGTTCAAAAAATATATATACAAGGCTTTCATAAAGCTAGATCACAATTGTCCTTCGTTATTTCAAATGTCCGGACTAATCTGTGGACTTGACATACAGGGTGAAAAGGCTTCACATACCACTTTTTAAAACATCGCAAAATTAGGAAAATAAATTAAAGCAAACTCATTCTTGAAAAGCCCAATTCCACCCCATAGCCATGATTTTTTCCTATAAACTATAAAATTGCCAGAATAGACTGGAAATTCTTAAATTAAGATACACTTTGAACACTGATTCAGAACCTAGTTGGCCATGGAGATCTTTACCCAAATTCCTCCAATAAGAGGCCAATACCTAAAACTATTTATTTGTACACAAAACTAAAGAAAAAGGTTTGTAAATTTGGTAGTAAATGTTACATAAAATTTGGAAAAACAAAACAATTTGATGATCTTGTAAAAACTTCCTAGCAAACAGAAACTTAAAAAATTCAAAATATTCTGTACAGTTAATAATACATTGATGGCAATATAACATTAAGTTAGAGAACAAAAGATTTACAAGTGAAGACTTAATTAAAAAGTTCTTACAAATAAGGCAATCTCTTTAAACAATTCAAAAATTGGCTCCAGCATTGTCAAGAGCACAGTTCCATAATTTACACTAAAAATGAAGTTCCACAACCAGACAGCACTATGAATGCACATTTTCTCCTGGAGGTAGATGCCTCAGAAAATCTGAATAAATGTATCTTATTCTCAGTTGTGCTACTAAGCTTCAATTGCAGGTAGGCTACAACTTTTTTTCTTTCAATATAAACTGCATTTATTATTCTGTCACATCTTAACTTTCATATACACAGTGTGCAACAAGACCTTGCCAAAAACAGAAAGGCAATAGACCATGCAAAGAGGATCATTAATTCCAATCCTAACAAGTGAAGAACACTTCTACCTACACACAACTCTTAAGACTTCTTTGGGATTACAGGTTCCTTCACTACAATGTATTACAACTGCATGGCCTATCAACCCTAACAGTTTGTCAGCGAGACTGTTACAATATTAAACATGGGAATATCATGAAAAAGCTGAAATAAATAATTCATTTGGATAGGATAGGGTGAAAGAACAGCAGTTTTCTTGCCTTAACTCTAGGAGGCATCAACAGGTTTTAACGCAGGAGCATGACAAATTTTAGAAAAGCAAAGGTAGTGGCTTATCTGAAATGGAAGCTCAGCATTGCCATTTTAGACAAGATAAATTTCTACAAATTTTCTAAGACCTCCATCTCCTTAACATCGGCACAGGATATGAACAAGATGGTATTATTCTTTCATATAAAGAGAAAAATAAACATTTTAACATAGCTGTTCACATATCGTTTGATACACTAGGATTTCACTACTTTTTACAAAAGAATTTAAAAAAAGAGGAGTGGTCCAACATCTAATTAATTTTCAGAAATTTACTTATAAACATAACTTCAAATTTTTGACAAACAATTAACCAGGTTAATTTCAAGGAGACTTAAGCAGTGCATTTTTTGAAAATTCCTTACAGGGGCAAGCTCCACCTTTAAATATTTGTATAAAACTGTTGTGAGCAATAAGTTGTGCATATATACCTTACTCTATTGTTACCAGACGCACAAATACCTTAAAAAAGAAATGTTTACCTGCAAATCAACTGAGAAATATAATTCAGAATCTACTTTTAGCAAACCTAATTTACAGAGTTTTGAAAGTAGTACAGAAATTGAAGTATTAATAAGATTTTATTTGAAATGTGTCCAACTGAACATAATAGTGCATCAAACTCTTGATTCAAAATATTGGAAGAAACCAAAAAGTTGCCTCAAAACTGAAAGTATGCAGGAAACCTTTAGGACTAAACTTCTGCAGTTTTATCACAGCTCAGTTAATCGTAAATAACAGCGATCTTAACATTTCAAATACTTAAAAATTATTAATGTGAACTTTGTCAATCTATAATTTTTTGTACTTAACTCCACATCTGGTAGCCTTCACATAATAGGACAGATTTTACTAACAAAAATTAAATGTATGCGGCAACATCAATGATATGTTATATCTGTATTAGAAACTGCAAAATGCTTATAACCACAGCCTGTACCAACAAATGATTTGACTATAGTTTACATTGCGAGTAGTGTAACTGGACAAATTTGACAATCCATAAAATGCATACAGCACAGACATGCTTCACATAAATGTTTTTCTATGCATATAAACTTTTCCATAGGGCTCCCATATAAATTTACAGAAAAGAAAACAGTGCTAAAAATATATATATGCTTGTCACTTTATAAAATCACTAACCAATTAGCAAGTATTGACAGAGTTAAAAATATATTTAGGCCTCGAAACAAATGTGATCAACATTTTGGATCATAAAAAACCTCGATTACTTATCTAAGATCCTCGAGTCTCGCTACTGGGCCCGACAATTCGAGTTCCAGCACCTGTTTGGTCATGGTGACGAGCAGAGCTTTAAAAGAATGTATAAAATCTACCACCAAAATATGAACTAAAATTATAATACTAAATTACATTTAAAAAAATAATTTGTTTTATATCTTACTTAGGACTAGAAACTCCCCTTCATCAGGGTTTCATTCAATAAATACCAATACTGACGTTAAGTCATCACTAAATTCACAACAACAAAAAAAGACGGGCGTGAAACACTAATACAATACAAATACTTGATTGTGCGTGCACCAATACCAAGAGAGGCACAAATTGGCTTCCGAGCTAGAAAGCTCGTTACCGGTTAAACACGACATTGATGGAAAATGGCAAGTGTCCATTCCCTTGTTGGCTGTGACAAAAATATGGAGCGATTTGAAATTTTGTGGACAAGGACTTCATTCACAAGCTAGTTTACTATCGAAACTGCTCAAGGCAATGGCAAATGCCTGCAGAGCACACATGGGATACCGATAGTCCATAGTGAAGACATCTTCAGATATACGGCCAAATTGCATCACTATGTAATCCACTAGAAACAAGAAATCAATTTTAAATACTCTTCAAGTATGACACATGACAGCAAGAAGAATTTAACATACCATCACTGTCGTGCACCAGCTGGAAATTCTTGACTGAAGCTTGGGTCACTCTGCCGTGGAAATTAAGAACATATGACTGAGTGTCATCGTTCCAAACTGGCGTTTTGTTATGCAACTCTATTAAATTATCCATCATCTTATTCCTCCAGCACTCTGCAATTTTAATAAAAAATTTTACAAACTATAAATAACATTTGAAAGCCTTAAAACCAGTATCAAGAAATATGAAATCTTTTTCAGAATTTATTTGATAAATTCCTCGGTGTCAGGAAAAAGAAACCCCAAACACTCACCCAACAAACCATCATGTTCATCTTCTGGACTTATAACAACCCTCTTGTGATCCTGGGTCATCCCTGGTAATATAACAGTCATCTTACGAGGACCTTTAAAGCCCAATACATTTGTTTCCTAAAAATACAAAAAATTAAATACCTGGTAAATTGCATAATTATAGATAACATTCCAATAACTTCAAAAGAATTTGCTTAACAGACTAAATATGTTTTTGCAAATTTTTAATAACATTATGAGGAAAGGCTGTAATGGAGAGAATGTTAAACAACCTATGTTACTCCAAAAATTGTGCGTAAACCAATTGACTATGGTTACCCTATTTTAAAAATACTAGAGTATTTGCAAAGCAATTTTTTACATTCTGTGTTATGGATTACATTTACAACCAATCTGACATTTAGTTTCCAATTGTACACCAATTAAGGTTTCCTAAAAAATCAAGTAGCCTATCAAAATTACTTATTCTCCAACAGTGCATGTTTGCAGATAATTAAAATAACCACTGTACAACTAAAGTGAATGTGACTTGCATAGACCACAGCAGCCAACTCCTGACGTGGTGTTTTTTTCCAATCCTCTCTAGATTCTGCCTTCCTTGGAGAGAATCCATTGTCAAAGATTGTAAAATGGGTACCAAGGAGGTTCGACCTCAGCTTCCCAACATAAGATTCTCCTCCTCGGGAAAGGTCTGTGGGGTCTGTTGAGATGAGGTAGTTGCTTGTGGCACTTTTTTTCCGTTTTCTTCCAGCCAACAAAAACACCTTGATAAAACAATAAAATGAAGAGTATTAAAAGAAAATACTAGTCTATTATAAACTTAGTAAACTGAAGCAACAAGTAACCATTGAAGTAATAATAATAATAAATCAATTCCTAACTAAGTAAATAATTTAGAAGACTTTAAGAACATTTAAAACTTAACACAAAAATCAATTGAAGAGGAAATATCTGCAATTATAGTCCATGAATTTACCTAAAAAATTCCCCTGAAGAAAAACTTTTCAATGAAGAAATTTACTATTTCATGAACATTGTTCTCCCCTCTGCTAATTAAGATTAATTTTAAATTTACTCTTTTCAACTAAATGCAAGGATATTGCAAAAAAAATACAATTATTTAATATTGATTTAAGGTTTACTTATTCATATTTGCTTTATACTTAATTTAACAACTTTTCATAATTATGGTAAAAGCTGAATAAATTTATACAATCCCACCATCAACACACCTTCTTTCCATAATCACGTTCCAAGTGCAAGAAGTATGTGGGGTAAAGACCTCTGTCCATCCCTTTCCTATCCCTGGTTATACGACACTTGTAATGCACACGTTGACTACCAGGTTCCAGAACAAAAGTCTCCAAGTTACCTTCAACATCCCCTTCAATTTCTCGTTCCTGAAATACATCAAGAGTGATGATTAGAGAATATAGGCTTTCCCGATGGATAGACTGAATAAGAAGTTATCAGGATTTCAACCAGGTTGTCATTTGTAAAATATGTTTTGAAGGCTAATTCCACCATAGTCTTCATAGGCATAAAACACAAGGACCAAGCAGGAGAGGGGTGACAAATCAGGACCCTACAGTTCTGCCACAAGATCTTGTGGAGGGGAGAGGACCCAGATATAAGCGTCTATGACCTGAAGACTGGCGGTGCTAGCCTTCGAAAAATTTTATTTTACAAATGTTGTAACCCAGGAACTTCTTATTCAACCAAAGTAATGTTAATACCTTAAAATTACATTAAGAATTTTTTACAGATCTTAAAATTAGTAAAATTAATTTTTCTCTCTGAATACTTCTTACCGGTGAGTTTAATATAGGGAAAACCAAGGTAATGGAGTGTAGTATGGGAAACAGTGGAATAACAAAGGGATATTTTGAAGGAAGTTAAGCAATTCTGCTACTTGGGATGCTAGAAGTATAGTAGACAAAGAGTAGGAAGGAAGGCTTTCACAAAAAAGAGAAATTTACTTACCAAGTGTGAATATTAGGAAATCATTCCTAAAAATGTTCATATGGAGTGTGGCATTGTAAAAGTTCAACACAAGAATGGTAGTAGTTGCACAAAGGAAAATAATAGAAGCCTTTGAAATGTGCTATGGGAGAATGCTGAAAATCAGGCGATTGGATAGAATCACTGACGAAGTTCTAAACAGAATAGGGGAAGAGCAAAAAATATGGAGGACATTGACCAAGAGAAGGGTTAAATTAATATGACACGAAGGTCTTGTAAAATTCCTATTAGGGATAATAATAGAAGAGGACGGCCAAGGATGGAAGATTAGGAAAGATGTAGTATGTGGTAGTTATATGGAAATTGAAAGCCTTGTACAAGATAGGTTAGCATGGAGGGTTGCACCAGACCAGTCTTTCGGACTGAATACAACAACAGCAACAGATGTAAGTTGATTTAGTCGCCATGTTTGCTGCTGGCACATCATAATCCTAATCTCCTATCAAGCTAATATTCAACATAGTTAACATTGTTTCAGACAATATCTTAAGAATATTGTCTTGAAGTGGCCAATTGGTTCCTAACTTATAAAGGAAACCATATGACTATTTCAGAACAGCACTGAAGTCTGATCTTCCAAATCCATAACCTGACCAAGTGAAATAAACAGGGCAGTTATTTATAGAACATTTACAATAAACAAACCAGCAACATCCCTAACAATTTTCAACAATATTTTTAGATGTTGAGATCTGCAATATTATCCCAGAGTAATTAGCAAAAGCTCTTCATGTACTTCAGATAAAACTGTGCCGAATATAACAGACCATTGCCATGGTATATTTATTTAACTGATAAACCAAGCACCAAATCGGACAATCTTCACAAATCTGTTTTTTTTTTGTTTGTTTTTTTGCATGTGGTATTTGGTTTAACTTTAAATTCATAATAATGCTTAAGAATTCTAACTAGTTGGGATTCTCAATGCCATCATTACACAACTTCACAATGGCCTAAAGTGAAATCACAATTTGCCAAATTAGCCATTCTAAGACAATATAGCCTAGCAATTGATTCACAGGTAAATGTGCCTTACACTGGAATTGACACTAATGAAGTTAGTGTCTGAAGCTGGAGCTATTGCCAAACTATTGTCAACAGCAGGCGGAGAAATTGGTGTAGACTCTTCATCTTCCAGATCTTCATCTCCCAGCCTAAGAGTTTCCATCGGACACATTTCTGCAAGAAAAGAAACTTGCTAATTAGAATTAAGATATCTGCCACAATAACCGAGTTGGTGTTTGGCATATGAACAGATTTTTTCGCCTTTTGAATGCAAATAAAATTACGAGGTTTTATGAACAAGAAATGAAAACACGGAATTTGCCTCACCGTCATCGTGAAGGTGACCGTCTGAATCGCCTGACGGCAAGGAAATTACTAAATCTGGGTTTCCTGGTTCCATGGTAAACTGCAGTGGACCATCATATCCTGCAAATACGTAAACGGAGGTCTTCAAATACAAGCACACGGGACAGAAAGGCCGAAATCTATTAAATAATTTTAAGTCCTAACCGTGAAGTTCTCGACCACGTATAGCAGACGTCGGACGCGGCTGGAAACCATTCTGTCCCTTGGAGGCAGTCGTCGCCCTGACATCGGAAGCTTGCACCATTCCAGGTGTCAGCCGCTTCTGGCGCATTTTCTGCTCCATTAATTGTCGCTGCAAATTAACACATCCAGTACCATTCATAAACAACTAGTAGCTAAGAGGACAATGGGTTGACCGTTTGTACCTGTTGTTCCAGCTTCTGCTGGCGGAGGTTCACTGTCGTCATCCTTCCCGCATGCGAGAACGTGCGAGAATCGTTAGGACAAGGTGCTTCACGTCAATGAGGTCCGCAAACGAGCCTCGTCCTCGAGTGCCACTTTTGACACTGACAGGAATGCATATAATAAAAGAAAGATGTTTGTACAGCCTAACAACACACGGCGTGAGTTACCAACTTTGGGAACGAAACACCAGGCCAGAGATGTTATACTACCTCCAGTTAAGTTGGCTGAAGTTCAGTGAAATTTAAAATTAAGACACAAGTTTATAAATAATATTTTGAAACTGTAGGCAATAAATTTATTGTCGACGGGGACTTAAATGCTTAATAGACTTATGTGTTACAAGCGGAATAAGCACTAGACCTTGCAAAATCGTATCATGTTTTTAATCTCTTCAGACCACACGTTGTGAGCATTTTCTCTTGGATCCTTCAAACGTAAAGGCAACTGACACTGAAAAATCTAAATAAAAAGTGAACGAGCTTATTCAATTCAACTAGCCACTAAATTCGAAAGAACACTCAATGCAGTTGGTTGTAGCGTCAACTACGTCTACGCAAACGACAACATGTTCATCTACGCCATATCTAAATAAGAAAATCCTATTACTTATACAAGATAGCAGAAAAGCGTAGACTCACAAAACCCGACAAAGGATGCTGTAATAAGTATGCAAAAGATTTAAAATAAAAAAAATCAAGAAAAACTAAGTAACTTATCGGGTTCAGGCCCAAATGACCACTGGTTATACAAATTCACCAAATGAATCAAAAGACCTCACCAATAAATAAATAAATGACTCTGGGGCACACTTTCACTTCTTTTTGGCTGTAGTTATTATACAATTACAAACATTAATCTAAACACATTTCAATAGCTTCCATTTGATAAAATCTGAGAAATAAATGGTATTGTATTCATTCACAAAATAAATGTAATGCTGGCAGGCGCCATATTATTGTAGGCAACTGTCCCCTTCTTTCAGCACATATTCTTCATGTTTTTCTCTTAACAATCTGTGAAGTACATATTTCAATTTGAATTTAAACTTATACATAGCCATATAAGGGAATTGACTAACTACTTACCAAAACATATAAAATGTTATGCACCAATTTCTTATAGAGGTCCAAGGCAGCACTAAAAAACTTATTTAGCCACAGTTTACACAAGACTGAATGATGGACCGTCTTGTTTTTAGGGGTTTGGCCGGCCTTAATGTGAATTTACATCGCCCCCCTAGCCTGAGGCTACCCTAAGTAACCAGGCCAATTGGTGGCTCCTCTCACTTATTGTAAATAACATCTTTACAAAAATTTAAAACAATACACTAATAGGGTTTTTCCTTTAAGAATGGTTGAGTACAGAATAATAATATGTTGACAATTTAGAAAAAATTTGACACCGATTTAATTTTAAGGTATCATTATGAAAATTTAGGGTGTTTGTGGTTGATTTAATAAATAACATTTTTGAAATATTTCTCATAAGAATCAAAATTTGCACACTATCCCAAATAAATTAATGGGATTCCTCTAATTTGTGTAGTGTAACATTATGGTGTGTGGTTTAAAATGTTATTCTTTATGCTCTTTTAATCTAGTTCCTAGAGCTCATTCAGTTAGTCCTATATAACATTTTCCACAATGAAGTTGACCATAATTAATTTTGTAAATAACATTATGGAGCATTTCTTTTTTAATTTTGTCTTATTCTCTTTTACAAATTGGAGTTTATTAATTTGTGGAAATGGATTCTTCTTTAAATGTTTATTAATAAAAGTTGATGGATAGGAATTCTTGGTAAAATAATTTTTACAATCTTTATATTTTCATCATATACTGATTTGAGTGTGTCAATACCATATGCTCTTAGCATAACTCATTTTTGTTGTCCTGGATGGCTAGATAGAAAATTAAAAAAAAAGAAAAGAAACACCACTAGCAAACCAAAAACAGTTGACAAACCGTCATGGTGTTTTCCAGCTTCACACCAGCTCTCTCTTTCTCATGTCCTTTTTTTCTGCCCACTCATTGCACCAGGTTCATCTAATTTTACCTTGTTTCTATAAATTTTCACTTGTTAATCAAGCAAATTTGGCTTAAAATTTTTTCAATATTAACTTTCACATTATCCATCAATTTTGAAAAATAAAGAAACATAAAAAAGACTATTTATATTTAGAGATTTAAATGGGTTTTGTTTTAAACAGAAAAAAGGTTTTGGTTATAGTATATGGTGATCTATGTATCATTACCTTATGCACTTTACATATTATAGGTACTACTCATACATATTGCAATAATTATCATCACTGAATAAACATTGTATAAATTTACTCAAAAAAAGTGAACTATTGATGGCAATAAATGCTGCCACCTTTTTTAATGAAGAAATAGTGATTTTGAGGGGTTGAAATATTGGATAACTTATACCAAGAATACATGGACCCACAGATTACAGGATGAATAAAATAATTTATTATAATTATAATCTGGACAGTCAGATAAGACAAAATATTAACTTTCAATTTCAATAATTTCCTCATATGCTTCTAAATGGAATTTTACCAAAATAATCACCCCATATAATTTATTCGGAGAAAAGATCCATCTTTCAAATAAAATTAGTTTGTACTTACAACATTTTATTAATTGTTATATCAATGATACAAATTGACTCACCTGGTTCAGTAAAACAGTTCTGATTTAAAGAGTTAGTAGCTGTTTAATCAGAAGAGCTACCAATCTTTTCTTGTTTCAGAGCTTTCACACTCACTCTACAAAGGGAGCTAATTCTTTGAATCAGCTTTCGAACAATTGCCATTCTCTAGTGGCTGAACACGCAAGGAAAGGATTTTTACTAGGAGCATATGTTCAAACTAATCCCACAAAGTAGAAATCCAGATTTATGTGAATAACCCATTGTATGTACTATCAGGTGATCGTAAATTATAAGAAATGTACATTTCTCCAAAGTCTTTGAAACATTAAAATTCTGATCACCCGTTGTATATCCTACTAACATTGGAACAAGTAATCAACAGGAAGGTACTTCTTTTAATAAGACAACTTCTAAATAAACACATACCCAGAAATCCTATGCTTTCTGAACAGCACCCTGTGATAGTTACGGCCAAAATGCAGTTCAATAAGCAAATTTTATCTTTTTCAGCCTGTATTTAATTAACGTGTATTTACATCTATCAAAAAATGGTAACAAATTTTTAAAAACTTGTTTCTTATTTCAAAGTATAACTTTCTGTTAATTACAGTAGAAAGTAATTATACGCCCAAAACTTTGCTTATGTGGCTGTCACAGCAGTATCTGCATAGTTGCAAACTTTTATACTTTTAAAAAGCATTTATTAGCCCGTCAACAAGTTATTCACAAGAATACCTTGATCAACAATATAAACACTATCTTTCATTCATATAAGGACATACTCATCTGTAACTTACATATCATTAAAAAAACTTCAACTCGGGCAGCCATCAACATTACATCAAATATTGTAGCATTGATAGCTGCCAAAGATACATTTGGGAACTAATTCATGATACTACACATTAATGGGTTCCTTGCCAACAATTTTGGTTAAAAATATGCCATTGATTTGAAATATGTTCCCAGTTTGTCTTAAAATAAAGACAAACCCAAGGATGTGCACATTTCCTTAGTCAGTATGCAAATTATAACTTTTCATTGCTTTAACCACAAAACCTAGTTTTCTGCAGGTTAAGTTTTTCACAATAAACCCCATTAACCCAGAAACATAGTGAAATTTAACATTAGAATAAATTTGACTGTCTGTACCTGACTGAATCCCTAAATTGAGGGTGAAACAATAAGTGATACATTAAGACTCATAAATATTCCATTTAATACTGCTTGTAATTGCATTCTGTAAAATTTCAGGAATATGTAAAATGAAGAAATCAATGATAAATCAAGAAATTTGTATGTAGCATTGTATCCCTGTGGCCATAAAAGCAAATTCTCAATACAACTATTCCTCAAGCAAAAATTGTGGCTGTAAAAACTAAAAGCCAATACTAGTATTATGTATCAAAGTAAAGATTTTGATGCAGCACTATTTCTCAAACATGAATTCTCTAGTAGAAACTGTCATTAATAATAAATATCATAATCAATCAATCTGGTGGGTAATTATGTAATTACAACATTTTTTTACTTTTGATAAAAGAATCAAAAGCTTTATTGAACAATGTGGTTATGTACATAAAACCATTACTTAGTTTGAGCTTGAGCCTTCCTCATCTGTGTCAGGATGTTGCCCAACTCCTCTCGCTTCCTCTTGGCACGGATGTGTGTCCCAAGCTGCAATGAAAAGAAATATTCCAATTAGTTCCTAAAAATATTTTGTGTGCAAAATGAAAATTTAACAATGAGCTACCAAAATACCATAAAAAATTTAGTAAATCGCTAGTAATTAGCATAAACAAAATAACTATTAACTTAAGTCTGCCTGACAATTGTACTGCAAGTTAAATCTGTAATATTATGAAAGTACCAATAAGATTAAGCGGTGATATCATAGATACACAAACTACAATTCACTAATCACAGGTAGACATTGATTTTTTCCCTTATTTTCCTTTCATTATTACATAATGGGAAATTTATTATTAATTTACAGGCTTCTCCACCCAAACATTAACTGTAGATTGTCAAATGTTCAATAGTATTAAATTAACCACCTCTTAATTTTAGTTACATTGACAAACTTTTAAGCATCCTAAATTAGATTATACAAAGCATGACTTTTTCAATATACACTTACCCGCCTCTTCAAAAATTTCAGTGCACGTTTATCCTTGGACACTTTCAACAATTCCATAGCACGTTTTTCATAAGGAGCATGTCCACAAACTTCACGAATCAAATCTCGCACAAATTTAGTGTGCTTGGTCTGTATCTGAAGAGAAGATGGTTCGTAGTAAATATTACATTTACAAATACAGATATATTTATATAAAATGGATCGACAAACTTAATTAGTGTATCTCTAAAATTCAGATAGTTTACATAAGCTAACGAAACACTGCGAGAAATTTGAAAAATAAGTGAACAAAACGAAACAAAAAAGCTGTACTCATACTTACTCCCTTTAGTCTTGCTGGGCGGATTGGCCTTTTATCTTGTTTAGTTTTTCCCATACGTATCCTTGTAGTCCTATGGCCTTTCTTGAGGCCAACGGCGATTTCGTACCTTCTCGTCATCCTACGATTGAATTGAATCTTTATAATACAGACATAATAGCAAATAAATTAGTTTATATAAAACGGATAATTCCTGTTATACTATCGGAACAGAAATATTAAAAGTAGACAATCTAATTATTGAGAGATGATGGATCACTTCAATATTTACGGATAAATTAATTTCAATCACCTTACGAGAGACGAGAACACAATGCTAAAAGAGAGAACGTGTTTTGAACAAAGAACAACGGAATAAAGATAGCACACTCTTATCCTAAGAGAATCTAGTATGTCTATTTTCTTTGGAAAAGTACATATAGTTCTTCTATGAGTTCTTTAATATTTCAAAAATCAAATCAACGTAATTAAATGCATACAATTTTATCAACCAAAACTTGCACCCCTATATTTTTGTAAGTGGAGTTTGTGTATTAATTCCTCTCAATAAATACTAATTTTATTATTGTATTTACTTTCTTCCAATATAAAATTTATTAACTGTCTATTCATCGTATATTTCACAGATTATACATATTGAAGTTCCCAAAAAAAAGTTTCACTAAATATCGATTATTAAAGTTAAATATATATATATATATATTATATTCGCGGTGAACTGTTTGAACTGTCATTTATGTTTACAACATTCATTAAAATTAACAAGAGAATAAACATTGTTGATATTAGATTATGTTTCACATTAGTTTAGAAGGTAACTATTATTACTTCACCCTGTCCAATACTATTAGACTGAAAATTAAACAATTGATGAATTTCTGTCATTCGATTACATATTACAATAGTTTGCCAGGTGTCCACCTGTTGTCAGCAAATAGAGATGTAATAATAAATTGTAAAATTGTCACATACCAATACGCAAATTATTACAAACTGTAGTTATTTTAGGCAGTTGAAGCTTAATTGTATGGGGAAACTTAAGTATTTTACTTTTGATCAATCCTAATGCATCACTTTACTGTAGCTATCTTATCTCAGAGCACGACAAAGTCACAGCTTAGGGTCTCATTATTTGTCGCCAGCTAGTCCCATTTCTTAAAATATTCTTAGATCGACACTAGCCATCGTCTTGCTGATGCTAAACTTACTGTTCATGTTAGTAACACTATATTGTATGGATATTTGTATGATAATACATTGTTTGTTTTTATCAAACTGCAATAGAAACAGACTAAAATAAAAAAACTTCAATACATTTGTCAATAAATTTTCCTTATTCACATCCATCTTTTAAAAACTGCCCACTAGCTGAAAAAGGTAGACTGAGTAAAATAAAGTAATTTTCTGCACGAAAAAATTTAAAACAATTACATAAATACAAATTTTATTAAATAATTGATACAAATATATACCACAGAGTCCTTGCTAAAAGAGATCTCAACATTTCCCTTATATTACATATGTACACAATTTTATCCATAGGATAGAATGATCTTAGTGGCCCAATATGAAATGGGGAGTGTATTCAATTTTATAATTTCCACCATTGTCTGAAAACATATTGATGTTGAATGTGTAGTAATTGCAAGTTCATTAACTACATTCCTGTAATTGTATATATGAGTCATGTGGCCTAAGTAAGTACACTGAAAGTGACTGTGGGAAGCAGAGTAGTTTACTCATTTTCTTGAATACAGTTTTCAACAATTTCCCGTAAATTTGGGTTCTCCATAGCTGCAGCAATTCTCTCCTTATCATTAATCTGTCTGTTAACTGGAAATGACAAAAAGAACCTTTGAGAATACAATACTATTATATACACTATAAAATGAAATTCTGTTTTTGTATACTTGAAAAGTACAATTGATGCATGACCAATAACAGTCATTTTGGCTAAACTAATTCTGTTAATAAAAACTTGGAGACTGTTTCTGGTTATCTACTTCATTCACATCTATACTTAGAAGTCCTTTTTGGTACAAATATATCTTATGTTATTCTACTTACTGTTCTAATATACCATAATGTTTAAACATGTTTCAATAAATTAAAATACATTTATAAACAAAGAAAAAAAGTTGCAAATTGAAAGGAACAGTGCTCACTTTCCTCCTCTGTTGAATGAGTTCCCTTCTTGATGAAAATATCCAGTTTGTATTTCTCTGTAAGACTTCTTTCAAGTTTTATGCGAATGCAGAGGCCAATGAGAGTTGCCAAGGAGCAGTGAGGTACAGTTGGGTTGAATTCAATTCTGACAATGAACAGGTCGTCATCAGAAATGGATTTCACCTGAGAAAAACATAGGATTGTCAAATCCAAGACAATATTGAAGTTAAAATGTTGTGTGTGATAATTAAGTAAAGCCCTTAATATATATGCAACAATTTCCCAGGCTTATTCTTGATGTAAGCGGTGGTGGAAGGGTGTAAAAGTACAGCAATAATGAAGGTTATAGATATAGTGTTTTTTTAAATTTTGATTTCTTATCTGTCCATAACAACGACTTCATTTTACAACTAATTATAAAAAATTAATAATATATACAATTTTATCTGAAAAATCTGAAATTTAGTATTAAATCATATTCTATTGATGTGGAACAAGTCAGAGATTGTACATAAATTATTATTTCTTAATTACTATTAACTCTATGTTACTATTTACATACACATGAATATAAGGTACGCTTAAGTTCTACAGAGTAGACAAGATATACAATTTCTACCTAATACATAATAGTGATACAGATTATACTCGTACTAAGAAATTAGTGTCTTAATAGTGTACTATGTCAATGGTAAGGTCTATACTAAGATAGACTTCTTCAACAGAGTAGAAGGAGTCACTAAGTAAGAAGTTAGTTAGTTCATGTTTGAACTCACAAGTTTGTATTTATTTTAGCTGCTTAATGGAGGCTAGAAGTTTATTAAATAAGCCAATAGCATTATAAAAAAACACCCTTTTGAAGATCAAAGGCTTTCTTGGTGCAGTTGCTGAAGAAACAGTTCTTGGGTTTACACATGAGTAACACAGCGATTAACATGCAACCTTTTGATAACAGAGCTCACAGTCGTCTTCAACACCCATTTCTATTATAGTTAAAGACTTCCCCTTCTTGTGTAAATTACTTTTATTTCTGGTATTAAAGATTTGCACATCAGAGTCTGTTCTGAATAGGTGACTGTGGCTGTTTTAATCACAAATAACATCGGTTACTGAATATGCTATCAAGTAAGAGTAAGTATTCCAATTTTCTTGAAGAGCCCCCAAAAGATATTTTTGGTGAAACCTGAGACAATACTTGGACAACTTTTGGCTAATGTATAGTTCAGTATTACTCTACCCCCACTTCAACCAAGCCCCACCATGTTGTATTCTCCATCTCTCTCTCTACTATTCTGTGAAGCCACGGCCTTCAATCGTAAACAAAACACCCTAGGCTTTCAACTCAGTAAAGCCTGGGATCCGGTACTGAAGAAATTTGGAAGAGAGGTCAAACAAAGTCCAAGTATGATAATAACTCCATCAACAAGCGATTGCTTGAAATCGACCAAAGTCTCTGAGCCAGCAGAGAAGGCAGGGCGTTACCTACTGAGACCAAGAACCAATCAGGAAAGGACACGCGCCATGCCACCTAGGCATGGACTATAAAGTCGACACACAAACCACAGGACGGCACTTTCACTTGAGAACGATGGCAGAGTACGCCATCGAAACGTCGTGGCTTAAACTCCATTTAACCTGGGTGAAAACCCAAGAATTGTTTATTCAGAATATACGCCAGGAAAACCTTCATTCTTTAAACAAAACAGTTCAATAAGTTTCTTATAACAGAACAACAGTGTACAGCGCAAACCAATTTAATTCATTGTCCAAAGATATACCTAAACTTCCCTTATTTACTTCAATTATTTGTTGCTAGTGTTACTGAGTTCAATGTAGCATTGTTTGTCTGAAACTGTTGACTGACAAGTCATTAACTTAAAACCAGTGAAGCATCTGCATTAGTGTATCATTGGCAGCATTTTCCAGACTATTTTGTTAGCTTGTTACCAAAATTTTAGTATATAGATTAAGAGGAGCAAAGGAACCCTGAGGAACCTCAGTCTGGATGAAACATTTGTCCAGAAAATGTGTACTTTAAGGTAATTCATGGTTTCCTGTTGGCTAGGTAACAAGAGGAGAACCAAGTAAATTCCTGTTATTCTGGTGTCAATAATTGCAAGTTCATTTACTACATTCCTGTAATTATATGTGTATGAATCATATGACAATACAGTAGACTATGAGAAGCAGAGTAGATTACTTATTTTCTTGAAAGCAGTTTGCAACAGCAAATGGAAATTTAGGAAAGTTTGCTTTCAATCATCCTGAAGAACCATTTTTGTTTGTATGTGATTTATAAAGAAGAAAGGTATCATTTTAAGTTTATTTTGACAGAAAACTGAAAATGATAAAGCAGTTACCGTTACAGGGCAATTAACATGTAGTGAATTAACATAATTTACTAACCATTACAGAATCTTCTGCTACAACATGAAGATCTTCTAGGGAAGCAGGTTTTTCTGGATCTCGAATTGTTCTTATGTAATCTGAAATGTAAGGATACATTTTTAATGTAACCAGTATTACTTCAAATTATTTAGATATTATAAATAAGTGGAGTAATTAAGTAAAGTAAACTTATTAAATAAGTTAATAATAATATGAAAAATTTTATAGGTTGAAGTGAACATTAAAAAATATGTAGCGATGAATTGATTCTAATAGTTTCTGTGTGTCTATGAATGAGATTATTTATTAAAACAGATGTTCGAATTGATTAGTATTTTTTAACTGGATCTTCCTTTATCATCACTCAGAATTTTTAATATTCAATCTTTACATTTTGAGTCTGTTATTGGGTAATTCAACATTATAACCATGAGCTTCCACAAAATACAAATGAAAACAAAGGATTAAAAATCCCAAAATGTTAATAGATGAGCACAATTTTTAATAATGTAAATGTTCTTCTCGCCTTCCGTCATATAATATCGTGATCCTGAGGTCCAAAAGTATTAAAAGGCAACTGCAGAAATTAATGTGGTGAGAACTCTGAACATAGTCAGATATACATATGTAAGGCTTAGATATGCAAGCAATAAACAAATAAAAGAAACCAAACTAGACCATTTACACATCAGTAACATGATCCTACAACTCATAACTAGTCTTTAATTTACAATTGAAATTCGTCACCACTTCACCCCATGAAATGTCAAAAAAGCTCATTCCATCACAATCCCTCCATAAAGACATGGGACTGGTTTTTTAAAAAAAAACAAAGCACAGGGTGACTGTAGTGGCGTGAGCTTTCAACATAATTCATGTGGCGCAGTTGTGACTAACTTTTATTCCAAATTTCGCAGTAATTAGCATAGGAAAAGTCTCTTAGAATCATGGAACTTAAAAAGATTTTCTTCAATACGCACTTGTCACTTTAGATGAATAACAATGTCAAGGCAAATATTAAAGAGTATTTTGTTTTAGTAATATTAGATAAACGTTCTTTACTCTGCAAAACAAATTTTGACAGATCTGCTAGGTTGTTTACGAGGTGCATAATAATTATTCAGTAAGTAAACATGTGACATTAAAAAGATTCTCTACTATTTCCAAAATCGTATACAAATACGATTAATTTTATGAAATTCGTGATTAGTATAAATATTGAGATTTTGTACCATAGATGGTCTCTTTCAGCTCGTCCTCTGAAAGATTGATAGCATTGTCAAGGGAAGTGGCTTCCACTGCAGTTACGACATCATTCTCATTAGATTCAGAAAACACCCCTACTCCTAACAGAGATTTCGATTTCTTTAAGAGAGACAACAACATCTTCTAATTTTGGATATAACCTAAATTTGCGTCATGTTTATCTTTCAAGAAATGCATCAATGATACCGATGAGACAGATATACCACAGCAAAGAAGTATAAAAGTAGTCATCTTTAACGTTCATAATATTCTTTGATATCGTATTCAGTCCGCAAAGTCGCAGACTTTCATCCAGTGCTACGTCTTGCCCCATTCTGATCCAACCGTTCCCAGCACATCATCAAATGATAATTTAAATAATATTACTAATTTCATCCCACCTTTAGTTTCATTGGTATTTTATGAAACCGGTTTTATTAATGAATAGCAAAATTGTCAGAAACAATTTAATAAAATAAAATTGTCACTTCGTATCGTTCTTCTGGAACCTCCTCAGGTGTTACAAAAACATGAATGAATATAAAATAAATTTAATGACCATTTCAAGTTATTTAGATTCAAAAATATTTTATTAACCATCAATGATTCAATATATTGTACTCTCACCCAGTTGGAGTCACGCTGATTATAATTAATTTCTTGTGATAAATTACACTCAGATTTGCTGTGTCAGTACACCTGGGGAGGTTTTAAAAGCAAGGTAACAACATATAGCGTTAATTTTGTAAAATGTCAGACAAATTGACCGTTTTATTAGTTTATAATTCTATTCGAAGTTTTGCCTTTCTAGTATTTAAAGTAACTTTTTTACAGTTTGTCACAACTTTTAACTTTAAATTAAATCTCAATAATACTTAAATAATTTCTATACAAAGAAGTGATCAATTCTTTTACAATAGTTTATTCTGGAAGATTCTTAATAATTAAATGACCAACATATATTGTGTGGTTACAATGCTGCAATTGGTGTTTACAATTGTTCTCATTTTTTCCAGACCACACAATCCCAACATTTTCTTTATTTATTGTTGCCTTAAAGGGTACAGACTGAATAATACATAATCAATTTGTGTACCCCAATTGCACTTCCTGCAATCATTTACTTGAAAAAAAGCCCTCCACTTATGATATCCACATCTGTACATTTTACACAATTTTATCTAAATTCAGTTCCCAGGTTGTTACATAATTCTTTAAAGAAATCACCGTCAATTTTCTCACTCACTTCCCAACTGTAAATCTTGCAGTTCAACAATGTTAAGGGGAACAGAATCTATTAGGATTTGGGCAGTTGTTAATTAGAAACATTTTTATTGGCACATTCTTGAGCCAAAGTCCTTACATTAATAAAAATAATGTAAACCTTTTGACACGAAAGAACTTAGCACACAGTAGGTTTTGTTTTCACAGATGTAAAATTAAAGTACAAAACATTTTCACATGGTATGGAAATATAAATTCTTTTTTTAAACATATATACAAGAGATTTGAAGCAAATTCTGTATCACATACTATTCACTGTTTCTCCTTGTCCAAAGAGTGTCATTCTTTCTTCCTACTTTTTGAAGATTGTCTTTTAACCGAAGTGCTACGGGGTCATCCTTGGAACTCCAGATTAGCAACCAGTTCACGGACACGACCTACAAGGGACTCCCTGTCAGGGTTTGATTGATCTTGAAGCAGAATGTGCAAACGGGCCATGTAGGAGTCAATAGTTGAAATCACAGGGACCTCATTTGTTCCTTAAACACAAAATCAAATGGAAACATAAATAAGATGAACTCAATACTGAATATGTGTGTGTTTATATCTAAGGATACTGTGACTGTCAAAATAAATGGTATTTATATCTTATTGAAACAGACAGGTTAGACATACAGACTACATGGCTTACAAAAATTGAGGGACAGTGTCACCATGTCAGAGAAAACAAAATTCAAATTACATGTTGGGTAATTTAAAGTAAGCCATCTCCTTTCTCTCTTTCATTCCTAAACCAGTTATTTGACGTCACATATTTTAAAATTTAATTACATTTATGTATAATCATATGTAACAATGAGATATAAAAATAATTAAACTAATTTTAATGGAAAGGCAAGGGAGAGGAGGTGGCTGACATGAAATTGAGGCTCAGAGTAATCATTCGGAACAGGAGAAAATTATTAATACAGTCAGTTCTGGAGAATTAGCTATTTGTGTGTCAAGACGATGTGCAGTGGACAAATCCATCCATATTGCAGTGGGGAAAAACAGGAGCTCGTTTGAACTGCAACGTTTGTAAAGTTAACTTCATAGTGTAAAAGCAATTCTGAAAACATTTGTTCTAGGAAATATATTGCTCTCAGGTCAGGATATGTTGTACGTTAAGAAACATATCTTTAAAATGTAATAGATAATAAGAATAGTATGTGTTAAAAATGTCGTCACAGTCTCCATACCCTAGTCGTATGAAGACAATTAATGTTCTTAACATCAGCCACTTGGAGGGGTAGTACCTTGTCAAAAGGCAATACTCCCCTTCCCATCCCCCTTTCTCTACTGTGCATGTAAACATGTCATGTAGAATCTCACAAACTTTATCTTCAGAAACTTAGTCTCCTTCGTCAGGAGAAAAGAAGTTATGCGCCAGCTGACAGTGGACTGTTAAGTTTTAGCTAAACTCCATACTCTAGTAATAAAGTATACAACAAAAGGTGTGTGAATATGTCTAAATCTGATGAAAGCACATCTACCATTAGTTATGATAAAGCACAAGTAAATGTTCATCATCAAAATTAAATGTTCTGCTTACCAGGGAGAGGTAAATTTGAGAAGCATGCCGTAAGGTTACCCCGCAAGAGCTCCAGGTGCTGCTGTAAGGCTGTGTTGTTACTATGCTGCTGTTGAGTCTCCACTTCTAGCTTCTCCACAGCAGCTTTCATGTTTTCAATATGTTTCTGCAATATGGCGTTCTGCTGTTCGTAATCAGTTGTCGATTTCCTCAACTGACGTAGCTCAACCTCACGGGCTGAAACAGGTATCAGCACATTCAGGTATTTTGCTACTATTATACTACAATAATTTAATGAATATATGAACCTTTATTGTGATCCAGAAACTCTTCTGTGAAAATGGGTATATCAAAGCCAGTGAACTCTGACTCTTTTTCTTGCTCTTGCTGGAAACAAAAATTTACACAGAATGTTTGATTGTGTAGCAAATTGTTACAGGAAAACTTTACACAACAGAAGCTCTAATGATATGATAATTACTGCCCATATTTGACATAAAGTTAAAGGAAGCATTTCAACATACTTCCTGTATAATATGTTCCACTTGCTTTTCTTGTTTTTGTTTTTTTTCAAGTTGTTTCTGTGTAAATAATTTATAGGCATCAGTCTGTTTGTAAGCTGTCATTTCACGTATGTAACGCTCACGGTCCTGTTCAGCTGCATCCAAGTAGCCCTATAAGTTTAAGAGAAGTTGCTAACATCTCAAAATTCCAACAAAGATACAAGAAAGTATATAGATAATAGAAGGGAAAAACTTGACTGCAATGAGTATACAAAGCAAATATCCTATACAAATTAAGGTAATTATTATATTATCATATTGATCATTAAATTTGTAAACTGACACCAAGCCAATTCTATCTAAAAAGTTTGCAACTAAGCAAGTATTGTGATAGTATCTTTGAAATGAATTTCACATTAATCTAGTAACTTTGCAAATTAATGAAATACATTAGGCACATCTTAGGCATGTTTTTAGTAAGGAGAAGAAAAATAAAGAAATCAAAGCAGTTATATACTTTACCTTACAGTTATATATATATTACCTGTTTCTGTGTAGGGGGTAATTGACTCCATTCTCCTGCAAGCAATTTTGTAATCTCAGGAAATGGGAGATTAGGGTTCTCAGCACGAACTTTTTCTCGGCGATCATTCAGGAACCTTACATAGCCTGTCAAAGGCTGTCTAGGTGCTGTTTGGTCACGTTGACTTTTCTTCCTTTTTTTGCCTTTGGCCCAACCTGTGCGAGCCTTATTACCATTCTCAGCTGCTTCAGGAACTTTCTCATCAGAGTTTGCTTGTACTTTCACAGCAGAGGAAACAACTTGTCCTCCTGAAAATCAACCACATAAGGTACATTTTGTAGAATTATAATCTGATGATTCTTAGTGAATCTGTCAGCAGAAATATAAAATGATTGAAAAGTTAAAAAATATTAGAGATCAAGCTGTTTACAAAAAAGGTTGAAGGTGAATATGTGTGTAAGTTGAGAAAAGTTGGAATATTTCCATGAAAATTAGGGCTAAATATGAGTTTAGCACCTACAGACTTATGTTATGCCCCCTCTCCATATAAGTCATGCCCAGTTGCTAGCATAGCATTTTCCTTCTTTAACATTTTTCAAAATAAAAATCAGGAAGGGAATATGACATATCTGGTGTATGGCTTGTAGAGAGCAGTTATAAAAATGCTGGAGGTACAAAACTGGTTCAGTTTTTAAATTAGGAAAGGTTACAGATGTTGTGAAATAAATAAGATGCCTCAAATAGTAATGAGAAAGTACTTAAGAGAAGCAGGACAGTAGGCAAAAAGGTTTCTTAATTGAAGCTAATGGGACAAAAAAAGTGGTGTCTTGTGAGATGCATATAAGAAAGAAGTGGACAGAACTGGGCTAGTTTTACGCCACAGTCTGTTAATGTTAAATGAAGGAAACAGGAGCTAGGTTGTGTCATATTATGTTTGGGGATTAGAATTCCCTTTAGCCAAAATATTTTATCATATACATTTCATCTCAAGTACTTAAAACAAATTCATTATAGGAAGCATAATTGATTCTTTATGGAAATGAATTTAAATGACACCTTTTATAAGATATTTATTTTTTAATGTTAGGAGTCATAAAATCTATTATTAGCGAGTCAAAAGTATATAAATTGAACAGAGGAATAAAGTACTAACCTTGTTGATTAACTTGTAACGCATCGGATGTATTTATGGGAGCAGGAGGAGGAACGGAGGTATGAAGAGGCTGGACTTGCTGTGGTGTCTGTTCCGTTTGTGAGGTATTAGCCGATTCTTGACAGTTCGCGTCCTTATCTTGATCCGGCTTGTCTTCATGAATAGCATACAATTCAGAAACAAGCTGATCCATAATGTCCTACAAAAACAAGGAATATAATTTGTCTTTATTTACACATAACGTCACTTCTGCGACCGGTAATAAAAAGCACCGTCTTATTATTGAATCTGAAGTCAAAGCAATAAACGAAATTTTATAGCATCACACCTTTTCCATTACTCTTCAACAACTAACATTAAAAATGTACGTTAAATATTTTTCCAGGTACTCAATTGCGCTCCGTAATTTATCTGCGTGCAATTTTACGTAATATTTAATTCACACCAATGTGCAATAATAGTGTAAACAAATTCACTGATAGAATAATGTTGCCATACATCAAACGCAGGAATAATAATGGCAGAATTACGTCATACTCGAAGCTTAGAAAAGTATGAGACTATTAACGATTCAAATAATTTCATTACATTTTTACAGTAAATACCTTTAAAATTATTGTATCAGACTATGGTGTTGGCGTGCCTTTGTAAATTCTGTATGTTTGATATTTGGTGGAAACCGGGAAATGATCTATCATCTTTGTCTTACGGGAAAACACATTTTTATTTTAAGTCTTAATTTAAATATCTAAACACACATCATTTTACATAAATTCTTTCATTGGAAACATAGAAATGTTTCTATCATTTAAGATTACACAGATCACATTTTCTTCTCGGTTCAATAGGATTAGATAGGTGTATGCTATCCTACGTTATAAGGTATCACCTTCTCAGGACGACTCGCAGCTCGTCATAGGTTAATGTTCTCTTCTTTACTAATTGAGAAATCCTTTTCATCTCAGGAACGTTCGACAACTTTGATTTCCATTTTCCCTTACGATTATGACGCTTGTTTCGTTTATGTCTGCATGTTTCCTCTTTATGTCCTACATTCTCTGTTAATTTTACATGGTTTTCAAACTACATCAGGAATCCATTTTTATTTATATGTAATTGAAACTAGTACATTTTCAACATAATATTTAAAGTTAATCATACCGATTATGACAAGCGTTATAACGAAATTAAAGTCCAACTTTTTTGGTACTTAGTGATAGAATAATTGAAGAGCTTTTGTTGTTTCCATATAATCTGCAATCGTTATCAGTCATGTATTTGCGTTTACCGTTATCAGTGAACTGTGTCTATATCTCTCATCTCTGATACTAGGCACGTGATTTATTTCTTTTTTATTTTGGCTAGGTGCATCTTTGGAATCTTTGGAATACTTTAATCATCGACTAGTTAGATATTGTTGGTGGAAATTGTTAAACGGTAATGACTACGTCGCGAGTGTAAAGCTTTCAAAAGTTTGCTGAATAGTCCTAAACTAATCGTATTTTTGGTGATGATGTAAATAGAAAACGGCCACAATTGAATGTGTCCGCTGTTGCTACTGTTGCCCTTCATCTTCGAAAATGACTGAATACAAACTGGTTGTGGTCGGGGCAGGAGGTGTAGGGAAAAGTGCTCTAACGATCCAGCTGATTCAAAATCACTTTGTGGACGAGTACGACCCGACAATAGAAGATTCCTACAGGAAGCAAGTCGTTATCGACGGCGAGACCTGCCTGTTGGACATTCTCGACACGGCGGGTCAGGAAGAGTACAGTGCAATGCGAGACCAGTACATGAGAACCGGTGAAGGTTTTCTCTTAGTTTTCGCCGTTAACAGTGCCAAATCCTTCGAAGACATAGGAACTTACCGCGAACAAATCAAGAGGGTGAAAGATGCCGAGGAAGTGCCTATGGTTTTGGTGGGCAATAAGTGCGACCTTACGTCTTGGGCCGTTGATACGAACCAGGCCCGAGAAATAGCCAAGCAATATGCAATACCTTTTGTAGAAACGTCTGCCAAAACGAGGATGGGAGTCGACGATGCATTTTATACCTTAGTTCGTGAAATCAGGAAGGACAAAGAACAGAGAGGAAAGGAGAAGCGCAAGAAAGGCCACAAAAAGAAACGGTGTTGCATACTTTAAGTGTTTGCAATTAACAGTAGTTTTAAATTGTATATGTAGCTCGGTTGTATAAGTTGGTTCGATAGTATTTTCTCTTCCCTCCACACCTTCAATCTTGTCTCGTTTCAAATTAAATTTTGTGAAATAATTACTTAGCGATGACACTAAGTACTAATTTGATATTGTCTTGTTTTTATGAGCAATTTCTATAGGAACAAATCCATTTTTGTTGTATGGTATAAGCACACATATATTGTGTGGTGGATGGAACAAGTACCAGTCAACCATGTTAATAGATATGTAATTGAGTGGATTTTAATCAACAGCATTAGTCTAATTTCAAATGCTTAAATAAAATGTAGGATAAGGATCCTGCTCTTATAAATATTACTAGCAAAATGATAGTGAAGAGTGCATATTAATTTGTAACTCAGGGGATTTGACCTTTTTAAAGTTTTGCCTTTAACTTTCACGTAGTTGTTAGTTCTCTGTTAGCTCAGAATTACTCCTTGATATAGTTAGTTTCAAGTCTTTCAAATTTATAAAGTCTAAACTTTAGTTGGTTTGAAGTAGATATGATAACTGCTTTGAAGTATATGACTACATGTTCAGAGTAACACTTTATCCAAAGGCTTGAGTTGTTGCACATTGTTTATTGTATATATATATACCATTGTATTATATATTTTTACAAGTTGTATTCATCTCTGAAACTGATAGCATGCAATTCTTGAATAGTACTTTACATGAAGTTTTTTTATCACAATTCTCTCCCAACCATTTTTATGATCTAGGCTTGTAAGTGCTAGGAAAATCCTTCTGAAATGTAACTGAT
Organism: Eucriotettix oculatus; assembly: GCA_034510155.1. Lineage (NCBI taxonomy): Eukaryota > Metazoa > Arthropoda > Insecta > Orthoptera > Tetrigidae > Eucriotettix > Eucriotettix oculatus. The sequence goes on along the minus strand of CM067378.1, from coordinate 91,338,681 downwards.
TGATTTTCAACTGAAATGTAAAGTAGTTCTGTGTTTGTATAAAACTTTGCTAAGGCAAGTTCAATCCTGCTAATTTGTAAATAACCAAAATGATCAGCTATAATATTTATCACTTTTACACACAAGTATGAAACAATTTTAATTGCTTCACATCTGTGTTATATTGTACCACTGTATACATTAAGGATGAGTGTAACTTAACATAGTTTTACAAGCCTCAAGCATTGTAAACATTTTAAAATCTTATTTAATAGTTATGTTTTGTAAATATTCTCATCATGTTTTAAACCAGCAGTATTCTCACGTACCCATTATTAAAAGCATGCTCTATTGCATAATATGTAATCTAAATTTATTATATAATATTTTATTATATGGACACTTTTTAAAAGATTATATTTTCGATAGATTTTAACATGTAAATGTTTAATTTGTACCCAGCTATTTATTAAATGTTCATGTACTGGCTGATGTAATTTGAATATGTATTTTATTGTTGGTTGCACATTTTTATCCACACAATATTTCATATATTTATTGTACAGGCACAAAATTTACATATATGTATATATATATTTGTGGGATTTTTTTCTCTTTAGACAGGAAATATTTCTTATTTTATATCATATAGGGATTTTGTGCAGTGTTGTAGTGACAAATGTAATTTTTGTCTGATTAGTGTTTTTTATTAATCAATTCTTATAAATTGAGTTTTTAATGTTAAACTAAAGATTGTATGCTAATGACATAATCACCAATTTAATTGTTCATGAAATATTTTAGTGACATAATTGGATTAATACTGTTTGCTGCATAATTAATTTTGGATTTAATTCCTTGGAAGTATAATGATTGTTATAATTTATACAAAGCTTTTATGCCAAGTTAAAGCCAATTTATTGCACAAGCTATTAATAAACACAGTTATATTAATAGTAAAGTTTCATTCTATATTTAATTTTACTTGAAACTGTGTAGAGGCAAGATGATCACTTGTCACATCAGATACTGTGAAAGTTAATGCTCATGGTAAATTTTGCACAATCATTGTTCTAAGAGTAATGTGAATTGGAGTTGTAAGATGAAATCTATGGTTTCACTAAGAAATATTTTATTTATATTTGTTCAAAATTGACAATTTTATTTTAACCATAAGTAAATCTTGAGTCACAGAATTTGCATTTTTCACTAACAGTTGATGCTAGTGCAATCTTTGTTGACGAGAAAATGAGTTTTTACTTCGGTAAGAAGTTGTAAGACTAAACAAATGTTAAAAACTTTTTTCCTTATATGTCCCTTTAATATATGTTAAGTAAAATTTTAAATATATTATGATTGTTACTTTGTTTATGAAATGTTTTTAAGTATTATTGTGCACAGTCATCGGAAAACAAACTCAAATGTGGAAAGTTACAACTCAATCCATTCTTTTGTCTTAAGTAATAAATATTGATTTAAAAATGTGCATTTCTGAATATTCCTTTTTAGTGTATACTTAGAGAATGTCCATCCTTTAAGGGATCAATTTAATCTGTTGTGGTATTCAATCCTAAGACTGGTCTGATGCTTACCTACCTTGCACAAGCCTTTCATTTCCATATAACTACCACATTCTCCCTCTTCTGTTCTTACCCCACACACTTCCATCTGAAGCTAATTTTACAAGACCCTAGTGTCTTAAAACGTGGCCCATTAATCTATCCCTTCTTTTGGCCAACGTCCTCCATATTGTTCACTCTTCACCTATTCTGTCCACCCATCTCCTATAGCACAACATTTCAAAGGCTTCTATTATTTTCCTTTCCACAACTACCGTCCACATTTCATATAATAATTCCAAAATTTATTATGAAAAGTATGTATAGTATAGATTTCAGGAGGCAAAAATAAATTCTGGGGTGAATCCAACCATGGGAGGAACAAAGCTAGTTCAAATCAGCTTTGTGCAACTTGTAATATATCATGCAAGTCCAAAGGAAGATTTGTGAGAAAATTGTATTGGTGTATAAATGACCTGTAGTGATCCCCTACCCAACTATTCAACAGTCATTTCAATGCCTTGAGATACTGAACTTTTCATAAGTCTCTTGCAAATTGTAATTAACCATGCGGCGTTAATATAGCTGCTTTACAAAATAGCTGACTTGTTCCATTCAATGTGCAGTGTGGACAAAAATTGTCCAAATTGGGTAAATATTTCTGTACCGGAACAGGACAATTGGCCACACTGTGCTAACACCTCTGAAACTATGAAGACTTTTCCTGTCTTACATGGTGACACTGGCTCTCAATTTCTAAAGAAAGTTATCTTCTCTTTCCACATTAATTATTTTGACATCACATCCCTTAGCTAAGTGCAGTCTGATTGCTTAATGTATTTAGACTCGGCAGCTCATTAAATGGTGGCTTATTCAGTTTCCTGCTGAAAAGTACAGCAATACATATTAAGTTACAATCTACCATTCAAAAGTTTTGTCATTTGTTACAAAGGAGGGATATCTGATGAGCACTCCAACATCAAATACCTCTGATTCATACCACAACACAATTTCTGTTGGTCTGGAGTTAAAATATTTCACAGCACCATTGCACAGGGATTAGAAATAAGTTACAAAAAATCCAACTCAACAACCCAAAATGTTGAAAATTCTAGAGCAGTTGTATAATGCAAACTGCCAATGGGGAAATAAATTCAGTAACTGATCAATTCTCATTTAACAGCAAGTTTCCCAACAAATGAATCACGAAAGCCGTTAGTGTATCTTGCATTACAGTGTTACAAGAATTTAATAGTAATTTATTGGGATTGAAGAACCAAAAAGAAATACCATACCTTGATGAAATAGAACATTGAGTGAGTCAACCAAAAAATAATTTAATGAATATTTGCATACCAAAAAAAGTACACAAGTGCAAACAATGTATAACTTGATAAAAATTATATACATAAAATAAGAGAGTCAACTTAAATATTCATATTTTTAATAAAACCAACACTATAGTCAACCACCAAAGTATGTATGTACAATTCACAACCAAAGTGGTGCAGCTCTGACAGATAAACCACCACCAAACGTGTCAGTTACTATGTGAGTACATCTACAAGATGTAAGAGAAGCAAGTGATACAATGTAAAAAATAAATCAATTACTTTGTTTTTCAAAAGTTTTAACAACTTATATAGGGAAAATGTAAATTTAACATTAAAATATATAACAAGCTAAATTCATTCAATGTGAAAACAAGTTTTTTTCCTTGTTTCGGATCACAGCATAAATACATGGTACAAAATTCTTTTAAATATATGTATATATGTACAGGTATGCGTATTTGTTCTATAATAATTATAGAAATAATTTATACTATAACACAATTTACACAAGTCTTACAAAAATAGTTAAGTTTCCTCAGCACAAGACAATATGCCCGTACAACATTCAGAGAAATAACAACAGTCTTGATTTCCCCACGGTCATAACAAACAAATGGACGCTTTCTGCAAGTACAACAATATTTTGTAGTACTGACAAATTAAAACACTGTAAATAAATAGTTTACAAACACTGAATAAATATACAAAATCTACAATTTTTTAAAAATTTTATTTACAAGAACAATAAAAATCTTTGAATTTGCGCACCCATATAATTTGAATAGAAGTTTACGTATTGACTTCAAATACCATGTGGATGTGACAGGGCACCCGCACTATTATGCTTATATTTTGTGGAGATTAAGCGAAGATATACGAGAAAGAACAATTTGACACAAAAGAGTTGCATAGAAATATTGGTACCAAAGAGGACAAACCTATCTTTCCTCACTTTACATATTTACATTACTGCACGCTAACGTCAATAAGTATACATATATACAACTGAATGGGGAATCACAAATTATTGCTGTTCTGTTGAGGACGATCTGTGAACTGAAAACTTAGCACTACAATCTTGTGCACCAGCAAACTGAAAATGAATATACCTTATCAAAATTTTAGTCAGGTTCTACACATAATATTTCATCCTTATAATTAATTAACAAGACATACTTTAAAAAATTCTCATTTAAATTCTTTCCAATTTTACATCACAACTCTAGTTCCTTGAAGTAGTGCCTGCAGAAGAAAGCAGCCGGTGTCAGTGGTTGATCAGTTTGGTTGAGCATTCTCGCTTCCTTCTCAGACAAGCTCTCGTAAGCTATCTGATACTCTTTGTCAAAGGCACCTAAATACAACGAAGAGAGGAGTTACAAATAACTTTTACATTTATACTGAAATAAAATTTAATTTTGAAAGCTTCTTACTCTGATCAATATTTTCTCTCCCCATAGCCGTGATTACCAAGAACAGAATGTCACGGTAAAGCGAGTGTCCCCTGATGCCTGCACGGCCCTTCATCTTGTGTCGCTCTGTCACTACCTTTTTCAGAGATTTTAAAAGATTGTTACACCGAATTCCAGCAATCACATGCTCCATTACACTGAAATAGTTTAAGGTCATCCAATTTAATCCCTGTAATTGTAATTGTTGATACATATGATGGAACAAATAAATTAAAATTACCTCCGAGCTACTGTTGTTCTGTCCGTAAGCAGTGCACTCACCAGAGAACTGGGTTGCTCTTTCATCTGCCATAGGATGTACATTGGTTGACCAACCTGAAAGTGCATTAAAAATTGAATAAGACACACAGCAAAACAAAAAACTATTCATTAGTTGTCTTTCAGATTTTCAAACCTAGTTTTGCCACCTGGTTCTTTATTAATATATATATCGGCTAGCCGATCACAGGAAATGTCTTCCTAACTTTCTGATGAAGGGGGCGGTGCCTCCGAAAATTCAAGTTCTCTAAACCTCACAAGGTGTCTACCATCTATGAACCTCAGGTAAGTCATCTTCTTTCTATCTCTCTGTCCTTTCCCCATTAATTGTTATATATATTTCCATGAGCTTGGATAAAAAAGGGGCATGAAAAAATAAAGGTTATAAAATGTAACTCTCTTGAGCTTAATTACATACAACAAAATATTGTCCAATTTAACGTTCTTCTTGAATAATATAAATAAATACCCAGGCAACCAGGCTAGTTCAAAATAAATCTTATTGGCTCAAAATTTGTTTATGACTTAAACTAACTTACAAAGTCAGAAAACTCCTACATTTCTTGCATAGTCACAATGTTGAGGTATTTTGTTATATTATTTACAATTGTGACTAACCTCTTCATGCAAATGGGTGTTGTCCCACATACAATGAATCAGGACATTATTGTAGTCTCCCTCTGACCATGAAGAGTGCACAGTGTGGTTGCCCCTCTTTACAGACACTGCCTGAAGACATAACCCAGGTAGATGACTAACTGTATTTATTCTCTGAAACACCCAAACCTAAACAAAGGGAGAATGATGCAAAATAATTTAATTTTTCTTTCAGAGTAATAATAATAACTATATATATATATATAACTTGCCATGTTCCAGTATATTATAGGATGTTCATCCACAAATTTAGGCTGGGTGAGGCATGTGTCTCCTTCATTATGAAGAATATTTTCCAATTCTTTTCTCAAAACCAAAGGGTTGAGATATGGCACACTGATTGGCTCAAGACGCAAGGGTGGGTCCATTTGAACTACATCACCCTACACAAAAATAGTATTCAATTTTAAAATTCTTGACAACAAAATGTACAAATAAACAGATTACAATTACCTATGATTTTGAGTTCAGAAAAAATATATTAAAATTAACTTTATTGGAATTAGCACATCACAGCAAACTAAAAACCTGTGTACAGAATCTCTAGAGAAAGTACTATTCTAGGCTGGAATAAGCTAACCTTGAAGTCATCAGCTGTTAATGGATCTGCATCAACTGGCTGCAACCTGCTAGTTTCTGTGTCTCCTGCACCACTCGAATCTACTGACGAGTTGCTGAGACCTAGGACACACAAAGGTTATAGGTGAGAACCTCCTCTTGTGATGTTATTAATACAATTCACCAAGTTAATCCTTACCTAAATTTGACAAATGTGTCATTGATGACTTGAGTTTGCCAAAACTCTCTTGGCTGAGGGCAGTTGTCATTCGTGGCTGAGATCGGAAATCCAAAATATTGACAGTGAGAAATGGAACGAACGCTTTCCCACAGAAACTGCACCTATAATTAATTGAGCAAAGTGATGAATTTGGTAAAAGCTTTCCCAAACAGCAACAAATAATTAACAGGAAATAAGAAGCTCCAAAAAGGCTGAGGCCATTGCTTATTGAAATTTAGTATTACCTATTCTAGAGTATAGGGCAGCTTGTTAGGATCTGTACAAGAATGAGCACAATCAGACACTATCTTGTAGACTTTGGGGAAATGACTTAGAGACATTGGCAAATAGAAGAAAACAAGCATGACTGGTGCATTATTCAGAGCACACAATAATGAACAGGCCTGGAGAAATGTAACATTCCACTTATCTAAAAGCGATCATTCATGAAACATGAGGCAGAGGAAACAGCTAACTGATACTGAAAGTTTTCAATTCTAAACAAAACCCTTTTGGATTGCAACAGCCCGCCTCCAAATGTGCTATTGGTGAGCCCACAGTTTATAAGGAAATTCAAAAGAAGATTACTGTATCATGATATGAATTTATTGTAAAATAAACCTCGAATAGTTAGCATCACTGCATCACATCAGCATTTTAATTTCAGTAAACAATGGATGTTTCTTCTGGTCAGTCAAATAATTGGGATAAGACATAAGTAAAATTGACACACTGCCTATGAACAACACCAAAAAATCCAAAATGTTTAATGTAAGATGACATTCTGGCAGTTGTTGCAGTAGGCCAAAGCTCTAAATGGGCTGTAGGACCATGGATAAGGAGAAATAAGTGAAGGAGATTATTAAATGATATTTTAATAGAATTTAATAGATATTTTAATTGAATTTAATATTTTAGTGAAGTACAGTGAGAAAACGTACAAAGCTGTAGGACACAATTTATAGTATTCATTGTAGTTGAGCTTTATTAGTAATAATACATATAAAATAATGTAGATTTACTCACTGAATTAGTTGAATGTAGAGTTCTCGGGTTTCTACCCAGGTAGAAATGCAACATTTCGATAACTATTCCTGACATCAATGGCAAAGATATTATTGATGTGTTATTTCCCAAAAGACAAAAAACTCTACATTCAAGTAATACATACAGTTTTATGTAAGCAATGGAACCATATATATATGGTTATTCAAAAGGAACTGAGGGCTTACTTTGTATTTAAGTTGGAGTCTTCAGGAACCCAGCCTGCCATGATCTCTTCATCGTACAAGACAGAAGAACAATTGTGACACTTCGAGCATGTGGTCATGTTTATTTCAATGGCAATAGGTGCAGTTGGATCTCTGTAAATAAACACACACAAATACATAACTGACAATATGCATTCAGTAAGACCTTAATTAATGTGAGGAAAAGTTCCAATACGTTTGAGCATTAAATGAGGTAATATTAATACACCAATATTGGAGATATATATATATATATATATATTATATTTGTTCTTAAGTCAGAAAATGTGTTGAGTGACTTGGAGCTTTATCAATCAAAAGTGAAGCTTTTGGTTTTAGTTCTTTAAATAGTAGTGTTTATCTGATTGGTTAAAATGTTATGTTAACCAATTTTGGAAAATTATCATAGTAATACAAGAAGTGATACTTAAACAGCATCAAGCGGGGTCTTACTTTAATATTCTTCATGAAAATAAATACAGTAGAAGTCCTCTTAATTGGCCACAATGGGACTGGACCCATGGCTGGTCAAACTAATTAAACTACAGCTTTTAAATTAAATTAAGTTTTATTTTTACAAAAATCACACAATGTATTCAGTACCAGAAAGTATAAACATATTCTGTAATCATAATATCATTACAGTAGTCCTACTTATGGATAAGCACAGAGTTTTTGTTTATAAAATTAAAAGCGAGCTTTGCCTGTTCCTCTTTACCACTGATCATTTGAAAGTAAAATCTCTCCTATTCTTTATAAATAAAACATCAATGACAATTGATTCATAATAGGGATGCCTGTGGCAGACTCCTCTTGCAGGTATTTCTCTTCAGGGTGATTATGGGTCTTATTTTAAGGTTCTCACAGGCCGAGACACCTTGAACATACCATGGGATCAGTCAGCCAGAAGCCACCTAAAAGTGGAGAAGGGAATGCTGTGACCCCACAGCAAACTCCTCTCCTGTCACTGAGAAGGGTGTGAGAATAGTAAGTGAATAGTGTCCAACTTACCTGGTGCAGGTTTTCTAGGGTTTTCCCTGCATCTTTTTACATATTTAGGTGAATCCCTGGGTAGGATCCTTAAACTATAGCCTAGGGGGCCTAGTTAACCTAACTTGCTCTACCTTTCACATCTCCCCTTTTCAATTCCCTTTCATTTTCTATTAAAGGGGAGTTGTCTGTTTCAGGATCGCCCATATGCAGCCTGTTACCCCCCCCCCCCCCAAAAGTTGGTAACTTAAGAGCTTTCTTTCCCTCCTTTCTTCATTCTTTTCTTCTTCAGCGCATACAGATTCAAGTAAGTTACCGTACTCCTTTAGTGGAAACACTATTTTTGAGTGTGTCATCCACTCTCTTTTATTTATTCTATTGAGACAACTTGTTTCTGTTTGCACTCATTGTAACATACACAGATACTGTACACTTAATAGATCACAGATACACTTACACATTCACTACTGATGAACTATTTTAAATGCATCAGTACTCAGATATGTGCATTATGTCTTCTTGTGGAGTGACATCTTGCAATGAGTACATATTTTGGCCACTTTAAGCTGTGTGGCTGGTTTAAGCAGCGGTGAATTGAGGCAAGACTTCTACTGTATTTTCACAAGTGTAAATATTTGATAAAAATTAATTACCTTGTAGAATTTTCTTTTGGATACAGGTTCTCAATGAACAGTTGCTGTTGTGAAGAAGACACAGAACCTTAAAACACAAAATTAATGTGGTTAGTCATAAATAATGGTAAAAATTATCATGAAAAAATATAGCATAAAAGTTATCAGACATCAACCGTTACAAAAACTACTTAAACAGGTGAGCTTTATTATTACTGTCCTTACATACAAGATACAGGAAGTAACTTGTGATACAGCTCACATTCTTTGCAAGGCAAGGAATTTTTTTAAAAACCATAACTATAAAAATGAATAAAGTTTGCCAAAATGAGTAGTTCTTTCCTCCAAGCACATCACCACTGCTCTAGATTGTGAATCAGCAGGGGATTCTTCATTTTTAGTTTAATAGAATTACAATGAAGTATTATTCACTGAGGAGACTAATGCAACAAATCTTAACCATAGAGTGTAAGTGTAGCAAAATGCTCCGTAATTCTGCGAGACTAAGAGAAACAACAATTATAGTTACAGAAGATTATGGTTTGATATATATTTTAGAAAGAATTGCGGGGGTATTGCTTATGAATGGGAACCACAAATTGTTTGAGAAAGACCCCAAGGACTGAGGTATGCAAGTATGACATCATTAAAACACATGGACATTTCCAGAGTTGATGGATTTAAAAATAACAATTTTTTAAGTATAAATTTTGTTCCTCACTAAATCAAATCACAAAAATCTAAACTGAGTAAGAATAAAAAATGTTAGTGGAAAGCATGAAGTGAAGAATGAATATATTTCACATTTCAAGTCTTATATGACCAAATTAATTTTTCTTACTTTTAATGCCCTATAGCTCAGATATAGCTTGGGTCTCCTACAATTAACCATGTCCATGCAAGAATACAAATTCATTAAGCTTTGTGTTTTAAGACAGTGATGCCATTACACCACTTAAGGTTGGTAACATTAAATTTCATATTCACAATTTCTTAAAACTACGTTTGAGTTATAAAAGAAGTTTTGAATACTTCTTCCTTGGAAATTTGCTTTGATAACTAAGTTCTTTGAATTACTATATTGTTTTTTATTTATTGAATTGTTCCCACAAAAGCCAACTCAAAGATATTCCAAAATCTTACCCATAGGTTGCAAGTTGCTGGAACTACCTTTCCGGCTGCCTTCGCCAAAGAAGTCTCTGAAATTTCCCCATGTATCCAGATGAGAAAATTCACTTGATATCCTTCGCCTCTCTTCGGGTGGCAGAGCTGTTGTATCCAATGTGTCTTCCTCATAATATGAGTACTCATTTTCACCAATTCGACTATGACAAAAATTGTTCTTCAAACACCTTTCACTTTTGAAAATGAAAGTTCTGCATTCAAGAATTATTCTTAAGCTAACCTGATGCCCACTTTAACAGGGGTGCTGTTGGCCGAGATTGCTTCCTTGATCTCATCTATTTTCTTGGCTACAGATGTTGCAGCAGACTTCAAGCTGTTGATTCCTCCCATTATTAATTCATTTGACTTTTTTGAAGCCAAGCTGCTGGGGCTGAAAATTTAGGACATATCATTTCCACGAGTAGAAAATTATGCTCATGTTGCTAACACAATCAGCAATATTGACAACTCATTTCAGAGTTTTAAATTAAATTTTGATACAGTAAATCAGATTAGCAAACCACCAGAGAATCATTGCACAGTAACCATAACCCTGAAAATCAAATCTGTGACTTTGACACAATTTTAAATTCTTTAAGATGTAATTTTTTTGCATTGAAAGAGGTACCAACTAATTTCATAATTAATACCACCAATTATGTGAGAAAAATTCTAACTCTTTCTCAAAGGTTTTACCGGGACATCAGTTAAAAAGCTGTATTTTCTTAAATAAAATATTTAAGTGTAATGAAGATTCTAAAAGTGAATATGAATCATTACACCTGATAAGGAAGATAAATTATTGTTCCTGTCCTCAAATATTACAAAGCTACAAAGACTACTATACAAATTTTAATCTTAATACAAAAAACATATTTCTACCATGCTAAGCGTGCATATTAATTAAAAAGGCTTGGGCAAGTAGCATATCTGACCTGAAGTTACTGATAGCATTCTCAATGATCTGAGTGCCGAGACGAAGATCTGCCTTTCGTAAACTGAGCCGAGCAGGGGAAATACGGCTGCAATCAAGCGAGATGGGGACGCTGTTAGCACACTACACATACATTTAGCATGCAGGGGAAAAAATAAATAAAAACAAACAAAACTACAATTATGCTGCAAAATTCTCAATATAGTATAAAAATTACTTCTACGTATGCTTAGGAAAGCATGCAAACAAATGACATTGCTTATAAGTAGTTAAATAGGTAAGAAAGCAATTAATTAAACCAAATATTTTCACTTTTGTTACAACGAATCTTGTTTTTGTTTTTATAGAAAAATGAAGGTATCAGAACAATTATTTGACTTTGTGTGTTGAGAAAAATAATACATTGTAGAGAAAAGATTTACTGAAAATATGTAAAGGGTACCAAATAGGACAGAGAAGTGATAAATGGAATAAGGAAAGCAGGAAATAAATCAAGTTTTATAAGGTAAAGAGAATGATAGACCACTTGAACAATTCTGCCATATTCCAATATAGCCTACATTCTATCTTGAACTTAGCCGAAGCCAGTAATTGATGTGTCTTAGACTTTAGACAAATGCAATTATAGACAATGTGTTCACAATGTTTTGTTACTTTTCATTTCAATTGTTACACAAAAGTTTGCATTAATCTGCAGTAGTAATAAAAATAAATTGCTTTAAATACCCAACAATCTTGTGGAATGTAAGTAATATTAAAATAACTGTAGCAAGTGTTATTTCAATTTAAAACTTGGGAGTGACTAAGCCTTGTTTGTAAGGAAACTACATCACAATTCAAATTCTAAACTTCTGAAAGTTATACTTGATATATTTCAAATTAACTGCTAAAGTTCAGCTTTTCAAAATAAGTTTCGCTACTTCTCTAAATTGCCCAGTGGCTATATGTATGTTGTGAGGAACATAATAGAATAAGATTGGATTCAGAATATACTTTAGCTCAACCTGGCATTACTAAATACTGTAATTAAGTGTTTAATATAATACAAATTAAATTGACTGACAAATCAAATTGAACAACAAAAATGAATAGACAGACAGGATCCTTCCTTAATGTGTTATATTACATTTAAATGAAGTATTTAGAATAACATCAAATTATCATGCTGCTATTGTTTATTCAGTTTGATTCACACCAACACTATTTATTATGATTATTTCTATGTTAATAATGCATTAGACAAATGAGCATTCATTTAAAAACTCAGTACCTCAACCTCAATTTACCTGAATGGCAATTTGAAACTAGAACCAAGGCTGCTCAAACCAGCCACAACACTGTTTGATGTGGTCACTGGCACATCAACAGGCATGGTAGAAGACCGCTGCATAGCTTTCTGTCCTTTGGTCTGCTGACTTGTCTCAGAATCATCTGATGGGATATCACATTCAATCTGTGATCCATTCAGAGTGAAGGTAGCACTTCTAGATACTCCTCTACTTCGCCCACAGCCTCCAAACAAGACAGGTCCCCCAGCTGCCTCAGTTGTGACACTGAAATTACCCGAGACCAGAGTTGACACAGAGCTTGAGTCATTCTGATCCTGACCCTCTTCAGTTATAACAGTACAATCAACATCATCTTCATCCTGCATATCAAGTGCCCCAAGAGGGTCATTTTCAGTGACTGGTGTTCTGATAGGTGATGTTTTCTGTGACAATAATGTAGGGCTTTTACAACTAGGAGGAGTTTCACAATTGTTATTGTCAGATAATTTTCTTTGTTCTTTGCTCTCAACTCTTTCTCCTTTAACAGAGTCAACATTTGGCACAGTTTTAACCACATTCAAAGTATCACTAAAGGGCAACGATTGTTTGGTTCTGCCATCTGCTTCACTGTGGCATTCGAGAAGGGAATCTGTACTGCTCTTCCGTAAACTGCTGTCACTGTCCAACTTGCGGAGTCCCACTCGACCCCACATTTCACTGCTCACCTGGTTAACTCTCGATCCCAATGCAGATACCAATTTACTGAAATGTTTAGGTGTGTGACTTCCCACAGAATCCAGATCATCTGTGCTACCAGCAGAGCTACGCTCTTCCAAGTGCTCAGTGGATGACTCTCTGCTCTGTCGACGAATCGTGAGACTATTTCTGCGTCCAAAAAGGGCTCTGGAAATGAACACAAGTAAAAATTGGTCACAAATTCTTCTTCTTATAAATACATTACAAATTATGAGACAAATTATCAGTGCATCTACCAAATGAAACATATTTTGGACATGTTTAAAAACATTAGAAACTTTTGTCTTTCTGTCCATATAACACAAATAATGTAATCATTAGAAATTGTCCTTCAGTAAGCTCTAATAGATAGAACATAAATTCATGGATTATAAGTCAAAAGTAGGACCCCCTGGGCTACAAAAGCTGACCAGAGGTTGACCTGATAAATTAAAGGGGATTCAGAAGGTTTCACCAATAATAAAATCGTAAATGCAAGAAATTTATTTTTCTATAATTAACTGTTGTATATAAATTTAACAGTTTCATATGATCCAAAATACAGAGAAACAAAATCAGCAAGACATTTCAGCACTTTATCATTTGTGAAAGTGTTACACTACAGTTCTAAGTTATTTACAAGCTCTACAGTCTAACCTGCTTGTAGAACTCTTCATTGTGTAAGGGATGGCATTATGGTTGTCCTCTGGAATGGTGCTTATGACACTGTTGCCTGTTCCACAGCTGGACACTGCCAACTGGTTCAGTTTATCCAGAATTTGAGCATCATTTGCAAAACTCTCAGATCTGAAACAATTTCATTTACAGAATGTCAGTCTTATTAGTGTGACTGACTATGTAGTTATGAATCTTGTTCTATTCTACGCTAATTATGATCATGTAACTATTTTCAACAACTTTTAACTAACAGAGTTTCACAGAATAATTGTTACCTGCCTATCACCGTCATAGTATTTTCTAGTATTGCACACTTTATAATTCATAAATACATTATTTATTTCATCACAAAAATATATCAGCATCTTTCTTGATTGATGTCTATATAAAATAGAATTTTTCTATATAACATCAACAATGAGAAAGCAAACATTATGTATAAAAGTTCTCACATTTAACTGTCTTCCCTTCTTCATAAATACTAAGAACATTTATTTAACTATATATAAATTTATAAACAAACCAAATATGTAATAATGATCATTATTATAATAAAGTATTTTAGTAATACGTTATTTTTTACTGTACAAATATTAGCTATAAAAGAATACACCATACAGGAGAAACTCAGAATCATCTTAATAACAACATTAATTATATTCATTGGGTAATGAGTCATTGATGCAATTTGTTCTTATTAAGAAACTAAGCAGTATTATAGATGGAACATAAGGAGTGTAAAATCATCAATGGAAGACAGCAACTACAATGTATGCATTGAATTATTGAAAACTTAAGACTGTTGGATACAATAGAATAGAAAGTGTACACACACTAGTGATGGCGAAATTAGTTATTTTATGGGAATAGTTCAGTTACAGTTCATTCACTGCACTAAACTAGTTCTTAAAATTCATAAAATATAAACACCAATGTTTAAAGTGTACAGATTACAAAAAGAAGTAGCCAAAATACAGACAGTAATTTAGTAATTAAATAAATACCGCACAACATTTCTCCTAGTCTTGTAGCTTTTGTCAGGTGATGACAAACATGAGAGCCACGAGAAAGAGACAGAACAGACCAAGTGACGAACTATATAGCAACAACCTTGCTATCGAGTTCTCGCAGCTCTCAAGTTTGTCATCACCTGATCAAAGCTATATGGGTAGTAGTAACATTATGCAATATTTATTTAGTAATTAATTTATCTATTATATTTTGGCTACTTCTTTATGTAACCTGTAAAAATATTTCTTTTTCAAATTCATGTCCAACTTTGAACAAAATACAAAAACAAAAGGGAATATGGAGCCATTATATGTTGAAACTTAAGAGTAATAAGTCCAGAAAATGTTATTTGTTCAGATGCTCTCAATTAGGCATGCACACATTAATAAACTAATATTTGGGTGACCTTGAAATCCAAGTATTTTGTCGGACCCTCTGCTTAAATGATAGAAGGATTAGAAGTTTCTGTTTCAGTGTAGGTAACGGTCACATTTACAAGAGGATAAAATAAAGAAATATATACCCAATTAAGGGAAAGAGAACAACAATAATGAACAACTCAAAATAACTGGGTCACTGCTCACCAAGATTGTTAGACACTATTTAGTTCACGAACTGGTTCTAGTTCACAAACAATAATTCACATAACCAGTAACTTATCTTTACAGTTCTTTTTTTGGAATATACATACAAAACAGTTGGGTATCAAATAAATAATAAAACTGATGGATGAAATAAAGGAAAAGAAATAAATATTAATACAAAAACAGAAACGTGAAACTAAGGCACATTTGTCATGTTACATATGCTTCCTTAATATTATTTTACAAGGAAGTCACAGTTTCAATTTTCAACAGTATGACATAGAAATATTCTTAACCTGAGCAGATGCCATGCTTCACCATCACCGGAGTTCTGTGTTGGTTTAGGACTGGACGGAGGAACAGTGCTGTGTGTTCTCAGAGGGTTAAAAACAAATTCAGAACAGCTGCCACTACGAGTTCGCCTCCTGGGAAGGTTGCCAGTCAATGAGTCTGTTGGAGAGTTGTCAAATAAATCATCTTCTTCTGTTAGCACTGGTCCATTGTACAGTCCAGTCATCAAGAGACCAGCACTGCTCTCAACTGTGAAAAATATAGTAGATATTATATCATTATGTCTAATATTAAATGATAAATGAGGGGTAAAAATTGAGTGATTTATAATTTAAGTAGACTAAAATATTAGCTATGGACCAAAAAGCAACACAATTCATAGAATATTACAAGAATATGAACTAAGTACAAACAAGAAATTCAGCTTAACTGAATTTATTGATATTTGGGTAACAATTTTACATAAAATACTGTACAGTAGCAGTAAGCTCTAAGCTGTAACTTACATGGCTGCTGATGCAAGGGGGTGACGGGCAGCACAGATGCACCTGAAGTACGGACAATACTGCCAAGACGTGAGCGGAAGCGGTCAAACTGTGCGAAGCCTGAGTCAGCGGGATTTGTCCTGCTGGCACATTTACTTTCTGCAAGCATATGTAAAGCAACAATTCCCAAACAAATTCTACTGACAACTCCAGAACTAATAGTGGTATACCAAACAAGTAAGAGACATACATTATAGCGGAAATCACTGCAACAAAATGAAACTAAGAAGTGGTAGAGAACAAAATCGGATAAATAGAAACAGAATGTCATTGGCTCAAGACACGATTTGAAATCTGTTTTCAAACCAAACAGGTGTCATTGCCAATGGAAAAGACAATTTCATTCTCTGTGATAAACTCAGTTACAGCCCAGACAGGATTTAAACACACAACACAAAAATGAGCACTCATTTTACATAACCAAAATTGACAACATATCACAATATTTACAAGCTTTAATTAGCAGATTTCTCAAACTGGCTTAAATATTACCCAAGAGGCTAACAAGCTATGTACAAGCATATCCTTGTAAGTATGGTACAGTTATGTCTCTATAATTATTCAGAAAAATATTTACATATGTTAACAAATACAAATAATAGGATCTCAATATTGCTCTTTCTCATTCCCTCACATTTTCTTCATCTTATTTCATAGTACTTTAACACTGAACTTCTTACTTTCTCTGTTCATTTCTGCATATTCAATTTTTCATCATCTTGAACACATGAAATGCCTAATTCAAATACATCATTACTATCAAACCTTCAATTACTATATTATATTACTAGGCTGTAATATTGAAGTTACAATTATATAAATCAATTTATTTTGTTCAGCAAAATATCAAAAGGTTTTACTAATATTTAGTATTGTTAATGTTATTAAGATTATGAAATTTTATTAACTTTTTATTATCAATTTCTAATTTTTTGTAGTAACATTTATGAAATTACCTGAGGAAGTACCTTGACATGGCATTTCTATTAAATAAAAACTTTGTAATTGGCCATACAATAATTAATTTTAATTATTGTGAAAAGCAGGTATTAATTGATTTACTATTTATAAATCAAAACAATTCATGAATATACCAATAAATAAGAAACAATGAGCTCATTATATATTATGTGCTTACATTTTCCAAAAATTATTTTCCTTCCAGCAAGACCTGAACCCCATTATTATGATTACTTTTCCAAAATGTAAATTAACATGAAGAAATTAATAAATACAAACCAGATTACTGACTACACTTGTAAGAGCTCGATTAAGATTGGTTATTAACAGATGCCATCATAAACACCTTTGTATCAGTTACATTTGAAATGTATCATAAAAAAGCTGTGGGACATTTCATAGAACTGAAGTCTTATGATTTCGAGTACCTGAGAAAATACTTGGACGAGAATACATTATTGTAAAGATTGGAAAGTGAAGATAGGGTTATCATATTCAAGAGCAATTAAATTATGATAAATATTCAGATTAGCTCATGTGGCTATCATCTTGGCTATTTGTTTGCAATGGCTGCAGGGTAATATCTCTAAGAGAGATTCAAATTGTTGTTACTTTTATGTAGTTAAAGTTATTCCAAAACACTGGAAATCTCTCATGTAGTGGAAGGAAATAATGGTTTAATCAACTATTAAGAACTAGAGAAACAGAATTCCATGCCTAAATTGTTTAGCTAAAGAGGTAGAATAAGAATGGTAACAACTAAAAATAAACAATTTTCACATAAACTTGAGATATGTTGTGGGAGCAAAATCTTCTAACCAGTTTGAAATGAAGCTTGGAAGACATGTGACTTTGACAAAGTAACACTAATATTTGAAAGTCCTTTACACAAAAATACAAGTATGTGTCAATGAAAGCAGACACACAATTTAAGGAAGCTTATACTTGATGTAGCTAATAGAAAAGTAAAGGTTACTTTAATACTTATACATCCTTATGGATATGTGAAAAATTTGGATTGCAAAGATAAAAGATTTTCTTGCTTAACTACAGGGAAGTAGTCATAACCATACTTCTATACTATTTTAATAATAAAATCAGAGATATGCTTCTGGAAACATTACTTAAATATACATAAATTACCTTTAAACTATCTTTCACCACTACAGAAAGAACAAAGTGTACAAGGTTGAAAGAAGCAATTTAGTTAGTGAGTTAATCACATTTGTTACTGTACAAAACAATGGAACAAATAGGTGACACACAAGCTTGAAAGATAGAGACATAGAAGAAATAGAGACAAGAAACCCACCAGGTCACCGGTTCAGGAAAAACAGGGGAAAAGCACCTGAGAATTTAACGCCACACGGTTTGATAGTAGTAAAAGTTTTACATTTGATTTGCGAGCAGAACATACCACTACTAAGCTGTGCCTGAGTTGCACTACTTTCAGCCAGTGGGGGCTCCTTGGTATTCACACTAACACTTGAGCTGTAGCCCGTGTCTGTCAGGCAGCCTAGCCAACAAAACAGGTTACTACAAAACTAATCATTTATATAACTAAAAATAATTTTAAAGAAAGATACAAAAAATAAAATAATAAAATATATTAATAACAATGCATAAGGGAATGTATTTACAGTTTAAAACTTAATGCACAGCAGAAGTGTGTGTGCCTGTTCCATGTAATTCTAAACCCATGTGATAGGGACATGATGAGGCATAAGAACTATAAGGATATACTAATTCCACTCAAGTCATCTTCCTTTGAGTATTCCAAGGATTACCTAAATCACACAGCTGTCTTCCCAATGTCTATGATTTTATGCATTGTCACGTCATAACTTCAGTTGCAGTCAATAAAACTAACAAATAAGTTTCTCACTTTGCTTCTCTTTACAATCAGAAAAAATTGTTCGTACATGATATAAAATTTTTTGCTTAGTAATGATGATCATATTTTCTTGAAAGCTTTGGAACAACAGAGTGAAACAGTAAAATTTATCAAGTACTTTCTACAGAAAAAGAGACTAAGACCCAAAAGATGAGTTCACTGGTATTTAATTCATACGCCATGCAAAAATGTGAAGAATGTGTACAGATGAGAAGAAGCATTTCCCTTCAGTTTTCAATGTAATAACAAAATAAAGGGTGGAAATGTAATAATATAAATGTAACTGACTAAAAGCAGAGTATATTTGTTTGTGTCAAAGATAGAGGACTGAAATAATTATATAATCACTATGCCATGCAAGCAATATCTAAGAAGCAAACATAAATCAACTAGGCTTAAATGAAACAAGCAAACTAATAACATAAAGTAAATCAATGTTATGTGCTCTATTATCATTATTCGAATATGAATACTTTTTTCATTACAGTTTTGCAAAATATTATTTTAAATAGCAGTTAATTGAATATAAAAATTAGAGTAATTTCTAAAAACTTTGGCACATTTTCACATTTTATCACAAAAATTAATTGAGAAAAGTAATTTCATAAATTTATGTTTTCCTTTTAAAATCGATATAAAATAAATAACAAAATTGATAGTATTATTACAAATACTTAAAATGTAAATGTTTATTTAAAAAATCGAACTATTGTAATAGACTGTACTAAATACAATACATGGAAATCACTTGTTAGTACACTTATTAAATTAATAGGATATATAAATACTTCTCAATATGTTTATCATATCAAAACCAAGATATATATAAATATAGGAAGTTATTAATACATTAGGATATATATGCATCATGAAATGGCAGTCAGGTTAATTAAAACAATTAATAAGGGCAGGAAAGAGGGATAGAAAGTAGGTGACTTACCTGAGGTTCATAGATGGTAGGCACCTTGTAAGGTTTGGAGGTTTCAGAGGCACCGCCCCCTTTATCAGAAAGTTAGGAAGACATTTCCAGTGATCGGCTAGCCAATCTCTTTCCTTTCCTTATTAATTGTATATTAATTTATATATATATAGTAAGGATAGTAAATGAGGGAGAAAGATAGGAAATACGCTTTGAAACATATGTTTGGCACAGAATTATGCTCAGGGAAAGACAAATGTCAAGCGTAGAGAAGAAAGGAAGAAATACTGAAAATATTCGGCGCCGCCGGGACTCAAACCCGGATCATCACAGAGCCTCCGCTGTGGACGCAGAGCGCCTTGACCATTAGGCTACGTCACTGGTGCGTCGAAGATATTCAGTCTTGGATATATATACGATGTATTTAGTTGGGATATCCAAAAACCTGTGACTGTGTCACGTTACAAACGTTTCATTAATATATATATATATATATATCATAATTAGTAATTATATAAAAGTATTTAAGGGCAGATAAAAATAGGAAGAATGCTTACTCCTCGAGTCATGGGTATCATTTGCTCCTTGTGTATGTGGGAACTCGTGAGAATTCCCGCTATCAATAGATGTATGG
This sequence comes from Eucriotettix oculatus, assembly GCA_034510155.1. Lineage (NCBI taxonomy): Eukaryota > Metazoa > Arthropoda > Insecta > Orthoptera > Tetrigidae > Eucriotettix > Eucriotettix oculatus. Next base: position 91,318,158 of record CM067378.1, on the reverse strand, counting down.
GATATGCCATCCATTGCATCAGCAAGACACACATCTTCCGACAGTCGTCGCCTGGCTCCAGAGCGTCGGAAAAGTGCCACGCCGATAATAACATTTCTGAAACATAAAATTTGACTTTAATAGAAAAGAGGCTTGAGATAGACCCAAAACAGCAATACACACATAATCAAATGTAAACTTTGTTGTTTTATAGTATTTTATATCTCAAGAATTTTAAATAATTAGGCTTGTCTTAAAATAATATTTGCCTCAGTTTGTTCCACAGTAACTGGCTAGAATTTGTACAATCTGAAGGCCATGTTGCTTCAAGAACTGCTCGGTTGTAAAACCCATACGTGATGGCATTTGGCTGAATACCACTTCGTTTCATTTGGAAAAGAAGCTTCACAGCAAGAACAGGCTGGCTATATAGGCCACACAGTTGCATCATTACACGATAGCACACCTGCAAAATGAGTTACAAATAAAATATATACATAAAATTATTTAAACTTCACAATTTAATTTTCCCCACCTCGTCAGTTGGCTGCAGTCTCATTTTCTGAATTTTGACGAGAAGATCATAAGCTGTGCGGAGTCGGGCTGAAGCTTTATTACGAGTCAGCATTACATAGCTCGGCAGGTGAATAAACCATATGCTGAAACAAAATTTATCACATTTAATTAGAAGAATTGTACCAAGTTTCCATTAATTTTTCACAATCAATGATTTGATGGAAACTAAAACATTGTCATACTAAAAGTAAGTTAGGGAGCCACATAATTTAATCTTGTGAAAATGATGGAGAAATTCACAGGTTTCTTCAAAATCTGATACACTTAAATTCAAAACTCTCACTTTTAAGGTAAGCATATGATAATAATTATATACAATTACTTCACCTGTAACATGTTCCTACCAGGCATTTTGCCCACAGTTCAGGAGATGCTGCATATTTCCTTGCCAGTTTCTGAGCAGATTTAATTTCATGCTTTGTCCTACGTGCCATAGGACTACCTGGAATTCCTCCACTTAAACGCGGCCCTACTGTGAGAAAGTTCTTCATCTCCTTACGACTGAACAACATTGGGTTCATGTTGAAACCCTATAAATAAAGAAGATATAATAGACAGATGTCAGCACTGTGTCTTGATCAGAAACCTGATAAAGTTTAGCAATAAAGGGAACTTTTAGGCACCTCTAGTTGATGTGAGTAAACTTTACAATTAAACTACCTGATAGATATAATTGATGCCATTTGGCAGTCCTGTGGGTTCAGGTGGAGGAATAAATACTGTGCGTTCACTCTGGTGTGAATCATCCCATTCCAGCAAGTGACATATGGCGTCATCCAAATCAACCTGTTCAGATAAAATGTATAATTGTGAAAATATTCATAATCTAAGATTTTCTCTTTTTATTTTCAACTACAACAAATTACCAGAATGCTTTTTAGTAAACACATGCTTAATGAGAGAAGAGAGCTGTTAATTATGAACAAACTCAAATTGTACCTTTTCTGTGCATTCATCAAAAAAAGCTAATCCAGCATCCATGTCAGATACAAAGGATCGTTCTTCAATGAAGCGAATGAACATCTGAGTTCTCATAACCATTGTGAAAAATTTGTGGTGGTTCTTGTCTCTAGATCTCAGAAAACCTAAATTAACATTACATTATTAAATTAATACAGTTTTTAAACCGGTGATGCAAAAATATTTCATTACAGTATCCTTACCCTGAAGGTCAAATAGAGAGTTGGGATCAGTAGTTCCCACAGTTGGTGCTTTGGTAATAGGTAGTAGGCATGAGCGATAACCTTTCAGAATAGTGGCCATAAAACGCAAAAATGCTTCCTGTATTTCCAACTCAAGAATTTGCTGTGAAATAATACTAAATTTAAATAAAGCTTCTTGCAAATTTATAGACAACTCTTTGCAACACCAAATAAATTACTACCTCTTTCCTTTTTAACTGAAAATCACGATCAATGCTATTATCTGCAGAAGCAGGATCCTGCATCAACTTGCTAACATTATTGTTATGTAACAGTACTTTTTGAAATAAACGATCCAAAGTATTACGCAGGATTCTCGCTGGCTTCTTTGGAAGTAGTTTGGAACTCAAACCACGACGATCATCACAACTGGAAATAAATATGTTAAAGTTTAAAAACAACAAAGTGATTGGGGTATGAATTAACTCTCAAATATCACTTTATGACCAATTATCTACTAGCAAAATATCAGTTTTAAAAATAGTGAGAGCAAAAAGTTAAGTAGAGATAAGATTGTATCACAGCACTGGAAATAATTTCTACAGATTTCACTGGAGGTGAAAATTACTGGCAAGGCTATACACAAATTAAAACATCAGCCTTCTTTCACTTTTTGACAACTTTCAACTCCTGATTATCACTTTTATTATACCAGTGAATATTTAAAGCTTTCTTATATTATCATTGAAATACTTACACTGTTATGCTCACTGTGTCCAAATCCACACAACTAACATCTGTAGGAGGGTCATAAAGATCAAAAAATCTTGAATCCACTCCAATAAGAAATGGCAAGGGAGCATGCAGAACTTCTGCTAATCCTAAAGGACAAAGTGGTATGTAAGGACATTGCCACTTGAATGGGAAAATTATCTGTAACAAGAAAACCAATTAATATTATGCAGAAAATACAATGATTGTTAATGATACCAGCATATGATTCTGAGTTTACCATTGACACAGCTTCAGCAACTGCAGTTAGGACATCTGGTCTAAGGGAATGCACAAGAAGCTTCTGCTCTGTCAATGCTAGGAGCAAAACTAGGAGACAATTTTCTGAGCCAAGACTGAAAAGCAGGTCACGAAAGCCAGCCCCACTGTGACAAAAAAATTTTTTACATAAAATAAAATTTTATAATATTTAATTGTATCAAATGGATTTGAAATTCTAATCAGAAAATATTGAGATATGCCCATAATATTTTGATGGCAGTCATTACACTTTATCAATTTCAATTTTTAAAAAAAGCCGTGAGATTAACTCACTGCACAAACCAACTGATGATCTCAAATGTTTGTCGGTTGGTTTGTGCTGTATATCATTCTCAAAGCTCTGGCATTTTTAATCACCCAAGGAAAGCTATGTATTTATTTTATCAGTAATTTATTGGTTGTACTTTTTTGTGTAATTTGTAGACTTTAAACACAAACATTTACCTTTAACATCTTAAACAATTTCACCTTCAGTTAAGAACAATGAAGTCATAACCCATTAAAACCCTGTTTTAAAGTTTCCATTTGTAATAAAATATTTTGTAAGTCCCAGAAAAGTGCCGTATGTAAAATGTAATTTCTTCCTGTTTTTAAGGAATCCTGAAATAACTATCTTCCCACCTTTAACAAGCATTTTTGCAATGGATTTCAATTCATTAGCAGTTTTTTTTAAGAAACAATCAAAGATTCAATTTTAATTTAAGTCTTGCTCAAATCATGCACAGGCATAAACAAAGGGTTCCTAAATATTTGCAAACTCTTTGGATCACTTATGAACCAAACTTATGAAAACTTATGAAAACATTCCCAGTAAATGCATGAGCTATGCTAAAATTTAGTATAATGTATTATTCATGCATGTGAATATTCCAGCAGATTAAGAAACTTTGTGTTTCAAATATTGTAAAAGGAGAGTGCTATTTATATAATTTGCCATTAGACTTATACAAAACGTACCACTCCATATATTTTATATATACAATTTTTAAAATTAAACTAAGAAGTCTAACCAACTTGTCTTCAAAAGATTTTTATACAAACACCCATTTAAGGAATACCCTTATTTAAAAATAAAATGTCTGGTTCCTAGAGGTGCATTAAAAAGGGATTCCACTGTATATCTCACATTATTACCTCCTAGGTAATGGCAAATCTTCAGGCTGGGTGAGAATCAATCTATCTGACGTGGAAAGTTGAATTAGAATTCTTGGCCTCTGAGGTGAAGGAAATGGAATGTCTTCTAAAAAATACGAGATATATCTGTAAAATAAAAGTTCAATATTTACAACAAAATGATCTGGATATGAGAAAAAGTATTTTAAACTTATATTAATTTTTTTTAAAAGAAATTTTTATCTACATTTTTATACCATAAATAGAAACTGAATTTTAATTGGTTTAGTTCATTGAACATCAATATTAATTTTTGCAAATAACTCCTAAATTTATTCCCTACTTGATTCCTAAAACCTCCTTTAGCATCAATATCTTCAATACATCTGTTTTTCTGCCTTCCTCATACTTCCTTACTGTTCCCATTTTACATACCACATTGCCATCCACACTATTACCAAAAATTATTCCATATTTGTGTACAAAACATTGAAAAAATTATTTAGTATAAATCTCTGGTGGCTTCAGCTAGAGAAAATTTTGAATTTTGCCTAACCATAATGATTTTGTAGTTTTGCAAATAAGACTATGTTTAATATAATACAACAGTAACTTTAATATTGCTTTTGAATACAATATATACAAAACATACAGACCTCTCAATAGGCACATTGTGAGGTCCTTCACAGGACATATTGTACAGGTAACTCAGAAATTTTTCAAATGTGTCAAAGAATGCCCAATGAGACAGAAGACAGATGCATTTATTGATGTTCACAGTCTTCTCATCTCCCAAGACATTCAACTCAAGCTCAGAACACTGTTCTTCTGTAAGAGTATCTTTTGCCACTCTTTCATAAAATGTGATAGCAGAACCATAAACCTACAAGAGCAACAGAAGGACAAATATTCAGAGTAAATATGTAATTGTAAATTACAATAATATGTAGTGCACAATTTTAATTGAAGCCAGAGAAAGGTGCAATAAGAGATTTAGAAGTTGATTAAGCCTAATTTTTTTATACTAGAAATCAACATTTATAAAAATTAAAGACAATTTAAATATTCACATATTAAATTTACATGATAAAGGAAAACAACAGTGCATAAGTTAAGTTTAAAGTGAAACCTCCTAATACTGCACTCGGACAAAAGTTCCAACCCTAGTCAAGTATGTACACGATCAATGAAACATCTTGTGAAATTAACAAGATAGTATGTGTAGCAGAAATATAAATAATAAATTAAAATATGTAATATTTGAAAAACTTATTACCTTCTCTGCTGCATCAGCGACAGTGAGAACAAATGTAGAAAACACTGGCCGTGGCTGTGTGGCAGAAGCTGGCCAACACTCTATACTCGAGCCCATTGGTAAACAGAACATGGGGACAGATGAAGGGAAAGTAAAGTCTTGATAATCAGTGTGGGGATAACGGGAGAGAATACCTAAGCAACAAATAAAAGAACACACTCAAAAAAATGGCATGAAAAGAATTCAGAAAATTTCTGCAGAAATAGTTAATATATATATATAATTGATGGGGAAAGGACAGAGAGAGAGAAAGAAGGAGACTTACCTGAGGATCATAGATGGTAGACACCTTGTGAAGTTTAGAGTACTGAAAATTCAAGTACTCTAAAACTCACAAGGTGTCTACCATCTATGATCCTCAGGTAAGTCTCCTTCTTTCTCTCTCTCTGTCCTTTCCCCATTAATTTTTTTAATTAACATGACAATCTCATATATATATAGTAACTTATCAGTTACATTAATATTAGTGTTTTTTTCCATTCATTTCAAAAGCTTGTTTCTGTTTGATTAGCTATTAAAATTTTGTCTGAATGAAAACATAGTGTTAGCAAAATTATACAACATTCATATATCACATATTTAAAATTGAGTACCTTCAAATAACACAAAAGATACTGGTATCATTCCTTTTAAACACAGAATGTAATGATTGCTTTGTAAATATTTTCCTAAATTCATTAATTTCAAGTTCTATTGGACTACAAGATAAAACTGAATCATTATTTTTTTTTACACATAAACACCTATGTTTGATAGTGTATGGTGTCCAGTGCAGAATGAGTGTAATCAACAACACTTCTAAATGTTTAACAGTCTGTTAAAAATTTGAGCTCCCTTGATAATCTGCACCAAGGAGGACATGACAGCAGTGATTCGCTTTTTGTTTGTGGATGGTGTTGGTTGCAGATGTAACAGATTTTTTTATTTCAAACAGAATCAAAAAACTTGTGAAACATTGAGAAAAGTGTATTGAAGTCCAGGGAGGTTTTATAGAAAAATAAGATAACTTTCACATTTATATCATTAGAATAACTGACCCTATTCTCAAATGTCCTTTTACTTTTTGACTTACCCTTGCATATATGTGCTTTTCTTACCTGGTTTATATGATATTAATGTAGCACGATTCATTGACTTTTTGTAACATAAATAAACAGCAGAACCAACCTGTAAAAAAAGTTATAATTTAATGTTTGAAATTTCCCTCTATGTAAGAAACGTTAATTGTTCATCACATACCATTCCCTTGTTGAGATTCTTATTGATCATGCAGAATGCATGAGGTGCTACTTCGCCTTTGCTGGTTATTATGACACAAATGTCTGTTACAACCAATTCATTGCATGGCATGCTGGGTAAGGCACGCCTATATGTAATATAAGTTTTTGCTCCAGAATTGTTGACATTTGCTGTCCGTCCTCCTGGCGTTGTTCGAATTACTTCTGCGTCAGACATCAGACGTTCCTTGCCCTCGTACATTACACTGTGAATGACAAAAAATAATAATTAGCTGATTTGAAAGTAAAACATCATGAAAATGAGGAAATTAATGTATAATATATATTATTCTATTTTGAAAACCTTGTCTGTTTTTAAAAGAAAGCGGAAACTCAATTTTTCATACACATTAGACAAGCAAGACTTTCATGAGAGCAATTTTCACAAGCCCACAGACAATATCCACCACAATCATAGTATATATTCTGTCAATACTGTATACAGGGATAACAGTGTAACATTATAATTCTTCACCCAACCCAATCAAATAGAATTCACAATAAAAAATTCATGTAACTAAGTAAATGTACAAAATTCACATAACTGAAAGTTATAGATGCAATGAATGAATAACTTACCCAATGTCAACAAGAGGTGGTTTGTCCCTTCCACGGCGATAACACAAATAAACTTCTGGACTACGTAAACTACCATGGTTTAAATCTGCTGGTAAACCTACACAAGAAAAAGTAAATAGAGGAGATTTAAAAGAGGAAAACAATAAATACCACTTTATACAGTATAAACAAAAAGTTTTCGCAGCTATTTAACAATTAGTTTATATATGGAATGGGAGATGAAAAAAGAAAAACACTAATATAAAAGGAAAAGTAAAAGGGCACCAGAGAAATGCAGAACTGCAGGTAAAATATATGAAAATGATTAAATAAGTTGTTTTAAGCACACAGATGTTCACAGAAAACAAAACTTCATTAACCATTCCAATACAAATAAATAACCACATTACCTGTTGGAGTATTATTCAAAGTAATAAAACCAGATGGTGCTTCTTCTCCAAGTGCAGGAAAAAACACAGCTATGTCTGTTACTGGTGGTTGGTTATGGCTGGACTTAAGGTGTGCTCCATCACGTGAGAAATCGCCAAGAGGTTCAGGATTGTCTGGCAATCCAGCCACCACAAAGTAATCTGCTACTCTGCGATCATCCATGGTTTATCTTGTAAAAAAACATTACACTGTAATAGAATAAGAAAATCTATGTAGTAAACACCATAACTCTTGCACTTTTATATTAAATTATTTTAAAAGATACTTACTAACAAGCATGGGCACAAGATTTTTTTCTAAATATTAACAGTATAAACCAAATCTACAAAAGAGAAAATTACTCACTCAGGATTGAGAGAAAAAAAAAGGATGGCATTGCATATTTATGATTCTAATAATATGTCTCAGAAAATATAACATAGGATAAGATAATTTGTAAAGAAAGTATTTAAATTTAAGTTTTTGATGATCAATTAATAATAAAATTAACGAGTTTTGTTTGGTGAAATTTTTATTCAATTTTAATTGTCATGTTTATTTAAGATTAATTATAAGATATTGTTTATATAGAGTAAAGACTAAGGATGTTGTTATACCGAGTTTGGACTGATTTTGTCATGCTTGCTTTGTTAATATTTTAATTCGCAATTGTTGCACCAAAGCTCAACGCTGTAACTATTTTAAACACTAATTTATGAAGTTCAACTACTTTCAGTGTTTGAAACTATTTTTGTAGAGTTATATTAACAACTAATTTGGGATTACATTATGTATTCATATATAGTCTCTGTAGTTCACAAGCATTTCTGTAGTATAATATGCAAGGTAAAATTACAGGCATTATAGTGACTATAGAAACTAGGCATACTCATTTCACTGTATCAATTAGTAAATAAAATTCAGTGTTTGAAACTATTTTTGTAGAGTTATATTAACAACTAATTTGGGATTACATTATGTATTCATATATAGTCTCTGTAGTTCACAAGCATTTCTGTAGTATAATATGCAAGGTAAAATTACAGGCATTATAGTGACTATAGAAACCAGGCATACTCATTTCACTGTATCAATTAGTAAATAAAATTGTAAAATATAAATTGTTACTGGCATACTAATATATTGAATATGAAAATTTTATTTTATGTATAATTAATGTGAATTATGTACAATACTTCTGACAATTTTTTCATGAAAAAACCAACAGTTAATATTTTTTAATTGTTAAATAAAATATTGTATTCCTAAAGAAAAAAAAACTTTATATCAAATCAGACCTTACTATCATATTTTAGAGAAAATTGTGTGACAATCTTAAAAATATTATAAATGGTTGTGTTAGTATGAATGTAAATTATATTGAAATGTGTAAAATGACTTGTTGCCCTATATAATTTGTAATCAGAAATTGTATAAAATTCTTTCAATAATATGAAGAACTGATTTGAAACCCTAAGCTTACTGTACAATAATCATGTGACGACGATGAAAAACAATAACAACCTTGACAAAAGGTGCTTAGAAAAAATAATTGATTACCGTTGGTTGTACGGTGTATTAGAACACTAGACGGAATAATTAGCATTTTGAAACACAGAACTTGGCATCACTTGTGCAAAACAGATGTTAATATTGTGAATGATAGTGTTAAATTGACGTAAATTACATTAGTCTACGTATACCGTGATTCTTTGACCTTATTTTTTCTTAATAAAAAACAAAGAAAGAAAAACACTAGATGCCAGTAAACGCACTAACCTCTTATGTAAAGGGAAATTTCATTGTGAATTTTAAAAAATATTCAGTTGCAATTATAGTCTTCATCCACTGTTAAACACGTATATATAATAGTTCATCGTTAAGGTTATGTCATCTTTCTCCGCAGGAAATTGCTGGGGGCAAGTGACACATCATTTCACGGGACGACAACACACGCACTCAAGTGCTTTCTTCAAATTATTATATCTTATCACGATTCCCGGATTTTTTCTCCCTTCGTTTATGGAGAATTACTGTAATTTACAAATTTTCCCCCTTCAAGTTCTTCTCAGTGCACACACGATATTAAGCAACGTAAAATCCGCGTCTTAAGCAAACACATATTCAGACAATAATTATTTACGTGGAACTAACAACATTTAAACTTCCTAGTTTCATTTCATATTAAAATACTGAATTTAATTGTAGCAGCTTGTTGAAATATACGCCGAAAGTTTGATATTTAATCTTTGCCCAGGCGGCCATGTTGACTGCCCCAAGGTCGTGACGTTTCACAAACACGAGCTGATCGATTCCCGCTAAATTTAAAATTATTTTACACGGTCCCAGACTGTTGGAACCGAATATTTCGAGTTACTTACCAGATCATCCTTCTTTATCCACAGTTTATTAAATATCTGGCGAAAGCTTTCTGTTGTGAGAGAATTGACGCGCAATGTTGTTCCGTTTTACCAGGAAAAACACGGCGATTACGTAAAACGAGCATTGATCTGTGTAATAACTGGAACTTAACGCTGAAAATTAAGATGGATGAAATAAAAATCTCAGCAGTTGACTCTTCAGCTGAACTAACGATGGAGAATCATTCAACGAAAGGAAAGGTACATGTTAGCGAGGTAATTATTGCTGCGCCGATATTAGTAAACCAGATCATGTCAGCATTACTGAAGACGCTGATGCCAGCGACAATCACAGGAGTTCTACAGAAATTACATAACTCATAAGACACGTGTATAAGCTCGTTAAATGTTTCTTCAGTTATCAGTATTGTGACTAACTGGATGCGGTTCAGTTTTTACGATACTGCGAAAACTCAACATTTTCTAAAGCTTCATCGATACTTATTAATATGTAGATTTTAAATCTTAGCATTATTTTGTAGCGAAATATCGTTAAAGCTTGTCTCGCAGTCTCTTCCAACCGTCTTCGGTTTCTCCCAAGTCCAATTAAATGATGGTACCGAAGATGTAGGTTTAATTCATTCTCACCAATCTTTTTTCGTCCTACTTCTTTTCCCTTGGCGTATGTGAAACTATTTTCGTAAGAGTGTAGCTATTGCCCAGTTAGTGACAAATTTCTTTTCGCGTGAACAAGTAGTCTCTTTTTAAGATTTGTCTTAAAATAATTTTATTTTTATCATTTATTGATGAGTAAATTATTTATGTAGGTTTCGTTAGGTGTTTCTACGGGTGTCTTGCTCTATATTATTCAAATAGCTATGAATACATGTTTATAAGTTCATTCTATTGGATTTGCATAGTTCAATTCAACTTTTCAGCTTTTAATTTCATTAAGTTCAACGCCGGATAGCCTTCTGTTTTAGTTTGACCTAATTAAAGACACGATTCGCTCCCAAATGATTAACTATTTTCTAAAAAACGAATAGTTAATTTGGTAAAAAACGAAAGACTTTTAGCATTATTTAGTTATACTAAATGTGATACATCGTTAACATACTACTTAATGTTACGTTAAAAATGTTCCTAAGGAGTGTGGCGTTATATGGGTGCGAAACGTGGACGGTAGGAGTTGCAGAAAGGAAAAGGAGCTTTTGAAATGTAGTGCTACGCTGAAAACCAGTAGGGCGGATAGAATCACTAACAATAAAGTTCTAAACAGAATAGGAGAAAAACGAACAATATGGAGGACGTGGCCAAGAGAAGGGATAGATTAAGAGGCATCGTTTTAAGACACGAGGGTCTTGTAAAATTAGCATTAGAGGGAAGTGTTTGTGGTAAGAACAGAAGGGTGGAAAGGTTGGAATACACTAAGCAGATTAGGGCGGATTTGGTAGTTATGCCGAAATGAAAAGGCTTGCGCAAGATAGGTTTGTATGGAGGGTTGCATCAGACCAGTCTTAGGACTGAATACCACAACAACGTTGTTCTTTTATATTAACAATTCTCTAACTTGGACTCCAATCGCCACTCTGGAGGTTGACAAACGTTAATGTCAACAAATTAGTTGATTAATATACTCTTTCGAAATTTCCCCATGTTCGTATCTTTGCACCTTTACCCAACTTTTCGAGTACTTCTTTATATCCCTTCTATGTATTTGGTTAATTTGTTTCTTTCATTAACGCTCAACTTCCCTTTTTGTAACGTGCCTTGCTATTTCAAATTTTCATAACTCCAGTAAATATCTCCTCACAATTACAAACAATTTGAATTTCTCTGCATGTACTAACAGGCCTTCGCAGTCAAGTCAAAATGGAAAGTATTGGTTTTCTTTAAACTTTGTTCCTTTTAGCGGCGACGTCGAGTAAAGTATTTGCATATTTTATGTTTTTGCTTTAAACAGAGAAAAATGTTGAGGCCTAAGAGCATTTCACGGCTCGTCAAAAAGCATCGAGATCGAAGAGCGACAAAAATTCACGAAGTTTGCAAACGATTTGGACTTAACAAAATTCTCATTGTTGGCGATTTTACATCGTTGCTGACCACTTCCCGATGCGACCTGATCACTCTTATTAAAATCCAGTTGCAACGTAGTTTCGACTACACTGTTGAGTTGCTAACGGGGCACTGTCGACTCGCAGCGGAACTGTCGTAAGAATGATTTCGACAGGATTGCAAAAAATTAGAGTTCTGTAAATTTTCAAAAATATTGGACAACGTTTCAGAGAATTTCTTCGAGTTTTCCTAATCATGTCTTTGACCACATTAAGTCCTACTTTCTGACCCTTTTCTTCAATTGGTCAAATAAATAACTTCGTTTCATACGGATCACTTCTTGTAATTTACACGCGATAGAATTTCGTACGACTGCTGTTACCTTATCGATCTCTGCCAGTTGCTTTCATCAATATGAATATAATTTTAATAGAATGCGGTTGGTCAGTAGGTCGTTACTTGAGGAATTCTTCCACCAGAATCGATATTATGATTGTACGCAAAATGCACGCGATATCGGCGATTAAGATCGGCCCGGAAAATCACATACAACTCCTTTAGAGCAACAAGCGACACGAAAAAAATGAAATCGTTACTAGAAAGTGATTGAGGTTATTTATACTACTAACTGGTTCTAAGCTGAATAGGGGAAGGAGGAACAATTTGGAGGATATATTAATATGCCACATTTTGGGACATGAGGATCTTGTAAAGTTAGCATTAAAAAGTAATGTGCGCGGCAAGAACAGGGGAGGGAGGCCAAGGATGGAATACAATAAGGAGCTTAGGGAGGATGTGTTGGCCATGTAGAAATGAAAAGGCTTGCACATGTCAAGTTAGCATAGAGGGTTGCATCAGACCGGTCTTAGGACTGAATGCCACAACAGCAATACTACTGACTAACAAATATTAAAGACGAAGCAACAAACAGGATTATTAAAGCTCACAGGTATCATACTCGAATGAGAAAAACACAAATGTGAAGATTTGCAGACAAAACTTTCCATTGATTCACATAAGGTGAAAGCTGAGAGAAAATATGTCTCAAAAGAAACAAATGACAAAACAAAAAGACTTCAAATATTTTTTATTGTTCAACACAAAATTATTACACAAATGTGTGAAAAAAATATTAAAATAAATATATTTGGTTTCCACTTTACACACATAACCACAAAGATAATCACTTAAAACTAATACTGCTAGACATTAAAGCAAATTAACATTGACAAATGAAACAATTTTATTGTGATAATAGAATCACAGTTTCACAAACATAGAGAATATCACATAGGATAAGATGCTAATACTGTTTTATTGTACACAATTACAATGCACACAAAAACTTAATTATATCGGTGAGCAAAGTAAACTTAGCCACAACATTTTGATGGCAGTCATTTCCCTTTGTCCTTCATCAATGACTGCCATTGAAAATGTTGTGGCCTAAACATTGAGGCTTACAAAATTATAATAGATGATAAAAATGCCTTAAAGTCAGAATAATTAATCCAAAATTAATTCTGACCAAAATGTAAGCCATACCAATATCTATTAAGACAATTGTAAAGGAACATTGACTAAATGCAACCGGTAATTATTTTCAATTGCAAGATATATATGACCTACAACCAACTGACACCATTCATTTAAGCACATATCACAAAATATATTTAATATCCTACCACACTATTAAATAGTGTCAAAGTTACATTATATCCATTATCACTACATTTTAATCACTTTAAATATTACAATTAAAATTGACAAGTTAAATTATATTGAACAGCTTAATATCTACAATTTACTCATGACTTAAAAATGTATTGCATTTATTGTCAGGTAATAATATGCTTTTAGAAAAAACTTATAATTAAAAGATTAAAAAAGTAAAGCTAATGAGGAACTATTTAATCCTAAAGAGTAAAAACAAATATTATAAAAAAATCACATAACACAAGTAAAAGTAATCCACATTGGTATGCAGAAAAGGTATACTTGACAGATAACAAAAAAATAGAATAAAAACTCACATATTCCAGGCAGAAATATAAAACATCTTAAAAAATTAGATCTGTATGAAATAAACAAATGAAGAGCATGCTAATTAGTGTAATGTTTTGTAACCAGCAGAGACCAAAAATTAAAATAAAAGTGTTCAATAAAATATAAAATATCAATATGATATGTACTAATTAAGAATAAGGTAATAAAAAAACTTACCTTCCTCAAAAAAAAACTATTTGAATAAAAAAATGAGCGAGACACAATTTCTTACAAATGTCAGTGAGAAAATTTATCACACCTTAGAGTTCTTATATTTTAATTAATGGAATCAACTCTTAAAGAGAGCCAAATTATTATACCCCATTCCTGAAAAGTGCCAAATTAACTGTACATGGTGACCAACGTTAAGTTGTCAAAAGAGAAGCTAGACAATTCCCTCCCTATCTATTAATTAATTACTTCCTCCTATTATAAAGTGTACAAGAATATTTTTGTGGAGTATGTGATTCCACCCGTTGAGGAAGACAGTGGTCACTATCAAAACACTGTATCATGGTTTCCCCAGAACTACTAGTAATACAAGAATATATATATATATATATATTGTCTAGATATGTCACTGCAATGTAAATTTCTTCTAAATTTCTGATTGAGCAGCGTAAAGATTAATCACAGGACTGTTTTGACCTATTCTGAGTTATAAAAAAGGAATCTTTGCCTTTTTAATGGATCAAATTAAACCTTTTACTGTTGGATATTGGTTGCGTTAATCAATAATTCACCAAACTTTTTATTTTCTGAAGTAAAAAAATATTGCTGTTAATTTAATAACTTTCACAATGAAACACCAAACTTCAGAACAATGAATGAGCTAAATTTGAGTTTTTCTCATTTCTTACCGTGATATCCAATAACAATAAGTCTAGAAAATCTAGTCATTTATTCTGAAATTACACAATCTGACTAACTTCATCCATATTTTATTTCTCTGAAAAGTATGACAAGAGACTAACAGATTTTTTGGGATCATTAAAGTTTGGGTTCTAATAATCAAACTAATAATGTGTTACATTAGAAGTTTTCATTCTTGCACAATGCTTTGGGCAAAAGAAATGGCCATTACTCAGATACAACTCCTCAAATTAATACCATATACTAAATTCACTGCCATTAATACGCAAACCCAATATCTTTAAATGATAAACTATTATATCTGCTTTATGAAATTGATGTATACTTAAGACATGTTTAAATTTTCAATGTCAAGAACTTATAAGCTAAAAAAATTAACAATATTGTGTATAAAGACAATTGTCATGTAATATTAGTTTAAAATTGAAGAATTCAATAGAATATGATTAACCACAAAATTAAAAACAACAGGAGGTATAATTAATAAATGTTAAATAATGAAAGGTGAATCTTTGGTAGAGTAATAGGAGAATTATGTTCACATAAACAGTTACTCAGTGAACACATCTATTTTGAAGCTTGAAGCAAATATGCTTCAAGTGGTTGCATAAATTTTAACAAAAACCATTTGATAGAACATAAGCTTTTTTAAAAAAAACATCACAGTTACCTTATTTGTTTAATTCCGTATTGTCAGCAATTTTCTTCTGTCCAATCCTCCAAGCACATACTTGCCAATAGACATTATAACATCCAAAACAACACAGTTGATTCAAACCACGTAATATATTTCATGAATACTGCAGGGTGCGAATGGTGAGGCAAACTGGTATGTGATCAGTGAGGTTGCACAGAGCAGAGATAAAAGCATAGCCCACAACTTCAGAACCAGTTTCCTGTTCCCTGAAGAGGATTCTGTCCACTCTACGCTTTCCTCCACATTCAATAGCTGCAATGAAACCATCTTTGTCTGGGCGGACAACCGAAGTCATCAAGTGGTGCCCATGAATCTGTAATCAGTTAATAAAAACCTTAAGTGTCAGATTTGGATTTAGACCTTTGAAAAGCAGTATAAAAGTATCTCCAAAATGTTACCTAAACAGGAAAAGGAAAAGCATAGAGAGAAAAGGTAAAGCTCACAAACTAACCAATACATCTGCATCAAGAACCAGAGTCCGCCTGAGTGAATCGTCCACAAGGATCTTCTTGAATATTACAGGTTCCCAAATATTTGGTTTGTACAACATTGCCTGGCGCATCTCTGTACCAATGCTCCACTTATGGTCTTGCCCTGGTTCCTTTACACATACATCTCTGTATTCATTAAAAATTGGGTGGTACTGAATTTCAGAATCAGCTGAAAAATTAAAAAGAAAGCACATTCATAAAAAAAATATTTAAAAAATAAAATAATAAATAAAGGACTAAAGTTGTGTGTGTTCACATTTCTACGAGTTATTGTACACAAAAGAAAAAACATGTTAATGATTTGAAAACATTAAAATGATAATTGAGGATGAATTGGAAGATTACAGTTATGCAAACCCATTCTCCCCCCTCCCCCCAAAATTAATGAGGCAATAAAATAAAAATTCTAGTTGAAACCAAGCTGCCTTGCTATTGCACCTACCAGGGGACATATTGTCAGCATTGAAATCACCACATATGACATCAAAATCGACCATATCAGTTTCTTCAGTATGGGTGAATTTGAACATGTGAATGAAGGAATAAGTTTCACTCAGCTGAGAAGCAATGACTGCATCATTCTCTTGAAAGGCCTGTGTGTGTAGGTTGCTCACAAATCCTGTACGTCTGAATTTGCCCAAATCCTCCAAGAGAATCTGTAAATAATGAAGAAATTATACAGAAGCAAATGATGTTAATAAATATAAAAAAAAAATTGATTGTAAATTAGGGCCAATTCCAGTAACTACTAATAGCAAAGAATAAAGTAAAGGTTTTACATTAGTATAGTGCAAAATTAACACACATCTTGGAAATATGATGTTTAATATTAACTTAAATGCAAAAATTTCGAAAATATTTCTGATTTCTAACTTTCTGTGGTCTTCTGACCTAAAAATATTAAAACAAGTTAGTAACCAGTCACAAACAATTTGGTACGCAAAATTATCCTGCTAATAGGGAAATATGTATGTAATGCAACTGGAGTACAGCATAAGTGAAGAGACACCATAGCCCATATAATGGTGGCATACCATTAAAAAAGAAAACAAGTCAAGAATAATCAGAAGTACAATTTCTGTATTTTTGATTGCCCTGAAGGAATCTTTAAAATAATTTATATAATAAAAAGTAACTGTCAGGTTGATATTTAAGAAGCGAACAATTAAGTAGTTCAAAAATATTAATTGACATACCAAACATACTCGCAATCAGAAATGTAACCTCATGGTATTTTGGTTTCTTATCCATTTGATTCCTAGTAGCATTTTAAAAATATATTACAAAAAGACTTTAAAAATCTAAAACTAGAGCCGTTGTTAGCCTTTTTACAGCAAATTATTCATTGACATAAAATTATAATTTATATGCAATTTCTTATTAAAAAAACAACTAGTTACAGTAAATTCAAAACCATAAAATACAAAATTACCCCGAACTGGCCTTAATCACAAAAATATACCGACAACAAATGTGAAAAGGCTGCGACAACTCACCTGCACACAAAGAACGCCTTGCGAGACACACCTTGCGTGCCTGGTTCTGAAAGTAAATGTCTTGAAGTCTGCAGCCAGTATAGTTTTCTTGCTGGCAAACATCAAGCCACTACCTGAAATAAAAAAGAAAACACATTATGAATGGACAATTTTTTTCTGAATTGTCTATTTTAAAGTTTTATATTTATTTTGAAATGAAAAGAGAAATTATGGACACACAGGAAATACACAATTAGGAGGGACTCAAAATATTAATTGAAAAATTAATATAAAAATGATGAAAACCAAGAAACTGGAGAAGTCATTCTTATTTAATAGGGTGTAGACTAGTAAAAATTTACCACCAATGAAAAAAATCAAAATATTTTGAACACTTTTTTTTCATGATTTGTCTACTTAACATCTTTTCCTTAAATTCCTGCTCATATATTTCGATTTCCAACAAAGTTTCAATGTCGGTTTTTTTGCCACAAAAGCATAGAGTATTAATAAATATTTTATACAAGTTGTAAACCTTAGAATGCCTCCATTAATAATAGCTAAAATTTTCTGGTCTTATTTATGAATTTTTAAGTTATTTCCATTTCTGCTCATTCTACCAAACAGACATCAGTAATACCAAACAATTTTCTTGGAAATATAATTGATGAAACATAAACAAAAAAATCCAACTCTTCACATAAAATCAGTATATATTCAGTTTATTTTGGTAATGTTCAATAATAAAACATTACATAGTTGTTTCATTGTGAACGAACGGAAGTTAACTATTACATTGCACCAAGAACCGTGCCAACATTTGAAACTTACCCATCATAAATAGATTGATGCCATAAGAGTATTCTCCAATATCACACAAAAAATGAGAAAATTCTTCCTTCAGTTCGTCTATCAGAGTTTGAGCGTAAGCCCTCTCCCAAACTTCTTGAAGGCAGAGGAAATCGATTCGCGGAAATTCGTGTTTGATAACATCGCTTTTCGTGAGATTCTCGTAAAAACTGCCGCTTTCTTCCAGATTACACAAGTGTTTTCCCGAATGGTTCAGCAAAGCCTGAGCAATTTTCAGAGCTCTAAACTTTACATCTTTTATGTTATTTATTCTGCCTATAAACTCCGGCGCCAACAAAACGTTCGCAGAGGAAAAAGTGTACAAGGTTTGCTTCGCCTCAAGATCGCATAGTTCTGGACAGCTATCTTCTTCGTGAGTAATCCTCACGTAAGTGAATTTCTCCTGCTCGAAATTCGTGCACAGACAAATCCATAGCAGAACCCCGAGCAACCCGAACGGTGCGTAGAAAATTAACAGTAAAATGTAAATGGGGCCCACTACAAAAAAATCCGGGAATTTGCACTGCGGTTGCTGTTTATCCTCAATGGTTTGCACGTAACAGGAAATAAGATTGCTCCAAATGACGATCCACGGATACATCAACCTGTACGACAGGTCATCGAGAATTTCTGCTCCGTAATTGTAATACCGCAAAGAAGTGTGTTTCGTGTAGGAAGGCTCAACGACGGCTTTTCCGTTCTCGTAATGCAACAATTTTTCCTCTTCGTACAAGTCTTCTTCCATTGCGGGTTGTTGTATTTCCACAAAACACAACCAAACGTCAAACAATCATATACAAAAATTTATACATATCCTAATAAAATAGGTCGTTTTAAATTTGTCTTCTTTCTTCTCATTGCGAATGCATTCCACGGCCGTGGCCGTGTCACCACATCCCGTCAAACTGACAGTTCACTACACTCGATCTCCATTCCGCACGACGGTTTCCACCCGTTTATAATTCGGGACAATACAAAGCACTCAGAGTAAAGAAGGTACTATGCTGGATCGCAGCACACTATCGATATTAAACAATTTAACACGAAAATCATCAAAAGATAGTTCTGACTAAAGAACCTAAAGACGAAATAATTTAAAAATACTGTAAATTAAATTGTGTGACTATTTAATATGTGAATGCCTTAGATCAAAACTTTCTTTGGACGATTAATTTATTTTTTGAACAATGTTTTATTTTGTTAATGATTATTATTATATCTTTTCATAATATAGCACTGCAAACTCAGTTGCGCTTACAGAATGGCACAAGAGTGAGGAATCACTTAAGAAACAAGAAGAGACATAAAGGAAGCATAAGATGACTTTGAACAATATAAATGTAGGTAGAATTTTTATTCGGGTATGGTTTGAATTTAAATTCTATACAGACCACTATAAAATTTATTTAAAAGTCGTGACCACATTTCTTAGGATGAATAAGAATAAATGTAAATATTTATATACTACAGTCTGCGACGACCATGCAACATTATTGATGCATACGAAAGTTCTGTCATACTAAGGAACTCACAGCAGATGCTATTTATTTAAAAATAACTAAACCAAATGGATGTGTTTACTTCAAATACTACGTGTGAATTTTTCTTGCGAGATTTTAACATATTTTAAGCAGCTAAGTTACAGATAATTAGGCTATAATTTTTTTGCGGGGGGGGGGGTTAACAGGCTACATGAGTGTGATTCTGAAACCTTTAATAGCATAGGAAGGGAATTGAAAAGGGGGGTGCGGAAGGTAGAGTTGACTAGGGCCCCCGGGCTATGGTTTAAGGATCCTACCCGGTGTTTCAGGTTGGTCGGACATTGGGTACTGTTCTCACGCCCTTCCGAATGACGGAGACGAGTTTGCTGTGGGGTCGCAGCATTCCCTTCTCCGTGTCTCCACCAATTTTAGGAGGCAGTTGGCCGACTGATCCAATGGGATTAGTGGACAACTCTTGACGTATGGCCAAGGTCTTCGACACCAGTACATATACCTCCTAAAATAGGTGAAGGTGTGTCGGCATGTGAGAAGTTTGAAAACACCCAGAGAGAGCTGCAGGCATTCCCGAAATAATCAGGTAAGCCCCTCAGTCACTCTAGGGTGACCCCCTGCAAGAGAAAACTCCTACAGGCGCCTCTCCTCGAGTTTAGGCTATATATATATATATATATATATATATATATATATATATATATATATATTTGGTTAA
Organism: Eucriotettix oculatus; assembly: GCA_034510155.1. Classification (NCBI taxonomy): domain Eukaryota; kingdom Metazoa; phylum Arthropoda; class Insecta; order Orthoptera; family Tetrigidae; genus Eucriotettix; species Eucriotettix oculatus. The sequence continues at coordinate 91,297,659 of CM067378.1, read as the reverse complement.
CAGGTTACATGAGGGTGATCCTGAAACAGGCAAGTCCCCTTTAATAGCATAGAAAGGGATTTGAAAAGGGGGATGCGGAAGGTAGAGCATGGTAGTAGCCAGGGGTTGACTAGTGCCCCCGGGCTATAGTTTAAGGATCGTACCCGGTGTTTCACCTAAAGAGATGCAGGGAAACCCCTAGAAAAACTACATCTAATTGGAAGAGAAGTAGTCAATAGCTTGTACCGAACTCAATACGGTTCATGCTTCAGTATAATCTGAAATAAGTTTCGCCTTTTCCTGGAGACATGAAATTTCAGATGTTTATTTTTAGTAACTACAACAACACCTAAAAGCAGATCCTCCTGTATTCGCTTAAAAGTTCTTATTTAGATATCAACTTACTTTTACACTTCCATTTTCCTGTGTGTTTACTCAAACATGAATTGCAGTGTTGTTATTAAAATACCACCTCCTTGAAACTTTCATTTAAACGCCCCTGAAATATATGTGAAGGTGATAAGAAAATAAAACATGTATTTTTAATATTTTCTTTATTTAAGTATCTATACAATAAATAATGTGTATTAATAGAATTTTTTTTTGTTTTGACAACCGATTAGCTTGTTATTTTGAAGCTTACCGTATGCAGTTGGTTGAGTCCTGCCAATGGTTACGACATCGCGTTTTATCGTCACATCCTGTCTGCTGGCGTGTTTAAATTTACTTGTGTGTGTGAGTGAGAGAGAGACACAGAAAGAGAGAGAGAGGGGATAGAGAAAGACAAATCCGATATATCTCGTTTTTCTTTTTCTCTAGACGATCCGAAGAATCAGAGTCAATTAAATTGCCTCACACAATTTGGAAGCGTCTTGTCCTGGGAGCTCATATGTATTCAACATCAAGATATTAACCAAATGTGTTTTTGAAAGTGTCTTGATGCAAAATATGAATGAAAAAACATTTAAAGTTCAATGGATTGGAAAATCTAAAATTCACAGAGTACAAATTTTAGTAAAAACAAATTGGTGTTAAAAAACGTCGGGAAAACACAACACTCGTCACGATTATGTGAATTTTAATCATCGTAAAAACTCACTGATGGTCAAAAGTCAGTGAGACGAATGTGGTTATGTAAAGCGAAACATTTGTAGCACGAAAACTGAGGAGGATATATCTGTTGGAGAATTTAAAAAAAAAAGAAGCAATTTTTAAAACGTCTTTCATGTTTCCCCATGCAACACTAGATTTTAGTTCGGTAAGTCCTCCTATCAGACCCCATTCAGATTCGGTTTATTTAACCGTGTAATACATACATCGTTACATGATAGGTTAGGGGTTATAACTTTATTTTTCTAAAATTTCCTTCCCCGTTTGGTGACCTTGGTTTTAGTTAAAACATGACACTATTTTCCACAACTTTTTCAGAAGTCATGTAAGTGTATGTCTCAATGTATAATGTTATACGTTTCATAAAGATAAATAATCCGTGTTGTTAGATATCCTCTCTTATGTAATTCGAATGTACGTAACACAACTCATGCATCGGCCATTACGTCAGGAGTGTTTATGACCAAGTTATTTTATATTGGGATGAATTTCAAATTGAATGTTTCAAATTATTACAAGGAAAATGACTACGTTCATCTTAATAAATAAAAGTCTACATGAGCTAATGGAGGTGAGAAGAATAATTACTTACAAAAGTATGTCTGCATCAGGACACAAGATTACAATTGTAACTAGATGTTTATTGGCCGAAATCATTGTAAACGTTAAAGTCGGAATGTGGCGCGTTTTGAAGATATTTCATTTCTTGCGAACTGGGGTTAAATTCGAATTGTATTATTGTTCGGCAATTTTACTTCTCTATTTTTCTTCATTTCTTTCAGCGATCGTGCGTTGAGTTTAGCGATCAACTTTAAATTTGACCGTAGGTGTATACTGCTTGAAGTGAAGAAATAAAGGACGAAGCCTGGAGATACTAAACTTCCCTCTTGACTAGTTTGAACTTGAGTGGTCCGTCAGGAGCGTACATGAAGGTGACTTTGTACTCGAGAGGATCGTGGTGGTACTCCAGCTTGTACGACCTCAGCAGCTGCAAAGAAGATAAAGGCAGCGATCACAATCATGTTTTCCGACAACATCGGCAGCTTTATTTGTGGAAGTGCAGTCGTACCTTTGCCAGTAGAATTTGCATCTCGAGATCTGCGAACCTCCTGCCCAGGCACATGCGGGCGCCGTGACCGTAAGGCAGAGAAGCGAAGGCGTGGAAGCGTCGCGGCGCTCCCTCGGGGGCTTCCCCGGCCTTCAGCCAGCGCGAAGGCAGAAACTCGTCGGCGCGCTCCACGAAGCGCTCCAGGGAACCCGTCACTATCGTCGGGAACACCAGCTGCACCTGGCACACGCAACAGCAATAACATCAGTGGAAACAATAGCCGAATGCAACAGACAGTGACGGAAAAGGGGAGAAGCGGAGAAGGCAGCGAAAGATTCAAAAATAAAATGTAAAAAAAGGAACAAAAAAAGAAAATTATGTACCAATCAGGTGAAAAGAAAGGGGGGAATAATAAGGAAAGAGATTATCAAGTACGAGGAGAAAATTAAAACGGGAAACTGATGAAAAACGGAAAGAAACGAATAATGGTTGACATTATGAGCTTAAAAGGGAAGAATGAGAAAACAAAGAAAGACGAAGGGAGGACACTGGAAGGAAATATGAGGTGAAGAAAACAGATATGAGTTACTTTTCGGGATGTGTATATTTTCTTTGCAAAATATTTTACTTTTAAGTTTTGTCAACAGTGCCTATCAAATGTTGTTTAACATGAACGGATATTGCTCACATTGGCCACAAGAGGCGTTGCTAGTAGTGAAATATTCGCCACCCACAAAAAACATTTTATTATTACTAGATAGATGGGAAAGATATCAGAATAATTCATACTGGAAAATGCAAGAGATACAGCTATTGCTAAATGCCAATTGTAAAGAGTGTCAAATTTATTTAGATCACACAGGGAAATCAATTATGGATTTTTTAAAGTTCAGGAAAATTAAACTAGGCTCGGCAGTTTTTCAGAAAATCGAATTAAAGTTCCTTATTAAATACACTAAACCTATATCTGAGGGTTTGAAGCATAGAAAGAGAAAATGCTTTCTAGCTGAATTTATGAGAATAAAAATTAAACTGAACTATTTGGAAACGGATAATCCAACTTATTGTGGTGTGTAATAGACATAATCACAAAAAGTCTTGAACAATTTAAAAAAAATTTACTTACCAAATAAACCCTGAAGTTAAATAATGTATTTTGGTATTACTATGCATTTTTCATTTTTTCGAATTAAAATTGGTGCGAAATGCAGATAAGGAGCACGTAAAGGAATTTTTGCAGAAGTAAGAAAAATGAAAAAAGATATACTTAAAACGGAAAAAATAGAAAAATGAACCTTTTATACGTTTTTGGAGTGTTAAAATTCCTCAATAGCTGATAGTTCAAACACTACTACTGACATAGAAGCAATTCAATATTTAAAGTATGATGATACCAGTTTGGAGTCATTAAACTAATACCCAACTGTAAAAAAATTGCAATACCTGCTTATGTAGCCCTGCCCATAGTAAGGCTGTTCTCATCAGGTCGTATGATAATGGGACCACATACAAAAGAAATGAGTAACAGTGTCTTCAAACAAATTGTAATATTAAACTCTCTTTTACACAGATAAATAAAGAAAATTGAAAACTACAGAAAAAAGTTTATTTAAAAAAGTATTTTTCATTCGAATGACTATTTTGTATTTTGCTATTTGTATTTAAATACACTAATGTTTTTGTAAATATTTGGTAAGGAGAGACTAAGTAGAAAATGAAAAAAGAGATATGAGCAGAATAACAATGAAAGAAAGGAGACAGAGGGAACGTGAAACCATATCAATTTTGATTTATAATTAATTCCATTGGCCTCGGTTAAGCGAATAGGACGCGTCATTACATGAGATTACAAATAATTATTAGAATTTATTATAATTAATATTTGAAGATTACAATTACAAAACTAAAAATGTTAGATTAATTAACATTTTCTGCAAGCCTAAGAATATAATATTTACTATTATTTATTGGTATTACGAAATATGCAATAAATAACTAGGGTGAAACACATACAATTAACAATAATAATGAAGCAACGAAGAAATAAATGGGATAAGAAAAGAAAATTAGAAGAATTTAAAGATGGAAAGAAAGTAGGACAGGAAAATTCAAGGCCAATCTTACCTAGAAATGAGAAATGACATTTTACACGAAAATCAAAGATTGAAATGAAACAATGCTACAAAATACACGCAGTTAATATAATTCATAATTATTTTTTAACAAAAGCAAGAGATTCACTTGTCATGTATAATATCTATAAGTAAAATCCTCAAAGAACAAAGTGCTGAATATATATAGCGACTGAACTTGTTCATATTAAGGGAGACTCACCCCTTTAGGAATGCGATATCCGCTAATGACCATGTCATTCTGCAATGTCCGTCCGTTACCAATCACAGTGGAATACATTCTACAACAAACGAAGAAAAAATGCACATTTCTGTTTTGAGTTGCACGGAAAAGGAGTGTCAGTGGCTAAAATGATTGTATGATGCTTATTTACCTGAAGACCTCCTTGATGAACGCACGCAGGTAGGGCATCTTGTCGAGGAGACTGGCAGTGAGAGGCGTATCTGCTGAAGGAACAATTCGAACCAGTTCTCGGTGAATCTTCTCCTGCTCATCGGGACGAGTCGCCAGTTGATACAGAATGGAACACACGGCCATCGATATCTGCAACAGAAACAATAAAAATAAACGGCCTTGAAGTTTGAGACAACTTCAATGGTTCAACAAGAAACAGGAAGAAAATTGAAAGTCAAAATCATACAAATAATCAATTTTTTTAACATTCTGTGGGGTAGTCAAGAAACTGAGATGATGTTTCTGGATGGAGACGAAGTAAGATTAGTAAAAGTCTATTGAGGAATAATCGTAACTACTGCGACATTCCCAGACCTATGAGCAGCAAAGTATTATTTAAGAATGGGCCGAGAGAAGCAGACAAAATTGTCGACTGACCGTATCGATGCCGACGAGGATGAGGTCGAGGGCGAGTACCGTAGCTGTTTTGGGGTCAGGCTCGTTGGCGAGGATCCTCTCTACTAGGGAAAGCTCGCCCTCTTCTCCCAGGGATTTCTTCGTCTGGAGGCGAGAGAAGGCTTCGTCGATGTACTTGGTGCACACCCTGTGGACAATGAACACTTGTTTCTTTCTAACTGGAACCCTGCGTGTTCACCACAAAGTAAATTGACCTTACTGGACGAAGAAATCCATATTGTTGACATATCTTGTCCAAAGCGCCGAAGGGAAGTACCTCCAGAAAGGCGCCTTCAGCTCCAGGATGGCAACGTTACGCAGCGCGTACTTGGCGGCGTCTATGATCTTCTGAGGCTCGGAGTTGGGACCCAGGTTTGGGTCCAGGCAGCCCAGCCTCACGTCCAGGGCAACGCGTCCTATACCTAAGGACGAATCGAAACAGCGTCATGACAAACCATAGACAATATTATTATCCTTAAAGTTGTCACAATCATTGTTAACTTAACCGTAATCTTACTCGCTAGACTTATTATCGTCACCACTGTTTTTTCCTCCACCACAGTCATCGAAAACTTCGGCATTTTCGTTTTACTTGTTGTTAACATTGTAGCAATCAGGACCGTATGTTCGTCTTCAATCCACGTAGAAATATATTAGTATATTTCTAACATTCTTTTCGTTACACTCCGTCATGTTTAATAATTCGTAATAGCGATACTTTCATGGGAGTCAGAGTCTTAGTCACCTCTGGGATGAACTGGTTCCTCACCAGTCGTTCCACTGCCTCTCTTCCTTGATGGCCAGGAGAATGCGTTCTCGTGGCGCCCGTGTTAAGCCACTTTAGGGTGGTGACAGATTTTCTCTAGTACGATGAAGGGAGGTCATGTGGTTAACCTGGGGAAGCAGGCTTTGCGTCCTGACGGTGACAGCAGCTGAGGTTGACTCAAGGTTGTCGTCGAGTCATTTGTGACGAAGGTGTCGGAGTTGTGATGAAACTGCCCGGCCATAAGCATCTGATAGTACTGACCGTGTTGTTAGTTCAGGATGTAGACTAACTTGAAAGCTCACTCTGGTTCGTCGGAACGAGCAGACTAGTTTCGTTAATTTCTACTCCTCCCTGCGGGGCGACCCTGAACCAAAAGGAGCTATGCGCACGGCCGACCAATGCCATCCTTCGAGGAAATTGGTTTCTCGGGGTGCGTGGGGCCTCTGGCCTATCCTCCGGAGGCTCACCTGATGGTGGCATGTTCCCAGGCCAACACACATTGGAGTTGGACTCGAGGGGGCCTGATTTCTGGGGAAAAATTTCTCTTCTTCTCTTTCCCAAGGGAACAATTTCCGTAGGGGTTTTCATAAAACAGGCGCCCCCTTTGTCCTCTCAGTTCTTGAGGGGGTTGGAGTCAAAATGCTGGTGGGAACCGAGCCAACAATTGTCGTTCCACTATTACACCATCCATAGTTCTACGTATATTTTATTCGTGTTGCCTCCATTATTAAAGTCTACTTGCATGATAATGATGACTAAACCTTGGCTTCAATCAGTCACACAATTTAATAAAACCAAAATTATATATTAATTTTTACTGGAATTTATATTCAATTTTATAAATATACACTAAAAATGATTAATTTTTACAACTGAGGGTAGGTACAGTAGACTTAAGACTGAAAACAAGTTATAACGAAATTTGTTTTTTTATTGTAAAAATTTCATACATATTTTGTAATGTTTCAGTTAATTTGTATTTTAAATTTGTAGATGACTGTGGCATGTGCCGAAGGCTCCTGAATTTGAATAAAAATGCCAATAAAAATAAATATACAATTTTCGTTTTATTAAACTGTGTGACTGACTAAAACCAATGGTTATCCATCATTATCATCAAAATTAAAACTAGTCATTTAATATTTAAAAATTTCATTGAAGAAATCTACTTACATTCTAAAGACCACTTGTGTATTTCATTGTCAAAGTCTTCCGGCATTTCCCCGTTTCTGTCCTTCATGTCGACCATCCTACAAGAAACAATTTCGAAGAATATAATTATTTCACAATCAAAATTTACATTCATAAACGAACACACATTTATTAGTATTCAAACGAGTTATTTGACAATAGCAAATAATTTATAATATTTTCGTTTGGACAGTTATATAACCTTCCTTATTAAAATATTAATTATACATTTCGTTAAAAAATAACGCAATAAGTCTATTCGTCAGATTTAAAAAAATTATTTATTAATTATTTTCAAAAAAGTCATCTTCTGCAACTATTACATTTTTTGTTGTTTCTAAAATGTGACAATTTGTTAGTGAGTGTTAGTCCTGCACTTTAGAAACACAAATACAACTTTTTTAGGGTGACAGACTACATGAGCGTGTTCTATTTAATAGCATATCCCCTTAATTGCATTGGAACGGAATATGAAAGGGGCTTATTAATAGTAATAAACACAAAACCTTCATAAAACTTTAGCAAGTAATAAACTAATGGGAGAGGAATAATAATTACAAAAGTGTAACTTTTGTTACAAATGAAATGGGCAAAAATTTGTTTTTCAATAGAGATCATCAACAATTACATAACAAAATTGAAATTGTTGTGTAACGGTTCGCCGTCCATTTAATTATTTCAAGCATTTGTTGAATTACTAAGTATAATCAGTGGAAAAAGTAGCAGATTTCTGTTTCTTAAACAACTGTTTGTGCTCTTTTGCATCACAATTATAAATGTCGTAAGAATCTTTTTTTTTCCAAATTAATAAGAAATTCCAATAATTAGGAGTGCATACTGAAAGTAACTTCACTATGAACAATCAAATTTCATTAATAACTTTTACATTGCTTCGGTTATTATTTAATAACGTTTTAAAATCCTTAAGAGAACCGAAGTTTAATGTATCAATTTATTTATAGACATAACAAACCAAAGATATTAAACATTGTCATATACTATGATAACTGAAATTTAAAATAAATAATTTCATTTTAAGTTTTGACGTTTTTACAGTTATATATGAAGCCTGGATAATAAAATTTTAAATATTACTTAAAGAATAAGAGTCGGCTTTAACATTAAGTGAATGTCCATCAGGTCAAGTCTAAAAATTTCAGAAACTAAACTAGGTTTTTAATTACTATCTATATCTGAAATACGGAAATTGTCTCAATTGATGTCTAAAATGTGTTTACTGAAAATTTGTCTAGTGGAAGATTTATGTTATATTTATTTACTTAGTTCTAATTATAATGGCAGTTTTGGTTTGCCCTGTATGCAGAAAATCCAGTTTCTAAAATACATCTTGTAATTTGTTTTGACAACAGATAGTCTTTACATGCCCGATGAGAATCCACGTAAGGACCGCTACACGTTTTAATTTTATCTAAAGTTTATTTAAAGATATGAGTGTTTCCTGTCAGCCACTTTTTTCCTGTTCCAACTTTAGCACTCCCGACCTTACGCAACGTTCCTTGTTAGTGTGACCCTGCTCCTGCTTCGTCGACATTATCTCTGCATGTCTCAGCGATTATCGTAAATCACGCCACGCCAAAATGTGAATTTATCTGTCAATAAACAACGTTTCCTTTTCCGCTTAGTAATTTTCCCTGTTGCGAACTCTTCTTATCTGTTTTTCGTTACACAGACATGCATACTAATTTCAATTGGCATCTATAACAGTAAAATAGAATTATAATGGTACACAATTAGAATTAATATTAAAAATTCTCTTATAGGGGCCTGGCGACTTTCTAAATGCATAACTTTTTCCCTTTTAATCAAGTTATCTCAGTCAGCGAAGTTGAATATACGCATAGAAGCCGAGCCCCTTGCCAAGAATCAATCCCAGGACCTCTATGATGGGAGACTGTGACGCTAGGCACTAGAGAAAAGAGGCGGCCAACTACATTTTGCTTCTGACTTTATTTTTATTTTTTTTGTTAACAGGCTACATACGAACCATCTTTTCGCCGAGTCAGTACAAAAAAAGACGGCATAAATTAAAAAGTAGAGTTTACTGGTACCGTAAAAATTTAAAAAAAGTGTGTGTAGCCGAATAATTATGTGGAATTTTAAGTACAATTACTACAAGGACAAGGGTGTCAGCCATGATGAATTTAAATGACTACGGTTTATTAGATAAAGCTGGAGATATTGAAAATGTAATAAAAATATAGCGTCTTCGAAAATTCATCGTTGATGTCTCGTATGTGTCTTCTTTTTTATATTGTTCTTCACTTTGTTTGAAAACGTCACTGAAGCCTCTAATTTATTTCTTTTGGGCGTCCAATACCTTACCAATTTCAGTCTGCGAATGTACAATGATTCCAAGGTACGCCAAGAATAAAAGCAGACAAATGTAAATAAGAATTGAAAGCAAAATAAGAAAAGAAATCCAATTTTACCAAAATAATAAGCTGAATGTAGCGCCACAAGGATATTTATTGTAACCCGAGGCTATTCTATTTCTATGTATTAATAAACCTTAAATGACATCTTTATCATTTACAAGTGTCATAAGAACGTGACTTCAATGTCGAAGGATTATTCTTCACTGCTTGTTACAGAGGGAAGAATTTTCTAACTGCTGTTTCCTTCGTGAAGCAAGTTGCTGAAGATAGTGAAAGAGTTAATGTTTGTGTTGCAAACTCCGCTGCTTTACTGCTGACCTTGACCATGAGTCCGGTTACAATGACCGAGACCGGAGGAAAAAGCAGAAGACCGTCTACACGAAACACAGACAGGCACACCGTTTCTAACTCTTCAGATAATTTTCACCAACTCTCATACAGTTTAGAGAAAATAGTTTTGGTGCATGAGTTACTCAGGACCTGACTCGGCTTTCTTAGAAATGGGAATATCTTAAAGACTGAAGCCAACACCGAGGATTGTGAATGAAGGAACTGGACCGAGCATTTTACAGGAAAGTGGTGGATAAGAAGTCAGCACTAACAGAAACTTCGATCCAAGCAGCATCGAGGAAGCCTGCTTTTTTGGTGACAAAAATTCCAGTTTCCTTTCATCAAACAAGAAAATACATTAACGTAGCAGAACCCACGAGAAGTGTTTGAGGAGTACGAAACGGAAAATGAATGCAAAGACGAACGACCCTTCAGACTTACCGATATTCGTCTGCTTAATGAATTGATTTTAAGAAGAAAGCATAAATTTCTTGTACTGCAAAATACGAATTACTTTCACAACATATCTCAAACTCAATATGACTCTAACTTACTTAAACGATAATTAATCTTAAGGCTTGCAGTAGAAGCAGACAGGTGTCAGTAATCTTCCAACGATGAGACTGAAAATCATCCCATTTTATGTGATTTCATATTTGTAAGTTCCTTTCCATACCTTCTGATAAACTGGCAACCTTTTGCGATTAATTCTGCTTACGGTTCCAAAAGTTTTAATCGTCATAAATCCCCATCTTTATGCACATCCTAGCATTTCCAAACATGCAACTTAATAGTTTACCCTATATTATTGGTGTTGTTAGGAAAAATCCCAGTTTCTTATACTGAAACTGCGGTTTTCTGTCTGTTAGGATGACGAAACATGAGTTGCCCTTGGGCTCCTGATTGATCGTAACGATGCTTGATGGCTGTCAGCTCCATTATTTAGCAGCCAGGACGTGGCGCGATCCACATAAATACATTCCTCTCGTAACCATATGTTACAATCGTTGGAAAATACCTCGTTGCTGTACGTCAAGAAATAGATAAAATACTCTAGAGGAGAATATGACGGAAGAATTTCCGCTCCTAACCTTCATTGCTGTCATGTAACTTTCTTTCGATAAGATCAGGAATTATTATAATATTTCATGAAAGTTGCACCTAACGTGATAAGAATCAAATAAAATATACTCAAAAGTAATCTTCGTCCACCAAAGCCTTAATTACAGCTGAATTGAATCTTCCGCGGTAATAATCTCTCTGCAATCAGATTCTAGAAAGAACGTTTCTGTATCGATAATAATGCATGCTAGCATAATCATCGTTGTTTTGTTTATAAAAAAACGATTTTTCTTACGTTTGAGTTTTCTGTTGTTGCAGTGAATAGATCGTTAATTATCATGAATGACGTTACTGGATGATATTTTATATTTTACTTTTAAAAACATTTTTCTTGAAATAAAACAAGTGAAATTGTTTGTACGTTCTCTGTCCTGTAACATGATACTTTTGTGTATTTTATTCTTCTCTTTTTCTTTCTTGTCGAATTAATCATTCCGCCATGGAAAATGTCATGAGAGAGAGCTAATTACAGGAAAACTTCTTGAAATTCCTTTTGATGATTTGAACTGTTGTACGTCCTACTAGATCCCGTAGTTCAAAGACGTCTTAAGGAAAAATAAAGTGGGTCAACTGTATAAACTAAAGGGAACCTTTACTCCAGGGGGAGAGGACTGGACACACTCCCCACTCGAGAGAGACTGTTAGTTTATATTTCTGTTCTACTACATTAACGAACTGCAAAACGAGAGCTTCGGAGAACTACAGACAACGAGAAGAAAGTCGCCCCATACAATACCCGAAGGCGCTAGCTAACGTAAGCAAAACCGCAACAGTCTTTTCATTGTATCTTTACGAAATGGAGTTCAATTGGTATTTTGAAGTTTTCCATATGGAAAGTAACCCTGTTATAAATTATTCAATTTTAATTTGTATTGTTAATTTTAATTATATATTTTTTTAAGTTGTACCAACGTCTTAGGTCCTTAGGGACTACCATATTAAGGATCTTATATTACTTGTAAGGGTTACTCAATTTGGGATCACAAAGACGGGCACAATCCAGAAGTCGATCCGGGGACCCCTGTAGTGCGAGGCATTGACCCTAGCCACTATACCACAGGATGTTGGCTTTTTTTAAATAATTTTGCTAACAAATTAATCTCTTGACTCATTCATAGCAATTCCACAACAGAATATATGAGCCTAATTTGAATGATCCGCAACCATTTATTTATAAAATTAAAACTTAAGTCTGTAAACTTTTTTTTAAAAAAAACAACAAGTATTGATAGTGTTTTCTGTTACCTGCCAATGAAAGTGTTGGTGACTTCTTCGATGGGTTGGATGTACTGCTTGACCGTCTGTAACTGGAGGATTGGCTTCTGAACTTTAGTCCTAAATATGCGCCAAGGTTCTCCATGCCTGAAACCACCGAGAATGAGTACGTAAAATTATAAATATATTGCTTGAAATTGCTATGTTTTATAGTGTTCCTTAAACATGTGGGATGTTCCAATTTGAATTGTTGTTGGGAGCCAGAGCAAGTTTCTTATCCATAAAAATTCCTGGCTGGAATCTTTATACCTGGCCCTAGTTTTGTCACTTGTTTATTCTGGTAAGAAGTTAGAGGCAAGCTCTACCTGCTTTAATAATATCATTCAATAATTTTTCATTTACTTAATTTAATAGAAAATGGAACTTGACCTGAACCCTACCCTAGATAATTACTCTACACAATCAAGATAAACCGTGGAAAAGAACCTAGGAAAACATATCTAAAATTATCCACACAACCACGAGGCATGACGACTCAAGCAGTTATCAGTCATTTTCGTTTTTCAGAAGATTCAGGTTCGAGTAGCATGGTGACGGACGAGTTAATGATTTTTTGACCGTATTCTGTGATGATTCTGGAGCGATATCTCCAGTCTTCAAGATCTGAATATTAACGTCTCCTCTTTTCTCACTATTATTTCTCTCAAATTCTCTGACTAGTCACAAGGTTCAAGACGACAAGAAGTAGTCATTATGGTCTGTTAATTTGTAACTTGTTCCTCTTTCAAGGTGGATTGTGGGCTGAACGTTTGATGACGTGACCGATGCGTAATTTTGCAGAATACCGATAGTTAGCATTAATATTTTTACCCTTTACTTCACTGCACTGTTTTTATTAAAAAAACGCCACGAAGGAAATTCTATTTTCGCTTCAATGTATTCTTGAAAGCTCTCATTAACAAAAGTGTCATTTTGACACTAAAGCGGCGAGACTACAGTTTTAAACGAACAAGGTCACAGTTAAAACTCAGAATTTGATAAGATAGCGTTTGAGTAGGTTATGTGTTAAGGTCAGCGTCCAAGTGGAACACTATGAACATAAATAAACAGACATAGAAAATTAGCAACGTTCACTGTCCCATCGTGTATAAAACAATTAAATACACTCACTCGACTTAATTCTCTCAGTAATAGTACACGGAATAAATGCATAATTCAATAAATAAAAATGGTAAGAAAATCTGCATTTATTATAAATATTGTGAGAAAGTTATATTTATTCCATTTTTATGTTTTATTATAGGATCACACATTTAAATTATACAGTTAAGCAATAATGAAAAGTTAATTATAAACATTTGGTAATAGCGTGAAGTCATACAGTGACAACTCAATGGAGTTTCTGGATTCATATTCCAAAGATTTTGCGCGAGTACTCGCAGCTTTTATGCAGGAGCAATTATAATTTACAAAAAAAAAGCAGCCAGATAAAGATAAACTAAGGCGACAGTATAGCAGCAAGTCCTCTATGTAAACAGACCCTCTGAGAATACTTCGACTCAGCGATAAAGAAATACCCTTATCTCAGCTCTAAAATTTTCCGCTAACCCTGACACAGCTTCAGATGAAGCTTTCTACTATGTACATGTCCACACACACACACACATTTTTGATATACCTCCAGATTTTTTACTTTTCCCCCAAAATAAGAAAATATATTTTATAGGATATTCTCATCAATATTATTTCTGAATAATGGGAAAAAGTCAAATTTTTATTTACAAACCTAAATTTACATTACACAAAAGTTACATTCGTATGTTCAGGGCCCTTTTCACTTTCATTTTGAAATAAATCTTTATAGTAACATTGCATCCTAAATTAGGTTGGAGTTTCAGAACAAACAGTGTATAAAAATAATTTTGGATTAATTTGTACTGATTTATGGGTTGATTAACTCTTTTCTCAAGTTCTTTGGACTGGTAACACTTTCTTTACATCGCTCTCGAGCGTTGGTATTTCACCTACGAATGGTGTGTGTGATTCGAATTTTTATGGCAGTGCCTTACCGGGTGATATAAGCAGACGTTGATATCCCTAAATCTCTTCCCAGCTTTCTCCAGACGCGCATATATCTCTAATGCGTTCTTTGGCTTTCTAAGCGCTTTTAGAATTCCAAGCCAAAATTGTGGACACTCTCCAAAAAAGGTCGTAGGTCTCCTTCTTGACCTCCGCCTTGTCCACGAACGAGAGAAACGTCTGGGAAAGTCCCCCTCCCCCACCAAACATGCAAGGCACACGAACTTTAAGTTATTTATGTCTTGGAAATTAACTCATTTCGTCTTACAAGGCAAGATTAAAACTTCTCCCTTATTTTGTAATTTTTAATTACTGTGTGGCTCCTGGATCGTTAGTCTATGGTATTTTTTCTTGCCGACTTTGTGCCAATTTCACCACCTTTAAGTCCTTCATAATTCACATTGAAATGAAGCGTTGAGTTGTGTTCGTGAGGTTTTTCGTTTTTTTACACAAAGAAAACCATTAATCTCCAATTAAGAAACTATTTTCGTTAACCACAATATTATTACTTCTTTCACAATCGTTATATTTCCAAACGTTAATGAGCAAAAATACCTGACCGGATATGACATATTCTGTTTCTGAAGTTTGTTGAGAATTATTTTTAAATATTTAGAAAAGAAATTATTGGTTCAACGTATTCCTCTTCAAAAGCTTGGTATTAGAGAAAATAATTCTAAATCTCCATACATCCAGTATTATTAGTGAATAATTTCAATATTTTAACGGTGACCCCTTTTTTGATGTCAGAATTAATAGAAATAAATGTATTCCATTCCACTTTATCACAACAATTATTTTAAATAATTTAAACACTCTGTTAAAATTAAATATATATATATTTATATAATGAGGGACCAGTCGCGTCACACGTCCGCCAAGTCCTCATTGTCAGACGTTTTACTTCTTCATACGAATCGTGGATCATCTAGTCCGCTGCCATGATATAGCGCTCTGGCGGCCGAAAGCCGAGATACCCCGCGACGCAGTAAAGGTGGAGCACGAACACGACCAAAGACTTCCTCTGGATTTGGATGTCGGGTTGGACGGTTGAAAGCAGCCCAGGGTCCACCCAGGGCTGCGCTCGGAAGGGAACAGCGGTGCGAGTGTGAAATTGTGTACCAGCTTTAAACTTGTTTCAGTGAACTTTTCAAAGATTCTTTTATTTCTTTTATTCACAGAAATAAACCTTTGTTAGTTTTTGGATTGCGGTTTTGATTTTCGCTTATCCCTGCGGCTCAACTAAATTATGACAACGGAAAGAATAGTTTCTTTATAAATATTAAAAAAAGTAGTAGTTTAGTAGGAGACAAAATAATAAAGTTAATAGCATACGTTTCTGCTATCCTACTAGCTTTCTTCAGGTGATTGAAAAGCGCAAGAGGCACAAGAACAGCACACCACTCAATCTAACAAACTAACTGAGAATGTTATCACTTAGTTTTGTCTATAATTTGGCTACTCTTTTTATAATTAGTAGAAATTGAATACAGACGTTTGATTAGTATATATATATATATATGAAAATAGTACTTATCGATTATGATGTTTCGTTGCTATGCTAAAATCTATGATATAGGTGAGACAAAATTTTTAGATAATTGTTGGGGAGAGACATCCGAAGCAATCAGTGTATGAGGAAACAAATCTTAAATCTACAATCATGGAGAAGAAAGAAGTGATCGGAAGTGTTCGTGAACTTATTAGGGGCAGGAGGCTGTTAATTAAGTCCTTGTATATGCTGGACCATTGTAGGACAGTTGGTTTCCGGACAGAGATATTTAACTGCTGAAAACATAGAAATTCGTAATGAGAGTTTTTTTGTAGAAATGCAGTTTACTACTACTCAATAATTGCTAAAATCTAACCTATAAAATAACTATGTTCTGAATGTATTAATAACGCAAATAATTTGTGTTACAGGATGTCTCTCTGCAGTTATTCATGCTTAATTTAGTAGTACTGCGTATATTTGCCCCTGAATTGCAGGCAATACATTCACACTGTCCAAGCAGCAGGTAGCATAAGAACCAAACTCTCAGGCGATCTTGCTTCGGCTTCCTAAGTGCAACGGGAAACGTATCACGTAACCCAAATAATATAAATATCTGGACAACCCCTATCACTGTTATTAGATAAACTGCACATATTCTACCCTCATCCACAAGAATGGAAGTTTTACATTTTAATTCCTGGTTACCCTGGGAGATCTGAATTTCCTTTTCTCTCTAGACGAACTAAGTTGAAATTGCGGCAATAATTGGCCAGAATTGAACATTATTCATTAATAAAATTATGTCACGACGTTTCGTTCCTTTGTTTGGAAACTCCTCATGTGTGAAACAATCTATAAGATAAGTATAATTGAAATAATATAAAAATACATAAGACCCGTTGGGTTTATACACTTACCCACAAGTAAACCAGAAAGTAGTCATAAGCACAAATAGCACAAAGATTTTTTACAAACTTGTACGTGAAGCACCAACTGTCTTTTTTAAACCTATTATTAATTTGATGTTGCTTTTGTTTTTCTTAATTTATTATTGAATAACCAATTGAATTTGTTGAGATACTTATGTCTAGTACTGTAATGTAAGGAATTCAATTTCGGTAATTGTTTGTTGAAGAATTACTTATGTATGTGTTTATGAGTACACTTAATTATTCTATATTCAGTGTTAAGTAGACTATTCGTAGTAACATTTTTTTGCATATGAAAATCCTTAATTTCATAATTAAATAGCTTCTGTTATATAAAGTTTAAATTTTGATTAAGTTTGTTCATTACTAATAAGTTATGAAAGGTCAAATTCATTTGTGGATTACATTTATGGAATATAATAGCAAAGCTGAAATTTAATCGCACCTTCTTCATTATAACTGAAGATGTTACTTACACTCCGACGACTCCGGGCAGTTCCCCGAAGAAGTCCTTCCTGACGACGCTCTTGTAGTGGATGAGGCAGGGCATGGAGGGTCTAAAAGGCGTGTCCCCTTCCTGTCGGTAAGCCTTCTCGATCTCGTCGCAGTCGTAGACGAAGAGCAGGTCAGGTCTTCCCACGAGGCCCGACAGACGGACCAAGTCGCCGAACTGTTCGCGTAGATCCCGCGACACTCTCGCCAGGTCCGAAACGTCGAACTGGCCGACAACCGGAAGCATCCGCCACGTGTTACCTACGACAAGTAACGTCCTTCCACTTAACCACGCCCAATAAGGTCCATCGTGAAGGTGATGACGGAAATTTTGATCGAAATAAACTTCAACCAAGTTACAAATATTTTAAAATAAATTAAATATGTCCAGAATTATGGGAACTACTTATTTCATAATTTTATAATCAGTGAATTTCTTTATTAGTTGTAATACAGTTATTTTGTTTTTACCTATGATGGGCAGAGGCTTGGGCCCCGGGACTTGCTCGTAGGGTCTGGCCTCTGCGAAGCCTGCATCATAGGGGCAGGTCGCGGTGACGGCGGGACTCGACTTACTCCTCCTCCCTACAGAGGCTACCGCAGCTGCAGCCAGCCTCTTCATCGCTGCCTGCCGAAATAAATAGACATCAACTACAGAAAAACTCTCTACGCAGTATATGCGAGTATTTCAATTAATAAGGTATATGTAATGAAAAATGGGGTGCGGGTTTGTACTCGGAATTTTTAAATTAAATACGGTAAACATCCTTTAGTCTAGAACACTTTAACAGAATAAAACAGTAACGTCCACATACAGCACGATGTATTGCATTCTAACGTGACTAGAATAGTTCGTCATTCATCATCAAATGATTCGCATATCGTCAATAAATGCTCTAGAATATCCCTGCAACTTACCAACTCCGGTGTAAACGAGGCTTTAGGAATGTACAACATTGCCATATTTCGCAGAACGAATCTACTGTGACTTTCAATAAAAAAATCATATTCCCCACAAATGTTGCCTCATTATAGTCGCCTAAATACGGTAATTATTACAACGTAAGGTTATATATAAAATTAATTGTGGTAAACAATTGTGGAAAATGATGTATACAGAAATTAAACTTGTTCTCGAAACTATATCAAAATAAAACTGAGGCAATAAACAAAGCTATAAATCAGAATTTAGTCACCAAATAAAAATTAGAAAAAATCTTGAATTTAATTGAAATAATGTTGAAATATTTAATTTTGAACAAAACTTATTACGACGTAATTTATCAGAAATTTTTTTTATTATAATTGTAAACACTCTAAATTCACATAACGCTACCTTGAAATTAAGTAATATTTATAATATGTAAATGAAAATACAGTCAATAAGTCAACAAATAATTTAATTACTAGAGAACGTAGTTTTTCCGAAGAAGCTGCCGAATGAAAAGTTCTCGGGATCAAAGTTAATTACGATTATAATATATAGAAATAAACTGTATATTCGATGTATCATTCAATAAAATAAAACTTCTTTATTTACAGTCTCATAAAGTTAAACTTCCTCAAATAAAATAGTCCACAGGAGCTTTCAAAACTATTTGTTTTTATAATCATCTGTAACAAATTCAACGTTTCACCCAACTTTGTGGACTTCTAGTCTCTCATTTATAATAATTTATATTGAATATTACATTTCACATTTAAATAAATTTAAATGTATTCGAAATTAATTTTGATTTGATAATTTTTTGGTGCATAGTTACATGAAGTCCACAAAGTTGGTAGAAACGCTGTATTTCTATTAATTAAATAGTAATTTAATTATTTGCTGACTTATTGTGTGACATGCCAGTTTTTGATGTCACAATAGTTCAAAGTTAGTGTTTAACAACCTCTATTATAAAAAAGTGAAGCGGAAGTCGCTGGTTGAAAAAATATGATCTTTGGTTTTTTGTCTTGCGATGTAAATAAATGTATTTTACGCTCTGAAATAAAAATCTAGTCAATTAATTGTTAACATCAAATTTATATATACATAACTCACGAAGATAACCCTGAGGTTGGAGTCGCATGGGAAGATACACTAATGAAGCTAAATATTTGTTTCTTAACTGAAGAAATTGCTTAAATCTTTCTTTAAAAAAAAGTATATACAATGTGCAAGACGTTGCAATTGGTCGTTTTTGCATTTATATATTTTAAGTCAGAAAATAATGTTTAAATATTTATAATACATTATTTTTCAACTTTCACTTTTATAAAAACTTACAATTTTAATTATTAAAAATCATTTAGTATCGCTAAAGTTTATAGTTTAATTTAAATTTATATTATATAGCTGGAAAAGCCTTGCGATTTGTTGTCCGTGTTTTTTCCACCGTAAGGTCCTTTTTCTTTTACCTGATAGAGATATTTAAGTTTCTATTCCAAACGAAACGTTGTAATCTTGAAGTAGAAGTCGTAATATTAGGCCATTTTGTCATACTTTCGTGCGTCATTTTCTTTTTCTTTAATTTATTCTTTCTCCTTTTCATTCCTTCTTTCGTACTTTCTTCCTTCAATTTCCTATTTCATAAAAGTCCATTTAGAACTTAATCCCCGATATCTATACAGAGGACGTAAATTTTGACGCCAAGAGCAATAATTTCTAAATTACAGATATAGTATTAAAGTGAATATACCCCGTTACGATATTAAAAGAAATTATTACAGTGCTTTGTGAATGGCTAAAAGAGAACTGTAGAGAGACAGAGATGGTTTGTATTGTGTGAGGACTTCATTTGAACTTTATGTGACTGAAGAGAGACGCGTGATTTATGGACGGCAAACTTGTGTGACTGTGACTGACATTAACAACTCATAACTTCAAAAGGATTACAGCTTCAAGCTGTCAACTTTGCTCTTTCACATTTCTCATCACAAAACGTCTCGTGTACGTACAAAAGGAGTCTTCATTTCATTCATAAATATAATTACTATCGTAAGATTAGTTAGGAGATTTACGCGACGAATAAATTGAGCATCCAAATTTAAATCTGAGATCATTTGTCATCAATGAGCAGAAGAACATGGAAGAGAAGGCGAGTTGGAGAAATGTGGAGAACACGTGGAGCTTTGATCTAATACATTTTCTTTTCAGGATTACGCAAAGCGTGGCTCGAATCCAAATCCGGTTGGTCGTGTTTTGCCAACAGCAGAAAACTTTCACTCAATTCCATTGAATCATTCGAAAACATTTACACACGCGGAATTTACGTTCCCGGTCCAAGACACGTAACAACACAGACGCTATGGCTACTTCTGATTCGACTAACGTTTCTTGTTTTAGCCTCGGCTTTAAGGTACTTTACTTCTCTACGCTGAAACCAAGATTATCATAATTACTGCAAAATGGAACAGGATAGTTTGTAACTGTAATTGTAGAACCGTAATGGAACCTGATACTTATAAAAAAATTATATTAAATAAATAAATGTTGGAAATGTATTTATTAAATCCTATTAGAAAATTATACTACACAAATAGCGATAATTATAAATATATTTGCAAAATGTTATATTGTAATATAACCACAATTTATTTTCTTAAAAAAGAAACAAAATGATTACTCTTCTGAGGGAAGACTTAACGTCATCCATAAAAGAACCGTCCCTAAGGATTTTGAAGATGACAGGAAAAAAATATCGAGAAAGAAGGATTATCCATAACCTATACAGGTGGCAGTCTGCAGTAATTACAATTGAAAGGCAAGAAAAGAAAGCAGAAATCAAGAAAGGAGTAATACACGGATACAGTCTGTCGCCGACGTTCTATAACTTATATATAGAACAGGCGATGAAGAAAGTTAAAAATGAATGAGGAAAGGAATCAAAATGCAAATAGAAGGAATAAAAACCCTAAGGTTTACTGGTGTTATTGTAGTATTAGGGAAGTCACAAGATGTCTTAGAAACCATAATAAATGGCATGAATGTGATCTTGGTGGAAGAGTACAATGTGATGATTAATAGAGGGAAAATAAAGGTAGTGGAGTGATATAGGAAACAGAGGAATAACAAAGGGTGTTAGATTGGGAAGGGATATTTTTAAGAAACTTAAGGAATTCTACTACCCAAAGCTTTTGCAAAAAAGAGGAATTTACTTACGGCTAATATAAGTACTAATATTAGGATATCATTATTAAAAATGTTCGTATGGAGTGTGTCGTTGTATGGGTGCGAAACCTGGACGATAGGAGTAGCAGGAAGGAAAATAATATAATATTTTGAAGTATGTTGCTATAGGAGAACACTGAAAATGAGATGGGTGGATAGAATCACAAACGAGAAAGTTCTAAGTAGAATAGAGTATGAGAGAAGAATATGGAGGACGTTGGCCAAGAGAATGGATAGATAAATAGGCCACGTTTTAAGACATGAGGGTCTTGTAAAATTAGCATGTGGGGTAAGAACAGAAGAGGGAGGCCAAGGATGAAACACGCTAATTATATTAGGGATGTGGTATCTTTGTATATATGAAGAGGCTTGCGCAGTGTAGGTTAACATGGAGGGTTGCATGAGGCCAGCCTTAGGACTGAATACCACAACTCACAGTTGTAAATAGTCATTAATTTAGCATAAAAATTAATATATGTAATACTAATTCTTTGAAGATGTTAAAAGAAGATCGTAAAATTGTAACAAATTATTAAGGTTCCGTATATATCTTTTTTTTACAATGGATATACCCCTGATGAAATCAAAATTAAGGGCGAAACATCGTGTGAATATATGGTTATTTTATTAATTCCTAGGCCAATTATTACATTTCTTTTAAAATACGGCCGGTTAATTTTTTATAATATATAAATGTCAATTTTATTACAAATAAATATCTGTATAGCGTACTGCGAACTGGTTCACTGAACTTGAGGTGGAGCTGCTTTGCTATGTGACTTCATTGACGGGTAAATTCTGTAATGGGCTGGGAAGGACGTCACGATTTGAAACAAAAAAAGTTGAAAATATTGTTTTTTTTTAGAAAAATAAGCTTGAAAGGATAGATTTACAATACAAGTCCTTGAACATTCAGTAAGACAGAATGCATAACAATAATTAAGAACATTACAAAAAATGGTGACTATCAAAATTTGGATGAAGAGAAAAGTTTGGTTGTTAATTGAATTATGAACCGTTATTAATTAATAATGTGACCTTCAGCTAGATTAGACGGCGGGGGACGCTGTTGGCCATTCCGTATTGCCCCTCCGCTTGGAAGGAAGGATTTCTCTTTCTGGAGGTATCCGGAACAAGCTATTAATTCTGTTTTGTGTGTCTGGCTGAAGTACGCGTTCATTATGCAAATGGGCACCATATTGACTCTGGGTAGCTCCACGTGAGAGCAAACAACAGTAGCTTCAAGAGGACTATACAGTATCCAGGTGTCATTATTGGTAGACTTTCACCGACGAGGGACAAGAACATTAAAATTCAGATGACACCTAAAAGACTTACAACGGACCACTGAAAATATAGCTGTGAGGAGGAGCTGTTGACCTTCTTGTGAAGACGGAACAAGACGAACGACACATTCCTCCTCGCCCATCTCTTCAAGAGTATTCATACATCATATCCGTGTCGTCCTCCTCAGCTCGTTGTCTCCCTACCTCTCTTTCTAATACTGAAACCTGAAAGCTCATGGGCTCAAATGCATACACTACTCGAAGCAGATGCCCTTAATCCAATGGAGACGTTTAATGTTCGAAAGTTCGATTCTATCGCTCCTTCTCTTCCTAAATTATTCTTAATATTACCTAGATCTAATTTGCCCACTACTTCACACCAAATTCACGCATTTTTTTGAATTAGCCATGTGAAACCCTCGAATAATATTATCCCTAAATTATAACCGATAATTTCCTTTCAATAAAAAATCCAAGGTACACCCTTTCCTCTCAGAGACATCAAAGTCAAATCACTGACTTCCTGATTTTATCTCAAACGTTTACATGCCTCATCTGATGGCAACGTGAGATTCTGAAAAAACATTGACGGAATTATCTATCTAAGAAACGTTCACTTCCTCCAGTCCCATATTCCTCTCCGTGGTTTAAGAAAAATGTTTATAGAAAAGCAGAATTTTGCTTTTCTAAAATGCAGTCTTATTACCTATGGCTAAGCTTTAGTTTTAAGTAATTCCTTCGATCAAATGTAGTCTTCTTTCAATTTGTTGACGTTGTTAATATATCTCCATCTTCTTCCACGTTCTTTACTGTCTCTTCTCTGTCTGTCTGTTGTACATTACTTATCTCATCTCTTACGCTGCTGAATGATACAGGCTGTCGAGTATGGATTTATTGGCAAAGATTTAATGACAGAAGTAGAGAAAACTTCGGCTACTAGTTCCATTGTCTGTCCCAGAGAGAGTGGTAATGAGAAAAAAATTCTATAGGTCAAAATAAGAATGGCAACAGAGTGAAAGTAAGCGAAAATTTTAGTTCCGAAAAAAAAGTGAAGACGAGAGAAGTGAAGGGTCAAAAGAAGGAAAGGTGCTGACGAAATGAAAGGAGGAAGAAGATTTGTTCGACGGTTTGAATATTAATAATTGAATACTGACTCTTTCGCCTTCAGGGGAATACAGAACTGGAGCATGGAAGTATGAATAATGAACCCACTCCATTTAAAAAACGCTCTTCTAATAGTTTTACATCATGTACAAAAAGTTCTCGGGCTTCTAACCGAATGGAAGTTACTTCGCCAGAAGATGATGACAGAGCCAGTCATAGAAACGTCGCCCTGCGTCAATTCCACTCGGTTAGAAACCCGAGAACTGCTTGTACAATCAATTCAACGAGAAAAAACATGAGTTTTACTTCAACACTAAAATCTTTTATACTATACAAACTAAGGAAACCCCACATTACAAGTGTCGCCCGACATAATATTGTCTATATTCTTTTATTTTTTAAGAAATAATTAAATAAATTGCTGAGTTAATTGGTCATCTCTGAAACCAGTTTGAAAAGGACTTTCATAATGTTTTGAATAATTTCTTACTCCAGGAGCTTTCCTCGTTAATATGTAAGAAGTGACCTGGTTCCTTGTTCGCTGTGGGAGGTCATTCACCCCCGACGAGATTGAGGAAGGAAGGAAGGCACACGGAGACCTTGGTTGTCCGTCGAGAAAGTTATAACTCGCGAGGAAGGTAAGTGACCGCTTTCGGTACCTCTAAGTGGGTCAGGAAGGTTGGACCTCTCCCCAAAACAACAACCGGTCTTCGCAGCAGCAGGAGGAAAGTGGTGACAGGTGTAAAGTTACGGATCCTCGCATCCGGCGTCGCGGTTCAGCTTCATGGAAGAAGAGGTTGCGCTCATTTCCTTGATGTTTAACTGCTGTCGGTCATGAAACTGCCTACCCATCAGAAAGGAACCGTCGCCTCGTCCTAGGGAAGTTAAAGCATCAGAGAAAGATTTTCACCTAAATGAGGGTGATCCACTTCTCGAGTTCCGAATACTACACGTCCTGAGGCAAGGCAGACATAACCAACAGTGGTCGGTCGACGTGTCTTTCTTCTCCCGATATTAAAATTTCTTGTGGGGAATGGATACTACAGCGAAACTAATGAATTAAAAGTCTAAGTATTCGTTAATTTTTTCTACCCAACGGAATTTTTGTTTTCATTATTACAGACATTTTCATTTATTTTTTCTCATTTTGACATTTTTATTAGATTTTTTATTTTCTCGCTTCTTTTCCTTTACGTATTTTCAAAGAACAGTTTCATATATGTTATTATTATCTTCCACCACTAATGTATTTTCATGGAAGTATGACCTATTTTCCAAGCAAGGAGTACTTCAATTAGTGTATCTAAATAACAGTAAGTGACATATTAAACGTTCCTCACACCAATCGTGTGGAGCACGGAGAACCTCACGCACATGTAGAAATATTCAGATAATATTTTCTGTAAACGCTTTATTGAATCACCAGTACATTTAGCATATTTCACGAGGAACATTTAGAAAGTTTAGCCTCGTTGTAGTGAAAATGTCGTGCGAGTGTGTGATTGAGTAAAGAAGAAAGTTACATCTAACTAATTAACAGCGACACCACGAACCTTTCAGCGGGGAAAACCCCAATAAATGTTTGGGGGGGGGGGGGAAGGAAGAAGAAAAGAAGACAGGAGAAGTAGAGAAAATAGAGAGGAACATAAAGAGAAACTCACTCGTTAAGGACTCAATTAAAACTTTACTGTCCAAGTTGTTTTATGAAGTAAATATTTTGCCTTGCTCCACCGTTAACATCGTGTGTTGCATATTATAATTCATTTTCATGTTTTATCATTGTGTTTAGATTAATATTTCTGTTTTCGTTATTGCAATTAATCAAACGTTATTTATTTAATGTCGTATTTCCTCTAATTTAAGCTAATTGATTTTATAACCACACTTAATCTATCCATTTCCTTGGAAGAAGATTCGGTCACCCGTGAATCTCCACGAGTTATTCCTCGTATATACATCACTACAAATTATCCTCGTATTTACCTCCGTGTACTTTCAGGAACTACAGTAACAATGTAGAATGTAATCAGAGTATATTGTCTCATATTTTACAGTTATGTCATCAATTATATCCAAGTGGAATATTACATTTTAACCCAGTCATTTGGTTGAGTGTTTTGTATTCCATCTTAGGTTAATCTTTTATTATGAATTACAGGTTAGTTTTCCGTTATATTTTTTTTGTAATATTTGTATTTTTATCTTATTTTGTAATCTTTATTATAAATTATGGACTAACACTTGCGTAGAAATTCTAAATATTTATACTTTACATGCATCGCTTACTAATGAAGTGAAAAACAGAATGATCTGGAAATGGCGTCGTTGTCTCCTTCCCCTTTGCCAAACGACACTTATTCTGAACTTCCATAAAAAATTGAAAGAATCTTGGAAACACTAATTCAATTTAATCACATCTGCTAAATTAATTTACTTGGTTTACGACTCCTTTATAATAATAAATATTTTACGGTTTATTTGTATTGAATTTATGGTGAAAATTTGTGTCTGTTGGTACAAACAGAGTGTTATTATTGACACTTGTACTTATTTTAAAAATAACCTCAAACCGTTCTCTTTACAATTTACTGTTAAAATCTCTTGCATGGCGATAGATATAAAACTCGGTTAGATTAGAATTTGATAGTAAGTTTCGCTTATAAAATAATATTAGCAATGCTTGGGAATTCGAAACATTTCTGCACGTGTTCAGTGACGCCATAAGGTGGCGTGGCTAATCTCTGGACCCTAAAGAAATGCGCGCGTTCCCGGTGAAGAATAGTCATAAACAAGTGCCTTCAGAGATCGATCTTACGATTGTAGAAAATTTGGTACTATACCGATTGGCTGCGAGATATCATTTTATTTATTTTGACCAATCTGAGAGTTCACGTTCCAGAAAGAGAGCGGAGGGAAGAAGACACCATTACATTGAAAAATTACCGACTAGGAAGTCAGTCAGTGAACTCTGAATAGGAAGGTGACTTCGGCGTGAAAGTAGCTCCGAAAGAGATTGGCGAAACCTGTAAGCAGAACCTAGCCATTAGCTGCATCACGCCGGACATGGCATCTAGACCACTCAGTTGCTAGGCAGTCTCAATGTGCCGTAAATAATCATAATAATTATCTTAGATTTGGTCTTAATAAATTCAGGGCATATTTATGTAGTTTTAGTAACATATTTTATTCAAATACATACTTATTTCTTGTACAAATTAAAAGTGTTATTGTTTCTGAAAATGGATAAAGAAATAAAAAAACAAATTACGAGGAAGCTTTCCCTATGGAAACAGGAAGGAAGATCCGAGGAAAGTGGAACAACAATAATATTGGATTAAATCTCCCCTTCTTAATTAATTTTTCTCCTAATGACAATGAAACACTCGGTATTATGAATTTCTTCACGTCGTTGGTAAGCTTCAAAATAATAGAAGGAATGAGTTCGAATGTTTCCAAAGATTAGAGCGTGGTGCATATGTGGGAGATTGCGCGGAGGGTGAATGGTGTTATCTCGGCTCAACGTCATTGCCCCGATTAAAACAAGAAGTCTTATTCGCGCAACGCTTTCTACAGTGACGTCAGCGGGAAAGCATTTCCCCGATTCTACTCATCGCATAGATGGCATCAAGGAAATTCGCTACTTTCACTTTCCGTCCAATCTTTTTCACAAAATGTGAAAATAAAACCCTGGGAAACTTACCTTGGCCTGATTACAACTTTTCTAGCATTACAATGTTTCAAAAAAATAATTCTCGGGCTTCCAACCGAGTGTAATTAACATAGACCGACGTTTCGATATCTTTCTCTGTCATTTTATGATAGAGAAATAAATTGAATCGTCGCCACACGTTAATGAGGACGCGGTTTGAAGCTCCAGAATTATTTGTTCGTTGGTCCTGATCGTCTGATGGAAAACAGCACCTTCCAAGTAGATAATATTATTAACGGTGTAGTTCAGCATAGTAAAAATTGACTCACATAATTACAATA
Organism: Eucriotettix oculatus; assembly: GCA_034510155.1. Taxonomy (NCBI): domain Eukaryota; kingdom Metazoa; phylum Arthropoda; class Insecta; order Orthoptera; family Tetrigidae; genus Eucriotettix; species Eucriotettix oculatus. The sequence continues at coordinate 91,269,992 of CM067378.1, read as the reverse complement.
GTTTTAGTAATACAAAATAAAGTAAATAATTTTTTTCTCTTCAGACAACTCCTCGATATTCTGCAATTGCGTATGGAGCAAATGTATCCATTCCGCGGTCTCTATTTTTAAGTCCAAAGCACGTTCAAAAATAACTATAAATCATCATGTACGTAAAAATTGCGAACGACTGAAGTTGAAGTCTGAATAATAATATTGAAAATCATTTAATAACGGACTACTCTGCGATCCTGGAGCATAAAAAGTGCCTCAGCAGTGAAAGCCCTAAATTAAAAACCAGAAATATAAAAATGCACCATCGAGGTTTGCTTTCTCTCACTCTCCTAACATCTACTTCATTGCTCAAAAAAATCAATTTAATTAATCGATTTGTGAAAACCAGAAACATTTCAAAGGTAAAGAATGGGTGCGACATGTAAATTAATGGAAGTCAATAGCCATAAAATCCGTTGGCTTAGCATTGGTTATTGGTTGGTTCTTACTACCTTTCCCCTTACCTCCCTCCACAAGTAGTGCGTATCTGGCAGTTACCCCTCACATAGCACATGAGTCTTCAAAAAAAATCCAAACATAATACATATATTTTCAACAACAATGCTGCATATGACATATATGTAATGTTCTAAATTCTCTGTGACTATCGTTTTTAATATTTAATTCCATAATCTTTGTCAGTCAGTGTTATTATATTACTTATAGTAATAAAAACATGGCAACTATCGATATATCGTAGCAATGGAAAGGACAGTAAAGTAAATCATTTTTAAACTCATATTTAGCACGAATTATTGTAAAATATTTCTCTAAAAGCTGTACATTTCTTACAAAGGGTTGAGTCATTTAGCTATAAATTTTCCTATAAGCATTTTTCATTTCTTTCACCGTAGTTTCCATTCTCTGTTGTTCGGTTTTTCCAACATTCCTGCCTTACCTTTTATTTTTCCCTTTTCTGCAGGTTCCGTTGAAGAGTTGGGTCTCGTCGGCTGCTGGAAGCTGTTGCACGTGTTCACATCACACTCACTCGTTCGCTCGGAGACTTGGCTGGAGAAATCGCCGTAGTCTCCGTCTCCGTCTCTCTGTTCCTCTCCGTGACCGGTTCCCTCCCTCTCTTCTGCTGTTCCTCCTTCCACAGCTGCAACGCTCCCATTCGCAGACCTACTTAAGCATCCGCAACAATCAGACATTCCTTCATTCTTTCGGCTGGTTTTAAGGTTTCCCAGAGTGAGACTTCCTAGCTGGAAAACGGAATATGGGATTCCTACGCAAATCTTCGATTCAGAAAATGGGTGACTGGGTGGTTTTGCGTTTCCTTCTTCCCTAATCTACCTCAAGGAATTATTTATTAATTTATAAACGAAGGACTTTTTTCCACTTAAATCCGTCAACACATTCATAAAATTTTTAACATAACAATATAAATCTTTCATCCATACTTTAAAATATAACAAGTAATAACTTTCTATGATATAACAAAATTTACTAAGAAAATGTACATATTCAATTTATTTTTAAATAATTACAAAGAAAGCCAGAAACAGTAGAATTTAATTTGAAAATTTTCGTCCCCAACTTTCCTCAGTTCTTTAATTAAAATATTATAAAATTTCGTGCAACGTTTGGAGCCGAAATTTATTATTGTCATAATTTTATAAATAAATGATTTACGCCCCCAGACGTTGCGGCAGCAATAAGAAATTTTACAAAATTATAATTAAAGAACTGACGATTTCTATTATATTGTAACTTTAATTTCAATTATGTAATTTGTCCCTCCCGTATGATTCTATATTTTTCCTAATATCGCTCATTAATCCTATGATTATTGGTCTTTTTGTTAATCAAATATTATTTGAAGTCAGTAAATTAATTTCTGTATCAAGAATTTTGTGACCTTTACTATATGTTTTATGATTAGTTAACAGATTGGTGTATCATTAACCAAGTTAACCAGAAAATTTATTTCTTATTTTTGACCGTGACAATCTCAGGCAATGAGGATCTTTCGTGCATTACGGACATAATCCTCTCCAGTCGCTTTCTAACATTGCAATATATAATGAATTTTTATTGTATTGAAATTTTAAATTTTGACTTGTTCCAGCTCCCGATGGTGTCGCGGGCCTTGGACGGTTAGTAGCTCCTCAAAGCGAACAAGTTATCAAGTCGCTTATTTAACTCAAAAACTTGCTGACCACGAATTGAAGAATATTTTGGAGGTCGTCATGTGAGTAAATCCTGTGAATAAACGAGATAGAGAGAAAAGAAATCAAAATGTTATGAGTTTAAGGCCACAGACCAGTTCAACGTGTACGAGAGAGGTGAAGGGTAATGCGGTATGCAAAATTGGAGAAGTGTCAAGAATTAGTCAAAGATTTGTAAGGTCAAACTACCCAAAAAAAATTCCGCAAAGACTTAGGTCCAGATTGGTAAAAGTCGAGACAGATCACAGGCTCTAATGAATGTAGACTGAACGGCGAAAGAGCCAGTTGGAATCGTCGCTAGCGTGGAAAAAGAAATCTAGCTTAAGTCAAAGAATAAATTTGAAAATTTTAGTTCATGGAGACATGAGTAAATCCAGGGAATTATAAATAATAATTTTATATAATCTATTACCGTTCTCCTCTTTCGTACGTTCCTCAGCAAGTCACAAAAAAAGCGGTTAGAACAGCAGTAGTTAAACGTTCACGAATGTGAGAGAACGGATAAAAACCCCAGGAGGACGCTGATTGAACTATATTTCGCCAATCAGGTAGAATGAGGACGTCGTCGAAGCCACACTTCTATAAGTGGGCTGACGTCTGCTTAAGGTTTCCTCGAGTTATAAGTTCAGTATGTTAGTACATGATAAAAGTCAACGATTCTCCAATTGTATTATTTCTTTCTTTTCATTCGCTTTGTTACATACTATTATCAGTGAATACTGTTCACTATATTATATTTGTGATGTAATACAATATTAAAAATTTTATGTAAAATTATGAATAGATTTATTTTAAATAAATTGTAATTTCTATTGAAAGTAAATATTGCCTTATATTTTATGAACAGGTAATTAATACAAACTTGACCGAAAGATGGTTCTGTGATCGATGTTTTACGGTCAAAATAACATGAGGAGCATCAGTGTTGTCGTCTGTCTATTGCACGTTCTTCTGTTAGTCTACAACTCGAGTCTCTTGATGTCGTCTTAAAACTTTCGTAATTAATAAAACAGTCTCTATATTTTCACTCTCGCTGCTTCACCTTGTACGAAGTCCTGACGCCGAATTCTTAAGAAACCCGTCGGAATAGCAACTTCTCTCTCCCAACAACAGCCAACGAGTCTTCCGACAAGCAGGCGCCACCATTATTAGCAATATGTAGGTAATAGTAGCATAATACATTTTTTTTGCATTATGTACCTTTGATTTAAAATATACGCCGGGCAAAATATTTTATTTTGAAGAAATATTCCTTTTAAAATACGGTATTATTAATCAGTTGAACATTAGAAACGTTATGTCTGTGGATTGTAGATATTTTTAAACCATGGGTGATAACATAATAGCTTTCTGTAGAATGCGAACGGCTGAACAAGGGGACTTTGTTCTAGTCGGAAAAGTTTGACTGCTAAGTTTGGTTCAAATCGTTTCAAAAGTCTTAGAGTCTGTATAACGCTGTTTGTTCATCACAAGGCAGTACTTTCTCGTTATTGAAAACCATGCAGTTACGAAAGCAGTTATTTAATTTGAAAAGGTTAATTTCTCCGCAACTGACAGGGATAAGTCAGGAGGTCGTCAGTAGAATTCTAGGACTGAAAAGAGAGAGAGGAGTTTAAGGTCACACTAGGCAAGAGGATGGCCGAAATTGTTATACAAGAGTCGCCAAGTGAGTGAGCCTTGCCCTTCTGAGTTACAAAACTCTAAATGAACAGCGCATACAGAACACGCAAACACGCACTACCGAAAAATTGTATTTGTGACTACCGCCGCCATTTACGTCACTTCGTTCCGTATCGGCGCCATTTTGTCAGTTAAAACTGAGAATTGTGCTGAATCTTAGAAGCAACTTAAAAATATCGTTATTAATGTTATTGTGAAATATCTACGACAAATATGTAAGGAAATTTCAGCCATTATCAGTGTTTAGTGCTTTAACGCTTTAAAGGGTCCTTGTCGATATTTTAGCCACCTACCAAAAGTTCAAAAAATATACATAAGCAACAGATTTGGTGTCTTTAAATGTATAGAAGAGGTTTTCATGAGTCCACTATTCTTTACCTGAAGTTAGACTTAATTTATTGAACTGGTGGTTTCATAATCGACTATCATCAACTCGCCCTTCTTTGTCGGGTTGTTGATTTTCCCTCGGTCGACGGAAAAAGTCTCTGGACCTGGTACCAGTTTTCCTCTTTCTGCACTCCAACACACAGTTACTACCACTTCCTTTCAACTAACTAGCAAGTCCGAAATTCTGACCTTCCTTGCTCGCTCTTCCTTCTAACTCAAGAGCAACAATGCTCGCCTTCCTTTCAACGCTCCATCAACACTGTTCGTTTCAATCTACCCTCCTACTTCCTCGTCTTCCTGTTCCCTTCCACTTTCGAGCAACTCCCAGCCTCCCCCTTTCAACGTCTTGATCGTCTCTGCTCATTTTTCGTGTTTTCACCTCCCAGGTAAATTTATACACCTTTCTCCGAGGGAAAGTGCCATCCCACGTGACGTGTGTTCGACAATCTTTATTCGACCTCCGTCAAACGCGGGAAATTTTTCGCTGACAAAGGAAGTGGGTCTTTGGGAATTTTTGGAGGGTGAACCTTCCTTCAGCAAAAAAAGCCTAATCTTTTGTAGCTGCAGACAGACATGATTTCAACCCTGCACTCAGGCGCCGGAGAATCCCCAACTCTTGCCTGTCTCCGAGCTTGATTTGCTAAATTTCTATCATTTAGAATTTAAAAATGTAAAAAATAATGGGTCAAAGCGTGGTATTTAAGGAATACATATAGTAGTGAGTTTTTAAATCTACAAATTGGCAATTTGTCCATCAGGTACATAAAGTCACAGTAAATGAATTAACAAGAAATAAATGTAAATATTTTAAATAAATTAACAGGGACTGTGTACAGTTTTCAGTTATATAAAATTAATAACATTAATCGAAGATGAATTTTGAAGAAAGACATTATGTACTAACATTTGTATAATATTGTTCTCGCCTGAAATTATGGTTGAAATTACTGAAGCACTAAGGAGATAAACAGCAGTAATACTTCACGTTGCCGACCTCCTGTGGTCTAGTGGCTAGCGTCGCTGCCTCACAACACACAGGTCCCGCGTTCAAATCCTGGCATGGGGTTGGATGTTTGTGTCGTCATGGTTACGGAAACTAGGATTATGACTCATGGAGAGTTGATACGCTCGGAATGTATCATATAAGACGACAGTCCACAGTCGTCCTGGTAGGCGAAGGCCCTTTTAATGGGTTAGAGAGCCAATGAAGAAGACTACTTCACATTAGCTTCATTTTTTATGGATTGTGAATCTGATTAATTTAACGAAGCACTATCACTACTCCAATCTATATTCAGTATAGAGTATTCAGATTGAGACTTGCTCCAAACACTTGTTCCGGTGATTTATTGCCCTATTTTCCTGTATCATATTTATTTTGAAATAGAAGTGGAAACCTCCAAAGAAACTCGGTACAGTGCCGTCGTAGTCTATAACGTTTCAAACCAAGTTAAGTAATTGAGACGTCTCCTTCACTCTCGCTGACGTAGCTAGGGTTAAGCGGCGTCTCGTCGTCACTCACTCTCCCTGACTCTCTGTGTGTTCAGCTACGCTAGTTTGTCTTCCTTTCAAGGACTGGCAAATATTTGCCACACGCAGTGACACGGCGGAAATTGATATCTGATGTAAGTGGACGGGTAAATTTGACTACAACAGAACAAATCCGATCGACAAACATAAAATAAGAGTGTCAACACCATCCTATGGGTTGAGTGTGTGCCAACTTTAAAGTCGTTTTGTTATCATATTATTTATAAGGGCAAAGAGTTCTCTGCAACAAAAAAGATATCTTGAACTTATCGTCGCGACTGGTACAGTTTTCTTAGAATTGATATTACCTTATCTAGTGATAAAGTTCCAAATTGAAATCTATTATTATTCAATTTGCAGTACAGTTCTAAATACATTTAACATAAAATAATTGTCACAATTAATAACTGAAATATGACCTTAATGCAGACAATGATTAGAAATGAAAAAGTAAAATAAATTTGAACATGCGTTTCGACGCAGCTTAGCGTCTTAATCTAAATGCGGAAATGGAAACTGAAGCTGAGATCTAAAATCCAAATCTTTCTATTCACGGGGTTTAGCCAAAATTCTTCTTAATTGGTGGTCAAAAAGTTTCCGAGTTAAAATGGTGATTTAGTAACTTGTTCGCTAGAAAATACATTTTCGTCCAAGGATCTCTATTCGCTTTGGCATCTGAAGAAGATAAAAATTTAAGTCGTTAAAAACTTCACAGAAAGTGGTCACAAATAACTTAAAATTATAAGTTTAAATATGGCCAAAAACAGACAAAAATTAGTGAAACATAAAATATAATTTAAAAGCAACTACATGGTTCGGTCCTGATATGGATCCTCTTCAGTTTGAACTGAATTACAATGTACGAAATTACAACATTCCAAAGTTATTTCAGTAGAGCCAAAGAATACAGTATATAAAGAACCAAAATATTAACAGTATTAGGTTGATTTCTAACAAAATATTTCAGAAATTAATCATTTGTAGTAATGTGGTATCCTGTCAAAAATAGAGGCGGATTCAAAATCTAAACAGTCACGAAATTGATTACACTGCTTAGTGATAGAATTGTATTTACAAATTTGGAGCATTTAATTTTTTAATTCAAAGTGATTTTCATTAGGGTGATATAACACGTCCACAATTATAACAATTTTATAAACAACATTGGTAGTGTGGAATACCTTATGAATTCCTTTATGGATCCATAAAAATAAGATTTAAACTAAAAAAGAGAAAAATATAACTTTACAAATAATTGTATCATATTAAATGACAATGTACCATAGAAAAAGAAAATATTTAACTCATTATACATTATATATTAATACTCAAACTTTTTCTGGTTGAGACTGGAATTGATCTTAGCAAATCTATTTTAAGTAGATATATTTATTTATATACCAAAGATTTATTACGCATATTTATTTTACGATTACCATTGTACCTGTGACGTCTTTTATGGAAATCGACATGAATGTCAGATTAGGGTATTGATATGTAACTTTGTTTCGTGGCAGTGATAGCTGAAGTGTTAGGAAATACAACTTACCTCGTCAACGGCCTAGCACGTCAATAGTGTTCATACATTACGTAGTAATTTCTAGCTCAGCAGAGATATTATAAAATGACCGACTCGATGCACTCTCATAGGAAGGCGATATATTTCTATTAATTAATAAATACGCACGTTATCACTGATTCTGCTTTCTTTTCTTGCCCTTCAATTCTAATTATCAAGAACAGGCGACGAAGAAAGTTAAAAATGAATACAGAAAGGAAATAAAAATGCAAGGAGAAGAAATAAAGACCCTAAGGTTTTCTGATGGTATTGTGGTATTAGGGGAGTCAGAAGAAAACTTGAAATAACATGGACGCAGTCCTTGAGGAAGAGTACAACATGAAGATTAATACAGGGGAAACCAAGGTGATGGAGTGTAGTATGCAAAATTGTGGAATAACAAAGGCTGTTAGATCGGGAAGGGATATTTTTAAGGAAGTTAAGGAATTCTGCTACTTGGGCAGAGTAATAACTAGAGTAGAATAGCACAGGCAAGGAAGGCTTTCGCTAAAAACAGAAATTTACTTACGGTCAATATACGTGCGAATATTAGGAAATCATTACTAAAAATGTTCGTATGGAAAGTGGTGTTCTATGGGTGCGGAACGTGGACGATAGGAGTTGCAGAAAAGAAAAAGTAGAAGCTTTAGAATTGTGGTGCTACAGAAGAATGCTGAAAATCAGATGGGTGGATAGAATCACTAACCAGGAAGCTCTAAGCAGAGAGAACAATTTGGAGGACTTTGACCAAGTGAAGGGATAGATTACCGGCCACGTTTTGAGGACATTGTAAAATTATTATTAGAGGAAAGTGATGGGCTAAGAACAAAAGATGGAATGCGCTCAGCAGATGAGGGAGGATGTGGTAACAGGATAGGATAGTATGGAAGGTTGCATCAGACCAGTCTTAGAACTGAATACCACAACATCACTGAATCATGTTTTTTTTTAATTTTGTATATCAGCATTGTCAACAAGATATGTTTTGACGTCATATTTGTACATCACAACTCGTCCAAAGTACCAGATCCGTATTCTCTTTCTCAATTCTTCAATGACCTTTCTAATTGATAGTCGTAGTTATATAAAGTATTCTAACGTTTTTCAGTTTACTCATCTGTAGAATAAGTCCCTCTTTCTCATCCAACGTTTTCGAATCCGCCATTCCTTCTCGTAATGAGTTGTACGTCTTTACGCGACGGTTTAATGATTATCCCCATTTTGGCAAACCTTTCAGGTCCATAACTAGTATGTTTTTCTTCGTGTACATTTTCGGCCTTAATAATATTGAATGAATATAGATTTCCCCCCTCCCTAAGTTTTTGAACGTGATTGTGAAAAAAACTATTGGGAAGGAAAAAAATTGCAATATTTTGTGAAAGTGCTCAAAGTGACCACACCAGGTTCGTTACGCCACTCGACGTCGATTGAGATCAGGAGCAACCGGTTATCGAACGAAAGAACCGAGGAATTCCGAAAGTTGGCCTCGTAAACTTCAGAAAAATACATGGAGAAGCAAGCAGGTTGAAAACATTGGCGGGGACAACGGTAATCTATACACGGCACGGTAAGAATACTCAAGCAACACAAAGATGTCTCACGGGAAATAGAGTAGTGTTTTCTCAATATTAAATATAGTAAGGTTTCTCTACAGACATTTTTAATTATTTTTCACCACCTTTCGAGGGACAGAATACATAGAAAATTTTATTTACGTTTCTCGGCTACTCTGCTCTGTCAAAATCTGGATTTCTTTCATTGTTTTACCCACAGAGTTCCCTCGTGTTTCCCTGCGGTTGTCTCGGTCTGTTCACCAGTTTCTGCGGCTGTTTAATGATGCCAAGGCGCCGTTCTTAGGTCAGTTGCAGACGATGCCCCTAAATTTGCGTAATTCAAGTGTAATTTTCCTATCTCCCTCCTTTACTCTCTCACACACACTACCTTCTTGAGCAACTGCAAATTGCATTTCCCCTGCTGCAGTGCATCTAGTGATATAACAAACCAGTCTTCTCCTACTAAAATCTCAAGGGAAAAGCATGAAACACCTCACCTCTTCCTTTCACCGACACGTTTATTCGTGTACGATATGAAAGGAGCAACACGCAATCGGGAAATATCAAATTACATAGAAATAGCTGTGGTCCAGTCATGAGGAGAAAAAGTTAACCGGTTAACTTAGCCTTTTGAAATTGCCAACAAAGGAATACAAACATATAATCTAATCTTATGGCCTTCAAACGATGTGATCTAACTACCTTATATTAGTACATTTTTCAGTTCCATAATTATTCCTAAAAATGTATGGGGGAAGTCGAGGCGGAACGGAACACTTATTGTTTAACAATTTTTTTAACTTATTGAAAAAGAAAATTCTCTTTATAAAAGTACAAAACATTAGTTTATTCTATTATTTGCTTAATCTAACATCAATTTCACTTAAAACAACGAATTTGAATTTTTGGTGAATTTTAAAAAGAAATTTCCCGTTCTGCCCCGGGATTTAATCTGAGGATTCTGGAAGTTAATTAAATCTTTCAGGAAGAGTTCGAAGAGAGTCTTTTTTTTAGAGGGCGGGGGATTGTAAAGTCAACATACGGACAATATTGAGAACAATCTTATGTTCAATTTTTTAAATTACAATTAACACATTAAATTAAATTTAAATTGATAAAATCGTAACACCTTTTTGTGTTTTCTTTTTTATATTTATTTTACGTATCAATTTTTTCCTTTCGCAAAGAGATTAATTTGCAACTGCACTTTGTAGCATTAAACCCTCTTCCATTCCTTTTGTTTCTTAATCTATACTTTTTGGGTACAGCATCCTGTCGTTCATTCTTATAAGGTGAGTCTGCCAGTTTTTTCTTTCTTTTTCCTTAAGAAACATTAAATTTTGTCTTATACAGTAGTATCCCGTTCTGCCCTACACATAAGTTTCAGTTTAAGTTTTTTTTTACCGATGCTTAGGACAAGGAGATTTAAACCGTATACGTAACTTATATGTAGCTAAAGACACCTAATATATGAATATATAGCAATAATTAGTTAAAAACGATGAATTTTGAAGATTTTCTGCAAAAACTATAAACTCAAAGAAGTAGGACGCGAAAAGAAGAGTTCATTCAAACGGTGCAGTTAGAGCTTAGTCAAGTCGACTGCGAGAACTTACTCCTTGACCAGTTACAATATTCCACCCCTATTTGCACTATCCAGTATAAAAAGTAGGGTACCCCGTTCTACCTCGCTAAAACGTTCCGCCTCGAGTTCCCCTATTGTTGCCATATCCTTTTAATTTAATCCTTGTCTTCATTCCAATTGCCTATATAAATTTTACTGCTAACTGGAGGTAGACAGGACGGATATTTTGTGTGATAACATCAGAACCACACTTACACTCGAAACATTCGAGCTCTCGTAACCCAACCCGAACCCGAGAACTGTGATGCGAGACAATGTAGCTGTCCAGGTCGGAAAATAAGCAGTTAACCGAACTGAGAAGAACTCATCGAAAGAAAAGTGAATCCTTTCACATCCGCTTCATTCGTGTGAGGAGAGCGATTGAATATCGACTGTGACGAAACGTAAACGATGTCTAATGAAAGCTATAGAAATGATTATCGCTTTACTTTCCGTAATAACTGGGTACCATGGCTACACAGTGGCGTGATTGCGGAAATCTATTCCTTATCTTCACGATTGTTGAGTAAGAATTAGCTGTGTATATCATTACGCGGCAGGTAATGAGACGAGGTGAGGCGACGGCTTGACGCAAGCAGCTGTGGACAAACGGAAGTGGTGACTCACTCGCCGTGCAGCTGTAACGTAATTTTTACCGCTTTACTGCACCTCGTTGCATAATTTCTTTTTTACGAGTGTGTGTGTGTGGTTATTGTTGACAGGACTGTAAGTGCTGCACGCTCCGCAGGAAACGCACGCAGCAAAGAATGGCGGGGAAAGTCTCGTTTCCGCATCACACGACGGAACGACTTTTTCTGTGACAGTTCATAATCTGGGGGCTCTGGAAGTTTGTGAAATCATTCGGGAAGATTTCGAACAGAGTCATTCTTTTACAGGGCAGGGGAACGGTGAAGTCAATCGACAGTCAGTATTGAGAACAATCTTGTGTTTAATGTATACGAACGGAATATGTTTCTTATTAAAAAGGAAGGAGATGAGAGATAGGAAGCCGAACAGTGGGAGTTTGAACTGGAGTCTGAGGAAATGAGTGAAAAAGCCCAAACGTTTACGTAAGGGTCAACTTTTCTAAGTAGTTAATAAGCGGAAATGAGTTGAATTGCAGAAAGGTAGCGAAATGGTCGTTGAACCTTTCCTTACCCGACACGGCTGTTCCAAATTACGTAAGGTTGGTTTGAATTACGAAAGGGAACCTGTCCGCCTCATAACTCCTCCGTTTTACATCCAACTTGATGCCTTTTGACACTTTCTCGGTAACGTAACACAAGAATACCGTTTAGCAATCCTTCAATCCACAGGCAACGGGTAGAATTCTCTTTACTTCAATGAGGTTTAGAGGGCAGTTAAGTTTCTTTATTTCAATACAGAGGAACATTGTTATACTCCTACAGATACATATAAAATATTAATTGACTAGATATTACAGTAATACAGACTTCTTTATTAATTCAAAAATTTTATTGATTCATAACTGATATTTTTTAATTTTATAGAAGCTTTCAGCTCTCTAGGCCACAATCAACTGAAAATTAATAATTAAATAATTATCTGACCAACCGTGGATTCAATTACATTCATTTTAGAACAGTTATATTTCTTATGAAATATGAATGAATTGTGTTATAATATGAATGTAATGCAGTTCCCGATTGGGCGGGTTATTTGTTATAGTTAATTTTTAGATGATTATGGCTACGAAAGCCTAAAGCTTAGTTACGTTTTAATGTTATATGTGATGACTTGCTTAAAGTTTTGAATTTATATTTTTGACATTCCTTTTTAACGTAAGTCCACATATTCTATATGTGTATATATACTATATATATAATGAATGTCTGTTTGTTTATCCTTCATGCATTACTACACCCTTCATCGAATCTTCATGAAACTTTGGGAAATCTCTACGATAGTATGTTCTATACATATATAAACATACAAGGATAGGTTTCCTGGCCCATGCGCTCATCGCGATCTCCAGAATCTAAGCAGGTTGCCTATACTCTAAATCTATAAAACTGTTTTTTTTTCCTAATTATAAAAATTTCCCACCGCAATTAACCTATCGTTTGCAGAGAGATAACTCCCTAAGAAATAATATACTTCTTTGGATAGATGTATACGTAAATTGTTTTGTTTGTCGCGTCAGGTAAATTTAGAATTAAGTAATTTCTTATTTTGAAAAGTAAATAAAATAAATATAATCTACCCCTAATAAAAATAATTTTAATTTCTGTCTATCTGGAAGTTTGTCTCGAATTGGCTCTGAAACGTGTGTAAGCGGGCGGGACCTGTTCAAAACCAACGGCGATAAGTTTTACTCTGAAACTTTGATACTAAAAATAAAATAGATACATAAATGACACCGCACTTTTTATATATTCAATGAATTAAACTTTATCAAAATTCTGTACCTGTTGTTTCGTTTTTTAGGGCAAAATAAAAAGCGCTCTTTGTCCAAGTTACGCACAAACTAAGTTGCGGGTGTAGCTGGAAGTTTATAAACATAGACATTTACTTAGTGAAGACAGTCCATGACAGAAAATGACAATGCAGCGATTGTTAGCAAGCAGAGAAGTTTCTACACTTAATCTGAGGATTGTTAGAGGCTCTCTGGTTGCCTCGTCTTCACATTGCCAAGCAATTATGTTCCCCAATACATTGCCACAACGAAATTTCAGCAAAACAACAATATAAGCTGACATACAGTGTTAATGTTCGTTTCGTGAGTTGGTGTGAATATTGAACCGAAAATGCGACATCCGAACATTGATATCGGAGACAATATTCCCGACGCTAGACAACGACGTGTTTTATTTCGAAAGAATGGTGACGAGACTTAATTAACATGTCGCAGGGAACCGCCAAGAGTCGTTTTCGTGACTTTCTCCTTTTTAAATGAGTCTTCTCAGCTATCGTCGTCATCCAGTAGGAGGTGGCAGGGTTTGAGAACAATGAGCGATGAAATAATTTCTCATTCTTCTTTTGGTTTCGGCTGACAATGGGGACGTTGGGCAAGGGCCTCCTCCTCCTTACCTAAGAGATTCCTCTAAGATTAGATCGACAACTGCCACGCCTTTCTTTTCTCTCTTCACATATTCATCGCCGTACTCAATTCTCTTTCAGTGCATTTTAGTTTTGAATATCGTCGTTATTTTCCGCTCCGACCTTAAGCTTTCTTTTACTTTTAACTTGCAAATTCATTGGTGTAATTTTACTTTTTGAAGAGCCAAACATTTATTCCCAGAAAGCAGTCACTACTTCAAATTTAGAACACTCACTGCATTAACAACGGCAGGAGTTTACCTTGAACCAATCGTAAAATAGTTTTGATCCAGTGAAACCAGAAGTTTTGTTTTCCTTAGCCAAGGTCGCCCACCGGTCAGTATTGAAGTTGCAAGGATCACCTTTCACCACCAACGAAAAAACTAAGCCCAGATTCAGCTGGTCCAGTCTCATCCTGGACTCAAAACCTTCCATTGTTGGAGGCAAAGCTCCGAGATTCCGTCAGTGACACACATTTCATTTCATTGAACGTCTGGATGAATAAAGGTGATTATTTCCCACCTCCTCCTCGTTCTCCTCCTTTATGAAAGTGATTCAGCAACATCCTCCGTCGTCGTGATGACTCGTACCAGCGTTATAATAATATTCATCTTTCCCGTTGCCGCTAATTGAGTAACTTTTAACTTCTTATTGGTTTTGCGCAACTTAATTCGCAAGTTTGCATGTGTGCCGAGTGCTTAATTAGATTACATCTAAATCGCTGAGAAACTAACTTCATTTGCGTATACCAAGATAAGAAACTTTAATCATACGTTCCATTAAGTCTCGTGTGATTTCTCTAACCCCTATCTGTTTCCTAAACCTAATGCTACTTACGTCACAAATAAAAGAACTAATAAAAATAATTACATTTGCAATTATATACGATTGAAATAAATAATTACAGAACTCAAGAAAAATAAATTCACTACATTTCTTTCTTTGTAAGAAAAGTCTATTAAAATGTAAAAATATATATTTATGCCATATAAGCAATATCAAATAGATAAATACGAAGGCGAACTCAATCAGGAATGTTGTGACTTCATTCTCTCAATATCATCTCGTCAAGGTTTCGTATAAACCACAAACAAACATTTTAAATTTTACAACGTACGTTGTACTCATAATGATTAGAAATGTTTTAAGTATAAAATGATGAATATGGCAGTTTAAAGCCGCCGAAAGCTTCCATTGTAACAAATTAATTAAAAAAACAACTGTGGCCGTTAAAAGGTTTTTCACTACCTCCTTATAAAACATAGAATAATTCAGTAGTTGAGACCCTTCATCCTTTCATCGTCCAAAGTTTTACTGTTGCCCAAGTCAGAGATACTTAACCCAAATTTTAATAATAATAATTACTGACAAAACTTTATACTCGTGTACTATTTACGTGCAATTTTATAGTGGTTATTATTATTTATTAACAACAATGCACTCAAAGTTATTGAATTTCAATGCATCTGTGGGAAATTAATAGTTTGGGTAACACGAAACGTGATTTAGAAGTCTTTTTCCTAATTTGCTTTCAAAATCATATTGTAATGGTAGATCGAATATATTTGCTTGTTGTTGGTCAGGTGCTTCTAAAATAAGTCGAATCTCAATCAACTCCATCAAAAACGAGGTTACACTGTGTTATTCTCCTTGAAATGATTTGCTGTTATCAATCTATTTTGTATAAAATCTTTGTGGCACAGCACTGGAAGAAATAATTATATCTGTACTTCAAAGCAGTTGATTCTGGTTTCCTATTAGCTTCCTAATTCCTCTGCCCCAAGCTGCAATTATGTAATCAGAAAACTCGTAAATAAATGGTCAGTTTGTGTGTAATATTCACAAAAAAGTGCATAAGCTGAACGGCTGAATTCCAATAGTGAATACATCGATGGCTAAATGTCCAAAATGTCTCCCAAAAACAACGTCTTTCTGAAGTGATACTCAATGTTATGCTTGCTTTTTACGTCCGATCTCATTTTAGAATGATCCTTTAATTTATCTTTACTTAATTACTTCTAACAGCGATATCTACGTGTATAGTTCGCAACTGATATGAGACTAACATCCAAGTCTTTTTGTTCTGGAATGAAAAACTAAATACCTGAACTTACGTCAATGGGTTAATAATAATTATAAAACATGTCTGGTAGAATAAATTGCATTTCGTCTTTCCTTTGCACCTCGAGCGAGGTCATTTAGAGAGAGTGTGTGTGTGTGTGTGTGTGGTCGTCCTAGACATTTAAAGAGTTAATTTGTTAAGTATATCTGTTGGAGTGGAATTCTTTCTTGGGTAGGAAGAACATTAAAGTGGACCGGTTCTGAAGAATCTGGTGACTCACAAACAGGCTCAAATCAGAGAAAGATTTATATCAATGAGCACGTAATTCGCTCTCTTCACTTTTCGGTGTTTACAGATATCCTTATACAGATTTGCGTCTTCATTGATTAATTTAACAAGTTCTGTAGCACTATCAATCACGTCTCTATATCACATAGTTCAGCTTTCAAATGCTTCTAATGGCTGATCCCTGACTATTCGTCTTAGGAAACGAAAAATAAATACATAAAACAGCGGGAGATATAAATACATAATGAAACGCATAGAAATATGTCAACTTATGATACGAGTGGCGAAAATTAATGCGTTTGGAGAGAAACAAGGAAATAGTGGGAAAGATAAATGCGGTTATGCAGGTTGATCTTTCTGGAGAACCCAGACGAGACGAGCCATACCTTGTGGTTCTCTTTCGATATTAGTATTTACGATGAAAGTTAGACAAAAATTGGACATGAGATGTACTATCTGTCCTACTGTGGACTGCCAACATTAATTTAGATGACATTACAATGGTCAACGACCATCAACATCAAACACCATGTGCAGGTGTCGAAGACAAACATGACCGAATCCTTTTTTTTTTAACGGTAGAAACTACTTAAAGACTCCTGTATGATATATTAATGATCATTGAGATCATTAGTTTGTCCATTAGCAGAAACTATTTTGCCATTTTATCACTTGTATTCAAATACGAACTTGAAATACATGTATACATAACATATGACTTAACGTCTGTTATGCAACAATTTAAAAAATTAAATTACAGACAAAAAAGTTTTTATCTAATAAATAGGACTTTTTTTCACCAATTGGGCCTCTTCTTGTTATTAAATTTACTAGAAAATTGTAATATTATTTATTTTAGCTAAATTAATTAATATTCTGGAAATTTTAATAATTTATTGTAATGTAACATTATCGCGGTGTAATTTCCAACTATTTGTACCATTTCTTGTAGTAATATACTGAAGAAATTACATGATAAAGGGTCGAGCGTGGTGACGAAACATCGTATGGGCGAAATAAAATCTTTGTTGTCAGTAATTATTCAGCAATTACCTCTATTCCATAAATATAAACAAATAAATATATTTTCGGGACCGCGGTGACCCACCACAAAAATCAGAGAAAAATATCTTCAAACCAAATCAAGATTAATAATGGTTATAACCACCTATATCTACTCGAATAATTAAAATAAATGTTTTCATCAGGTAATCTGTATGATTTCTTCCAAATATTAATTTATTACAAAGTGTCACGTGAAAAGTTTCAACGTGCTTGTAATTTGCGGTATCGAGTTACAGCAATGCGTAAAGCGTATAGTAAAGGCATTAACCTAAGGTTTTGAGCTACCTTTGATATCAGTAAACTGAATGTTCCATTTACAGGCTGCAAAAACTAACTATAAGATTTCGTACCTAGGGAGTGGTGGCATGTTCACACCCGGGGGCACGGGGTTTGGAACCCTGCACCTTTGGAAAGGAAATGGTCATTGTTCATTAATAATGACGTAATTGATATTGTTAACAAACCGTTGCGAGGAAGGAGAATTATGTGGAAAGGTGAAGTGGAACACAAATACTATGACGAAATATAAAATAAAATTTCTATATATACATATAAAAAGAAATATACATTTATTTACTTTCCAGGGATAAAACATACAATTACACAAATATATTTATGTTGACACAATAAAATTCTGCAGTAGAATTGTATGTGATGATATGGTTGTTAGATGTCGTTATTGTAGGCTAAATGTTAATATAACTGAAAAATAATAAGGAATTGCGACTTCTAATCAGAATGCGGCGCCATGGAAGAGAGACTCTTATTCAAGGATTTGCCACACGAAAACTCGGAGAATTTGTTCCCTTATATGAAAGTTCTTTAAATCAGTCAAATCGTCATCAACCTTCCTTTCAATTGGTTTTTGCGAACTTTTAAAAATCGTAGATTGGGAGAAGATTGCGCCACTGCAGAGGCAGGACCGCAATTCATTGTCATTTCACAGATCATGAATGGTCTGACTAAGGACTTGACACTTGTCCTGGGTAACTAGATAAACATCAATGCCGATGGGCTGCAGCAATTTTTGAGGCGCAAAAGCTATTATTGATCATCTGAATCGTTATTTTATTTGTTGGCTGGTCTAAACTCGTGTTTTCTCGAGTTGAACGATAAATTAAAAATGCAATTATTTCCTCCTAAACATCAGTTATTTAGGAACTAAAAACGTGAAGTCAAGAATTACTCTTAAATGTGTGAAACGCTTTATAAATCGTTGCCGATTGCAAGAATGATTTCTGAGAGCCGAACTGCAGAACCTCTGTGGTAGTGCTCCGGAGAAAAATTAAAAATGCTTGAGATTTTGGAGGCTGCGTTTTATTATTGGTGGACAGTTGTGCAGAATGTGGAGAAGGGTGTAATAAATAGTGGCGAGGGTGTAGCGAGGTGCCGTAGAATAAAGCTTCAGGATCTGTCCAGCAGACGGAAGCGCAGAGGACCGTCAGGGGTGTACATAGGGTGGATTCGGTACTCCAAGGGTTCGTAGTGGTACTCCACCTTAAACTCCTGCACCATCTGTTAAAACAGAAGCAAAAGTCACATACGAGAAAAATCAAGGAAATTTGAATTTTTTTTCGTATGTATTTATTTACCTTTGCAATGACCATCTGTATCTCGAGGTCTGCGAATCGTCTTCCCAGACACATGCGTCGGCCATAGCCGAAGGGCAGCGACGCAAAGGCGTGATGTTCCTTGCAAGGCTTCAGCCAGCGCTCGGGCAAGAACCTCGAAGGTTCCTGGAAGTAGCACTCCAGGTTGCTCATCACGTAGTGCTGGAACACCACCTGTGTCTGCAAACCAACAACAGCAGTCGCGGGTCAGCAGAGAGACAGAGGACAGAGGGTTACACGAGGGCAGGGCTCACTTACCCCTCGGGGAACTTGGAATCCCGCGATGACTGTGTCCTTGGTCAAGCACCGACCGTTGCCGATCACCACGGGGTACATCCTATACAACAGGAAACCAATTTTCAATTTGCGAGTTAAAGGAAATGGTATAGTTGACACTGACTGGGTTTGTCTTGGCAGTTGAAGCGTTTGATGGCTACCTCAGCGTCTCCTTGATGCATGCCTTGAGGTACGGCAGCTGCTCTAGATGCTGGTGCGTCACCGGTTCGTCTCCCTGTGGCAGAACTTGCTGCAGTTCGCGATGCAGCTTCTCCTGCTTGTCCTGGTGGATGGCCAACTGGTACAGGATGGACGCCACGGCCGTCGAAGTCTGCAACAACGAAAACATTCACGACCTCAACTCGTCACACGTCCACTAATCCTCCTGAACATGTATTGTAAAATCAATTCTTATACCAAACCACGAGTTTCCACGAAGAACTGTTGACTAAGTTTGTTAATTCCTCAAGATCTCAAAAACTTCCCAAACCAGACATCACATCTTCTGATAAAATATGACCAACACTCAGACTGTTATTTTGCTCTTTCTTTTTTATCTTTACTTCACCTTAAGAAATGAAGAATGCATGCGCGCTTCTGTTTAAGAAAAGGGATATTTCTTAAAGGACGCTCTCTTTAAAAAGAACGAGATTTGAATATTTAAAAATGCTCCTCACAAACTCACATCATACTCGAGCTGAAACGACGATCCTTTTACTGTAATCAAGGTACAGAGTTAGTATTCGAAACGCTTGTCACTCCTTTCGCACCAGCTTCTTATTCACACGATCTATTATACTTTCATATATATTTCAGTCAATACTGTGGTGAAAGGCTAAAGAAAATAATAAAAAAATCATGCAGTCTAAAGGGAAGCAACTGGGAAAAATCACTTGTTGGTTCTCTCAGTTTTTCTGACTACGTCAACGTTGACCCCGAGAAATTCTGATTCGGTTATTCCATTGGTCAAGTCACAAAACAAATTTATTTTCTATTGGGTCCACCATTTACATCTATCTTAAAAAACGTTAGTAACTAACACGGAAGATATTTCTACCGTGATTAGAGAAAGTATTTATTTAGTTACTTGAAGTATAAATGCAAATAGCCAATTTTGAGGCGTTAACAAACTTCATTCCAAATGTTTTACTGTCTATTTTGATTGCATTCTTTTAACAATGATTCTGTTTAGACGTCACCTCGTTAGTGACCGTGCATCAACTAGAAGCCACCAACGGACTGGAACATCATAAGCTTGACTGACGATGGAAGAAGAATCCGTCGAAGAGTTGTTAGGTTTCCAACAGTCTGCCCCAGTTTTTCAAATCTATATAATCTGAATAAGCGTAAGTTGCGGTCGTCTTGTTATATTTGGCCTGATCTCACCCCCCTTCCCCACCCTTTCATTGATCTGGTAACCATATATACTAAACAAAAGGCAAATTAACTTTAGTGTGTAAGGATGGCTGTGTTTAGCTACTTACCGTGTCGATGCCCACGAGGAACATGTCGAGAGCGAGGATGCAGGCCGTGCGAGGGTCTGTGGTGCTGAGGACCCTCTGGAGTAGAGATTGGTCTTCGTCAGGTCCAGACTCCTGCAGCCGGTGCAAGGCGCGATCTATGTGGCCAGAAGTGATGCTGGAAACAGGAAACCAACAACAACTACGTTCAAATCTATAAGTTTTTACCTTCCGTTTTTTCTCCAATTTCCGATCCACAGATTCGTATTTTTGGATCGAACTCTCTCATAAAACCAAAAAATTACAAAATTCTTTGCCTCGACACCTAATAAATTCGTTGTATCACTTTCCTCGTCCCCATTCTCTTCTGTTCCTTCCTTCACTCAAATGAAGTTAATAATTATCAAAATCTTATTTTGTGCATGAAACATCAAATTAATGAAAATAAATATTTTTAAAATACATATTTAGTTTTTCAGTCAAGAATTTCTCTCCTATACCTTACGTGGAAAACGCTAAATTAAAAACGAATTAGTGGTTTATAAAAATTACAAATTACACCGTGGAGTCTGAATTGAATGTCGACTACAGTTACGATGTTACCTGGTGATGGTGTCAAGGGCTCGTATGTAGCGTCGCCAGGAAGGAGTGCTGAAAAACCTCCAGAAGGGCGCCTTCAGCTCGAGGATGCCAACGTTGTGGAAGAAGGTGCTGATGGCGTCGATGAGCTGCTGGGTGTCCTCGGGCGCGTTCTCGTCCAGACAACCCAGACGCTCGTCCAGGGCCACGCGGGCGATCGCTGCACTCGGAAATAATCCAGATTATACTCTCTGTCACCATTTCTGCGCTATACCTCTCCAACTACTGATTCCAAAATCTACGTCAGTGCATCTCTTACTTCTCACCGCGCATTAGTCAAAATTCAATACGAAGCTCATATAATCTTCAAATTATAATTAACATTACGAATTATTATTCCATATAATTCAAACTCGCACGTCACCTTTGTTATTTTGGATTCAGCAGTGAACACCATACATTTTCTCTCTCCGTCTACTCATGACTGTTCGACGAAATAAAGAGGGCAAATCATGCTTATTGATGATCTTTATCTGTTTTTTGAATGACAGAATAGTTACAGACGTAATTACTTCGCTCTCCCGTATTTCAAATTACAGTTTCAGATGTGACATAATATAATTATCACGTGGGTTACTCACACTCCAACGACCATTTGTGAACCTCGTTGAGGTAGTCGGCGGGTAATTCCTGCAGACTGTTTGTCTGCTTCAGCGTCCGAGATCTGAAAAATAAATTTGGAATGTTTCTACGTGTCGTACAGAGTTAATAATAGATAGAAATCAAAAACGAAAGTATATATGAACGTTGTCAAATACGTCATGATTTCCGTGAAGCCTGTTAGTAAAAAAGAATTACTTTAAACTATTTGCCGCACTCTAATTTCGTTGATCTCGTTTCCTCCTTTGTTACCGTTTTATTTTTTTTTTCGTTCGGTGAAAAAAAAATTTCTTAATTTATTTTAAATTAAAACTATCTTTGCTCTAATTTAAGATTTTTTTGAAGCGTTGGATGTTATCAGTTTCTCTGATCCATTTATTAGTTTAACTTATTGACACAAAAATTAAAATTGAAGACTATTACAAAATATTTCATTTTACGCACGTCGTAATTTAATTATATTTTATAAATAATCAAAAGGTGAACCACCGGGTACGATCCTTAAACTATATCCCGGGGCCTTAGTCAACCCTTAGCTTTCTTGCTCTACCTGCCACATCCCCCCTTTTCAATTCCTTTCCCATGCTATAGGGGAGTTGCCTGTTCAAGATCGAGATCAGCCTCATGTAGCCTGTTAAAAAAATATGTATATTGTTCAACTTTTTTGGATTTCATATCTTACATTGGTTTTAAATATCTGTATACAAGAACTTCATTCTAATACCAACTGGTTTGTTATTTTTCGAATTTCTTCTATTTTTGTGCATCTATTATATCTGCAGGACTTATACATCGATTTTTTTTCGGTGATACTGATTTTCCGACATTATTTTATTTACTCTGAGTCTGCACGATTCTTCAAATTTTAACTCCTTTACTCGGTTTTTCTAGTAAGTTTTTTATTAGCTACCATCTCAACTGAAAATAGAAACGCTAGCTAGAAAAAGGTTAACTCAGCTCAGTTAAAAAAATATATATTAATTGAATCATGGGCGTGTAATATATAATCCTGTACAATCAAAATACAAAAAACAATTTTTTTTAATCTGTTCCGAGGGACATGACCGTAAACGAGGAGATAACAGCTGGGTGATTACCTTGACACTCTTCCAAAAGAAGAGCATTTAGAGTGGACCGGTTAAAGAGTGGGCTGACTGAAAAACTAAGTAATTAGCAACTTGGCGGGAAATCCAATGGAAGGGGGGACAAGTACTAATGTGAACAACACGGACGGAAGCCATAACCAATGCTACGAAGGGCGCTGTTTGCTTAATTAGGAATTCGAGGAACACAGCCGCAGAGTTTCGACACACGTAATTTGTTGTCGATATCAGTCACATAAAATAATATACAAAGGTTTGACAGCCCCAGACGATGGAGTAATGGTGTAACGTGGATTATCGTTATTGCGTCACATATAGCGCAAATTGAGTCATTCTAAAGCAACAACACATGCAGGATTTTGAAAAGACCTTTTATTAACATTATTTTTTATTACGGGAAAATTACTACAGTGGTAGGATATTAGAATGACAGGTTCAGTAATCAGTGCAGTTATTAGACTGTAATGAAAGATATCAGTTCAGAACATTTTTGACTCTCTTAAGGTTCCGGGAGTATTTTTGACTGTCTTAAGATACCAGTAGTATTTTTTATACTTAACGTACTGGTAGTATTTTTGACACTTTTTAACTGCTAGAGTATTTTTTTACCCATCTAAGCACCGGATATTTTCATTATGTACCTGGACTATTTTTTCCTCTACTAGGGTACGGGAATATATATGACTTTCTTAGAATACCCACAGTAATTTCGCCTCTCCGAGAGATCCGGAGTATTTAAAGTGCCGTTTCTGAAGATATTTTAAGTTACTGTGCTTATTTGACGTACAACTATATTTCTTGACTCGTTTACGGCCCTGTGAATGATCAAACATATTGTAATTAAATTAACGGCCCTTCAACTTAGGTGGGGTAGGAGTCGTGAAAAAGTAAACGTTGAAAAAAGTGACACCCTCGAAGCCGGTTTAGTTAAGTGTTGACTGGGGGGTTTATTGTCGAATTAAATAATGTACCGGGATAATACAAACAAATACCCGAGAATAATGGGCACCCAGCTACGATACAAATAAAGTAATGCTCGTACGATGTGAAGGAGGTAAGAAATAAACAAAAGGGAAAATAATTTAAAGCCAAGAAGAAATAATTTGAAAAAACGGAATGAAAAATTATCAAAAGAAAATCGGAAGCTGAAAAGGTTGCCGACGATTATAAGGAATAAATAACGGGAATGGAGGGGAAAATAAATACAGGTACTAAAAGAATTATAACAATAGAATAAAATAAGTACATGAATAAAATAAGTACATGAACCGTACGAAAATAATAAAATTAAATAACAGTAAAGAACGAAATAACCGTCGAAGAAAATAAATGAAAATATGTGATTTTATTAAATAACGAGCAACGTAAGAAAAAAATACATACATGGTCATGGAAAGTATGTATGAGGTGGTCAAAAGAATGGTGGAAACAGGATTTATGTGTGGAAAAATGTTGATTTAACATTTTAGAAGAGGGTAAAATAAATCATTAAAAAATTACGGTCTTCCTCAATGCAAGACCTATTATAAAATTATATTTAAAAAATGTAATAATCGGGGTAATGAGGTCTTATGATCACTTTTTTTGCAACCCAACCCATTTAATTTTCTTGTCCTGAGACTTTTTCCTCCCACTCCCTGTTAGTCCATATGGACTTGGTTGTTGTACCTGTGCACGAAGTCCATGGCTGCCTGCTGAATGGGTCCTATGTACAGCCTCGCGGTCCTGGGTTGGAGCATCGCCTGCTGCACCTTCGTACGGAAGTCGTGCCATCCTTGCCCATGTCTGCAACAACATTATATTCAATTATCATGTTACCTATCAGTGTAATTCGCAAGACATCCTATCTAATAAATAGCACATGCTGCAATCAACATTAGAAACACTCGAATACGTTATATTTAAAAAAATACCCAAGACAATTATTGTGAATAAGAACTTTTGCTTGCGTGAGAAAGAACGGAATAATATAGATGTATTTAAAAATCTAAAAACCTTTAAAAATCAAAAGCCTTAATTATGTGTTTAGACCCCAGCATGTCGCGTCTGTACGTGCTATTACAATAGAACAGAGGATTCATACGCCTCAGATGTCACTAGGTGGAGAAGCTTTAGAATCTGGTAGGGAAAGGTTAGTCGAAGGAACTCCACCCAGGCGTCAATATTGAGATTTAGATTTATTGTTGTTTCCATTAATCCTCGATTGAGGAAATAGGATACGTCATACATTAAAAATTAAAAATGAACAAAATAAAGTACATGATTAAAGACAAATAAACTTAAAATAAATTAGTAAAAGAAAGTGTATGTAGACAAAAGTCAATATAAACACAACACGGACACACACTGGGAAACACAAACAAGCACACACTGAGGAACACGCAATGGAGTCTTAACTACTTGGAGCTCTGCGACCAGGAAACTGTCCTTCCCTCTGTCGTAGCTCCAGGCAATACATGAAACAAACAAAAGAGCAGAAAAAACTGAATAGAAATTTTAAGATATGTGATGTGCTATTTTATAAGGCAGCTCATTCAACACTTTTTGCAGGAACCTTGATTTGAATACTAGAAGGACGATTAAGAAAATCCTGTACCAAGTAAAACGCGCCATTTAAAAGAATAGTTTTACTCTGCTTCACGAAGCTTTTGTAGGTACTATTTTTAACCTCTGGCGGAAGGCTGTTGTATAAAATTATCCCGGTATTGTGAATACTTTTCTGGTGTAGAGCAAGGCGATGCTTGTCCGACCTTAGAGCTGAACGATTTCTAGTCGCGTATTCATGAAAC
This sequence comes from Eucriotettix oculatus, assembly GCA_034510155.1. Taxonomy (NCBI): domain Eukaryota; kingdom Metazoa; phylum Arthropoda; class Insecta; order Orthoptera; family Tetrigidae; genus Eucriotettix; species Eucriotettix oculatus. The sequence continues at coordinate 91,244,507 of CM067378.1, read as the reverse complement.
TCGCCATTTGTTTGAAACAAATTAGTGTTCCGCTTTACAAACTTTAATATTTCATAAATATATACGCTTGGTAAAGTAAGTATTTGAAAACTTTTGAAGAAAGGTTTGCAACTCGATCTAGAATTCGTGCTAGAAAGTATTCTAATTGCACGCTTTTGCAACTTAAATATTTCATTACTCCTGGAGCAGTTTCCCCAATTAGAGATTAAGGTGTACCGTTAAGGTGATACTTAAATGAAAATAATTCGTTGACACAAAGCTGTACCATACGAAAATACTCCAAAATGCGTGGAGACAGGAGCAGAGGGACAGCCATAGAGTAGAAATTGAAAGAAACGGACTGAATTTTACCTTCTAAACAGAAAGACTTTTTCTTAATTAGATTCAGAGAAATTGAGACGGCTCCCTAAGGAGTTCTACTATAGAGATGGGGTTCAATCGTACCATCTAACCAGCCAAGAAACTTGCGATTCACGTAAGAAACCACGAGAGGACGTCTGTACTTCACTTCCGCACATAGAATCAATGGGAGTACTTGGAAAGGAAATGTATTACAGCGCCTAGACTACTCTTTTCCTACACGGCCAGCAAGTATAACCCTTTTCTTACAAGATAAATAATCATTTAAAAGTCTTATAAGACAACATGCTGTTAGTACTTTATGAATATTATTGTCAAATAAATCTCAGTTTGAAATAAAAATTTTCATATTTTGATGAATATACACAACCCAAAAAATTTATTTGAACTACTTTTTTATGACTCATTATCCTACTTACTGTAATAAACGGAAATTTTAAACAATAAATACAGTATGTTAAAACTTCTGTAGAAATCTAGAGGGCTTGAGGTACGGCTCAAATAACGCAAAAGCACAGAACGGGTTTTCAAACCTGAAGTGAATCACTTTCCAGTCACGAGCACATTAAGCATAGACGAGATAGCAAAACAAGGACAAGAGAAAAACTTCTTCTCGTACACACACACACACACACTAAGGGAAATAGATGATAGATAAGCCCTAGAAAACTTTGACCGAAGGTACAGAAAAAAAAATCCTCTCTCGGTGAAAGTTAATGCGTTTTGCAAACAAGTTTTGAGGTGAGCTAGGAGGAAGGGAAACCTCCTAATTATAGTAGATAGACTCCTTTTTCCTTTCTTCTCCTTCCTAGAAAGTGCAAGGCTTTTCAACATCTGTCCGTTGCGAATGAGGTCGCTTCAAAAAAGTTCCTTGCAAGACTTTCTTCATTACATCAAGATGGACTCGTCTAATCAACGGCAAATGAATATTCCTTTATTCAACCAAAAACATTGTCGGTGGTTTATCGCGTCGTCACTATAAATTGCGACGATCCTGGATTATATTATCCATCTCTGGGATGAATTGCAAATCATTATAGAAGCTTTAGAGAAGAGGACTGCGTTTCAAATATCAAATCGTGGAGGAGGATGAAACACTAATATACAAAGCGATGATCTTATATTACGTAATGCTTCCACTTAAATTTAGCTTGATAATCCTCATCAGGTGCTTAAATTAAAATGAAAAAATAAATACTGTGATTTGAGGACTAAAAATGGAGGATCATTACCATACGTAGTTTCTTGTTGATATGAATAACGAAAAAAAATTCTTGGTATTGCAAAAAAAAATACTAAAATACATATATGCAGCTCGGTAAATATTTCCTATATAATTGAAAATAATAATGTGGTACATTGAAGCGGCTTCTGACTACTTTGCAAATAAACCTGGATCAGCATAGAGTATTTTCTTTCCGAAGAACTTTTAACAATAATGGTAAAATCGGTTAATATTTGACAAATGATATAAAATTAAGTAAAATATTTTTAAAGGATCCCGTACAATTTTAAATGAGTTTGAAAATTTTAATTTTCATTGATAATAATAATTCATTAATTTCTCCTACGGGATAGTAATGTAATTTAAAAAGAATATTCTTTCTTTATGAAGAATAATATGGCAGAGTTTTATTTAATGATCCAGTTGGAATAATTATCAAAATTAATAAGTATCATTTATTAATGAATTTGGAAATTTGGAAACTGATATAAAAACTATGGAAATCCTATTACAATATTACCAAATTCATATTGAGTTATTTTATATTCCTTGAAGAATAGTCAAATAATTTTTTAGTTCTCATTGGAGAGCTTGCAAATAAAATGACGAATATCTGTATGGTTGGAAAATGATTTACTTTTCAATTATTACTTCTGCTACGGGAACTATTACCCTTATGCAATCGAACAATTATCCGCTGTTGCTCTGTCTCAACCTAATACACAGTTACTCGTCTCGTTACGAAACGGTTTTCTGCAAATATCGTCCGATGAACTCGTTCGAAATCTGGACCATTGCCTTCAGCTGAGGTAATTCCCTTCTCCTTCCTTCCACTCTTCTCCCCCTCTCCCCTCTCTTTCTCACTCAAAATATTGCTTTACTTCACTGAACCCCTTTTTCTTACAAATTTACAATTTCACGTGCATAGTTGAATTTTAAGGTTATGGTGGCGTAACTTCATCTGTCACTCAGCTTTCCTTCCTGTCTAAGTCATTGAAGTCGTATTGTAGTCATGTTGCATGCCTGTGTCACTCTCTCTTTCTCTCTCTTTAATCTCCTCTCTCTGTATAATTTCAGTTACTAGTTTAGTTTCGAAAATGGTTTCGTGAGCTAAACTCGTTTCATATGTGGACCACTGCCTTCGGCAAAACTGTTTTTACCCCTTCTTGTTTTGCTGCACCAAATCAATATTTAACATCGCATAAGCGAAGTTTCTCTCTCCGTAATATTAGCTATCAGCACATTACTATTATTCTAATTACCAAAACCCTTGCGATAGAAACAGTAATTTATTTATTTATTTCACTCTGTGCGCGATTTCTTTTTGCCCTCGCCTTTTTACGAGTTGACGTGTGCAGAATACTGAACCTGAATTGAGTTCAGCCTCGATTACGCGATAAATGATGCAACTTCAGTAGTTCACTTCGCGAAGGGTTTATTGTAGAGCAATTGTGTACTATTTAAAACGATTACTTATTGTTTTACACGTAGCTATAAGAGACGGTGAACACCGGAGAAACGTAAAAATATTTCAAGCTACGTCTATATAATGGAAAAGTAAGTACGTAATGTTTTTTACGTAATATTCTTTATACCGATTACTGTCTTTACAGTGTTCTACTCTCATATTTGATCAATGCATAATAGGAACACATGAAAGGATGTTGATAAACGATATGAAAGATTTTTAAATATAAAAGTTTACATATTTTCGTTTTATTTAGAACCGCTTTTTAACAAGACATACTGGCGTAAGCTCGCAATTTTCAAACTAAACTTTTTCCCAAGTTAAGGAAACATCAAAGGGTAAGACATTTTTATCATTATATTTTCATAGATGTCAATTGCAAAGACGTAATAATTTAATGAGAATTGTAAAAAATTTTAGGCTATTTTTTGTTTTCATTTATAATTTAAAAGCCTGACGACATAATTTCAAGTGAGAGCTTCAAATTATTAGTGGCATTACACGTAGTCAGTATTTTTTCTATTTAATAGTTGGGGATTTTGTTATTTTTTACGTTTTTTCTATATAGAGAACCATAATTCATTGTCCATGATGTTTTAAAGTTAAAAGCTAAATTTCCTGTTCTTCAGAAAGACCAATTTTAAGTTAAATAAGAGAGATGGTTGGACGATTTTATTGCCGTGGCAATATTGATATAAATAACTGGAAAACGTCAGAGGTTGACTACAATTATTATGGTACACCATTAAGTTACTTGTTGAATTTTTTCCGTCCTTAAGATACGGAGAGCATTTTCCACAGTGGTATGATCAGAGATACTCGCAATCGACGAATCTCGTCAGCTGTCAGCTGATATAAACTGATCTCCCTATGGAGTTCAGGTCCGTGGAATGGCGGCTAATTACATTTATCTGCCTGTCAACCTGTGGCATTTATCCCCGAGTGATAAACCTTGTCATGAAGTAATCCCTCACATCTGGACTCTCACCTGCGCGCCTGAACGGAATCCCCGTTGATTCTCTAGCTTTGAAATAGCAGAAAAATAAGAAAAATAAAATAACTTTTAGTGTATTCAATGGCCACTATATTGTAAAGTGGTTCAAATATTATTAAACAGTTATCTATGTTTTTTTCTCTGAGAATGGCCCACACCTCAGGTTCGTTACGATTCTGTAAATACAAAACAAATGTCGGAACAAGACGAGTTTGATACCTCCAGCACTACGTCATATAATATTCACCACCCGGAATCCACTGTACGCTAAATTTTTCACCTTGTTCCACAATTTCTTTAAAAAAAGCGAACGAAACTTTCTAACGCACCCATTTTCATGTCAAACGGAATTAAAGACAATACAAAGAAGAATTTCAGTATTCTTATCTCAGATTACATTTTGAGATCCTTTTAAAAACAATTAAAATATTAACTATATATGTGAAAATAAAATAATTTAAATTCTTCTGCTGTATATTTCGCGAGAATGATATTATTCATTCTATGTAGATGCAAATACGTAATTTTCTAATTCACTTATAAAAGTTTTGCGAAAATGAAGGAAAATACTATATTTGAATAATTAAATCTGATAAATGATGTCATGGTGTCAAGCAGAGGTGTAATTAATTGGTAGAGCTTCTGGTCAAAATTTATTACTGACATGAAAATTTTTTCCGTATAATATGGAGGACGTGCGGACCTCTCCTGGTATAGTAGCTAGCGGTCCAGAGGTCCCCGGTTCGAATCCATTGTCACGGAGACCGAGACTGAGACTACTGGAGAATCGATACGCTGGCCACGTAACACTCCATATTCAGAATGTGTCATGCAATATGACAGTCTGCAGTCGGTTAAGTCCCTGGATGAGATACAGAGATAAGGCAGAAGAATAAGGAGGAGGATGTAAATAGAAATTAATATGTATTAAATCGTTCTCTTTTAATGGTAAATATTTAAATAACAATTATATTCGAGTTCATTTTTTTATATTCGAAATAATCAGTACGCACTTTAATAGGACAAATAAGTTATACGAATGTTGCACAAACATTTACGGTATTGTACATCGTCACGATTGCAGAGATACCAGCATCAGCTTTAGGATTTCTGCGATAATAACTTTGAGGTGAAGACGTAACGGTACCTCAAGAGTCTCACATTATTGCGTAATGAATGGGATTTTGTAACCCATTTATTTAAATACGAAGCTGACTTTCTATTTAGTTTTTTTTACATAAAAGTGATGCGCAACAGGCAAAGTATTTTTGTCATTTTTCTAAAGTTAGCGTATAATCTATGAGACTGGGTCATACAATGTTATGCTGTTGTTGCATATAAAGGAGATCGTAATCTACGCACTTTTAATTGACACATTGCGTCGCTTTTAATTTATTTAATTGCAACGATAAATCATTTCGTTACATAAATCAATTGTTCCAATACAAGAGTATTATAAAATTTCGTGGCGGCCATTAATGTTTGTCACGATGACGTATCAAGACCAAACTTCGTCAGGCTGCCCGTGATAGAATTTAAATTTTTTTTATATAAATATAAGAGAGTGATAAGCAACGAATTAATTTTATTCATAAATCCAAAATTAAAATTAACAAAATATGGTACACCAAGCTGCTGGTAACTAATGTAGAAAGACTATTGTTTGTTAAAATTGAATGCCCCCTGTGAGAATCGAACTCACGACCCCTGGTTTACAAGACCAGTGCTCTAACCACTGAGCTAAGGAGGCCGGTGGCAATTCCCGCCCTTCATTACAATTTACATTATAATTATGCGCCATTTTGCGCGAATAACCAGCCGCGTTCTTGTTGACCTCAACACAGATCTATCAAAAGTGAAACGCGTTTTCAAAACCCACTCTAACCTGTCCATTTTCCGACTTTCTTCTACGTCGTTCTTTTCCACAACAGACGTTGTCTCAGTGTTTTCCCAGTATGGAAGTCATTTATGTGAAACTGTGTGTATATTTATATCATTTCGCAACTTAAACCAACCAATAGATAAATAATCTGTATTAACTAAGCATATATTTAAAATTACACAGGATTGATTGGGGTAATATTAAAATTTTATATGTAAAATGCGATTAATATTCTATATAGATAAGTAAATGCTCCACATACACCAAATTAATTTTTTTAAGTGTAAAAACATGAAAGCATTTTTTTCATGAAAAAACACTATTTATTTTTTTTGTTAATTCTTAAAAACTAGGTACTTACCTAGTAAATTTAATCCAACGACATGGTATAATTTTTAATGCCTTCTGGAGCTTCACTTTTCACTCGTCAATATTCGGTCAATATGATGATTGTCCAATAGCCTAAGAAATTATGAATTTATATGCTGGTGTAGCTTAGCTTCATGTTTCCCGCAAATCTCTTAACTTCGTCTTTGGTGGTTGGCATTGAGGGGTCTCTGTGGATGTCAGTGTTTCCTATGAACCATGGTCCTCCATTTTAAAACGTTTGGCTTTTCTTAATATTATTATTTTTGGCACAACCCTAAAGCTGAATACCATACAGCCATGTATGCTTAATGATTTAATTATACACCGTCAATTCGTTAGATAATGACAGCTTAGAGTATCTTCCGATAACCTTTTGAGTTGGCGGTATTTTAGGCTGAGCTCTTCTCTTTCTTCCTTCACGTGCTCTTTCCGCCATAGTTTTATGTTCAGAGTCTTCGCCTTCTTTGACTCTACAGTTCATTAAGGGCCGACTGCGGACTTTCATCTTACATGTCACATCCGAATTTGGAGTGAAATGTGGTCAGTGTATCGATTCTCCAGCAGCCTTAATCCCAGTCTCCTTGACAATGACGTCACAAGACCATGCCAGGGACCTCTAGCCACTACACCACAGGAGGTCGGAGTGTTCAGAGTCATTCCCAAATATTTTGCTTCATTTTCATATGGCACACTGGTTCCCTTTATTTTTAGAGATGGTGGGTGAGTCGTTCCTTTATTAGTTAAGTTGACATGAGTATAATTTAATACATTTCCAGTTTTTTGTCCCCTCATAGATAGCATTGCTAGACTTTAGCAGTAATTTCTTGGATGTTACCTGATTCTGATTGTGTGCCGTTGCTGTATCGTCGGCAGGGATGGTAATTTTCATATTTCTAAATTGGCTCGGTACACAAAATATAAATTCAATACATGACTCATTATTATTGTGACTTCATTGCGCATTCTTGAAACTTTGAAATTTAATTCTTCTAGTCGAAAAAAATTCGGTTACAGCAACATAATTTTTGCGATTTTTCCTGGGCGTTGTTTTCCTTCATTGCGGCAGCAACACGAAATTTTAACTATAATAACTACAACATACCAAGTTTTTCTTTATGTATATATATAGGTCTATGTATGTGTATTTTTCAATTTTTGTAGAATGAAGAGGTTCTGAAAGTGGAGGGGGGGGGGCGGAGGACGAAACATTTTAATTCAAATGAAATTCTTCTATTTCCGACTTTTTAAATTTTATTAATTAATATTAAACCAGATTATCTTAATTATGTCAATTATAAAATAAAAACTTTTAAATGTTAAGAATATATTTTTTTGTATTTAATAAATTTCGACTTAAATTTAAAAGATTTTCAGAGTCCGAAATAAATCATTTAATGAATGACGTATTTTTTGGGTAATATCATATTCATTTAATAAATTCTTTTAAAACATTTGTTATTACTAATAGATGATAGGATACAACACACAGGCGTATACACAGTTTAAAATTTACATTCAACCATGAGCTCTTAATTTCGGTGTATCCGTGGATTTGGTGACTATTTTAAGCAGTGGCACAAAAGTCGTATCGCCGATTCTTATGGAAGAAGAAATGAAATTACTCAACTTAACTTTCTCTGGTACTGGCTCCCAATATTGATGACCGTTTTGCTCCTTTTCCCAAGATCTCAACCGCCACGTTCCACCCTCCGCTCCTCCCTTACCTCCCCAAATTTCTTTGTGCCACAGGTAGACGGCAGAAAAACTTCACAATACCACGCACGTCCACCCGAAATATTGCAATTCGCTCATTACACTATTATGTTATGAGAAAGCCGCGGATATTAAAATTTTGGAATAGTGAAAGACTCACACGGCGATGACCCCGGGCGCGTCGCCGAAGAAGTCTTTGCGGAGGACGTGCTTGTAGTAGTCGAGGGACGGCATGGAGGGTCTGTGAGGAAGGGCGTCCTCCAGTCTGAAGACCCGCTCCACGAGGTCCGCGTCGAAGAGGAACAGCATGTCCGGGCGACCCAGCAACCCCGACAACCGCACCACGGACCCGAAGCGCTCGTGCAGGCCGCGACAAACCTCGTCCATGCGCTCTATGCAGTAGTCACCTGGTGGCAGAGGGAAGAACATCAGACTTGACAGTTACGATTCTCTTCCAGAGTCAGGTAGCAATAGAAGGGTTAACTAGAGAGCGTTCTTCTGAGCTACAAGCTGTATAAGGGAAGTACTATTCAAATCAAAGGAAGTAGAATTGATTCACGTAGGAGCACATAGTTAATTTGGAAGAAAGACAAGAATGGAAAAATGTCGACCGGTCCATGGACTCGAATCACGGACCTTCCGTTTTCCGGGCGGGAACTCTACCACTGAGCTAATCCGAGTCGGCGTCCAAGGACCGAGCCTGGCTTGGGTTTACAGTAATGGAGGGATGATGAATCGGTCCTTGGACGCCGACTCGGATTAGCTCAGTGGTAGAGTGCCCGCCCGGAAAACGGGAGTCCCTGGTCCGGTCGAAATATTTCCATTCTTGTCTTTCTTCCAATTGATCTATGGAAGTACTATATACAACATGTGGCAAATGATAATTACAATGGGAATAATAAGAAGTTTGGCTTTGCTCTTTGCATAAATTGGGCTATATTTTCTGATATAGACGATACACTGCAATTCGCACGCAACTTTCAAAATGCACGTCACTTAGCCTCGATCGGCTGTCGTTTTTAATTTGGTTTCAGAGCGGAAAATAATTACCCTCAAACGTAAGTACTTCCAAAGAAAAATGCCATGATTTGAATTGCAAGTGAGGCTAGCTGTGTAAAATTTCTAAAATCGTACTGACCTACGACGGGAGCGAATCTCCACGTGTTGCCGAGCAGAGGCAGCGGCGTTGGTCCCGGGATTTCCTGGTAGGGCCTGGCGTTGGTCCAGTCCTCAGAAGGCGTCACGACGCCGACGTCGATTGGTATCGTCACCGTCGAAGACTTGGCCCGCATGGCCGACGCCAACGGACGCCACGCGTTGCGGCTCGCGCCCATGGCTTCAGCTTCTGAAACACAGAGACCGTTGCAATAAACAACTAGGAAGTATGGTGAACACACTAATTTAATCTCCATTTGAATAAATATTTGATTTGTATTGTAAATAAATAAAATATAGTTTCTGTGCATGCATATATATCAAGTTATGGCTCCGTAGTTAGAGATAGTCAAACCATCAAGACAGGATTGTTAGCGGTGGTGTTTGAGACACGCCGACAGAAAAGCTACATTGTTTTATGCCGCGAATTAGAGAACAGTCGACACCCAAGCATGGTGGCGTAAGTTTGTAGTTGGTTCGCGGCAGCACACGGCTGTAAGAGGAGGTGTCAGGTCTCGAACAAGCTACCGGAACGTCACATTGACTTATATTTGATAGTCCACGGCGAGACACGGTGGAGTTAGCGGCGTAATGAGGCCGCAGAATTTTCAGCACTGTCTGTTTCAATTTAATTAGTTAAACTTTCATTTAAAAAAATTAATAAAAGAGGAATTGCTGCATTCATGTGTAACTTATCAACGAATTTGGTTCACAAACTCCAGTACTTTACGGACGTCACGATTAACAACAGCCATGCGCTAAGCGAAATTCCAGCGCAATACAACTTTTTCAGGCAGGAAAGCAGTATTGAAATTATCTTATAGACTTTTGGAAAATGAGTCAGAGACATTGGCAAGTAGAAGGAAACGGATTATTCTTAGTGCGTTATTCAGGGAACTCGATAACGGACACGGCCTGAAGAAATGTGAACAATTTTCTTTTACCTCCGACTTACTTAAATGATATCATTAGAGCAAGATTAGACAGAGGAAACAGGGAACTGAAATAGTAAAATTTTCATTTCTAAATATAACCATTCGGGAATGGAATAGTCTACCTGCAAACATGTTAGCTACAGACATATCCACTGAATATAAAACAATTAAAAATGAAATAATAGGGATTCATTGAAAAATAATTGTATTTTTATTAATAAAATTGAATAAAGTGAATAGCAAAATAAAATTTTATTTTAAAACAAATGTTCAAGTCATTGAAGTGAAGGGAAAAGAAAACAAGTGCAGAGAACAGCAAGACGCTATTTATAGTTCATATTTTTTAGTATTTCTAAATAATGGCGGGTTACATGTTGAAATGGGATAAAACAAGATGTATGTGAAGTATTAACGAAATTCTTTTCTTATTTGAAAGACCCATGAATGCCATTTGAAAAAAAATCCATTTCAACATCGACCCGCCCTTATTATAGTTTACTCGATGTAATGGAGAGATTTGTTTTGTTTTTCTGTTCCTCTTATATATTTTTGTAGTTTATAACATTTATTTTATATACCTTAAACATTGCCACCGGACCTTTGCCCAATACTCTAAGTAAATCTATCTATTTTACCATTACAGTTAAGACACTGGAAGCCATTGTCTTCTTATTTGGCGGCATGCGAAAACCCAAGTTTGGAAATTATTTATCTTTGACAAGCAAGCAAAACGTCCATATATGAAGGCGCGTCCCCTTCGTTTATTTTATTTGGCCTTTAGAAACTTTCTACTAACCGAGAAAGGTTACAACGTTTAAAAGATAAACACAGCAGACCGAATGCCATGAACAGACCAAACTCTATGGCAGCTGACTCTTCAAAACAAAATCAGCCGTTCAGATATATATAACCATAAAAGACTTTCAAATTCTCCCCAATTAAAAATGTTTGCGGCCAATAATCGGCCTGAAGGTGAAGAAGTGTTCTTATTCAGATTGTCCAATGACGAAACAGACAAGAATGAATTTATTGTTCCTTCAAATAAGTTTAACTCGGTGGTCTTACAAAGAATAAGAAATAAGAAAGGTGCGTATAAAATATTAATAACTAAGAAATCTCATGAGTCCCTGAAAAATAAAATTAATTTATAGACTTCGATTAATTAGTTTAATGTCACCGGAGTTACGCGTGCACTTCCTTTTACTCCTGGGAAATTTTCACAAGAAATGTCTCAAAAACATTGGCACTATTGTTAAAGTCATTTTTAGTTCGGTTTAAAAGCGTCTTTGTCCTATTTTACAATTACGATTCCCTCTATTTTACTAATTATCTTCTCCTAACCTAGATGCAATATCCTCCTAGAGCAATGGACCTCTGTAAACCTTAAAACGAACGCTGAGACTTAAATTTTGCCGTCGTCTTTCTAAAATTTCCCAACCTGATTCTTGAACTTTCTCACTTGCTTGGCACGAGCGTCAATGTTGCTCCATCAAAAACTTCGTGATTATTGAAATACTCGAAGACGTTGATAGGGTTACAACAAGAACGATCACACCATCCAACTTTTTCTAATCTTTATAATGATCCCGTATGCCTAAGCCACTTTTAAACTCGTCACTTAATTTGTGAATATCATATAAAATTGGAAAGAGTTGAATCTCATCAGTCGGTTGAAAGTCAGCTCCCATGCACTGATCACCCAATAAAAAATTAAATAGTATTTTATATTCTCGTTTTGGATCTTGAATTGGTTCTTCTAAACCATCATTTGAATAATTGCGATGGCGTGGGGCAATCAATTTTTTTTTTCACTACGTCGATTTCCCTGGCCAAATTTTCGGTTTCTTAATGAGCTTGAAGTTCGTTGACAATTGAATATTTGATAAAGATATTATCGGTCATTCGATATCCTATAAAATCTCAAACGATATTTCTGATTGTAGTTATTAAAAAAATAATGCGTTATTTATAAAAAAAATCAAAACCTCATATCTGATCAATTTGATTCAAAGTTTTATTCCAAATGACGATCTAGGAAAGCTTTAATTGTTTTATTTTTGTCAATAGATCGCATGCTTCATATGTATTTCGGCATTCTGATAAATATTTACTGAAACTTCGGTAACATTTCCTATTTGAAATCTATACGACTTTCCCAACGACTGTCGATCGAATTTTTACTTTCCTCCTCAGGCGATTTTGCGTATCCTAAATTTGGCCGCCGTAGGTAGGCCAGCTCTTCATTGGTACTAACATAACATATGTCATATTCCGTGGATCCGTCAACGAAGCAATGCTTCCAGCAAATAGTTTCACATGAATTTATTACATTATTAATATATCTAGTTGTACATCAATAATTACATAGTTCTACCAGTTCCTTTACAGAATGGAAGGAGTGGCTTAGTAAAGGAGTGGCTAGTTCAATTTTAAATTTGTTATGTTCATTCGGAGCTGTTTAATGAGTGGGGAAAGTTTGTTGTGACTTACAGAGTACAGATTTATTTGTTATTGAGAGTCTCTTACATGCTATATTAACTGAAATTACACAGTCCATCAACGATGAACACGATCAGGGGCTAGTGTGAATATATTTTAATAAATATATATATATATATAAATTTAAAAGCATAATTGCTACATTTGCTTATTTGAACAGACAATAAAAGTCAAATAGATATTAATTATATTGTATTGTTCTGCCGTAATTTTCCACGAGTCCAAAAATATTTATTTCAAATCAGTGATCTCATATCTAAGTCAATCAGGTAACAAGAACGTAATACCCGACCACTGTAAGTATTATTTGTGAGCTTTACACGTCACAGTGACATCACGGAACGCGTTCAAGTGTTTTTTTTAATAATCACGCGTATAATTTTCGTGTAAATTTTTTTCCCTCTTGGATAAGCGAGGTTATGTGTGTTACATGTGTTTGTGTGTGTGTATCTTTTGCTTCTGGACAAGTTTGGAGAAAGTATCGTAGTGCCCGGCCTTGACAGTGACTTACGTAACCTCTATCGAACCCGACTCATGTCATGAACAGGACACTTCTCGTTCACCAACGAAACTGTCTTCACCAAAACTCCCTCAATTGCATTTATTTTATCCAATCTTATCTTATTAGAGATTTATCAATGGCCCAGTCCCCATAATGGATGACTCTTTATCCATCGCTAGGCCTGTCTTCTCTGCATACTATTCTCCTGCCCCCTTTATCTACGAGCGTAATTCAAAAAAGTAAAATCAGCGGTTTTTTAATTTTTCACAGTTTCAAATAAAATTTAGTGGTGTTAATTGTCAACATTATGGTCATACAGTTCAGTTAGCTTTCCGATACCCTAATTAAGCAGGATTTAAGCCTCTTTGGACACAAGACTTTTACGCATAATGAATGCGACTTCGGTTATTCTAAACTCATCAGTAGTAGATGTGGCTGGACGTCTTGCTCTTTCCTCGCCCTTCACGCTTCTACAGCCGTTTTATTGTGATGAAAGCCTTCTGTGGATTTCACCTGCGAGAGTATTAACCTACAAATTGTAATACATTGGAGTGGATTTCTGAGCTAATTTTGTGTTATTTATCAGCAATTAAATATGATTAGTACGTATTCAATTTTGAATTTAGATCGGTGGGTTACACTGCATGTTGATTGCCCGTATCAAAAACCTATGTAAGCACTACGGGGTCGACAAGTCAAGCTCCAGGAGAAAACGACATGGTTCTGGCCGTGAAATCAGGCATACCGAAGAAATTAATACTGTAATTGAGAGAGGACACTCAGGTCTGGGACGTCGTGGACTACGCGGTCTGCCATCTGTAAAATTTTTCATTATTTGACTCATTAGTCACAATTTTCATCGCAGGTTCCGAAAGGAACATTCACTGCAAATATTTAAGAAACGTGGAACTTTGGTTGGTGCGTAGATTTGACGATCCGGTGGCATAGGTTCTCCTGAGCAATTTCCAGGAGACAAACTGAAGTCGATTACTTGTGTACGTGGACTACAAACTGTAAGTATGAACTTACACGTCATACATTCACATACTTGTGAAGTAGATCATACATAGTTTTTCAATAAATTCAACTCTTGGTTGTCTGTAGTAATAGTCTGCCCACATTACTTGCGTAGGGAGAAATTATACTCCAGCCCGACAATGAACATTTACGTCTCTTGTAGTCTATTAAATAGGTTTCTTTGTATGTGTTACGGTATTCAATACAATTTCCCGCATGCCGAGGCCACTAGGGATCTAGTGTCTGTTTAAAATTAAATTTTTTACTAACTTTAGATTCATTAAATGAAAATTTATTTCTTCCGCTACCATTTTTCGTATTCATTGTGACATTGAAGAATTTTCCTGACTACGTTTGATTAACGAGAGCTTGAAAAAGTTGAAATAACTGCTGTGTCTTTAAATATTAATGTTTTTCCAAATAAAAAATATATATAAGTTTCACAAACAAAATTTCATATAATAAAAATGGTTTATTATAAAACTATTATTTCAAAAGTTAACAGTGATTATAAGCTTCACTACGTCCACAAATTTCTCATTCGTCGTGTTGAGGTTTTCATCATCCGTTGCCCAACTTTATCGATGTCGATGCATGCGCGTTTATGTGAATAATAAGAGGATCCTACTTATTTATTTCTGTGCGTTGTTATGAGCATAAATCCAATCAGAAATATTTCTTACCGTGATTTTGTCACATGCACCTGTAAGATATCTCTGATGCGTGCCCACTTCTTCTTTTCCCTCTTCTCGTCAATTGATTTCATTTTTTTTTCTGTAGCACGTCAGTTTGCTTCTTTACTTAGCGGGGTCGCGAAAATAGTATATAAAAAAGGGGGACACTTTCTATCCTTTGTGCGTGACGAACCAGCATTGAGAGGAGCCACATTTTCGGCTCCGTGGGCGAGAAAGTCTCGTGATGGTCTCATCAGCCAGGCGTTCACTTCGCATTCAAAAACCGTCAGCTCCGAGAAATTTCCCGATTTACAATCTTAATTATATATTAACTTGACCACCAATCTAACAAAAGAAAGGATTTTGGTAGAAATAAGAATTTAAACTGAGAATATGACGAAATAATTGCAAAGAAGTTAAAGTATAACATCAGTGACAACATAGAGATATACGTTCAGTCTTATTATTATGAGAAGACTGCAGGAAACCAGAGAGAAATTACATTGTAATTACTAATAGAAGATAAATAAATGACAGACCGACATTCTGAAGTAAGCAACTGTGTATGGTCTTCATGGTTTTATAAGCACCGCAAGGTTTGGTCACGTTCCTCCAGCACCAGAAAATCTTACTTACCTACTCTTATTACACACAAATATATATGAATGGCAGACAAGAACAAAATAAATCCTGTATTTTCGCACCAGGGTTTTCAGACAAATCAAGAAAAAAATTGAGTCCTACATTTTTATATAATTTAACTTATTCATCTTCAAAATACAGCTCGTGGTCTCTATCTTCTGTATAAAATAATTTTTCAAACATCGACAAGTAAAAGTGTGTGTCAGATAATCTATGTCCAGAAAGAACCTTTTTAGATTTGAAAATAACCGCTTGGAGACAAATATGGCGAATATAAATTGATATGCAATATTAACAAAAATGGCTATGTTTTAAAATTCATTTGCCAGTTAACTACAAACTTTATATCAACAAATTTCTTTCGCGTCCGCGACACAGTGAGATCAACCCCGATGCAGCCAGCGAGGATCAGCATCAGGCACCTCCAAAGCAGACCGAAGAATACCAGAGCAAAAGGCCGGCAAACAATGCAGCTGCATTCCTCGCGGGTATCGTTAATTTTGATTTTATAGATTTGACATTGCCAGATCTATTTGCCATAAATTACGTGACTTCCTTTTCGTTCACCCCACAGGTGACCCTGATTTTTAATGAGTCTTAATATAAATTTATTATTGCTAACATTTTTCATTTGTATATCGTTGAATGCTATTCTCTTGTTTCAATTTTATTGTTATTAAATTCAGAATTATAAATCTAATATTTTCTCTTTCGAACCCTTCATAAATTAATCCTTTTATGACTTGTAATTTAAATTGTCACCCAACTGTAGAGCTTAATATTAACACTATTAATAATTAGTAAAATTAACCTCCCATCTCCACTATTGAACAGACGAACCGGAAAGTAGTTATAAATTTTATTATTCATTTCTTGTTGAACAAAGGTAAGTTTTTATATTTCAAAGGTGGAATTAACGTAATTAAGAAAGCAAAGCCGCAGATACAGCAGAAGTGAGACGTGGCCTAGTTGTTCGGCCACGCGATCTCGTTCTCCTTGGTTCCGTAGAGTGACTTGTCCTGTTCAGTACGATAGCCCAGCCGAGTGCAGTGTTCTCGATTTCTTCTCTACAGGCCTTCACCATTTGCTTCCTCCCTAATTACTTTTCCTTCTCCCTTACAAAAACTCTATTCCCGTCTGAAATATAAGTCTCCCTTTTCACTGTACTACCTATATTATTATAGTGAACTACAAGATTCGCAAGCTAGCTATTTATTTCATTTGCTTAGCCCGATTGCTTAGGAAATCTCGGTGGCAGCCATACTTAAATGCATCAGCGTAACTGTGATTTTAAATAAAAATATCGAGAGAGATCGGGGAATAGATTGAAGTAGAATACAGGGAATTTCTAAAGGTGTCTGGTGTTTTTGTCGCCTCTATTTGCGAAAAGGAGATAATTTAGAGTTATTTTAAGGTACTGAAGTTAAGTCAACAGCAGGAGTGATAGTAAGCCGGAACACACCGCAATAACGTCGCAGTAAAAGATTCGGAGAAAGAACTCTGTTCCGGTTTAAAATCATCAGCAAGAATGAAAAATATTATTTTTTTCTTAATCATTGACACAAACATAAATACATACTGATTGCTCACTTGTCCGTCCAACAATGGGTGGTGGGAGTTAGTGGAAACTTATGGAAACTATTATAATTATGTTTTTTATGATTAAATATGGGATTTTATGTTATTTTTATATTTTTAAGATAATGTATAATATAAAAGGAAATTATGATTATGAATCTTTTTTTTGTGTGCACTCAACTAAATGCGTTCCGGTAAGACATTTTTTATACTTTCACCCCTGGGTAACAGTAGATATACTGATTCTTAAATTGTGCTGTGTGAGTCATCACGCTGGTTATCATGGACTTCACATTATAGATAGAGCACGGGCCCCAAAAGTAAAGGGTAAATATTTTGACTGTCGGGAGTTTAATCACGTGATGACAAAGAAATTATACCTCGGGGAAGTGCTGTTCGTTACACACGTCATCGTATTCGATCTGCAAGCAACATGACTGGTCGTTGGTTGGAACGAGAAAGCGTTTTAGGACGCAAAAAGATATCACCTAGCAAAAATTATAAATGCTTATTTTTCGGTCATTGTGGCTGTTCTTCATTCCTTTCCATGTTACATTATCCTTATTATATGTCTATATTTTTATTTATGCAAGAATTCTGTGATTCAGTGGTCAGCGTCAGCGCCATGCATTACAGAGGGCACGTCATTGTCCAGAAAACTGGGGGTTCACACTGAAGGCGAATCACTACGCTGACCACGTGCCACTCCCAAAATCAGGAAAGTGTCGTGAAAGATGACAGTCTGGCTGTTGCGTATTTTTTGTATGTGTGTCTAGAATAAACCGGGTGCCACGCTCCAGCCTCTGACGGTATTTAGAGTTTACGTCGCGTCACCAACCGCGTGGGAATCATGAGACGGGAAAGCACGACATCTCTCTCGCGTTTTCAGCACACTTCGCGCGTTCGTGAGAATAATAAATTGTGCGAGTATATGGGAAACGTCCGGACGTAATCACAAACGGAGAAATTCTCGGAGGGGAAATTAGAAAGTGCTGACTGACTCCGGGCATGTTATTAGAGTAATGTGCGAGGTCAGCGCGAAACAGTCTCTGGAGACGAGAAGAGGATCAACTCACCGACGCAATGGGGAAAAAGAGGGAAATCATCCTTCCTATTACTTTCATGTTAGGTTTCAATAGATTCCTACTCAAGAGCAAGCACACGAGAAGATGTGAACGGATGTGACGTAGTAATAAATGTGAGATGGCACTAGTGCGGACGAGTGCTAATACGCTCCGCAAATAAGTCCGGATTCCAGGCCGTGAATGACTGGCACACATTTCTCCAGAGACCATCGCTCGACCACTTACTGCAGCTCTCGTTATTATTATTACACAGTACGAACTTAATCTTCCAGACAGATTTTAGTTTGAGGAACAATTACACAATTGCACCTTTGCGTTTAAACATATACTGGAAAGCAAAACAAAGATTTAAAAACTCATTTATGGGGATTCCTAAGATCCTATATTGTCAATGTTAAAATACACCGATTAATTATTACCTTATTATATAAGTGCGGAATAAGAAAAATTGTGAGGATTTTTACTTACGCATAAAAAACCTATTAAAATTTTCCATAATAAAGGTAAATAAATTAATAATTCAAATTATAATTAGTGGAAGTGAAAGGGACAATTATTATTTAACAATTTTTATAAAATTATGGAAAAAGAAAAATCACTGTATAAAGTATAAAACATCAGTTTATTCTATTACTTTCTTAATCTAGTATAAATATAACTTAAAACAACGAATTTAGATTTTTGATGAATTTTTAAAAGAAACTTACAAATTTCCCGTTTTGCCCCGGAGATGTTTTGTATATATTAGTGCAAGGAAATTTAATTTAATTTAAAACTAAACTTTTAGTGTTTTCTTTGTTATACTTATTTAGCGCGAGGTTTATAACAGTCTTTGCCCTCTTTTTCGTTTCATTTCTTTCTTAATCTCTTCTTTTTGGGTACAACATCCTATAACTCATTCTTATAAGGTGAATCTGCCAATTTGTATCCTTTTCCCCCCCTCACAATAGCCTCAGTTTAAAGCTTTTCACCAAGCCTAGTTTACGAATATATAACGTTAAAGTGTTAAAAGCGAGGATTTTTGTGAATTATCTTCTGTCAAAATGCTACAAAAATTATGTAAGTCGACAAAACAAGGATTCATTCACAATTTGCAGTCAGAACTTGGTCAAGATGGCTGCCAGGACTTCTTTTATCAGATACAATGATCCTCTTCTATTTATTAACCTATCCAGTAAAACAAAATAGGGTATCCCGTTCTATCCCTCTATAACGTTTCGCCCTGACTTCCCTGAATGGACTGCAGAGCCAAGGAAGAAGAATTAAATATACACACGAGATGAAGTTACTGTACGTAAGACACTAAATGGGACTTTGACAAGATATGAATGTTATATAGCAATAAACATCATTTAGATGTGATGATCTCAAAGAAGACACTAAATGGGACTTTGACAAGATATGAATGTTATATAGCAATAAACATCATTTAGATGTGATGATCTCAAAGAAGACAGCAACGTGGCCGTAGAAAAGATCGTGTCACTAACACAGTTACGAATGAACCATTCCTTTATTCTATATCATTCCATTTCGGTCTGTTTTACAAACGTGTACAATTTTTTCAACGATTTCCTTATAAGTATTTCGGTTGTTTCCACAGTAAACAATCATTTTTACAAATATCTTTGAAGAATTGGAAAGATGAATCTTTGACACCACATATATCATCGATGGTGATAAAATTACTAATAGCTGTTCCTACTGGAAGATATTTAAACTCGATCTGCAAATTTCCTTTCCCTTTTTGCTCCGCCCTTATATTCTTCCTTCTTTCTCCCTACAATTGCAATTGGACTCTTCTTCCACGACCTGAAGCTCTGTTCAAGTGGCCGTCCTTCGGTGATGTCGTGCAATCAACAGTAATTCTTGATTATTCCTCAGGATGTGTCCGATCCAGTTTGTCAAATTATTATTATTGAAGAGAGAAAAATAAAACTTTTGAACGGTCACAGTTGTTTAAAAAAAATTAATTTATTACATCGGTAGCTTCCGGAAGATTTAACTGCCATATTCATCTTATTACACTTAAAACAATTCTACTTTAACAGCATTATCAGTACAGTGTACTTTGTAAAATTTAAAATGTTTGTGTTCTCAACACGTCGTCTGGTCAAAAAGTAGAATTGTTTTCAGGATGAATATGGGAGTTTAATTTGCCGAACGCTACCGTTGTAATAAATAATTTTTTAAAAAACTGTGACCGTCAAAGGGTCTTTTATCATCTCTTCAATGTCAACACTCAACGTTAAACAACCCTATTCAATCAAAATATTATTTTATTATAGTATTCATCTTCACTGTTTGAATGGCGATTCTTTTGCAGAGTATAACATGTAAAGCGCGCCATATTTCTTGTCATAATATTATATATATACTTATATTCGTAAAATTATTAATGTTTAAGGATGACGCTAAGACCCACATTTCTTGGTTTATTGAATTTTCGAGTATACTTACTAAATTTATTTTGTTGTGACTGACGATTAAAACCTCGCTCAGCGAGTGAAAGAAGTAACCTTTCATGCCAAAATTTTTTATTATTATTGTTACGCAATATTTTCATTTTATGTTGACCGGCAATGCGCAAGGATTGCGAGAATATTTCCTATATCCAACGCATTTGGTATATTACAAAATCTAAATTCGGAAAACAGTTAAGAATAACTTAAGAATACTGGCATTTTTATAGTTGTCGACATTTAGAGCGAAGTCGGAGCCGTTTATATTTGTTTGGTTATTCGTAGAATATTTCTCCGCGTCAGGACCGTGCTATGACACCGGCGCCATAATCAGTGATAATACAGTTCTCACCGTTTATATTAAATTATTATTTTACAGTACTTCAAAAGAAAAAGAATATCAGTACCGAAGGGTACTTTAAAGATAAAAACACTTAAGGGGGTGACATTTTGAAGACTCGTCTTACTGAAAAAATCTTGCGCAAGATCCTAGGAAATAATATTTGCAAAAATTGTACACATTTGATTCGAATGTTTCACAAAATGTTGGAGTAGTTTTTGATTAAACTTTGTTACTTACCGAAATTCAACCATTGTTCTCCAGTTTATTTTCTTTCTTTTTTGGTATTACTGCAGTTGATACTGAAGCATAAAATGGAGCCTGAAATGTTTGTCAGCGTACTATGGTGATTTCATTTAACACACATATTTAACGAAAGATTAGCATAGGTATAAATCAAGGCTGTTTTAATTAGTCTGAGTAAACATTTGGTCATCTGAATTCGCATGACTCAAATGATCGAACCTGGACTAAGTACACTATATTTGAAGTTGTATAGATATCTTTTTTTTTTAATTAGACCTTCATATATAGTCTCTGAGGGCGCTTATTTCGAAACTAAGAATAACGTTGGCAGTTGACCCAGGATATATTTTTAGTGATAAATTACGATTTTAAGCGTTTATCTTGTAAATGAATTTCGCGCGAAACACGCACAGACACATTTATTACAGCATCGACGCTTGCTACACAAATGTGAATATTGTCGGCCTCTGCCGCGTTATTGTCTTAACAATTGAGTTCCCGTTACGACAGTCGGAATTTTATGTTTTCCGCGATCTTCGGGATCGAGTCTAGTCTGGTACTCACCACGGTGTAGCGATGTGCAGGCAGCGCTCCCGCAGACGTTGGTTGCTCTCTCCGTCTCGCGTCTTGAGGAAGAAAGTGGCCTGCAGGAGATCCCCCTCCAGGTTGCGGCGATAGGAAGGGCCTGTCCTCACCAATATATTACAAGAACACTCACAGTAATTCCGTTTCGATGTGACTGCGCGCAATCATTTAGACGCTACAGTTACGAAAATACCACTCTTTAGACAGTTTATGGTATAAGTGGCATTCATTTTTATCTCAGGTAAAAACCTCCACTACAAGTTTGACGTTGTGTTGGTCATCCTCAAATTCTCATACATTCTCGTTTCACGCTGATACGCCCTAGAGAATGAAACCTTGTGGAGAATGAACATGGTGGGTTTGGAACATGTTTGTGCAAGTCATCACACACAAAACCACATGATGATTATGACTACTATGGCTACTTTGACCAACAGTTACTCTGCTTTAGTTTTCTGTTATATTCTGTTACATCTGTTGGACTACATTCAACATAGTACTCATGTTAATAACTGAAGCCTTTAGAAAGATGGTGACTTACCTGAGGTTCATAGATGGTAGACACCTTGTGAGGTTTAGACTCAGTCGTCGGCTAGCCGATCACTGGAAATGTCTTCCTAACTTTCTGATGAAGGGGGCGGTGCCTCCAAAAATTCAAGTACTCTAAATCTCACAAGGTGTCTACCATCTATGAACCTCAGGTAAGTCACCATCTTTCTATCTCTCTGTCCTTTCCCCATTAATTGTTTTAATAAACATGACAATGTCATTTCCTGACTCATATATATATATATATATATATATATATATAAATTTCTGGGTATGGTTTCACTCATTTACAGAAAGAAAATGATAAGAATTTTTTATACAAAAATTTAATATATATAACAAAGATTCTGTACAAATATGTATATACATTACACAATAACAGTCACCCTGGATTTCCTACTCGTACCACTTCTTCCTGTCAGTGATGGACATCAAATTTTTCTTGTATTTGTTAATCAGCTTGCTCAAGTTCTGATCATCGTCCCTGGTTTTCTTGACATTCTGTTTTTGCTGTAAACCAAAATAAGAGAGTAAGCCAATGTCACAACATTGTGATAAATGACCAATATAAGCAAAATTCTAGAATAGAACTAATGCACATCATAAATATGAAGCAAACAAGAAGCACATAAAAAAATAAGAATTTGGCCAAACATTCATCTGGACAGTTTTACCTGTGGTTGTCTGATAGCCTCTTTCATAACTTGTTTCTGTGCTGCAGTCTTCTTTCTTCGTCTCTCTTTCTTTCTGATCTGTTTGACATTCTGTGCATGTAAGTTGGCTTGCTTCTTCAAGTTGTAGCGAGTCCTTAGATTTCTGTTGCCAGGTTCTGCCACGACACCTGCAAACTGTTTTCCCTCACCACGGTCTTCATCGTTAACAGTACTCATAGCCTTTTCCTGGCTGATATCTGCCTTCACATGTTTGTTTCCTACATTTAAGTTAACACTTTCTTTGGCATTCCTTCTTTTCTTACTATTCCTCTTTCCATCTTTTTGTGTTTCTTCATTAGACACTTTGCCTGATTTTTGAGCCAATGGGTTCTTTATCCTACTCTTTTCCAGTCTGTTTTGTCTAGCTTTTAAAATGGCTTTGTTTTCTATGGAAAAGGACACAATTGGCCTCTGTAAATGAGGGTGAAAAAGTAATTATAGTAGCATGCTAAGAATCAACCAAAAGTTTCCTTATAATCATTAAAAATTGTCAAATAATATATATGGCACTTTTGAGATGAATGTTCATAGGAAGTAAACTGATTTTACTAACCTTAGCAGCAGAGAATATGGTAGGGTTGTTGTTGATTCTTCTCAGAGCCTGCAAAGCAGCCTCGTGTGTGGTAAATGAAACAAATCCATGCCCTTTAGACTTTCCCACACCATTTTCATCAACATTTCTAAGGTCTCTCATTATTCGAGCCTGAGAAAAGCAAATAAAAAGATTGTCAACCTCACAGCCCTCATTAATATTAATTACGTGTATTACCTTTTGAATTTTTTCCAATTAATTTAGAGTTATTCTATCATAGCACAATTTAAATAGTTAAATACGGCTACTCGTTTCTATTTTCATATTCATTGATGAAACCAATCCTTGGACACAGGGTCTGGCACCTGGGTCTTCTATATGAAATAATACTTACTACAGAGCTTTATTGAACCCAATTAAATGAATTCTAAGACAAAAATCTCATAGAATGTAGAATTCTAACAGCTATTTAAATTAATAAAATTAATTTTAAAAATGTGAAGGTTCTCCAATTATACTTTTTATTTGTGCTTAATAAATACTCAAGTAAAACAATATAAAAAATTGCTAAGACTGATAAATGCATTTTATTTCCAAAGACCCAGTTCAACATTGAATTCCAAACATTCCATAAACAATAACTTGTAAGACAATTACAACATTTCTAATGCAGTAACTTGTAATTCCATAGTTACCATACATAAGAAAACCAGGAAAATTTCACTCTCATTAGCTATCCCAGTTGATATTGTAATCTAAGTTAAACTCTTCATTGTTGTCAGCAGTAAATGTACACAAAAATAGTACCTCCTTAATTATTGCACCTTGTCCAGCTTCTTTTTGGAAGAGTTTTCTCAACTTTGTATCATCCCACAATTCAGGCACATTGTGTACAACAAGCCTATATCGAGAAACAAACATATTCAAGTTCCGTAACATCTGGCTCTTCCACTGTTCCAGCTGCAAGCGTCTCGACATGTCGGCAACAGACACACCAACTGAAGCAGGACTTCCAGCCATAATGACTGAAACATACAACATGGAATAATTAAGCTACTTAATTCACAGTTAAGCTTATGAAAATATTTTCTAGGTATTTTTTACAACCTTAACAAAAGGATAAAGAAACAGGCAGTAACAATACACTGCTTGAATGGCTGATGAGGCAATGAATATTCTATATCAACCACAATACACAGAGACAATATGAACAAAATTGAAGACAAACATTAAATTTCATTAATGAAATTACAATTGAACATCTTTAATCTGAAACATAAAATATCCAGGCTCATATTTTGTCCAATTTAATTTTAAGGGAATTGCTTTTTTAATGCACTGTTCTGTACAAACCTTTTTTTTCAACCTAATATATTAAAAGCACACTAACAGCCAGAGTATAAATACAATACTTTAAGATTTTGTTAAAACCTACTTTTTTATGATTGAACTGTATAGAGAACTTGTCAGTAAAATAATATCACTGGGTAGAAAGATTAGCAGGTAACTGTAACTGTCTGGGAAGCTATGTGTTACTACACTGTTAAACCTTTGTCTTCAATAAGTCTCCTCAACAACATTCATAATTAACATATTTCGTATAACATTACCTTATAGGAACTTTTAAATTTTATAGATTCAGTAGTCCAAATAATCAAATAACTGAACTTCAGATGATCTCAATTAGTTTGGATAATCAACATTCTACATCGTGTAAAATATTAACACGTTGAGTGTGGCAATAATAATATAATTCAAGTCACAGATTTATTAAATAAGAACAATCACCTACTGATCTTTATAACCAGTGTTAATATTTTACTGACAAGTTCTCCATACACTACAGTCACATTAAAGGTATCTGAAGCATCTCTTCTACAATAACAATGCTTTTTCAAGGTTGAATACCTCCTTCCTTTACCAGGTATAGGTTACGTGAGTCCTTCATTTTGTCCTCCCTTTTTCCTTTGCCCCTCTGCTGTATTTCTTCTTTGTTCAATGCCTTTTGCACATCCAATATTTGGCCACTTAAAGTCAACTCTGTCCCAGATTGCAAACATTCCTCTGCATTTTCCTTTTTCTGAAATTTAATAGAAATATATCTGTAAAGTTAATGTTACATATACTACTTCATACCGTTTTACTGATACATCACTATTATAGGCCAATATTTTACAAGATTCTGAACATTTAAGTTTTCAACAACATACAACATTAATGAAGACCCTGGCACATTCTACAATAGTGCATTCCAAATATACTGAGCCAGATTCAAGCAGGAAATCTGTAGATATCCAATATTGTACTCATCACCACATAGAAGAGTGTGTAAAACTTATATTACTGGTTGCCTTAATTTCTCATTATATGTGATCCAGAAAGTACATGGTAAACATATTCTACAAGAATTAATGGACATAAGAAAAGTTAACATACCTTGAACTTCACAAATCCTGTACCTCTAGAGTGCTCGGTTAAAGGATCAATGCACACTAAAGCGTAAAACACAGGACCAAATTTCTCCATACACAATTTCAGATCCTCGTTTGTGGCAGAGAAAGGAATGTTCCTCACAAACACAGTGCACCCTTCCTTCACATCATTGGATATTACTCTGGGTTTCTTACTTAGTGGTTTACAGTCTTCGTCAGCACTTTCTTCACCTACATCAGACCTGTGGCACGTTAAACTGGTAAATACCACCTTTCACTAAAAACATCACAGAAAATAAGAGACTACAACACTTACAAATCATCATCATCATCATCTAACTCATCAGAATCTTCTGATTTGAAATTGTCTTGAAAGACAGTGTCGTCTGCTACCTCATCAGAAAGTTCAGATTTGCTATCATCACATTTCTCTTCTTTAATATCATTGGGCTCTTCCTTCACAGCCTCTTCTTTCACAGGCTCTTCCTTTACTTTAGTTGCTTCTAAATATTTAGTCCGAGGAACAGCCCAATCAAGAATTACAGTCCTTCCTGTAAACAAGATATTTAATCTAACTGTAAATGGGAAATTTTAATCTTTTAAATTGTTTAATTTAGGACACTGGACAAAGGGATGGTTTCAGAAGGGTGGAAATGTGTCATAGAAACACTGACATATAAGATCCTTCAATACTTGAATAAATCCAGCAATATTTTAAAAAAAGAATTGAATTACAGACTGATAAAAAATGACATTTGTACCTGTGGTCAAAAGGCAAATAACTGAAATACTGCAGTGAAAAAATTGAAAAGTAAATACCAAATGGAAGAATTCAGGGAGGCTTATATTCATTTAATATCACATTTCTATAAAACAGTCACATTTTACTATTCTACCATGCACTTTACAATACTCTGAAGATTCTATTAAAATTTTAGCCAGCAATTAAAAAATAATAATTCCGGTAAAACCACATGTATTAATTTATACAATTACAAATACATAATATCGCAAACTGTATTAAGATAAAGTTTATTATATAAATTATTGATATCGTTTTTTACAAAATATATTATTGATAAAAATTGAATTATTTTTATTTTTTAAATATTTTTTAACTTTTCAATTGTTGTAAGATAATCTCATTTTATTCGTTCAAAATTTGACATGTGCATTGACGTAATTAATGGAGCAAGAATTTATAAAAAGAATATTAATAACTTTATTAAAATTTTCAATATGATGTGACAACTTGATAGCCTTTCTTTGAAAATTGGGATATTAGACCTGTAATTAAGAACTCTTCCAGCATGTTAATTTTTTATACTAATTGGTAATAATTTAATCTTAACATCTTTAAAATGAATAGGGTGCTTAAGTTCTATTTAATTGGTAAAATTTAAATTTTGTTGAAAATTATTGAAAATTTGGATTGAATTATCTAATTTATTTTTTGGAATGATATAAAATATATCATCATTCTACACAGAAGAGAGTAAAACACGCCTTGCAGACAGACGCAACACATCAATATAACGCTGTTACGTTGTAACCTGTTACCCAGTAATAGGTTCCGCTAAGCCGTTCTGTTAAATGTAACCTGTTAAATTTAACAGGTTCCGCTAAACCGTTCCGTTAAATGTATCCTGTTAAATTTAACAGGTTCCGCTCAACCTGTTATATTTAGTTCCACACTGGCCCGGTAGCCCCTACAGCGCTTCACTCTTCCAACATGGCGCTCCTGAAGTTCGATGTCTGCCAGCAGTGATGTAAACAATGGCGTTATGAGAATCAGCTGGGTGTT
Organism: Eucriotettix oculatus; assembly: GCA_034510155.1. Classification (NCBI taxonomy): domain Eukaryota; kingdom Metazoa; phylum Arthropoda; class Insecta; order Orthoptera; family Tetrigidae; genus Eucriotettix; species Eucriotettix oculatus. The sequence goes on along the minus strand of CM067378.1, from coordinate 91,216,746 downwards.
ACTAAAATAACATAGTATTTTCAGTAACAGGTTATTTCGGTAACAGTTATATTCTAGTAACAGGTTATTTATAAACTGTTACGTTATTTCGATCCCATCCCTATAAATAACATATCAGCCACAACTGTTGCTGTGTACAGTCCAAGGAGTAAAATTTTTCTCATTTTGTTTATTCCTTACATAATTTTATCGATTCAAAATGTAAGTCTGTATTATTTTAATAATTTGATACCAAACTGAACCATTTGTATTGTAACAAAATATTGTCAATTCAAAATTATAATTTTTTACATTATTATTCATTTGAAATTTATTTCAGTTGAAATTTCATTACTTGTCTGTATCTGAAGAAGTAAAAAAATTGGGATGAAATGTCTTAAATTAAAATAGATTTTGCTGTTGAATGGGCATAATTGTTTATTTACACAGAAAGTATTTTCATATTTCAAAGCAAATGCAAATACTAAAAAAATGTATTGGGTTGTTTGGCCATTTAATGTTGATTTTGAACAGGGAATATTGACTAGACTACATGTTGAGTAACAATCATTTTAAATCTTACAAAGTACGCTGTACTGATAATGTTGTTAATGTAGAATTGTTTCAAGTATTATAATATAAATATGCAGTTTAATCTGCTAAAAGATACCATTGCAATAAATTAATTTTTTTTCAAACTAACTCTCAAAGGGTTTTTTATTATTTCTTAACTAATGTATTAAAGTAGGTGCAAAAACTAAATATTTTAATATTTCTGTCATATACTTAAAGAAAAATGTAAACTTTATATCCAAAATTTAACATAGGCAATCAGAAATGTTTTTCACCCACATTAACTTCTTTAATGTATCCTTTTCGGTACTGGGAGAGTTTTTAACTCAAAGTACCAGGAATATTTTTCACACTCTTAGTGCAGTGTGATTATTGAGACTATCTTAAGGAGCTTTAATTAGTTACTGTACATGTAGAATTCTTGGCTCGGTTAAGGTACAATCAGGCAGTATCCTAATTAATTTGAAGCTAACACACAATCAGTATAGTTCATTATGTCCCCATTACAGATTAATGCCAATTAATTCACGTTCGGCCCATGAGATTGGTGTTTAATTCATTTTCTGGGCTCATATAAATAAATACCCAGCTAGTAAACAATTTGAACAAGGCAAACAGATTGTTTCTAACTCACCTAATAGTGGCTTCCCACTTGATCCATATATTGCCTTAGCTGCACTCTGGACTCTGGCAAACTGAAGAAATGCACATCCTACAAGTTTAGCATCAGGTTTCTTCAGTAGGTTAACCTCACAAATTTCTCCATATTGAGCAAAATGCTCCCTCAGTTTTTCTTCGGTGATCTGTAACACAATCCCACTAAGATCAAATCACTAGGACACATGCCACAAAAACTCTGGAGAAAATTGCAAGTTTGAAATTATGGCCAAGTATCCTGGCTGGGATCCTCAATCCTATTACGTATTTCACAAAATTATTTTCATGTTTGTTGTTAATAAAATTTCAATATCTAACCTCTTTAAAGATCCACCACAACAAAAACTATCTATAAAAGCTATTATAGAGTCATCAGTTTTCTAAAATATTAATTTAGCTATGCAATTACAGAGATTATAGGTAACTATTAATCTTGGTTGTAGAACACATTAATAAAATTAGGGAAAAATTTTATTTATTTATTCATTAACCAATTTTAATCAATTAAACATTTTTCTAAATAAACAAGTGTCTGACTATCAACGAAAAGATAAAAAAGTTCTAAGCTAACAACAACTTAGTCATACACCTACTCCCACCAAGCCCCTCCACAAGATCTGCCCCATCATGTCTCTTTCTACTATTCTGTGACATCACACAATTGCCCCATGAATTAATTTTAAAAAGCTCATTCCACCCACACACGAATTAAGTCAAAAAATATTATTTGCTATGCATTTCTTTTCGTGATATTGTAATATTACAAGTGCTCAAGTCGAGTAAGGCAAGGAGGGACAAGGCAACTGTACCAATCTAGTCCAGTTCCAACTTCTCTCTCAGCACAAAATCTACACAATCTCAAACTTCCATATGAAGCTCAAATATCAGTTGTTAAAATCAATCTAAATAAGTAGCTAAACCTTGGCCTCTAGTGAACCCATTAAATAAACTAGCATTGTGATTATTAACAAAATATGAAAATGCAACCAGTAAGAATTTGTCATGAGAATACTAACCTTAAATGGAAGATTCCTCACAATCACCCTGCCCCTTTTGGCAGCTTTCTTCTTATCTTTTCTTTTGCGCTTTTTAGATGCCTTGTTGCTTACTGCCACATCCTCAGTTTCATTTTTGATTTCAGGCTTAGTATCAATATCTACAACTTGATTCTCATCTGAAAACACACAAAAGAAGGTTTAGTTTGCTTCAAAAACTGCCACAGAAAATTACACTGTGGACTTGCCTTATAAATATTTTGGTATTTCTAGAAGCAATAAAAATAATACTGCCACTTTTATTTGTCACGTAAAATTTATATATTTCGAGAAAAGACAAAATGTGTTTAATCAATGTTCAGCTCCAAAGAATATGAAACTGATTAATAGATTATGATAGATTTTGATACTGGCAAATCAGATATGATCTCCCATACTTCTGCCCACTGGAAAACTAAATATCCTTTTTAAATTGTTTTTCTTAGCAAATTAATATTTAATAATGCCTTATCAAATTTTCACAAGAGAATAATGAAGAAATATTAATGTTATTATACTATGACTAGTGCTGAACCTACACAGAGACGATAAAAAAATGTGCAACAATTGTGCTTGACCATGCTGAAATGAAAACTCAATTAGCAAATTAACACAAACAAATGTGAAGAAAAAAAAGGGAGATCAAGTGAGTACACCTTCATTTTGACTGTCTGGAAGAAACAGGTTCTGTTTATTTCCTTGGGACTTCATTTTCTTCTTTTTGGCAACAGATGAAACACAGCTAATCTGCAATAAAAAACAAAATTCCAACTCATATTTTAAATATAATTTTATGGTTAAATACTTAAAATAGTTAGTCTTGATATTTTTGGGGGAGGGGGGATGTGAAGCTGTGCATTATGACTGGTGCAATGCATAGTTACAATGTGACAATAAGTTGAGAAACTTTCAATACATGAAGATAAAAATTTGAACGAACTGTATCAAACACCAAACCAAGTAAATTTTGGAACTAGACTCGCTTGGTACCGTCGCTCCTACCATTGCCCGCTTAACTTGAGCACAGACTTCTAGTAATGTAATATTGCAAAATAAATGCATGGCAAATATTTTTTTACTTAAATTCATGTGTTGGTGGAAAGAGCTTTTTCAGCCAAATACATGGGGCAATTGTGGGTGGAATCCACTTTTTCGGCCTAATACACAGGGTGATTGTGGTTGGAGTGAGCTTTTTAGAATTAATTCATGGGACATCCCGGAACAGTAGAGAGAGACAGACGTTGGGATGAAGCTTGCGGAGGGGTTGGGTGGGAGTACGACTGTACCAAAGGGATTTTTAGCCTAAATTCTAGAAGAGTAAGGTCAATGAAAGTCCTTAAAAGTTTTAAATATAAACCTATGTAAATTGAAAGTATAGGTTTATATTTAGAAATGGATTGTTAGAATATTTTGAATAAAAATAAGTAATGTAGGAAAAGAACATAAATAATGAGTAATGGCTAAGGTAAAAGGGAAAGTGGACAAATTTGGATACACCACTCCTGAGGTTAGTTTAACAAACTGAATAAAATCTACTATTTGACAGGCTGGTGTTAATGTTTTCACAAATTTGTACAAATTATGATCTGTAACTATATAAAAGAAAATCCTGATATGATATACAATGCTTTCTGTAGTAATACAGAATTCATTCTTTCAGAAAAAGATGTCTATAAACCACATTGCTGGCTTACAACTTAAGGAAGAAGAAAGTACCTCTCCAATATCTTCTTCATTTGGAACTGTCACATTGATCTCAACATTACTTTCAATACAGCCTTCTTCTGAATCATTCGTACAGACAGCCTTCTCAGAAGCCTGCTTTGCAATGTACTCAGACATGGGAACAGCCCAGTCAACATTAATTTTCCTTCCTGAAATAAAAAGGATGGTGCTGAAAGTTGCAATATGTTTCACAATTGTTTCCATTGTCAAAAAGTTAACAATAAAGGTCGAAGAGAATAAATTAAGGGTTCTCTGGTTTCAAGCGGGGTAATTTCCATAAACAGCATCCAGGCTGGAAGATGATGGAAGTGTTATTCATCGAAACATTCCTGTTTACAGAGGTTACCCGGTTGGAAACCAGAGAAACCTTTCTTTAAAAAGTTAACAGTTACATAACTCATGTTTCATATATTAGAGAATTATCATCAGCACTCACCCATCAGATCTGATCTGTTACAACTTTTGATAGCTTCTGCCGCATGCTCTTTGGTTGCAAACTGGACAAATCCACATCCAAGAGAGCTACCGTCTTCTCTCTTAAGAAGTTGAACTTCATTTATGTCACCAAATTTAACAAACAGTTTCTCCAGATCATCCTTAGTAGCCTGTCAATCATACATATAGTACACCAACTGATATTTTCATTGCAGTGAATAACCATTGTTAATAAATCAGGGGATGGGGATAGCACTCCACCAGTTCCCTATTAACTTAGTAAAGAAGTTAGACAATATTGTACAAGAAAAAGCTTACTGAAGAAACTAACGAAAATACTCACTTTGAATGGCAAATTCTTCACCACCAACCTGCCAGCTTTACACAGAGGTTTCCATTTATTCAAAGTCTTCCCTCTTGGTTTTTTAATTTTAGTTTTAACAGTTGTGGACTTATTCTTGTATTTAAGTTTCCCTTCTAAAAAATACACAAAACTATTGTTTCAAAATCTGTTTGTGTGGATAATATTATTATTATTACTGAAGTTTCATAAACCAAAATGCCAACATAATTAATTCTATAAATTTTAAGGTTAGAATTGACATCCTTTGCATAGTCGAAAATATTCTTCATATATGCAATCTTTAATACCTTTATATAAGTTCATTATTTAAATTACGCGCAATTTAAATATAACATTAAATTAAATGTGTGTGACAATGCATACAAGCAAAGTAAATAATATAAGACGGTTATGTAAATTAGTACGCAAAAATGATGTAGACTTACTGTGAGGCATTTCGAACAGTAAACATGTGCTCCTTCAACATAACCTATCATCAGTAAGAAAATAAAATGTATTTTCAGAAATTTAATTACAACAGCCAATAAAATAATTGTACTAAAATTATTCATTACATTTAAAGTTCGTTTAGCGTAACATTTATTATAATACATTACCCCATAAATAAAGAATGAATGGATTTAACAATTCTTTGAAGTTCTTTGATATACATCATTCAATACATAAAGCGAAATATTTCATAGCAATACTCATCGTCACTCAAATTAAAATATAAAATTAACTGTCATAAATCACTGAATGAATGTTTCAAATCAAATTAATAATACTTATTAAAAATAATACAAGTACCGTTTAGTAATAAAAATAAATGGTATTGCAAATAATTAAATAAGTTTACAAGATATTTCGGGATAATTTGCAAAATCTACGAAGCATTAAGAATACAAAAAAATTAAGAAAGTCATAATTATACCCAGTTTTAGATTACGTAAAGGGGCTTGATAATGAAAACTTGAACACAGTACTAAGGATTTTGAAGATGACAGTAATAAAATATCGAGAATGAAGAGTTAATCATCTACAGAAGGCAGACAGGACTAATTAAAATTAAAGGATAAGAAAATAAAGCAGACAAGGATGTAATCTCTCGCCTATGCTTTTTAACTTATGTATGGAACAAGTGATGAAGAAAGGTAAAAAGGGATATGGATTAGGAATCATGCTACAAAAAGAAGTTAAAACCATAAGGATTGCAAAATACGGTTGTAGTATTACGGGAATCAGAAGAAGACTTGGAAAACATAATACCTGGCATGAACGTGGATTAATAGGAAAACGAAGGTGATGGAGTGTAGTATGCGAAACAGTGGAATCACGAAGGGTGTTAGATTGGGAAGGGATAATTTGAAGGAAGTTAAGGAATTCTGATACATGGACAGCGAAATAACTAGTGACGGTAGAAGTATAGTAGACATGAAAATTATTACGACTAATATAATTATGAAATCAATAATAAAATTGTTCGTATGGAATTTTGCGTTATATGGGTGCGAATCCTGGGCGATAGAAGTTGCAGAATGGAAAGAATGGAAGCTTTCGAAATGTGGTTCTACAGAATAATACTGAAATCAGAAGGATGTATTGAGTAATTAAGGAGGAAGTTCTATGCAGAATAACAGAAGAGAGAACAATGAGCGCCTTGTAAAATTAGTATTAGGAAAGAAGGAGGACAAGAAATACGCTAAGCAAATTATGGAGGATGTGTGACAAGGTAGCTATGCGCGAATGCAAAGGTTTGCGCAAAATAGGTTAGCATGGAGTGTTGCATCAGACCAGGCTTAGGACTGAATGCCACAAGAACATGTTTCTAATCGGGAGGTTGATTTTATTAAATATTTAGCAGATGTGATGTAATAACTATTTCAGGTTTATTGTTGTGTGAATTGTTCTCTTTTAAAAATGTTTATCACAGTTTAGTTTTTCGATACAGAATATTTTAGTTGAATTAGAAACTACAGTGAGTTATAAATGACGGATAAAGTTTAATAAAAACAACGATATATTATTAATACGTGTATTATTGTTCGCGTTAAATAAGAAACTAATATTTCGAGGAAAGAACTAATAATCTTCAGTAAAGAAAGAAACTCGGAATTTGGCACTCCTTAAACAAATAAACATATTAAATTATATCTGTTAACTTAATCTGACTAATAGTAAATAAATTACAATATACTGACCAAAGTCAGAAATTTATTATAAATACAAAATATCATCAAACTAAAAGATTTTCTAGTTTTTTCTATAAATAAATAATTAAATAGAAAAAGATTATTTCCCAACAAATAAATAATTTCAGTATAGCATGATTAATTACATAAATAAAAAATGTGAAAGGAACAGAAAGACTTTTCAACTGAAAATTTCAACTGCTTTCTCACCATCAAGGGCCGAAATGAGGGAAAACAATTCCAATCAAACAGACCACAAGATTTTTTTTAATAGATAAATATATCTCAGCAAAAATGAATGTCAGATAATTTAATATTTGAAAAAAAATCCGCATATACGTTCCTGAAAGGTTTTATGAAATGCAAATCAGACATTATCTAATATGAAAGGAAATTCATAATATGTAGATATTGTTTTAATAATCTGCCAAACCTGACTACCACATGTTGATTTACACCCAATTCTTGGTTCAATCAACATCCTAACTCTACAGAAAAAGCACTATTGCCAGTTTTAAATATGATAAAATTCTTCATTTAATAAACACATTATTATAAAAGAATGATACAGATTAATGCAAATAATTTTCTCACTGTAAAACCTAATTTCTTTCATTAATTTTTCATATTTGTGTTTGTCGATAGTAAACCCTTCTATGGTGATAAAAGTCGATCTATAAATTTGAAACTATCAGCTGTTCATTATGTCTTTTCACTATCTTCGTTATTTTCCGTCTTAAACGACATGAAATATATTTCCAAAATTGACAGAATTGATAAAAATTGAACAGATGTCAGGGAACATATTGAAATCGACAATTGTCTTCCTCTTCATCCACGCCACTTCCTATCCAAATTTATTGCGATCAAACCAGGAAATTGGGGCAAGCTGATATGAATCGTAAGGTTATTAAGGGCAATGGACCCGTCAACGTTGCTGCAGTTTCGCAATTGTAATGTCTTGAGAGATCATAAGATTATCACCGAAGACATTTGGGTGAGGAATGGGAAAATTGTCAATCCAGAAAAAGTGTTCTTCGACGAAAAAATACGACCAGACGTAAAAATCGACTGCAAAGGTGCTCTTATATCACCCGGATTCATTGATTTGCAGATAAACGGTATGAAATTTATGTTGATTGAACAGTTATCGACAGCATTACCTGGCCCCCAAAATATAGTTACCCTTGTTTCATGTTGTATCAGTAATCGTAATTAGTTATAGCCCACTAATGTAACGAATTGCACTCTCTTGAAGGTGGCTTTGGAGTCGATTTCTCGTGTTGCGTTGAAGACGCTGAAACTTCTGTTCTTAAAGTCGCGAAAGGCATTCTTAGCCATGGTGTCACTTCATTTTGTCCTACAGTTGTCACATCACCACCAGATGTCTATAAAAAGGTAATACACACACTGTACACAATCCAAATGAAAATCAATCTAAAAAGCTACCAATTTGAATTGCTGTAACGCTCTGACAAAAAAATACCATATTCCAAAAAGAGTTCAGTTATCTCCTGATTTGTTGGCCATCTTCTATTACCTTATTCCTTCATATGCTGTACGTCTTTAACCCTTGAAATACACCTGCCTTATATGTTTAAATATTGTGTTTGTTGAAAATACTGTTTCTGCCTTCCAGACCTACAAAAAAAGTTGCATTTCAAGAAATACACTGGACCATGTTATATATGATATTAAAAAACATGTTTATAACAATTCATTTTGATATTAAAATGTCAATTACTTTTAAGAAGAGTCAGAAGCCCTATCTTGCTATTTCACAGCTTATCATATGTCTGTTGAAACAAAATAGATAATTTCAATTATCAGTTATCGACAAAAGCTTCTAATATTTTCTACAATTAATCTTAATATGCAACCCTCATGATAATGTATTCTGCACAAGCCTTCTCATTTCTACATAACTACCACATCCTACCTTATGTGCTTAGTGTATTCCATCCCTGGTTCCCTCTTTTGTTCTTACCCCACACACTTCCCTCTAATGCTAATTGTACAAGACCTTCCTGTCTTAAAATGTGTTGTATTAGTCTACCCCTTCTCTTGGTCAAACTCTGCCATATTGTTCTCTCTTCCTTGTTTAGTAACTATCCACCCATATAATTATAATAAATCATCCATTCTACTTTGATACAAGTTTTAAAATAAAATGTGAAAATATCAATGTTGTATCTATAATTGTTTCTGAGAAAATTATGCCTAAAAAAATCACTATTTTCACTTGAGCAAATGTAGAACTTTCTAGCTCCCCTTAATATAAATTAACTTCAAATTTGTTATTATTTAAATGGAACTTTTCTGTTCATTATTTGATTTTTATGGATCATAAATGTTAGTTGGGTGCTTTTATAGTGGATAAATAATGTTATAAAAGTTCTTTTAACCTTCATTTGTGTTTGCATAATAGATTTTACCTCAACTGAAGAAACAAGCTGGTGGACCACATGGTGCTACTATTCTTGGGGTGCATTTAGAAGGACCATTCATCAGCACCAAAAAGAAAGGTGCTCACCCTGAGCAGTATATTCTCAACCCTGAGAAGGTATGTGCAAAATGAATGAGAATTTTATCCAAATTGTATTCAAGTTGCAAATAGGTAGAGAGATTTCATGCATTGTTCTCCAAGAATGTTTAAAGTATAAGTAAAAAGATGACCAAAAAGTCGGCATTCCTTGAGGAATAAATGTGATGTATTGCGAAATTTGTGTTTAACCATGTTTTTTATGTATAAATTAAAAAATGGTAACATAGAGCTAATTTATTGTAATATTAGTAGTAAGCCTGAGGAAGTCTCAAAATGGAGATGAATAAATAGTGATATATTCAATGCTGAATTTTTATTTATTTAAAATTTTAAAAGCACAATACTGTGTTGTAATGACTCTATTTGTTATATTTGATCGTAATGATTTTTACTTAGAATATTGTGTGCAGGGATTCCAAACAGTGCTCGACACTTATGGACACATTGATGATGTGAGCATCGTCACAGTCGCCCCAGAACTGCCCAATTCACTTGAAGTCATAAGACAGTTCGTCAGTAGAGGGACTACCATTTCTTTAGGCAAGTACATCTGAACATTTGGAGTTTCCAAGGAGTGGGTACCTACTTTTGATAGTGATGGGAATGTAAATTTCAATTTGTCTCTTTTTGTCTTTCTCTAGGTCATTCAATTGCGAATCTCTGTGAAGGAGAGGAAGCTGTGAGAAGTGGAGCCTCATTCATCACACACTTGTTCAATGCAATGCTGCCAGTAAGTGGCAACCAAGAAAAACTTGCTTAAATATTTACAGCACTGTACATACTTAACCTTGAATGTGGAATGTGTTTGGTGTGTTATGTAATTAAAATTAAGACACAAGACCAATCCTGATTTTATTCAGTAATGGTTCGGAAATTAGCAGTTACTGGGCATAAAATTTTTATCTAACATATTCAAGATTTGTTGCCAATGTTTTTTTTTTAACTCCTGAAAATTTTATCACTTTTTAATCTAAAAGTACCAAATATACTACCCAAAAATGTTAAAAATATAATAATTGATAAAAAAAATACACTAGTTAAATTACACTAAATTGTCTGAATTTGAGAGTAGATCAATGAAAATGTTGCAAGTGGCTCTGAATATAATTGAATTTAAATTTGTATAATTGTTTCAAAATGGCCACAAACTGTCAAAATATGAGAATGATATTTACCCTCTTAATTCACTTTTAAATAAAACATTTATGTGAGACCCATTTAACATTTACATGAACTTGAAATTGTATCCAGTTTCACCATAGAGATCCTGGCCTTGTCGGTCTTCTTGCCTCTGATGCCATCCCTCCTGGACATAACATTTATTATGGCATCATCTGTGATATGATCCATACACATCCTGCCGCAGTCCGGATTGCATACCGCACAAACCCGGAAGGTAAGTTGCTTGGTATATGTACTTCTTTTCAGAGTACTACCAGAACACTTTTGATATAACTAATTCATACATCTTAGCATGCCGCTTTCTCAAGTTATTTTCAATGTGTATACTACTTACAATTGTTACAAGCTTCTGCTTTATTTTTTTAAACCCTAGTGTGGAGAGTAATAATTGAATCAAGTAACTGTAGATTGAAAGTGATTTCTGTCAATGAACAATCCATAGTTAATTTTGTTTGGTCTTCTTGGCCCACTCCACTAAAGTTATGTCATTCAGTTTCACACACCTGACTCTTCTCTTTCAGGTCTAGTGCTTGTGACAGATGCAATGTCGGCTCTTGGATTGCAAGAAGGCACACACCAGCTTGGGCAGATGTTGGTTGATGTCAAGGGCAGGGTAGCTCTTGTGGCTGGTACAGAAACATTGTGTGGAAGCATCTCTTCAATGATAGAATGTGTTCGGAGCTTCAAAAAAGCTGTCAGTGAGTGTCTTAACAAATGCGGTGCATTTTTTATTTTATAAACTTCTCATTGTGAAGTTTGCAATGTGTAGGATTTTAGGTACTGTCAGGACAGTTTCTATTTTAAAAGAGAAAGTTATTTGTTTCTGAAACTAAAATGCTGAAAAAAATGAAAACTCCACAACAGGAAACTAAGGACCAAGTGGCATCTTCAGTGCAACTTGTTTTAGGCCACAAGAGTAAAAATATACACAGTGAACTAGATATGAATGGTGGTAATGTTACATACAATTAACAGTTAAAGGAATTTCTAAAGGACAAAGTGGTAGTGAATAAACCAAGTATTATGGAATATTATAACAGAAGAGTCACACAAGTCTGAAAATTATTAGCAAGGAAAGAAAGTGAATAGAATATAAGTCAATTTTCAAAAAGCCTGCAGAAATATATTATTCAATAAGATATACAGATCAAATTATTTACCCAAAGCATATACACATAAGTAATGTTAAAATATACTGACAAAATATTAGTGTATATAAAAATGAAAAATTGTTTTAATAAAAAAATTAATAACTTAACATAAATTTTACACTTTGCCCATTTTAACATTATCTCCCATCAATTATTTTTATTTAAACACTATATATTTACAAGAAATGATACAAATAAATTTTCTTACTACTAACTTCAATAGCTGTACTCTAAGGGTTGTATATTATGGGCCTTCTCATAGAGCACAAATATTTAACAGAAAATCTACTCAGACATGACCAGGAAATCGGCAAAAGGTTAAAGAGGTATTTACTGAGTCAGCTTATTTGGACCCTCAAAGCGCCTCCCAGTCGTCACTTCCTCCTCTCTGGGTCGGTCTTGATCGCTGCTATTGTTTGTAGTCAGGTCAATTTCCAGTTTTAGCCTCGGGTCATGAGGTACACCTCATCTCCGCAGTCAGCCCATCAATCCCTTTCTGCAAGGGTTTTTAATAATTCTTCCCCACTTCCTTAATTCATATTTGGAAGGAGATGGGGTGGATCACCAATCAAATTTCTTTCTCCTCTCAAGAGGATCATTTGCTCCTTGCCACCAATGTTTTGTTGGGGAAAACCCATGCCACATTCCAGAGGTCGTGGGGCAAAACCCACTGGTGCCTAAATGCCTGACCTTTATTACCCCTGTTTGTCATTTAATATCTCTTGCCTTTGACTTGGCACGACCAAAGTCAGATAGATGCGTTTTACCATTACACTGTTAATATCACAAATTTCTTAACTAAATAAGTCTAAATGAACAGTATAAACACAATTGCACATTCCTTAAATTATTTACAATAAAATAATTTTGTGTAGTATTAGTTACTTTTCCTCCCAGTGTTCAAAAATCAAATTGATCAGAAAATTAAGGACAAACAGTTGTATTATATAGTTTTTAAATATTTATTATGGCATTTATTTATTCCCATGAAAACTTTAAAATAGTTCATTTCCTTTTATGAATAGAGTTGATAAAATTATGTTCCATCAATCTAATTCTGTTAATTTCACTCTCTCTAATTTTTCAGTGTGTTCCACTGTTGAGGCTCTGGAAGCTGCAACTCTACATCCAGCACAAACACTTGGGATAAGGAACAAAGGGACACTGGATTACGGTGCTGATGCTGACTTTGTCTTTCTTGGGCCAGATCTGGATGTGTGGTCCACCTGGATAGCAGGGGAGGCAGTGTACCATGATGAGGATGCTGTCAAGCCCAACATTGTGCAGTGCGAGTACTGATTATAAAAAGAAACAAACAGCTTCATTGCCTCAAACAAATGTGAATTTATAACTCATTCATTAAACAATAAGCACATTATATATACATATATGAAATTATTATTACAATTTTATAAAATACTTATTAAATATTGTCAAAAATCATACATTTTGCATTGATTTACTTCTTGTTGACTTGCCTTGGAGAAGTGATTATAAAAATTCTAAAGAAATTATTTGCCAACCAAGAATTCCCAATTTATTGGTAAAATTATAACAATGTAGAATATTCACAGGTGCAGAATAAAAATAGCTTTGCAACAAAAGTGAAATATAACAAAACAAAAATAAATATATGGATTGTTTGCTACTTGATGTTATTAAAAGAACAAGACGCTCCACTTCTGCTAGAAAAAATTATGGCTTCCATTAATTGCATATAAATAATTCCTTTCACACATTTCCATTGCTAGCCCTCGCGTGTGTTATTGGTGTATTTATTGGGGGTTTTCAATAAGGGCATATAATGTTGAAATGGACCAAAATAAGCTTTGTTTGTTTATTTAAAATAAGATAGCCAATAGGAGACCCATATATTGGTAGTGAATGATGGCAACTAACTCTCCATCCACACAGATTGAGGGGTCAGTGTGAAGCACTGGTTGAAGTTGTTGGTGTTGTGGCTATGGGCATGGGCGGCTATGGGGAATTGGGTTTTGAGGAGTTTTACTGTGCTGCGGTGGTTGGCAATCCGTTCGGGGAGGGGTCTCTTTGTCTGACCGATGTAAAAGGCTGGGCAGAGTGTGCAGTTTATTTTGTAGATAGTGTGGGAGGACAGACAGGTTATGTTTTCCTTAATTTTGTAGGTAGTGCTGTTGGTGGGGCTCTGGAAGGTCGTGGTAGGTGGGAGTATTGGGCAGACATGGCATCTGTTTCTGCCATTAAATATTCGGTCGGTGTAGGTCGCCAGGCTGTCCAAAGTAGAGCATATGTGGGCTCCCCTAAGGCCAAGACTGTAGGGGAGGGATCGTTTGGTATGTTCAGGGTGGCAACTGGAAAAGTGGAGGTACTGGAGGGTGTTAGTTGGTTTTATGTGGACAGAGGTGTTAATGAGGCCTGAATTTAGTTGGATGTCCACATCGACGAAGGTAATGTTGGTCGGGGAACAGTTCCAAGTGAACCTGACGGGGAATTTAGTGTTGAAGTCTGAGAGGGCATCTTGTCCATGCGTCCATAGCATGAAGATGTCATCTATGAACCGGAACCAGGTTAAGGGTTTCAGTGGAGAGGAATTTAGATGTTGTTGTTCCAGTTGACCCATAAACAGGTTGGCATAGGAAGGGGCCATCCGGGTGCCCATGGCAATGCCGCTGATTTGGAGGTAAATTTTGTCTTGGGAGGAGAAGTAGTTTCTGGTGAGGACAAACTGGGTCGGTGATATCAAAAAGTGGGTGTTTGGGAGGGAATTTGGAGGCCTGCGAGACAGGAAGTGTTCGAGTGCCGACAGGCCACTGGTGTGTGGGATGTTGGTGTAAAGGGAGACAACATCTACGGTAACCAGTAGTGTGTCCTGCGGGAGTGGTGTGGGTAGTTCACGGAGGCGACGGAGAAAATGGTTGGTGTCTTGGATGAATGAGGGGAGATTTTCCACTATTGGCTGGAGGGAGTCATCCACCAAAGCGGAAATCCTTTCAGTAGGGGAACTGTAACCAGCGACAATTGGGCGGCCAGGGACCCCAGGTTTGTGTATTTTTGGGAGAAGGTAAAACGTGGGTGTTCTGGGGCTTTTTGGGGTGAGGAGCTCGATCGAGGCAGAGGATAATTTTTGAAGAGGGCCATGAGTCTTAACAAACTTTTCTATTTCGTGGGTAATGGAGGGGTTGGGGTCGGTGGGGACAAGTTTGTAAATTTTGTCATCCTGCAGCTGGCGGAGTGTCTCTGTCGTGTAACTGTCGGCATCCATGACGACAGTGGTGGAACCCTTCTCAGCTGGGAGGATGACAATATCACTGTTGTTTTTCAGGTTGCGGATGGCTAGGTGCTGGGCACGGGTTAGGTTGGGTTGTTTGGGGAGAGAGTTAAGGAAGGTTGGCGAGGTCACGTGGGTTACAAGAATACTAGTGAAATTCTGAAGTGGATGGTTGGGTGGCAGTTTGGGAGGTGGCAATTTGGATGGTTCTTTAAATTTAACTAGGCATGGGGCTGCAGCGTTTAGGGGTTCTGGTTTGGCTGGAGGATGTTTTGCAAAGTGGTGCTTCCACTGGACTGTTTGACAGAATTTAAGCGTGTCACGGGCAAGTTTGAATGGGTCCAATGTTGGGGTAGGTGAGGCCAGGCAGCTGTTCACACTGAGGGATTAAGTAAGTAATTTACAGTCTGTAAGAAAAGTCTTTTACAGTAGAACATCACAAACCTTAAAGGTGACTAACACACACCAGCTACACGACATTGCTCACAAATTCCTCTGCATTTTCAGGACATTTTTGAAGCACCTGGAAGGCAGTAATCATGCGTCAGCACTTCACCCCTCTAGTTTTCCTGAAACCAGGTCAAGAAAGCCAAGTCATGACTTGTGGAAAGGCATTTGAATATTCAAACCTCTCGATTACAAATCCTGATCACTTACCACAGCACTATTGACTTTGGTAGACTCTATGATGACTAACATCATGTGTACCAGATAAAGTTCTTTAAAATCCAATTCATGCAACTGGGTCTTTCCAAAATCATAATTCTGGAACAGTGAGTGACAACAAGGTGTAATTCACCCAGGAGCGACTATTTATGCTAACCACATCTCTCACTGAAAGGAGACTAAGAAAACATATTATTAGTTAAATTATAAATTGGCACACTGTAATCAAGTATAACATAAAATTCTCAAGATGTACAGTGTGTTTTTAACCACAATAATAATACTACACTTCCAGATAATTTTTCAAATAAGATAAAAACATAATATATATCACAGTATTATCTTCTCTCCAGGAGATGAATCCGCATAAGTAATCACCGCTTTGCAAACTCATTTATAAATGACCAACATTCTTGAATTTAATTTTTGATTTTCCCATATAAAATATATTTTACAATTAATGTATCTAAAATATCTGTTATTCATTGCAGATCATCTAGAGCAGTAACCTTAAGATAAGGACAGAAAAATTAAAATAGTGTGTCAATTGAAAGGTATTAAAGAAACAATTCAGTTCAGGATATATAGGTTCTTACAATATGGATAATGGATTCAGCCAATACTATTTTAATGTTTAACACTGCAAGGATTTATGATAAATATACATACATAAAATGCATTTTAATTTTGATCAATATGATGTTTTAACGCAACAAAAATTTCATTAATGCTTTCATAAAAGTCAAATTTGCAGATAAACATACCAAATAATGTTTTGTTAACCAAAGCAACTGGAATGTCATGTTAAATTAAACAGATTATTTGCCACATATATTAAACTATTGTAAATTACCGATATTATGGTTAATTGTAGTTCAAAATCTGAGCATATTCTTAACGTACAACAATTAACACAAATTTGAGGCGGCATATCACTCACTAACAGCAAGTGTTACACATATTTTGATTCATTTATGAATAAACAACTGCAGATAATTATATTATTCTTTTATAAAGCTAAATTAGTTTTATGGAATTACCCTTTTTAAAATATAGAATCAGTATTCTTAATGCTTCCAGCCAGATACAGATCACTTACAAGAAAACAAATACAGGCATTACAATACTTCGAGTTATATTCAATGGTAAACATAAATTCTTGTAATTTCAAAGTTAATTTGGAAAGCATATAACACAGGATCTATAACAGAAGACAATAAAGCGATCACTATACAAAACATTCCCGTCTTTAAAGAACTCCAAACCTCACAAGGTGTCTACCATCTATGAACCTCAGGTAAGTCACCTACTTTCTCTCTCTCTTTCCTTATTAATTGTTTTAATTAAAATGACAATGCCATTTCCTGATTCATATATATATTGATGGGGATACTGCCCACATGTCCAAGGGTTGCCCTTAGGCACTCGCCAAACCCCATACCCCCACCCACAAGTGTCTGCAAACCTTGCAGTAGGAACAGGTGTCATGTCTGTTTGTGTATTAATATGAGGATGCATTTACATGTGAGTTAACATGGGTTTGTACATGTGCATCTCCCAGACCCCACCAATTCTTTGCTGACCTTCATTGAGAGAGAAAGTTGGTGACCTGGTGGGGTCTACTCTTTAGCTGCAAAAGCTAGCAACACAGCAATTTAGACTGGTCAATTGACCGCTGGCTGTCACTCAGAATGCTTTGCCTAAACTTCTGATGAAGGGGGTGGTGCCCCAAAAATTTAAAAAACCCCACACTCAATGTTGGGACTGTCAATTGTACACTTCAGGTAAGCCACCAATTTTCTCTCTCATTCCTGTCCTTATCAATTATATTTAATTATCTAATTTACAAGATTTTACTGACTAAAAACAAATTTGGGAGTATCCCAGAATATATATCAGGTTATAAGGGACAGCAAAATATGCATTTGATGCATGTCTTTCAAAAGCAACTATTTTTCCACAAAAGAATAGATGAAAATCTTACTCGGAGCAGAAACAACAATAAAACAAGGAGACAGCACCTCCACATATACCATTATTGAAAACAAACCCACAGAAATAAATGTAAATTAAACTTCGAAATTAATACAGAAATGTTACCTCTTAAATCCCCTTGACATGAACTATGTCCCTCCCCCAAACAAAGTGCAAATGCTGAAGTGTCAATGACATCCAATTTGAATGCATTCGAGCTGTACTGCGCATCTGAATAAGAAATAACAATTTTAATAATGTGATATAAAGAAAGGCGCAAAACATGCTCAATCACATATTACTTGCCTGGCAAAAGTGGTGCACAGAGTCAAACAAGTAATAATATTATTATAATGTATGCTCTCGAATCATATGTAATATTTTTAGATGATTCTTACATACACAAGTTTAGTAGTAAACTATAAGCTTTGTTATACACAGGAGAATAAAACCTGAAATCTACAGTGGAAAACCACTCATAAAATGTGTGTGTATATATAATCTGTTGCTGGATTAAGTGAATTCTGCTCAAGAACCCATGGGGTCAAGAGAGACACCCAGAAAGGTTAAATGGAATAAATGAGCCCAGTGTAAAGGGTAACTTTCAAATGAAGAAGGTTACTCCCTTAAATGTGTCTTGAAAGACAAATGATAAGTATTATCCAGGAGTTAACAAACTGGGAGGGGGGGGGGGGAGGATGTGAAGTAATATCATGTGATGTTCACATATTACACAGATTGTACACAAAGTCTGATGAAGTGTATAATGCCACAGAAAATAGATTGACATACAAAAGAATGCAACAACAAACAGTTTAATGCTCTACAAAGATTAGATGCTTGCAATAAACCGAACTAAGCAAGTACAGTGTATCTACAGAATTCAAATTCAAAAGCTTTCAACTCAGGTGCTCAATATAAAATTAAACTGCACTTTATTTCTTCTCTAACTTTAGAATACTCATGATGATATATAAAATAATCACTTTTTCTAATGGAAAATTTCTCATTTAATTATAACTGGATGTTCTTATTGAAATAATCAAATAATTCTTTCATCAAACTATACATTAAAACTTATGTGGAGTCTTTACATAATGAATGCTTTGACACTTTCTTAGGAGATACTATCTTCTGTAATGGATATTATTTTCCTATTGACAAACCACTTAGTCTACATTAATTTTTCTTCTCAAATGAGAACCTTAAACAGAATGTTCACAAAAACTTAACAAATACATTCCAATTCATACTATCTATTGTTACCACTAAATTATAAATTCATAATCTAATCAGATTAAATGCACAAATTAATTGTAAGGATGATGTACTCATAGCCAAGTTTTCAAATAAAGATAACCCCAAATCAGTTTAAAATTTTAATACCATCAGATGTTTCAAATACCAGATCATGGATGTTCTGTATTTCCCAAATATGACCAAACTGAAATCACATTATTTCACTTCTGCTTCAACACACTATGGGTGACAATCATTAATGGTGGAGGGTCCATATTGAAAGACAGTAATTTTCTGCAAGCTCCATTGGTTCATAGTTCTCAAAGTCTGGTTTACTTACAAATTACTCTAATTCACATTTCATTATATTCATGTACAATATACTTTTCATATAGTCATGCTTAGTATTTCCATTACTCTAATACAGTGGCGGCTTGTGAGTTTTGAAAGTTATTACTACTTCATCCCAGGAACAGTTTTCAGGACAAAACGTATTAATAATATTACAACAGCTGCAGGGTTGATAATACTACATCACCCATAATGTGTAACATTTCTTATTTAACCTACATAATGAGTGATAGGGATGAAT
The DNA here is from genome assembly GCA_034510155.1 of Eucriotettix oculatus. Taxonomy (NCBI): domain Eukaryota; kingdom Metazoa; phylum Arthropoda; class Insecta; order Orthoptera; family Tetrigidae; genus Eucriotettix; species Eucriotettix oculatus. Next base: position 91,197,212 of record CM067378.1, on the reverse strand, counting down.
TATTAAAACTGCAAAAGTATAAAATAAAATTATAACAAATTACTCACATGAAAGAATTTTGTTTTCATACATATTTTGAATAAAGAAAGTTTATTTTAGGAAGAAGCCACTTATTACGGTAATATTGTATGCAGGATCATGAGGTAATTTTCTCAGAGTTATGAAAGTCTTCAAAATGCCCACCCTTAAATGTTAATACTTTAAATAACATTGATTAATTCAAATAAACCACAAACCCTTTTTATTAATTAATCAAAATCATATAAAACTATAGCTCTGTCAGCATGCTTTGTTTGGTGGCCGGGTTGGCGCAGCGTTCTTTGTAGCTTATATAATACTTAGTTTGTGGGCGGACAGGGGGGTGAAACATTTCACTGCACATGAACATCTCACACTTCAGATAGTAATGTTGAGCTACAATTCAAGATAGCACAAACTGCTTTGGAAGGAGGGATCACACCAGAAGGTGGACAGTTTAAAGTCTTAGAAATGAAACCAGGAATTCACATTCATAAAATACTACTATTATAAAGGTTCTTCAATTTATGAAACAAATAATTCTTCCTAAATAAATTAATGTGCTGTAGCTCAAGAGCACATAAACACTAGCCACCACTGCTTAATAAGACAATTATTTAATGATATAATCCATCTGCATTCATAACTGAAGCCATTAAGATTAGGAATCAAATTAATTTGTCTAATACTTTCTCTCACAACAGCCACCAATTTCATTTTTGGCATTTTCTCTTTTCATACTCCTTTAGTGGTCTATTTATCATCAATAAACAGTTTAAAAATCATAATTGGAATAAGCACCAATTCAGAACGCTCTGAAGTACACATTAAATAAAGACCCCAGCTAAGTGATGTAATGTTAAGTATTGTAGATAGATTGCCTCAATCACAACACTATTTCAATGCAGCAGTTACAATGAAAACTGGACAGTAATTCACATGAACTTCATTATCGTTAACACAAAGAAAGTGATTATCAAAACCAATGATTAACACTACTGTTCGTCATAAGTTGGACCAATTTCTAATTAACCAATGGAGGTAGAATCTGAAGACAAGAATTAGTTTTTAAGTATGTAAGACAGTATCACTATAATAAAACAATTGTGAATTTGCAATAAACTCAATCACATTCAACACCCTAATACCTAAATCCATATCAGTTGCACTTTTCCACAATATTGCTCACTTGTGATTGTGAAATTGAACAGAGCATCACAAGCAAAATGTGATTTTCACAGATAGTGGACTCTCAAAATTAGACCATGGGTTTACATTTCTGGAACGATTTATAAAACTATTTAAATAACTTTGTCCTGGTTCCTGGTTTAGAAAATTTATCAACAAGGATTAATCTCAATTTTCTCTAATATATAATGCAGATTTCATCTCCATAAAACCAATACATTATTTTCTCTAACCTGTAACATGTAGTGCACAAAATATTGAATGCTATCATCATACATAAATATAAAAATAACCAACAACCCCAGTACATGCAATTTATTCAGCAAAATGACTAAATTTTCTGAACAAAAGGTTGACGAAATGTCAACACTAGTTTTCTTAAATGAAAATGCTGCTTTTTAAAGATTAAAAATCATTTTGTTGAATAAATGAGTATCTTAGTTATAATATATTTAAAATTGTTCTTAAACACACCATTGCTAGCCTTCATAATGTTTCAAGAATCATATCTTATTTCATCAGTGTATATTTTTAGATCCATCAAGTCAACTTTATTTGAAATAATCAATGTTGAGCATTTCAAGATCTTCTAAGATTTATTTCTATTTCTTCAATGAACTGGAATAGAAAAAATATAATATACAGCCATGGCGATTGCCCGACAGAACAATGCAAGTCACAGACAATTTCACTTCACACAATTCCATAAATCATGTAAAAATTAGCTCCAACCATCAGCAATGAAAATTGTGCATCATGGATAAAACTTAGAACTCAATGATGGCACTTAAAGGAAACTTAATTGTGGACTATATACTATATCATAACCTTATACAAATAGATGCAACATATAAAGAAGTAAAATGATTTCCAATTCAAATAAAAAACATTTATCACACAAGAAGGAATTGAACCCATATTGACAAATGCTACAAATGGAAGTCAAGAAAATGAAATCTACATCAGAAACGTTTTAATGATCTTAAATCAATATCAAATTTATAGGAAAAAAATACACACAGGTAAATGATCACGTAACTTTAATGGTGTATGTTAATGCTCTCAAAGCACAACCTACTACAGGTCAAATATGTACATGAAAAGAAATGATTTCATTCCTGCTCAACACAATTTGCAAATCTATGGTGAAACAGACATTATACGACATGATGAAGTCAGTTGTGTAACATTCACTGCATGAAAAAAATCACACTATTCTTCTAACAAAAAAAGTTGTTGAAAACTTTCAATGAGTTTTAGAAGTAACATCCAAACACATCAAAACTGCACATTCATCACGAAATATTCTCTTGAAATATGATGTCTGAAATATATAATCAAAGCACAATTTGCTTAAGCCCAGCAAAAAACAAGTGCTCACAGACTATATATAGGATTGGAGAAATGCAGGACACAGACAATGAGCGATAAATAAAGGACAAACCCCAAAACTTAACAAAAACAGTTAAATATATATTTATACTATATATGAGCATATACATTTTAAAATAGAAAATGTCTGAATAAAACTGAGCTGCAACAATAAAAACACTCAATTAATACACAAGTGTATATGAATACATATATATATATACATTATGTGCAGCACATGACTCCAGATATGTACACACCGTAGATAACCCTAAAGCCACCTCTGATGTTTCAGTTTAAGATGTCTCTATATTTATTCCATTTTTCTGGTCAAGTTTGTTGCTGTTTGACTTCACCATGTAGATGAAAAAGGTGAGAGCCTCCTTTTCTCGCACTGGGATTGTTTTGAAGTGTTTCATTAAGGTCTGGAAATAATAAATACAGGATGTGAAATAAATTCAATACCAGTAAATTAAAAAGATTAACTGTTACAAGTAACTGCCATTTTCCACTTATTATTCAACAGCTGGAAAGAACACTAATTATCTGGGTCACCTATGTTTAGCAGTTAAAATACACTAACAAGTGCAAATATGATAACAAGTATCCCAGGTAAGTATGAAGAGACATTAATGTGCAGAATGTATGCATTCGAAATGTTCAATCAATGTTATTTAAAGACATCTTTCATTTATGTGTATAAAGTACTATAACAAAGAACCCAATAATCTTTAATTCGAAATGAATTAAAAGACCAAGTAATAAAAGACACAAACTTGTTTGTTTAAATGAACAAGTACTTACATCAGCCAGTTGTGCCTTATTGGTTCCTGGCCTAGTGGGTACTTTATAGTGACGCTTGTACCTCCTCAGTGTGTTCATCTGTAACTGGAACAAATCAACTTCTGGTAAATCAGTATCAGTTTCGTTCGAATCGTCTTCCGAATCTTTCCTTCTTCGCTGCTTCGTCCTTGCACATTGGATTACAGTTTTATGGTAGTCGCAAATGTAAATGTGCCTAGCCTGTAAAATAAAATAAAAGACTTTTGCAATTAACAATCGTAAAATACAATTTTCCTCTGAAGTAAGAAGATGTAGATATTAACCATCCTATCTATTTGAAGTTTCAGCCTTCTCTGAGTAACAATTTTCTGAATTCTTTTGCTGTAGGAAGCATTGCCAGCTGGTTTTAAGCACCTGTCCCCATCGTCGACTAAACAACAAATTTGGTCCGGTGGACCTCTAGAATCTTCTTCTCCTGTGCTAAATCCATTCATCTTGAATATATCATCAGCTAAGAAACTAAATATTAAATGTCCAATTTTCACAACGAACTGACACGAAACCTGTATTTCACACTAACTTAACCTAACACACAACATCCACAATATACAACCAAATCACATATACAGAGGTGGCACAGTTAATAATTAATATTTCAAAGTATTTAAGTATTTGCCGATGAACAAGTATACGTCAAAACAAACATTCACTGTCATTAACAGACCGTGATAAATCCTACAAGAGCAATGGCGAAAGTTTTGTTGTTGTCATCCCAGAGGGTCAATACATACAAACTCCCATTGGCTGATTTGAAAAGGCCACGCCTACTCAGAAAATTAAGATATATTTTTCGGAGCAGCATAGAGAGGCCTAGTTATGTAATTTATTTATTACATTTATTGTGAATAAAACTTATTGATAATATATTTAGACACAAATTATTAAAAGATAAATTTTTAATATTTTAAATTAATAATTTGTTCCCCACCATTGGGGTCAGTAGAGGGTTGGCGCCTTCGCTCCTATGCCCGTTCCGATTGGTCCGTTTACTTGTCTTTTCAAGGCATAAAACACAGTTCTCGATTGGTTCAGTTTTTGCGGCCTATCTGAAATAGACCAATGAAAAACGCACTGTTTCTCCTATGCTACTTCCATGTACCGCATAAGTGGCGTGGGGTCGCGATATTCGTAGCGAGCCATCCTTTGCTTGTTTGAAGCTGTAACAGGTAAGAATATTTTTATATTTCTGGAGTTATACTGTGTCAGATAAAGAAATTTGGTGTACAAGTAGCTTAAACCGTGTCGAATTGCGTGTGCGAAGTGTAGAGCGTACAAGCATTTTAAAATATCGAAACTAAAGAAAGTAAATCTACATTATATGTCTCTTATACAACCGTCAACGTAATGGCTGCCATAAGCTTAGTATAGGGATACGCACATCGTCCGGAAACAAGAATTTTTTGCTCTGGAACAGTTAATGCTTTCGTTTCAGAATTTTTGTAGCGTATAGCGAAAGGTTCGAGGAATAATTTAACTTTGTTTACTTGTTCGTGTCTTGTTTACATACATCGCTATAATTCTGAGAGTGCGGCCTTTGTTTTCAAGGGACCAAGGCCGCGCTCGGAGTCCATTAGAAGCGGTGTAGGGCTTAACAACCTAACCTTACTGGAACTGAATACATTTGCCGCGTTGTTACGGTACCTTAAAATTAATTAATTTCAACTTTGAGGGCTCCTATACTGTCAGAAATCTTAAGTACGAGTTCGTGGTCTGGAAAATAACGTCAGTTTCATTCATGATGTCAGAATTGGGGCTTTCTTTGTCTTGTTTTCCAATCGAAAAAGCGTTTCACAGTAGGGCCTTGCTAACGTTCCTTATACACACGGATTAAAGGCCGTTGAAATCGGTAACAATTGTGGGCTTTTATGATACGCCTGCCTCTGAAAATGCTGCATGGGGGCCGAATATAATAGATTTTTAGCAATATGGCGTTGATGTTCGTTATATAAAATGGCGGGAAGGAGAAGTGAAGGTCATTTTATGGATTAAAACTGTTATTATATCGAAAAATTGTAATTATGCCATAATTAAGTAAATATTTTCGATTATAGTAATTTCGCTTCCACAATATTAATTACGTTTATGAATTAGTAATTTAAAGCTTTTTTGTATTTCATTGTATTTTTATTTTTACACATTGTAGTGTTTTGCTAATCAGGGGCTGCCATTGTAGTTTACTTAAATTAATATATTTGGACCATATATTTGCACCCATTACGAATGGACAGCTACGAATACAGATTATTTAATTTTCCTAAATTTTGGCTCTACGTGATTTAACAAATGCTATTTTGTAAACATTTCGATTTTTTAATTTGCAAGAGTTTTCGTTAAATCTAATTATCCGCGTCACATTCTTTGCAATGGTAACAGAAATTTAACGATCTTTTCTTATTTAGTACAATAAAATTTAATAAATCAAAAGCTATGACCGGCCTTTGTATTTATTGTATTTTCTTATATTTGGATCATCAATTCGTAATTTAATTTTCTACAGTGGTTAATAATATAATAGAAACATTAAATATCTGTGCCTAAAATAAGTTAAATTGTTTAATTCCAGAATTATTTATATTGCTGTAAGATTGTTTACCTTGCTGCACAGATTGATCTGTCGAAGAGAGTAATACATGTGCTTCGATTATAAAGCCTGTGCCATATTAAAATTCAGTAATGTCATTGTTTACATGGAAGTGTAAATGATGTGTGCACTGAAACATGCTCAGATTAATTAGTCCCGAGTGCTTTTACTTAGGATTATCAGTAATAAAGTACTCATTTCCCAGGTAGTGAAATTAATTTTTTGAAGTAAATGTGTTTGTTAATTTTTATTAGAACAAGACTTATTTGTATATTCTTTTAAAGACGTCAGTCCATATTTTTCTTTTAAAAGGTATTTTATAATACATTTTACGTTCGTAAAATTATAAACGAGGTTCCTTCCTTAGGTGAAACGTTTAGTTTGGTTTGAAATTGTAATAAAATTGTGGTTTGGCAGGTTTATTGCAGTTAATTCTAAAAGTGTACGGTAAAATTTTCATTATTTTCCTTTGTCTACTTTGACGTCATCTGTTCTGTAAGGGATATTTCTGGAGAAATTTCGTCTGCTGCTTACTATGTCGAGATTATGGTCCTTTGTGTGATGTATTTTAATGCTTAAAGCTTGTTCATACGATTTAATTTTATTCACTTTACCATCTGCATCCGCATTTCACGGAAAACTGAGTGAATCTTACTGCTACCTTTCGAGCTATTTTGCGGTACCTTTTGTAGAATGTGATACTGTTGTTCACAATTAGTCCAAGAACTTATTTAATGTCCTCAATAGTACTATATTTTGTTAATTTTTTTTGAGGATTTTTCATTTGATATAATTACTTGTCCTCATTTGTTTTATATCTTCTACTATTCTGGTTTAATCTTGTGTTTTGTAATTCGCAGTATCCTTTTTTGGTTTCTTTTGTAATATTAGCCGCCTATCAGTTTTCTGTAATTTCCACCCCTCAACAGAATTAACGTTTCCCGTGACGCCATCGCAACCCTTAGGTAAGCGGGAGTCAATTTCAACCGTCGTTGGTGTCGTTCATGCGTGTTCGTAGCGTCCTTGGCTTTCGTTCCCTTACGTTCTTCGGCGGCACCGCGTAAGCTTGGATCGCTTGCCTCGTCTTCTCGATAATGGCGCCATATCTGTTCCTTTGTGGAACCACTGTTCTCATTATATTCCCCTACCGTTAAAGTTTTTATGCGGTCTTTTACCTGCGATCCCTTCCGTCCTGACCAACGCGTGCCCTCCGGCGGTGGTAACTTTCATTGTTTTGAAAACTGGATGTGTATTCTTCCATGCGTTGAGTGTTTGAACATTGATCGGCGCACTCCGCTAAAACGATCCCTGGATTTTAATAATTCGTGATAAAATTCCAGTAGGCCGTGTTATCGGACTGTGTGTGTGTGCGCGCGGGGAAGGAGGTGGGGGAAGAGGCGCGCGGTTTGAAGGCCCCAGCCTGGGGGCTGCTCTGCCCAGGCCACGCACGCAGCCAGCGCCGTCTTATTGACCGAGGCAGTGGCAGAGCAGAGCGGGGGAAAGGTTCCCTGCTAACTCCTGCCCGATCCGCTGCGTTGGGGAGGGCGCCCGCGAACCACCCGTCGGCGTTGCCAAGTCGAGATTCCCCTCCACCTTTCCGGTACTTTCTCGTTTGAAAATTAATTTTCCCTCCTCCTTCGATTCGGTTGCTGGAGCCTTACCCGTTCTCTATGTTCTGCCGTCCGCCCCCGCCCCCTTCCCGCGGACTTCTCGGCGTCAGTGCTATTGGCTGGCTGGCTATTCCGTATCACAGTATATTCACCTTGACAGGTTTAAAGGGATCGCCAATAACAAGGTATACAACGAGACTATGAAATTATATGCTACTTATCCTTAAAATTGAACAAGTTTCCCGTTTTACCTCCTCCCCAAAGAAAACATTTTTTCGCTGCGGTCTAGTCAGTTGAGTCGTACCGAAGAGCGGTAAAATTAAATAGCCGTTTATTCGTCATTCCGCCTTGAGCACTAGAGTATGGCGCCGTATATACGCACAGTATGGTTCCTGTTCGTATGGAAGAAGCTGTCGGCACTGTATCTGCTGTCCGGAGGAAGGTTTTAGTCCTTGACCGGGTTTGTTGTCCTCGAGACCTTGGGAGGAGGCCGCAGCTCCGGAACTCTTCAAGGGTCCACACAATACAAATGCAAAGGGACTTCATTAGCTCTCTTCTGCATGTAATATCAGCTTATTTATTACCGGTTTGTGTCGTCGCATTTCTTATCTTATGAGTGAAATGAAATTCAAGGTTGGCAAAAATACGAGGGAATAAGAACCGTGACAACTGAAATGTTTGGCCAATCCTAGTTCCAATTCCCTCTCATAAACGAGTTTTTCATGCATTATATCTTTTGTAAGAAATTATTTGTTGTCGTCGGTGCTTTCCTTTGGTGTTTTATTCCGGTTCCTCTACTGCCTCGACATCTATGAGAAAACCTTGTGAAATTGGCCCAGTATTTTTCCGTTCCATTGTCGAGTGACCCTTCCTTATTCCTCTCCATTCGTGGTGATAGTTTTTGTAGACCAAATGCATCGGGCATGTTCCGTTAGACAGTAGACGCAAAATGACAGTTTGCCGAATTTTGTTGTATTCATCTCGGTTACTAAAGGAGCCAAATTTATTCTAGTTTGCACAGGTTCCTGGCTTGTCCGCGTTGTCTCCGGTGAAATCTGATCGGAGAGTTAGTGGAGAAGCAGTGATGGACTCCATTAATAATAAATGGGTTTGTTTAATCGGCGTCTCAAATTCCTCTAGCGTCGAGATAGCAGAAAGCCGAAGCTATATGTGAACCGACCAAAATCACAGCTGCAGACGTCTTCTACGAAATATCTGCGGTCACCAAAATAATTTATCAGTACAAGTTTATCTTGATCACACTTTGTATTAAACATGGTAATATGTTGAGGAATTTAGGCGCATAAGAAAGTGAATGGATGTGGATGCGTACCTGGTCCAAGGGCCGGTTTTTCCCCCTCCGGTGCTGAGTGAGGTCACGCGGCGGTTGGGACCCGAGGCGCCTTCGGGTCGGGCCTGGGCCGCGTCTCGGGCCGTTCTTGAGTCCAGTCTTGGTGTCGACGCAGCATCCGCGCAGACGTCGTCGCCGCGGCGCTGCTTGGCAACGTCGGAGGCGCGCGCTCGGGGAGAGGGGGGGAGCGTCTGCCCCTTCCCCGCCCCCGCGGTGTCCGGGAACCCCCGCGCGCCTCTTCGCGCGGCCCCCGGACCTCTTGGGGCGATATCGCCAGTGAAGCCATGTCTGAGCACCACCGCGGTGCCTGGGGAGCGCGCGGCGCCGCCGCCGAGGAGGCGGGCGCCGTGTGGTGGCCCGGCGCCCTGGACTACCAGCACCACCAGCACCTGCTGCAGCAGCAGATCGCCGCCCACCACCAGCAACACGACGTCGCCGCCGCCCACCAGCAGCTCTTTTCTTATAAGATGGCGGGGGCCTTCCCGGCTGCCGCCTCCGCAGCGACTTCATGCGTCCGCGGTGGCGGCGGCGGCGCTGGGTCAGGGGGCGGCGGAGGTGGTGGTGGTGGCGGCGGCTACGACTACGGGGGTGGTAGGTCCGCTGCGGCCTCGCTGGTGGGCGGCGCTGCTGCGCAGTGGTGGTACTCTAGCGGCATGGGCCCCGTGCACGGCGTCCAAGGGGCCACCCCTGTTGTGGTATGTCCGGGCTCGCTCTTGCATGCTTTTTGTGTATGCTCCAGACTCGGCATGGTAGTCGATAAATAACTAAATACGTTGAAGCCGTTTTTATTTTTTGCGAATTGTCATGTAGCGCGACCTGTTATAATATCGCATTAGATAAATTTTTTGTCGATCTCAGCTTTATTAATGTAACGACCTGAATAGTTTGTTTTGTTTAAAATTTTAGTTCCGTTTTGCAACGTTTCTTTGTATATACTTTAATTTCTCCTATTTATATCGGGGTCTTTTCTTTTTTTCCCCCGTTCTATCTTTTCGCGGCGTCCCATTGTTTGGAGTACGCAGTACACAGGTGTAAGCTGTGACGTGAATACGCCGTATTTTATAGCCAATCGAGTAGATTGGAACGGGCTTAGTGATGATATACTGTACATATCTAGGTGTTTGTTTGTGTCGAAAGTCTTTGTTTTGTTCAACTGTTTGTCGCCATCACTATTACTTTGGAGTAATTTTAGTTCTTTTGCGTTTTCTTCGTCCAAATTAGGAGTTTCGTTTGTGTCAAGTACTTACTTTGCAATACTTCGATATGCGTATTTTTAGTGTTAGCGAATCGCGGGAATCTCGTTACAGAAAAGATTTTCTGCATATTTTGAGAAACAAGTCCTCTGCTGCTAATTTAGCTTTATCCCAATATTTTAAGAATTGTCATTTGAAACCGTTATGGGGTTTTACAATTGTTTGATGCCTTCATTTCATTAATTATTGATCTGTTTTGTAGTGTATTTTTGTATATCTAAAGCGTGTCCTTAGTTCTGTTTGGTTTCGTCTCGGAGCATAAGAATTTATTTTAAGACACTTTCGTTAATAACTAGTTCTTATTCGTAATGTTATGGAGACGTAAGATTTAAGCATCCCAAAGTGCTTGCAGGAATTTATTTATTGGAAATATTAGCGGCCGTTCCTGTCGCTTAACATAGTTTCCGTGTTGTTGCAGAATCAGAATCGAGGAAGAATGCCACGCGGAAAAGCTGAAGCCAAGCCGAGGGGGCGCATGACCGCCTACGCCTTCTTCGTGCAGACTTGCCGGGAGGAACACAAGAAGAAGCACCCGGAGGAGAACGTGATCTTCGCAGAGTTCTCCAAGAAGTGCTCAGAGCGGTGGAAGGTGAGTATCGGCCTGGGTGAAGGCGAAGGCAAACGGGTTTGCGATGGCCGCGTTGCCAGCTCGGGAGGAATGCCGCACGAATTTGTTGCTAATTGCGACATCGTTTAGTCGGTCGCCATTGCCGGGACCCCTCCGTATCTGCTTGCCGACTATTTTCAAAAATCAATGTTTCCTCCTCCCGAGGACAAGGTTTGAGGGGTGCAAGCAAATTGCGAGCACCCTCTCCCTTCCTCCCCCCGCGCCCCGCATGACAACTGGTAGAAATAAATTGCCCGGGGTTTTGAACAACACGTCGATAATACAGGCAAAACGAAAACGCGCATGGTTTTGGGGTTGGACCCTTCCGCCACCCCTTTCTCTTTGCCTCCCTATCTGTCTCTCTCTTCCACCCCGCTTGCATCCCCTCCACCCCGCGCACATTGATAAAATAACAGATGGCTTATCCCAAATGGTGGAATTTTAATGAAAGCGCTGGAACTCATGCGCGCCTGTGCGTAGTAGAAGGGGATTCTGCCTGCTGCGGCAATGCAAAAATATCTGATAACCGGGAGGTCGATACGACGCGGCGTCTTTCCCTCTCGCCGGACTTTGTGCGCTAATTGACAGCCCCGTCCGTTTGCGTTTCCATTTCGGTTAATGGCCGCTTGTTTTATTTAAATACGGTTCTCCCATGGGTTCTTACGGGTGGATCGTAAAGACGTCAAAGTGCCCATTTCTTCTTGTTTGGGGGAAACGTTGATTGATCGAGTAAAAATAATCGGCGTTTCAGTTTATTTTAACCAGTTAACATTGTCTCGTATATTAACTTAGGCTCAGCAGTAGTTGCCAGCTAATAATTCCATTCATAATACGTAAAGATAGATAAGGTTCTATTAAACGTTAATAATACATCGCTATGTTTCCCAATTACTTGAAAAATTTGTCCGTTTTTGACGAAATTAAAACAGTTGTCTAATTAAGGGTTATATTTGTTTCAATTTTTTGCAACATAAAATTAAATTAAAATGGCCGCCACTCGTAATTTATTTGCATACGATCGTAAGTGACTTGTTAATTTAAGCGTTCCTGTTACCCACTTAATTAGACGCCTTTGTGACACATTTTTAGAAAAGACTAAGATACTAAATTATGATATAAGTAAAGGGAAAACTTTTAAAAACTTAACTTCTAAACATTCAGGCCAGGTGGCAGCACAGAATTGTCTGCAAATGGCAACTGACTAGCAGAAAGTGGCTTTCTTTCACCAGTTCTATAGTAGTGTGTTTGTAATTGGGATTTAAAACCAGTTTGTTGGTAGCAGGAAATGAACTTTCAATTAATCTCTGAATTTTGTGGTACATGTGCCAGAGGTGTGGTTCTTACTTGTAGAGTCTTATATTTTTTGCATAAATGAGTTTATGCCTAACATTTCTTATTATGAAACGTATGTTTTCCAGGTGAATTTGTTCAAAATGTAATTATTGAATTTCAATCAATCATTAGGTTGACCGGTTTTTCTAATAATTGTGGCCAAAGTAGAGTCCCGAGGATTGTTTCGAGTATTAGTTTGATATTGTAACTCGTGTTTGTTTTATTTTCAAAGTGACTGCTTTCTACAGTTGCAGAAACAAGAATCATTCTGGTTAAATATGCTTCCCATACTTATTCTCAATTTTAAAGCTTTGTTTATACCGCTAGTTGTGTTGGACAAGTTGTGCTGAACAATTCGAATATGCCCTTATATAATAAGCCTTGTCCTCAGGTTTTCAGTCTCTAGATTAATTAGTAATCCACAGTACAAAGTAAGTGTTGACTAGTTCTTGCATTGTATTTCTCATTGCTGAGAAAATGTACAGATTCCAAATAATCATTGTATACATTTCATTGCCACCAGATTATAAGACATGTCAGAGTTTAGTCTACATTTGTGCTGCAACAAGTATTTGTAACTCTGAGAGGTACTTTGGGGATATATAATACATTCTCAGATCTATTGATCATTTTGAAATGGTTGTATTCTAAATATACAATGGCTTCTTTGTTTACTGGTTTGTTTTATAATTATATTTTCTGATCAGACTATGGTCGACAAGGAGAAGAAGAGATTTCATGAGATGGCTGAAAAGGACAAGGAACGCTATGACTCAGAAATGGAGACTTATACACCTTCTAAGGGTGAAAAGGGACATGGAAGAAAGAGGAAGCATAACAAAGACCCTAATGCTCCCAAGAGAGCTTTGTAAGTAAACATATTTAGAATATTTTTTATATTTGATTAGTTATTGCTGTGATGATTTTCGAAGGCAGGCTCCCTCTTCTGAGGTGAACCCTTTAATAATCAAATCCTGCTGATTGTTTGCCTTTCTGAGCTTTTCCTTTTGTTTTTTAAATAACTTTTTTCCACAACAATAATTTAAATGAATAATTGTTTCTGGAAGTAAGTTTTTAAACATACAAATCCATTTATTTACAGATCAGCTTTCTTCTGGTTCTGTAATGATGAACGCAGCAAGGTTAAAGCAATGCATCCAGATTTTGGAGTTGGAGATATTGCAAAGGAGTTGGGAAGAAGGTGGTCAGATGTTGATGCTGAGCAGAAGGCCAAATATGAGGCTATGGCCAAGAAAGACAAAGCTCGATATGATAGGGTATGTATGCAGTTTGATTTGTATTTTGAAGATATTACAATCCTTCAGCACGAGGTTTTATATCATCATAATATTCTAGGACATGACTGCTTATAAGAAGAGGCCAAAACAATCCGCAGCAGCTCCTGCTTCGAAAAAGCAGGACAGTGAAGAAGAAGATGAAGAGGAGGAGGAGGAAGACATCGAGGAGGACGACGAGTAAATTCTCTCTATGGGACAGATATTAAACTCTTGCCCATATAACCATTTAAAGAAAACTCAAGAGACTGAGATCAATTGATTCATTTTAAAAGTATCTCATAAGGTCATATGACAAGATAAAGTTCTCCTTTGTGTACATAATCCCTTCCCCTTCAGTCCTCTTTAAGGAAGCAAAATTCAGTCCTCCCCTACCCCGAGTTTCCCAATACACAGCTTTAAATATAAGTAATGTCATACAGTTTGTGATTTATGAAGAAGTGTCATTTGTCCAAGTTTTTTTTTTAATATATAATATATAGCTTATTTTGAAAGTTCAGAGTTTCTGATGTTTAATTTCTCAATAGTATTATAATTTGCAATAGCTGGCACTTACCAAAGTCGGTCTCATTACCTCTTCACTGCCGTGGTTGCGATTGCCAGTACAATTCAGGGTTCTACGTAAATTAATTATTTTGAATCAGAAAATACGTCTTTGGTACGAGCCAGCAAATTTCTAACGTTGATGATCAGTTACGGATGTCTCTCGCCGCAGTAGAACACAACCTGAAGACGAGCGGTACCACGAGGTCACCCTGGCTTTTGGTGACCTAACATGTGCAGTGGCAATGTACATTTCACGAGGCTTCTCTGTAAAACCGTAGAAGTTTCCACAGACAGTTTTTAAGCAACCAATTCTGAGGTTTCATTTAATGGAACTTTTAGTGTAAGGAAAAGAAGGAAATTTAAGTTACAACTAATTCTGTCTAAGGTTTTTTACATTCCTAAATTCTGAAGTGGAAAGTTTTGTCGTAAAGTACAAGGCATAAAGCGTCCTGTTACTTGCAATAGTCTTATCAACTGTTGTGAAGGATTCAATGGGCCGTTTTCATAAATTTGCTTTTCCACAAAAAAATACACAAATTTGTCAGTTGACATCTTTTAATATATTTTGAAGCAGAATGTTCTGTGTTATTTTTAGACAAATAAATTAGAGAAAAGCAATGTTTGTTTTGTATCTCTTAGGGAAAATAAACTTTTAAGGATATGTCTCCTGCAACTTATTTCCTGCATTTAAATCCTTTCATTTTGAAAATTGCTTAAACCAAAGAAAAATATTCACACTACCTTTAAGTGTTGAAATGAAATACTGCATAAGAAAGACAGCAATTTTTCTTAATATCGTGTGTTTAATATTTGTACACATACTAGGAAAAAAATTGAAACTTGCTAGCACTATTGAACTAGGTTTTGATACAGTAGTGTCACAACAGTTCTTTGAAAGTCATTCTAATTAAAATTAACACTTTTTATAAAGTGTTGTATAAAAAACAAAAAACACTAGTTTTTAAAACTTGGTTCTTTTATATACAGCATGTAAAACAAATGTCTCAATTAAAATTTTATTGGATTATGGTAAGTTACTCATAACCAATAACTTTAAATTGAGACTTTTTTTTGTGCAGATAAAATAATGTTAGCTTTTGAGCAACATCAATTTGTGGAGAGTACAATTTAGTGTGGTTTGGATTGAAAACTGCCTGTCCCAAATGGCAACACTGTACTTCACTACCAGCTTTCACTATTTCCATTCCATATTTTGACAATTGGTAAGGATGGGAATGAGATGAAGAAAGGTGGGTATTAAGCTGGCAATCGGTTATTTGTAATGGGCATTCTTTGAATTTTTAGACAAAAAATAGCTGAAGTTGATATTTTTGACAATATGGAGTTCAGTGTGGGTGAACAATCAATTTTGGATGGTCAAGTGAAACTGCAGTGATGCAAGAATAATTTCAAACATGTTTAAGAGAGCATTATAAAATGGAACCAGAATGAAATTTATCTGGTATATAGTACACAATTCACATAAAAGCTGAATATTTTGAAGACAAATAACGCAATGAATTTTTTTTAATATCAAGAGTTCAACATGTAAAGTGAAGACTGCTAAAGACCTAGTTTTACAGTGCCTTTATTAAGTGATCTGTGTGTGAACACCATTTCATATTGATTTTTAAATGTTAAAGGTATAGTGTTGAAATTTATTTTCATTAATTGTAAATATACGTTTTAGCAAGTAATTTTTAAACTGTTAATATAAATTTTAAATAATACTGAATACAGAAGCATTGCAATAAATTATATTCACAATCCTATATGTTGGAAACTTCTCGAGACAAGGATTTGGGGCCATGCAATTTATGATCCAGTTTACTCTATTTTTATTTTAAAAATTTGAGGGCTGGAAAGCAAATGGACAATTGAATCTAAGGTGGCATGACAAATGTACGTTATTTATATAAGCGGTTCTTTGTGAAGGATTCTGGACTTTTTCATATTTAACTACAGCAAGTATTAGTTTAAGGCAATTTGAATATATTTTCTGCATGTGCATCGGAAAGCAATTTCGTTCATTTCCGTAGTAGTAAATTGTTGTGGGGAGGGACAGTCTTGGATTTGGAGACATGTAAGAAGTCTTCTGGGAGGAAGTGGATAAAAAAGGTAATTGGGGAAGTATGTCTGTTGAAAAGACATAAAAATATAGTGTAACTGCTATTTCCAATCCCATGGCATAAGAGGAAACGTAAAATTAGAGCAATTTGAATCCAGTAAAATCTATCTTAAAGCAACAAAAAAGAAACTAGTGTATTTTTTATTTACACTAAATATTTTCAAATATGTAATGTACAAATATAAATTTATAGAGAAAATTAACCAAAGTGGTTGTTTTAAAATCATTTTTGTCAGTTGAATAATTAGTTATATAAACAAATTATTATGAAAAACAATTTGAAAATAAATTTATATTTTATTCGCCAATATTTATCAACTTTAAAATATAGCAACATTTGTTGATCTTCAATACAAATTTATATTTATTCCATACTTGAAAAAATTGTGTTAATAAATAATCCACCTTAATGTCTCTTTTGTTGCTTTAAAATACATTATACGCGTTTCAAGCAGCTCTACCTTTCCTTAGCGCAGACCAAAGTGCATAATGTTATTTGGTCAATGTGACTGACAGTAGTTTGTTTTTTAATCGAAGTAGAGGTATCTATATCGATTAGTATATTGGAAGAAAATATTCTTTATTCTGATTGAACTGGAGATACATTTTTAAATGATAAGATTTATAATAGTCATGTATAATTCTTATATATGGAGAAAACTGCTAAGTGTTTTTTAGTAAATGTTGCATTTCGATAAAAAACATTCAATCAAACTTTCTGATATTCGACCAGAGCGATTTCGTTCTGCGAATGAGATAATTTAGCGTTCGAATTTTGCGTTGTATTTAAACCACTATTTGAGGTTAGAATTAAAACTCACGTGTTTTGTTGCGAGTAGTTTCCTTATTGAACAGCAATATGGTTCGAAAAAAAATTGATAACCGAATCCGAATTATGATTGAAAATGGAGTTACCTTGGGCCATAGAACAATGTTTGTTGTAGTTGGAGATAAAGGCCGGGATCAGGCAAGTATTTATTAAATTTCCATATTAGTTGTATGTTATTCGTAATTTATTGACTTAATTAATTTGTTTTTCTGCTTGAAGTATCAGTATAACTATTTCCATAATTTTCCGAGTAAATGCCCTACTCTTGTAAAGTCGTCTCGATAGCTACCAAGAGAATAACATTAAGAGCTTTACAATGTAGTATTATGTGTGACATTATTTGAAATTAAGCAATTTGACTGTCTTTCAGGTTGTTATTCTCCATCACATGCTTTCTAAAGCAACAATCAAAGCAAGACCTAATGTGTTATGGTGTTACAAGAAAGAACTTGGATTCAGTAGGTAAGTAATCACTAATCCATGCAAGCAACAATGTTAAATAGTGATTCACACAAAATTTTGCATAATTTCCATAATAAATATGTACAAATCATCTCATTTCTAACATGAAAAGTACCACAATTATTTTACTAAGGCTTATAGTTAATTATAAATTCTATTTCAGTCACAGGAAAAAGAGAATGAAAACTCTTCAGAAAAAAATTAAGTCAGGGAAACTGAATGTCAATGAGGATGATCCTTTTGAATTGTTTGTTGCATCAACCAATATTCGCTACTGCTACTATTCAGAAACACACAAAATATTAGGAAATACATTTGGAATGTGCATATTGCAAGTAAGTAACTATATTTAATATTTCCTTCATTTCGTGAGTTAGAATGATCATAGAATCACACGTATCAAGTTAGAATTAAAATAGTCGGCTAACAACAACTTTGGTACCATCATAACCCTGCTCCCATCAAGCCCATCTTCAAGCTTCGCTCAGTCGTATGTCTCTCTCTACTGTTCCATGATGTCACACAACTATCCCATGAATTAATTCAACAAAGCTTATTCCACCCACAATTGCCCCATCTATTAGGCTGAAAAAACTCATTCCACCTACACACATTTTCTGTACTCATGTCGAACAAGGCAAGGAGGGGAAGTGGGAGGAGTGATGGAGGGGACACGGTGACTGTACCAAAAAAGTCCAGTTTCCAATAGTAATGTTGACTACCCTGTTTATCTCTCCTTAGGATAAGCCTTATTATTTTGTTTAAGTGTCATTCTAGTGAAGATACAAATTATCTCCTTTATTTTTCTTTTAGTTTATCAAAATTTTAACGAGTGTCATGAAAGTGAATGAGGGATTTATTTTTCCGTCGTTAACAAATTATAGCCTTTACTTGTAAGAATTATGAAATTACTTTTTATTTTGGTGTAATTTGATGCTAATATTTTAATTCAATAACAAATTACATGATAGTGGCATTATAGTTATTTTTTGTTTGTATAGGACTTTGAAGCCCTAACTCCAAACCTGCTTGCGAGGACAATTGAAACAGTTGAAGGAGGTGGTCTCATTATTCTTCTCTTGCGATCAGTTAAATCATTGAGACAGCTTTACACTCTGAGTATGGATGTTCATGAACGTTATAGGACAGAGGCACATCAAGATGTGGTTGGAAGGTTCAATGAAAGGTAATTAGATCAAAATGAATCATGGTACTTTCTACAATGGAAGAATACATACTTTGTTATTTGGTATCAATAAAATAAACATGTTTGTGGTACATCACTAAAATTTTAGGTTAGTAAGCTTCATATCCGTATCACATTTTCTTCTGTGAGACTCATGAAACTTTTGTAAAATGAAATATATTGCTGAAAGATGTGTGGAATTGTTTTGTTGAAATATTAAATCTCATGGCCAATGTATGGCGAAAAATTATTCTTAATACCTTTATTGAAGTTGGATCAAGATTTGTTTATAAAATAAATATTAAAATAATATGGACCTTAATGCAGACAAACTTTAAATTGAGATGTAATTATAATTAAATTTAGAACTGCTGGATGTTTCAATGTTGATTAGCATCTTTGTCGAATAGAAAAAACTTGATGACTCGAAATTCCAGTCTTCAGGTTTTCAACATTAGAAAAAAACTAAGTGGCATCAAAACCTCTTAACAGTTCCAAATTTAATTGTAATTCCATCTCATTATAAAGTTTGTCGGCACTATGGCCATATTTCATATTGTTTATCTTAACATTTGTTAACATTTATGTTTTGTTTATAGAATAGTTTGGAACTTGATTAGTTTGATACTATCATGACCCCACTTCAACCCTCTGCCCTGCTGTACGTGTCGCTCTTTCTACTGTTCCATTACATCATTGCCTTCTATAGAAAGGAAAATAATCCAATAAGATTCTTAGAAGAGAACTCTAGTGTACAATTTAAAGATATGATATTGTAAATATAATTGATGTGGACAGTTGAGTGAGAGAGATTTATTGCCTTCACTGAAATTTAGGGCTGGTGGTTGAATTTGTGAAATTTTCAGAGTTGTGTGTTTTGACATTAATTTATGGGTCTTTAGTGGGTGGAGTATGCGATTGTGGGTGGAGTGAGCTTTTTCAACCTAACACATAGGGCGATTGCGGGGAGAGTGACCTTTTTGTTATAAGAGACTTATTTGGAAATTTACCTTTTGAATGAAGGCAGTGATGTTACAGAACCTCTGTGACATCATTGAACAGTAGAGAGAGATAGGCAATACAATGGGAAAAAGGGGGGAGGGGGGCTTGAAGAGGTGACTATTAAAGTGGTTGTTAATAAATAGTTCTTTTTTGTCTTTAAATTCTTAAATGATTACAATCAAGAAGTATGAAGCATTATTGTTTGCATACATATACAATTCTATTGAAGCTACTAAATTGTATGTTTCCATTTTTTCACCATAAGTTCATTCTATGTTTAGGTTTCTCCTATCATTGGCATCGTGTCCTCGCTGCCTAGTCGTAGATGACCAACTCACTGTCCTACCACTCTCGTCACATAACTTGCAGGTTGAAAATGTATCAAAACCTGATGCCCCAGTTAGTGAACAAGAATTAGTTGACCTTAAGGAAAACTTAAGAGATACTCAACCTGTTGGTGTCCTGGTTAATTGTTGCAAGACTGTTGATCAGGTACTGGTAAAACTAATGTTTGTCACATTTAATTAAACAGATAAATGCTACCTGATGATAATAATAATAATTTAATATATTATATAGTGAGAAATCATTTTCTTGAAATAAATTTTCATGCTGACAGGCAAAGGCACTCCTGAAGTTTATAGAGGCAATATCAGAGAAGACTCTACGTTCCACAGTTTCCCTCACAGCAGCAAGAGGCAGGGGGAAGTCTGCTGCACTGGGGTTAGCGATATCTGCTGCTCTTGCATTTGGCTACTCCAATATATTTGTCACAAGCCCCAGTCCTGAGAACCTTAAGACACTCTATGAATTTGTTTTCAAAGGTATATATATATATATATATATATATATATAAATACACACATGGAAAACCAATTAAATTACTTTTGTAATTTTACTTTTCCGTCATATTGAATTTATTGATTATTTTTATGTAGGACTGGATGCTCTTGAATATCAGGAACACATGGACTATGATGTAATACAATCAACTAATCCAGAGTTTAACAAGGCAATTGTACGACTTAATGTGTACAGAGACCATAGGCAGACTGTGCAGGTATGTTAAGTTGTTCTGTCTTATGTTTTCTTAAATTCACTATTTATAAACTTCAAATGCAAATGTGTGTTAAAATTTACTATGTAAAATTTATAATCTGATAGCATACACACATATATTGAGAAAGAAAGGTGGTGGCTTACCTTAAGCTGGCAGGAACCGTAATGAGGATAGGAGTTTTGCTTCCACAGGAGATAAGGACATGCACTCTGCAACATGCAACAGCTGACATATATTATTGAAACTTTAATACACAAAGGGAAACTAGTTAACTTTAACAAAAGAATTTTCAGATTGTCTTATTGCTTTTTTGTTGTTTAGTACATCCACCCAACTGATGCTCACAAGCTCGGGCAAGCAGAGCTTGTTGTCATCGATGAAGCTGCGGCAATCCCTCTGCCTTATGTAAAGAGCATGCTGGGGCCATACCTTGTTTTTTTGGCCTCAACAATAAATGGGTTTGTACAGCATATACAATTCAGGATTATTTAGCTTTGTACATATGAATAATTAGGCTATGCTCACTATGACTTGTATGTCTACTTGGCAGTTATGAGGGGACAGGCCGTTCTCTGTCCCTGAAACTCTTGCAGCAGCTAAGGGTCCAAGCCACTCCCATTGGTGCTTCAGCAGACAAGAGTAAGAGCAAGGGCAGTGAAGCTGCGACTGGGAGGGCTCTACATGAGGTAAGTCATCCTACATTTTCCATTCTGTATTTGACTATATTTATTAATAACTGGCTGGGTGCCTAGCATTGACTGGGTATTTATTTACATTAACTTGCACATTATTTAATTCTTGGCCAACTTATGATTAATCTAGTGTCAAAAGTGTCACAATATGAACCTCAAAAATACTCTCACTACATTAGCAGAGCATTAAAATATTCTGCACACTCTAACCATTTAAACTTCATAAGATCACAAAAATACTCCTGGTACATTAAAAAAATAAAAATTACCATCAGTAAGTTAAGAGAGTCAAAAGTATATCTGATAACCTAATAGAGTAGTAAACTCACAATTCCTTAAGAAAGAGAAATTTACATCTGGTATTTTAAGAAGCTAAAATAAGCTTTGGTACCCAAAGACAGCAAAAAGATGTGCCTGCCCACACCCCTTTAGGAGTTGGGGGTTATTTCATACATCAAATTTTGTAACTTGATCTGAGTGACATATGAACAAAGTTTGATTGAAGTTGCTCCAATTGTAATGGAAGTTAATCTATCCCCCTGATAATCACTCAAATTAAGCTTAATGTGAATTTTGAATGTCAGATTGAAAGTGTCATTGTATGTCAATTTCATTGTATAGACTTTCATTCCATTCCCCTCCCTCCCCACATTGTTGATTTAAGTTGCGCAATGAGTTGGCGACTTCTTAATTTTGAAATAGACAGTAATCATGGCTGATTTGTGTTATTGATATTCACCCCCTCCACCCTCATCTTGGGGCTGAATAAGATGCATGTTAAATATCAGAATTGAAGACAATAACTCTCTCATATCTGGTTTTGACAAAAAATGACTGTAATTTTTATGTGATGCCCCTTTTCAGTAGAAAGGGGTTGAGATCATACACACAAAACAGATGCGAATAATATCAAAATACTGGAGACCAAAAGAATATTCGACTCTTTGCATGATTTAAAATTTACAATCCCTCCTTTCCTCGCAACGCTCCTAGGGGTAGCAAGTTATTTTCATGTCTTATTCACAGAGCATTTGTTTTTGCATGTGAGGAAACTGCCCAGAAAATTTGATGTAAATTGCACCACCTGCTTAACATTGTACATGGAACTTGGTTTTAACCCCTTCCATCAATGTCGTATGGTTCCTGTACATGCTAGAGGTCCATCACCCAGAGCTGCTAGAGATATGTAAACACACAAAAGAGTTGCTAACTAGAGAGAAGAGAGAGATTGCCATGCTGTTTTCTAACAATGGAGTGTTTGGTTCTCTATAGCAGCCATTGTGAAAGTTTTCTCTCTTACAGATATGTGTGTTGGGCATACTTGTGGTTATCTAATATAACACTTTCGACAAAGAAAACATGTTGAAAAAGAAGAGAAACAAAAAGGAAGAAAAAATATAAAATAATTGTATTATAGATATAATTTATTTTTTGGGTGTGTATTTAAGAATAATCCACTGTTTTAGTAATCTAGAAGTACTTGCGGAATACTTATTTCGAAAATTGAAAATGAATATATTTAATGCTGCTTGGAAACTAGAGCCTGTTGCAGTGATGTTCCTCAAATTTTTTTATTATTGTTTATAATAATAGTGAGCATGCCATGTAGCATAATACTTGCTCGGTTTCATATTAGGTAACCCTGGAGGAGTCTATTAGGTACAAGCCTGGTGACAATGTGGAGAAGTGGTTGACAGATCTTCTCTGCTTAGATGCAACCTCAGTCCAACCATTGTTGAGTGGTTGCCCTCCTCCAGACAGTTGTGATCTCTATTATATCAACAGGTAAAAGTTGTTATATCCCCATTGTAAAAAATCATTGTGTCCAGTGCAGAATGAATAAATTTGTTTTTTATTCACAGGGACACACTGTTTTGCTACCACAAAGCTTCTGAAGCCTTCCTGCAAAGGATTGTAGCATTGTATGTTGCTTCTCATTACAAAGTGAGTTATTGGTGACATTCTTTCTCAGGCAGTGACTGTGAAGTTGTTGCTGAAATTTGTGGATTTTATTGTTCACAGAACAGCCCCAATGACTTGCAGATGATGTCTGATGCTCCAGCTCACCATCTCTTTTGTTTATTGGGTCCCATTGATCCAAATAAGAAATCTCTCCCAGAAGTCTTGGTTGTCATTCAGGTAATTTATAATCTGTGGTTCTTCGCTTTAAAATTGTATTAGTTTTTTGTCTCATCTGCAAGAATTTGATTGGCACAAGGAACAGCTTCAAGGTCAAATTGGTTCTCATTTGAAAAAGATTGTTGAAATTAACTGTAAATATAAAATATTGCCCCCTAATACTATTCCTTTTTACTGGGTTAGTAAATACATTTGTATTGACATTGCTACTAATGTGTCATTGGTAGCTTATTGCTGTTGTTTTCACGCTAAGCTACTTTGGAGCAGTTAATGAGCTGCAAGTCAGCTTAATGTAAATGATTAACTATTACAGGTTTGCTTGGAAGGACAAGTGTCCAAGAACTCTGTAGCAGATGGCCTGTCCCGAGGAAAGCGAGCATCTGGAGACCTCATCCCCTGGACAATAGCACAGCAGTACCAAGACCAAGACTTCCCACAGCTGTGTGGTGCCAGAGTTGTGAGGATTGCCACACATCCTGACTATCATGGTGTAAGTAAAATTAACCAACAGATGGAAGTTTAAAATTGAAAAATATTGAAATTATCATTTTATTTACAAGGATAGGTAAGAAAGAAAGAGATTGTGTCTTAACATAGTTTGAAACTTGAAGTTCACTAACTGGGGAGTACTTAAAGAAATAAGTTGTAACGTTGTTAAAAACATGTCACACAAAAAAAAAACAATGTAAAAAGGAGAAAAATTAATATAATCATCAAATACGCACACTATATAATTCAGTAATGATCACAATTGTTTTATAGATGGGATATGGCAGCAGGGCTCTGGAAATTCTGCGACAATATTATGAGTTCAAGATACCTAGCCTCGACGATGACCAGCTTCCTCCGGAAGCCATAGAAAGCATACCAGATGAAGATCTGGGACTTCTGGAAGAACATTTAGGTTTTTCTCAAATTATTCATTAAAAATAGTCTTGATTAGTTGGCAAATTATCAGGTTACCTCATTTAATGATATTCCTGATTGTCTTTCTGTTGCAACTTTTTATTTAATTTGACGCTTACATCATAGGAGAAAAGTGAAGGAAAGAATGAAATATAATGTTGTTAATGTCATTAGAATAAGGTGAATGTAATATGAAGTATTGTCTGTGCTGCTACATAATTACGATATAAATTTGTTTTTATCACCAACTGACAGTTTTTACTCACCAACTTTCATTTCATGAACTTCAATTGACACTACTTTTCTGCCCCTCCATGTCTTTGCTATTTCTTCACTTTCATGCATATAGTTTTAAATGCTTTGTTGTCATTTTAATTTCATCTCTGTTTTTAATTGTAGCTCCCAAGAAATCATTGCCTCCGCTACTTCTTAAGCTGAGTGAAAGGCCTCCTGAAAAGTTAGACTACTTGGGAGTCTCCTTTGGTTTAACAGCAGAGCTGCTGAGGTTTTGGAAGAGGGCACAGTTTGTTCCAGTGTACCTCAGGTAAGTACACTTACTACAACAGGGCTACTGGGTTTTAAAAAAAAAAGGTAATGGATCGTATTGATTTGTTTCCTATGCAGATAAGTGCTTGAGAGAGTTGCCAACACACATGGTGGAGGTTACAATGATTTGTGGTATATGAACAGTCTATTTTGGTGGTATGCAATTTTGAGATATTACTAAATTCTGATAGACCATTCATGACAACATCACCTTTGATTTGAATCTTATTTCCATCCAAAGTTTCAAATCCTGTATTTGTGTGATATATTAAATATATTTCAGTGTAATATTTTTTATTTGATTGTGGAACCAATTTTATGCTCCTTACAGACAAACCACAAATGAGTTGACAGGTGAACATTCGTGCATTATGATTCAGACCATTAACCTGAGTGAAGAGCAATCACAAGGATCTTGGTTGGAAGAGTTCTGGACAGACTTCAGACGGCGGTTCATATCATTGTTGGGCTTCCAGTTCCAGTCTTTCACTCCAGCACTGGGTCTTAGTGTTTTGCACACAAAACTCTGGAAGAAACAACCCAGAGGTATGTTCACCAAATATATGGTCTATTAAAACATCAATGTACAATAAAATTGGAGTTCAAATCAACTTTTACTCGATCTGGTTAGGGGTATTTCCAGCTTGTCAAAGTCAGAATTGAGTCATTTGAATGAAATAATAATGTGAAGTGAGGGGAAACTTTCTTCCTTCCTTACTCCTTGAAATTGACAAAAAAGAAATATAAATGTCTGAATTGAAAGATAAGCCAATAAAATATCAAATAACTCCAAAGGTTGTAGAGAATCCTTTTTGTAGAACTTTAATTAACAGACCAACCGAATGCTGCATTTTAAAACAATACATTTATAAAATTCCACAGATTTGACACAGATCGAGCTGGATACATATGTGACCAAATATGATGTCAAGCGACTAGAGATGTATGCCAACAACCTAGTGGACTACCACCTCATAATGGACTTGCTGCCTTCATTGGCAAGACTATATTTCTTGAACCACATGGGTGATGTTCATCTTTCTGCAGTGCAAGCAGTAATGCACCTCATTTATATTTTCTAGATTGTATGCAATAATTTGACAGATGTATCTTTTAAAAAAAATTGTAGATTGGGTCACATTTGTAGCAGTATATTCAATATTGTTGAAAACAAACTTAAAATGGACAGTTTGGTTAAATATATAAATGGAAAAATGTGATCAATTCTTTATGATGATATTGTCCTTCTAGGCAATATTACTGGGCTTTGGGTTGCAACACAAGACAGTTGAGGCCTTGTCTACTGAGCTGGAACTTCCTGTTGCTCAACTGCTTGGCCTCTTCAACAGGGCAATTCGCCGCTCTGTGCAATACCTTCTGAGTGTGATGGAACACACAATAGAACAAGGTTTTGTGCGACCTAAGAAGGACCAACCAGATATGGCTCCAGTTTCAAAGAGCATGCAGGATGAACTTGAAGAAGTAGCGAAGGTAATGGTCTATTTTGACTGTGATCAGGGAATATTTTGGGTTATTCTCATGCTACATTGTTTTTATTTTATTTAATGTAGGAGCTTAAGGAGAAGCAAAGGTTGGAACTGGACAGGCTCAAGAAAGAAAACTTGAGCCAGTATATCATCAGGGGTAGTGAGCAGGAATGGAATCAGGTCTTGGCCAAAGGCAGCAAAAATATCGTTTCAGTTAAGAGGTGCATCATTTTTCACTTCATAATTGTATTCATTTTAGTCATAATTACATTTACTGTGTAAACTATCTCAACTTATATTATAAAAATGATTTAAAAATATTATGAATGCAGGGATTTAGATAGTTTTAAAGATGGAACTGCCATCCTGCCACAACAGTTGGAAGTGATACTTTTAGCATCCATAGGAATATTTAACATATTTAATTCTAGCTATTATTCAACTGACAGAATTGTCTACACTTTCCTGGTTCATACCACATGATTATGCTTGTTCAAGCATCCTCCAAAAATAAACACCTCCACCATTAAGCTTATTTAACAAGTGGAAAAATTTGCTGTTTCAGTGGTGAAAAAAGATCTGGAGGTGAACCTGAAATTGCTGTAAAGGAGAAGAAGAAGAAGAAAAAGCACAAGCAATGAATGTGTACATATTGCCTCAATAAATGTATAGTGTATATTTTTAATAAATATAAGTAATTGCCTTAATTATTAGAATTTGACCTAAATGATTATAGTTGTGTTCAAAATTAGGTAAATATATACGTAACTTGCCCAATTCTGTTCATGCTGAACTTTCAAGTCACCTTACAGTTGCAACAAAGCTGTGTCAACTTACAAGTCACCGTAAAGTTGAAACAAAGTTGTGTCCTTCAGTGTTTGTTGATCAGCATCTCTCTATTCTTTTGAAATAGAAAAACACTAAACTCTTGACATCTCTTTGCAGAAATTGGTGAAAGGCAAAAAATGGAATTAACTTACAGGGTCACACTCCTACTAGCGCTACTTTTTTTATGAGTATGATACTACATATATGATGTAAATATTTGTCATTCACATTTGCTGATTGGAATCCCATATATTTATTATGCAATCAAATTTAATTGTGTATTACATATTTTCAAAAAGTGCATCAGCTTCATGAAACACCAGAGCTGCTTGGACAAATATAGTTAATAAGTCTATGAATTCTGAGTGTCTATTTTTTTTTTAAAGTTACATATTATTTGTTCATATACACCCTTTCAAGATTTTCGAATTCTTCACCAGGTTTATGCAACTAAATTATTCATCTGATGAAAGCACCTTGAATAGCAAAATTATTGTGTGGTATTTATTTCTTATCACCTAATTTTGTCTGTTTATTGGATTCTTCACTATCTATTTTTTATTCTCCTTTTTTCTTTGTTGCTTCCTTTAATAATGAGAGATAGTCAACTTGTGTTGACCTTTCAGGAACACACTCATGTAAGACACATTTTCTTATATTGCTTTCCCCATTTAAACAGAAATTTGTAGCACATGGGAATTCACATTCATGATAGGGGTTTCCTAGATAGGAGAGTCTGTGTACATGAGAGATTGGAATCAAGACTGATTTGCAATATGAAAATCAACCAACTATTGACAGGAAACAAATAACACCTAGATGGCAATTTTAGTTAAAAAATTAATTATAGAATGTAGGCTTTCCCGGTGGATATACTTAATAAGAAGTTCTTGGGATTTCACCCGGGTTATGTCATTTTTTAAATACAATGTTTCAACGGCTAACTCCGCCATCGTCTTCAGGTAACCATCCATTTCATCGAAACATTGTATTTTACAAATGACATAACCCGGGTGAAATCTCGCGAACATCCTATTCAAAAAAATTAATCATAAAAAAATGACTAAGGTTTTAATAATGCCTGCATATACCAAGAGTAGACAGCTTTTTGATGTGCAGACTACAGAAGGATATTGTGAAGATTTTTTTGTAGAAGGATGGAAGGAAAGCTAAATTCAGAAGTTCACTTATGCAACAGATTTGCCACAACCAGGCCTTCATTGTATCAAGCAAACTACAAGTGTAGATCTGAAGAGGAGATACCCAGTGTTGTTTCAAACTCATTAATTTAAATTGAGGTACTCTGTGACATGGATCTTGAATACCCTCATCAATTAAGTCTCATGTTTGTTTGTTGAGCTTCAGATTGTGGCATTTTATCAAATTATTAATCTCTACCCCTTCTACCACATTAATTTGTAGTGTATCATGTCTGGGTCTCCACTTATTTATTCAGATGTGACTCAGTCCATACAAAACAACCAACTTCCTTGCACAGACTACAAATATCAAAACCACAATTGTATACACTAGCCTCCAATCAAAAGAAAATGTATTTATCTGAAGACTGAAAAATTAAGTTTTCAGTTAATATAAGTGATTTTCATCTTTATAACAACACAGTACTATATATGAATGATTATAAATAAATGACAATTTGACTGAAGTAATGATGGTTATTATCAAGATTCCAATTCACATACACTTTTTAATTGAATTTTTTTTCAATATTCTCTATATTTTTGCAAGCTTCTCTAGGTCTGATTTGTGGATCTGAAGTAGGCAATTTGGGAGACATTATGTGAATATCATTTCTTCAGTGTCAAAGACTGTTGTTTGATTTCAAAAAATGATGGAAGAGACAAGGTATACAAATTAATACTTCCCGCAATTTAATCATCAGATAAGGAATCATTTGCATACATATATGTTCAATTTCACAAATGGGTCCATAAAAGACTAGTATCGGTTACATTTAAAACAATGTAATTAAAGCAGTAGGTCCTTCACGACTTTGGTGGGGTCATGCAATTGCCATCTGGATACCTCTTACGAAAAGCCTGAATCAGCTCTGGATCCACCAATCTCACTCCATCCACCTGGTTACCCAGTGTAATCCTGGACAGAAAGATAAAAGTGATTCATTAATACACTTTTTACAAAAGAGTTCAGATACAATGATTTTGTCTGCTTACCAGTTGGGTTGGACATTGTGTGGTCGTCCAAACAGTTCTATTTTCCTGGTCCCAGGAGACAGCCTCTCAATGATTCCGTAGATTTCGTCAGGCTTATGGCTTGTGGCCCTTACTTCTGCCACAATAACATCACAGTCCAAGCCTCTGTTCAGGTTGTCTGGGTTCCCTTTCATACCAACCTGTGTGAGAAAACCACACAAAAATCCTCAATAAGTGAGATATTCTTAATGCTTTTTCTCATATAGTGTGATTTTTATTACAAGATAGTAACAATATTAGTGAAATCTTGGTATAGTTGATGTATGTCATTCTCATGATATCTGTATCCTCATACATATCATCTAACATTTTTTTCTCTCTTTCCATTTCTCCTCCTTTCTGTTCAACTCCCCTTCCCCATATCCAATCTCAAAAATAACTCAGTGGAAAACTATTTTGTAAGCATCAATAGTTACTTACAAGACAGTGCTCCTTTCCATGGTTCAGCCAATGCCCTGTGCGTCCAGTGCGGATAATCCTCTGCAATTGGTTGGTCTTCACCCAGATGATTTCATCCACTCGTTCGTAGCCCCACAACTTCAGACACTCTCGTCCCAGCTCCATAGCTCTGGTACAAAATCATGAACACAGTAGGATGATTTTTTTAAGCTTTTAGAAAAGTTTCTTTTTAATTATAAAAGATATTTGAACATAAATCTATTAACAATTCTGCACAAGCACTCTACTCTCTTTGAAGAAAATAAAAATTATTCTACCCTCCATTTGCCTTCTAGATGATACAAACTGCTGATGAAATCAATTTCAATATTTAGCACCATGTATAAAGATTTTGGAATAATATTTGAACCTGACATGAAGTGAGGATGATGAGGTTGGGTATCCTGAGGGAGAATGGCCCCAACAAAAATTTGAACACAATTTCTCCAAAATTGTAACAGACATTTACAATCAACTATGCCATAATATTCCCCTCTCTTTTCTATCCATACTAATTAGACAATTTTGATTGCTCAGTTGACAGCTGGCCATCACTCAGATTGCCTCCAAAAATTCACGGTAACTGCTCGCTCATCATTATACTTCAGGTAAGCCACCACCTTTCTATATCTCTTTATTGTCCTTATTAATTATATGTATGGAAAAATAAGATGACAAAGTCAAAAAATAAATTGTTTTGAATAAGTGACTTCTGCATTACATCTCCCAAACAATTTATTAATTTATAAACAACCAACCTGCCTGTGACCCAGAGGAAAATGAGACCATCATCCTGCAGTGTTGGTATACCCAGCTGTCTCATCTCATCATCTGACATTGTCCCATATGGCAGTTCCATGTGGATGTCCCATGGTGGGTCAGCCATTATTACAGCAAACTTCCCTGGAAGAAAATTCAATCAGCTCCAAAGAGGGAGGCCATAATTGACACTAATAAGAGAGATCAGTGCTAAAAAAAAAATGGAAATGAAATAATGTTGTACAGCAATATGATACAATAAGGTAATATCACAGATTATTCCTTTAAGCCCTAAAATGTCCAAATACGCGTTTTAGAGAAAGGCCACCTTATTATTTAAATGTTCTTCAAGACGCACAACAATACTCACCTAAAACAGTCATGTCGAGATAACGGAGATCACATTGGACCCATTGAGGTGGGTAGAGGATTGTCATATCCTGTTTGCGTCCCAGAACTTTGCCTTCCACATTCTCCACCTTTGCTCCAGCCTCCTTTGGGAATTGCACAGTCGGTCCGTCAACTTCATAATGTACATATCTACAAGCAAAATTTACATTTCAATAAGCATGTTTATTTACATTGTTGGTTTGCAGAATGCTGCACTTACTTGCAGGTGTCCATATGGAAGCAAGTGTTGAGGAAAGAGCAGTCACCTAATGATTCATCTGTGTGCTGCTGGATGATCTTTTTGAAGTGCAGCTTCTTGCATGGATCTGAGGAACTCACCTTCATGCACTCTGTCTTTATGCCATGAGGACAAAACTCCATAACTTGGGCACCTAAAATGACCAAAAAAAACTTTTTCATTGAAAAGTATGTCATTCTTGTGTGACTTTGGTATCCATTTTAGCTCAATACTCCACTCAAAGTGGCTGGAGATAATGAATCATGAGAATCTGAAGATTACTTTTCTGTCCAAAAATATTGATTTCTATCCAGCCACATGTAATGGGCATACTGGAATAAAGTTCCATAGACAAATACCATTTTCGAAAGAATCTATCTTGCCAATATAAGGAGACTTATCTGAATATGACCCTATTGCACATAGACACTAGATAACATAAAAGGTATAGATGTATCCTATTATTCTAATAATTTCACAGTTTTGGAGCAGAATTCTTGCACCTGATATACTTCATAATGACTGTCTTTTATAAATTTAAAAATAAACTTCAACCCCAAATATTATTGTTCCTATATCAATTGGATAACAGAACATTCATGCCCTATATTTAAGTTCCTTACCTCCCTGTGACCTGAACCTTTCGGCCAATGACCGCTCCTTAGCTGTTGGTTTGCTCAGGAGGTCCAAGATCTCCTCACCAACCTTCTTGTTTTCCTTCTCTCTAATTGAAGGCATTGACAACAAGGACTGGTGACAAGAGAAGAATCTTAAACAATTTTCTTTTATCCAAGGGATTTTTCATATCTGCTGGGTTAAGGACAAATACTCACCATTATATCAGCTGCTTTAGGGTCTTTCTCCTTGTCAGGATTGGCAGCTCTGGCCACTTTTGGGGCAGATTCTCCCTCCGCCTCTCCTCCACACTTGCGCTTTTGGATTGAATCCTCAGACTGCTGTTTTGTGGGCTGGCTCTCTCCTTCCAATTCATTAACCATTGCCACAAGTTTTGTATGTTCAGCAAATACTACTTCCAATACAGTTTTCCCATCTTTACTGACTTCCTTTATTCTGCCAAATATATATGTATATATTTTAAAAAATTGGTAAAGGAAATTTCTTGAAATTAAAGCTTGGTGTTGCCACTCAGGACAAGGATGACAAAGTTCCAAAATTTTCAAAGGCCTCCTCCTTCAGAACAAAAGAAATCCTTTCGTATTTTGTGGAAGGCGACTGACTACATAGCCTGATGATGGCAACTATCAATTTAAGTTAAGTCAACTGTTCTTTCTATCCCTTCTTCCTGTCCAGATGAGTTGGTATATATATACACATACATACACATATATATCAGGTTGCCAATCACAGGAAATGTTTTCCTAACTTTCCGATGAAGGGGGCGTTGCCTCCGAAAATTTAAAGAACTCCAAACCTCACAAGGTGTCTACCATCTATGAACCTCAGGTAAGTTACCTACTTTCTATCTCTTTCCTTTCCTTATTAATTGTTTCAATTAGCATGACAATGTAATTTCCTGACGCATATGTATACACACACAGTAAGAATATGGCATCATAAAAATAATTAACACAACTGACAGGAAGGAGAGAAAGAAAGGTGGTGACTTGCCTGAAGTTTAAAGAAGAAAGTCCCAATTGTGGGTTGTAGGTATTCTTCAAATTTTCAGAATCAACCATCCCCTTCTTCAGGAGAGTAGGAAATGAATTCCAAGTGACGGCCAGCCATGGGACACTCCTAATTTCTCAAAAACTAACATATACAGATATATATTTATTTAAATTGTGGTTTCATTCTCTAGTCTGAGCAACTGGATGCCACACCGTTCAGACAGTCTTTGTCGCCTGAGGAAGGGAGTTTCGACTCTAGAAAAATCACATTTTCATACTTCGCTGTTAGTCTAAGCCTATTTATATCAATGAACGTTTTCTTTATCTCTTTCCTATCCAATTGAATAATATATATTGATGTTGTGATTGATATATTATACTACATTCACACTAGAACAGAGGAGGAGGACAAACAAAAGCTTCTTGTACCCAAATACATCAAGCAATATGAAGTCATATTTATAAGACCAAAATGGTTGGAAAATATCTTTTAAGAACAAACATGATTCTTTTACCACCTGATTCTCCATTTCCTTCCTTTTGGATGAGTACATTCATTTACAAGTTGACATTAATGGAAAAGGCAACTAACAATCATAAACCTCCCTTCTCAAGGAACAAAAGAAGTTTCACAAAGGAGACCTATGTGATTTCAATTCTCAACCAAACTTTCCATAATAATATAACAAATGAGAGAAATGATGCACAAATGAAGCATACAGGATAAAAATAGATTTTATCAGAATGAGTAAATGTACACTGTCTTCTGCACCTTACAGTTATTGGAGTTAATATGCAAAAAAAATGAATGTATGTATGTTAAATTTTTTTAGAAGATAATTTGGAAATTCTTAATTAATGATAGCCTATACTCACCCAATTAGTTGCTGAGTAGCAAATTTCTGTAGTAAATTTGAAACTGAAATGTGTGGCACATTCTTGTTAACCTGTTTGGCAACAGCTGCAGCTAACTCAGCAGAAGTTGTCGGTAGAGTTAGGGAAACTTCACACAGACACCGAAGGAGCTGTTTCTCCACCTCAGGGTCTGGCTTAACCAAGTCAGGTTTGGATTCTGACTCAGCACTGTCATCTGTTGATGTAAAATCAAAATAAGGCATAATATTTATATATTATATTCAAATGTAAAAGAGTGTTACATTGAAATACAGACATGACAAAACTTATTTGATTTACATACACAGCTACTACTCATACAAGTTACAATAAACATTTGAATTCAATAAAATTCTGTTATTTTGTCATCAACAGATTATTATACAGAAATTATTTGTGCTTTAAGGAGTTTGTTGAATGAAGCTTAATAAATTTTGCACCAGAGAAATTGCAACTGTTACCTTTAATATGTGAAACTGGAGACGGCACATTGGAAGAGCTTTCGACTGGAAGAACACTTATCTTTTTCGACAATGGCACAGATCCAACATCAACTGAAAATGAATCAAAACTTCTGTTACAGAACAACTATTAAAATTAAATTACACACAGGCGAACCTTTTATCTTGTCCTAATTATGCCTGATTGGTGTATTTAACCAACCAAAACCTATTACACTGGCACCCCAAACAAACTAGGAAAATATTATTCCCAAACACCCTGGTTGGGAATGGCTATTCTGAAGTAAGTTGAGGTATTCTGTTACTTGGGAAGCATAATAATTAGAGATGGTAGAAGTACGGCAGACATAAGAGTAAGATAGCACAGGCAAGGAAGGCTATCCCAAAAAAGAGAAATTTATTTATATGAGTGTTAATATTAGAAAATCATTGCTAAAAATGTTTGTATAGAGCATGGCTTATATGGATGCAAAACATGGGTGATAGGAGTTACCGGAAGAATAAGAATATAAAATCAAATGGGCGGATAAGGTAACGAACCAAGTTGTAAGCAGAACAGAGGGAGGCCAAAGACGAAATTCCCTAAGCAGATTACCTATGTATAAATGAAGAGGCTTGCACAGGTTAGGTTAGCATGGAGGGTTGCATCAGACAAATCTGAGGACTGAATACCACTACAACACAGATGAATTACTCGAACTCACAGTTAAAAAACTACCTTTCTTATACATTATAGATCGTTTAATATCTCCTCCCGAAATTCCTACTGGTTCCCAGAAATGAAGATTGATCAAGGCGCAGTCCTGCTCTGTCTTGAGGATTGGGGCCTTAAAAATTTGACATGCTTGGATGGTGACGACTTTCAATTCAGATACCTGCTCTTAAACTCTGCTTCCTTTCCATATTATTGATTAGTTTGGCAATGTCACATCATCCTTAGCTGCACACAAAATATAAGCATTTTTGAGTTCCTCATAAATAAATAAAAATTGCCACTATGAACAAGTTTTTATAAACTTTCCAAACAGAATAATGTGGGGGTTTGTAAAATAAATATTATAACCCATCATTAAAAACTATAATTGTTTAACTAAAACAAACAGCACTTCTATTACCAGATATAGATGATTGGTTTAAAATATCTTGCCTCTCTTTCTTCCTCTTTTGTAACTTCTCCCTCAAACTGTTACGTTTACTCTTAATTGCTTGTATTTCTTCCCAAGCATCGGACATAATTGTCTATCTGTAATAAACAAAAAACAATAATATATGCACTTATTATGGGCAAATATTATGGTGATAAATAAACAGAAGGTATATATGATAAAGTTATCTACAATGTTGTCAGCATCTATTCCATTCTTTCTTCCCTATCCCTTTGCTTTACGCTTCCAGTTGACTTTAATTTTTCGATGTAGCCTTAAATATTTAAGGTGGTCTAAATATTAAGACATGTAGTACATTTTTCTCTGTTGCAAATATTTCTAAGAAATAATTTTTCATAAAACGCTGTATGGAGAAGGATATTTGGATAGTTGAGAGAAGAAAACATTAAAAATAAAAGATATGTCACCTAAATTTAAATAATTACTATTATTATGCCAAAGTTACGCACCGTCGGGCGGGCTTTAATTTCGTATTTAACTAAACGAACGATACTCGACCACTTTAGTCGAAGCTTGCGATTGTCGATTCAAACTGTTGGTTCAATGTATGTAAACACTCAAGGTCAATTAATGAATGATGTTAATTGTATTGAAATGAAATAAGCCATTGATCATACAATTATGCTGTTAGTATTACAGATGATTAAATTCTCAGAACCATATAACAGTATTAAGGTACGAGGTCTTTCTCGTTTTTTTTTTTTTGGTTAACAGATTACATGAAGACGATGGCGGAGATGGCCTTCGAAACGTCGTATCTTATGAATGACATAACCCGGGTGAAATCCCGAGAACTTCTTATTCAGTCTATCCACCGGGAAAGCCTACATTCTCTAAGATTACATGAGTGTGATCCTAAAACAGGCAACTTCCCTTAAATAGCATAGGAAGGGAATTGAGAAAGGGGAAGGCAGAGCAAGGTAGCCAAGAGTTGACTAGGGCCTCCGGGCTACCGATGTTTCAACTAAAGAGATGCAGGGAAAACCCTAGAAAACCTGCGTCAATTAGGTCGGGCATTGGCTACTATTCTCACGCCCTTCCGAATGTCGGGAGACGAGTCTGCTGTGGGATGACAGCATTTCCTTCTCCGTGTCTTCACCAGTTTGAGAAGGCAGTTGGCCGACTTATTCAATGGGATCAACGAACAATTATACCGTATGCCCAAGGTCTTCGACCCAAGTACATACACCTCCTAAAATAGGTGAAGGTGACTCGTCGTGTGAGAGCTTTGAAAAAAAATACTGAAATAGTACAAGGGATTCCCGACGAAGTCAGATGAGTCCCGTAGTCAATCTGTGGAAGAAATGCCTGCGAGAGAAAACTCCCACAGGTCTTTCTTTTCTTTTTCAAGTATTTGCCGGTGAACGGCATGTATTAATTGCTCTCGCGTTTCCAACTGGATTGAAGAGATAATCAGTGACGTTTCAATGCCTGGCACTGCCATCTTCTTCAAACTGGTGTCAAAATCGGGTAGTTTGAGCATTTATATAATTTCATCTAAATATGTGTGTGCACAGACTGCCTCTGATTGGATAGTTATTATTGTGGGAGCAAGACCCTCAAGTTTAAAACCGTGGCTCAAAAAACTATCCCTTCTTTTGGTCAACTTCATTCATCTTGTTCGTTCTTTCTTTAATCTGCTTAGAATTTCCTCGATACTGTTTCTATCCACCCATCTGATTTTCAGCATTTTCCTATAGCATCACATTTCAAAGGCTTCTATTCTTTTCCTTTCTGATACTCCTACCATCCATGTTTCGCACCCATATAACGCCACACTCGACGCGAACATTTTAAGCAACGGTTTCCTAATCTTCACACTTATAGTACCCGTAAGTAAATTTCTCTTTTTTGCGAAAGCCTTCCTTGCCTGTGCTATCCTACTCTTTATGTCTACTATACTTCTACCATACCTAGTTATTATATAGCAGAATTTCTTTACCTCCTTAAACACACTCTTTGTTATTCCACTGTTTCACACATTACACTCCATTACATAGGTTTTCCTTATATTAATCCTCATATTGAACTCTTCCTCCAGGACCACGTTCATGCCATTTATTGTTTTCCAAGTCCTCTTCTGATTCTCCTAATACTACAATATCGTCGGCAAAGCGTAAGGTTTTCATTTCTTCTCCTTGCAGTATGATTCCTTTTCCATATTTCGTTTTAACTTTCTTCATTGCCTGTTCTATGTATAAATTAAAGAGCATGGGTGACAGACTGTATCCTTGTCTCATACTCCTTCTTGATTATTGTTTTATTTTCTTGCCCTTCAATTCTATTTACTGCTGACTG
Organism: Eucriotettix oculatus; assembly: GCA_034510155.1. NCBI lineage: Eukaryota > Metazoa > Arthropoda > Insecta > Orthoptera > Tetrigidae > Eucriotettix > Eucriotettix oculatus. Next base: position 91,159,446 of record CM067378.1, on the reverse strand, counting down.
GCTTCTGAAGAGGTTATAGATAAGCCTTCTTTCTCGATATTTTATTCCTGTCCTTATCGCTTATGCCATGTATAATCGTCATCATCATCTCCATTTAATAAAGGTAACCAAGAGGTTGGGTCAGGCCGCTAATGACCTGGAGCTTTCGACATTGTGGTGGAGTGAGCTTTTTTTACATAATTTATGGGGTGATTAGAGCGGAGTGGTGACGATCTCTATTTTAAAATTAATAAGTATTCAAGGCAGTTTTGAGATATTGAAATATGTTACTGGCGTGTAAATGTTGTGACTTTGTATCGTTTGGCTATTTACTGCTTACGCATCTTAACCAAATTTCTCAATGGTTTCCCACGCAAAATTGCAGAAGCACGAGTTCTCACGTATGACAGTGAGATGTAACGAAGGTGCCTGGAAGATTACGACTGGGCTTAAGGTCGTCGAAACGTCGCTGTTTTCTTGTTGTAGTGCCCATGTTTTTCTCAAATCAAATTACTGGTTCCTTCATGCAAACGACAGAGTGGAAATCTGGTGGTTATCTTTATTTACGTATATATAGCAGTCCTCTTGACACAATTCATTAACAATTACAACAAAAACCTAAAGAATGGAAATTTCATTGTTTTTATATATGTCCATTTGAAGGTTGTCTGTTTATGGTCGTATTTTCGGTTGACCTGCGGCAAGACGAATCGCGCATTAGACTATCGATTAATCTGAAACATGCAATGCTCTAATGACGTTAATTATTATTTTGTTCACTCTTTCATACCTTCTTATATCGATTTACAGCATCGATCGTGACAATAATAGTGTAGGAGAGTCGTCGACTACCGATTTCGGGGTGGTTGCATTTTGGCGGTATTAAATTATGCAAGTTATTAAGAAAAATGTACATTAATGATCCCATGGTAGGGCCGGGAATATCTAGCTTTACACTAAAATGAAAGTGAAAGCGCCCGGGTCTTTCCTCGCCCGTTAGAAACCCGCATATTAGGCCGTGAACAGCGCAACAGTTCACTAATTTCGTTATGGACGTGTCTCGTAGCTCATAGAAATGGCTGTATTGTCCGATCCGAGCTTGAACTGTGAATAATTCCTTAACGAAATGTCTGTCATGTTTTTAACCGTAATAGCTGTATTAAAATAAGGAGCATAAATGCTGAGGTCGAAATTAAAACAGTAAGCCCGGGGGGCGTATTAGATGTAAAGAAACAAAACCAAACACGATTATGTGCGAGTGTTCAGAAGTGTTTTAAAACTTAAAAGCGTCTTCTCTAAAGTCTCAATCATGGAGCCGCAAGAAAGTTTAGTGCCCATAGTAAAGCAGGAACTGGAAGAGAGCCCTCCGAACACCTTGGAAAATGTAGAAAAGCCGGCAAATGACAGCAACGAAGAGACTGCTCCGAGTCCAACCACTGGAGACAACCCGCCCAGTAACCCCTGGTGTAGTGTGAAGTGTGTGTTTTGTCAACAACCGCTGACTGCATCTGAAAACCCTAAACTTTTAGACTGTCTGCATTCCACATGCTCTTCGTGCATTGCTGCCAAGTTGAGTGAACTCAATCAATTAGATGCAGAAGTAGTCGGTAAGCTTTCACGTTTTTTTATAGTTTTATATTATTTTGTTATGCATATCTCACTTTTAAATCTTGTTTTATTCCCTTTAAGCTCTAAACTCTTATGTTTCTCAAAAGCTAACCTCGCGTAGTATGTGTATGCTTCTAGATGGTTTGATAACTATATTTTTAGCTCCACTTGGCAAAATCTTATTTTTACTATTTTATAGTTTTAAAATGGATAAAGAAAAATGAGTTTTTGTTACTGTTGTAGTAATACTCTTGTACCCAAAAACAGGCAAGAAATATTCTGAGTGTTATACATCAAAGTTTGCACATTACCAGGTTTTCACATGCATTGGTGATCCTATACCCCTCAAATGTTAAGTTGTTGACAATGTATAGTGAAATTTACCCATAAATGTTAAAGTGGTATATTTGTATGTTCACATGTTTACATTGAGAAAGAAAAAAAAACTTTATTTGCATATGTTAAAGGGAATATTGGCTTACAAGTCAATAGTCATTTATTTTTTACAATTCCTCAATTGTATTTTAATGTTAGATTTTAATACTCATCTTCAAGTAATGGTTAACATTTGTTTTCAGAGAGCAATTCTATCACTTGTCCTGTGTGCCGTGTTCCTTGTCGTTCAAAAGATATAATAGAAAATCAGTTTCTGTTGGAAGTGGAGTATGATCCTGAAAACAGTCAAAATTGCTCTAAAAACAATGAACTGAAATGTACAAATTGTTTGGACAATTCTGTAGTCACCAGCTGGTGTGTCGAATGTTCAGAGTACATATGTGATGGCTGTGTTCAGGTAATCAGTGCCCCATGTGTTTACAAATTTTAATGCAACAATACAAGGAATTTAATCTTTTACTGTTATCTGCAGGCTCATCAACGTTTAAAAATTACAAAAGAACATACTATTAAACCAAAGGAGGAAGCAGAGCACGAAAACCAGTCTTCATCTAGTAGCACATCGCCAAGGAGTTTGTACTGTTCTGTTCATCGACAAGTTAGTGTTGTTTTTTTGTGAGTTAGTGTCTGCAACAATTATTTGTATATGCTTACCTTATTTTGATTTTGTATTTTGAAGGAAAGACTGTCTTTGTTTTGTGAAACTTGTGATAAGCTAACATGTCGGGACTGCCAGCTCACTGACCACAGGGACCATAAATATAAGTTTATTCATGAAATTGCAGCAGAGACCCGAAACATGATAAATGGACTTCTGTCGGAAGTGAGGTAATTGCATCAGTATTTTCACAGCAATTACTAAAGTCATTTATAGTTGTTTCTTTGTAATGAAATCAGAGTAATTTTCTCACCTCATAATGATTCTTCAAAATTAATTTAATGTATGATTTTCTGATTTTATTTTTATTTGCATGAGAATTTGAACCTATTCTTTTCTATTATATTACCTTTCTTATTCTTTACTTAATGCTCCACAAATTCTGCATTAAAATATTATGAATTATAAATTTGCAGTTACAAACGTGTTCTGCTTTCGAGTGCCATGAAAGTTATTGATGATAGGCAGAATTTAATCGTTGAAAAGAAAAAGGCACTTGTAAAGGAAATCACACATTTAGTAGTAAAGTAAGTATATTTAATTTAGTGAAATTATCCTTATTGTGCTATTATTTATTACAGTTTATGAATTTTTTTATTTTAGGTTAACAAATGCTATCAACCAAAGAGGTAAACAACTTGTTCTACAATTAAATGAAATTTGTGATGCGAAACAGCACACCTTGAAGGATAAGAAAGTTGCTCTTGAACAACTTTCCCATCTCACTGATCACTGTATTGACTTTGTCAAGAATGCACTTAGCAAAGGGAGTGACATGGCTTTGCTCTACAACAAGAGGTAGATTGAATGAAACCTTATCTCAGTTAGTGTTGTTACCTATTCCTGATGTGTTATATGTTAATTTATCTTCCGCAGGAATGTAACAAACCACCTCCAGAGAATAAAAAGCCGGAGAGCTGATATACCCAACCCTGAAATTCCAGTCAGAATTCACTTGTCACTGGACAAGATTACAGATATTGTGAAAGGTAGTTTTATACGTATACATACATATATATATATATAATTAATAAAGAAAGAGAGAGAAAGTAGGTGACTTACCTGAGGTTCATAGATGTAAGCACCATGTGAGGTTTGGAGTACTTTAAATTTTCGGAGGCACTGCCCCCTTCATCAGAAAGTAAGGAAGACATTTCCAGTCATCGGCTTGCAGACGACAGTCACTTTAGCACTTCTACATTGTCCAGCCATTTTGTACATGGTCGACCTCTCCTGTTTCTGTCTGGCATTAGGATGGTTAATTTCTTCACTGGGTTTTCATCTTCATCATACCTATATATGTGGCCAAGTATCTTAGTTGGGAGGTTTTAATTGATTTACTATTTTTTGTTCTTTGAAGTTTTGTTGTAGTTCAAAATTTTTCTTATTCTCCAGCTTCCATTTTCATTTATTGTGTCATAAATCCTTCTCAGGATTTTCCACTCAAAAATCATTAATTTATAAAACATGAAGACTGGCCAAAAGTCAGAAATTGAATAATTTAATTAGAGTACATTTCATCCCCAACTTTAGTGACCTCCTCTGTTCTTGAATTAAAATGTTACAAAATTTACTGTTGCTATTGCAACAACCAGGGCTGATTATTCTTTTCCTTTAGTCATTTTTCAGTGTAAAAGATTTGTGATAGTTCTGTTTCCAACTTTACCTTTTACTGTGCTTAGGGTCAACTTTATCAGGTTTATTAGTTCTTCTGGTATCCCCAACTCTAGCATTGCTTGGAATAATTTCTCTGTATAAATTTTATTCTTTCGTCTTTTCTTGTATTTGGTGTATTTTGAATCCACCCTGAAATTCTCTGATTATTTTACTTGAATATTCACCTAGCCTTTCTTATACAATTTTTGAGAATCTTATCTCAACAAAGTGATTCCTTCGTAGTTTATACATTCTGATTTGTCTCCATTTTTGTGTATTGGGCAATCAATGGGCATTTTTTCCAAGGTCCAGATATTAATGATAATAATATTATTTCTTTAGTCAGTTTGGAGGCTCCTTTATATTATTTCTTCTATTTGGTCTTTTTTTATTTTGGTTGAAACATTTAGGAATTTTGCATTTCACTTGCAAGATGACCAAATAATGGTCAGAGTCTATGTTTAACTCTCGATAGCTTCTAACAACATGTAAGCTGCTTTTATGTCTCCTATCTATTAATATGTAGTTAATCTGATTCTGTGTATTACCATCAGGAGTGCGCCATGACTATGTGCAAATCTTGCACTTCCAGTATTTATTACTGTTTCTATGGCAAAATTCAAAAGCCTACTTCCATTGTCTTTAAACTTGCCGAGTTGGCTATATTTTCAAATGTATTTTTGCATTAAGATCTCCAATCACCAATCTTATGTTATAAGGTAGGCATTTGTTACACACACACACACACACACACTATATATATATATATATATATATATATATATATATATATATGAGTCAGGAAATGACATTGTCATGTTAATTAAAACAATTAGGGAAGGGACAGAGAGATAGAAAGAAGGTGACTTACCTGGGGTTCATAGATGATAGTCACCTTGTGAGTTTTGGAGAACTTGAATTTTCGGAGGCACCGCCCCCTTCATCAGAAGGTTAGGAAGACATTTCCAGTGATCGGCTAGCCGACGACCTTCTGATGAAGGGGGCGGTGCCTCCGAAAATTCAAGTTCTCCAAACCTCACAAGGTGTCTACCATCTATGAACCTCAGGTAAGTCATCTTCTTTCTATCTCTCTGTCCTTTCCCCATTAATTGTTTTAAACATGACAATGTCATTTCCTATCTCATATTTATATATATATCTTCTAACTTATCATAGAACGTCTCTTTTTCTTCTTCCTCCTGTCATCTGTAGGTGCGTACACACAGATGATGTATTGTGGGCTGGCCTTCACCAATATTTTGCACATTCTTTTGTTGACTGGTTCTAACTCTATAACTTTATCTCTGGTTCTCTTCTTTGCCACAAACCTTGTTTCAAAATGATTTCGTTTATCCTAAAAGCTTAATTATATGCTGCAACTCCTCTTGTCCAGTTTTTCCTTTTCAAGCCACCTCCTGCAAAGCCAATATATCAATTCTATACCTGTTCACTTCCTTTATCAGATTTTTCAATGCTCCACTCTTCAAAATTGTGAATAAATTCCATATTCCTATTTTAGTTTGATTTTTAATTCCAGGTTCTCACCATAAAGTCTGTCTTGTTTTTTCCTTTTGAGATTTCTGAACAGTAAAATTTTTACTGGGTGAGGTTGTCAGCCTCGTGTCCAACCCCTGACTTGGTGGGCTAGTAGCTGACTCTTAGTTTGTTTCTAGCTTGGGTTGCCCTACCAGGAGCTTAAGCTCCTGCCACCATAGCTCTCAAGCACGCAAAACTCCCGGACACGTTAAGGTGGAATTTACCTATTTAGTTACAAAGTTGTGGAAAGCCAAGAATTTAGTAAAAAGAATATATCTAAATTACTTCCCAATTAATAATTTGATGTCTTTAATCCCATCTCAAGAATGAAACTCAGGATTCAGTAGTGTATTTATAGGGACTGACATTATTTTTACACACTTTGTTTTATTTAATGCTTTGGTTATATAATCTAATTTATTGTAACATTTCTATATTGACTTTATCCATTGTTTGTATGTTGTATGGGGGATATTGTGTTAATAAAACTGTTTTCCCATTAATAATTTATTTTCTTTAAATACAAATTTTAAACACATTAAATTGTCAAATTTGTGTGTCTTATGTTAGTAAATAAGGCTATGGTCAAAAAAATACAAAAGGCTTAAACTTACATCTGTGCCTGCACACTGTAAATAATAAAAAAATAAAAAAACTTCTAGAAAATTTGATTGTATTATATTTAACATGCCTTACCTTGCTTATTTTATCTTTTGTTAGTTGAGTGACAAGTCATTTGTTTTCAGCTCTCTCTTCTATTGGTGGCATTGTTGTTGATGGACGAGTATACTCAACACCCCAGAATGTGACTGGCCAACAGCAAACACCTCAACAGCAGCAGCAGCAGCAACAAAACCAACAACCACTTCCTACACCTGCCCAGCAATCCCAGCCACAAACTCAGCAAGTACCTCAACAACAGGTCCAACAGCAGCAACACCATCAACCTACGCAACACATTCAGCACCAGTCGCAGCAGCTTCATCATTCGCAATCTCAGCCACAGCAAGTGATGCCCAACCCACCACCCTATCCTCACCAGCAGCGAGCTATTGCACCTCATTCCCAGCAGCAAGGACCCAGCCCTTCCTCTCACCAACGAGTGTCCCCTCATAACCGCATGTCACCCCATCAGAACATCCCGACACGCAATGTTGGCAGACCTCCAGGCCATGTTCCTCAGCCAGGTCTAATGCATGCTACCAACCACCACCAACAGGTTACATCATCAACACACCCACAGTCACAGCTGGGGTTGGATGCTAACTTGCGGGGTCTTCTCTCCCACCAAGTTGCTCCTCCAGTGATCCGGGTCAATGTATCTAATTCTCCCACTGTGCACCACATGGCAAACACTGTCACCTATGGCCCATACTCCAATTACCGAATACCTACAAACCATGCTTACCCTGCTCGATACATGTCACAGCAGCAGACTCCACAGCAGAATCAGATGTATCATGTTCAGCAGCAACAACCACCACCCCCACCACTTAACAGGATCTCATCACAGACCTCTGGTTATGGTAGTCATATTTCCCGCCAACCGCCAATACAGACACGGGGTCAGAGTCCTCACAGTTCAAACCAGCAGCTAGTTCACCACAATGGTGTTCAGTGGCACATTCCCCAACAGGCAAACATTGCCAATGGAATTGTGCAACCTAATGGATCTCAACGCCCACAGCTACAACCTCTTGCAATAGATGAGTCATTCAAAATTACCTTAAGAACACAGATGCAGCAGCCTTCAGTGCAGCGGAGTACTGTTGCCCCAATAAATGTCACTCCATTGACAGAGAATGTGACAAGGGGTGTACCTTCAGTCGTGACATCTTCAGTACCAAAAACTCCCAGCCCAAGTCAAGGAAGAACTGATGATCCAGAAAAGAGTCTTGATACTTTTTGTCAGGTAAAATTATTAAAGTCTTTCAGTAAACATTACCTAATGCACTCATATTTAAAATAAACATTTTGAATTAAATAAATTAACAGCTAGATACAAAGTTTAATTTTGTTGAATTAATATTTTGTCATCATGTGTGAGACTTCCTTGGGTAATGTTAAGTTTTGATGAACCAAAATACAATATATGGTAATGAAACATTGATTTGACTAAATACAATAAAACCCCATTTTATGGTTCCCACTTGTAATGAAAAATTTCTCAGGTCCTGCCGACACTGCTATATACTTAATGTAATGTTTTCCCGCTTTTATCAAATGTATTTCCACTCATTTACCCCTTTTTAAGGAATAATCGAGCATTGGATTTTTAATTTTCTTCTAATTTGGCTTAAAATGTGTGTGGATGCTTTGACCGCTTTAAAAACAGATATAACCTCTCACATTACAAATTTGTGGTGAAAATGCACAAGTTGATAGTATTTTGGAAAGATGCTACATCGCCTTGTCTAATTAAGAATTACAAGCCTGAAGACATGTTTAATGTGCACGAGACAGGAGTTCTTTTCAGTCAAATTGAATTGTTTTCAAGGCTATAACTGATATGCGGGAAATGTAGCTAAGAGAGAAATGGCGTTGTGTGTAAACAGCTGTAAAAGTTATGTCCTGTATTGCCCTAACACCCCATTTCCTTCCGTTTGTAAGGAGCCCTGGATTGAGAAAATTCCAATTTTAATGACTTTTTTTAATTCCTTTTAAAGAAATAAGTGAACAAATGTTCTATTTTGATATAATCCTCACCCACACCAAGCACAGTTCCTATGCATTTGTAAAACATTTTAGTATCAAAGCTGGTTGAGGAGACCTGGGTAAGAAAAGACAGTGAAAACTTCTGGTTTTTAATTTATCCAAAGTAGAGTTAATCGCTACTCTGTTACTAGGAGCAACATCTTTATAACTTTATTAAATATTGGAAAGTTCCAAGTCAAATACTACAACGACCTGTCTAGAACTTTGTATTTGTTTTAAAATTAAGCCAACAGAAGAAATGAAAAGCTCAAATTACTGATTAATGAGATATTCTGGCAATTTTGCGATAAAAAAATGGAAACAGTGCTGTAACTGTAAATAGGACATAAAATTCTGAGTTAACCGAATACCATAGTTAAACTTTTTCAAAATAGTTAAGTTTTTTATAATCACCTCCAATCAGAAACTTTTTATGGCATTAAATATCGCGGAGGAAGTAGTAGCATTGAGAAAGATTAAGATGTATCAATAAATTGACTTGTTTGCATAGTTATAGATTCATAACAAACCCCCCATATCATACCACATATTTTACAAGTTAAAAAAATAATAAACTAAGAAGTCAGCCTGTCTTTAGTAAGCTAGTTTAACCATAGAAAACTTATATTTACTTTACGCAAACTCCCATTTAAGAAAGACTAAGATGTAAGGGAAAATAATGAGATTTGTTAAAATGGGATTCTACTGTAAGTTATGTGAATATCCTTTTTTTTTTAATGAATACCTATATTTATAAGTTTGTGTATTAGGAAATCATTACTTAAACTGTTCATATGGAATGTGGCATTATATGTGAAAAATGAAGGATAGGCTTGCAGAAATGTGGTGCTACAGAAGAATGATCAAAATTAGATGGGTGGATAGAATAACTAACGAGGAAGTTCTAAACAGAATAGGGGAAGAGAGAAAAATATGGAGGACGTTGACCAAGAGAAGGGATAGATTAATAGGTCACATTTGGAGACATGAGGGTCTTGTAAAATTAGCAGATAGCTAAGCAGATTATGGAGGATGTGGTAGTTATGTAGCATTGAAAAGGCTTGCACAGGATAGGTTAGCATGGACTGTTTCATAAGACCAGTATTAGGACCAATTACAACACCTCTGTTTAAGGAACATTTCCAGTCCCCAGAGATTATTTAAAAAGGGTTTTTACTGTAAATACTTTGTTTCTATTCGTTAATTTGTTAGAAAAATATACATTAATTGATTTAATAAACATTTTGAATTTGTTCTGTTTACCATTAAATTGATGAAAGTCCATCCTTATTCTTTAGTTTATGCATAAATTGTACTAAATTATATATCAACATTAACAGTTTGGTACAAATTTAGATTCTAATGAATTATAAAAACTATGCATATTCAATTGATAGAATTAAATGAATGATACTGCCATTTCACCATATTGTTAATGTGTTTCAGGAGTCTGTTAATGATCTGATGGCGACAATTGCTAAACTTGATCGTAATGGGATTGAAGTTGTTCCGGAAACCAGTAAAGGAGCCGGTGGAGATACTTTACTGGCTGACAGTTCAACAGGCCTTGATGAGACTTCAGGGCCATCAGGGTTGCAAGGAGGGCATCTCCTTGGCCAAGGTAAGTTCACTCTAGTATTACATTAGCAACCCATTGTGTCTGTGTTATTGCTACTATTTCTTTAATTTTCTCACCAGAGACCCAGAAGGATGACCCCAATGAAGATTGGTGTGCAGTCTGCATGGATGGGGGGGAGCTTGTTTGCTGTGACAAGTGTCCCAAGGTTTTCCATGTGTATTGCCATATACCACACCTCAAAGCCATACCTGAGTAAGTTAAAAAATAGATCACACTAGAATATATTTGAAGTCTCATAATACATTTAGGTACACAAAGGTTTTCTAATGACATTAGGTCTTAGAACTGTTTAAATTGTTTTTCAGAGAAAGTGAAACGTGGCAGTGCCTACTTTGCACAGATCTGAGGGAAGTTCTGGATAGGCAAACCAACCATGTTGAAGGTGCCTCAAAAGAATTCTCAAGTCATGATCAGAAACTGGCTGAGAGAGTTCTCTTGGAGCTCTACTGTCAGTATGAACCTAGTCTTCACTTCCGAGAAGTTGTGGGACCTGAGGTATTTTATGTGAATATCTTTCATGGGTTCCAGAGCATAGAAGCATTTTATCAGTATTCAAAGTGCGTTCTCATGTCAGGTGGAAAGAAATATCTTGTCGTGTATAAGTACGATGTGTGGTGGTCCACTTTGAGAGGGTGTGGGGCAGAGATCACTTTAACATGAACCATTGCCACAGTAACTTTGTAATGTAAAAGTTATTTTGAAAACATTGCCACAATGAAACATTTTGTTTCGTTCACAGTATATTGTACTTAATTATTCATCAACGTTAAGTGATGATAAGTACAACATTATGGTAAAAGGACTTTGGCACCATCTGTATATTGCATTAATAAGAATATAATTAATCATTTTAAAAATGCCAATGGTGACAATACTTCCCTTCCCTCCATGTCACTCGTATGCACACATTTTCAGTGCAAAATAATTATAGTATAGAAATTAACGTTAATTCAATTAATAATTATGAAACTATGATAAATCTGATAAATAATTAATAAAGTTAAATTCGCAACACAATTTGTTGTGAATTTTGTTGTGTTGTGTTGTGAATTTGGCTTGATTCACCATTTGAATTGTATTTGCTTTCTCGTTAAGCGGTTTGAGTTTTGTAGGATTAAAAATTACCTTTAATATAATTTGGTCATAAATTTTAGCCATTTCTATTCTTAGGTGAAAGAATACCATGAGAAAATAAGGAAGCCAATGTCTCTAGATTTAATCCGTAAGAAACTAGATCCTTTGAACCTGGAGCATTACAACAGTATGAGGGATTTCATCTCTGACGTACGACTTATCTTCAAGAATGCATATTTGTTCAATCCGGTATGTATAGTCAGTTGTAGTTTTAATTAATGAAATATTACAAGTCACACTTACTAACAAGTTTTGTTGTGTGTCTGTAGTAGAAACATCATTGCTTATAAAAACTCTCATTGTAATTTATTGAACTATTAGCAACAGTAATTGGCTTTAAAGAAAACAAAATATGTTAAAGATGATTTGCCTGAATTTGAATGTAAAATTCGTATATTCTGTTCATCTTTTTTCTCTGTGAAAAATTGGCAAAAATGAGGAAAATAACTGGTACACATTGTGATGATAACAGGAATTGTTATATAGGAGCCTTTGTTTTAACAAACTGTTAATATTATCTTTGTTGTTAGTGCCATGATTTTTATTGAAGGAAAAAGCATTGTTTCTTTTTAAGCTATAATATTTGGCATTTTTTGTTGTTTGCATGTAAATTATGTAATTTGTGTATATTTAGATGTGTCTTCAAAATTGTCTCAAATGTTTTGTGTTGTTTCATGTGATTCACATTGCGGTTTCCACAAAGGTAAGCTGCTGACTATGTATTGCTGGTTGGTTTTGGGGGGAGGCTTTTTCTACCTTGTTGGTATTGGGCTCCATGTCGTACAGTAATCATAGATTGTTGTAGACTCAGGACTTTTTATGCTTTCTGGTCTCTTCCCTATTTCCCAAATTCCTCATCAGTTTGACATCTGGCACTTGCTGTTGGTGTTTACCACAGACAGAATTGTTTCATTGGTCAGTACAAAACTAATTCTCATTAATTTTTTCAATGTCTTTTGTACACATTTTTAATTGTATTTCTTTGCATTAAATCTTCATTATTTGACAGTCTCTTCTTTTTGTCCATACTTATGTCAGCCTCTTGTGTGCCATCAATAGTTAATGTTTTGAAGGTACATGCTTCTATATCCTATTGAATTTTTGTGCTATTACTTATAGAGATGCATTCTGGCTGCAAAAGATGCTGCAGATGGTGTCTGTAGTCAAGGTGAATCATGTAAATATATATTCGCAAGATTATTATGTCGGTTAGTATGTTTCTCCATGAATTGTTAATAGCAAATTAAAAATAACAATAATTGAAAGTTACTTTGTCTGTAGCAAAAATGTATTACATTGTTCAAATATTTCCATTTTCTAAATGTGTAATAGTGTATTGACCATTCCTGTTTATGTGGGGACCTGGAAAGCATGAAAAAGTTTGCATCCACCGCATGACAAGCAGTAAATTAAAGCATGAGTTGCAATATATTCCATTCCATGTTTGAGTTTCATTAATTTCTTTTAATTGTAGAAAGCATTACATGGTCAACAGTCATTTATCTTGTTTGCCAAGATTGAGTTTACACGAGTTTATACAATGTGGACTGTTTTATTTCTCCATCTTAAAGGAAATTCTCAAAATTTGTTGCAAACTACTGCAACTTTTCTTGAAGAAAATCTGTTCCAGAGTGTCTGGTGTGTTTTAATGGGAAGATGTTTGTAGTTACTAATGATAGATGCTTGATTTAAATCATTCTCTCCTTTTTTGTTTCCTTAAGCTTTTAATTTTGATTGGGTGAATTAATTTGATTTGACTCAATGAGAAACCAGTTGATGCTGAAAGTACAGGGACACTAGGCTTAAATAGAAGTTTTGGTGGCTGTTTGCAGACATACACTTCACTTTTGCATTACTTTAACATAGTTTATAGTTGTTAGAAGCATTTGTAACCATATGCTATGGGCATTAAATTGTCACACCTCTTCTATTTTATATAATTAGACTTTCCAACAATTATTTATTTTTTTAAATAGGCTTCAATAACCTTTGGGTGTTTGGGATGTTGGGCTATATTTGGTATTGGTATATTTGTCAACATTTGTTCATGGCAAAATAACCCGAGAGCATGAAAACATGTATATGGGAAAACTACCAGTCCATTTGAACCTTAATTAAGATACATCCACAGGACCATAGAAATACAAATGAGGTCACATAATTTTAATTAAGATTCCGATGTTTCTGCAACCTCCTGAATACGAAAAAACAGGAAAATTTCTGTCAGTTTGGTGTTATTATAATTCAGCTACTTGGAAATTAGTTATAGCGCATGAAATTCTACATCGCATTATTACCTGCACAGTAGGGAAAGGAGAAGGGGAGTGTTGTTGTTTGAGGAGGTACCACACCTCCAACAGTCCTGGCAAAATGCTACTATCATTGTTAAGAACATTAATTGTCTTCATACGAACAAGATATGGAGACTGCGACGACATCTATAATACACGCTATACTTATTATCTATTACATTTTAAGGATGCATTTCTTGTTGTACAACATATCTTGAACTGACAGCATTATATTTCCTAACACCAATATTTGTAGAAGTACTTTTACACTACCAACTTGTCTCAACAAGGCTAGGAGTAAAAGTGAGCTGATGTCTATCCCCACTATAATGTGGGCAGAGTTGTTCACTGCACATCATCTTGGCACGTGACTAGCTAATTCTCCTGATCTGTACATGTGCCTCAAGCAAATGAGAGCAAATAGTTTTAAAAATGCACCAATACCAAGTACAACTCAACAGTCCAAAACTTGTGTCATAATTTACTGTGAAAAAATATTAGATAATTGTTGTGTTAGCTTCAAACCTTAGACATTAATTGTGGACTTAAAAATTGTTTTTGACTTTCTATGTACAGTTTATTGACAGTAAGTTTTGAATACATGTGACTATTTTTGAGGGAACTGAAATTATTTTAGAAAGTGATACCTTAAAATCACTTGGCTAATGCGAGTTGATAATCTCTACAGTATGAATCTTTGTTTTAGATCTTCTATGTATTTCCCAATTGGCAATTTTGTGCTGTAAAATTCAGATGAACATACGCTTTTGTTAACATTTGCATATGGGGATATATTTTGTGAGAAGAAACAAAAGTTTCATTCAGAAAAAAATATAGATTGCAACATTTTCAGACAGTAATTCAACTTTGTGCAGCCTAAGTGATAGCAGGAAGAATTAAGAATTACTGTGGCATGAAGTTTCATGTACTCCTAAAATTACATCCTATTAGACCAACATAGTTGACTGTTTCCACACATAAATTTGACATTACGATTCCTGAAACAGCCGAAAGTCTTCTGTATCATCTAAACCAATTTATTTCTTATTTGCAAACCTAAATTTCGTAAAACCAATTTATATTCTGAAAATAATATTGTCTTGTAAGACTTTGTGCAAAATGCAAGTAGGTTTAAATGGTTCAAGCAATTGTGTGAACTTTGGTTACCTTGTACGGTCATCCTGGATGTTTTTGAATAATTATTTCTCTTTCCGTGTGTAGAAGGAGAGTCAGGTGTATCAGGATGCCAAGACCTTGGAGGACTTCTTTGACAGTCTCCTGGAGAAGTGGTTGCCCCAGTATGCCTACGATACCACAGGTTCTGACGATGAGGTTCCCGGGCCACCGCAGAAGAAGTACCGCCGAATCCTGTCGGAATGACCAGAGGAGGGGGGTTCAAACCTCCCAACTGCTGAATTGTGATATGAAGATATGACAGAGGCTTGTCAGAACAAGTTAGGAGCATCAAGCTTGTTAGGCTGTCCCGTCATTGAAATGGATTGTCATTATAGAAGTACAAAGATAATATTCATTTGTTCTCCTTTGCATTTCAATTTATCAGGAAAGATAATCCAGATCCTGCCCAGTCCTAAAGTTTACTTTGATTAGGAAACTGCCAATATTTTATATACAAACATAGTAATTAATCAGTGTCAGAGCACTTTTGTTCATATTCTCTTCAGTGGTACCTGTAGTGATATACCTCCCAGGTATGTTTTTTGTTGATGTTTGCATTACGTTGCAAAATTTGTGAGTTGTAAGAGTACATAATTTTATCTAAATAGACAATAAAATCAATTTTATTGTTTCATAAAAGTATAGAAGTATTAAATGTTGTTTAAATAAAAACTTAATTTATTTTTGTGGCTGCCAAGATGGACTCAAGCTATAAGGAAAGTTTGTACAAATGTAAACGTAACGTAAATTAATATACTATGTGCTTCAGACCTGCCACCTTTGCAATAGTGATAATAATTATGTTTCTGGGGATTGTTTCTATATATATATGAGTGTGTGATGAAAGTGTAACTGTTCAGAAATGTTTTTGGTAAAAGTTATATTAATTTATAAAGAAATGTATGGAAAGTTAAAATGTTAACACTTAATTTCAGACTCAAACTTTTTTTTTTTTTAATTGTTGATAGAATTTTGTTATGTTTCATCTTGAAGATATTGAGATCTATTACCAAACATAAATAAGTTAGTTGGTACATTTCATATATGTCCTATATTAATGGGTAGGATATCTCATAATATTTCATATTCTCACCTTAGAATTAATATGAAGAAATATTATTCTTAATTAGTTGTGAAAGATTAAAGTATGCCATATAATAATGTTCTGAATATCCTCACTGTACCACCCTGAATACCTAATATGTGATTGAGTTAGTATTTTCTGGATGGCAATCCCTAAATATATATCATCATAGTAGGCCTGGCATTCCCCAGACTCGATAGAAAGGAATGTTACAGGTGATCACTTTGTATTCTCATCAGAAATTTTGTCAAATTAATTACAAAATTTGAAGAGAGTGAAATTCATTTAAAAAAAAAGAAAAGAAAATGAGTACATTATTTTATAATTATATTTTAAAACTTGTATGATTTATTTCTGAATGGATGTAATTTTGCCTACTCTTCAATTGCAGGTTCTCCGAGTTTGAAGTCTGATAAAAAGCTGTGGTGGCTAAAATATGTAGCCTCTCTTGGTTTTGTTGCTTTATAAAACTCAACTCATGTTTCTAGTGAGGTATTGTTATATTTAGTTGATCAACTCTTAACATCTTCACCGGAAGATAGTGAATATTGATGGTCCCTTCACATAACAATCTCAATCATTGTTGCATGTTGCCAATTTAAGTTTTGTGCTCTGCACAGAAAATAAACTTCTATAAGCTTTTAGTTATGAATTTATTCTAAAAATTCTTTCCACTATTTTCCGATGTGATTAACATCGACTATCCATGGACACAAATATTGCTAGTTGTCTTTTTTAATCAGTCCACACACGCAGTTGTTGTATCAGACAAGAGTGAGTGGCTAGACTTATCCGAAACCCATGTTTAGCCAGTTCTGCTTCCCTTTATTGATTTAATTATCATCTCTTGTGGATTTCCGGTATCTTCTGCAGAGCGTTCACAATATGCACCACTCGAGTGTAGTGAATATATATAGTACATAACATTTTGTTAATGTGTTAATATGGTTCTACAGGTTTCTCTTATTTGTTAAACTTGTGAGTCTTATTTCTCATTAACCACCCCTCAGAAATACATTCCCATTAATTATAACCATGTTTTTTTTGTACTGTCCCCACATATGTATAGAATCTCTTTTTAGAAATCAACAGCTTCAACATTTTAGCTGATGACCAAAGCTTTTGTTCGGGAAAATGAAACGAAAGCTGTACGTTATCAAAGGATACATCGCACATTGCTGTGTTCTAATTCTTTGATGTTGAAAATGACTATGACTGGATAAAGTTATATATCATAGAGTTTCACTCTCACAGCTTTTGTTTTCTATCTGTGGTGGTTTAGCAATCGTGTTCAATAGAGACAAGAAGATCAAAGTGAATTGTAATGAATTATTTCTTAGTAGTAACGCGAACATATTCAGTAATAAGAGATTTAATTATTTTTGTTGTAATAGTTAATATTTTCTCAACTAGTCAGTTCCTTTATCACCCACGACTACCAGGAATTTACAGAAAGTGAAGTGTAAAGCCAAACCTTTTCCACTTTATATTTAATATCCGCTAAATAAATCTTAGTGATTGATTTACAATGCTTCAAAAATAAGCTGATCCAAGTAGGTAAAGTTTGGCTGTACACTTTCTGATCATATTAAGTGTAAATACCAGAGACATTTAGCGGCTATCTGGGCATATTACTATTAAGTGACTACTATTTGTTTGGTCTGCTGATGGTTAAGTTAATAATAGACCCATTTAGTATGAAATGTAATTATATATTTTATGAAATGTATTGTACGAGGAGCCAAGTGTTTTGGTCCTCTGTCTTTAGGTAAAAAAGAACATTTGTTTTTGTCCTTTGTCTTTATATTCTTGAGATTCTGTATCAACATACTTTATTCTTTGCTCAAGTATGGGGAAGGTGGGAGAGAAGTAGAGACTCCATCATTGTTCTTGTTACACCAACTATGATTGTTTAGTAAAAACTATTCCATTTGTAATTATGGAAGTTAGAGGTATTATCAGACTGGATCTATATAAATTGTTAATATGCATGTTACCCAAGTATACCTTGAGGCCTGAAAGAATTGGTCTTTTGTTAATGTCAACTGTACACAAAAGATAATTAAAATCTTTTTTTAAAAAAACTAAACCACTTGTGCTTATTAGCCCTGATTCTAATTTTGTGATTGTGGTAAAGTATTCTCGTTTTATTTTAATTAATGTAACTAATACTTTTGTAGTATGACAGATTCTTTGTGCTCAATTTTTTCACTTTAAATGGACAGATAAATATTGCTGAGCAGTTAATATAGACAAGATATTAATTTAGTATTAGTGTATCTGCATGTCGCAGAGAAATTGTTGCATGGAAGTCTATTCTTTTGTCTGAGCCTTAGGACGAAGCTTCGCGCTCTGTTTTGAAATGTATCTGTAGTAATACGTGCAATTATAGTTGAATAAGTTAAAATCATGATTGTTTGAAATGAATCGTGCAAATTGCTCGAGTATTGAGAAAGTCAAAATAAATAAAGAATAGGGTTGATAATGTTTTCAATTTAAATACAGTAGTACAATTAAAGATGGCTTCAGCTTTCTCAAATTTGTATGGTTCAACGATTGAAACCAAGAGCGTTCATGAGCCATATTGGGCCAATTGATTAGGGACTACTACTATGCATGTTTTCAAAAGTAAGAAATTGGAGGATCAGAAACTACAGAATAAAAAGTAAAAATGGGCACATATTTAACAACAGAAAACTATTAAAAGTCTTCAAGGAAGGAAGTGGCAGAAAACATTGATGTTTAAAGTAAAGATCTGAGATCTTTCTTCAAGCTGCTAGTTTTCCTCATATTTTCAACGCCAAATTCTCAAACTCTGATTTTACATTGAACATATGATTAGGACAGTGGAAGCCTATAACAACACAAAGTCCTCTGTTAATTCATGAAAAAATGTAAAAGTTTTCACTATTGGCACTGTTTCAATGGGGACTATAGCCCATTAAAACTAAAACTAGTTCAAATAATGAACAGAGAGAATGGACTCCATCTTAGCAAAAGCTTAGGATCCTGTATTGAAGGATCTCAGGTGGAAACTTGCAGCAGGCCACATTCACGATAAGATAGGGTCGCTATTGCCAGCGCCAATATTTGCATTGCATTGCAAAAGGTATAAAGGTGATGTGCATACTACTGGAGAAACTTAATAATGATGGTAGTGCCCACCATTTAAACATTGTGGTCTACGTCTGTTTTCAACCATTTGGAAGCCTAACAGTTAAATAAATCTGGCTACATAGAAGTTCACTAAAGTGAGCTTAAGTTATTTAAAGGCTCACTAATTCTAGAAATTTTCACATGGGAAATTATACACTCATAATAATTGTTCTTAGGGATGAACATCAAATTACTGCCTCTGGTTTACATGGTGGCGTTATCTTGGTCAGTGGTACCAACGGTAAAATACAATACCTCAACATTGGCGTGAAAGTCAACTGACTCAGATTTTGTACAAGGAACTAACAAAAACGTCCCATTTTCAATATTTTATAATGAGCAGTTAAGCGAAATAAGTTAATTACATTTAGGCATCAAAATATATTTATTATCAAAGAACTTGATCCCTCTGTGTTTCACACTAACAAATGTGAAGAAATGCACAAAACTAATCAGCCATCTTAAAAAATAGCTTCCAAATTCATAATTACATTTTAGGCCCAATTTTTGTACACTTATTTTCTTTTTGAAAAACACACAGAGAATATTAAAATGATTATTTTTTTTTCTGCAAAGAGTCATCATCTTCTTCATCACCTTCAGATTCTTCAATTGAATCTTCTTCAGATTCTTCTTCGTAGTCTTCATCGTCGTCGTCATCTTCTTCATCATAATCGTCTGCTCCTGCCAACAGGAAAATGCTTCCACATTAAATCACACAATTCTCTGTCAATATTACGTAAATAAAATATTTTGTATATAATTTATGAATATATATTGAAGGGCAAGAACCAGGCTAATGTCATAGAATCGCATGTGTTGTAACCATCACCAAATGGATTGCAGAGACAAGCTGTAATTCAGACCCACTTTGATGATAGACTACTAACTAAAGACTTTGGGTTAGTGAGCCAGTTATCAAATTAGTGAGGAAATTAGGTTAGAGTTCTTGGTAAAACTAAAAATATACATATTGAACTAACTGTATTATCTAAATTGTATGTTGTAATATAATTCTATAAAATATGTATTTGCTTAAGGAGGAGGACAGAAATAAAGGTATGCAAGAATAAAACTAAGTGGACTGAGTATTCATAAACCTAAATGTGTGTGTAGATTGTGTTTATTGGCCCCTAATCATTCAAGGAATGAATTTGCAATAATTCTTAAAATGTTCAAGTAAATTGGCGAAGACAAACTCACCTCCACTTGTTGCCCCATAATAGCCATTAAAACCTGTGTCGTCGTCGTCATCTTCGTCAAAGTTAGTTGCCTGGTTCTGGCGACCAAATTTGTGGCTACGAGCTGTACAACAGTAAGAAAGAAAACACTTAAAAATAATGTATGAGGCACTCTTGAGCAGATTCTTTGACATATACAAAATTCAATGTCATATAATTAATGGGGAAAGGACAGAGAGATAGAAAGAAGATGACTTACCTGAGGTTCATAGATGGTAGACACCTTGTGAGTTTTGGAGAACTTGAATTTTCGGAGGCACCGCCCCCTTCATCAGAAGGTTAGGAAGACATTTCCAGTGATCGGCTAGCCGACGACTGAGCAGCCAAAATTTGCTGCTCTGCTAACTTGGGTCGTAAACAATTGACCCCACCAGGTCACCAACTTTCTCTCTCAATAAGGGTCTGGGAAGAGGCAAGGACTGGATGGGGGTTGGGGAGATGCATACTGACACCCCCATCTTGACACACATTCATTCAGACACATCCACCCTTAGAGGTGTCAATATTTAAATATTGATACACACTCTCATACATACATACATACATACATACATACATACAACCACCATTCAAACAAAAGGCAAGGTATACACACACACACAGAAGGTTTTATTGTATGTACAATTCAATGAACTCGTGCTTTGGAGGGGGGGGGGGGGGAGGTTGGAGATAAAGTTATAGGATATTGAGTCCAGGGCTTTGTCTAGACTGTAGGACATGCTGGAATGAAAGTTCCCACAGATGGAGTTCAGCTTCTGATGAGTCGGGAGGTAGGGTTTTGAGGGGGGTCAGTGTGAAGCACTGGTTGAAGATGTTGGTGTTGTGGCTATGGGCATGGGCGGCTATGGGGAATTGGGTTTTGAGGAGTTTTACTGTGCTGCGGTGGTTGGCAATCCGTTCGGGGAGGGGTCTCTTTGTCTGACCGATGTAAAAGGCTGGGCAGAGTGTGCAGTTTATTTTGTAGATAGTGTGGGAGGACAGACAGGTTATGTTTTCCTTAATTTTGTAGGTAGTGCTGTTGGTGGGGCTCTGGAAGGTTGTGGTAGGTGGGAGTATTGGGCAGACATGGCATCTGTTTCTGCCACACGGTCTGCAACCAATTGTGGGTGGAGGGTTGGGTGTGTGGGGTTTGCAGGGTCTGACCAGGATATTACGGAGGTTGGGAGGGCGCCTAAAGGCAACCCTTGGACAGGTGGGTAGTATGGTCGGGAGGATGTTTTTCATGTCCGGGTTGGATTGTAGTCCAGTATAGGCAAGGCGGAGGAAAGAGTTCAGTTTACGTAGTCCGGGGAAGTAGGTGGTGGTTAGGGGGAGACTACGTTCTGTATGATGGTTGGGGGTGGGACTGGCTCATCTTCAACCAGTGCTTCACACTGACCCCCCTCAAAACCCTACCTCCCGACTCATCAGAAGCTGAACTCCATCTGTGGGAACTTTCATTCCAGCATGTCCTACAGTCTAGACAAAGCCCTGGACTCAATATCCTATAACTTTATCTCCAACCTCCCCCCCCCCCCTCCAAAGCACGAGTTCATTGAATTGTACATACAATAAAACCTTCTGTGTGTGTGTGTATACCTTGCCTTTTGTTTGAATGGTGGTTGTATGTATGTATGTATGTATGTATGAGAGTGTGTATCAATATTTAAATATTGACACCTCTAAGGGTGGATGTGTCTGAATGAATGTGTGTCAAGATGGGGGTGTCAGTATGCATCTCCCCAACCCCCATCCAGTCCTTGCCTCTTCCCAGACCCTTATTGAGAGAGAAAGTTGGTGACCTGGTGGGGTCAATTGTTTACGACCCAAGTTAGCAGAGCAGCAAATTTTGGCTGCTCAGTCGTCGGCTAGCCGATCACTGGAAATGTCTTCCTAACCTTCTGATGAAGGGGGCGGTGCCTCCGAAAATTCAAGTTCTCCAAAACTCACAAGGTGTCTACCATCTATGAACCTCAGGTAAGTCATCTTCTTTCTATCTCTCTGTCCTTTCCCCATTAATTATATATATATATATATATATATAAAAGAAGTGTTGGCTTTCAAGTGGAGGACCACTCGCATGTATAAACGAATAAATTCAACAAATTATTAGTATACTCACTGGACATGCTAAGATCTTTAGTTTGCGAAGTTTCATAACCACACTTGGGACAAGGGATTGCCTTGTTTTTCTCATACTTGAATCCCTTCCTCCTTACATGGTCCTCACAGTAACAGGTCTTGCACCTCAGGCAGGAGTACTGTCCTAGTTTGTTGCATGATTGACCTTCAAAGGAAACAGTTTACATTACAGACTTCTGAAAGAGTTGTTATAGTGATCCTACAAACTGAGCTGATCTAATAGAAATTTACACTTGTAGTTTTCCGATTCCAGAACTTGACAGGATGCCTGGTGCTCAAATTGGTCATCCTCACAAAGGTAAGAAGAGCAGAAGGAGCAACGAAAAATCCGTCCCCCGTGGTCCCACACTCCTCGCTCACACTCAGCACAGACAGCATCCTGGAGTGGGCAGGTGCAAGCGTGGCTTGTCAGACAGCGTCGTCCATGGCAGACCCAGGCCTCGCAAAAGTCACAAATAGCTCCCTGCAATACAGGTAATTATGAACCCAACTATAGAAAATTGTGCAACACAAGTATAAGGTGAGAAATTTTGAAACACATGAAATCAACCTCTTATAGCAAGCAAGTAGGGTTCATTGTTAAGGGATTAATGGATTGTAAATTTGATTGACCTGATAAAATTACTTCAACTAAATTAATTTTAGCTTAATACCAGACATCTTTCAAAAAATCAACAATTTTATTAATATTCGAAGACTTTCATGGCGATTTTTTTTCCAACCGATGCCAATGTTTGATTCAACATTTGCCTGGGATGAAATCCAAGAATAGTATTTGGTGTTTCAGCTGATATGTGTGTTTTGGCCTAACTAACAAACTTGGAAGACTAGTTTTAGTTTAATAAATTGTATACTTTGAAAAATAGAAATATTCTTGTCAATGTATTACAACTCCTCAGGAATTCTGACAAGTGGAAATTAATATATTATGGATACAATTATTATATTTAATATTTATCATAGTCAAAGTACTGATGGCATACAGTATGATATTTTAGAAATATTGTGCAAAATGGATTTTTGAATATAAAACTAATGGAAAATACCAAAAGTTTTTCAATATTCAAATGAATAGCCAGTGATTTATTTAATTAAGAAATGAATCACTTTCCTTTACTATCTATCCTCAGATTTTTTATCAGATATGAGGATTTATGGTTTGTTTTAAGGTTAATAGAATGATTATTACAATACAAGTTTCAATCAGTCATTTTGTGAAATGCATTACATGCAGATCTGTTTAATAGTCTACTTTTCATTAAAAAATTATTTTTAAATTCTACACATTTATGTTCTAACAAGAACATTTGTCAGGTGACTGCTTAGTTTATTTTCACAATATCATGTTGTTGTTGCTTTCTACTTCATTCACTATAAGCATTTTTTTTTCAGAAACCAGGAATTATAAAAATATTGCTTTCTAAAAACAATTAGCAGAAGGCTTATTTAACTTACAACCATGCCGAGGCCAGTGGTGAAGACACCAGCATGTCTCACAACACAATCTCCAGTCTTCAGCATACACTTTATTTTCCCACACTGGGCACACTGAGGTAGCCTCTGAAGTGTCTGGCAGAAGTAGCAGAATGCACGGTTCTTCTGTTTCCTGCCAAATTAAATATATATTGTTAGTTACAAGAATCACACAATAAAATAATTGATGTAGAAGCGTTAAAAATAAATTGAACCAAAGATAAAATGTGGACAAAATTTTAATTACTATTAAATCTGAAACCTGAACTATAAAAGTTAATCTAGTTGAAAGAAACACCTTATACTAAAGAGAACTGTGACCACATTCGGCATGAACTAGTTCAGATTCATTTCTTACAATTTCATAATCAATCAAACCTACAAGCAAAGTAACAAGAAACCTGAGTAGAGGTTACATATTCAGAAGAAATTTTTTCCATTAGCAGCAGAACTGCAAAATATATTCAACATTTTTTTCTTACGTCATTTTTAACTATGTTACACTTTTCAACTTCAGTATGATATAAATAGGTTTGTTTTCATGATCAGTATTTTAAAAAGTTTTAATAAGTAAGTTAAGGAGAAATGATATCTTTATTAATCCTCATTATGTAACTTCATACTCAAGCAAAAGAATGAACTTTTAGCTATTGTAAAATTCAGACAGGTTTGACAAAATCTGTAAATAGCAGCACTTTTCTTCTTCTATAGAGAATTAGATTTATAGCAGCTGGAGCTTCCCACCTTTTGCATTTGTCGCATTCCTGTAACAAGAGGGGAAAAGGACTTAAACGTTTATCTTAGGCAATATGGCACAATGAAATCATAACAAATATAATACGGAGTCCTTACCATTGCCGAGTTGCAGGGGTGTTGTGGCAGCGACACATTGTCTTTTGCCGTACGAATTTCTTTCTGCCGCATTCTCTGTTTCTCCGCCTTTTTCCTTTGACCGGTCTTTTTCTTCGGCATCGTGAAATTTGTTTGCCTCAATGCGAAAATAGAAACAAAGATACACGATTCGTAATATTTTCAATGCATTTTAAATAATCCTGCCCGCGACCAAATCAGCTGTTTCTTGCAGAATATCAAAGATATAATTGATGCTGAACCCAGATGCTCTAACACCTGTGGAATATGGTAAACATCAAAGAGATACATCGAGACCTATCCGAATACTCTGATCAATCTTTCCAAGTTTTTCATATTTAAATTTATAACTTTTATTCTCCGGCTATAACCAGCTTATGACACAATATTGACAAATATTTCACATTCTTAACTATGCGCAAATTCCTGCCACGTGCTTGTGAGGATTAAATTAACGTCAGGATGAATCATTATTCGGCTGCATTTATTTGCCTTAAATTGTTAACTGTCCACTGAAACTGTGAACGATCGCCTTGTCATGTTGAGTCGTCTAAACCAGTAATTGGCAAACTTTTTAAAGAGGGGGTCAAAGGAAAGGAAAAAAACTTAAGGCGGGCAAATATAATTTTTTTAAATAAATATGATACATTTTACAAAATTCTTGAATTTTTGTCATACTAAACTCTATTAATGACGGAAAGAGTATGAAGGAAAATGTGATTAATAAAACTGTGACTGCTTTTCTAAAACGAAAGAGGGAAGAAAAGAGAAAAATGTTTAGTTTTCTAACAGCCTGTATTTTTATTATTCGTCAGGTTTAGGAATAAAGTCGCGCTGACCGGATAAAACATTTCGGGGCCCCGCATCTGGCCCGCGGGCCGTAGTTTGCCCATCACTGGTCTAAACAAACGACCTGAAGAATAACCGATGGATTGACCTTAGATTGACGTCAGTTTCAAGCCGTTGTGTAACAATATTGGGATAAATCCTGTTCAAGCAGACTAAATTGTACATCTGCTTGTTACATAATAATACAAATAATAAAGAAGGGACATTGGCTACACTCACAACTTCAGTTGTTGATCAGTGACCAGAAAACAGATTTACTTCCATCTGCAAAAACAGGAAGGTCAATGAGGCTATGGTATCAGAGAAATTCAAAATGCTCCTTTGTACTCGAGGAGAAACTAAATGAATAATTTTAGTAATAATATAATGCTCTAATTTTCAACAGTAGTTTTAAAAGTATAAAAAAATTGCCAATAAGGACCAAAATTGGAAGATTTTTAATGTAAAGTTGAAACAAATTTAATATAGTACTTTATCACTTTTATTTCATTTGAAAAGACCTGCAAACTTTTTATTTGATTGAATACTAGCCCAATTACTTTCCTTTAATAAATAAAAACTCATATTTTTCTTATATTATACAAGTAAAATTTACATTTTCGATCGTTTCCAACTCTTTATTGTAGTAATAATAAAAGATTATATTAAAAATAAAACATATTATTTAGAAGTAGAAATAAATGAATGTACACCTTAAAAGGAAAACGGTACGGAATATATATAAATATATTTCAGTGTGTGAACTATAAAAGGCACTGATAGCTTGTTACAATAAAATATTGGTAATTAACTACAGAAACTATTATATCTAGTTCAGTCCAAATCTTTAGTTATGCATTAAATTGCTGTCGGCAATCTATTTGTAAAAAAAGTTTATTGTAATGTTATTGTAGTTTTCAGTCGTTAGAGTGGTCTGATGTTAACCTTCATGGTAACCAATTCTGTGCAAGCTTTTTCATTTACATATCTACCACATCCTTCCTAATTTATTTAGCGTATTCCATCCCTAGCCTCCATCCTCTTTTCTTACCTTTAACACTTCCCTCTAATGTTAACTTTCCAAGACCTTCATGTCTCAAAAGTCTGGGTCAAAGTCCTCAATTTTTTTCTCTTCCCTTATTTTGTTTATAACTTCTTCGTTAGTTACTCTATCAACCATCTGATTTTCATCATTTTCCTATAGCACCACATTTTAAAAGCTTCTATTCATTTCTGCAATTCCTATCGTCCTCGTTCCGCGCCCATATAACTCCACACTCCATACGAACATTTTTAGCAATAATTTCCTAATAATCAGAATTAAAAGTAACTAAATTCCTCATTCTTGCCGTGTTATCCTACTCTTATGTCTTCTATACTTCTACCTTACCTACTGATGCTGCCTATGTAGCAGAATTCCTTATCTTCCTTCCCAATTCAACGCTCTTTTTTATTCTACTGTTTCCCATATTGTACTGCATTACCTTGGTTTTCTCCCTATTATTCCTTTCTCCAGGATCACGTTCATGCCATTTATTATGTTTTTCAAGTCTTCTTTTGACTCCTTTAATAGTCAATATCATCGGCAAACTTTCGGGTTTTTATTTATTTTTCTTGCAGTATGATTCATTTTCCATATATTGATTATATATAACTGTAGAAATCTTTAAGCACTTATTTTTTCTACTTTAAAATATTTTGCGCAAATAGAATTCTATTATATCCTTAGCCTTAACTTTCGCACTGAATACTCTGTTTACATCAATATTTTATTCGTGTAACATGTTTCGTTTTGTATCTTTCACATTAATCCGTTTTATTAATTAAAAATTAATAGTTTGAATCAAGTAATTTCAAAGTTTAACCTCCGCTTTAGTAGTTTCTACTATATCAACAAAAGAGACTGCTGGTTCTTAACAGATGTGTATTTATTACAAGAGTAAAGGGTTGGAATCATGTGTGAAAGTGTGTTTAGCGTAAGTTGATATTATCATTTGCAGCATATATTTGTAATATTTAGGATGGATGTAGAACAAGTAAAGAATCACGAAGAGCGAATTTGATATACGTTTCTCTTTAATCATTTTTTCCGTGGTTGAATGTAACGATTAGACCGTTAAGAAACACTCATTACTTAATAAATTCATTCAGCCCGATTTGCTGAAGCTATCGAATAGAAACGAGAATCGATATCAATGTGACTCCATATGGATGCACAGTATATCGCAGTGAGCAGTTTGACCAACAGTCAGAATTGGACTGTCAATTGCTAATCCATATACTGTCAATTATTTCTACTCCATTAGCAATTTTAATGGGTATTTCAATCTAATTGTCAACCTTAATATGTTGGATAAGAAGTACCTTTAATCGGTAATCAATTCACGTTACGTAATTTGTTGCTTACGTTGGCCACACCCACGCCGAAGTGAAGTATTATCGAGGGAACGAATACTAAGTCGCGCTAAAATTGTGAAGGACAATTAGACATGAAATCAACTGTCAGATCAGCTGATGACCTAAATTGAATAACAATGTTCGGCCAATCAAAACTATCAGTTGTTATCGGACACGCAAGTATCACCATAAGTACGCAAAATATCGATTTCGAATAACATATTTGTTGATACATGTAAAATCGGATTTCCTGCGTTGGCATATGTTATAGTTGTGAGTAAATTTTTTTTTTCGACTAGATTAATTTATTGTCGTGTCTCCGAAAAGAATGTCCGATAGCACCGTGACAAACGTCGTGTCCGAGGAGGATCTGAAGGATTTGAAGGAGAGAATGAGGTTGATAGCTGAAGCTGACCCAAACCAATACTGTAATGAATTCTCTCTGAAGAGGTACTTAAGAGCTTTTAAAACTGTCGACGCAGCATTCCAGGTAACATAGGTGTACACATATTTTCAAGTTATATGTCTCTGTCTTCATGTTACAGTTATTATAAGTATACACAAGTTTTGTCATTAATAAATGCAGAGAATAGCTCTTTCTCAAACACCCTTAGAATAATGGGAATTATATGAATTTGACAATTTTTTTTCACTTGTATGAATTCTGGCCTAAAGCCTTATTTATTCATAAATCCCCCTCGTTTTAAGAGAGTAGAATTAGTGACAGGTTTTGCATGCTGTTGGACCTATAATTAATATGATGATACAGGTTTTCACTAATATAATCTGTAATTATATGTTGCATAATAGTTTAGTTATACAAGTAAAACTGTATTTATCCACCATTAAAGTAGGACTTATTTTCTAATTATATTTCTAGTTATTTTCTGATAAGATTTTACTCTATAAGGTAACAATTAAACCCATTTGGATGTATAGAATACAAATATAGTTTTCTGACTATTAGTTTACAATGAATAAAAAGACACTCAATAAATCAACATATAATTTTATTGTTATTTAACTAGTGGCTAACAACCACTTTGGTACAGTCATACCCTCCACTCCCACAAAGTCCCTCCGCAAGTTCCAGCCATCGTATCTCTTTCTCCCTCTGTACTGTTCCGTGATGTCACACAATTGCTCCAATGAATTAATTTAAAAAAAAGCTCATTCCATCAACACATGAATTAAGTCGATAAATATTATTTGCCCTTATTTTTTTTGCCGATATTACAAGCCTGTGGAAGTGAGAAGAGCGATGGGGAGGGATGAGGTGACTACCAAACTAGTCCAGTTCCTTATTAGTATAAATGTGACTTTTGTCTCCTTTTTGAGACCTCGTCAGGCATACAACATTACAAAAGATTAAATATGGGTTCCATGTTACAATAAAATCATGGTTAAAAACTTACATATTTAGGAATTCATGTCCTTCACTTGTCCCTTGTCCCAAAGATTATTAAATGTATTTAAATATCTATCTGACAGGAATTTGGTGTTGCAGAAACCTCCCACATCTGCCCACACATGCTATTTTGCAAATTCTGGATTCCATCCCTCATCAATGTCGCCTATGAACAACATGATGTCTCCAAAGTTAGGATTATTATCACATTGTACAAGGGCCAGTCAAATATAAGCAGGAACTTTTTTAACAACCCTAGTAGTAGAGTTGGAGAGCCCAGCCGTTTTACCACTAATTCCACTGTCAATGTTTGTCTCATTCTGTCGGTACTAGAGCAATGGGTGAGCAAGAGGTTCCTACTTCTGTTGCACAATGGATTATTTTGAAGTTCTTGAGTGAGACTTTCAGAAATTTTAACTCAATTACAGGCACAATTCAGGGTTGACTCTATCTCCAAAATCTTTATGTACAAGTGGCACAACAGCTTTTTTGAAGGCCAGGAAGTAGTGGAAAATCAGAGCCACAATCAGTGCCCTCAAATGTCCATCACATAAAAAAACATCCGTGGAGTAACTGAGAGCTTTTGGAGGAAGACCAGAGCATCACTTTTGATGAAATTGCTTCTTCAGTTGGTCTAAGTCATGGAGTGCATGTTTGATCATCAGAAAGGAACTTGTCTTTGTAAAGATCTCATTTTGAGATATGCCTGTGGCAACCCTGGGAAAAATGTGTTCAAGTACAAGGGAACTATGTAGAAATAAAAAAAGCTTTTAAATTCAATTTTTCTCTGAAAAAATATTTTAAAAAATTCCTGTTTATATTTGATGGACCCTCGAATATCTTGGCTGATTCTAACCATAAGCCTTGGAACCTCGAAAGCAGAATCTAAATTGCAGTTATTATACTAGTAAACACAAACATTGTTTGCTATCTTACCATCTTATTAACATTACTCAGTAATTATTAGTTTCGGTTTTGGGGTATTCTTGATTTTATAAAGTTTTAAGGTCAGTGAAAGTATGGAAGCATAATAAACAAACTTGTTTCCTTAGTGATTTAAGTTCTTATTTAACTATGTGATGTAAAGTGCACTATGAAGAACTATTTCACATGGCTCAATTTCAACATATATTTTTGGACAACAGGTTTTTAAGAATCGTGTATATTCACTTCGAGGTTCTTTGTTGTTTTTATTATTTTTAGTGAGTGAGAGGAGACAATGAAAAATTATTTTATCTTCTACATAGTTTTAATTTCAATATTTTGCTATAAATTTTTATCTACACATTTATAATATTAATTTGTCAACATTACATGCACATTAGATATAGATTGTTGCCTGCTGCAATAAATATTATACAAATCTAATAATAAATTTAAAATAAATAATCTTGCTTGCTCATTTTTAAATAACTCTTAGGCTATTTTGAAAACCAACAAGTGGCGAAATGAATATGGAGTTGCTTCACTCACTGTAACAAATCCAATAGTAAAAACTCACCTGGAGGGGAACAAGGCTCGTGTCCTGAGGCACCGCGATGTTCATGGTCGACCTGTCATATACATTCCTGCAAAGAATCACAATGTCAATACAAGAGACATTGATGAGCTGACAAAGTTCATTGTTTACTGTTTGGTAAGACTGGAGGTGGGGAATGGGGCTCTTTAATATACACCACACTGTTCAAAGGTGTTTTATTTAATGATATTGTTTTTACTTACAGGAAGAAGCATGTAAAAAATGTTTTGAAGAAGTAATAGACAATCTGTGTATAGTTTTTGACCTAAAAGACTTTGGGTTGAGCTGCATGGACTATCAAGTAGTTAAGAACCTAATTTGGTTACTGAGCAAACATTATCCAGAGCGCCTTGGAGTTTGTCTCATTCTGAATGCTCCAACACTTTTCTCAGGTTGTTGGACTATTATCAGGGGGTGGTAAGTATCATTGTCTTTAGTTAACTTTATCACAATGAACTTCTGTTATGTTTCATGTTTAACCTTTTGATATTCAGAGGCTGTTGCTAGTAAAATGTTTAATATTGGGATAGTATTATTTGAGAATAAGCTTAGCCAAGGAAATAATCATTGTCAGTAAAGTTTGCAAATTTCTGTTCTGAACTGATGGTTTTTTGTACCTAAGCATTGTTGTTAACTGTTTTAAATGTCAGTCTACCACTTCTTCCTCATATGATTAACCTCTTTTCCATAATTGTTTTATTATTTTCATCCTTACTAATCTTTATTCTCTTGCCCAAACCATAGTGAAACAGTTAAATATCATCTCTATTAAAATACTATTCTCTTATAGTTTCAAGAACAAAAATATCTAGTTGCACAAGCATATATTAAAATATATTGATTAATTACATACCCTTTAAATTACTTACTCTTTATCTAGTACAAACTTCAATTGTCTGTAATTGGAATTCAGAAACATGTTTAATTTTTTTTCATAGTATGTTAAGTGAATTTTTTTTATTAATTTAAGTTTTTTTAGAACAGTAAGTCTATAAACAAAAAAGATCTGTTTCTCTTTAGAATGATATAATACACAGTGAACTGACATATTTTACTTATATCCTAGTTTTATGATTTATGTTAAAGTCTTCTCTTCCAACAGGCTGGATGACAACACATCAAATAAGGTGAAGTTTGTGAACAGTGAGTTGGAGCTGTGCCAGTATCTGATACCAGACATTCTTCCAGATGACATCTAAATACTTGACATACTTCTACACCCTCACATTTCACCTTCACTATATTTTTCTCCGTGGTTTTGATGTGCTAAATTTCATATGTCAATACTTCTAGGAAATTGTATGTGTAATGCCCAATATTAGTTTTCGGCCCAAAATATTTTTATAAACATTTACTTTCATGAAGTCTGTTATCAAGCGTCTTAAAGAACTGAGGGAATGATATCTAGGTGTATATAATAGCTTTAATTGTTAATGTGTGATACAGCCATTGTTTTGGTGTTAAATCATAGAGAGATGCATGTATATTTTAATGTTGCTATATGTGAATGATTATTTCTTGACTTGAAACTAGTGTCATAGCTACTTGTAGCAGACATTCATATTCTTCATAACTGGCATGTTAATTTATTAATTAAGAATCATATTACTGGAATGTAAAAGTAGTGATTATTATTTTGATCATAGCTTTCTCCATTTTAAGAACATGGCACGGTATTTTTGTTACTTGAAATATTAATCCACTGGCTCAATCAGAAATGTGTGTACCTTAATGTCACTTGGTCAGTTTCGTTCTAATTTTACTGAAAAGGTGTCTTGGGGCAATTTAATGGAATTTCGTATATGAGACAGGGTGTTGGTCAATTATTTTATTTCATAAGTTGACTATTATTTCATTAATTTCAGTGTTCCTTTGCTTGCTTACATTCTGAGACTTTGCATCTGTTTTATGGAGATAGGATCACAAGGTAATTTAATTTTAATGTAAAACAAAAAATAAGTATTCCTTAAATAATAATTTCAGTTGTCAAATTTTCTTTTCTTATATATTCAAAACTATCCTTTCTCAAAGTGTTTATTCCAGGTGTTAGTGTGTCAAACTTTTTCAATGTATGATCCTCAAAAATTGTGGAAAAGTGCTCTTGTGGTTTTATATAACCCATTGTCCTGTGGCCATTTTTCTACACTGCACCTGGTGAAACTTGAACTTTTTCTCTTTGATTTATTGTCCCTGTGCTCTCTTTCACTACATACCACTGTATTTTTAAATAAGTGTAATACTATGCTGAAGGAAACAGTAGGTTCAAACTGAGGATCCACTAGTACTGTAATGTATTAGTGCATCATTTTAAATCTTCTTGACTTTCGTGTCAAGTTCATTCTTGAATGTGTTCCAAGTGCCCAACTTCCTTTCTTCACAATCCCTGCTAATTTTGATACCACACATTGTATGTTTCATATTCAAAGGTCATAGCTTTAACGTTAACTACTCATAACAATAATAAAATAATTCATTAAAAAATTTCATTAGATTATAAAAGTAAAGTGTCAGCCCTTTAAATATTCAAGCACTTTTAAAGCATATTATTTTCCCAGATAAACATGACCATCCAATTTAGATATAATCACACATAAAAATAACTGTTCAGATCGGTATCCTTCAACAAAGTGCTAATTGAACTTGATATAAATAAGACACTTAACATGATCACTCTTTCTCAGTTATTGCATATAGATCACTGGCTCCAAACGTAGAGGACTGGTGTTCTACTTTTGTCTGCACATTATTTTTCTTGTACCAGGAGTTAGCATAGCTCTTAGTGTCATGAGGGCATGCTGTGATAAGGCTACTCCTTAGATAATATACAGTAATGTTGAAAGTGTTCTGAAATGGGATTGGCAGTTGAGACTAACCTGTAAACCTAATCTATTTTTTTCTTTTCAAGTTCTACATTTCTGTTAAATGTAGTTCTCAACCTCAGGGTTAATGTCAATTGGTAATGCAATGATTCTTAGTTTACACTTTTCATATCATTGTTAAACTACTGTAGAATCTGCTTTTCTGGTATATAAAATACTGAATCGTTACAGGAAAGTAATACTATACTAAAATAAAAATAATTAAGGACTTCTGAAGTCTTAGTAAGATTCTTCCATTGTCAATGTAACCGATATAATTTTTCTACTTTACGTAACAGAATAACATAAGCTTTCAAATTGTTCTTGTTTATTAGTTTGAAGTGTTTCCGATATTAATCCAAGTAAATGTTAGGCCAACCCCCCCCCCCCACTTTTTTTTTTACATAAAGTGATACTTTGTGGTGGTATTGAATTTTCATCTGTAATGCTGAAATACTTTCTTAATTTAGTAAGGTAGATTACCAGTTTGATTTCTTATTAACAAATATTACTAAGTTTTGTATCCTATTTGAAGAGGCTAGTTGAGATTAACCCTCACAAATGGTCTACTATTAAAAATGGCCCTATTTTAATAATAACGTAATGACTTTGTGGCTTTTAAAATCATGTGGAGTTGTATACTGGCCTGATTTGAGTTTTATCTTTGTAGTATGCTATATTAATTAATTTCCCAAGTGGCACATTAATGTACAAAGGGGAAAAGGTATGATTTTAAAATAATATTTTATTAAATAACTTTATAGTTGTTGAAGAAATAAAAATATATATCTATGTATACAATGTTTAGCAAATACCAATTCTTTTTTAGATGTGTGATAATACATTGTAGAGATTATAAATATTATTGTGTAGATCATGAAAATATTGGCAAAATAGTTTTTCATTGTTACAATTTCTTTTGGATGCAATTTGTGTATAGTATATTTCTGTCTCTAAAATATATTTATTGCAATAGTGAATCAATGGTATAAATTTGATTTAACTCTTGATTCTCAAATCGCAATAATTTTGTTATTTC
Organism: Eucriotettix oculatus; assembly: GCA_034510155.1. Lineage (NCBI taxonomy): Eukaryota > Metazoa > Arthropoda > Insecta > Orthoptera > Tetrigidae > Eucriotettix > Eucriotettix oculatus. The sequence continues at coordinate 91,124,685 of CM067378.1, read as the reverse complement.
AGATGCTTTAAAATTAACAAAACAGACATTGCTGAAATGTTGCTTTATATGTAAATACAGATACAATTGTGTATCAGAAAGTGAATTATACAGAAGGAATGGTTTAAATGGCCTCTATATAAACACAAGTCACCATCACAATGTTTTTTATTTCCATTGCTGTAGTTCATGTAAAAGTACAAAGTTGGTTTTTCTTCTCTGATAAATATAATTTTGGTATAAAGTTGTGATTATTTCTATTTAATGTGATAAAAAGTTGACTTCATATGATAGTTCCTGCTGTTTTAGACAGCAAGTTGTTTGCCTATGTAATTATTATTGATGAATAGGAATTTGTGTTATACACTTGAATTCCACATCTGTGGCTGTGTGTCTGACATTTAATCAATTAAAAATTTACCTTATTTTCAGTTTTTGTGTTCATTAATTTCAACTCTATACCCATCCATAGAAATTCCCCATCAATGTAAATGGTTCCAATACTAATTCTGAGAATAGTAAGCCTGTAGTTCCCATTAATGAAATACCTCTTGCATTGAGTCATGAATAGTAATATCCAATATATTCTACTCAGAACTGTGTATGCAAGTAATCATATTCTGTTGACTAGTTGTTTGGCGATGCTGCTTATCCTACCCTTTATTTTAAGCTTTATAACAGTTGTGTTCAAGATGATGCCCCTAACAGAAAATGTCTGCCAAAACTCGTGATATTTTATTGTTTCTATACACGTTCTTCTGACATACATGGGAATTCAATGAAAATATTTTTCATTTGCAATTAATAACAATTAACAGCAATTACTTAATTAAAACATTATTTCACACAGTTCAATTTGTTTAATGTCATGATAAAGAGCAAATGTGTTTTTTTTTTCTGAGTAAAATTTCATATTAATCAACTTTGAGTAGTTTAATCCTTACAAATTGTAAAAATATTATGTATGACTATCATAAATATAGTTATTTAAAAATATTAGAGCATTATTATTTTTTTCGTCGAAATATATTTACTTTTTCCAACGTAATTTGCTACGTGAGCTAATTGACGTTATATCTTTGACTAGTCGTATTTGTAGAAAAAACTAGAGTTTCGTCTTTGGGAGGTCCAGTTGTGTGTAGGGTCTCTGAGGGCTCGTTCTTTCTTTGAGTTGTAATAATGGCGGTCCCCATATCGAAGAAGAAGAAGGTTTGTATATATTAATTTACTTAGAACCTAATAGAGAATTAAAAAATAATTAATTTAAAAACTGTGATTATTTTCTAGTAATTAGATATGAGTATCACAAGTTATCGCGTGTTTCGGATGCCATGAATAATAATCGATGCTTCAAGCTATTGCATGCACGAACACATTGCAGTTTAGGTTATTGTATTTTTACGTTTCATTTTATCCATTGTGTTTGCACATTGTAATTGAAGAAAATATCTTTCAGTTTGTAGGAGACGGAGTGTTTAAAGCTGAACTGAATAACTTTCTAACTCGGGAACTTGCCGAAGATGGTTATTCAGGAGTCGAGGTACGTGTCACACCGACTCGTACCGAAATTATCATTATGGCAACGAGGACACAGAGTGTCCTCGGAGAAAAGGGCCGCAGAATTCGGGAGTTGACGTCTGTTGTGCAGAAGAGGTTCAGCTTTCAAGAACACTCAATCGAACTGTATGCTGAGAAAGTAGCCGAGAGAGGCCTTTGTGCTATTGCTCAAGCAGAGTCTCTCAGATATAAATTAATCGGAGGTTTAGCCGTCCGTAGGTAAGTACAATTACTGGTGTGGATTGCTTGACCAAATTCTTTTAATGATAGATTAATTTTTAATCTTTTTAACATACTAAAGTAGTGAATTCAACCTTGTTTATGTATTGCTTGGTTTGTCACTGGACCATTGCCTTCTCACCGCACCTCCGACTTCCTCTAGACTTGGGTTAAAGAGGAAAGTTATCCCCCAAACTTATTACGTCTAAGCCCCTCCTGACTTTGTAATTAATTTATAGCCTTTGTCATAGACACTAGTAATATAGGAAAGTTTTCCCTTCCCTTTATATAGGTTTTTAAAACCCATTAATTAAAATTTTGATATTAAGAAGCAGTTTTTCCTTCCTTTCACAGCACCAATCAGTGGATGGGGATAACTCTCCACCAGTTCCTAGACTTGTACACCAAATAATATCTAACCTATCATATGGAACCACTAATTAACCCTTTGCAGTCCATATCCCGCATGGCGAGAGAGAATGTTTACCTTTTAACAGTCTGTTTGTCTATCTAAAGTACTGTTGTGGTCCGCAATCAATCTTACCTGCTGTTTCTGCAGCTTTTTTTTGTTTTTGATTTAAGTAAAGCAAATAAGTTTTTTACTTATTTGAAATTTAGTTTTCTTTTTACTCTCCAATTATTAAAATTGAATGTAGAAAGTTTTTCCTATTTTTCTTGTAAGTCTTTCATGTAGGTTTTTTTATAGTAGTAATAAACTATATTTCTTGCTTTGCATAGTCTTTTTCCATTACATTTGTTTTACTTTCTGGTGGTGGACTGACTTGTAACATCCTATGAATTTAGTGAAACATAGGCCATGTAAATATATATAAAGAAAGTAGTATCAATCCATTCTACAGGAAAGTAAACCTTTGTAATGGATTTTGGATTTAGCGTTGTATTTCGTATTGTACCAAGATATGTTTCATTTCAATAAATTATACTGGTTTCCATGTATTCCATATAGAATTCCTCTTAAAGTGTTTGACATGATAATTTTTTTGTTGCATATCTATTTGTTTCATTTAGTGTAAGTGTTACTTCTTTGTCTGTAAAAAATTTAAATGCCTTCATTGGTGTTGGAACTGATTTGTATTGGAACTAAACCCCCATTGATGACTTAAAGAGCCAAGGAACTAAATTACTTCAAATTCTTGTTATTTTAGACCAACTACTGTGGAACCCCTATTTAAGGTTTTCTTGGGGACAAGCAAATTTGAGCCTAAAATTGAAGCAAAATTAGAATAGGGGTTTTATGTAAATTATGAAAACTAATAAATTTTAGTATAGTATATGTGATAAACTCCACACTTAGTTTGCTTGGTTTTACAAGTCTTCCTTAAAAACAATAATCTCTTCCCAGCTGTCCAAGATTTTGGATTACACGATCCTCTACATTATGTCAAAAGAAGACGTGGCTTTTCCAAATGATGGAGCCGCACTGTTGCACAACTCTTCAACAGACAACAAAGATGTTGCAACACTATCGTCACATTTTACGAAGTCTTCAAAATGAATTTCCTTATTCTGGACCAGTTTTCCCCATTCTTCTTCACTCACATCCTGCATATCCTCTTCATTTGGGCAATTTAGATGAAAACCAGCTTTTTTGAAACAATTTCTTATTGTTTATTTATTTGTTTAAATATTTATCATTCACCATTGGATGAAAGAGGATATTAAATATTCAGTTTTTTTAATATCGGTGAAATTTTCTATTTCAGAGCTTGCTATGGTGTTCTTCGATACATTATGGAGTGCAAGGCCAAGGGCTGTGAAGTTGTCGTGTCTGGCAAACTGAGAGGTCAGAGGGCTAAGTCCATGAAGTTTGTCGACGGTCTGATGATCCACAGCGGAGAACCCACCAACGACTTTGTGGACAGCGCCACACGTCACGTACTTCTTCGGCAAGGTACTGTCGTTACACGTTTGACTGGTCTGTTTTCATTTTCAGGGTACTTAATTGTGGGATTTGTTTTACAGGAGTGTTGGGTATCAAAGTAAAAATTATGTTACCTTGGGATCCTACTGGCAAGATGGGTCCGAAGAGGCCTCTCCCAGATAATGTCAACGTCGTGGACAGGAAAGAGGAAGCTTTACCCACTGGCCCATCCAGCGATTTCAAACCCGCAAAACCAGAAGTTCCCCCTGTTCAGGGCATGTGAGATGTATTTTGCAACTAATAAAAAGTGTTGAAAATACATTTTTAACCTTAATTTTGACAACTAAACTTTTTCAGAGTATTGTTAAGCAAATGGTGTGTGAACTTGCGTTGCACTGAAATTGTCATACATTAATATACAATTTTTATGCAGCATACAACGTCGGTATTGCCTATGATGACAATATTATTGGACTACGTATTGAATACAGAGTTGTTTGAAGCAATCAGAATGTCACAATTGCACAAGTTAGCCTTAGAAACTGAACACACTTTTGCAATTTCCTTACAGCTTTAATTCACTTTCATAGCTTGGGAGATGAGCTAGATAGAACTTCTTCTGAACTTGGTGCTTGAAGGTGTGGACTAAAAATGGTGTTTACGTTTTCCGAGACTTACATATCTACTTTTAATGAAAATCACAGCATTTCCTGAGATATTTGATGTGAAGAGTATGTTGATTCATAAAGTGTAGGAAATTGGGCGCACAAGAGGGTGTTCTCATAGTCTGCAAGCAAGATGGTGTTAACAGTTGGTACCTTGCAACTGATTGTAGGTAGTAATAAAGCAAAATCATATTGCCACCTGTGGATGATCAGAGGGGTGTTCTAGGTATCTAATTGCTTGAAGTGACTGGTTTTCATCATTATTAGATTCTGAAGGGTTATTTGACTACAGACTTACAAGTTTCCAGAAGTAGGACTTTAATTCATGTTGACGGAGATTTTTCTGCATTCCAAAAGTAAACTTGGCAATATTTTCAGTGACGTTGTTACATGGCAATTACAAACACTGCCAGATGGAATAATTCAATTAATGGCAGACAAGTTCCTGCAAATAAATATTTTTCTAGGCAGCTCAGGTAATACAATCGACTATTAATGGAAAAAAGTAATATGGAAACATCCTATAAGTTCCTCCATTTTTGGGGGATTCATTCAGGCTGTGCAGAGGGGGAGATTGATTTATCAGTTATCAAGAATTAAATGTTCTTTCATTTCTACAAAGTACTTTGTGTGAGGAAAAGGGATGTGTAACTTTTATAAGCACAATTTTCATTATATAATTGTTAAATTTTTTATATCCAAGAACTTTAGTTTTCAGAAAACTTTTCCCAGTTTGGAGTTGACAGCACTTTCATATGACATTAGGTAACTCTGTGACTTAACACCTTGCATAAATATTAATATTTTTTTACCCATATAAGTAATAAGAACACAGATGGGATCTATAAAGTTATGGGATAATTTAGAAAATGAATATTTCTGTTGACCATTTTTTGAGTTCAAAATAATGCTGCTAGCATCTAACATTTTTATTTTTAGGAAACTAGTATAACTTGATAATAGAATATTATTGTAATGCAAATATGGTGACAGGAGAAAAGTATTTTTGCTGGGGAGGAACAAGCATGGGAGCGTGGTTACTATGATTTTTAATATTTATTATATCCTTAGTAATTGGATTTAAAAAGGGAAGGTAATTTATTACACCCTGTGTGACTAGATTTGTCATATCTTGAACTTATACATTCAGACGTGTTAAAACCTATTTTGAGACTAGTTGCCATTTCTAGAGTGGTTTCACCTAATATTTCAAAGACTAGTAAGGAATCGTGCCAGATACAGTTGCACTGATGTCTTGAACAAGAATACTACTGACACGTACTAATTTTCAAATTAAACCATTTTACTCTGGGATTGTGGAGGTGTAAAGAAAGAATTAGGAAAGTATTACATTTGTGGAAAACATATTTATTCCAGTAACTTCACCATTTTTTCAACTTATGTACAAGAGTCCGATATATCTATGTTCATAAATAAAAAGTTGATAAACAGCTTCAATAACAAAAAGAATGATTCTCAACAGGAAAAGGGGGGGGTGACAGTAAAGCCTTGTCTCCAATTATTAAAACTATAGTAATACTATACTACAAAACACCAGGGTAAACAATATATGTATAATAAGGAAAATTATATCCAGAGAGAAAAAGTCTCAACGAATGCAGCCTTCAGAATTATTTATTATGAAAACAATCTTTTGTCACTCAATGTAACATGAATTTCACAAAAAAATAGCAGAAAAAGTTCATTTTGGTGACAAAGTATTTGAAGGATGTGGAAGGGTTTCTAAATTTTTTCACCGGATTTTATAAATACATGCTGGACAAGGGAAATTCCAATCATTGTTCAGCAGATAAAGCTTACTTGTTCGTTCCAAACCCAATTACACAAACCTGAAAACTGTCATCCAATTTGTCAACTAAACACTACAATAATTCAGGTGCACTCGCAAAAATTTGTTAAAAAAGTACTATAAATTTACTACTCCATCACACTTTCACATAAAAAGATATAAATTGCTTAGTTTTAAAAAGTCCCCCCTCTTCCCGCAAATGCGTGGAAAAATACGAGAGAGGGGTTCCTTACGGTGGTATTCCACATGTTCCTACACCTAGATTCAACATTAACGTCTATGTAGAAAAAACATGGAAAGAAAGAGAAATACTGGAAATGTGAGAGAAAAAGCTCAGTAAATGCAAAGTACAAAAATGAGACAATTATTATTACATGTTTTTCATCAGTTTTGATAAGTATTTCATCAAGGCATGTTAATACTTAAAAGTAAAATTATTCATAAATTGTACTTATTTTTTTTAAGTTGCTTACACAAGAAATACGAGTGTTTTGTGTAAAAAATAGTTGTTGATAGAAATTTAGGTCTCAGTTTACTGCACGTCTGGTGGCAGTGGAGGCGCCAACCTCAGCGTGACAGTGATTACGGTCATGAACACTGTCCTGACGAAGCCGGGCATGCCAGGTTTCGCAGCGGTGTGCTCCAGCATCATGCGGAGATCTCGGAACATGGCACGGGTGTGCCTGTTACGCCGGGAGCAATATCGAGCCTGCAGGAACTGATAGTAGACGAATGGTGTGATCAGACCGGCCTTGCCTCTGTGGAACAGAAAAATTTACTTAGAAGGCATATAAAAGTCATCAGGGTGCTATATTTAAAGGTAAAATAGTTTAAATCCATAAAGCAATTTGGTGCTTTCAAATAAGCATGAGTTTTATACTTATGCAAGCATGGTTATCAAGGATGAGAAACATAAGTCACCTTCAAAGAGAGAAAATTCTTAATTTTTAAAAATGCCTAATAACAGAATGAAGAATTTTCTAATGCTGAATCAATATAAGGGAACAACTGTTAAAAGAAAAGAAAAATCGAAAATAATACAAGAGTTACGGTTTAATTAGGAACAAAGTTTATGTAATTATCACTTAGCAACATCCTGAAAATAATACATAGTATTGAAATTCTGTAGTTACAGTACTGTGTGGAGATTAGTAATGGTTGAATAAATGAAAGAATAGAAATATAGCTTTTAAGATAAACATTGGACAATAAACATGAAAATACTCTTAACAAAATGAATGACCATTACTCACAGAAGTATCAAAACAACAGTGAATGGCATCAGGATAATCTCCACAAAGGCAATGAAACGCAGCAAGTTGTAAGTCTGGAACTCTACCAGTGATATCATCAACCTAGCTGGCCAACAGGAGTTCTGCCCCAGATCCTGAAACACGCAATCCAGTTCATGCAATACAAAACTTTGTCGTAATCAGATAATGCTTTAACGGGCAGAAAAAATCAATTAGATATTTGTATGTCTATATACTTACATCCAACATAATTTGAGAATAGCGAGCAAAGTGCAGCAAGGCAAACATCGCTATGGGCGTGAGGGCCACTGTAGGCAATGTTAAGTATGAAAATATATTATCAGTTACCAAAAAATTAAAATAGCATCGTTATCAGAATATGTAACATTCTTCCCATGCTGCCGTTTAAAGACTATCAGCTACATCGAGGAGATAGAAATTTATCTGATCCAACTGTATTTTAAACAATTAGATACACAAGAAAAAGGTAACCTTCAGTAATATAGTAAGGATAGGAATGAAGGAGAAAGGTAGGAAATTCACTTTAAGTCATATGCTTGGCACAGATTTAAGCTCAGAGATAGGCTTATGTTAAGTGAGAAATGGAAGGGGAGGGGGGGGGAAAGACTGAAAAATTTGGCACCATTAGGAGTCAAACCTGGATCATCACAGAACCTCCACTATAACCGCAGAGTGGTTTACTTAATTAATGTATGGTCGCCAACTACTGAAGATTGCCAGTCTGGCAGTTAGGTTATTTTAGTTGGGACAGATGGAGACGAGGAATTGAAGAGTTTATTTGGAGCATCCAAACATCCCCTGTGTTCACAAATAGAATTATCAGTTCTCATTTATCAATATTTTAGCTATTCAATACCGGTTTGTTTAATGTAAATTTAAACAAATAATTCTCTTAAATGGAAGGAAGGATACGTCCAACAGGAGTGACAAACAGAAATATGAACGAGAACAGCAGGTAGTGGCAGCTGTCCTCCATAGCCAGCTGCTGCAAGAACTCCCTAGAGAAGGTAACTCTGGGCAAGCGCGTGTGCAGACGGAGAGCACTAGTGGCTGCGTTGGCCATCAACGCCTTGTAGTAGACATTGTATGGGTTTCTGAAACAGGACATGTCATACTGAAGCACTACAAGTTCAATTCTCAAAAGCAAACAAAAATTTTAAGTGATCTTACATAATAATTAATTGAAGGCCTGCATATTTGAAGACTAAGTATGAAAATGTTTCTGTAAAAGTAATGTACTTATAATAAGAAAAGATTACTTTGAAATGGTCCCAAACATATTTCATGATTCAAAGCCTTATGGCATTTTCTCTCAGTTTCAGTTAAAATTGCAGCATTAAAATTTTAATATTATTAGAAACCAAGTTTGATTATCATTAACCCAATTAGTGTTAAGTATTACTTCCTTATTACTATCTAGATGTGTTGGATAAATTAACACGCAATTTCCACTTATTGGCTTTTCCACACTTTGTCTTCAGACAAGGAGCAAATTTCCACAAAACCAATTAATGAAAACCTTTTGGTGTTGAAATAAGACTAGTGCTTTTAAATGTGTACAAAAAGTTATATTATTTTTAATTTTCCCCATTCTGTGGAGAAGGTTAACTTAAGTATTGAGTATATAAAATACAACAGAACTTATGAGTTTATCTTATTAGGTTAATATATAAAATTAATAAGGACAGGAAAAAGAGATAGAATGTAGGTGATGAGTCATAAGCTAGCTGATCGCTGGAAATGTCTTCCTCACTTTCTGATAAAGGGGACGGTGCCTTCGAAAATTTAAAGAACGCCAAACCTTACTAGGTGCCTGCCATCTGTGAACCTCAGGTATGCCACCTACTTTCTCTTTTTCCTGTCGTTATCGTTATAATTAACCTGACAATGTCATTTCCTGACACACACACACACGCATATGTATATATATATGTGTGTGATATGTTGAAGGATTCACATGCATATGTTATATAAACAGACTTCGCATGGTAACTGTCACATGACTTCATGGTCATGGTTAGACAATAAATTTGTAGGTTAACCATCATACTCTACTATAATTATGAAACCTTGGCAGAAAACTGAAAATATGATCTGTCATCTAATTGAATTATGTAATAAATAATTGCTGAAATCAAAACACTTGGTATAAAATGTAGAGAAAAATTTTGGAAATTTTCTTTAATGAATCAATTTGCTACCCACATTCAAAAGAAATTAAGACAATTAATCAATTGCCATGCATTATATGGCCATTTGCAGTAGACAAGGTCAATCTGAAATAAATTCCCATGACATTGTAACCTAATACAAGGTACACAAGGTCAACAAGTTTTTCTCCCTATGTGAGGTTTGTGTATAATAATAATTACAGTATACATTTACTTACAGTTTTACACCAGTCAGCAATTTTACATACAAAAGGCTTGAAACAAGAATGGTCATACTACAAATAAAAACAAAAATCATCATTAAGGTTAGTTTACTTACGCAAATATTGGAATAAAGAACGAAAATGTGAAGTAGATTGTAAGCAAGCGACAAAACCACATAGCGATTTCTATATTTTCTGCAAGGATCCGTGACTTAAGTTTGGCCCATCCTTTAACTTCAGGCTGTCCGGATGCCTCAGCGTTTGTTGTGTCAGCCATTCTTCCTCGCAGGAATCAAAAAACGAAAAAAAAAACACCAAAACCTTAAAAAAACACAAAGAAATACTTAAAATCAGAATGATAGCAAATCGGGTAATATTGGATCGATATTAAGGGCTCATTTAATAACTAGTTATCGTAAGTAGGTTAGCGCTTCTTGAATAAATCATTAAGAGTAATCATTTAAATGGTTTAGTAATTGCTATCATAAACTTAGTGTTGTCTACTTAATAAAACCGATTATAGGGGAGTCTGACTTACCTCTCACAAGGAATGTGCAAATTAATTCAACGTGGTTAATGCACTTGGCCCCCCCTGGTTATCACGGTCAGGACTTGTCGCACAAACCCCGTAGTTCATTAAATTGTCAACAGCTGGCTCTTGAAGATGATTCAGCAAACCAAAGATATCCCTACTCTACGATTATGATGGGGAAATAGTTAATTTCTACCAATACATTTAGCTTGTATTCAATCCTAACATTTTCCTGTAATGTTTACAAAGTGTACAGCGAAATAGCAACCTTGGTTCACATCTTTTCCAGTTGTGCTTTCTTTGATATCTCAGCACCAGTCTGCTTTCGTATCCCACTGTAAATCCTCAATATATATTTTTTTCTAAATGATAGAAATAACACTTCAATGCACATCGTGTTAATTAACATTCCCTAAATCTGAGTTACTAATGCAATCGATATCAAGTCTTCTATTGCGTCTCATATTCAACAATCTAAGCACTATTTTGGCTGCATGTGATAGTAAATTAACGTAATGTATTCATAATATTTCCTGGAGATATTTTTTCTTGTATTGGGGTCTTTACTGTTTGAAGTGAGTCTAGTCATTCACTTTTTATGTATACCATATTAAAAAAATGAAATCAAAATCTACAATAAATAAACAGTCAGCATTAAATATATAACTATTTATTAACAAAAGCGACGTTTTATCTCCATTTTGAGACTTCTTCAGGGTTAAAATTTAGCAATACATAATATTTCTCTTTGACTCATTCAGTCGAATAGATTATTGAATTTACATGTGAAGAATTTGGTGTCACAGACCATCTCCAGCGACGGTTACGGCCGAAATGAACATCACTTTACCATGTCGAGGGTCATATTTTATAGTTTTCATTTTAGGAAAATTGTGTTCCTAATCATTTTGCCTTGTTTCACATTTTATAGCCTTCCTTCCTGTTATAATGTCAGTACATTTCTCTCCTTTATTCCTCTTATTTGATTTTTTCATAATAATTTTCCTCTCAATGAGATCCAAATAAAAGGGAAGTTTTTAATGTAAAGGGGAAACCACGTTAGCTGAGAAAAGTTTTATGTGGTAGTTCCCGTTTTATATTGAGATGGCAAGGAAGGCATTTATCGAGAAAGAAGGTAGTGGGGCATATACAGACCGTGATAAAATGCACAATAAAGAGAGCAATAGAAAGGAATAGAATAACAACAACCTCTTCACCTGATGAAAGATGTCGTTTATAGTAAGTACTGTACGGTAAATTTGATTAATTAAAATTTAACAACTGTTGGAAATTAATTAAGACTGTTCAAAAATTTGGACGAAATGTAGTTGAAATTTTTTTAAGCTGTTACTTTTTAATGTTTACTTATGAATTTGAATGAAGCTATAAATTAATGTTAATTAGGAAAGAAATCAATTATCCCTATCACTTTCATTTCTCGTTATAGTATATACCTGTGTGTGTTTCCTTTGAGACATAATTATAGTTGTTTTTATTGTTACGTTTCTTATATATGCAATAATGACTGTGGGATGGGTTAAAAATCCAAGTGATAAAGATAATTGGTTTATTTCTTAAATAATATTCTGTTAAATTAAAAATCTGACATATTTCATGTTTTGTTTATGCATTAATTTATCATTATCACATAAAAGTTATTTATCGTCATCATTGTTTAAAGTCTGCTGTCTTTGCCAAAGAACATATTGGATAGGAGTATCTTTCGTTGACATCTGTCACATTTTTTTTATTTTGAAAAATGTAAATAGAAAGTAGGAAGAAGCTTTCTCCCTTGTGGGAAGACGGACGTGGCACAAGTACGTGTTCAGTTCTAGGACAGGAACCTGACATAAGTGAATAATGGCTGTAACAGTGAAATACATTTTGAAAGTAATAATCTACCAGATATACTATTATATTCTCGGTACCGTAGCAATTATCGAAGACTTTATTTACCGGCGCTCCAACAGGACAGGTAAAAAATTATCGAAAAAATATAAAAATTAATTTAATTTTACTTAAAATATATAATTTTTATGTAATCAGCTGCAATATTTCAGATTATCTGAACCTTTTATATGTATACTTGAAAAAATGTTAAGTATAATACATATAAGAAAACAATTGTCACAGGAGTAATGCTACAATAGTAATTAGCAATTTTGATTAAAATTCATAAAGGAGCTCGGTGTGTGTTAATGTTCTAATGCTTTGATATCCCCCTTTCAGTTCTACTCTGGTCCATAAATTTTCAGGTCTTCAGTGTAACAAAACTGTTTGCTCCACATGAATAGGACTAAAACCTGTTCATCCTCCTCAATCTATCATTCACTCATAATTTTTTACAGAGTACAGCTGTGATGCTCTGTTGATTTTTCTTTGAATACGTGCCATGTCATTAATTATTGAATGTTGAAGTCTCTTACTTGATATTTTCTATTTGAATTTATTATTTTATTTCAGAGTTATTTGAGAGGACAGGTGAAGTAGCAGTTATCACTGGTGGAGCGCGTGGAATTGGAGTGGAAGTGGTAAAATGTCTGCTTAAGTGTGACATGGAAGTTATTGTTGGTAAGAATGTCTTCTGGCACAAAATTAGTTTGATTCTTTTTAGTCTGGCCTGTCACAGATATTGGAAAATGAGAGCTAAGAATGTTTATTTTTGTAATTATTGGCTTCAGTACTTACTGGAAACTACACTGTTGAATATGATACATTAATTGTTTTTACTATTAAGAACACTATGGAAATTATGACACAATATTACAGTTCTTAGGCAATGTCCTTGAAATGTTATTACAAGTTTCACCTTTGGAAAATCATAACAGTATGTTGTTTTTGTGTAATGTTACACATTAGCTTATTTTGAGTTGTCAGATTCTGCTTGTGGTTTCTAATTTAGAAGTAAAGTTTTCAGTTGTAGGATATTGACATACAATATATGAGATTAACTCACAGATGTTTGCTTTAAAGGTTGCAGAACTAGTGGAGCTGGACAAAGTTTGCAACAACTGATTGCCTCTGAGGGGATTAAAACAGGAAACCTCACATTCTTCACCCTGGACATGGCATCCTTGAAATCTGTCCGGGAGTTTGCTGCTAAAGTGAAACAAAAGTACCCAGCAATAAACTTACTGATTAACAATGGTATGTTGTTGGCTCCTCAGTATTTATTATAAGAATTTAATCTGGAGGAGGATAGGAAAATGACTAGTTATTCACAAAAACTTTATATAGATTATAAACACTTTTATAAAGGGAGAAGATGAGGACAGGGTAAGGTGCTAATGAACACAACGCTTAATTATAGCAAGATTATAACTTTTGTCAGAGTTTCAAATTTGTGCAGAGTTTTACAGTAGAACATCACTGTAATTTTTTCACAAGAATTTAAATAGCTTTCAGTTGCTTTTCCGTAATAGCCATTTTCCTCTTTACTTTATATAGATGTAATAAAAGTTTTAGTTTTTATGAGAATTGTTTATTTGTATTGTATGCCATTGCAGTAAGCAGCTGCCTAGAGGTTAAGTTAGGTCTCGCATAATACTGGCCTGGGGCTTTTGATGGGGTGATTGTGCTGGAGTTGGCTTTTTTGACAACATTTTGTGGTTATTGGGGCGATGAATTGCAAATTAACAAGTATGCAATCCAAATTGGTTTAGTTACTTGGTTTCATTCGATTATTTACCGTCTGTTAATAAAATGGGTTGACTGTATAATATTTAGCTTCAATGTACATAAAAAAATGCAGTTTTATACTAAATTAGTTGTGAATACTCATTGTAGCAGGCATCATGTTCGTTCCCTTCTCTCTGACGGAGGATGGCTTTGAGTCACACCTGGGTGTGAACTACTTGGGACACTGCCTTCTGTCACACTTGTTGCTGCCACAGCTGAAGCAGGCTGGATGTGACTCCAATCACAATGCTCGTATTGTCAATGTGTCATCAAGTGCACATCTGGCAGGGAACATTAACTTCAGGGACATGAACATGAAGTGAGTGCTTCCTAGAATCATATCTTGATCCATTTTATTCATGAAAAGCAGCCATCCTTGCTGGCTTTAAATGATTTCCATTTTATACTCTGTGAAGCTTTTGGTGACATATTTTGCTAATTATTGTAGAGAATGAGACATATCTGGATGAACTCTTAGTGTAGCTTTGATTGGATTGGGACAGAATAATTCTTTCAATGCATATTTGCCACATAGGGCTGGTAAGGAAGCAATATGTTGTTTTTCTTAGTGCTGTATTATGTATAGTTTGCTTAGAAGTTCCTTTTTTAATTTTATATTTTGTAGGTCAGAAATTTTGGGAGGTGACATGAATTGCAGAAGTGAGTTTTGGGTCAAAGTTGATTCCCAATAATTTAATATTATAAATAGTTATTATCAAATTAGCAAAATGAACCATGTAGCAAAGATTGAGTTAGAGGTCATATCCAAATGTCAGCTATTTTGTTACTCTGTCTTAGGGATGAGTACCTGGGAAGTGAGGCGTATGCCCAAAGCAAACTTGCTCAGGTGCTCTTCACCAAGAAGCTGGAGACACTTCTGAGGGAGGCTGAAGTGCCAGTCCAGGTTCATGCTGTCCACCCCGGTGTAGTCAACACACAACTGTTTGATGGAACCTTCATTAAGATCTTCATGCCCTGGGCTCCCCAGCTTCTCTTCAAGGTAATAAAATGTGTTAATTGTCTGATATTTATCCGTATCATTATAAGACTATATATGTGCATTCAATGTTGCCGTTATAAGGTGTGTTCCTATACCATTCATCCAACTGCCATGAAATTTGGGTGTTTTGCACTGATCACCCCAGTGAAGTTCCATCTTTCACCCTTTCAGGTCATAAAATGTCCGTGTTCTTATACTATTCATTTGATTAGCATGAAATTTAGGTGTATTGTAGCATTCAATCCAGAGGTTTCTGTCGATCTTTTGGAGTAACGAAAGTCCCAGTGTGAATGATTATTATGAAAGAGATTACTGTAAAGTTAAATACTGTAGTGGCCAGTATACAATATATGCATATCAACTGATAAGATATGTAACTTGAAATAAGGAGTAGTACATGCATTTCTTGAATACATGAATTGCCATATTTGGGTCTCTGAACTTTTGGGGAAAAATGCATTAGTGTGGTGGAAACAAACTTTCAAGTAACTGATGTTGGCTTATTATTATCAAGGTACAAGATTTGAAATGTTTTTTCCAGACCCCAAGACGAGGTGCTACTACGATTGTGCACGCTTGCCTAGCCCCGTCGTTGGAGGGCCGTGGAGGTACTTACCTCAGCAATTGCCGTGTGACAGACACCTGTGCCAGAGCAAAATGCAAGAATCTTCAGGACAAGTTGTGGGAGGCTATGCGCAAGCTCATAGAGGTTCATCGCTTCGGGGATCTCTAACCTCGAGCCATCGTTCGATTATACAAGTTTTATTTTACAATGGTAATCAAATTTTGCATTTACTGCTAGTATTAATTCTCATAAATAAGACTGCCTTTTCTGTAAGCCAAAAAGTTATTAACACACTAAGGTATATGTACTTTTACAATAATAATTTTTTTATGAAGCAATGTCTTTACTTCCTTGGGCAGTAACACCTGAAGTTTCCTTTAGTTCCTATATGACTGATTTAAACTAGTCCTCTTTAGTCCAATAAGATAAATACCATCAAATTAACAGGTTGTGAACTGGCTCCTAACCAACTATATTTAAATGAGACACACTGTTTTAATGGAATGATTTTTGGTGGAAAATAGTTTTATATTGGGAAATCAAATCACAATTTTAAAGTAAAAATTATGAATTTAAATCCCAAAATGATTTTGCTCCTTAAGGGCGGGACGGCAGCCACCTTCAATTTTTCAGAGGCTACTGTCCCCTTTGCAAGAGATAAGGAATGTGTTTCAAACAGCAGCTAGCAGTAACTGAAATTTTGAATAATACAACTGTAAAGGTGACTGCTTGCAGTCTTTAAATTTCTTGCCAATTGTGTCAATCATCTTAATTTATCTCAAACCAATGATCAAATTTTACAATTCTATAAGTTAGCTCATGAATAATAAATTGTCTTTGGGCTTGTTCAATAATTTCCCTGAAAATTGAATTTTGGTTGGGAAATTAAAAGAAAAAGTAAGGATGACTATTTATTAAATAAACAAAGAACATCATACAAATGAGGTGTTTCAGTTCAATTATGGGATATTAAACACTTCAAAAAACAGCAGAAACTACTGACACACAAGAGAACCCCAACAACTAATAATAAACATATTTGTAAATATGTGCTTGAATGAAATAGTATAGGGTATTTTGTGGTTTTCATTAGGCCCTCTAAGTTCAAACTAAATAAAGACTAATTTAGTTATGAATACAATAATAATTGCTTGTTACAAAAAGTTTTCTTATAGATCTACAACTGACAAAGTTTATGGTTCTGTATAACTACAAATATTTTTTATCTTACATATTACTGTATAAGTAAAAAATAAAAATACATATGCCTCATAAAGACAGTAAATCAATTTTAGTACACAAATATCTTAAGTTATAAAGGGGAACAAGAAATTAAATTAGACTAGTTAAAATCTGATAATCTCTCTTGGAAGATTCTGTTCATTTCACTAAAATTTGAGCTCTGCAATACTTTTTCAAGTCCTCTACCCCTGCACCGAGGAGCTAAATTTTAAATACTAACAAGTGACGGCACAAAATTGAAAACCGATATCGCCACAGAAACGGCAACCGTCTAATCGGCATATCTGATGGAAAATTTGTATCGGACCGCCGCGTTTCAGTCAGACCGCATGCCGCAGAAAACTGGCTAAAAGTCAAAAAAACTGCCAATTTCACATTGAGAATCTCTCGGGGCATGACAAAGAAAGTTAATTTTAAAACAAAAGTACATGTATGTACACACCTACTACAACTAAGAATTTAGATCCTCTGCTATGCTTAGTAAGCTAATAAATATTGCATCCATAAAATATATTACAGGAGAAAAACTTCAGATACATTAAAATGCTTTATACAATAAATATTTTAACAGAACAAAAATAATATGGGATGAAAGTGCACCACAAAATGTTAGGACACTAACAAGTCAAAACAGAGTTTTGAGAAAAATAAGGATTAAGAAAAAAAAGATAAATGAAAAACTCTTGAACATTTCTATAATAATAATAATTATCAGTAAATTATGTAATATTCATTTAAAAATTTGTACTTGAACTGACTATATAACAAGTGATTAAAAAATCTACTGATGAATAATAATAATAATAATAAAAAAAACAGCAATTGTGAACTATATAAAATACACAGCATTAGTTTTCAGTCTACAATAAACCAATCCACCGGGGCCATCACTGACACATTTAGGCTGTTTGGCACTTTTAGTTTGAGATACAATTACAAGCCCTGGCGTTATTCAGGGAAGACAGATGGCCCCAAAATCCACACACAAATCATATAAGGCTTGGAATGCAACTTTTTTTTTTAAAAAAAACAACACACTTTTTTTGGTAATATTTACACATTAAGTGTACAACACAAGGGTAAAAATTACGTGTTCATTTAGATATATATTTTTTTTGTTTAAAATATTTAGTATATATATACATACACTATTTGATACCTAATCTATTCTGCCACAAGTTTATTGCACAGCTGCAGAATGACAGAACTCTCCAAAATGGGAAAACAAAATAAACAAAAAAATCTCACAACCATTTTGCTGACATTTTATCTGGATTCAACACTTGAGCTTCTGCCGACCAAAATCAAAATTAATATCAAATGAATCGGGCACCACACTGTACAGGATTTAACTTAAAGGAAGTTTGAATCATAGTAAAATAGCAAATAACATGATTATGATACTTCAAATGTGTCATTTGACTAAATTTGTTCAATTTTTCTACAAAATGGCAAACAAATAACATCTACAAATTTGATTTTGGAAATCTTTGGTGTGAAAATATTCTCTCATAACAAATTGGTTGGAATGTTTTGGTTGGCAGAAGATTTTTTAACCAACTCACGACCAGTGTGGACTGTGTAAGTTTCCACCACTAGTCAACTTGTGAATTTATTTTAATATATAAATATTTTTATTTTTTTTTCTGACCAACGAAAAGAAGATGAGTCGCCACCAAAATAAAAAGTAGATGACGATAAATTTTCTTCTCGTGGCAGTTTTTTGCAGATATTAAATTGTTAATAAACAACAAAAGTCATTCCCACAAAATACACTTTAATTTGTATATTTTTATATATATATATATTTTAAATTCTTTAATGAAGTAACATTGACATACGTCACGAAAATGATGAATCCAGGACCGAGAGAGGCTGTACAAAGTCAAGTTTATTACTCACTAATAGTAAGCTCAAATTTAGACATTTTTACTACATTTCTGAAAAAAATTCAAAATTTTATTTTGAATTTGTAAAGTTGTTACAACCTTTCTCACCTGTATTCAATAAAACAGCCATTTTACATTAAAGAACACAATTTACATAAAATTTAAAAACAATAAAATAGAAAAAATTGTATATTAAAATTGAATAAAAAGCAAGATTAAATAAAATATAATACAATATTCAGTAAACAGTGAAAATGATTGCAAACTGAATAAATTCTCACAGTCTGCATAACGTTTTTTCATTTACAAGGGAACAACATAACTATAAATACATCTTTAACTACAACTCTAATGAAAATAAAACAGACTTATTTCTGAGATGTAAAATTATTGACAAGTTACATAACAAATAAATAATCTACAGTTCTTAGCAACTAGGAAGACAAAACTGGGGCGTCTCTGACCAGGACGCTAGATACGTAGTTCGGGCGATGTTGTCGGTGCCCTCACGTGCAATAGCACGGGACTCTGATAAGCGTACTAAATTAAGGGAAGAGACGTACAGCTAATCGCGCACATACTTGTCTAAAATTTCAAACTGTATTCACCTTTCAACAATGGTAATAAGTGCGAGTAGCTATTACAGAAATGGTAAAGAATTAGGTGTGGCATACTTGCACACATCAATATATATTTTTTTTTAATAAAGTGATGACTTTAAACTGGAACCGGAAACAACAGATTTAACAAATATACTATTAATGCCATATATTGTTTTACATGTACGTATTAAAAAAATGTGGCCAAATGAACCAGAAGTGCACCGTGTCCGGTCCCGCTATGGATGGAATGATAACACGACAAGATTTATACAAACATCAGTGTAGATAATTCCAATACTGACAAAAACTAACAACACTTATTGCTAGTGAATTTGGTGGGGACAAAGTATCGACATCTTTCTTGGGGGCCTAGAGCTCCCGCCTATCCTTTGCAGTTCATTTTTTTTTTGTTGAGGGTGGAAAATTACTCGATACAGAGTGGATATCTAAAAAGTAATAACATATTTTGTACACATTGAAAAAGACTTGTGTGATTTGTAAAAACCATCAAAAATTCTATCACAATTACCACAATATATTTTTTTGATAAATATTTTTTCTTATTTTTTCTATTGAGGTAAATCATAGGGGGTTTAAAAACAAGGTCAGGCACGACTCCGGTCACCTTCGTGGAGGTGTGCCAAACCCGCTAAGGTCAAAAAGTTGTGTAAATATATTTATATACTCAAAACATGTATAAGTTTCTGAGCAGGTTTAATATATATATAATATATGTATATTATTAAGAGAGAGTGTATGTGTGTAAATTTTGTTGCATCAATTAAGGCAAATAACAAAAATATACTGACATTTGTATTAACAATGAAACACACCCCTCACATACAAAAAAAATAATTAAATTGAAGAATAAAACTCCTCCACTAATAATTTCAATATCATCCACTTCTTCGTGGAGAAACAAGCGTGGCCAAGCAGGCCATACCTTGTTACAATTTCTCCTCGACGAAAGGGAATGTTATGATATACACAACGACGTTACGTCCTAAATAGATATTTCAAGCTTTGCTCTTTTTTATATATAATTTTGTTGATATATAGTTTTATAGAAACATTATGGTTATTTTATTTACTAAGTTTTGACACTATTAAATATAGGCAGCGCACAGTTAAAGTAACAACAAGAGACTAAGGTCACAACTGATCCTGAAGATACTATTATCACAGGCATGTTTTTATCAAATATTTTTTGTTTTGTTTTAAAGATGTTAAATGTCCACTGAGAAATTAATTTCCACAGCATTTTCTGTACAGGAACAAAGAAATGTACAGTTTATCTTTACAAACAAAGAGAAATAGATAATACAAATACAAGACTAGGTTGAATAAGGACAGACAAAAAGATAGATTTTATTTATGACATGAACCGTTTTAGAAACATGTTGGTCAGTAAATCTTTCATACAATTAATAGACAGCAGCAATTGCTGAGCTTTTATATGGTGGAACACCAGTAATAGATCGACATGGTTGTAAAGCGGTTCTATGTGCGTAAAAGCGGTAACATTACATATCATGGTACCATATTGGACTGAGGTGATGTTTAGAAACATGGGAATATAAATTCAATATGTAAATATTAAAATACAATTAATACCTATACATCAAACAAATTTTAACATGTTTTATATAAGAAATGTTATTGCCAAGACATCCCAAAAATATTTTCATGAGCACTCTTCTTCAGATATATAATCCTCTAAAATTCAAAAGAACATCAGAAACGCACAACACAATTTGTGAGTTTACTCATAAACGTTGTACAGCACGGCAATAAACACCCAACATTTAAAATTCGAATTCAAAGGAATGTACAATATGGTAGCCATGGCGAGAGCGCTAGACAGTAGGCTACACTACCTGCGACGTTTTGTCTTGTAAATAACTTTCAATTTTTTAAATTTGTGACTTCCTATTACAAAATTGTTTTTAAGTTTATGACTTAGAAAACAAAATTTTGGTTTTTCTGGCTATGTGATTGGACAATTTCACCTAACCATACAGGCACTTAAAAATATTAGTGAACAATTTTTTAAATCAAGTATTCCAAAAGGAAACATAAATTGTGCAATAAAACAGCACATCCGAATAAATATTATGGGACTCACGAGCACGACGTGGTTTGTTCGCAAATGCTTCCCCCTGAAAAACCTACAAACATTTGCAGAGAACTTTCTGTCAGGCTATGCTTGAGTAAAACATGTTGAGAGATAATTACATTGCTCTTCCAGTGGAACAGACAATGGGAAAGTAGATAACAGCTCAAGGGGGAAACACTTTCGCGGTAATGGCACTATGGGACCAAATATTAGATAGGATTAATACTAGCCTATCTGCTCTGTAAGTCACGGGCAGAATATTTAAATACAATTCTCTTTATGAGATAAAATTAAATTTTTTAACCACACATATTAAAAAGTTGTATATGTAGCATTAAGACAATGAAAATAATAAAATGACCTGAGTAAGTATTGTAATCATTAGTTACTTAAAAATATTCAACACACACACTTATTCACACACACAGACAATTGTACATTCACACATATAGTAAAAACAAAAAGTGCTCACCTGAAGCATAAACATTTACAATTAGGAACCATTTGATTGCTGCTACTAAATGATTAAAATTTAGTTTAAAAATTAAAAAAACAACAAATATATAATTATTAGTGTAAATATTTTAAACTCCAATATTACTCTATTTGGATAATTTCCTAAATGCATCTTTTACTAGCATTTTAAAATATACTCTCAACTACTCTATGTTTTCCCATTTTTTAAAAACATAATATACAGCCAAAATTGGCGACAATATAGTTCACATTAAAACTTCCGTGTTGCCATGTTACTGAAGTGAATATTGTGTAAATTAGCGAGTTAGCGAGATCAGCTAAAAACTTAAACTAAAACCTGCTATTGTCCTTTTTGCCTGTGTTTCCGATACGTATAGACTTTACATGATATAAAGTGTGTTGAGGACCAATACATGATGATTGTTCTTTGCCAGAGTGACCACGTAGCCTTCAGATGTGATCTTTAGGCCACAGCAGCGAGATACCTATGCAGATAAACAACAGTTGAGGTTTCTAAGCACTGGACTACTATGAGTATAGTAATCAGAACAATATACCTCAAAAGAATAAACAAACCACTGTTAAATCTACATAACTACAAATCTGTTGAAAATAAGCAAAATTTATTATTTTAGTCTCATAAATAGCAACATAAAAAAAGACAATACCTTAACATGAGGGCACTCAAATTCAGATAGAAGTATGCCATCCCTGGAGAATACCGCTACGTGGAAACGGTTCCCGTGTGAATCGCCAACCAATACATCACCAGCATCAGATATGTCTATTCCATTAGGAAAATTAGTGATGTTCTCATACCCTATACGGCGCAGAAACTGGCCTTCTTCGTTAAACACCACAACACAGTGACCTTTGAAATCGCACACGAAGTACTCCTTACCTGAAGTGCACATAAGCCTTCTATGAGATTAATTCAAATGGTGTATACAGTTAACTAACTTAGAAAGTTACATTGTTAGGCAGAGAGAAAAAATTAGCCATTGTTATATATGAGAGGATCCTGTGTGAGATCCTGGTTTACACTTTGATTTGCAAAGGAATTTTATTTTATATAAATTAGGCACCTAAACATATCGGGTGTTATGTCTCAACATACCACTGATGGCTATGTCTGATGGTTCCCTCATGTACTCGCTACAGTCAAACCAGTGCAGTAGATCACCAGCTTCAGAGATGACGAACACGGTAGGAGAAACACTGTCGACGGCCACAATGTTGCTCTGAGATGTGACAGCTAAACCAGCAACTATATCAATGTACCTGAAACACACACTTTTGTAAAGACTTAAAGAAGATTAAAATATACATGCTAATGGGCTGAAAAATTTAGTTATATTTAAATTACACAAAATATTTCTGTTAAATCGGAAGAACTCGTAAGACTTTAAAAGTGAAAATATTTCTACACTTTTAACATTTTGAACAATTCTTATGCGAGATTTCATAACAGTCCACAACACAAGAAAGTGACAGAAGAAACCTACCTTATGGCAATCTTTTTAACAAAATGACCACTCTTGGTAAAGATTTGCATTCGTGACCGTTCATTTCCACGATCGCATACCACAAATTTGCCACTGTTTCGCATGACGGCAACCTTACGAGGATACCAAAGTTGACCCTCCTCCCTTCCAGCTGAACCAAATTGAAACTTAAAAGTTCCAGTCTTATCAAAAACCTGTAATGAAAGTTTTACTAATTAGGATATAAAAGTCTGCTTCTGGATAAAATTTAATTACAGCAGACAACATAACCAGTATTATTCAACAGCATTTTTTCCCCATATATTCCTGTGGAACATTCTATAGCCAAAAATGGACAAGACCGAAATTAAATTAGGAACTACAAATTAACAACTGTGAAAATTTTGTTTTCTACATATTTATAGAGTCCCATTATCAATAGTATTCAATACAATTATGAGAGCCCAAAACATATACTGCAGTGCAGGTAAGACAAATTTACCTGTATACGATGATTATTTGTGTCAGCGACAATTATGTCTTCCTCGGTACCTAAGCAGAAGCCATGGGGAGAATTAAATTGTCCCTTTGCTGGTCCCAATTGCCCATATTTTAAACGAATGTGCATAGCAGTTAACTTTCCAGAAGCAGCTCGAGGATGGTGGAAATTGTTGGGTGGTGGTGGGTTGCTACCAGTTATCATCAGAGGCAAGTTGTGAATTGGGTCATTCACAATCTCATCTGAAAATTTGAGAAATTTCACTATGCCATATCATATGAGATATATCAAGATAATTTATTTAAAAAATAAAATATTCTTCTGAACTTTTATTTTAGAAAATGATAGTTTAAGTATGTGAAGTGTGTTGGAAAAACAAATTTAACAAGTTTCCTAACATTTACATAATGTGGTAAAGATCACAACTTTCAACGAACAATGGAAAAAAACACACCACACATTGCTCTTTGTAGTCTTACCTGGTTGTGAAAGTATGGGAGATGGTGATCCTGAAAGGGATTGGTATGGTCCACCATTCATACCAGCTATGGTAGTATTTATTTCCAAGTTTGGTGATGTTCCACGTCCCAAGACAATACTTGAACTGACTGGAGGGGCGCCATTCAGGGACCCATTGGTCAAATCTGCTTCATCAATAATAGCAACTAACTTCATAGCCTACTTCAAAGCAATAGCAAGCAATCAAATAAATATTTAATTTAAAATACTATGCATTATTTCGAATACTGAAGATGCTTTAAAAACTTGTGGTAGTCATCTAAAGCTTGGAAACTATTACATCCTCCAACATTAAAAAGAGAAACAAATTAGAAATATAAATAGGGACAGATTGATAAATTTATGAATTAAAAGAATAAAAATGTTGTCTCAAAAGTTCTTGGCTTCATAGTGAAATTAATTTGTTTCAAAACAGTTCTATTTTTCTACAATCACCTTCATATTAATACTTTTCATCCCATGGTGTTCTTATCTCATTATCCTGCCTGTGTTGGAAGTACCTGTCAACAGTCACAATTACTTCGTGATATGTAAAAAAGTTGATAAACTTCAGTTTTTGGATCAGATAAAAGTCTAAGGGCAAGTGAATCTGGGAACAAAGTCAATGTTCCTGTACTTCAAAGTGTCAATCCATCTTTTTTACCCCATGTGTGTGTAGAGATTTTACACATGCAATTTGTTATGAAAAATATAACTGCTGTGTTTCCCTCTAGTAAAATCATGCATATTTATAAGCTTATTTTCTATGTTTATTATGGTACAATGATGATGATTTTATTTGTGGTTTCTCTTTTTGAATATCCTTACATGGATCATCTAGAACACTTTCATGGCCTTGTTTAAACTCTGATCTGATTTTTTAAACCTGGTAATTGAAGGAGAAGTTATAATACATATTTACATATATTTTTTTTTATTACTGACAACACTTATGTAAACAACAGCCTACAGCTAACAGATGAATGGAATTGCTTGCAACTTCCAACAGCAAATACTGACAGTGGTGCTGCCATTTAAGAGAGTGTAAGAGAACTTTTTAAATCACCCAGGTTTTCTTTAGCTAAACACATCCAAGCATAGACACTCAAATTACTTTACTGGTACAATACAGATCATACCAAAACACAAACTTAACAATTTAAGAAATAGTTCACACACATACCATTGATAAGAGCTCCAAGGGTAGGTGGTGGTGGAGTGGGAGTTGAGCTGTGAGTGGCAGCAGTTGTACTAGGAGAAAGAGGATCCACTAGGCTTACTCCGTGGTCTCCCGTAACAACAATTTGTCCTGAAAATTATGTAAAAAATAATTTGCTAATAAACAAATGTACAATATCAACTTATTTGATAACTGATCAGGCAAACTAGTGCAATTGAAAACTTACAATCACATGTGCAATTGTGGCTATAATTCAAATTAAAGTTTAATTTTTACCTTGATTGTTGAGGGACACACCACCCAGTTTTGCCAAAGCTTCAAGGTTTTTGATTGCATTGTTTGCTGAACTGATGTCTCCAGTAAACAGATCTGCAAATGTGAAGGAAGGGGTTGGGCTGGGATTGGAGCTGGGCGATGGATGAGCAGCAGTTGTGGCAACTACACCTTCTTTCTCTGCCAAGCTTGCCAATTGCTGCAAATTGTATTCCTGAATGCTCGTCAGACCATGCAAACTGCGGGGAGACACTACAGGAGCCACTTCTGGTGTCAAAACAGTAGATCCAATTGTAAAGTTTGTGGCAAGATCACTGTCAAAAGACTGTAGAGAAACAGGGCTGCTGGTTGAAGTAAGGGGAACAGAAACTGGCAGCGTCGGTGGGGGGCTTGACTCTTTAGGAGGTGGAACAGTTTCCTTTGTGAAGCTACCAAATTTTGCCTGTAAGAAAGTATGCAAAATGAAACATACAGCAATAATAATTTTTTTAATTAAAATAAACTTAGAGCTGCTTCTAACCTTTACGGCAGCTTCAAATTTGTTGATGTCGGTGTTGAATTCAATTGTTGTATTCACTTCTGGTTTAGGAGTATTATTTATCAGAAATAGAAGCTGTGCTCCAACAATACGCTTCAATGAAAGTATTTCAACAGTGTTTCCATGTTCTAGAAGGCGAGTGGTGAATTTGCAAGCATCATCTATTTTCTCCATAGTTTTCTCGACACTAAAAATATTAATTTTTTTTTAGATAATGCTATTCATGCCAAACAACATTATGCTTAAAATTAAAAGTACCTGTGATAAGTGTCCATTATTTTGAGCTCCCGTGTTTCATGTATTTGTTTCAGATCTTCTAAAGCCTTGTCTCTACACTTCTCGAGCACAGCCTTGTAACTGTGGAATGTTTCCTGTATCAGATCTTTGGCATTGTCATGTTGAATCTGCAACTCTCTCAAGGCACTATCCAGGTGGCTAGAGGCACTTTCACAGAACTCCACCTTTGACTTGCTCTCAGTAACAAGGCTCTGCAATTCCTCTCTCTGGCGCCCCTCAGCATCTGCAAGACTCTCATAATGGTGCTCTGGGGCCTTGTGTTCACCAACCATACAGTTGTTGCAAATTGGCATCTAGAAACAGAAATCATATATATGTATTATGAAGCTACGACAGAACCATAAATTTCTGGAGCAGTTCCAATTAATTTAAATTGCTAATTTCAGTTAGCCAAATACATAGACTGACTTTTCTAAGTGTTGTGATGAGGCATTATTGAAAATGTTTTTGTTTTTTTAAATACAAAAGTCGTGCAGTAAGGTGGTGATGGTCAAGGTAATGAATCAACTGCAACTTTTCGCTAATCATTGTGGAAAATTACAGTTCTTGGAAGGAAACAAGCAGTATTGTTGATGATGACAACAAAATATTGATATTCTGTATCTGATTTTCAAGCCCGTGTAATAAATAACAAAAAATTGCTAGCTCTATCAGTGAGGAAAGATTAGCAGAGAAGTAAAGCAGTATTTACAGCAGTTCATTAAAAGAATGTCTGCCCCCCCATCATCCTACAGAATCCTTGACAAAGGATTGTAAGTTAACAATCACTTTGGTACTGTCATACCCCCACTTCAACTAAGTCCCTCTGCAAGCCCCGCTGTACCCTCTGTCTCTCTACTATTCCGTAAAATAAGTTTCATATAACAGAACTACAGTGTGCAACACAAACAAGTTAATAATGTGATATTATAAATAAACTTTTATGTTGATCAAATAGACTATATGGTGATGTAGTGTCATGCAACTGTACAAATGTTTTGATATACTTATTGTTAATGTTGAGGCACTGTGTGTTTAAAAAACGGAATTAAGCAAATAAATGTCAAAAACTCCTTAAAATGTTCTAAATACAATAAAGACTTTTCTGAGACTGTCCAAGTTGTTCTTTTTACTCTACATAAACCTATCTTGCTTTACTGTCCATATTAATTATCTTTACAATATCACGTAAATAACACTTATACTCAACCTATGGCTCAACTGATGAAGCAGAGTGGTTAAGATTTTAGTCTAGTATGCAATGAAACTGGATTAAATTCTGACATTTTTTAGGCTTCATAATTTCCATTATATATATAGTTTTCAACTGTTACTTTCAAACTAATATGAATGAAAGAATGAATTCATTGATACTGCAATTGAGTTACACTCGGTGGCAGTTCCATAAAAAAAAGCAAGCTTAAAATAAGGAATGTGAATAGTTACAAATAATAATAATAATGTAAATTACATCTTTAAGAAAAAAGATAGAGTACCCATTGTTCAGATTTTTTTTCGTCACACTACACTATCACTTACACTTCCTTGAAAAATGTTGCTATTGGGAGAGAATGTTTCAAAAACTTCTGCAAGTAAATTGTTCCAATCCCTTATAGTTCGATTTAAAAATGAATAATTTCCGAAGTGTTTTAAAGCTGCTCTGCCCAATTTTACAATTATGATCCCCTCAATTGAAATAATTTACTTCTAAAAACTTTGACTCAATATCCTCCCAGGATTGTTGGCCTGTGTATGCTTTAAGAAGAGCCATAAGACGTAAATTTTGTCGTCATTTTTCTAACACATCCCAACCTAATTGATGAACCTTCTCATTTCCATGACCAGGACATTGCTCAACAAATTTTTTTGCCCTCTTCTGTACCCTTTCCAGTGCCTCGACCTGATATTTTTGGAACGGATCCCAACAAATACAGCCATATTCTAGTACTGGACGCACATGAGATTTATACACAAGTTCCCATGTTTCACAGTTTCTTATTTTTAAAATCTGCATGATGAAATGTAGTGCCTTCCATACTTTCCAAGTCACATGTTCTATTTGATCTTCCCAACCCGTATTACAGCTCAAGTATATACCCAAATACTTAGTTACTTTCTCATACTATTTATTTCCACTGAGCTTATAATTAAGTATTATTTCAACATGACGCCAACAAAAGCTTATTGCCTTGCTCTTGTTGCAATTTAGTTTCATTTTGTTAACAAGTGCCAATCTCTTATTGTATCTAAATCTTTTTGTAGAAATTCTTTATCAATTTTCCTATACATTTCACAGTTGTCAGCAAAAAGACGCACCTGAGAATTAATGCCTGATACCAAGCCATTTACGTAGATTAGAAATAATAAAGGACCAATAACAGAACCCTGTGGCACTCCCAATTTAACATTGCAACTGAGGATAATCATTCCCTACTTAAACTATTTGCTGTCGGTCTCGTAAAAATCATCTAATCCATAAAACCAATGGACTATCAATCCCAATTATGGACATTTTTAGTAATAATATGTAGTGAGGTACAAGATCAAAAGCCTTTGCAAAATCTATGATGATGGCATCCACTCTTCCTCCTTTGTGAACCTCATCAGCAATGTTCTGGTACAAGGAAACTACTTGGCTCTTACACGAGTAACCTTCTTGGAATCCATGTTGTCCCTTGAAAAACCAGTCATTATTTTCAAGCTCTTTACGGATGTACTCTACGACAAGGTGCTCTATCAGCTTAGAAACCACTAATGTAAGACTTATTGGTCTATAATTATCCACGTCACTTTTACTACCCCCTTTATGTACTGGGACAACTATAGCTTTCCTCCAGTAACACAATACTGGAATTGTTTATTGAAATATGGAATAAACTCATTAGGTATGGAATAATTGCCTCCCCTGATATTTTTATTATTTCTGTGGGAATGCAGTCTATGCCATGTGATTTTCTATTTGGTAATTTATTTATCCGTTTCCTTAAGCTTTTGACTAATATTTGGAATAAATTGCCCTCATTCTGTTCAATATCTACATTACAATGACCCTTAATTGTGTTAAAAATTGAACTGAGTGTGAATTTAGTAGTTCAGCCTTATCTGTATCCCCCGATTCCTGTGATTTCATGCTCATCTTGAAAGTATTTAATTATTTCTTAATTTACATAAAGTGTTTGAAATATTACCAAATAATCATAACATAAAAAATATATACATTACTTAATTTTTAGTTAAAGATAATTGACTCATTTAATTTGACAATTGATGATGGGAAAGTGGACGCTGGTCTATAATTTCTGGCAGGGCAATTAATTTACTTGTAAATTTATTATAAATCAGAATGTGACATATTTGCTGTGCTCAAGTTTTGTGGGCCATGTTGGGCAGGGAGAGCTGGAGCGGGGTTTATACAGTATCAAACTAGTTCACATTTTATTTGGATTTAAAAATAACTATCCAATTAACATAGCATTTAATAAAATTTCTTGGAACATACTTTATATAGTATGGTAAAAAATTTACACTTACTTGGCATGTGAAGCAATAAAATTTCATATTCTCGGTAGGATGTGATTCACAGAAGATAGGCTTATGAATGGGAACCACTTCCCTAGAATTTCGTAGTTCTTCGAAGGCTATAACTTGATGATTTTCAAAACATCGCATGTACTGTAATATACAATACACAGTATGACAATTCCTTTTATAATATTTCTTGCTGTTAGTATACAATAAATTTCAGTTAAATTATGTGAGCTTTCCCAGTGAATTGATTTAATAAATGATTCTCAATTGGGCTACTTAAATTTGCTAACTTGTAATTTAAAAATTACCTTATGTGCTGTGTCACAGTTGGGGCACAGGAAATGGGCACAGTCTGCACAACGAGCAACAGCCTTCTCTTTCGCCTTACAACTCGTGCATAAAACTGCCATGCTTTCAATTGCAGACATGTCCAGAATGTTTGTGAGTACATAATCACAGGGTAGGGAGCCAGCTCCCTTTGCTCCTGCCTATAATAACGAACACCACAAAAAAATTGACAATAACATTCTATGAATGAGATTTTTCACAAAAATAGTGGTTATGTGCTTACAATTTTAGTTTCCTGCTTGCACTTGGGGCAAATGATAGTCTTCTCAACCTTTCCAGCGTCTCCAGCTTCATCAACAAGCAACTTATCCAGACAAGGCTCACAAAATACATGGAGGCACGAAAGCACACGAGGGCTTGAGTACTTAGTGCTGAAACCAATGTAGAATGTATATTACAATACTTTTACAAAATCTAGTTACTATTTTAATGTTTACATTCATACACAAAATATTTATAATTTTAAATATGCATTACCAGCCACCATTCTGTTCGTTCACAAACTTGAAGAATAAGGCACAGGTTATCAAAATTTTGACAATGACTGCTTTCCAGCTAGGTGGCACCCACCACCAATTTAAGGGAAGTCAATTGCAGCTCTCTGTCAGTTGTTTCTATCCAAATGAATTATTTTGAATTTGTCACATTACCTTTCCTTTTTATGCTAATCAATTGTCTTCCTCACTTTCTGATGAAGGAGTTGATGCCTCCGAAAATTTAGAACTTTAAACCTTACATGGTGCTTGCCAACTGTGAACCTCGGGCAAGTCGCCAAGTTTCTATTTCTCTTTCATGTCCTTATTAATTGTTTTAATTAACCAGACAATTATTTTCTGATATATATACACACACACCCACACGAGGGTGATATAATGTAAGAACAAGAATGTTGATAGATTGTTGCGAGAATAGATAGTAATAAACATGCCAAATTTTAAGTCCCAGGCCCCCATCTGCAAAACCGAACATGACTAGACATTGTACCAGCCAGTCATTCAATTTTACATGAACATCACTATCCAGCCTTGCAATGCCAGCTATCAATTCAAAGTGTTAGCCATTCATTCTTTCCTGTTTAAAAGCGTGTGTGATTCAAAATAATTTGATAGCTAAGCTAAAGCACTGGGAACTGAAGTCAATAAACAAAATTCCCACAAAATCACAACACAAAATGTGTATCATATTTGCTAAAACACAACAAGATTCTAACAAAGTATAAGGTTCAAAAATAAATTTTTTAAGGATTAAAAATTTAATTTAAATCATGAAAAACATCTATTAGATTCTTAATTAGTAAACACAGAAAAATAAAAACAATGTAAGTAAATATTTCTTTCTTGGAATAAATAATGTATAACTACAGTTTTGGAGATTACCCTAATTTTAATAAAAATAAAGACAACAGTCACAGGAGTCAAAGGTGAAATTACATAACTAAATTTTGTTTAAAGCAACTATTATCTTACCTGCATACATTGCATATTTGTTCCCGATTTTCAGACGGACTAGATTCTTCTAAAGGACTGGAGCTTGATCCTCGAAATCCTTCTCCAAACAAATCTAATTCATTATCTTCAGCAGTTTCCACCATATCCATGTTTAAAGAAATTGATTAAAAATAAAAGTCCAGTAATCCGAGTTTTGTAATTCTTACTTATTCACACCGTGAAGCTTCAATTGACAATGAATTGACCTGAAATCACACAATCAAATTTTACATCGTAAAGCTCGTATTATACGATGCTATACAACGAGACAAATTGTCATTTGGTGTCCTTGAGAAGCTAGCAGCTCAGCCGCTCGGATTGCCAATTGCTCAACATAAAAAAATATTTAGTTTTACATCGATCGTCCAAGCGAAAACGTTTAAAAATATTGAACGAAAGGTAATCTATCTCCTATAAAGATTACTTACAGTGTGACAGAGTGCTTATACGTTAAATGCCGAGGGAGAATGCTAGACGTAATCGCAATGCAAATACACAGGATGTCATTTTGTAAATAAACTTTGTACTTTGTCTGATTCGGATGTACTTACGATGTCACAACAGGCGAAAATGAATTTTTCCTGGCTGAGATGTTTAAATAATGAGCAGCTACTCGTGTAAAGTATAAGCATAATTATCAGAAATCGATGTAGTAACTGCACAGCTTACCACTGCCATGGCAAATGGCGCGAACCTCTCATGCGGCGCGATCAGTACGCAGTAGCGGAAGTCCGACCCATCGCCTAATATCACCTACATTTTGAAACAAACATATTATTCAGAATTTCACTATTGCATTGTTTCAAAACATTTGCTACTAATTTAAGTCAATTATAACGGATAAACGCAGCAATGTCACGTTATATTTTCCATAGTTAAAGGGGAAACATTCCTAACCTAAAATAAGCCCATTCCCATGCAAAAATTGATGTCACATCCATCTAACGAAAGAAAAAGTCGGAATTGTTACAGTAATTTCTTCATAATACTAATTTTACAACTTTATAGTTTGTAAAATACAGCGTTAATATCAACTCAATGATAAATACAAAAATCTGAACCAGCTATTTAAATAATAGGGGAATTACCCATCTCCTCCAATACTGAGGGCGTTGTTTATATCGCTTTCAATATTAAACAATTTCTTTAAGATAAATTTTTACATACAATTTAAATGTACTATGGGACTGTTCTAACCTAATAGAGCCTGTTCTAGAATGCAGTAAAGATAGTTAAAGCTGCTATTATTACGGGTTTTCTTTCTCGTTAAATTCAAAAAAGGTAATGTACGAAATGCTTTTAAAATGTGTATATATATATATATATATATATATATATATATATATAGTACACAGAAAAAATTAATAATGAATATTTCAGAATAGCAGTAGTGTTCTCCGTTAATAAACATTTTTATTATTACATAATCGCCACCGGACTTACCAATGCAAACACGTTAACTAACGAAACCCTTTCCGGAATAAAAGCTTCTCTTTCGGCCAAAAATGGTATAAATAGAGACGTAGAGGGAAAAAAAGCAAAACTCACTAAATTACTAATTCTGGTAACCATTTAAATTAAAATTATGCATTGTAATAATATATTCGATCCAATAAGCATATTTCCTGTAAATCATTAATAACGATGTCTTTTCATACGGGAGACTTGTTCGCGTTCTAACAAATAAAAACAATTGTAAGAAAGGGCCAATTCTTGATTTATGCGTCAATAGAGAATGATAAAAAAACTGGCACGGAATAATGAAAGCTTCAATAGACGTTACCCTAAAGAAAACTAATTCTAATACTACTTGATAATAGAATATTACATACTCTTTTTAAAAAATACTTTTAGCTCTGTTTCTTTCGTCGGAGTTCGGTTATAACTTTCTATTAGCACTATTAACACTATACTAGGGCTTGTTTCTCAAAGTTTTTATATAAATAAAGAATCTTAATTCACTTGTTCAATTATTGACATTGTTGTAAAAAATTGGCGCTTGTGTATTCTTTAATTTCAAAGATATCTAACATTTATTACTCGTAATCTCTGATTGAAACGATTTCTTTCCCTGATTATTATTATACAATATGAACAATACTTTATTAATAATTATTATCTTAAGTAAAATTATCATTCTTGTAATTCAATTAAAGACATTTGCAAACTTTTAATTCGTCATTAAGATAGAGCATCCAGCGGTAAAAGTTTGAAATCATAAAACGTCGTGTAGTTATTTTTTTTATAGTTTTTAACTTAGAAACCAATGACGTTATGTAACTATGCTTTAACGATACATTATTATTGACCAATGTCATTGTCCTAAAAAATAGTCTATGCAAATATCTTTATAATAGTATAATTTTTAATTTAAGTCTTTTGCGTATTTTCCCTCTGTATTGACATAGATTTTGATATAATTTTCTGTGGTAATTCTATTGGTAAAATATTTTTCTATCCATTTAATCAGCAGGTAATATTCAGAGGTTTTTCAAAAGACTTAACATGGTTATTTTTCGTCTATTATTTTTACTTTTGCTTTTCACATAAAATATTGATTTTCAGATATCAGAATATATTATAGCTAAAAACATATATTAGTAAAAATCAGACACAGTTTTATTAAATCATCTATTAAGAAACAATTCAAATAGACATGACTATTTAATAATAACGCTGTAGTTATTTATAATACTCCATTCGTTACACAGATAATACCTAATAAAACAGAATTTTGAATAGAAATAACTAAGTTTTTATTCAGTCATTTATTAGATTGATAATATTGGCCGGTCCTTGTATATTAATTGAAGTCTGTAGAATCGAAGCACCATTACTAACATAATAGCGTATAATATGACAATAAATATTTAATAATTATCAAAGCACTAATTTTAATTATACTGCATTATCATGTGAAATGCAAGTTTATAGAATATGCATACATACACAAACACACACACACACACACACACACACACACATATATATATATATATATATATATAAGTATAAAATCTACGCAAGTATTTACTATGAATAGTAAAACACCTCCCCAAATAGAAAATTGGTCCTTTTTTGTACGTTGTTCTAATTTTGAAACCTCCATGTGGTAGATATTTTCTCCCTATCGAGTCCCTCGCTGCATGATATGAACTCTGGTATCCCTTGATATCCACGTCCTTGTTTCCGGTCTGTTTATTTCGTCACAGGAAACTACTTCCTTTCAGCGAGTGCGCGTGAGTTTGCGCGCACCAGAAAGATTAAGATAATTCGCATATAAATAAGTTTGAGTTGAAAACATACTATCATAAATTCTAAAGATCTTTTCAAATTACCATTTTTACATGAATTTTAGCAAGAAAATAACATGTAAGTTTAGAGATCCGTGAATCATCTACAAAATCTTCGGGGTACCGTAGTCATGATAAAATAGGAGTGCCAAAACCAATGTTCGTCTCAAACTGATAATTTTATTTTACGACAAAATGGAGCAAATGATATAAAAATCCACAACAGAGTTCCGAGATGAAGAGAATAAATACCGATACCAATACAATTTGTATTTGAAATCGTCAGAAGGTTAACAGCAATTTAAAGGACCAGTGATGAGCGTTACATCGTAAGTCATGAAGTTAATTTCTAACGTTTTGTGGCCGACTGTACCTCGCAGAACTCTTGTAAGGCATGACAAGGAAGAACGAGAATAAGAAAAACTTTATTTGCATACAATTAATAAATGCAATGTGGGAAAACGTCAGGTTTATATAAACACATAAAAAGAAAGAATTTTAGTTAATCAGTATACATTTTTACAGTTGTATCATGATTCCTTTAACTTATATACTACTTTATTTGATAAATACTCTTTGACGAAGCTGCGGGAGTTTCTCGTAGACGCTTCAGCCCAGAGTGACTGCGGGGCTTACCTGATCATGTCGGGAATGCCTCGCACTCTCTCTGGGTATTTTTTATCAAAGTTCTCATATGCCGAGACACCTTCACCTATTTTGGGAGGTATATGTACTGGGGTCAAAGACCTTGGGCATATGGCAAGAGTTGTCCGCTGATCCCATTGGATCAGTCGGCCAATTGCCTCCTGAAATTGGTGGAGACACGGAGAAGGGAATGCTGCGTCCCCACAGCAAACTCGTCTCCCGTCATTCGGAAGGGCGTGAGAATAGTACCCAATGCCCGACCTACCTGATGCAGGTTTTCTAGGGTTTTCCCTGCATCTCTTTAGGTGAAACACCGGGTAGGATCCTTAAACCATAGCCCGGGGGCCCTAGTCAACCCTTGGCTACCTTGCTCTACCTTCCGCATCCCCCCTTTTCAATTCCCTTCCTATGCTATTAAAGGGGAGTTGCCTGTTTCAGGATCACCCTCATGTAGCCTGTTACCCAAAAAAAAATAAATAAATACTCTTTCAAACTGATTGCTTGCAGTATTTTATATACATTGGCAGTTTATTATAAAATAATATTCCCTTCAAAAATGGGTTATGCTCAGATTTTAAAAAAAATAGTATGCACTCTTAAATAGTCTTCGTATCCCCTGGGATCATAAGGAATAGTTACAGTTCGTCTTTGAGGTTTTTTTCGATTTAATTACCATCACAATAGTTTTGAAAATGTAAAGAGGGTAGATAGTTAGTATTTTATTTTTGCGAAATCTAATTCAGAAATATTTATGCAACATTCTATAAATATACTATCTAAGTTAATGTTGTAGAACAATAATATTCTCAAATAAAATGGTTGGAAATATCTGGCTATTAATAACATAAATGAATAATTATGTATAATGTATCACTTGAATGAATGAATTTATTAACTAAAATTAAGCTTAATGACAACTATAAGTAAATATTTTTTTCCTCTTCCTCCTTGGATGTACAACCCATTTTCCTCACCTTTTAATGTCCAGTATGAGGCAACAGAAATCTTTCTGTGCTCCTTGCAGAGTTTTTAGTTCAATATCTGCACTTTCATGAAAGACAATAACTGCACTTTGCTTTTTAGAAATACTTCACTTTTTGCTTTCAAAAGATGACTCCACAGAAATATTCTTCTAAACAATTGTATCTTTCGCTGTCCTCTAAGTTACCGCCTGAAAAGTTTCCATTCACAAAACACTCAGCAGAAGATCCACCCCCGGACACCCCTCTTTACCAAGTCTGGCCCCGCAAGACGTAGCGAAATGCTTCACTCTTCCCAGTCTTTAAATTCCAAACAAATATTCTTTACCAATTGAGGGCCTCGGCCTATTGGGTCGACTACGGACTGTCATCTTACACGACAAATTCCGAATATGAACTGATACGTTGGCAGCGTTTCGAAGTGAATGTATTATTATATCTAAATTAAGATTAAAGCATAATATAAAACTTAAAAAAACTATTTTCTCTGAAAATAAAAAACCTTCCAGGTATTCACTAATGCCAGTCGATATTTTAATATGTATCATGTATGTACATTTTCGCTCAACTATGGTAAAATAATCATCACTCCACAGCCGACATCCGGTGGTCTAGTGGTTAGCATCGCTGCCTCGCACCACAGAGGTCCCGGGTTGGAATCCTGTCACGGGCTTTGACGTTGTGTTATTTGAGTTACCATAAAGTTCCTTGTAATTGTGTACAGTCGCTAATGACCATAGCTGTTGGCGCGACTTGAAAGAAAACACTCCACTACTGCGTAATTTGACATTACAAAGTTGTCTTTTATTACTTATATTGCATTCTTTACTTACTTAAATCAAAATTTCTTTCCTGTCTAATCAATCTTTGAGCCTTTTACTATTTAGATAGCGTAATTTTTTTCCTGAAAAATCGTTCCAAGCCATAATCGACCTGTTCCGAAACGGATATTTTCCCACATCCGTACGCTGCTATCTTTGTTTAACTTTAAAAGATTGGCCACTTTTGTCAACATAATTAGTGTGAAGAAATTAGTTATAGTTTAAAGTAAAATAAATAAAAATATATACATCCTGGAACATTCCGCATCCTAAAATGTTGACCAATGTACAGGATCTGTGGAATATGACTTTTTTTAGGAGAGATGCGGCTTCGGGTATGCAGCAAAGCAGCCCGTGACGTCAGTCCCCGGTGCATTTTATCGCCCGGTGACGTCAGAGGTCGGCGTTTCATTACAAAAATAGCTGAAAGGTAATCAGTAGCGCATCTGTTCATTTGTCAGGAATGGTAAAGGCTCTTAGTTTCTTTCCCAATTATTATAGGCGTATTTGTTGCGATGATCATATATGTGTACAGCAGAGACAGTGACGAAGCAGTCAGCCTGGCTGGTTCGTACAACACATGTTCGCGAGAATAGGAACGCTGTGTGTGTGTGTGTGTGTGTGTGTGTGTGTGAGAGAGAGAGAGAGAGAGAGAGAGAGAGAAGGGAGAGAAAGAAAGACCATGCCTATTAATACCTGAGAGCGCAGGAGTCATGAAGCAGGTATTCGAGGCGTTCAGCTATCAACGGCTGCGGAATAGACAATAGTCACTAAACGTATTCGTTCTTCATGAATTGCTCTCTCTATTTTTTTTTTAAAAAATTCAGAAATCGTCGATCTTGAGGCTGCTGAACCATTTAGGCGATATGGGTGAACTTTCTGGGCCAACGATTTATCAGGATAATTTATGGCAGACACTAATATAAAGAGATATTTAATATGAGTTTTTCTTAATTAATTATTAATGTTTAAGTTAATTTAGCCAACATGTTGAGTACCATTTTATTTAATAACTCTCTGGGTGCTCGGCGTTGCCCGAGTATTTATTTATAAGATCCCTAAAAACAATTAATTGGACTTTAACCTCTTGGTAATTTAATTGACAAAAATCCTTGATGGTGACCAAGCTTCAAACTAAGTAGGATGACAACTCACGGTATATTAATCGAGTCAAGAATCCTCCTGATACATTAAGCAGCTATAAGAAAGTCTGAAAATCCAGATCCACTGAGGGAGTGCAAACATTCCCGCTACATTAAATGAATTAAAATTCTCCCGGTACGTACGAGGGAGTCCAAAATACAAACTTGTAATCAATCATTACTTCATACATTTTTGACTATTTTTTATATGAAATATAAAATGAGATTAGAAAATAATTCACAATTTGTTGTGATACAATTTTTAAGAACAATAACCAGACTGCATGGACACTTTTTCTCAGGGTAATTCACAGTAGGGAGATAAAATGGCAAAATATAATGTAATAATATAAATAAAATAATAATATAATATACAACCTACACCGTTTACACATTTTTCTTTCAGGGTAATTCACAGTAGAGAGATAAAATGGAAAAATTTAATACAGTGGCAAGATATGATTAAGTTTTCGTAAAAGTTTATATAAATAATTTTTCCTCACCTTTTAATGTCCAGAATGAGACCGCAGAAATATCCCCGTGCTTATTTGATAAATTATTCACTTAAAGGATAGAGAAAGTTGAAAAATATTACATCAAAACCACTAGTATACTCGTTGCTTTTAAATACTAACTCCCATAGAATAAAATGTCTTAGGACCGATTCCTTTTTTTTTAGTTTTGATAAGCAATAAGAATTAAAATAATACATGGTTTCATATGCTTGTGGCTATGTGAAAGGCTGTGAAGCATGGTACAACAGATAAAGCCTCATCACAATCTTTACGATGTATCGCGATTCCTTCCTCCTTTCTCCTCTTCGCATCCCGAACTCAGCTGCACACCCAACATGTTCCATTAGGATTCTGCTTATTTGCAGTAACTGGGAATAAATTTGTGACGAATTTCACTGCGGTTAAATTTTCTAAGCTGGATACTGTCAAGAGAAGACGAGTACCTTCGGAGATTTAAGTTTATATAAAGCTTATCATCCCGAGTATTCTCAGGCTTTTAAATTAAGAGGTTATAAGAGTCAAAAATAATCCCGGAATCTTTATGAGTTGAAAAATATTCGATATTTATTTTATCTTTTCCT
Organism: Eucriotettix oculatus; assembly: GCA_034510155.1. NCBI lineage: Eukaryota > Metazoa > Arthropoda > Insecta > Orthoptera > Tetrigidae > Eucriotettix > Eucriotettix oculatus. The sequence goes on along the minus strand of CM067378.1, from coordinate 91,084,736 downwards.
TTATATATATATACTATTTACTCAAGAAATCATATCATTCTATTAAGGACTTTGAAGAGCACAGGAATAAAATATCGAGAAAGAAGGCTTTTACATAACCTCTACAGAAGGCAGTCAGCAGTAATTAGAATTGAAGGTCAATAAATGAAAGAAGAAATCAAGAAATGAGTAAGGCAAGGATGCAGTGTGTCACCCATGCTGTTTAACTTTTATATAGAATACAATTAAAGCGGTATATGGAAAATGAATCATAGTGCAGTGTTAAGAAATAAAAACTCTACGGTTTGCCGATGATATTGAAGTATTAGGAAAGTCAGAAGATGACGTGGAAACACATAATAAATGGCACGTACAAGGTCATGGAGAAAGGGTTCAATATGATGATTAATAGACGGAAAATCAAGGCAATTGAGTGTAGTATGGAAAACAGTGGAATGTTATATTCGGAAGGGATATTTTGAAAGAAATTAAGGAATTCTGCTATTTGGGCAGCGTAATAATTAGAGTAGGATAGCACAGGCAAGAAAGGCTTTTAGCGAAAACGAAATATAAGTGTGAAGATTAGGAAATCGTTGCTACAAATGTTCGTATGGAGTGTGGCGTTATGTGGGTGCAAAACGTGGACGATAGGAATTGCAGAAAGGAAAAGAAGTATTTGTAATGTGGTGCTATAGGAGGAACAGGGGAAGAGCGAACAATATGGAGGACGTTGACCAAGAGAAGGGATAGATTAATTGGCAAGTTTTAAGACATGTGGGTCTTGTAAAATTAGCATTCAAAGGAAATGTGTGGGGCAAGAACAGAAAAGGAGGAGATGGATGGAATACGCTAAGCAGATTAGGGAGGATGTGCTAGCTAATTTTATTTAATATACTGTATACAGTCAGTGGAAGTTGCTGGGCCGGTAAGGATTTTTCTATCTAATCCAAACGTCGCGCTTTGGACGATTAAAAGTGGCGCATTGCATCCTTGAGCCTGTTAGTGTTTTGGACGAGAAGTCCCATTACATTGTTAACAAGCACTGTACAGTTAGACATGTATTATAAATAAATACAATGAGTGTCAAGTGAAAGAAATAATGAGCATACAATTCAAATTAAGACATTCTGCGACATCTTTCTTGTCTATTAAAGAGATTAATTGTTTACAACAATGTGTTTGATTTAATCGCTGTTGAATTGGTGGTTTCTTATTGGCGCACTGGCATTGTTGGGGTAGGCTTTAACTTAACATCTGACTCTCTTTTCCTTTGTTCCCAGATATTTTTTCTTCTTTCACTCTTGCTCAAACAAAATGTTACCTTTAACGACAAATTCTTATCCAAATTGTATTGTAGTAGAAAACTTATGTTTTACTGAACTCTTGAACAATTTTCACCTCTTTGGAGGTTTTCACTCTTCCCTATCTGTTTAGTACTACAAACATAGCGATTAATTAAGAGGAGAGATGATATCTCAGCCTGGCAATGATAACATTTCTCTTCTTCACCGTGAGTCAGACGCCCTACGATTTACCTCTGTTACTTCTCGTTCTCATCTCAATACACTGGTCCATCTATAAATATACAAAATTGCATTGATATCGTGGTTTGTGAAACGGTTTTGAACAGATTAAATTAACTGGTTCCTTTACTACTCTACTGAGGAAAATAGACATGGCAGATACAAAAATAATGAAATTGAAAGCCCCTTTCTCTATCTTTTTCTTTATCGGCAGTTCCGACGAATATATCAATGTGAATATGCATGCACAGTAGGAAACTGTGTCACTACGCGTCATATTTAGAATGAAGTGTCGTCGCCTGGTGGCGGTCTCCTTTTCCCATACTCTTAAAATGGCGTCGTGTGTCATGGCGCGGAATAGTTACTTCGTCCAGGGATGTCTTGGAGCGTGTGTGTGCCAGTCCACTGCGGTATTAGAATAGGAACAATACACACGCAGCGCCAGACACGCAGAGTGCCGAAAAATATGTGTCCCACGCTCCGATGACTCCATTGTGAATTGCTGCTGCTGCTGCATGCGCCGCGCCGTCGTCATTTCCGGCCGCCATGACACTTTCTCTCTTTCTCTCCCATCCTCTCGCTCACTCTGCATTGCACAAACTCACGAAACTGTACAGGTGTACCTACAAATCTCACAAAAAAAGAAATAAAATAATTATGGTATATTATAACTGTGGCCAATCGTCTGATCTCGCTGAAAATTTAGTGCATTAGGTCAATGTAACCAAGGACAGAACAAGGGAAATGATAAAACATCCAGCTACTAAATGATATCCAGAAAAAATGTTAAGAAGGTACGATAAGGAAATGAATATACGAACCTAAAACATCGACGGTATAAAAACGATTACTGAATTTGCGGCACATTTAGTCTAGCCCAGATGGCGTGGGACCCCGAAACACACTTCTTTTCGACTCATTACAAAAGCAGAAACGTAATCATTATCCGAAATCGTCATCATCACAGACCCCGTGAATAGCCCAACCTTCAAGGCTGTTGGATCAATCATATATTATAAAGCAATTATAATTACCCTAAAATATTGAATATACTGTAAGCATTCAGTGGAAGTTCTGGACCGGTAAGGATTTTTCTACCTAATCCAGAGGTGGTCAAACGTGGCGCTTTTGGACGATTAAAAGTGGCGTATTGCATCCTTGAGCCTTTTAGAATTTCGAACGAGAAGTCCCATTGCATTGTTAACAAGCACTGTACAGTTAGACATGTATTATAAATAAATAATATTGTATTAAATACAATGAGTGTCCAATAGTCATAGATAGAAGATTTTAATAACAGTGGCAAACAGAGAGAACAGACAATTCCAAGTTCCAAACCGATCTCGCTCTCAGTGCCAACAACTATAGTCCAGAGTTATCTTCACCAAACGAGAATCATAAAGATCACACTCTCGTACAGGAACACCATTCTCGAGTTCATTAAACTGGCGTAAATTAATTAAGTTAACTGCGTCAAAATAATTCCCTAAGCAAAGCAGATTCTATCCTATTATCTATTTACCAACCCCAACAATGAACGTATGGTGCTATAGAATGTCATGTGGCGCATCTGAACTCAATTGTTAAAATATTGGTATGCAAAAGGTTGGCCACCCTAAATTCACCCGTCGAGGTTTTTTGGTCTTTAGAGCTAAACTTAGATTGAAAACAGTTCTTCTGATCTTCTATGCTCTATCCTTTCCAATACGGCTTTGGAATGTGCTAAACTTTAATTTAATAATTTTGCCATGAGAACAGAACAAATTCAATGTAGAAGGAGCCCTCGTGTAGCAGAGACTTTGTTACCCGGAGTGAATTACATATTTTCTTTGAGATAGGCTAATTTCCTGTGGTCTGGATGTCCAGAGCGATGCTCTTGACGCAGGTTCCAGGAAATTCCTTGATTTTCATCTACTACTTTCAATTGCCTTAACCCACTTCATTTTCTCCTTCTAGGTAAGAGGACTGCGCTGAATTTGCAAGGTGCTTGCAACTGGTCTATTTTCAAGAAGTGGAAGTTCAACGTGTCTTGGAAACATAGAAATTCCAAGACTTATCGTTTGTTGATGTTGATGCTGCAAGCGCCAGACTAAAACGCTTTTGCTAAACCAGGCCTGTCTATTGAACGCTGTCTTCCACGGAGGTTTGACAGGGTTTGGATGACACTCATACGGGAACATTTCGTCGCCTTTCCCCCCGTTTCAGCACAGGTAACGTTTTCTTTTCAGTTATTCCCCAGCGGCACCCTAATTCCTCACCAAATGTATATGTCATTTCCATCGCGACGTCTCTTTTTATTGCTTTCCTTTCTCAGAATCTGGAATCGCCCGTTTTAAAGAATTTTGCGACATTTTTTCTCATGAATTTATTTAAACTGCAAAATGCTCGTCACGTTGTCATAATATTATTTTCAGAGTGTTGATTTTATTTTAAATCGGTAGCGTTTAAAATATATAAACAATAAAATAAATTAACGTCCTCATTTTAGTACACAAAAATTTACATAACAACAAATTAAAAATGTGTCTTTATCATCATTAAAAATAAAAAATACAGCTAAGTTATCTTTAGATATTTAATTAAAATCTCTAGAACATTTAGTGCAGATTTGCGGACTTCTTCAGGTAGGATTTTTTTTAAAAAACAATTACGTCACACAATTACTTAAAGAATCTCTCGGATTTGTTACTTATAGGCACCTGAAAAGGATTTAGAAAGATTATAAAATGTAGAATAACACATAACTTGTCATACACTAACTTTTGACTGATATCTCAAAACATTTACTATTTCAGTTTAAAAACGATATTGAAATGAAAGATTCATTCCATAACCAAAACATTCAGTTGCGTCAACTAATCGTGTTACCCGCAATTTTTTACAAACGACACATTTAGTATTCTTTTTTTAAATTAAATATCATACTCATTATACGGCGTCCATAGTTATTTATTTTCTGTCAACCACAATCATTCTAGCGTATAGCGTCTGATGAAGATCTTTCCATCTATAAATACAAGTAGTTTAATCTTTTAATGCTGCCTGAGATTTTATTGAAAAAAGTAATTCCAATATAAATCCAGGACACCATTTTTAGAAATTGAAAGTTTTTTGTCTTTGTTGTACAAGTTTTTTCAGTACTTATATAAAAGCCGCACACATTTGAATGTAAATAGATAACTATTATTTATCACAAAAAAAGATTATATCTGTTTTCAAAGAATAAGAACATACTGCAAGAAATACACGAGAAAATAAGGGAAAGAAGAGTGAAGGTATGCAAAGTAAACAAATTTTCTAACGCCACAGGTAATCCGGACAGTATTTGCTAAGAAATCAGTTTAGGACATGGTTAAGTACTACAGTTACATGGACATTAAGTAAGAAAGGGGAAGAAAAATTACCTGGAAAGTTTTCAAATGTGGTGCTGGAGAGTTAATTCACAAATTAAAATGAAGAGAAATGGTAAAAAATGAAGAAGTTTTAAGAAGAGTAAATGAGATTAGATAGTTTTTAAGGGAAGCCGAAAGGCTCCTTCTTGTCAATGTCAAAATAATTTTAAGTTCCTCTTTTTCGGAAACTGTTTTAGATACAATACTGAAATTTTCAAATGATTTATTAGAACTGGATTTTAATTTTAATTTATTTTTCAAGGCCTGTTTTTATGAAAAGTTTTAATAGTATTTTTTTAAACAAAGGATTCAAATCATTTAATCATGAACACACATACAATAAGGTTAAAAATAAGCTGTGCAAGTTTCAGTGCTGAATCTATTTTTAATGGTTTCCGAGAATTTTTAGAATAGGTAAGATAGGGCCTTGCGAGTCCACCTAAGAGAGAAATTGGTTACTGAACAACGGAGAAGAATTGCAGGTCGGCGCAACTGCTAGATGACCTGACGGGACAAGGTGGAGAAGAAAATGAGGTCCTGCCAGTAAGCACACACTAGATAAATAAAATAAAACTAAGAACAATACATTTCCTATGACAAACAGCGGTTGTTGGAAATAACTAATACGAGGCTTGTTCTGTTTGCATCGCCGTATTTAGCTACCACGGAGGGTCGTACATCACACTTAGTCGTTCATTTGTTTTACAGAATTTCCCTCCCCGTAACGCAATTACGAAAGCCACAGAGAGAGAGAAAGAGCGGGACGCACGCGGACCCGAAAATCGAGTTAGCGGTTTCGCAATTTCAAAGATTCTTCCCCTCCGTTTGAATGGCTGTAAAACGAACGAAACGCGACTGCAGCCGCATCTGACGGCTGTAACATCAAACACTGTAGGAAGCGGCGACGTTACGTGCCTGGGCTCTAGATGGCAGCAACGTGTGGCTCTCGACTCGGACCTCGCCTGCCTCTGCAAAATTTATAAATACGGCGATACGTCTAATTTAGGAAACTGCCGGCCATTTTACGTAATAGGTTTCGGACGCGCGAGTTAATGGCCATAAGGGTCACTCTCTGCCCCCTCCCACTAAGAGACACGATAGATAATGAAATAAGCTAAAACGTAGGAGCCGACAACAGACTGTTTAAAATGACCAGAAAGGGCCATTTGAAACACACAAGGGGGTGATATCATCCCTTTAGCCGTGATCCGTTTATTATTCAGTTTTACCAAAGTATCAGCGAACCAGAACGAACGTTTATGTCTAGGCATATTTCCCTGGAGACCCGTGGAAGTTATTCGTAGATGCAGATTAGTTCGTTAACAAGTTATCATTGTAAGTGACTTGAAAGAGCGAACTAGACTCGGGGAAGGAGAAATAGGATAGGCGCAGATATTTTAATTCCCAGCAAACAATAAATTATTATTCCATTGACAGGAGACGTGGAAGTACAGCAATAGAAGACAAAAAGTTGTGAAATGAGAAGCGTAAGATAAATGAAAGATTGAAAACGTCCAGAGGTAACGGACAGAATGCGGAGACGGAGATACATAGGGAGGCAAAAAAGCAGCAACACGGAGACGTAGAAGAAAGAACTGGAGTAAAGAATTTTGAATGAGGCAAACGTTTACTCTGCTTTTCTAGGAGTAGAATCCAAGAGGTTAGTCGTAAACACAAATAGTAATTCGGGGCTTCATACGAGTCTGAAATACACGTTTATAGAAGTAAATCTGCTAGATTTTATGATAATAATGTATATAAAAATTTTTAAATCAGTGACTGTACTGTAATGTATCAAAGGTACGCGAAGTGAAAGTCTGTGTGGGTGGGCAGCGTTTACACCCTTCATTTAGTACCATAGTATAAAGGACCTTTTACGAACAAAGAAAGGTATCCGTCCCAAATGCTAGAAGGTTGTTCTTCTGTCAATACGGAAGCAAGGCGTGAAAAATTAGGAATCGGCAACTGTCCGGAACTAATACAAAACATATAAGCGCTGACATCAGTCCACATCTGCGACTAAACTTTTTCTCATTGCCTGCAGTTGTTCAAATAATAGCCAATGGGTGATACTGGAAATTGCAGTCGACTGGCTACTGGAAATGAAGGGGAGAATTTTTGTGCATCTGTGAGGTTACGTGGAGGTGGAGGGAGGGAGGGAAAACAGCGAGCGAATGATGATTCAAATTGAGAGCCGCTGTTGAGTGCTGGTTGGAGTTCTTCGGCAGATGTAGATTTTGGAATGAGTCTCCGCTGGTTTGGCCCAAGGCATCATCGATGCAGCCAGATCATCCAACGAGAATGGACCAGAGCAAAAGGCCGCCAGACAATGCAGCCGAAGTCTACGACGGTATAGTTAATTTTGATTCTAAGGAGTTCACATTGTCAGACCTATTTGCCATACATTTCGTTGTTTCTTATATGTTCACCCCACAGGTGACCCTGATTTTAAATGTCTCAACATAAAATATTTATTGCTACCGTTTTCATATTGTATATCACTTAAGCCTATTCTCTTGTTTAAATTTTATTGTTATTAAATTCAGAATTATAAATTAAATATTTTCTTTTCTCTTTCGAACCCATCATAAAATTATACCTTTATAACTTATAAATTGAATTTTCACCCAACTGTGAAACTCAATAGTAATTAATCGTAATAATCAAAATAAACCCCATCCCCGCCTATTATTATTACAAGTGTCTTACAACTACGTGGGCCAATAATATTAATTAATTAATAAATAACCCCCACTTCTCCTAAAAAACGTTTTCCATCACACACGTTTTAGCGAACACACAGGACTTATTAAATTTAAAAGATTCAGTAAAATGAAACATAACTAAGCGTGCTTTTTGAATGTCATTTGACTCCATTTTGTGACTTGAGTTATACCTTTTTAAGTAAATATTAATGAAGATACGCTCGAACAACTCCTTTCACTTCCCTACAAATTTGAGTAGGAAAATTTAATAAACTCTAATCCAATGTCTTATTAATTTTATTATAAATAATATATTACTCGCGGGGGAAACATAAAACAACCCACGGCAGAACTGTCCGTGTATATTCCGTAGTCACATACGCACGTCAGATAAAAATGTATGCGCGTATTTTATATCTGTCTCTGTCTGTGTACACACAGTAAAAAATACACGTAACTTTAAAAAAAATTAATTCCGAGAGAAGTGAAGGGTTAAAAATGAAATAGGTGAAATTTGCAATGCAGATTGCTCACCGCTTTCGCAATAATCTGTAATCCCCATCCACTCACACACGTTATCCTTCTTTATTTTTACCTTCCTCGATTCTCTTTTCTCTGTACGGAATCCGTTACTGCTAGCGGAAAATACAGGTGGCGAAGAGGAGGAGACACACGCACGGAGGAAGGGAAAGGCGTGAGAGGAGAGAAAACTGACACACGACGACACTGAGGGAATTGGGAATTTGTAGTTGTAGTTGCTGTGTGCGGTTCGCAGAAAAGCGGCCAGCGCGAGTTACGACCGCAGAGGGATGGATGCCTTTTTCGGTAAAACGGTCGGATAACAACGAAAACGACAGCAGAAAAAAATAAAAGTGATGCAGCCAAAGTCTTTGACGTGGAAACATGATACAGAAGCACAGTGTGGCAAGGAAGAGCCTGAGAAGGGGAGGAGGGGAAGAGGGGAGGAGAAGCTGGACAGAGAACGAAACTGGATAATATATTAAGGGTGACTCGTTTGGAGCTCATAGAACAAATTACTCAGAAACATAGCAATATAGTTGATTCTCGAAAGAAGCTGTATTTCAATTATTACACGATTCACAGCATTTATTTGATATTTGTGAACGATGTACTACGTGAATAGTGTCTTTGATTGAAGGAACAATTCTGTTTCGTCACTAATATTCCTATATTAATAACTGTAACAAAAAGTATAATGATATCTGCGCAATACGTTTCTATGGCACTTGCGACAAAGCCAGTGCAGTAGAATCTTGGAGACTTTCAACTCATTTACTTAAAACTGTTACAAACAATGCTGTAGTCTCATCGACGGTGGTGATACGGTGACGTTCCTACCTTATTACTCTTCCAACTGGAAACAAAATATTATGTACAACTTGCTGGATTCCGTCCATCGTACGGACATGAAAACTTCTACACGCTACACTTTGCATTTAGAGCAATTTTTTTTCCAAAGTGACAGGCGTTGAATTGTTGTCGTGGTTTTCAGTCCTAAGACTGGTCTGATGCAATCCTCCATCCTAACCTATCTTTCGAAAGCCTTTTCATTTCCCAATAACTACCACATCTACATGGTCCCTAATCTGCTTCTCGTATTCCATCCTTGTCCTCCCTGTTCTTACCCCGCACGCTTCCCTCTAATGTTAATTTTACAAGACCCTCATGTCTTAAAACGTGGCCTATCAATCTATCCCTTTTCTCGGTCAACGTCCTGCATATTGTTCGCTCTTCCCAATTCTATTTAGAACTTCCTATCCACCAATCTGATTTTCAGCATTTTCCTATAGCACCACATTTCTAAGGCTTCTATTCGTTTCCTTTCTGCAAATCCGACCGTCCATGTTTCGCACCCATATAACGCCACACTCCATACCAACATGATTTCCTAATATTCACCTCTTTTTTGCGAAAGCCTTCCTTGTTTGTGGTATCTACTCTTTCTGTCTACTATACTTCTACCATTCCCTTCCCAAGTAGAAGAATTCCTTAACTTCCTTCAAAATATCCCTTCCAAAATCTAACACCCTTTGTTATTCCACTGTTTCCCATACACTCCATTGCCTTGGTTTTCTCTCTATCAATCCTCACCTTAAACTCTTTCTACACGACCGCGTTTATGCCATTTATTATGGTTTCCCCTAATACTACAACAATATCATCGCAGGGTTTTCACTTTCTCTTTTCCATATTCCGTTTTAATTTTCTTCGTCGCCTGTTCTATATATATATATATATATATATATATATATATATATATATATATATAAGTTAAACAACATGGGCGACAGACTGCATCCTTGTCCTTGAATACTTTCTTTTCTTGATCTTCAAGTCTAATAATTGCTGACTTCATTCTGTAGATGTTATGGATAAGCCTTCTTTCTCGATATTTTATTTGTCCTCTTCATAATCCTTAATTGCACTAAATCTACAAATGCCATGAACGTAGACCTGTTTTTCCTTATCCTGTCTTCTAAAATTAGACGCAAAGTCAATATTGCTTCTCTTGTCCCTACATTGTTCCTAAAACCAAACAGATCTTCTCGTAACTCCCATTCTATTTGCCGTTCCATCCTATTATATGTTATTTTAGTTAATATTTTGCGTGCATGAACCACTAAACTCATTTTCGTGTGCTGTTCGTATCTAGGTCTTGAGTATGCTGAGCTAAAAAACTCGTCGTTCCAGTATCAAATCATTTTAATTTTTCGTTACTTATTGGTTATATTTATATGATTAATTATTGCATACGATTGACGAGAAATATTTTTTACGTGCTAAAAACATGATCCATAGAAAGAAAAGCAAATTGAACAGAATTAATTTTAAAGTTTAACTCTGACAATGGTGCATGACAATTTCAAACAATCCCTGAGATATTAGCTGCTTTAGAGAAAACCAGTTCAGCTGTTTTTATTAAAAACGAACAAAGCGCCTGTCCAAATCAATTATGAGGAGTGGATAAATTTTACAGTGGGATATTTATAAAAGATAATTACAGCTTTAAATTACTATGAAGAACAGTGTCATCGGTTTAACTGTTCTCTTGAGAAACGCGAGGAAATTCTTTGAGAGGGACAGACATACAGGGTTTTAGACAATATCGTAATACTCGAAAGGTAAAGATGAACTGAAACAATCGATTCTAACCAATACTCAAGTAATAGCTGTATTTTACTTAATGGGTTAAAATAGTTACTGGCGACGTTTCTTGGTTTTACGTCTACCGAGAGATTCTTTGGTGTGCTTTATTATTGCAGTTCTAGCTACAGTAGCAAAAATAAATCAACCAAACATAACGTAATAGTTCTTGTATTCTGCCTATTTCGATGTTTTACATGTGACTACCGCCTTTGCCTATTGCGGTATTTTATAGCAATTTAATTTTTACGAGCTGAACTGTATTATAGCTTTATATAGGGCACAATTTCGCAAAGGGAGCCAACCCCCTTTTGACAACTGAAAGTGTTTATTATTTTTATTTTTCTTGTTCAACGTTCCGTTTCCTCTTTGCCTTCGTCTCGCCACGCGTAACCGCAAATGAGTTTAGCAAACTTTAAAACTTTCCGCGCGCGTGTTAAGGGATGGAATTCAAGAGGGAAGTCTCGAGGGGGTTGCACACCGGCGTGGCGCTGCGCAGGGAAATATCTGTGCAACTTATCCCTCACCCTCGGCCTGACTTACTACTGCAGTGTTTACTCCTGCAGATGCCTTTTATCCATTACGCAAACAGAGGCTTTATTTAAACTTGTTTCGTGTAAGCAATAAACCTTCGTTTTTATCCCTCCCCTTCTCTGTTCGACCGTCTGTGACTCACCACTGCCGCTTTCAGAATCTCTCTGGGAAGGAAATTTACTTAAGACGATTTATCGCATGCAACGTCTCTTAGTCTTTGGACTCTTATATTTTAATTTGCATTCTTATTGTAGCAATCTGTGTGACAACGATTTGCTGTAGTATGCTGAGTGCTTTCCCCATATCAGTTTTATTTTAAGTTTAAAATGATCTCATCAGGTAAAATAATTTATATTTATTTTCGTTATCGATACTATAGCAGCCTTAATCCCAGTCTCTGTGATCATTACGGCACAAACGCCCAAACCCATGCCACGATTCGAACTCGGGACCTGTGTAGTGTGACGCTAGCCAGCCACTAGGCCACAAGATATCGTCTAGAAATAAACACAAGCCGAAAATTCCGTTGACCATCGCGGCCACTAGAGTAGCACCTGGTCAGCAGCTGAAACACGGCATATCAGCGATAAGGCAACTCACCATTCAGGTAAAGTTGTGGACAATTCAGGACGCAATTGTTGAAAAGAGAAACTCCTATTATCAGTTTAAGACGTTGCATCAGTCCCAATTGTGAGCAGAATTATCAGGTGCTACTGTCGTGGCGCCTGTGTTGTCGGTTTTTCAAAGTAACTGGCTAGCACTGCGTTCAAAAAGAACTAAGAGAGTTTGCCTTTCACGAACAGTATTATTTGTTACATTATGGTTAGTTTCTTTACCGATACCGATTTTTTAACGTTTCACGGAATTTATAATTATCCTGTATATCCAACAAAATTATAATGTTTCTACAAATATATTAACATTAAGTTAAAAAGAATCTTATCTATTAAAAATCCATCCCGTATAAATATTACATTTACAGCAGCTGTATAGAATTTAAATTAACTTCAAAGTTCATAGAAACCTTCTGACCAAGAAACGGTCAAAGTCCTCTAATACCATGTACTTTTTGTTAGAAACGAACTAGTATATTGCCATACATCCAAGTGTTCGTAATATTACAATAAAATTAAATAAACGATTTATTAAGAATAACTACACAAACTTATTAATTATTTAACTATTGTATTCATATTCCCAACCATTAATGGGGTCAAAAGGCTAAAAATATGATCATGATTCGAGCTTAATCTACAATGTCAATAAAAATAAAAATTATTATTATTGTTTAAAATATTGACAGTAAAAGTAAATGAACACTGTGGTATCTTGAACAAACAAAATCAAGCGAACATATTTCGTTGGATTACTGACGACTTGGTCAGTTATGAAATGACAAAAAATAATTACATTTACACAATAAATAATTTAAATATTAGGCCTTATATATTTAAGTAAGCGAGACTTGATAGAATTTCGATGAAGTATGTTAAATGATTTCGTCAACTAGAGTCTATAAGAAACGTGTGAATGAAAGGTCGCTGCTGGCAGAAAGGAACCTATTAACTTACATGATTAGAGATGTATTAGTTCATTTACTAGAGACAATAAACGAAGATTGTGTCAGATAAATTAATTGTCTTGCCAGGTCTTTTATTGCCTCTGATACTGATCGCAAAAACGAGAATTTCATCCGAGGAATGACTTCATGTTCTGGCTTCGCTACATATCATATAAGTAGTAATTCTTTACTTATATGACCTGCCGGACATCGATGCTAAATATAATATGAAGACCAGCGACTTACTCGATTTAATGGCTTTTGATTTTATTACCCTACTTTGTCAAAACGCTTTTTAATGAATTCCCGCCGGAGGACACGTTAAAAATATCTCATAACACGGTGCCACAAAGTTACCTGAACTTATCGCGGGAATTATTATTTTTTCTTTTTTCTCGTCGATGTTGTTCGTGTTATTAATAATTGAGAGCCTCGTAATCGTTTCGGTTTCATTAACACACAAAGAAGGCGAGAAGAGTCTGTCGTAGGTAACGACCACAATCACGCAGATGGCGCAGTTTTTACCCTCTCTTTCTGCTCTTTCCGCTGTTTACTTTACGATGGCCGCATTTGCGGGAGCTTTTAGCACTGAAGCATTAAGGCAGGTGTAATTATTGTTCGCACATGTATCGAATCCTCGGGTAAATGAAGAGATACTGGCCACCAGACGATCGGAAGGGAGCAGGGAAAAAATCGAGACCGATTGTAATTGCAAGGGATGGGGAGAGAAGGAAAAGTCCATTAAAACTTGAAAATAAGACACGCTTGTAATTACAAAACTTCTTTACACACAAAAGCGCAGGGAGAAAGACAGAGAAAGAGAGAGAAAATTGTAAGAGGAGGGGTTACTACATTATTGAAGGAGGAATGGAGAAGACTGATGAGAGGGGAGAAAAAGGGGCAAACAAAGGAACGAAGTGATTTGAGTAATATCGACATCACAATTGGAAGCGATGTTCTGTGAAATATCTTGTCTTCCTGCTGATATTTGAACTTAAGATTACAAGCTTTTATTATCATCAACAACATTCACTCAATAATTTACACAACATGAATAGACTAAAATTAATTAACTATCGTAGCGATAAATACAGAGGAGAAACTATTAGGCTCATTTCAGCTAACTTGTTCATAACATAGTTATTTGTTCACGTCTCAAGCAAAAATGTGTTTCTTTAAAGTGAAAATAAAATGGCACATCAAATACACTTTAATATAAATCGAATAAATGGAAGATCAATTACAGACAAAGTTTTCATTTAATTTAACCGATACTTCGTCACCATATTTGGGACTTCCTCAATTAGTTTCTGAAAATGTTACTGTTCTGTTAACATTAGAAGAAATTACTTGAGAAAGTCCCAAATATGGTGACGAAGCGTTGGTCCAATTGAATAAAAACATTGTCTTCAACTGGTAGTAAATTCATTGGATTCAATTATTGCGAAAGAAGACGTTAATTGATTTACAGTTTACTTTAGTTTATTATGATAATGTAATGGGAATATTTTAGTTAAGTAATTTATCTGGAATTCATATTCGTGGTATGAAACTGTGTTCTGAAGCTTCGGCTCAGTAGCAAAAAAAATTATTTTTCCGGTCGAAGATGTCATGGAGTGAGGTTCCATGTATAGGTAAATTTTTACTTGAAGAAGTCTAAAATGAGAGACGAAACGCTGTAATGTTTAATATTTAAATTAAAAAAACTGACAAAGAGGTTGAGTTAATCATTATAGCTGATTTATTTACTTGGATAGAAGCACAGTCTGATAAGTGCACTTAGACCTTCGGTTTAATAAGAATGTTATTAACATATTTGAAAAAATTATCTATAATAAGTATTTTGGGGAAGAAACAACAATGGTTTTATTAATACTGCTGTAGAGGTTTTATTAATTAAATTCAATTAATAATTTTGAAGAAATATATTAGAAAGATTAATTTTTTATGAAATGGCGACTGATATAAGTTATTGGGATATTTTTATAAATTTATAAAAATAAAAATCTGCCTAAATAATTTTTTTAATGTATTGATGAGAGATGTAGACCCGGCGTTGCCCAGGTATTTATTTATATTACCCCGGTACATTACTTAATTCTTGGTCAACAATGATTAAACGGGCATCGAAAGCGTCACCGAATTCGACACCAATGTCAGTTGTTTTGCAGTATTTTTTTATGTAATATCCTCCTCCCCACTGCTTTCGGCAAACGTCTCCCATGCTAAATGTTGTTGAAATAATGTTTCAATAAAATCAGTCGAAACACTATGTAAATAATTAACCACGAAATATATTCATTCACACGACGTTTCTGCATATTTAAAAATTTCGGCTACTCCATCCGGGCTTCTTTACCCCCGCCCCTTCTGGAGAGAATTATAGTTGTTCCTTCCCTCACAGAATTGTTTCGCGCGTCGAGGATCATGCGTACAAAATTTGATTAAAATTCCACGACCCTTGAGTGACTGTGGGGCTCACCTGATCATTTCGGGAATGCCTCGCACTCTCTCTGGGTACTTTTTATCAAAGTTCTCACATGCCGAGACACCTTCACCTATTTTAGGAGGTATATGTACCGGGGTCAAAGACCTTGGGCATATGGCAAGAGCTGTCCGCTGATCCCATTGGATCAGTCGGCCAACTGCCTACTGAAATTGGCGGAGACACGGAGAAGGGAATGCTGCGTCCCCACAGCAGACTCGTCTCCCGTCATTCGGAAGGGCGTGAGAATAGTACCCAATGCCCGACCTACCTGATGCAGGTTTTCTAGGGTTTTCCCTGCATCTCTTTAGGTGAAACACCGGGTAGGATCCTTAAACCATAGCCCGGGGGCCCTAGTTAACCCTTGGCTACCTTTCTCTACCTTCCGCATCCCCCCTTTTTCAATTCCCTTCCTATGCTATTAAAGGGGAGTTGCCTGTTTCAGGATCACCCTCATGTAGCCTGTTAACCAAAAAAAAGTAAACTTTACATTCAGCGACTCCCGAAACCCCGGTTTCACCACAATTTCAATAGTTTCCTTGTTATTATAATTTGAGCCACTCCTAAGAACACTCCCCTTCGATTATGGATGGGGTTAAATTTTTACGCTAGTCGTATCGTAAGATACACTATAAAATTAATTGGCCAAGAAATGCATTAATTTGATTGAAATATAGGCCGCTTTTGGTTATTAAACGTTTCCACCCGCTTCACCCACGCCAAAAGTGGTGGTAGGTGTGTCTTACCACGAAATTGGTTCTTTCGTTTATATTTTTATGTGGAACATACATACACACACACTTACATGAAATTTTATTATAGTGATTTCCCAAATTACGTGTCTTATTGTTTAATATTTTGACGACATCACGGCAGACTTATGACGTTTTGCGTATTTCTAAAACGATGTAATTTATTTTCATTTAAGCGTTAAGGTTAGTATGAAACGAAAACTGAGCCTTTAATATAATTCAGAAGCTTTATTTGAAAAATCTTCGTTTGTCTGCTCTTCTATTAAAACTTAATTATCGATGGAGGAGGGTAATTTTTTTCAGTGCAACGACATTTTAATTACTTATGGAAAGTTAGCTTTTGTGATTATTTAATTTTTAATGTTAGTTTTCGTTTATTTGTATTAGTAAACCTGCCACCAGACAATATTTTTCATGTATTGCTTTCGTGAAGATATTTCCTCCGCAGTATCGCCTACATTTGTTCGGATGTTCATAGCGTAGTGTGGTGACGTCACCTCGGCTGAAGTAGCCGTGGCCGAATGACGTCATCCGCCCTCCCACACATCCCAATATGGCGCAAGCCTTTCCTCGCCGCCGTGGCTACAATATCCTTTGTGCCATCAAGTGGGGCCTCGTTTCGGATGCAGGAGCTTCTACGCTGAAGAGATGGGCGTAACCCCTTCATGTAGCGCGAGATATTGGTTCCTCCACAGCGGAAGCGGTGGAGGGGAGAGTGAAGAGAGCGCGAAAAAAACATCAAAATTCTATATACACTGTACACCCCCCCCCCAACTCCACAGGTGGCAGACAACGGGAGTGGGATTAAACGGAAAGTAATTGTTCTCTTGACAATTATTTCCATTTTCAGACTTGACATTGCAGTTGTTTAAGAATGTGAGAATCACTATCCGGCGGTTTAGTGATAAGAGGGGACCAACTAATCCCTTACTAGAAATTAAATAATTTTGGTTTCGTTGCAGCTGCAAGGAGAGCGCGAACATCTTCGAAAAGAACACGTCTGAAACCAAAAGACCAGAGGCTAGAAACATCAACCTTCGTGTTTGTAGATTGTAACGATATTCGGGATGTTTCGGTACGGAATCAAAGGCAAGCTACGTGAGGGCTACAGACAGGAGGGGGAGGGGGGGCAAACGGCTCTTCCCAGAGAGGACAGACAATAATTTTGAGTAGACAATATCGAGCCCCGCCACCGACGGAATACGAAATAATGTAGAAACGAATTAGACTAGGAGTTGGACATTAAGGAGTTGACGGTTTGATGATTAAGGACGTGGAGGCTACGATCGATGGTTAAGATTGGAAATTGCCCTCGGACATTAACAACGGCAGTAACGCGTGATGCAGCCCGGAGTAACGACGAAGCGGCAGCTGGAAATTCCAGGCAAACTGAGACGACACTGTGAATACCTCAGTTTGTAACCTTTTGTCGATTTCTTGGTACTGTCAGTTCCGAGTAGGATTATTGTTAGTTATTCTGCTCTATGAGAAGGCCTTTTTAAAACGACCCTTAGTGTAGATCTATTTGATTTAGTTGTACGAAATTTACTTTGTATAATTATTGTAAATGTACAAAGTATTTATCATAAAAAATTGCCGGCTTTTAACTTTAAAGTGAGTAAATTGTAATATATATGTAAAAATGTTAAATATTGAGTAAATGAAATTTCATTCTTATAATAATATTTCATTATTATAAAATAATAATATCCTCTTCCCCTATTCAGTTCAAGATAAAGATAAACACTTGTGCGAAGTTTTTGTAGGCAGGGAGTTTAGTGTAGAGTCTTTGGTTGGAGGGGGATGAACGGCTTGACTGATTGTGGGATGATGGCGAATGTTTGAATATTCGTCTAAATTAACGAGAAATTTAAGAAAAAGTTTATTTATTATTAACAATTTGAATTTCATGTCGGCAATGTATGTAAACGGAATTTGATTACACTTGATGTCTAACAAATGATTGATAATGTAATGTACAAAGAGATTCTTTTACAATAATACTATGTAAGTACGCTGATGATTATTAAGCATTCTTCAAGTCGGCGAATTGCATTTGATTAAGTAGAATAATAGCCAATTAATGTATATACTGAGAGATTGTCTCTACTGACTGAATTTAAATCTCAATAAATTGATATCCGGAAATTCGTTGAGCTTATATATTTAGGTTTAGCAATCATGTTTAATCTTGTCGCTGTTCACGTAGCGTTTGATGACGCAAGCGATAAATGACATACGTACCAAACGCGTCTTAAACTGCGCATACGTCATAATCGCATCACCAGGAATTCTATTAGCGGTGGTTACACAGGTGTCAGAGGAGGCAAATATCCTTTAGTGGATGTCTTTGTTTGTCTGTTTTCAGTTGAGGATAAAAAAGTGACTGAGAAAAGTTTTTAATTGAGTGAAAATGTGAGAGAATTTTGAATGAGAATCAGAGATAATGTTAATAATAGCATTAGAAAATAGGGATGTTATCCTTATGTATTCACAAGTCCCGCCTTCATAGGCGAAGAAAACTATGGATGAGTGGGATATAGTATTCAGTCTTCCCGTCCCACGATAATTATGTTATGCCTTCACCTACTGTCAATATTTTAAAATCCAAAGATAATCCATATTTTAAAAATTGAAACGTCAAAAATTTTGCAATATTTAGACATTATCATAATATTATGTTTTTAATTTAAAGGGCATTTTTGTATGATATTTTTAAGTAAACAAAATGGCTTTTAAGTTTTATTATTTCTTCTTATAATTTGTACAAAAACTTAATATTTATAACAAGGAAATATTGGAATAATTTAATCTTGTATTTATATTTTCATAATGTTAGCTTCAAATATGAGATAACCTCCTAAATTTCCTTTGTATGCACAAACTGCACTGCACTGCACTTTAATAATGCAGTAGTAGACTTATCTGCAGGACGCACGAGTTGTACGGTACAGCTGGCTCAACATAAATGGCATGGCGACAGTAGAAAGTAACGATATTGTGATTGTTGATAATGCAATAACAGACTCTACCATGTATGGTATGTGATAGGAACACAACGGAACATTATACGCGCTAATTCTATACCAACGATTTCCAAATAATTCATTCGTGTTAATATAAGAAATATTAACAGTAGTTCAACCTTTCGATGTTAGGTATAAATATTAGGAATCGGTCTCTTAGTAAGACTAAAAAGACAAGAAAACATCTTTATATAGTACGTGAAGAAAAGATATAACATTTGGCGGGTTATAAAAGGGAAGTTTTCTGATTTTGAGTTGATACTATAAGGAGAGAGAGAAGATCAAGTTTAGTTAAATAATATACAACGTTCAGCCTAAATTAAAATAACTCTTTCGGAGTTTTCATATCTAATTTATTACTTACTCCGAGTTCAGAGGTCAAAAAGTTTAACCTTAAGACGATTTTTAATAGTCATAGTTTTTAAATAATCATTTATTATTTTTATGTTTCTTTCATCGGTAGTTATGGGCAGAGTCAGCCCTACTTAAGGAACTTCAACTAAACTTTCTTACATTATTGAAATTGAAGAAAATCGTCAGAAAGCTCTAAAGCGTTGAAATCAGAGGAATCGCCATATATCTTTATCGATATTTTAAAATTGTGTTGGTAATTTTTTACTCGTGCTTTAGTTTAATTTTTTTTTAAAAAAAGATGTTCTCTAGTAAGGAAATAAAATTGTACTAAATGTTCTTGTTCAGACCTTATAACAATAAGTCTAAAATTTTGGTTTTGAAGCCTGAACGCGATTACGTTTTTCTTTTCTGCGTCGATTTCACTGGCTAATTTTTCAGCTCTTAATGAGCTTGAAGTATGTTGACTATTGAATAGTTGATAAATATATTATTGGTCATTTCATTACCTATAAAAAGTGAAAAGGATTCAATCCATCGCACATCTTTTCTTAATAAATTGAGATATTTAATAAATCAGTGACTTGGGATTGATGAACTTCTTTGGATTGAAGTAACGGTTTAATATGATTCAAAATTTTATGCCAAATGACGATTCAATATAAAATGTGAACTTGTTTCATTGTGGTCAATAAACCGCTCGCGTCATCTTGAATTCTATTATCTATTCCGGCTTTTTCATAAATATTTTCCAAAGAATCGTGAGGGATTTAGGGAATAATATCGACTTTTCCAAAGAGAGTTTTATCTCTCTAGCTCAGGTTGTTTTGCGCCATCCAAATTTTTCCGTCGTAGGCAGTCATCTACCAGCTCTGTCCAAAGTGGTCCTTCAGGTTTAGAAACGGGCCATAGTTGAGTTTTGTAATAATATTAAGCTGATTATTCTTATTTCCTTATTATGTAAGTTGTTGTACACGCTTTTGAGATAATCGAGTCTTTTGTAGAATGAAAATCAAGTCGACAGAAGAAGATTTGAAATCATCCCAGCAAAATGGTCACCATCCGGAGGAATCTTGAATCTTTTTAAACAATTACAGATCACTCATAAGATAACTTAAGAAACCCAGTTATCACACAAGAGTCTCATGGGCAATATAATTCACACGAAGATGTGGTGAAACATAGGATCAATAGTCATACGTACAGCTATTCGACCATAATCATTAACAGGATCAATATAAATATCAGTATATTTAGCATACACGTCATAATTAAATCACTAGTATTATCATTAATAGAGTATTTACAACTGTAATCGTTATTATCATTCAGTGTCGTCCTCCTGTGGTCAGAACTCAGAGGTCCCGGGTTCGAATCTTGGCCTGGGCTATGATGCTTGTGTCGTCATGGTCACGGAAACTGAGATTAAGACTGCTGGAGAATCGATAGGCCAAGGCCCTGAATAGACTACAAAGACAAGGAACAAGAACATCATTAAACATGGAGATTTTAATTATGTAATTTCAAAACACACTTTTTTACGGTATACTAAGAGAAATGCAGTCGCAGTGTCCGGCTTCCTCTATAAGGTGCGCATACCTCAACACACTAAATCACAGTAATTAACTCCAGGTGCAGTATAGATTTTATATCCTTATCAGTTTTATATCCTTCTCAGCTGAGCTTTTCCTCTCATTTGGAAATTCAATATAAACTATAAAATAAATATATACACTTTATAATGATACGAAAATATATAATTACGTAAATTAAGAAGGAATTCACACGACTCTCTCAGCAAACTAATTACGAGTGAGAAATAATCATCATTATTATTATGATGATTGTTTCATTTAATTCTGCGTTAGGAATAATGAAGTAGAAGAAAAATCATGAAGTCACATGTGATTTCTTAAAATCAGTTGACGACCTAGTACTTAGTGAGATATATTTATTAAACTATTTTTGCCTTGGAGGTTTCATTTTTAAAAAATTAACAGCGGAGGACGAAGCTCACAACTACGTTATGAGGGAGAAATTTGAAGCTTTTACGATCCGTAACGTGATCCGAACTTTCCGTGTTCCTATTTTATTTTTATTTTAAACTGCAGCGTCGTATTATCTTTAATGGATGCGGCTCTTATTCGTCTTCTTCAACTAATAGTTTATCGCGTTACATGTTCCTCCTTTGTTTATTATCTTAAGTTTCCTAGAGTCTTATTTGTTTAAAGTTCAGCAAAAGGAAATGTTTGAGTTCGAGGGGAAGGAAGACATCTCACGTTTCCTCAGAAGTCAGCACAGATACTCGTCGACTCCGTAGGAATGTCTGCTAAAAGAAGTGTGGATAACATTTCAATTGGCTTTATATCCCGACCTATGAGATGAAGTGAAGAACGCTTGATTACAAACCCATTTACATGGACTGATTATCAGACACAAAGATATCTTAATCGAAATCGACAAATGTTGTTATCAAATGATGGCCACCACTAAATTATTATGGAATAAAATATCATTGTGACGGATTAAGAACTGTTCTAATATATAGAAACGAGTATTTGATGTAAGGCATATAACGTGCTTTCATTTTTGACGCCATTGCTTCTCCCTAACAACATAATTCAGGAAATCTGAGACTGTATCTCCCTTTCTGCAGATAAATATCAACCTAAGACGGTACAGAATAATGGAATTATTTTGATTAAGCAAGTAATGTATGTTCATGAATTGTCGCTGTCATGAGGTTTCGAATATCAGATACTTGTCCCGATAAATAAATTATATTAAATCATCTATTTCCCAACAGGTCAAGCATTCTTCTTGCTTTCCTTTGATAATGGAAAATATATTTCTATTACGCTTTTATTTGCTTGCCATTTCCTTGGTTGTGTTCTTTTTAAAGAAAAACAAACCTTAGAATCTTCCTTAAGGAAAGCATTTATTTCCATTTCTATCTCATTTTCTTCTCATCTGCTATCAAAACATATCGAATTGTACGACATCGTTGCGATGCAGAAAATAGAAATACGCGGTTTTATTCATTTAAACTCTGTTTTCCCACTATTTCAATGTATTATCAACGCACAATACCTGGGTGAGACGTAGAAAACTTAAAATGGTCGCCAGATAAACAACTGAGCGTTGCGTGTGTCGTCAGCACGTTGTCCATTTACCCAAATGTTTGCAAATTTGCTAATATTTCTGTGGATTATGATTTGTTTCCCCATTATGATGTGAGAATCCAGCACTTCCCTAGAAAAAACGGGCTTTTTGATGCTCTTTTTTCCCCCACGAGCTATTTTACCCTCTTCACCGTTCATTTTACTCAGTTCTCTATCCAAGTGATTTAAACACTCTCCTATATTCTAATCGCTGTATTTGTTTCAATTTTTGCCTTTCCTATTTCTGTTTCGAACCATTCTTATTTCACATACTCGTATTTAATTTCTCAGTACTATTACAAAAGTCACCATGCAATTTCCAATAAATTTGGTAACAATAATTTTTTATCATTACATTACTATCTCTCAAACTGGGAAGTTCCGTTAATAGTCCATTTTACAGCTTGTGTTATGTTTCTTCCTTGCAATGCGGACCAACGTTGAAATCGTAATGGCAACTTCCGTCTCTCTTCTGTGAACCATTTGAGCACATTCCGTGACGTCGTCGATGCTACTGATGTGAATACTTCATTGTTCAGCCTTATTTCCTCTCTCGTCCATCCTCGACCTTTCTGTTTTTATTCTTAAATTCAGTGGACGACACTTAACGAAGGGGAAAATGGAGAATTGACTGTCATTCGGGCGATTGTAGACGTTCATCGGAACTGCCCCACGTCGTTAAAAGCGTCTGTCTGGCTACGTTCTGGGAAACGACGCACTTATTGCTACTGTTCTCCTCTCTTTCTTTCTCCACTGGGAACAAAGACTTCCTTTATCGAAGGTTGGGCTAGGTAAATTGTTTCGCTTCCCCTGAGAAAATGTGTTAAATAAATTTCAAACGACCGTAGTTACCCGGAACGTTTTATTAACAGAGATAAAAATATATTAATTAAAGCTCGAATAATTTATAATTTCAGTGACAGATGGGCCTTAACAAGCCGTTGGAGGAAAATGTGAATTAAATTTACTATATAGAATAGTGGATATTTTCCCGAAAGTCAAGGCTATCTTGAAAACTGATTACAATATGAGTATCAATAAAAGCAAAATTAAAGTAAAAGACTGTATTCAAAAGAGGAGTGCTGATACAAAATATATCATATTAGGAAATAATGCTTTGACAAAAGTAGATGAATTGAGCGGTAGGATAAATATTAATGGTAGAAGCAAAGTAGATATTTTAAAGTCGGATAGCCCAAGTAGAGAAACATTTCGTAAGAGAAAAAATTACTTTTATCTTAAATAAGTATTTATAAAAGTTTTCGTTGAAACGTGGACAATCGGCAGTGGGGAAATTTGAACCTACAAAAGATTACTTAAGATTCCTTATTTGTGACTCGATCAGTCCAAGTCTCATCACCCATGGTGATTTTTTTAGAATAGAATTGTCTGCGTTTTACATTTCAATAAAGTTTCTGCTAGGGTGTACTTGTTCTTTTTTTTCGGGAGTCAAAATGTTCGGGACATACATTGCACACTCTTTTCTGTATATAAAGACTTTCCGGACAGATGCCTGTAGTTTGCAAAAGATCTCGAATGTTTCCGTCTGATGAACTTGAGGTTCGACTCCCTCAAACACTCGTGCACGATTTAAACAGTAATCGCCGTGGGCCATTTTCGTGGGGTCGAAGTCTCCGTAACCGTTTTACAGAGTAAAATGGAAAATAGAAGCACTGCTTGTTTTTCCATTGTGATTTCGTGACTCAACAACATTGACAAACTGTGGTCGCACATCCACTACTTAACACTGAATGTTAAGAACCGAATGGAAAGTTCCTCATCTGTTCTTTAAAGGTGTTAGTTTCGTGTCTGATACGTCAGGAAAAAATTCAGATATTAGAGATTTATGCAGTGTGACAATAAAATAACTGCAGAAGAGGTGGTAAACTCCTCCCTTCCCCATCACTGCCAACCAGTCGGTGCATTTGTTGAGTCCAACCGCAGAAAAGGAGCGAGCGATCAAAAATACGCCTATGAAAATATGCAATTACATTCGAAGAACACTCCACCACCAAATAATGGCCTTTCATTAACACTGCCTTTCAATATCAAAGAAAAAGTGGAATAAAAGATGTGAGTTTATGGCTTCATTAAAATTTTATGTTTAATTTTAACTGATGCAAAGTAATGTAATTGTACGATCATATTTGGACGTCTGTTCCGGGAACATAATAATTATAGCTGATATTTTTGACAAGGGGGTGAAAGGTGAGGTCTCTGGTCGTGAAGATGTTCCACTCCGCGCGCCGCCGAGTCAGCGATGCTAGTACGTGCTCTGCAGCGGCGGAGTGGCGAGTGTTCTCTCCGTAGCTAAAATCATCCCCCTCCCTCCCTCGCCATGCCGTGCAATAAAGTTACCGTAATAACTTTTGAGGGTGAGAGGGAATAATTTTCGCCGCTGCGTGTTGTGTGTAATTCCACTTGTGTTAACCACAGAGCGTCGCGTCCCATTAGCTAATCCGCTGACTCTACTCCCTCTCCCTCTCTCCTTTGCTGCTGTTGGACTCACCACATACACGGACTGGCTGGTAGTGGAGGGGAAGGGAGGAGTTTTCCACCCCCTTCTGCAGTTCTTTTATTGCTACACTGCATAAATCTCTATTAAATTTCTCCCATTAGCTGTATCCCCAGTCCGGACCCGTTGACCCCGCACCATTAGCGCGTTTTGCTATTTTTCCCCGTACTCCTTCTATCTTGTACTTTTGTTGGTCTTTTCGGCTTTCTGTGTTAAATAATTCTCGCCGAGTCAGAGACGAGAATGGAATTTTTTTTACTACTTTTATCCTCTCCGGCGGCCAAAAAATTGAGGGAAGGACAGAGAGAGAGGAAAAAATAATTTCGTTTAAAGCGTTATAGATGAAAGAGATAGAAACAGCAAGTTCTCTACAAAAAACAGGGTTGACCGAGGTATTATGCAGCGTTGTGAGCGCCAGTAAGTTTAATAATAAAATAGATGCTAAGGGATGTAGAGTCTGGTTTATATTTATATATAACCCTTTGTTTCGCACTGAGCAGGAAACACGCTCTCCCATTTACGAAACGATTAGCAAAATCAGAATAGTGACGGAGTTAAGGTAAAGTAATGTGAGCTCGGAGTATTGTTTGTAGAAGTGAAGAGAATTTGTTGCTTCTCAGTGCGACGGAGAGGAATGAAACCGTTTCTGACGAGGAATTAGTTACATTCTTCAGCAGCTGGCAATTTTTAATCCCCATATTAATATAAATTTTTTGTGCAGTTTTTGGTTCACGCTTTATTTAGGCGCTGATGTCGACTACCTCTCGATAGATCCAATCAAAAATACGCATATAAAAATCTGTAATTAGTTTTCTATGTGTTTGTCCCGGAAGGAGTAATCTATTCCGGCTGAACTGTAGAAGATATAGATAAAAGCATGGCGATATTTGTTTCATTTATGTGAGTTGACAGATATAACTGCTACTTATATCTGATTACGGAAATGAAATTTTCAGAAAATGCTATTTGTTATTTGATATATCACACGACATTTGAAAACTTACTTCGATTCAAGATGGCCCATATCAAGATGGTGTCCATACCATAAAAGCTATAGTACCTCTCCCATACGAAACAGGAATTTTCAAGTTTTCTCAATTCCCGCAGAGTTTCTCAATTGACAGGGTGCACTGTGACTTTTGACTCACCCTGTAGGGAGATAGAAGTGTGAAATACAATCAGCCAGCGATTAATTTACAGTAGTTCCACAAATAAAAATGGTATAAATTCTCAGATGGCGTCCAAAAATATGCAGAGACAGATTATTAACGAATAGAGGGATTTTAAACTGAAAGTGATATAGTCTTCAGCATAAATAATATTTTGAACTATATATTTATTACTGTGGATTCAATAAATATAGATCAAATGTGAAGAAGAGGAGGCCTGTCTAGAGTCGTTATAAATTTTTTACCAAGGTGTGATATACTTACTGAAAAGTGAAACATACGAACTGAATAAGGCTTTGAGAAGTTATCACATTTTGAGTGAAGAACGTAGCTAATAAATAAGTTTTATGTTCTACCATTGTACATTATTATTCATAATTAGAAAATAAATTATTATTACAGATTATATAATAGACGAACCGTTCTGGCTGATGGTAAAATTTAAAAAGACGAATAGAACAAAAAAAAATTGATCTGGAATAAATGATATGAAAGTTAACCCGCGAACAAAAATCTTTTCGACCATTGTTTTAACTTCAATAGATAATGACTGAAGGTCTTCTTAGTACCTCAGTATTGGTGTTGAAGAAAAAAAGAATGCACAACGCGCCACGAGCGTAAGTGGATTAATAGTATGCGTAAACACATTGCACATTTTTATTTACATTTATGTCAACCTACTGTGTCTAGCGTCGCTGCCTCACAACACTGAGGTCCCCGGTTCGAATCTTAGTCAAGGAGACTGGGATTAACATTGCTGGAGAATTGTCTCGTGTCACTCGAAATTCGGAATACGTCATGTAAGACTGTCGACGCTGTAGGTGAAGGCCCTGAAATGGCTGCAGAGCTAAGGATGAGGAGGAGATCATTTATATATCGTAAAGTTGAAGGAATAAAAATGTGTAAACGCGACAGTATAGTACGTTATAATACGACATCTGATCCATATATTAAATTAGAACATAATCAGCCATAAAATTTACTGTACACAAAATTGAGATCACAAGTTGGATTACCGTTATATGAAAGTGAAAGCTTGATCTTTGACTGGCTTTGAGTATACACTTGATATAAAATGTTTACGAAGTATGAAAATAATTTTATATTTTGTGTGTCAGGTTAGACTGTTTTTACTGAACTTAAATGTATTGGAGTCTCTTCCATGGGACGAGAAACTGAAATAGACAACATTGCCGCATCGTTGTGTTATTGTTGTATCACCAGACACAAGATGAGGTACCTTTTGTCGCCCCTTTTCATTTCTACGTTGTACATATAAACTTTTGTTTTCATGTGGTAGGCTTTGAGGGACTGAGAAGAATTCACTCTGGCTCATACTGGAATCAATTTCTTTCTCTGAGTTGCCGTACCTTCAGGCCTTGGTTCCACTCCACTTGTTCCTTCTCTCTCCTCGCATCTATCTTTACTAAAGGAAAAACATTGAAATTCACCTAGACGCGGATGTAACTTGGCCACGGGCAAAGAAACGCCAGACTTCTACTTTTATGAAATGAAACAATGAGAAACATTCTACGGGGTTAAATCTGTGACATAAAGTGTATTATCCTATTTTCCAAAATATCTTTGCTTTATTATTGCTCTTATAATGTTCTAAATTAGCTTTACTTCATTGTTACTATTTTTATTTTGACCACGAAAATACTTCTATTACAGAAAGACTACTTCTTGAGAAAGCTATAAAGAATGAAGATAAAAGGACCTGAAAAAATTAAATGAAGTCATTTGCTTAAAAATTTATGACGTGCCTGTTTCCAAATACTCGTGGGGCTGTCTACTAAGCGTGGTACAGAAGGCTGTGACATGACTTTAGAAGGACTCTGAACAATTCTTTTACGCTTTCATCTTAGACGGTTTCTGACATACCATACTATACATTCTCTATTTTATTAACAGCAGTTATTTATCTTTTACTATAATTACTGATAAGTTATTAACACAACACGATAGACACGGTCAACCAATTTGGTATTATCCACTATATAATAGTTATTAATGTCTGTAAGTTTGACTTAAGGCAAAAAACAAACAAAAATTAGTGAAAAGTAACAAACTATAATTTAAAAACAACTACATGTTTCGGTCCTGATCTGTACCTTCTTCAGGTTGAGCTAAATAATTGAATTAGCTATAGTAGGAGACAACGTGAATTCCCTGGTGTTTTGGTTTCTCACGTAGTATGTTACATTTTACCTACTTAATAGAAAAAGATACACTTTGTACAAGATTCTCACAGAAAAAAATATTTTTACATGTTTTAAAAGATATCAAAGCTTTTTCACTTGAAATTATCTATTGGTGCTAATGGTTATTGACAATATTTACCTGTGCAGTGTTTATATATGATGCGGAATATAATGATGTAACAAGGGTGAATGGATATTGATAACAGTATCTGTGCGTGACTTGGATGTTTGCGTAGCAACTTTGACAGCGACGGAGAAGAGGAACACGCACGATGCTCTTTGACGAACGTCATTATCACGCAGATGTGTTTTTCTCTTTTCCCAGAGTCTGAATTTTTATGCTTGTCTGTGTGTATGTGCGCGCGCAGATTGTATTAGATCTTTTCGTGGTTGCCGAGTTTTTTCTCTCTCTCCCTTCGAAATGCAGACTCAGTTTTCGTCGCGGTGAGCTGAATTCGCGGCGTCAATAAGTCACAGAGAGATGGGCTTCTGTGTTGCAGGGGTCGCTGGCTGTTGATCGGAGTCGTGACGCGAATCACCAACGACTATTTCCCTCTTACCCTTCCTCCACACCCGCAAAAATTCATTTTTACCCTCGACAGGCAGCCACCGAGGTTCCCGTTACACCTGCTTGCCTTCTCGTCGGTCTAAAAAGAGAGAAGGAGCCATGATATGCGCCAGCTCCAGTACGAAGCCCAGTTATTACAAATTCAACTTTGACTTCAGAAGTGTGTGTTGACTAAAAGCAAGAGCAACATCTATTTCCACAGTTAGCTTACAGATATTCTTAGATTAACCGAATATTTCCCCAGAAATACATTGGCCTTTCAATGTTTTCATTCCATAAGTATCCGTTGTTGTTGTTATGCTATTTAGTCCTAAAACTAGTCTGATGCAACCCTCCATGCTAACCTATCTTGCGCAAGCCTTTTCATTTCCTAGCACACCCCACATCCTCCATAATCTACTTAGCGTATTATATCCTTGGCCTCCCTTTTCTGTTCTTACCCCACACACTTCCCTTTCATGCTAATTTTACAAGAACCTCATGCCTTAAAACGTGGATTTCTCTTGGTCAGCGTCCTCCATATTGTTCACTTTTCCCCTATTCTGTTTAGAACTTCCTCGTTACTTACTCTATCCACCCATCTGATTTTCAGAATTTGCCTATAGCACCACATTTCAAAGTCTTCTATTCTTTTCCTTTCCGGAGCTCCTATCATCCACGTTTCGCACCCATATAACGCCACGGTCCATACGAACATTTTTAGTAACGATTTTGAAAAAGTCACACTTATATTACCCGTACATAAATTCCTCTTTTTCAGGAAAGCCTGTGCTCTTTATGTCTACTATACTTCTACCTTCCTAAATAGCAGAATTCCTTAATTTATTTCAAAATATCCCTTCCCAATCTAACATTCAACTTTTTTCCATACTACACTCAATTACCTTGGTTTTTCGTCTATTAATGCTCATATTGAATTCTTTCTTCAGGACTCCGATCATACCATTTATTATGGTTTCCAAGTCGTCTTCTGATTCTCCTAATACTACAATATCGTCGTCAAAGCGTAAGGTTTTCATTTCTTCTCCTTGCAGTATGATTCCTTTTCCATATTACGTTTTAACATTCTTCATCGCATGTTCTATATATAAGTTGAACAGCATGGGCAACAGACTGCATCCTTGTCTTAAACCTTTATTCTTTACGGATTTCTTTTCTTGATCTTCTATTCTAATTACTGCTGCGCGTCTTCTGTAGAGGTTATGTATAAGCCTCCTTTCTCGATATTTTATTCCAGTGCTCTTCATCCGTATTTGATTAAATAAAATAATTAAAGAACTCTTAAGGAATACATTCTGACGGTAGTAATATTTGTTGAGGAGAGAATGGAACTTAATTCTTTTAACTGTGAATGTCGTATTGAAATTGGTGGAAATATTGTTTCGGAGACATTATTTTCCTTTGAATTTATTATTTACGTAATACCTAACGGTACCGTGATGAAAAAAATATCCTTCAAAGAACGCAGTAGCTACACATGTCAAGAGTAGCGTCTTTGGTTCCCGTACGTAGAGAAAAAATAGTATAAATTGGTCGAGATTTCCGATTTCGTAATAACTACGATTGTAGTGAGATTTGAACTCCAGCTGATGATTTATTTACCTACTTTATTTCATTCAATGCTGTCTGGTTGAGTGTGATTAAATGTCTGATTAAACTAAGTTTTACGAGTATTCTACCTTTGAAATTGCACATGATTTAGATAAATGTGCTTTATAATATAAAAATTAACCGTCATTTTTATTTAAAATCAGAATATTTTGTTGGACTAACATCATTGCCGAAGCTGTTTCTAATAGTGATAACTGAATACATATATATTTTTAAAAATATTCACTTTACATTTTAAAAATCCGAGAGGAAATTC
This sequence comes from Eucriotettix oculatus, assembly GCA_034510155.1. Classification (NCBI taxonomy): domain Eukaryota; kingdom Metazoa; phylum Arthropoda; class Insecta; order Orthoptera; family Tetrigidae; genus Eucriotettix; species Eucriotettix oculatus. The sequence goes on along the minus strand of CM067378.1, from coordinate 91,053,779 downwards.
CATCATGATCATATTCTTTTGAAAGAATGCATTACTTTTCAGTTTTAATAAACTGCTATTCTTTATCTGTGTCTTAAACAGAATTTTTTGATACTTTACCTATGTTGTATTTACTCGTAGACTTTTTAACTTCCCAAATTTCTTGTTTAATTGTGTTGGTAGTTTCAAAGGTCATACAATTCTTCAAAATTTTGGAACTAATCTCTTGTGTTTTCTTAATTCTTTTTGTCTTACGATCATAATGATACATTATGAAATTATTTCCATTAACCATATAGAAATTTTAATTCTCTTTCCAGCCTTCCTGTGTTTGTAACTCATCGAAACACCGTCATTTTGTTTACACACAGCGACTAGAATAAATTATTTTTTCATTATAATTGCTCTTGTACTCACTCCATCTCACGTTGCTGTTTTAGTAATTTTTTCTCGTTTTCTTCGTGTCTTGGGAGGAAATGCGATGGGCGCTGAGCGTTTCCCTCCCTCTTTTTCCACCGAGTGTCCGTTCCTCTCGGTGCAACACAAAGAAAATTTAGTGGTCATAAAAGTGTCTCTTTGAGAGCTGAGAAACTACACTCTTTGGCAAAGAGCCGTCTGGGAATTAAAAGAACTTTAATACGTGGGGAAGGGGGTCGCTACACGCTCAAGGGTGGGTCCGACCGTAAATTATACCCAAATTAAAATTCTACAATTAGCTGCGATCCTAAAGACTCCTTTCTTTCTTTCTCTATTCCTCGTTCTCGTCCAGTCCCCCTTTTACACACTTTTTTTTTTCATTCCTCTTTCCACTCCCGTTTGATATCGACTGCTGAATCGCCTTGTTTTGTCCTTGTAAATGGCTTCTGTACCTTAATGGCTTCGTGAGACGTATTTCGAGAGATGTTTATGAAAAGGCAAAAGGTCGTGGAGTGAGAAGTGGGGGGAGGGGGAAGTGGGGGAGAGAAAACTTCTTTCGTAAGTCAACGGCAACGTGGTCGTGGACAGTGTATGGAGAAAAAGGTCCCTCTTTCTATTAGCGTCTTGCCCATGATTGATACAGCGATAATTAACCATAATTGTTCAATGTTCTTCAGAAATTTTCTGAGGAGGATCGAGGGTAGAATTGTCTTTACTGCCATTACCACACCAAATTCAACACCTTTTTGACAGGAGCTGTAGAATTTTCCGATAAGGCAATCTATCTCCATGATTGATCTTATTTCAGGTTTTGTACTGTGATGTATATTTTTGTTACAGTAAAAATGAATTTGCGATTCGTAATTCCAAAAAAAATGTATGTTAACATATGTTCGCAGGACTAGTAGATTGAATTCAATAGATTCTAAACCTATTTTAGGAGGAGGATCCGGTAGAAAGAAGAGGACGCATGTTTAATTCTTTTTGGGGGATAACAGGCTATATTAAACAGGTAATTCTCCTTTAATAGCAAAGGAAGGGAATTGAAAAGGGGGGATGTGGAAGGTTGACAAGGGTTGATAGTGAAGTAATAGGCTGCCATACTTGACGGTGCGTGTCATTCCAGAGAGCATATGTCTGCTTTATGACAAGCGTGGAGGACGTAGCATGTGCGGTACATCCCATCACGTATGAGAAGGGGCTGTGTACCGACGGCTCTGTGGTGGTCGTACGGAGGCTTCCTTCTCACATATCACGTTGTGGTCTTTGTGGGTGGCGTGTGGGCTGCGCGCGCAATTCCCTCCTCCCCCTCCACCGCACCGCCCGTCGGAGTCGCGACGCCGCCGACGCCGAGTAGTGCGCTCGCTGCGTCGTGCTGTAGAAGGCGCCGCGGTCTGGCAAAGCAACGTGACAAGGCGCGAAAGGTAAAACTTCCATGTGCTCCTCCCGCATTACCTTCACAGCGTAACGGAGTCATTTGGTATATGATCCTCTATGTGTATACAAAATTGCACCGGAAAAATTCTATTCCTACCTTAACATTATTCTGCTGCATTATCGCTTTACAGCTTAAAAATTCTTAAAATCTCAGATTCTTGGTCCTAGAGTAAAACCTTTTTCTCTCCCCTTATGTATATTTTTACCTTCTCATATTTAATGATTTATCTCCTTTATCTATTCACTTTCCAAAGTCAGTCCAAAGTTACACTTCCAATAATAAATATTAATTTTATGAATCCAAAAATTTCCGTCACTTCAAATGCGATTTACATTCAAATAGGTGATAATGGATTGTTTTTTATAACAATACATTTCAGAACCGTGTTTCGTTGTCTTCAAGTTTTTTTTTGTTCACATCACATTCGTAAAAAACTGAAAATTTATCTCGTATGTAGTATAAAATATTTTCAACTTAAATAAAATTTATGCGAGCCACGGCTATTTCGTTGAATTTCTTCCTCCTGTGAAATCGGATAATAATTGTTTCCTCTGAATAAAGGTTGTTTTATCTTGTGACTCCAGAAAAATATATGTTACCGTCGACGTATCAATTAAAATACTGAAATGGCGTATTTATTAAAGTTTCTAATGATGCGGCCATTGTCAGAATGATTGATATTATGATGTAATGTTGAGGTGAATAATCAAATTAAAAATTGAATTATTTATGTTTTAAATTAAAAATATGATTTGGACCTTTATTTATGGAAAATAAAATACTTTTAATGTTCCTATTTCTGATACAAATCTTCCTCTCGCCGTTTTAGAACTATGAAAAATAATATAACTAATTAGTTTCGGATGATATTTGTATTTGACTATTACTACAATTTTTACAAGGAATAAAATAATTATTGACAGTTTTAGGGAATGTGTGGCTCAGACACTAAACTCGCAAGACTATTTCCATCAAGGAATAGTTCTCCCATTACTTGAACTGGTTTTTGGGTCTTCAATACTGAATAACAATAATTATGACTATCGCTATGACTATATAAAAAAAACAGATTTCACTGACATATGACTGCTTTTCGTGTCCATTGTCTACCGTCTCAACATAATATAGGGAATCAATTCCGACCCTGGTATCAGGTGTCACTTTACCAACATTGTCTTCCACAATTACTCCTTGAGGTTTCTACTGATCGGGCTCAAAGAGAATGTGGCAGGTGTTAAAGAGCCAGTTAGTATGAGTGTCAAGTAACAACTAATTGACCTCTGGATCAGCTTGGAATCATTTTTGCGGTCCATCTGTTTGTCTAACGTTTCTGCTATCGGTCCAGTCTTCTGGACACATGATTACGCCACAATTATTTTCACAATGTCGTCGCTACTTTAACGAGAGCTTCTGGATCTCTACAGATATTTCACGTAGATCAACACCCCGCTTAGTAAAATGGATAACGTTTCTATATTAGTCGATAGCACTTCCTTTACGTTCCCCATGCTTTTGGTCAACCATCTTGACACGGGACACACTCCCGATAGTCACACTCGGCTCTTGGACTGAAGTATTGCTAGGTCACAGTTATCAACACAGTCACATCGGGGAGACGTTCAAGACGTCCAAAGATGGTTCCTTGTGTTGCATCCGCGGCTTTGATCCTCTGTGGTGTCGTATCGTTTCGCAGCCTCCTCTAACAATAGCTCCGCATACTATAAACGTGCCTCCAAAGCTCATTAATACTATTTTAATCTGAGAATTTGTATTCACATCATTGCTAGAAAAAGTTTTCTTTGTAATACAGAACTCATGATTTCCGTCTTTACTCGTATTCTAAAGCCAATATAATTCAGTTCGTTTCTTCCGCCGCCGCTATTTCATATTTATTGCAATGCAAAGCGAGTCAGAATTTATGAAATTTTATTTTTCTACCGCTCAATATTTTAATTTCAGTTTCAATTACCGGCATAACATTTTAGTTATGTTAAATGTTTCCCCAATTTGCGAGAAGTAATTAATTTTTTTCAACTTATGTGACAACTATTTCTTTTTTTTTAAAAAAAAGTGAATGGGTTTTCAATTCGCTGGAGAAACTTTCATTGGTGTTATGTAAATATATTTTTTTCTAAACAATCCCTATAGTCATTAATCACTTCCTGAAGAAGTAGGACAAATCAGAATATCGAGTTATAATTAATTAGACTATTAAATTATAGTAATATTTATAATTTAACATCTAATAAGCTAAATACTAAAATTACGAAATTTAAATACAAAAATGTTCATATATGTGAAAAAAAGTTAAATTAATCGACAAGGAAAGGTATAGAAGTAATTAGCGATAAAATATAACAGAATGAAAAAATAAATAAAACACCAATAAGGTACAGTAGGACTTTAAATAATATAAAAGGTTTCCAGCCAATTTAAATGTCCCATATAAAATACGGTGTAACTTGGCTACTTCCTGTACATTATTTACATTTTTAGGATGGCCAATAGCTGAAAGCTATTTTTTTTATTAATGACGATGTCATAAATTAATTTGTAAAATATTTGAGGACATTTTAATTGGCTGGAAACCTTAAAAATCAACACATAAATTAGAAAATTTATTACAGATACAAATAAAAATTTGTGTATTTAGTGCACAATAAATAACTTTTAATATTTATTTACACAATATTTTAGAGGCACTTATGCTTCTTATTGTTTTGTATTAAAAAATTGTATTAGTTTATAATCACTATTTTCACGGTCTTTAGGTGCCTGTTTGTTCCCTTAATTTTCACATTAGTTAATACTGATTCGTTCGTAATGTGATACTAAACGTAGTAAATGAATATTTACAATCGAATATTTATACCACCGTTGGAAAGTAACGTTTTTACCTTTTGTCTGTCTATTATTGCTAAATGTTTTTTATATAATAAATATATTTAATGCTGACTTTTTGGCCGTCTTTTTTATTTATTGTAAATAATTAATACACTTTTAATGCATTCTTTATTAGTTTTATTAGCTTCAGAAATTTTTTCTAATGAATATATTTTAAAATTTAGCTATAATAATATTTTTATTCTTCTTTCAATTCCTCCCGTATTTCTATTACTGAAAGAAAATTACAGTAATCTTCGATTATTAAATATTTAACTCTAGTTATCCTCTGTTTGTTTTGTCGTTGTTGTTCTGAATTTTTTTATCGTTTTTAATACGATTATAATTGTTTCTTATTTTGTATTAAGATAAAATACTTGAATGAAAAGTTGTTAAGCAAAACTAAAACCGTAAAAATTTCCAAGTATAATTTTAATATACTATTTTTTCTTACCATATTTTTTAAAACTTTCCTTTTTACTTAAATCATATTTGGAAGATTATATTTTTCCTTATAGTTCTTTGGATTTTCAGTCTTATTTTTACTTTACATGGTAAACTCCAATTCATATAAATGGTTAAGCGGAGCTTTTTGTAATTGAATTTATTTGTTCAATATACTCAATGTTTAATCTGACTTTTTATCAATTTGAAAATGTGACCCTGTCTTATCTTCCTGACTTAGAAGATTTTTTTCCCGGTATTATGATTTTATTTCTTGTTCCATTAGTTTAATAATTCCGTATTATTTGTCAAAGTCCTTTATTGATCTTTACAGTGCAATAATAATGATTTATAGCATTATAGATATTTTTCAAACAAAAAATCTTATTTTACATTCTTCGTTTTAAAATTGGCAAATTCTTCAGTAAGTAAAATAAAGAAACAGTATTCTGCCTACCTCAATCATTCTTTCTGCAGAACGAATTATTTTTATCAGAATACCGTTCTATAGTTTATTTAAATTCAGGATATGTTTATCTTTGAAATGATATAATAGTCATTCAATTCTATTGAGACTTGAAACTTTTTATTGTAACATGGTTGCGAACGGTTATTTATTATTGTATTTCAACAAGGTTTTTTTTCATTGTAACAAAAATTATCGTTACTTATTTTTTTGTTAAAATTCCTGGCTGATTTTAATGTTAACAGTTGACGGATGATTTAATATAATGTTTAAATATCCACTTGGGATGATTATTATTTTATTGAGTAATCCGGTCGGTTTTATTTTCATTTTGTAATTTTTAAATTTCTTCAAGAGATTGATTCGTTTGTATCTAGCCGCAATTAAGAATGAGAGCCGGAACTTGATGACGTCACTGCTTGTTTTTAATTATTTATATTCTACGACTTTACTGTAAATAATATTATATTATTTGTCTATTCTAACTTTCAATTACGTTTCAAATTTAATTTATTCTCATTACGGAAATATTTTAATTATCATATTTTCATAATTAATATGAATAATCTCCCTATTGCTTAACATACGACGTGGTTTTCTTAATTTGTTTTACAATTCTGTTGATAAATATATTTTTTCAATAATTTGGGTTTATTCAAAGTTATTTTTTGAAAGTATGAAAGGATTATTTGTAGATGGTTAATGTCTTATATTTTCAGTTTTGTATTAAATTATCTGTCTACTTTCGCTTCCGTATAATTTCGTTTTTATTGTTTATCACTGAATTATTGTTTACATATTTTTTTATTACTTCTTATTTTATTTTCAAGCAGCATATATTTTAAAATTGTTTGTATTTTGTCATGAAGGTAACTTTTTACTTTTCACTTACTTCATTATTTCTATGATAAGATTTATTTAAAAAAATTATTTAATATTAATTTTGTTTGTATTAATTTTCTGTGACTATACCATTTGAAGTATTTTAATTATTGAGCTTCCTTCATCAAAGTTCTATTTTAACCATTTTCGTTGCGTGTATTTCCATTTATGAAGTGCCTATAAATCAACTCTGTATCGTTATCTTAATAAAAATTAATCTCTAAGAGAACCTGTAACTCATTAATTCTTGCCAAACTATTTGATGGCGTTGATACTTAGCAAAGCAACTTTATGTACACTATTTTTTAAGCCGGATCTGGATTTGAAATGTATTGATAAGGGTGTGATGAAACTGGGTTACTCATATTTGTCTCCCTCAGCCGAAAAGATTATTAAATGTGTTGGAGTTTTGTAATATTATGTTTGTAGTATGCCTGAGGAAGTCTCAAATGGGAGACGAAACGTCGTATTTATGTTAGTTAAATATGCTGACTTATTGGCCGTCATTTTTTATTGTAAACTCAGAAAAAGTCAGAAAACTATGTATACAGATAAAATTCTTAGTTTCGACAGAAAAATTATCTTCAGCATCTATCAAGTGGGGCATGATATTTGATTAGTACCAACGTGATTGTATTGAATTATTTTAATGTGAAATGTATGTAATTGCAGTGAGAATAAATTAAGCAAAGTTTATCTGAATTCCATGAATTAAAAGAATAACACAGCCAATTAGTCAGATGGTTCAGATTGCAAAGCGTGTTACGTGGGACGAACGAAACGCTCTTTTAAAACTCTCATTAATGAAAGCGAAAAGAAATTAAAGATTGACGTTTGCAATTATTCAGTAACGTCAGAACATATTGATTAATTGTCTATAATTTTTAATGGCAACATGTAAAAAATTTGTGCTAAGGATGTAAACATTATTCAAGATTATTGAGCGAAATGTTGCTCATCACAACTTATAATCTGGCTATTGATATAAAGGTTCATAGAAATATATCAAATAGAATTTATCATTTCGTCTGGTTATAAATTATTCTTATCTTTACAGTCTATTGGCTAAAAGTCAGAAATTAAATAAAAACTTAAATAAACATTACTTTTGGCACTATAAGTTTATTTAATTTTTTTCTGATTTTCAATTATAAAAAACAAAACCGGGCTCTAAACGTAAAAATGAAATTTAAATTAATAAGAATTTTATGGTTTTTGGCCAGGATATTTTAATTTATTTTATATTAGTCTGATTAAGCTCCGTATGGTTATCTTTTATTGTAAAAAATTATATTGTTATCTTCAAACTTCAACAAGCACACTTTGAAAATTTTCTTTCTTCTTTATCTATTCAGTTCGTGATATTTTAAGATTACGTTCTCTTTGAAAGTTTATCAGCCAGCCTTCATTTACGAAAGATTGAAGAAAGGTATCTGAATATTTTAACTTAGGTTCATCTACTTAGATATATAATTACGTTTCTCTCCTCTATCAATATTGATAGCTATTTTTTGTTGTATGCAAATATAAATAGAGTAATAATGAGGAATGAAGAATTATCCTGTTAACAGACATAATTTTTTTAAAGGTGTGTTCGTTATTATATAATTTTTGTTCTTCTAAATAATGGAATGTGGATATTTAATAAAAATTAATTTTTTGTTTTATTCATTTTCCTACCCACTTTCGAAACGATGCTTCAGTTAGTCTTTAATTAGCGCTTTCAAAAATTACAAAGAAATATGCCACTTCACATAAGATCAATATATTTTATACCAACGTGTTATCAATAAATCATATTTAAGTGCTTCGTGCGCAATTGTTTCCGTCAATTAAACCCCGAAAATGAAAATAATTTCTCTGAATTCAGTTTTACGGTACAGTAAAAGCGCACATTAATACAATTGACAGAGTACATTTAATTATGTATGAATTGTTGCTTTGTAATCTCTCTCTAACAGTTACAACGTTTGATTTAACAGATTAAGGATCGATCAGAGACAATAGAAATACGGATCTGAATAAATTAATCAGTACTCTCATTTATGATAGATATATTCTGATTCGTTGAATATAGAATATATGTGAATGTTAACAGGTATTATATTATATTGTATGCAGGATTAATGTAAATATGAAGCTTTTAATGATTATAAGAAATACTAAGCAGCATCATGAAAAAATAATTATTATTTGTCTGGGAAATATTTTACATTGTTTGTACAAGACGTCTCTCAGTCATTTATTAGTTCCTTGTTACATTATTATTTAGTGTTGAATCTACTGGCATGTCCTTTGACTTGATCTGTAAATTTACTTCTCCACCTTGCCCTGACCTTAGCTTCTTCCATCAAGTCATCTTCAAGCCATCCTTGTCTCCTTCCTTCCATGATGTGCAGTAAGTAATTTCTTGAAGATTTTTGGTTTTACCGGTGAATTTGTTCAATAAAGAATATAGCGTTCGACACGCAAGAACACGCGAAGTCAAAATAAAAAACTTATAGTGTAAATAAGGAGGCTTGAACATTATTTTAGGCATTTACTAGATAAAGACGAATGAGTTATTCATCGAAACCTCGGTTTTAAATTCTAATATGAGCCGGGTTGTTAACCAAGATATCTTTATTCAAATAATTTCTTCTTACGATGTGCCAATTTATTAAAAACTGTATTCAAGGCGGCTTCCTCCTTAACCCTCTTCATTTGTTACAGATCAGTTAACTTTCCTTTTAAAAGTTTTCTCCAAAACCAATTTTTATAACTTAACAGGTATTTCTTCTATCCCTATTCTAATGCCAATGTTTCTGATCCAGGTTATAGATTCAATTTTACTGTCAGTAGGGCTGTTTTCTTTATGATTGCTGCCTTGGTCATTGCAGTGATACGCTGTAGACGTCATTATTATTCTACAAATAAATAATAGAATCGTCCACGTCCAATTATACTGAGATCGAGAAGTTAATCATAAAATACTCGTAATTGACGAAAATATCTAGAAACATTTATGTTTTTTGAATCTGAATTTCCGCTATATAATTTTATCTTTATACGAAAATATAAATTTATTTTTTAGTTTTATAATTGCATTTAAATATTTATATATAAATACTAGCTTACCCGCCGCGCGTTGCTGCGATCGCAGAAATAAAGCTAAATAAAGGTAACCAGTTCCGATAACATTAAAGTTACATAGTGTAATTTTCATTGAAACTCACGCAACGCGAAAAATAAATCGCATCGACGATCCGAAGAAGTTTATTATTTCTCCTAGAGTTAGCTCTCTGCCAATTACAGGTTAATTACGGCATGAAATGTGTATAATTAAAAAATGTATATTATAGATCAAGAGTGTAGGGAACCCACATTCTCGTTTGGAGATCTTGATGCGCGTAAGGGCCACGAAACCTTTCCCGTGGAATGTTTTTCACTTATATATATATATATATATATATATATAAACTACTATCGTAGTTTATATGTAGTATGCCAGAAACCTTTGCAGGAGTATACTCAACTAGTTCCTGAAGTTTCATGGCGATCCGATGAAAGGTGTAGTAATGCATAAAGGACAAACACAGACACATACATTTGCTTATATATATATATATATAAATCTATTCTCGGTCTTTGATCGAGGAGACAATATAAATTCGACGCTGAATGTATCAATCGTCGCTCAACGTGTTTTACACATTAATCTTAATACGCAAATTGAAACCCCTTATTAATAACAGTGTTATTAAATTATGAAGTTATATTTAGATAATTTAGACAGAAATTCTGCTGTTCTCGCTTTCCTACATTATTGAAAATAAATTTACCACCATTTATAGTATTGTCTACACTTATTTTCAAATGGTGGTGATTTTTCTCTTGAAAATCTTCTTTGTGTCGTACACTAAGGCTAGTTTATGTATTTCACTCTTCTTATTCGTTTAATCCCGGGTCGGCTCCCATTTAAAAACCACTATAGTCGGAACTGGGGATGTTTTTGTGTTCTAGACTCGGGTATCGAGTTTGTCTTACCCAGGGTATTAATAAATGCCGTGTTGATGCCTCATCACTCTTCCGGTGTACTTGTTTTAATCAAACTTAGATTTACCTAATACTGAATAGATTAAAAAAATGTATTATAGACACCTTTACAAGAAAAGTTTTACGTAACATTATTTTAACGAAATACTCAATATTTACTTAAGAGCTTAGAACCACGTACTGTATCGTATCGTAAAATACTTTAATTAATACCACAGCAAAATAATTTAATTTAATAATACAGTCGACAATAGAACTTTGGTAAAATATAGAATATATACAAAATTTTTCTAGTGATATATCAATAATGATAACTTTGCACCAAACATATATGTTGGTTCCAATACATTTACTGTTTTTGTTGCAGTACTTTTGATATCGTTTCTCTGAGAAACGAAAAATATGTGGTATAATTTATAATAATATTGAAATAATGCGTTTGATTTATGATAGAAAAATTTAAAATATTTTGATGGATCAGAGACTATAAGATTAATTCTACTCTTTTTTAAGTTGTCAATCTCTTTGATATTTGTGTGATATCGCTGAGATCCTTGCAAAGATAATTTTGTTTAATATTAAGTGGTGGGTAATGATATAAAGAATGATTAGAATCGTTGGGAAAATTATACTTCCATTAATTATTATTTTCCATAGGGATCGCGGGCGAGGGAGGGAAAGGGAATGAGGGTAGGGGGCCATTTAAACAAAACGTTTTTCGATTCACTACCTGCAAAGAGATTCTTTACGGCAAATGAATTGTTTGACGGCCGATATATAGCTCTTCCAACTCCCACCAGCACGCTTTTTAAAACTCTTGCTGGCTGTCTACTGTAAATGGATTTCTCTTACGCATTCCTCTGTGTGTATGTGTATTTTGGACGCTTTTGTCTCTGTTGTATTTTTTTACTGCTTCCGATTGAGCGGCCTGTGCGAGTATATTTATATATGTCTATCTATCTCACATGTCTGCCTGTGTCCTTGTTTCTGGAATGGCTCCCCCTCCCTATTCATCTGCAACAACAGCAGCAGAACAGTCACCAAGCACATCTCTGGCGCGCGGAAGAGGGAAATGAGAGGACAGGGCAACGCTTAGATTAATTGGCGATAATTATATTATAATAGTCTTCCTCTGCGCCTTTGTTGTTTCGTCGGTGAAAGTGGTTTTCTGTGAGGTAAAGGAGGGATAAAGAATTTCCAATAACGAGGTTAATGGTGGGATTGCCAGCGAAGGAGAAAAATTGTGGGCAATAAAGAAAAATGTTCTTTTTTGTAAAATGAACTGAGGTTAGTTAAAAATTTCCCCTATGGAGAACCACAGTGCCCGTGCAAACAGTTAAGAGTGAAGTGATAGCTCACATCTGGATGCAGCTAATCTAAGCGTTTGTCTGTACCGAGGAAATTTAAAATCAAACGTTAACAATGGAGTTGTTTTCCCCTTTATTTCACTTTCATGCAATCAAATCAATATTTTATTTTTAATCATAAATTATTCACAGATGCCTTGACCCCCTTAAGGGGGAGAATTGATTAATTTTCATTTTTCTTCTTCCTTGGCTTTACAGCCCACTGAGGGCCATGGCCTACCGGGTCGACTGCGGAATGTCATCTTAAATGACACATTCCGAATTTGGAGTGATGCGTGGTCAGTGTATCGATTCTCCAGCAGTCTAAATCCTAGTAGACGATTATTTTTCATTGGTGACGGATATAACTACACGATTCTAAGAAACGATTCTGCGGAAAAGTTTATATATGTGGTGCCCTTAAGCTTCTTTCTCGATAGTTTTTAAATGGGGTTTAATGGTTTTGTGGATTTCTCGTGTCTTAAATGGGACATTTCTCCCAACAAACAAAGTTTCAAGTAATCGTAATAAAGGAAAATAACTGAATACCTGCCTGAAGTTATTTGCTACCTGAAATATGCAGTAAAAGTGTGGGGGAAATCATAGTATTTATAAATCTGTAATTTTCTGTTACATATTTGGGACTCTAGTGATATGTGGGGTTTTATTCAAATCAGACTGTCTTCGAATAAATCGTGATGTGAAACTATATAAATATTGGCATTAATAACTATATTACCTTTAAAATGGAGCTGTGTACAATATATTGGGTTATTAAGTAAAGTAACAATTATTTTGATTTGGTAGAACATATATATTTGTTACGTACTATAGAATGTACATATATATAATGTAATTTTAGTTATTTATTTTGTTTTACTGATTTTATGTTTTAATCAATACATAAATCATTATATATATAATGACAAATTCCATTGAAAACTTCTGAAGGAAAAGTTTCTGAATTATATATATACTTATAATTACTCACCTTAAAAATAATTTTAATTGTTGTGACAGACATTGAAGTTAACAATAAATAATGGCCCACAAGTCAGGTATGAATACATTAATAAGAATCAGCACTCTATGTTAACAAAAAAAATTATTCGAACACAACGTTTCTTCCGTGGACATAATTTGAAAACATCAACAATCAATAAAAAAGCTACTTATATAAAAGGAGAACAAAATCTTATTTGAATAGTCGTAAATGTTACTCAGATTATTTGTATATGTTTAAATATAAATTTATGGACAATTGGATTTCATGTGTAACAAGTGATTAATGTATAAATTGTAGACATTATAATTTATCAATAATATAATTTTATTATAAATTTATATTTTATACTGACGTCATGTCCAGTTCCTAATCCTCGCTAACTTTATAATAAGAATTCATGAAATATTAACTATCGGACTAAAAGCGTTATGTGTTTTCGTTACGTTCGGCCTCTCCTACTGACCGAATTTATACTTGTTTCACGTTTAAAACAATTCTGCGTTTCCTGTCCGCGGTTTCTCGTCAATGTTCTAGAGCAGGGATTTCCAAATTTACCAACCGCGGAAATCACTTTCAGATTTAGAAAGTGATGGCGAGCTTCCACCCTCCTTTCCCTCGCTTTATCAACATTGAACTTGAAGAAAAGAGACTGTTTTTAAGGTTTAAAATTTTTTATCTCATATATATTTCAAGTCGTCTCCAGTTAAATTTATTTTTATAATTTTTACTTTCGACTCACCCACTCTAATTAATATTTAAAATTCAGCTGTGATTTTCAATATTCTTCTTCAAGTAAGGAAAACGTTTGACGTCTAAATTTCTAAAAATAGTGTCCAAAAGATCAAATTTGACTGTATGATCGTATGTCTTAGATCATTTCCACTGACTCCTCTGTAATTTGCAATTTAATACATTCACATTTACGGTTATGTCCACTAAAGATGAAAAATCCTGGAGTCAATCACGATCTTCAAGCTAAGGGTAAGGGTCTCCTTTATTTGCAAAGAAGCTATTCGTGAAAAAGTTGTAAAACTTGGACCTTGCCGAGCCATTTTACATCTCTGTGTAGAAGAATGTCCGCGTAACTGATAAGGCTTGTGCTTCGCTGTATTCACGATTTTAATGAGAATTTTTATAACGTCATTCATATCCCATATGCCGAATCACGGTGATAATGTAGAAATCGTGGAAAGGAGTAGCTTAAATAGATAGAGTGGCAATGCCAGGGCTTGCCTACAGGAGGCAGCATGATCGTCATCCCCACTCCTCTAGGATCAACTCCCTCCTAGCTTCATAAGAGGCAATGCAAAAACAGAGCTTTTTAGTCCTGTAAAATCTATCTTAGAGGAAAAAAACAGAAATTTAAGTGGATTATTTATTTGCAGCATATCTTATTATTAGTTTCAAATATTTAGTGTACAAATATAAGTTTGTATGGAAGATTAAGAAAAGTGACCATGTTTCTAAATCAATATTGAGAGTTGGATAAACAAAATAAATATACTAATTGAACAGAATGTGGATTCCTTATAGTCTCTATTATCTAATAAGCTTTCGCGAGCTATTAGAAACACTCTCGGAAGCTACCGTTTGGCGACCCCTGATAGAATATCAATTTAATTGCGTTAACGATTGAAATTTATAGAGCAATGAGGTACACACACCGGCAGATTGACTGCCTAATATTAATTGAATTTTTTTTTGTGTTCTACCGACCGCTGTTCGTTTTTATTAAACACTCACGTCACCTGAAAAAAAATTCTGCAGGAGAAGTGAGAAAGGTGTGTACGGAACATTGTAACACGACCATATCGAAGAGGGTAATTGACAGGGAGAACTACGGAGCTGAAGGGCCACGAAGGGGAGGGGGTTGATTTACATGCACATGAATAAATAGCAGTAGCAGCGGCGGCAGAAAACTGCCCGCCTTCAAAGGACGAATAAATTAAGTAGGCCATGTGATGTGAGGTAACTAACCCTCCTTGCAGCCAGCTGCACACAGGAAATCATAATGTATCACTTCATAAAACTGTCCGTAAAAGCGGGGGAAGTTTAAAACAAGAGCGCGCTCGCTTTCATATCGCAAATGCGAACCACACACACTCACATATGAGGAAGGAGGGGAAAAATGGAGAGGAGGGCAAGAATAAAATTACGCTCTGGTGGAGGGAGATAGGCGAAGCCTGGGTCGGAAGATAGCTCGGAATTTAAGTGGGAGTTTCTGGAGAAGAAAGGGGGGGAAATAGAATAGAGTGACGACAGATACGTAAAAGAGAGCAAATAGAAACATTATTGATCAACAATATTTAATTACTTCTTGGTATGATTTTTATCAAGTGCCTCCCCTTGAGAAATCTGGCAATCATTTTGTAATATTTTCGAGTGATATTACAGTTTCTCTAAAAGATTAATGTCTATCACGAAGAAAAAATAAACAAATTTATTTAATTTTACATATCGTAAAAATAGTTAGGAACGTCACATTAATATTTTCAGCGTCACTAACATCCTTATTAACTACAAGTGATGACGTCGGACGCAGTTCTCGTACGTCATTTCAGGCAGCGGCTAAAATCTTTAAATAAAGCTTCTTACTGCCGAATTAATTAACTACACGTGATGATTGTAGACTTAGCCTGACGAACACACGCCTACAGACAGAAATATTCCTAGATATTTCCTACAGCTGGCAGAACACAGCGAATAAAATTGTGAAATTCTCCAAGATGACTTCGCAGTTAGCGTTCCGACTGAGGTCATAACACGTCATAATTAAAATCGTGAAATATCCTCTCATAGCTTCTGCTATATCAACTTTTCCTCCGGCCGGCGTTGATGTACTTTTTTTTAATGCGAAATAACTCGCAATTTGGATCGGACAAGCGAATGTACGGGTCGAGCTACACAAATTATGAATGGGAAAGAGATTAACAGTGATAAAATAATGGTTTGTGGGAATTAATGTTTGCACCTGGATAATAAGGAAGGAAACAAATTCAAGCCGTCAGATTTAAAAATGGCGGTAAGCTATACCCTCAGACAGAAAGACTCTCTTTTTACACGCGCAATTGATTGATAGCGAAAATAAAAATGTTTGCTTTTGGGGGCGTGAGGAAAGCGGAGGTGGAATTTGTTTTCTGCAGCCGAGAGTGTCTGTGCGTGTGAAAGAGAGAGAGAGAGAGACAGGATATTTACAGCGGCGGCGACGAATATTCAATAAAGCCATCGAGTTCCGGAAACCTTTTTTTTAAATACAAACACAGAGTGAGTGAGAGAGAAGCGCTTGTATCACCAGTGATTAATAACCTTTGCAACGAAAACATGCAAATAATGAATAATTATAATAGAGGAATGGAGAGGGCGCCGACATTTTATCACTGCAACAATGGCCACGTGGAATGTTTCACGTCCGATCCAGTTTTATCCGTCATCGATGACAAACACGTTATCCAATACAACACCAACAACAACAACATCGGCGGGGAAAAAATAATAACAGTAGTGGCGCACAACAACGGACACATACAGGAAAAGTGGCAAGAATCTAAATTATTCTCTGTGCCACTCGAAGCTGTAATTTCTCTCAGTGATCGTGCACCGATTTGGACTTAGGCCCAATATCTTCATGGGATAAGGGAAATGAAGTGAAAAGTAACAACGACAAAAGATATCGGCTAGTTTCGATAAAATATACCTACTATATGCCTGGTATTATAAAACTGACTGGAAATCAGTGGTCTAGGAGACTAACTCCAAATATTTAGGTACTTATTATATCAGTAAGCTAGGGTGGGAAGAACAGGTAAAATATGTTACAAAGAAGCCATGAGATACTTTGTAATGAGAATTCTCAAAGTCCAGATTCGTATACAAAAAATCAGATAGAATCCTTAAAAAGGGTACAGAGAAGGTAAGCGAAATTAGTAGTAATGGGGGTGTGGCATGGGAGTGAACAAGTAAAGGCATGAAGGGAAAGATATGGGCTACACACATTCTTTAGAGCGTTTGGAAGTCAAAGACAGGGTATTCGGGAAAGAATGGAAGAGCCGACCGACTCAGGACGGGATAATCACTTTTTCAAAGAAAGACTAATAGGAGTTGCAGAAAGGAAAAGAACACAAGCTTTCAAAATGTCGTACTATAGAAGTATGCTAAAAATCAGGTGGGTGGATAGAGTAACTAATCAGGAAGTTCTAAGATGAGAGAGAGAAAGACATGAGGGCCTTGTAAAATTATCATTAGAGGGAAGTGTGTGGGGTAAGAACAGAAGAGGCAAAGGATAGAATGTGCTAAGCAGATTAGGGAGATGTGGTAGTTATTACAGAGGTTTGCGCAGAATAGGTTACCATGGAGGGTTGCATCAGACGAGTCTAAGGAATGAATACAACAAGAACAACAATAAATGAAAAATTTACCATCATGAGTGTTTGGCGAAAATCGTTCAGCAGAAAGGAAATTTAGACTAAACAAAAACTCTAGTGAAAATGTATGTAGTGTCGTGAAGTGATGGCGCTAAATCCATACACAAAAAACTATAACAAGTATTATTATAGAAGATAACTTCTTTGCATGATAAACATGTAAGGATTCGTGTTCAAGTTGTTGCAATCGCTTGTGCTTACCAATGAAAATAATTGGCAGCAATCACTGGCTGCAATGGCTTGTAGATGAGCCGTATAAATACCATAATCACACCCGAATGACGTCGAAGGGTTCCACAGTCGACCACTGAGGAACAGTACTCACTTCATACACGCACCGATCTCCTAAAAATAAGTATAACCAGACATCCACTGAGGTCTCCCTATTAAGCAGCGAGTTAAAAACTCTCGTAATAGTTCCCTCTTTGATCCTGGGACGAAAGGGATTTTTTTGTGTGTGTATGTGTGAGGATATATGGGAGAGAAGAACTTAATCCGCGTCACTCGAAGGTTAAATCTACGCTATTACCTTCGCCCTGCCGCATCTTTGTCGGTCGTCAGCTTTCGCCAATTAAATTTGCTAATCTAGAGGGATTAATGACTAAAGCCCTCCCAAGTTTAAACCTTTTTTATCCCTCCTCCTCCTCTTCCGTCTATCTATGTATCGTGCATAAAGTGGCAGTCAAGCTACACGAACCCATAATCCTCGCGAATAAGGCCTCTTTCAGCCTCCCCCTCCTCCTCTTCCTCTCTCTCTCTCTTTGTTCTTTTATCGCTGTGTAACCCTCTTTTATGTTGAAAGAGGGAGAGGGTATCTCTTGAAGTCAAAATCGTTCCTGCAGAGGCCCTCGGGGTTGTCAGCAGCCGCTTTGTTCAGGAAGCGGGGATAAGATTTTATTCTCTCCTAATTAAAGTGACACGCGACACCGCAGTCTGTCTAAAAGCTTCACTCACCGTGCGGATTAAGATTGTATCACAATCGCCACACGCTCATACACAATCCCCTCCACATCCCCCTTTTGTTTCAATTCCTCTTTTCCGTGAACTGAAAACGATAATTTCCGGAAACCTTGTTTTTGCCGCATCGAGTATCATCCTCTACTGACATTCAATTTTTGTTTTATTCCTGCCATTCCATCTTCGGTACAGTCACGGTTTCACAAGTAATAATACAAATTTCGGTCGCATTTTAAATAATTTGCTATCTTTCTACAAAATAGATTTGACAGTTAAAATTTATGTCCGTTTACCTTAGGTTAATTGCCTTATACCTTATCCCACAGCTTACTTTAAATTATTACTTCGTAATTTAACATTATATTCACACGTGGTTGAAAATGACGTCAAACAACCTAACGAAAAAATTGTTATCATCAAACATCTTCAGAATTCATAAAATAATGAAGATCACAACACCTGTTAGCTTCATTTAGGGTTCCAATATGTCTGTATTTTAAAGGAAGTATAAAACCAACGTCAAGGACGTGCGTGGTCCATCTTGGAATATTTCGCACTCATTCGCAGATAGAATTAACTAATGGGCGTGCTACAAAATCGAGCGCATGGAACCACGACATGCAATTGTAATTTAAAAGATCAAACCACTTTCTCAATGGTACACTGCGAACACTTCTCAAAAACTACAGTCGAATAATTACTATTTCATATCATAGTAGAGGTTAGTGTGTGGGGTAAGAATAGAAGAGGGAGACCAAGGATAAAGTAGTTACGCGGTAAGGAAAAGGCTTGCGCAAGATAGGTTATCACGGAGGATTGAATCAGACCAGTCTTAAAACTGAATATCACAACAAAAACGATGCTAGATCTTCAGCGTTTACCATAGGCACCCTGTTACGAACCTGTTACACTAACTTTCGTTTTAGGCAACAGAGGAAAACATTGAATTTATGTTGAGAATATTTCATTGTTACATCTTCTGTTTTCACAGCTAACTATTTTACAAATTGATTTAAATTTGTTATATCAAGCAAATGAAAAGAGCTTTAAATACGAACGTTAAAGAGCTAATTTGAAACTACAAACCTGTAAGGACAATCCTATCACTACTCATTGCATTGCATTAAATCACTGTTTCGAATTTCAGAACGCCCATATTTCATACAGTGAAATTCCTTACTGTTAAAATTTAATTTTTGAAATGTTAAGTATAAAGAATCGAAAGCTAATTGGCTCAGTCTGCATATCCTCTACTGTTTCTGTTAACATTAAACATATCACAGAAAATCTTAAATAATTGTATAATGTCTTATTTTAAGTTCTTTGACCTTTTTCCATATTTATCTTTGTTTTAGAAGTTATGTTTTTCGCCATTAGAAAAAGACGCTAAGCTGCATGGAATAGTTCTGCACTCCTAAATTTATTTGTAGTTGTATCTGAATCTAAAGTTTGTCTACAATGAAGTCGTATTTCTTACTATTATTTTGTGGATTATGCTGAAACCTTTCAAAAACCATTTTTCAAACGTCGTTTCTTCTTTCTATCTTTACGGTGTGCTGGCAGGAAATCTTGTGTGGTGTTACACGCGAAGGACTTGACTCTTAGTAATCTAAGGATACTGAACGCAAACTTATTTTATAAGTGAGGAGATTTAGCTTTTCTTATGCCAACACGATTGGCAGAAGACGAATTCCCCGATATAGTAGCGGGGATTGACCGGAGCTCAGTTTACCTTTTGTTAAGATAAGTGTAAAAGGAATTGTGAAAATGAAGTTGTAGGTGAAGAAGAGTTAATACGTATAGGGTGAGGTAAAAAGACGTTGCCTCAGTCTGTATATGCCCTTCGTAAGAATATAATATATAATTTCAAGAATGACTTTGCGCAGGCACGTTTGAAGGGAATTTCCTTCTCAAAAGACAACACTGCCAGGCCCCTTCTCATTTCTATACTGCGCAAGTGGCATGCCATGTTACACCTCACGACCACTACCAGGCTAACACCAATTTTATCCACAGGTTAGACAACATGTAACACAGGTCGTACGCAAACAGTTAGTTTGGAGTTTACAACCTGCTTTTCCATTGTTCAAATAAAAAGGTTCTCTCTTTGAACGAGTTTTGTAGGACTAAGGACAATCCCGCGATGCACCTGTCTGTTCAATTGTTTCTGCACAACTGTTCCAAGAATTCGTCTATTAAGAAAAGTTCTTGCGTTGTGCTCTCGTTGCCGCTTCCTTTACTGAGCACTCAGGAGTGTTTCTGTAAGTATTCCAGAGGTTCTAATAAAGTCCATGCCTTTCGCAGTAGTTGGCGAGTCCCAAAGATAGGGAAGAGCAGAGGTGAGGAGAAGGGCGAGAGAAGGGTTATAATTCGTGGGTGGCCAGCTATCCGAGGAGGGCCGGTTTTTGCGGTCAGCGCGACTTGTGGAGGGTTTTTTTTGTTAATCGTTCACCGCTTCTAGTAAGTAAGGGGGAGGAAAGGATTCCTTCCTATGTATGTGTGCGTGTGTGTGAAAAACTGCGTCCGGAAAGCCACCCCCCGACGCTTTGTTTGAAAGCGATATTTCACACCGCGCCGGCCCGACCGGAAGCAACGGTTCTTGGCATCTGACCAACCGCCACACTCTGGTAAGCCACCCCCAAAGAGGAGAAAAAAATACATTTATAAAAAATACACACCCGCGCCCACTACATATTTACAACCCCTTTTATTCAGAACCGAGATCGATTAAAAACGCCTAACAGAGGCGCATTTCGATTGATCAATTGCTTGTAAATGTCACATTGAATTTCGGGTTCCAAGATTTTTGAATATTTGATTAACGATTGAAAATAAATTCTGAGCTAGACGTCATCCCCAGTATCCCTTAGTGTTATTTTCTTTACAGGATGGAATCAATACAGAACAAATATTAATTAATCTGAAAAAATAACAAATGGTTGTAGAACAAGTACTGATAATAAATTAGTGAAAAAATTAATACTTGCCTTGAAGCTTTTGTGAGGCGATGAAACACGCTCATATAAAGTGACAAACTCAAATGTTGAAACAGTAACACAAAAGCAGAGAAGGGATGATAGACAATTTATTAATAAATAATATTTATTAAACGAAATAAATATTTATAGGAACATTTGGCGTAAATGTGACACAATACATTAATTTCATGAAAACTTTTTCAGGAACACAATACCAAATTCTTTTTTTTAAATATTTTATTTATAGATAATTCAAATCAAAATTTTAATATAAACCTAAATATCATTGATTCTATTTTGTCTCTAAGATATTTACTAAATTCTTCTTATATGAAAATTAGATTTTCTTTCAGAACATTAGTTACCTGCAGATAGTGCGTCTTATTTACCGCAGCCCTGCAAGTCCCTATGGTCCGGATACACTTCAAGGCAATCAAATTCCCCGTTCGAACTTCTTCATTTTTTAAAAAATATTAGATCATTGTGATAGCTTCTTCTCTATCCTAAAGGAACGACACATCTACAATCGTATTAGACTCATTCGCCACTTAAGTAAAATGTCAATTTTTTTAAATCTGGTAAGCGTCGAGCCAAGACACGTGAATTGTTGAACCGAGCATCAGATCCTCAGGGGTCTTGGCTTTAAATAACGAATAATGTGGCGGGCTTATTAAATAATCAAATAAAGGACAAATTTTCAACTATTTAATTTAGAACAAACAAAATAATTTCACATGTAATGCTAAACTCAGTCCCTCGGTTCGTAAATAATTGAATATTGCTGTTATACACTCACGCTCACATTCACAATGACTTAATACTGTACTATTCTAAGATAATCTAAAATATTTACAAAAGGCCTCATTTACGTGAAACATTAAAATGTTCAATGTCACGTCTGGTTATTGTAGCCACACGAAATAAAAGGGGAAGTGGAGGACTTACTATTTTGTTGACCTGGATGTGGCTGTCGAAGTATATCGTCCACGTTCCGACCGGATCCCTTCCTTCTCCTACAGAGATCTACGCGGACTGGTTTCTCTCCTGGTCAGACGCGCGTCTTCGGGCTCTTCACAAATCCCAAATCTCAACAAGCTGGTGGTCTCTCTGCCCATCACTAATCTCCACTCAAACACTTCTCCTCTGTCTCTCCACCACTTCTCACGTATCACTTTGATCTCTTCAACACCGCTTCACCGTCTCAAACGTCTTCTCTCTAAAAAACAGTCATAATCCCTACCTACTCTTCGCCGTTTACATCAATCTGCCTTCATAAACTGTATTGCCTCGAGTTTTTTCCCACTTCCGGAGGGTTTTCAAAGCAGCATTGACCTTTACGATATGGCCCAGACCGCTGCTCCAGGTCAATGAACCTCCAAAATCACAACAAACTTCTGACCTGCCTTTCCAACACAATGCTATGGGTCTCCTTTCATCTATCGCACTTTGCTACAATACCGACCGGGAAGCCTGGAGGGCGAATTCACTTATTACAATACATCATAGCTAGATTCCCAAAAATGCCCCTAGGAATGCCTCTGGGAAAGTATGCAATTAGAGTGAGATAGAGAGACAGTAATCGAAATGAATTGTGTGAATGGAATAGAGGCAAGAAATATAATTCTTTTTGTCTTCAGACAGAGAATTAGTTCGGAGAAAAAACGCGACTTGTGGAATCCCACGGACCTATTTAGTTCAGAGTGAGACTTAAAGATGTATACGCTCACTGCGTCAGGATGACGTTTCACTTGCATCGATTTCTTCGAGCAGCCAGTTGATGATACCCACTCGACAACAAAATTATAATAGTTAAATTAAGTACTTAAAATATTTGTCATCGCAGACTGAACGAGTGTACTTGGTTGGTTTTCCAAGTAACGTAGAGCAGGGTTTTTCTCTGCAGGGTGTGTGTGGGGCAGAGAATTTGCTACTTACTGCTGCTGGTCGTCGTAGGATTAAATTTACTTTATTCGACCCGGGCGCCGATAATTTTCCAGAGAGAGGAAGAGAGAGGGAGATACAGAGAGAGAGAGAGAGAGAGAGAGAGGGAGAGGGGGGGGGAGTTTTTCCGGGGGCCGGTTGGACTTTATTCGTGAACCGCGGTTGACAGCAATTACTGCCCCCATGTATATCGCCCGCGTGTTTTGTTGCTTGCCCTCCTGGTGCGGGGGTGTACCCCCCTCCCAACCTCCGCTTTTTTATTTCTGTCCGTGACGAACGCTTGACCGCAGACCACTAATAAGGGCGCTGCAGCTTAACCTCCTCCCGTTCCACCCCCTCGCAGCTGGGGTTATGTTTTTTTCAGCTCCCTCGCCCCCCTCCAATCCTCTCCACTATTTAGCAGCCGGCCCAATTAGGGAGGAAGCTGCCGCCGCCGCTTCTGCTTAGGTTAATTGGTCCCTCCTTGGTCCTTTCCAAGTGTTGTTGCTCCTACCTGTTTAGATCAAAGGTGACGACGAAGATTCTTATTATTCACACACGAACAACGGAATACATTAAATCAAAATCAGAAAATTTTGCTATTCTTTGCCTGAAACGTTGACAACACAAAGCCATACTTTATTCGCGTCGTAAGTTGAATTTCATGCTTTTTATCTTGACAGAGTAAAGGGAAGGATTGAAGAAATTTAATTCTGAAACAAAAAATTCTGTGTAAACATGAATGAAGAGAAAAGTAAATAAATTATTCCATTCTTGTCTTTCTTCGAAATTATTAGGTAACGTGAATGTTTTGGTTGATTTTAATTAATTAATATCTAAATTATATCAGGTTTCGATCGTTAGTAAATACGCCAAGAATTTAATAAACTACTAAATTTTCATCATGAAAACGAAAAGACAATTTAAATTAATCTATGGAAAATTGGAGAATATTGGGGACTACTTAGTACGTTAATAATATATACCTTAATTGAGTTGAGTAAATATTGATGTTGCAATAGGAATTCGGCACATATTGCATGAATTTTATAGATTTGTGTAACGGGGGACGGTCAATTTTCCGCTAAGGGAATATAGTTTATTTTGTAACAAGTACATGAAGTTTAACTTCTGTAGCGCGATTTTTTAGGCATATATTATTTCATCTGTTGTGTTGGCCAACGTATAAACTGTCTCGCAGTTGACGATATATCACCCAACAGACACTGTCACTAAAACGACGTCTCTTTCACGTCTCTTATCTTCTTTTAGAGAAGGGGAAGAGAGATAGGGAGAGAGAGAGAGTGAGAGCGAGAGAGCGCGCGCGGTGTAGCAATTAATTAAGGCGTCATCCTTGAAAAGCGTGCGCCATTTCCACGCCATGTCACGTGGGGAAAAAACACTCACTACTCAGAGTCACGACTTTCGCAAAACACGCATTTGCTCTCTCTCTCTCTTTCTCTCTCTCCCCTCTCTCCTTCTCCTACACTCTGATTTAAACATTCAATGCGAGTGTGAGTAATATACAACCTGAGGGAGAGAATAGAAAAAGTCACACAGTCGTGAGAATAACTTAATACTGCATTGCATTCAGAAAAAAAGAAGAATGTAAAAGGATATTTTTATAACTCTACGCAGGAGCAATGATTGATCAAAGACTTCTGAGTACTTAACGAAATACTATGAAAACTGAGAATATATAAAGCACTGTGTTCTTAATCGTTTTGCATGGACTCAGGCAACCTGATTACTATATTTCACCATCCATGTTCTGTCGAGGCCTACTTATCAATGTGACGATGTAAGCGTCACGTAAGGACAATCCATGCTTACAAAAACAATGGTGCATTGACAACGATAGAGATAACCTAAATTCACCCGAAAAATTAAATAAGTTATGGATTGCAGAACTGATTGTTCTGCGAGAGGTATTCGTGGCGGAAAATAACTTTTTTCCATTCTCTTAAGGGATGACGCGACATCTCCCCTGATTAATTATAGCGAATCTCAATATACCTTATGTTTTTTTTGGCACCTATGTCTCATTTTATGTAATAAAATTTGTTGATGATTAATTTTTAGAACATGTATATATATATGATGCAGTTTCTAAATATTTATATAAATATTCAGAAAATATTATCGTATTCATTTTTATACAGAAAAAATATTAAACTGTAAAAACACATTTACAATCCATAAAGAATCCCATATAAGTCTATATACATATTGCAACGTAAATACTTTATAAATATTATGATTTTTTTAATTCCACGAACTTGCCTGGGTTCAGGAGAAGAACAGCGGTGCGAGTCTGAAATTATGTATCAGCTTTGTACCAGTTTTTGTGAACTTTTAAAAGATTCTTTCCTTTCTTTTATCCGCTTTAATAAACTTTTGTTATGCGGTTTTCGTCTTCGCTTATCCCTGTCCTTCCACGTGGCAACCCAAGAGGTTAGAACTAAATTACGACCACGAAAAGGAGAGTTTCATTACAATATATATATATATATATATATGTCTGGGTGCCCGGTAATGCACTGTATTTGAAATCACACAAACGAATGCTGAAAGCAAAATTTTTTATTTGTGAGGTTAGCAGGAGTGCCACCGAATGAACATGTGTAAAAATGGTAATTTGAACACTGCACCTTTCACATTTGCACACTTCATTTGTTGAATGTAGAATACTCGATAATTCACACAGTACGCACGCAATTACTATACACGGAATATATCAGAACTCAGAAATCCGAAATCGAAATGGCTCAACAATGCCAAGCTACGACGCAATGAACTTGCGCATGTATTGATGGTCAAGTCAAACGCCACAGATTATTCAAACGGTCTGTCTGAAAATTTGGGTAACTTATTTTATATGTGAAATTGTAAAAGAAATTTTTAAGTATTGTGGTCGGAAAATCAAAAATAAAATTACTGGATCTCGACAACAGCGCTACCTATATATATATATATATTAGTTTGTCATTTAGGTAGAAATAATCGTTACATAGTAGCAGCCATATTGACTAATGAGACTTTTTAAAAGTGTTTGTGTGTTAGATTATTTTTGCTATTTGCGCAATTTTTATTCTATTTTAATGTATTGTTTTGTTAGAAAATGTGAATCTAGGATGAGGGTACATCTTCTTCCCCTCTAGGCTCTCTCTGTCGTTGTTGTGTGTGTAGGCTACGTCTTGAAGTGACACGAGGCTTGAGGGGCCCAACAACAACTTTGCCTTCATTTGCAAGTCTAATTGTTGACTCTGTAATTAACTCCGCGAAGCCGTGTGTGTGTGTGCCACACCTCCGGTGCCCTCCAGAGGTGAGGTAAGGTGAGGCGAGGCGAGGTAAGAGGGATGAAAGCAAACCTTTCAACAGTCAACAGATTATATTTAACAAACGGCGAGCAGCGACGGCGGCGGCGGCAGCAGCAGCTAATCTTGCTGCTCGCTCTCTCTGTCAATAAGAGTCTTGGGGGAACATGTTTGCCCGGAGCAAACAACCGTCTCCATAGTTCAGGTGCCCGCCGTAATTAATAGCGTGCGAAATATTCCCCCCTCGGCAAACTGATTTCAAGCGAACGAACTGGAGACTCCCCTGGTAGCAGCCACTTCTCCGTCTTTCCCGCTAGAGGAATCGTCTGATAGTCAAGAATTCACTTAGCAGACAAGCACGTTTTATTTTCTTCACGCATTGACTGAAAAATCTGTCATCAGAAATAAATAATGATTATATAAAATTTACATTTATTAATTGACAGTACACAATAATTTCATCAAATTCAATTTACAAAGCCGGCCTTTTTATGACTAACATTTTTTACGAACGAAAATTTAGGTATGTGAAATCTACTCACGGTTAGTATTTGAGGGCTTTCTCACAGAAGCAGATTTAACGGCAAAAAAACCGGAATTGGCAATACGAAGAAATCGGACGAAAGGTTACAAACAGAATAATTACTGTATTTTGCTTTGTCTCAAACTCGCCGCTCGTTCTCAGATCTCGTACCGATCCCCTCTGTCTTACCTTGTTGAAAAATGAGCATCTTGCTCATTTAAACTTCTTACCCGCTGCCACGATCAAAAACATTTCGCCCTGGATAATTAAATTCACGACCACTCAATAGAATGAAATAGTCTCTCAATCCTGCTCTTAGTATCACACAAACACACACACACAACACTCTCTGAATCAATCGCGTACTCATATATCCCATTGCCAATCGACAATGGCCAATTCTTAATGATTAATAATGCCCCGAATCCATTTACATCCCCTTTCCATAAATTTTTCCACTCCTATCATTTAACCCAAACCCTCCAATCAAAAACATTTATTTTTAGCGTTTGGGAGGAGCCATTCATTCTACTTCATAGATGTTTGAAGAAAAAAACAGGTCTTCGCACAAACAAGTGTCACGTAGTCTCAACGACTTTCAAAAACCCAGGTCGGCGCCAAACTGTCTAGATTTTATTACCCTACTGCAACCTTCTTCAATTTCACTGAAGCAGAGTGCCTTCGATTTTGTACCGCCAAATTCCATATTTTATTGTGTTTTATCTTACACAGATGTCTCCGTGGAACTTAATATTCTTTCTAGAAGATCTGTCCTTTATAAATTTATTCGCATGAAAGAGAATTGAAAGGCCATATACTGCCAATGTTAAATCAGTTATTTATCTGTAACTTTCTCTGAGATACAATTATAAATATAGTATTTAAACGGTCACAGTTTATTTTTAACGTTTTTATATTGTGTGTAAATAGAAGAAATAATTTATTATAATTAGAATTTTAACTAATAATTCATTTGGAACTTGCCGCTGGAGTCGGTCCTACCGCTCAAAGTTATTCACCTATTGTCTCTGGGAGGAGCCATTCACTCCACTACACCGAAGTTTTGGGAAAAACACCATGTTCCCTAAGAATCCGATGCCTTCGAATCTCACTTGTGAAAATTCCAAACCGTGTCAGATTGTCGGGGTTTTATTATCCCTGTCTGTAACATTTAACTTCCCACACGTCTCTTGCCTTTGATTTTGTACCGCCAAATCCCATTACAATATTTTTATAATTCAAATTTTATAAATGTAAATAGTATAAAAAGTTGCAGCTATTGTATTCTTGTTTATGTATTTAAGAAGTTATTGTTACTTAATGTGGCATAACTCTAATTTAAAGTCGCTAATAAGCCCATGGTTGATGAGACGTTAAGCTTAAAATATTATTTGCCGTTCTAGAAGAAATATTATCATCCTGATCCTTTTCTTCAGCTTATCAGTTTTAAGGCTAAGCCTCGATTGGAAGTATGTCCTCTGTTCGTAAAAATTATTTGTATTTATTTTTCCTAATTCTTTATATATCCGTTCCCGATATCTATTAGTATTTATCGAAGAATGACGCCCGGAAGGTATGCATTTTGCTGTACAATTAATGCTGTTTGGTTGCCTCCCACCCAGGCGCGACCGAGTTTTGATCTGGATTCTTAACACGTTGTGATTGAAGGAAATGCAAGCCAGTTAGTGCGGCGCTTCGGTGGTGTTTGTGGGTTAAGGGGAAATGGGGATTAACGGAATGTCGGTGGAAATTGACTCGTAACACTGCCCTTGGGGTTGACAAAAGAAATTACCGCCGCCTCGTTACTCTGAGATCGAGGCGAGTGTATAATTCATCGCGTCCTCACTCTGCCTGTCTGAATATTGGAAGAGGGAATTTGGGGATTCACGATTTTAACCGCGCATCAAACGCCGTTAATAGAAGGGAGCAGTAAGAGAGGAGGAACTTCACCTTCCGCTCGACTCGTATACGTCAGGTGTGGGGAAAACTGGGAATGAATTTTGTATAAATCAAACTGCTTCGAGACTTTCAGAGCCACTGGTCTCTCAGATACAGGTTTAACCACGTCAATAAATTACATCATAAGATAATTTTCCGGCGTATCGAATTCTGTATGGCAGTTTACGCTCGATGTGAATCTTGACGAGTGTTTCTGTCTCCACGTGTGTGATGAGGTTTAATTTGAGTGAGAGGCTTGATTTATACGCTAATATTGCGAGGCTGCGCAGCGTCCGCTCTGCTTAACATCGCATCAAATTCAGCGCCTTCGCAAACGAGAACAAATGCACTGCATTTAGTTAGCACACTGCCGTGCTCGCAGGAAAAGTAAAAAAAAGGGAACCAGGATAAAAAATGAGGCATTTACCCGACGATAGTTTTAAAAGTCGAATAACCCAGTCATTAAATATAAAAAATTGTCTCCCTTATATTTTATGGTAATGATGCATTACGTTTTACTCTTTGAAGACGTTTTCGTGTATTATAAAAGAAAGAAAAGTGTATCAGTAACTGAATGTTCAAAAAATTTAATACTTTGAGAGTGCTTATACTTCACAACGTGAAATTGCAATAAATCTATACTTGTGTCTGTTTCTTAATTTTCGTTGCAGGGTATTGAATTCTAATTGTGTGAAAAAAATATTCTATTGATTTATAAATGTGTTCTCATTTATATATCTGATATCATCGAACGAAAATAAAATAATTAGAGATGTTCTTGACGACTACAAAAATATATACAATATGTAACAAAAAACATAGAAATTGTTAATAACACTGAAGAAGACGACAGACACTCTTAGATCAGAGACAAAATGATCACATAGACACTTCTTAAATTTCTTCTAGGACATCATGTTCTTCAACGAATTTCAGAAGACTGTGAACGGCCGCTGGAGATGTTAAGTGTGTCGGTTATCTCTTTGCAGGTCTCTATTTCCTTATAGAGGATTCCTATAATTTCCCATTTTCTGACATTAATTCAACTTTTAGGCAGGAAGTTCACGCACCAGGAAGGCCTCCAGCTATGCGTCTTTGTCGGCAATCTCGTTTCTCAAGATGCCCACAGGAGCCGGGATTTACCAGATGGTGATTTTTTGTACAGTTATGGCACTTAACTACATGTGTGAGAAGTTTTTTTGTCTGAGAATGTCGTGGATGAGGAATCCATTGACATCTATAATTCGCCGTCTGGTTTATTATTTCGCTTTAGAATAAGCGCAATCTGGATTTTTAATGCTATAAGTCGCAATATTTTAAGGTTAATGTTGCGAACAGTATGACTTTGGAATACGCAGCTTTGAACTGGCCCGTCATATTGATTTCTTTGAGCTGCGCTAAAATGCGTATCTAACATCTTCAACTTGAACCGTTTCCCCTGCCTCTTTACTACAACTGTTTATACCATTTCACAATAGCATGACACTTTGGAGGAATAGCACATATTACTGCCTAAATCTTCTTTGTATGCAATTGGGAACTTCAATTCGACTAATCAATAATATTTGACTTTCTGCTGTATCGAGAATTCCACCGTTTTAACACAATGTGCACACGCGCACTAGAGCCATAAGTTTCACTGGAACCAAACTTATAAACAATATGAGAAAAATATTTTCATATTCACTCAGTGACGATATTTTTCTATTTCTTTGTTGTTGTGATTGAACGGGAAACACAGTGTATGTTTGTGTTTGGACGGATAATTTCTTTCATTATTCTCAACTAACATTTAAGCACTAAATCCAAATATCAAAGTGTTTTGGCATTTGAATTTTTCTTACCAAGGGGTTATACTTATTTAAAGTGACATTCCAACTTTTTGAATGATTTGCAAAATATAATTTATTTGTAATGTTAATTTGGGTAAAATAATTGAAATTTTTTAGAAAAATTACTTTTTTATTTCCTTAGTCATTGTTTAGGACCACAAGACAATTGGTTCAGTTTCGTATATTATATTTGGAGAGCAATGAAAAAGAAACAAAATGTTAATTTGTTGAATTTAATGGAGAAACCTACAGTTACATCCTATGACAAAAGTAAGAAAAATTTGTGAAATTAATTGAGACGGAATAAATGAAATTGTTCTCAACGATATTTGTTTCACTTTTTCATTCTTAATCGATGGAGTGAGTTAATATAGTATTTTTTTCTCCTGAAGGTGAGTAGAAATAACTGAACTTATTGAATTTTATCAAGAGGAAGAAATACAGGGTGGCTCTGTTATTATTTCCGAGAATCCACTGACAGCCTCTTAAATAAAAGAGTAAAAATGTCTTTACTGTTACGATGTTTCATAAAATATTAACAGAGGAAATAAATGTGGCAATACTGCGAACTCGGTGAAACATATACATTTTTATGGAATGCGAATTACAAAAATGAAAATTTATCAGCTGAATATAGGTTAATCCTACTTGTGTTTTTATTTGTATGTCAACCTGCGTTTTTATTGAACCAGATATTTTATAAGAACGTTTATGGTATCTGATTTCCTATCTCCGCTTCTGACTGAAATTATTTATTTCTCTGTTATCCTTTTAATACCACAATTTAGCGTCGCTGCCTCACTATTCGGAGGTCCCTGGTTCGAATCCTGGCAAGGGCTTAGATATGTGTGTAGTCATGGTCTCGGAGACTTCTGGAGAATCGATACTCTGACCACGTGTAAGTCCAAATTTGGAATGTGTCAGTCGAAATAGTAGCCCAAGGCTCTCAATGGGTTGTAGAGAATGAATGACCACAGTTTAACTGTTTCGCAATAAGTAAATATGAACGTTAACCATTATTTCTTGTTTTCCCCAGCAGGTAATATTAAACCGAAAAGCAAGTGTATATGGCATAAAATTAAAATTGAGTCTGACAGAAAAATGCAACACATATTACGCACGCCAATAGCAGTAAATGAATTAAACAGGTTAAAAATATACTGTTTAACGAACAAAATTTATTATGGTTGTTTATAACACAGAATGATTCTGAAATAATCGGGCAGTGGTTACGTGATATTTGGGAAAAAGAACAATATATAAAATAAAACTAAATGTAGCTCATATGAGGGCTTCAAAAACACAGGGTTTATAAAAAAATCCAGTTTCTGAGTAAGTTAATTGTGAATATAAAGAGGTGGGGGAAAGCTAAATTTAGTGACTGATTTTAGCAGTGAGAGGGAGAGAGAGAGAAAGAGCGAGACAGACTGACACTGTGTGTGAGTGAGTGAGAGTGAGAGAAGGGGGGAGGTAGGTCGATCGCATATGAAACAAACAGAACGCTTCACCTTTCACTAAAATTATTATATTTTAAAGCAATACGTTCAACGAAAACCCATATAATGTAGCATAAAACACACACAGAAACCGTGTTTTTTTTAATTAATACAATCTAAGGAATATTACGTTCAGTATATTTTCATTTGATCCATATTTAGAATAATTTAGTTTTATAAAAAACAAAATTACTTAAAAAGGTGAAGGACTCATAGTATGTCGGTTTAAAAAAATTAGTCTTAGAGAACTGACCCAGTTATCTATGATTTATTTAGACGTTGCTTTAAACGGTAAGTTATAAGAAGATAAGAAAGAAAGTAAGATTGGTCAGTATCAAGCTTGATTTTTTGAACAAAAAATACAGCACAGCAAAAGTCTGGCTTTTACTGCCGAAAGTTGAGAAAATTAGCAAAAAACATGCTTTTAAGGTTATTTTATGTTTTGAGGCTAAAATGTATAAAAATATTTTTGGTTTCTATATAGAAGGATGTTGATTACACAAACCTGAAAAGTTGTACAATTCGCAAATTTCAATATGTGTAAAAAGTCGAAAATTTGAGAAAATATGAAGCTACAAAATAGATAAACCTTTTTCATTATTTTTTTTGGGTTGCACTTATAGATAAATAGTTGAGGGTCTAAATATGAAGATGGGGTAGGGGGTTCATTAACCTCTTAATTTCTAATGAAATTTATCAAAGTAGAAAATTAAGCTCATAAATGAGAAATTATAAACTAAGATTTGAATGAACTTCACATATTTTTGTTATATTTCAACATTTTAGAAACATTAAATATTAATATTTGCAAAAAATCCTGATGTGGTGAAAAAAAGTGGGTATTTTTGGATTCACCGCTAAAAATTAAAGGGTTTAATTATGAAAAATTAAAAAACACAACAATCGAGGCTTGTGTTATTAAATCCAATCGGCGTGAGCATTCTCTACGACTTTCAGAATTTTTGGATCTTTGAAATATAACTTGTGGATCTTGACGGGCAGAAAACTGCGTCACTTCCGGACTAACTTTTCTTCCGAAGAGACAACTTTGTTTTTTTTTCCGTCTCTTTCCCCGTGCATCCGTCCCTGCGGACATGTCCCACCTTCCACCATCACCACTACCACCTCCTCGCAGTCGTCGTCTTCCTCTTGGACCGGTGGCATCTGCACAACGTCATTCCTTTCCTCCTCTGGGGAGGAAGAGAAATTCGCCAGGGAACTGCTCACTTAGATTCCAGAATACAAATACGAATCGCCGCTCACTCTTGCTGCGACAACGGGGAATCAGATAAATAGTTTCATTCTTTAAGTTTTATGTCTGTATACGACGTTGAACTAACTCTAGGTGAATTTCCTGTCGCACGTACCAATGCTTTATCATCAAGAAACGAGCCCCTGGATAGTTTCTGCAGAGCGGTAAAGCTGGCTCAACTGAGCGGCAAAGTCAGAGATGTTATCACTTTATCCTTCAGGAAGATACTCTACCAATAGACACTATACTGTCTTTATCAATAGTCTCAATACACTGCCATGCCAGGATACTGGTCTAAGAGCGTTCTCAAAATAACTAATAATTCATTAATAATAAACTGGTAGAATATCAATGTGTTGAACCAACCAAAAACAGTCTTCAGAATAAAATTCTTATTTTCGAAACAAAGCTTCTGATTATTTTGTCATTTTCAGCCCGTTTAAAAAAGTATGTGTGTCAATAAAGTGACACGACGTCATCGACGTTGACAATTTTATATACACGCATAATTTTAAACGGGGTGAAAATGGCAAAATAATCGAGAGATTTCTATTGGAAATAAAAAAATTTATTCAGAAGACTTTTTGGTTGATTCAACACACAATTGTGGTGATTTCTGATTGGCAACAACGTCAAGATTAGCACAAGTGAAAACTTGCTACGGGGAATATAGATCTGAGAAATTATAAGCCAACAGGCAGAAATTTAATAACTTCCCGCGTTTCCGATTGACTTAGATAATTTTCTTGACACCACGTTCCGTCGTTACAGTCATTTTATCTAAATATCCGACGCTGAGAGCCAGAGAACTCAAGTGAAATAAACTATCAAGTGCTGAATGAGGCTGTATTTGAACCCAGCGAAGATGGTCGTTGTGAACCTGTGAAATGCGACCAAAGCACAGTCTTGTGTCTTTATTGAGACATTCGGTGGCATTGCGCTATCTTAATATCGCCAGTGATGCCGTCCAAAGTAGAAAGGCTGTAAGTAAAATTTTTCGACTTTTGAAAATATTTCACGGATAAATGTATTATAATTACTTTATAAAGACAAATTCATTTTTATTGGTACAGGGGAAAACATTTTCAAAGCGAATGAGTTGATGTAAATGTCGAAGCTCAAACAAACCTTATCCCTTGATTTTTCAAAAGAATTTATTTTGACTTACTGTCTTTCTCCTTTGGACGGCAGAGTGGCCTAACGATTCTCTGACCACCTCTTCCTTCTCTCCTTCTTTAACATATAAAACTTTTTTTATGACTTCTTTCACTTCTGAAATGTCAAACACGATCGGCGGTCTAACCGTCTGGAAAGCTCTGTTGCAAACATAGGACCGATCGCAATCTACCAACAACTTTCCAATTCCTTATCATTCATTTTTCCAATGCTACCAACGTCGTTCAACCCACTTCATCAGTTCGGAATTGGTTTAACGAGCGTCGTTGGAAGCAGTAAACTTCCATTTCATTTTACTGTGGGTCACGGAAGTACAATACAACAGGAGACCTTCAGGAAAGCGAACTGCGTTGGTCTATCACGAATTTTTACTTCTTACATGATATTAAAATCCAATTGAAAATGAGGATGACGTCTTACCCCATTCTACAATGTCATTTAGTATTAGCGATATTTTCCCATTAGTACATTTTCCTGCGATTTTAACTTTATCCTTTTCTTAACTTCCAATGCGGAGATTCATCAATATTGAGTTCAGCTTAGATGAAATATTGCCACAGGGAACAAAGTTAATACTTGAAAATGTTTTCTACACAAATGCAGTGAGAAAACGGCGTGAATGCGGTTAGACATCACATGTCCTCCATCAGATATCTGTCAAATTTGTACCATCAGAAAAATCATGGACTGTTCCATTTTTTCCATTTTCCCCTGGGATGAAAAAAAGTCAGGTAATATTTATTTCAGCTATGATCCACGTGAATAATAGAGAGAACAAATTTTTCACGCACAGAGGGATAGAAACAGGCTAATTAAATTACTGCCGTTCTCTCTTTCTCTCTCTCTGCAGTCTCTGTCATTGGCGTTATAATTCTACATGAAAGTGGTGCCACTATTCGCTCCCTTCAACAACAAAAAAAACCTACTAAACCACTCAATGTGGCGTAAAAAACGTCCCCTCTCAATTAACACAGGACAAATTGCGTGATATCAGCTCTCAGCCTTTCAAATGAAAGAATAATAAAATAGAGATGAATGTAAATTATTGACATCAACCATTCAGACCATGAAGTGCAGAGTCCTAACAGAAAAAACTGGGGCAAAAGTTTCGTCACTTGGATCCTTCATAATTCTTTCTGTTAGAAACGTGAAATCATCTTCCGTATGAACTTTTGTCTCTTGTTCCATGGTGTTAAATCAATGCCTTTTTACCAGGCATCTTCTGATTTTCATGACATTTCCAAAAACGATAGAAGCGTAATTTAAATTAGACCAAAACACAATTCCAAAAACCCAACCAGCAACGAAAATTCTTTAAGGGACCACGCAAAATCATGATCGTTTTGTTTCCATTTCTTGTTCAATTAATTAATTAATTAATACATTATGGTGGAATACTATTAAGGAGGGGAAATATATTACCCAGAAATAATAGAAAATAGTATCAAAATAAGATTTATTACTAATTTATTCGATAATTATATGATTGATTTGTTCATACGTGCATTATTTTCTTTATTCATTTATTTATCCTTTTGTCGGTTTATGGTCTTCATTTAAAAGCTGTATCAGAATGATTATTTGTAGACAATCAAGTATAGATATTGGTAGCATTCGTTTTTATAAAAAACAAAATTTATGCACGAATTGGATGAAGAAAACCGTCACTTAGATACTTTAAATGCTTGGATTTGACAATAAATAACAGCAGCGTCTTCGTAAACGTTAAACTTGTCGCTTTGGTATTAAAACGCAAAGCACTTCCTCCTGAGTTCTATCGTCTACGAGTCTCCTTAAAAGTTTTCTTTCCCCGCTTATTTGTATATATTTTTTACTTTCTCTGTCCCTCTTTCTCTCTTCCCACCTTTTCCATTGAAAACTTAAGTGCAACAGGCAAGGCGACTTTGGTGGTTGGAGGATTTCGAATGCCTCGTTTCCATTAACAAAATTAAACTTTTCCTAAATACTCTCAACACTTTGCTTCAGTGAGGGTGGCCGGGGGAGGAGGGGGGAGGAGGTTTCAGTTAACCCCTTCTGCTACAAACGCCGCGGGGAGTAAGAGGGGACTCTACAATTAGGTGTGAATATAAAAAATACAACAATTAAAGTAAGATTAAAAAAGGGGAAGCGTATGGCAACGAGAAAACTAATAATAAAGACACGCAACCATTAAGTGTAATGAGATATTTTATGAAAGTAAGCGTCCGTTGGTGGATGAGGGAAAGGGGGAAATTAATGAGAGGAAACAAAAACTATAGAACGCCTAATAAAAAGACATACTGCGGATGAGGCATTATTTGGGACGCGGCTAAGGTGAAAGTAAACGTTTAAAGACGAGTAGAGATAAATGGGGGGAAAGAGAAGAGTTAAAAGGCGAAAGGGCGAGGGAGTGGATGCGGTAAAAACAGTGAGAAGACAGGACGTAAACTCAAGCGCTTAATTTGAAACCTGCAGCAGGAAAATTTCGCTGCTTGCAGTTATCCTACCCCACTCCTCATCCACCCTGCCACCCACCTACCCTCTCTCTTACTCTTTCTCTGTGTCGCAGTTCTTTCAAACTCTTGGAAGCATAGTAAAATATAAAAAATTGTAATTCAGAAGCTCTGCTTATCTGTCAAGTTAATTAACTTTCGCGTAGCTCGTATTTTCATGGGATTATTTATATTCTGCGACATGAAGAAATGTGTAAGTGTAGCCAACAACACGTGGTTGTTCCAAGCCGCGGAAAACGCGATGCTCGGCCATGATTTAGAAAGGACAAAATGGTTGAAAGGGTGAATTAAATATGGTAACCTGTGTAATGGTACTACACTTAAGTTACTTTACTCTGAGAAAAAAAACCTTTCGTTAGGTGTCCAGAATTCCATTTTTAAGGCTACGTAATTATCTTTGGTGAACCATTCTACTAATTTTTTTACAAACAGTTTGTTACTTTAAGTTTCCTGTGAATTTATACAGTAAAGTTGCTGAGTTTTCTTTATTTTAATTTAAATGGCAGTCATAACAAATGCTTTTGTTGGAAGTAATATTTTATTTTGATTATACGTTTTCTCTTAGTTGTAACTTTTATTGTACATTAGTAATTCTCAAATATAGTCGAACAGTTGTGGTAAAATGAAAATATTGTTCGCTTATTAAGCCAAGTTTTAATTTAATTAGTAGCTTCTGAAAGCGACACTAGGTTTAAGTGACGCCGTGGAGACACCATGAGCGAGGTTATCAGGAATGCTGAGTCTTTTGGAACAGGAAAGGGATGAAAAGACGTAACACGAGACGATACCATTAAAAAAGTATGATTGTCGGATGAATTTCAAGTTTCCATTGCTGTTGCTGCTAATATAAATAACCAATTTAAAATAAGATATATATTTCAATTGTTGGCAGTCGCATATATTTGTTATACGACATCGCCAGGCCTGCTGGAGGGCAAATCGATTGCAAATGTGGGTTCGGATGCGGTGGTGGAAGCAAATGCCACTTAAATGTCAGTCAGCAGCAAACTACCATCAGCAATAATTGTCTCCCTCCGATTCACCTTCGTCGTTATTGAATACGAGATTAAAGTACCAACAAGGATCATGAGATCAAGACGAATCACTTTACAAAAAAAGAAAAAAAATGGAACATTCGATAATCCTCTCCTCTCCCTGGATCCAAAATTACATTTACAGGATGATACAACACCAAATTGATCACGAGGGATGATAAATTCACGCCTCTGAACTCTACACCAATTCAAAGATCACCAGCACTTGCAAGTTTTAATAATAGGTCTGTAAGAGTACCGGATTTTCGTACGTTTAACCACAGGGAGGTCTTAATGCGTTGGGTGCATAGCAATCGGATGAGTGGTATAAGAAGGCACAAGGGACAAACAATAGGGCAGAACAATGTTGTATACAATTTTTATATATCATAGAATATGTACCTCAAACCTGAGAAATTTGTGTTAAAGTTTTTTTGTCATGGAAATGTGTAAAAAAAGGAGCTCAAGCTACCGTTAAATTTCCAGAGGTAATACAAGTTACAAAATATTTTTCTATTATCGTATAGAGTTTGTATAGTTACTATTGGAACGAGAGTTTTCAGTTCATTGAAATACCACGCCGATTAACCATTTTATTCGTCTGAATAGAATTCTGGTAGTAATACTACTTTTGGTGCCACAAATTCAGCTTTTTGGTTATGTGTCTCGAAGACTATTTGTTCTGATTAGCTTAAGGCCAACTTATTATTTAAGAACCTTATCCAGAATGACGCTACCAGTTCTCATAAATTTTTTTTCCTCAAATATATCGTAAGTATTTGCGATTGTGTATTCTCCTCATAACTTTTAGAATATTTCCGAATGCGAGCAATTATTTGTTTTTGTGGATCTCACAGGGAGAAAATGAGCTGTCTAGGACTTGACATTTCGCCACTGTTTAAATGGGATCTTTGAAGGATTCGTACGGATGATTATTTTAAGAGGTTGGGTTATCTGGTTGTCCAGACGTAAGACGTTTCTGCCTAAATATGTATTAGAGATTCGCCAGGAGTAAACGAAGCTTCAAAAATGATTGCTCCATGTAGACGGCGGCCGTAGAACGAGTAAAATTATTTGTTGTTGTCGAAGGGCGAGTGGCGATTACTGTCGCTGATCAGAGGGTTTATTTTTCCAGCGATGGCAAGCATGCAGGCGGCGTGGCGTGGCGTGCCCGAGAGATAGCGCTGATATCGCTAAGCCCGAAGCCCCAGCAGTTTGCATGGCTAATTAACTTGGACCACGACGTCGGCCTGTCATTTCTGGCGCTGTTTGATGTTTCCCCGGTAATCCCCCCCAGCCGGCGGTTTCTATCTTCGGCTAGGGCCTTCCCTACCCTTCCTCCAGCTACCTGTATTGTTTGCCTGCCCCGGCTAATTGAAACTTGTAAATCAAAACCGATTCTCCCACCCGTTCTGCCTGAGACCGTTAATTACAATCACAGTGCAAACTCGCAATCTCCTTTTCCTTTCACCGTATCGCCTTAAGGAGAACGCAGCCCATAATTACGTTAATCTAATCCCCTCACTCCTTCCCACTCCTATCGGTGTATTGTTTGCTTGTGGATCTTCGATCGGTCTATTAACCCGATTTTTGAATGATAAAAAACCTCGAAAAGAGTAAGAACCGGACTCACAAAGTTTACACAACTGTACATCATAACAAAAGATCCTCTACGATTTGTGATCAGTGCAATATACAGATCACAGTTGAACACCTGTTGAAGTACTGTTCAAAATTTGAAGAAGAGAGGAAAGAAATTTTAAAAGAAAATAATCTTAACCAGCTTACTAAAGGAAAAAAGGCACAGTAAAACAAAATTCTTAAAAAAAACGATTTATACCATAAAATGTAAACTTTTAGTATATATTCTTTTAGGTACATTTAAGGCTAGCACTGAAATTATAAATGTTAAGTAAAATTGTTAATTTAAAGTCCAAAAATGTAACGTATATTGTAATTTCGCAAAAGTCGCTAAAAACAAATTCTCATTCTTCTCTGTTTTTCGAAAATTGTCTATGTTGCAACGTGGGACACGAAGCATCACCAGTTACATTTTGGTGCCTAAGAGAGTGAGTGTGTGTGTGTGTGTGTGAGAGAGAGAGGGGGGGGAGGAGGGGAAAAGTGAGGGATAATTCGTTCGATAACTGTTTCCAGACAGAAAAATCTCTATACATTTCATTTTTAAAAAACGCCCTGCTTTTCAGTACCTATTAAATATTTGAGGCATTATTTATTTTAGGAAATTATTCCATATTAGCAAATATATTTGATTGGGCCACAATATAGCATCACGTCATGACAGACAGAAACAGCAACGTATGATTAAGTATTGTTACTTATTGGCAATTTTTAGTAGAAATAATAAATTAATGTTAGTTTTTTCATAAATGAAGCCTAGTTTCATTGGTCTGAGTTTTTTTACAAGGGTAATGGTGGGTGGAACTATGAGCAATAAAATAAAGAATGACATTCACAGAAGGAGTGACGGTCATCGCGGTGGAGGTAAAAGAAATAATAATAATGTTGAAAAAAAATACCGACAGATAATTACGAAAGTGAGAATATCCACGCTTGGTTCGCCCCCCGCCCCCACCCCTTCCTCTCTGTATAAAAATGGTGGAATGTCATCATAACAAAGAGGCCATGTTCTGTTGGCTGTTGCGGGGGAGGAAAGGGAGGAGAGTGAGGTGGGATGGGGAATGGAAAAAATTGTTCTGATAAGTAGTATTAGTAGTAATACTAACACGAAGAGGAAAGGTAATAATCATAAAAGGGGATGAAGGTGGAATAGCCGGTCCATTTGGTGATTGTTTTCTTGCTCTCGGTAACAGGATGGGTTGGGAAGTGAATGTGAAATATTAACCAACTGTTCAACAAGGATGATGGGTTTATATGCATTATATATGTATAAAATAAAAATAAGAAAAGAGACTTATGTATGTGGGTATTTTTCTTAAATAATTTAGTAAGCAACACAATACAGCTTGGATTTAATTAATTCGATGATGCCCCACAGTTAGGCGCCTTTTATGTAGAGCGGGTATAAATTTAAAATATTGAAATTTTAATCTATTTCTTTACACTCAGTGATTTAACTGTGATATTAGTTGATACTAACTGAGGGTTAAGCCGACATTTTAAAAGTTTTAAAATGTATTAATTTTTGTTTAATTGAAATTTATTTTGCCTTTTGTTTATTGTTTCAATAAAGAAATGCCAACAATTTAGGGACAGCAAATCTTCAAATAATATTATTATTCGCGAATTTCCGGTTTATTCTCTATTTTTTAAATAAATTTAGTGAGAATTATTCAATCTCTATATCCATACATAGTTTTACAACTTATCCTGTTACATTTCATGACTTCTATGATATATTTTCAAGATAATTATAGTTTCTAATATTGTTACCTAGATGGTTGATAGAAGGCCAACATACTTAAATTACTACAATTGAAAGTAATTGGTGATTAAAATAACAGAAGGAATGCCAATTGAATGAATTTACCAAACTATATATTATGTTTGAGTTTTATAAAAACAAATGTGATGTTACACGTTGTTAAATTTGTCGCTGCAAACGACAGACATATTATTTTAAAATTTATCTACGATACAAGGAAAATAGCGAGTTGAAATGACAACCATCTTATATTTTAGATCAATAAAGCATAAAAAACATATGTAAACATAAAAAATTACTAAATTACATACGTATATTTCTCTGTATTTATTATATTCCGTTTGTATTGGAGTAAAATTCATATGTTGTTGCTTTTTACCATTTGCATTGCTGTGTTGGTCTGTGTGTTTCGTTAAATATTTATGGGCTTAATGTAACTGCTACGATGAAAAAGTAAACACGTGAGTAATAACAGGAGTGTAAAGTTCTTTTTTTTTAAAAAAACAGCGTTTTTATTTTATTTTATGGAAATGAAAAATAATAGTAGTAATACGAACACATTTAATACGTTTTCAAGAATTTTATTACTATCGAGAATAATTACAAAC
Organism: Eucriotettix oculatus; assembly: GCA_034510155.1. Classification (NCBI taxonomy): domain Eukaryota; kingdom Metazoa; phylum Arthropoda; class Insecta; order Orthoptera; family Tetrigidae; genus Eucriotettix; species Eucriotettix oculatus. Next base: position 91,011,536 of record CM067378.1, on the reverse strand, counting down.
GTAACGCGACCTCGTCTATCCAAGAGGAAATTAATTGCTACAAGGAAAATTTTTTTTCATATAATTTAACTGTAACGAAATTATTTGAATTTTCAGAAAATATAACCACAATTATAAGTACAGTTCACAAATCATGGCGTCCGTTTGGCAACTTCCTACTACACCCACCATCTTCAAGTTTAACACTTTCTGGATTAGCTCTTTCTGTTTCCTACCATTATTTTCCCAATCCACGAAAATAGAAAGTGTATTGCATAATTACCTATTCATTATTAAAATTAATAAAAATGTTTTTAAAACAATTCATATCAATTTTTGCCATCAAAAGCACTATTATGATTGTAAGGTCTGATCGTTTGACAGAAACTATTTTTTTTGTTAATTAGAGTTTTTTTCCAAGGGCTTATTGGATATTTTTGAACAGTGGCTTATTATTTATAATAATTCACGCCATAACTAGGCAATCTGTAAATTCTAATTGCAATTTACGAAGTTAAAGAAACCTGTATTTTGGAGAAATTTTCCGCTTCAGTGATGATGTTGGTTCTTTGCTTCATCCATGCGTCGATGACCTCCACAAGGGTTGTTTCTGCACACGTGGGCGGAAATATTAGTCTCCTCCTGCTCCTGTAAAGCGACAACCTCCTTTGTATTTTTTTTGGACGATCAAACTCCATACCGATCGCCGGCGTGGTCAGGACTCCCTCCAAGTTTGAAACTTTCCAAGTCCGCAACCAAACTCTGTCTAAACTTAATCGATACTTACTCCTCAGACAACACCGTCACATCTCAACTGCCTGTGCCTCTCTCTTTATATTGCTGTACCTACCTAATGGACACTGCTGAGACGTCTCAATCAAACTTCATTGGTTCGTTATAGATGTAAGAAATTGTGCCGGAGCGTCACGCGACGCATATACAAATACAAAATACTCTAGTGTACTGATAATAAATTCAACAACAAAAAATATTTCCACCTTCTTGAAATCCGCTAGCTTGATTTCAACCCAGCCCCATTCCCGAAAATAAATAATTACTGATTATTCAAGTATAGCTAAGCAAGTGAAGGCCAATTTACATTTGAGTATGCCGATATTTTTATATACTTGAAGTCGAAAATATATGCTTCTAGGAGAATTTTCACGACTATAATCTTTCCCGACTATGACGTCACGTCATCGACTTCGAATTACATCGGTGTTGTCTGAAGCACTGTTACGCGTCAACCGTATCATGCCGGCTTTGTTATTTTTCTTAAAAGTCTATAAAAGTTAATATGGCGTTTTTTTGCAGAGACGTTATTGCCATCAACGTTCTCGAGGAACGGTAGAATATCTTCGTCGCGACCTCTTTTCCGAATATCAGCTCTCTTTGACCGCACAGGCGAGGAATAAGAAGTCTCGCTCTGTCTCTCTTACTCGCCCTTCTGCTTCATTCCTTCCTCTTCCCCCATCAAAACAGCCACTCGGAAAATGTCGCACGTTAGCGACCAGACGGCGGCCCACTTAAATAAAAGGGCTCGAGGAAATGGATCCCAGACGCTAAGTCCAACGGCGGAGACATCTGCGCCCTTCTACATTAAATAGACATCTTCCATTCCCATTCCCTTCCCTTCCCTTCGCAAATCATGGAGGCCATTCGCGTGACGGACAACTACCCCGTTCTGACCAATTTCGGCGAACGAAACTTTTCAAAGAATTCACAATATTTACTACTACTACTACTACGAATATGTATGTAACTTTTATTAATTTCGGGGGAAAGTAGTTTAAGCAGAATTTTAATACGCTGACGTTAAGCCTGGGGAAGAAACTGAACCAGTCCTCACAATGCACCTTACCGACTGAATTCAAAGAACACACAATTTTTGTATTGATGTAAACAATCATTACACCCTTTACAGTTTATTATTATTTATTACATTCTTAAATGCCGAATTTTTTCTTTCTCGGGGTTCAAACCAGAAATAAAGATAATATGGATGAGATTAAATTTGATGACCGTAGCTCTCCGACAGTAATGTACTTAGATACGTGATACAAGCGTCGCCGATGCTTCGTATAATATCTGCCAGTGTGGGACTCGATACAGTCTTTATACGTAATTTACTACATCATCACAAAAATAGTGTGGAATATCTTTACGCAAACACTTCATTCAAAGAGAATCTATTCGTAATGATTAGAGTGGCATAGAATCAGGAATTGTAGAATCGTTTCAGCATTGCTCTTAATTTTCCCAAGGTGAAACAGAATTTCAATGACAAATTAAATGAATATGGAAACTTTTATAAATACACAACAGAATATTCCACTTGAGAAATTGTTTGTTCTTGTCGAGAAATACGGAAATATCCGAACTGTTCTCCTTGACTTACATAAATTCACTTAAAAATAATTTCTATTAGTTCTACGTTTTCCTCTAAACACATAGTTTTAATGCCTCAGGATAAACAAGGAAAGACCCGTTCGGCTAAAGTAGGTTAATCAAACGGATTAACCAACCGACACGCAACAATGTTAATTATATGCCATATCTTATTTTCATGATTTATTTATAATGTATATACTGTATCGATATTGGCCTAACTGATAATCTGTATGATAATAGTTTTTATATATATAAAGAAGGAATGTAAATCGACCGTTGGTGCGTCTTTGACTTTATCGGATGAATTTTTGAAGTAAATGTTTTGTGAATATAAAGTGAGAGACAGGCTCTCTATGCTTGTCTGTGTGTGCAGATAATTACCCTGTTGGAAAAGAGTTGGTAGTGGGCAGAAGGAGGAGCAGTTTGACGCTTTGAAACCGGAGGCGATGAAAGTGTTGAAGGTTCGGCGCAACACTTGGCCAAGAGGTGGATGAGTCGAGGTGAAGCGGTTGACACAAGGGCAGGAAGGTAGATAGATAAATAAAGGAAAGGAAAGGGAGGCGAAGAGGGCGAATATAAAATGCAGCGGCCGCAATAAACGCGCTCCACGCCCATAAATCTCTCTCACTGCATGACATCTTCGCGGGGAGCGGAGGAAAGAAAGGAGGCTATGAGGCGAGAGGCAGAAAAAAAAACGAGCGGAAAAGGTGGGACTCGCAATGTCTGTGTGTGTGTGTGTCACGAAACAGACAAGCGCGGACAATTAGGTTGGAGGGGGAGTGGAGAAGAAAAGAAGCAGAGGAAAATTTGAAATTAATCTTGGAGAGAGGAGGGAAGGAGAAAGAAGCAGGACGGTCATGTTGCCAGGAATCCTGCGGGAAAATGAATTATGAGTAGGGACATGACGAAGAGAAGAGTTGAAGAAACAGAAATGCAATAAAATTGATGCGAAAGGAGGAAAAAAATTACAATTTATAGTCGGCACAGTAGCGCTGAATGAAACACACGCGTCTGCTTTAAGAAGTACAGTTTGGAGCTAATATCCAGCTGACATTTCTTCAAATAAAGAACAAATAAATTGCTGGTATGAGGCGAGGAGATAAGTGTGGTTATCAGCAGTTCCGAGACTGGCTTGTGGGAAGTTTCTATTTCATTTAGAAAATGTAGGAGAATTATTAAGTTGATGGATTACTGTTGAATTAAAAAAAACACGTAACAACTGCGGATTAATAGGCACAAAGCTGGTTGAGATAGATACGCGTTCTTGACGTCGGAGATGACGTCAATACAGATGGGGAAGAGTTAAGTGAAGCAGGAGGCAATGGGTAATATAATTAGAGGAAAATACAAAAACGAGTTGATTTAGGAAGGGAATGGATGGCGAGTTATCTGAGCTATCAAAGTATTTCAGTATCAGAACTCGAGAAAAGAAACGAATTTGGGACGTTTCGAGGGAAGAAAGGAAGCAATGGAGTTGTTGTTTGGAAGGAAAGTGGAGTGAAAGTTAGATTGGCGTTTTCGATTGTCATCGTTACGGAAAATTCCGTTTCAACAGTTCCGCTGAAGAAGAAATACGTATTTACGATCCTCAAGGTTTTAGGGGAATAAAACAAAAATAGAAAACTGTATAAATGACGGTCGTGAAAGTGATAATTTCGGATTCATTTGTTCAGGAAAATTTTTCTTGCTCTGAAAGTAGATCGTGTCCTCGCATCATCGTCGCGCATCTCCTGACGTCATCTGTTTGCAACACGAAATATTATCGGAAAGGAAACTGTTAAATAGAAGCGAACCATTCCAAGAATCTCGTCACTCACGACAATGCAGGTAGACAGTTGGGCAACGACACAATTTTAAAAAATGACGACAGTTTCAGAGGAAGACAGAAAGAAGGCTGTAGGTAGATGCGACCTGGCTGACACCTGAATAATAATTTATGCCTCCCTTCTCGGTTGTGTGTTGGTGGGAGCGCCACACCTGTCATCCCAAACATAAGGGCGGAAGAAGGAGGAGTAGGAGAAGAAGAACGTGACCAGCTTCCTTAAACACTTTCTTTTCTCCCTTCTCTGTCAGCGCGCTTCTTCCCCCTACTGATAAAACGCCGTCCTCCTTGTTCCTTCAAGAGTAAGATACGCATTTTCCGCTGACGGTTTACGTGAGAACTGGAAAGCATTAATAATAAAACTATCTTAGTTACAATTTTTGGTTAGATGTTTACGTGACTTATGAATTATTATTTTTTACTTTTAATTTACTCCCTTTACACGTACCAAGGTGAAAACAGCACTGTTCTCTCTTGTTATCGCATATGCATTCTGGGAATTATTTTGATAGAATTTCTGCGTTTTTTAAATATAAAGTGAAAGGCGATTGAAAGAAGGAAGAATGATTGTCAGACAAAATTTATACAAAGGCATTAGCGACTGTCGGACCTTACGCCTGAATGACTCAAAATATTATTAGATATGATTTTATAAATATTTTAAATTATTTTAGTTTATTACAAAGTGTAGGAGATGACATGTAGCTTCTACGTAAACGATATACTGACAGAAATAGTATGAATTAGCTGAAAAGAATGTTGCATAGTATATTAGATCATTCCTGCATGAGTGGAACTATTTTAATTGATTTTTACCCAAAAAATGATATTTCTAGTCCAAATAATTTAAGAACCCAAAATATGATAATGGTGAAATCCCAAGGTTTTATCAGTCATACCAAAACTGTATATTTATTTTGATTTCAAATTTATTCAATTTTGTAACACTTTCGGCGTATGCCATAGTCATTTAGAAATTTAAAAATACAAGTTATTTGACATATTACAATTTTTTATGGAAATTTACAATATAAAAAGAAATAATCGTATAAATTAAAAATCAGTCATTTAAAAATATTCCTTGTAGAATAGAAAATATTGACTCATAAATAATAACAAACTTTTTCAAATACAAATAATCCAGATTTCTTCTGCCCTTTATTCTTCTCTTGTCTCTCGTCACCTTAATGATCCATAACGATTTGTAGCGATTCCATGTTTCATTTGCTCATGATTCAAAAGTAGAAAGAAAAAAACAAGGCAATTAAGGAGCTCTAGTGGATGAGGGAAAAGACGAAAAACATCTCAAATTCCTCCATATTTTGATAACAAGCTATTAACTGAAACAAATATATTTTTTTTACTGGCAGAAAATATATATAACAAGATTACTTCACTAATACATTCATAACGATATACCTCTTCAACATTAATATCCCGAGTTGTTTGCCTTTTTGTATAAGTTCGAAAATAATTGCGCCCTGAGCCTTTCTGCCTCAAGCTTCGTTTAAATTCAATGGGTCTAGAAAAGAAATAGTTCCGAGGATAATACGCTGACTTTTTAGTTGTAAATGTTGTCAGAAATTGATACAATATTTTGTTTAATAATATCAATTCTCAGGAAGTGGAATGTAGAAACGTAAAAACAGGAGGAAAATCCATTAACTAGGGAGAAAAATTGATGAAAAGACTGTTTTATTGAAGATGTTTGACCTTAAGGTTGGCATTACTGGGATGAACTGAGAGCTCCTGACAGATAAAAATGGTTTTGTTTAATTACCTCATTATTGCATTTAACGATGGCGTGTCCTCATGAAATTTGCACACAAGTAGAACAACGTTCAGTGGTCCGGTTCTTGCTGTCTGAACCGTTCCTCGAATGATTTTCGAGTATGGTGAAGTTGTATATACCGCAGGACTTTTTATTAAAATTAATAAGAAGTAGTAATCATATCAGTAGAAGTATTTTTACATTAAAAATAAGTAAAATATAAAATAATATTAACTAGCACTTCAAAAATACACTTAAAAATTTTTAAATCACATGGAAATTTTAAGGTAGTGTGAATTTTGCATTTTTTTCTTGCTTAAAAGTAATTGAATATTCGAATCAAGCTTCGTAACGCGCAACCATAATTGATTTTCTAAATGATTTCGTTCTTAAGCTAGTTTTAACTATTGTCAGGAGGGAAAATGTTCACTCGCGCAAGTAAGTACTTCCAAAGTAGAAAAGTAAACGGCGTGTATGTTCTCGTAGGCGAGGATGTTCAGCATTTATTTACCATTTCATTTATAGTCGAATCAACAAAGTAGTCATTAGCTACTTATAAAAAATTAAAATTACCAATAAATACATTTTGAACTTAAAATTAACAATTTTATAACATTTAACTTGATATTTATGTCTTGAATGTAAAAATTTAAATATGAATTAATATGATTTATTATAATAGTTTACAATTTATGTTACAATTTAGTTTTTTAAGATTTTAATTAAATTTTCGTGCCCATTTTTCCCTTTTACAAATTCGTTGAAATCATTTTATTTAAAAGTTGCTTTCCTCTCGTCATCAACTTTCGGACAGTTCTTTAACTGGTGTTCAATTGAAATCTGAATATTGTACTGATCACAATTCGGTGGACGGCCTTTTTTATAAAATTGCGTAATTTTTGTATGCTCAGTTCTTATTCTACATAAGTTTATTTGGTCTTTCTCTTGATTTTATGGTTTTATTTTAATGCATAGAAGTTGTTTGTTTCATAAAGGATCTTGCTGACTTTAAATGACTTCCATATGGCATTACATGACAGTGCTAGCTTTTCGTGGGCTTTTATCCTTAATTCCTTTAATGCATTTGTGATTTCTGTGGGGTGGTTTTTGGGGAAAACATTCCACGGAGGGTCGTTGCATTTTTTAGTGGTTTAATGTCCGGCAGAGCATACTCTGTATCTTGTACAGAAAGGGACGTATCTGGATGTGTACTTGGTGCAGGATTAATAACTGGGGAGGATTACATTTCTAATTAATGGGATGAGGGAGAGTCACGCTTTCAATGCATATTTGGCACATAGGATTTCCCGTCTGTGACCAAGGGCGGGTTCTTGCGGATGGTACATATAGGGCTCATATGGAAGCAGCCTGTATTCTGTACGGTGTCTAGTTTGCTTAAAACTTCTTTATTTGCTGTTGCGTAGAGTATACATGCAGAGCCCTATTTTTATCTAATCAGATTTCTAGAGGTGAGAAGTAAAATAAATCTGTTTGCTCCCCAATTTTTTACTTTTAAGACGTTTGGACGGAGTTTATATTCTTTGATGACTGAGGTGACATTCTTACCGTAGTGAGTTTCGTGTCAAAAGTAATTCCCAATACTTTATATAGGATACTTTTTAACGTCAAAAAGAAATATAGGATCCAATATTCTCCAAACTCAAATAACTCCATTTGTAGGTTCGTAGGATGGTGTGTGTTTTACAGTTTATAAATATATTTTACATTGAAAGCACGGTTGCAGTTAAATACTGTTATCATCGGTTTCGGAGTTCTCTGTATCGGGTTTCGTCGAGCTTTATTACGTATGGTGTATTCTATAATAAATATGTTTTTATTGTTAAGTATCGGGAACGATTTTTTTTATTGATATTGATTCATATGAAAATAGTTCCCTGGGTGTCGTATTACGTCAATCCCGTTCCGACGAAAATCGAGGTTTCACTTTTATAGGAACCGCAAGAGAAACTCACGGGGGTCGCACGTTCCCCATCTGTGGTATATAGCCTATATAATACATTCGTCCTGGGCAATAAAATCTGATGAACGTTTCTCGAAATTTTCCTCTTCCTGGCCAACAGTAATAATTTATTTTTAATAACTATGTTAAGTTTAACTTTTATGTGGTGTTATTTATTCTCATATAGTAATTAACGATTATAAACAAATATTTGATTATAGAAAGCGTATATTCACCATTTAGGTAATAAATCATTTTTATCACCTTGGAGGAACAATATTTTTATTTTACTTGACAGTTTGTAAGTACAGACAGTTAACTAATTTAATACAAGGAAACATGGCATGTAAATAAATTCAGAGAAATATTTCTAAAGAAGCAGAAAATATTAAACAATCTTTGTTCTACAATTTTATGTTTTCTTACAAAGCAACTAATAGGTGTGAAAGGAAATTGAATAATATATGATACTATGATATATTTTTTCTTTTCTGTTCCATGGAGTCTTTACTTAGAAACATCTCAGTACTTGATTTAAAATCTCTACCATAAATAACGAGACAAGAAAGAATAAAATAAAAGCAATTTAAATTTACTTTTTATATGAGTGTAATTCCCCGCGTGTTTCTGAATTAGAGGATGAGTGAGTTTTCTCCACTAAGAAGCTGTTTGCCGTCGGAAACGGAAGTTATGTTAGCAGTTATCGCCGCAGGAGTTGTTACTACTAGTTGCTTGGTCGACATTCCTGTTTCAGTTCGTGAGCTTTGACAAAGTTACTCCTGGTTTCCACAATGAAAGCACTCTCTCTGTCTGCCAGCGAATATCACCTCTGGCGACTTCCGAAGAGCCCCTTGCAAGAAATATAATTTCACAGATATTTAAAATAAAAAACAATCTAAATTTACTTTTTATATGAGTGTAATTCCCCGCGTGTTTCTGAATTTGTGGATGAGTGAGTTTTCTCCACTAAGTATAACGTCTTAAAATTTCGCAGCTGCCTGCGTGACGACTTTTAATCAGACACCTGGTTGCCACTATGTTTAAACACGTTTCAGGCACTTAATTCTTATATTTTGGTATAATAATGTCGTTAGGGGAAATGCGCTGTAAAACAACTAATACGTTTACACTTATTTTTATATTATAATCCAGAAAAAAGTAAAGAAGAACTGAGGATCGTAATTAAATATCAATCTCCCCAGTATTCAAACAATTATTCACGTGAAATCATATAATACACAAAATATTACGTAAACGTTTTGATACAGAATAGTATAATACATAGAAATTATATCATAATATTAATATTTCTGAAAAAGTAGTTTTTATATCAATAGGAAAGTGAGATTATTCTGTAAAACTTAATAGAAAGAATTGGGTATTGTTGTTATAGAAATGTGAAATATAAAATTTAATTAATAAACATTTTCAGGAGAGAGATTAATTAAACATATTTGTTAGCCATAAAGGAATCTTCAACTAGCTTGATATGTAATAATTTTAAAAGAATGTTTGTAAAAATATTTCGTACTTTTATTTAAAAGCATTTGACGTTACTCTAAGAGTCCGATAGCCCTACAGGGAAATGAGATTACGAACCTAAGCTTAAAGCAGTACCCACAGATATTAAAACTCAACGTGCCTTTAACTGAAGTTAGTGACGTATATTAGAAAGCAAGAAATAAGTATTTATCACATACAACTTAAATTCGTAATAAATAAATAATAATAAATATTGTATTTATATTTAGGTGTTGCGTACTATCTCTGAGCGACGGCTAATACATTTACAAATTTAGCTGAAGAAGTAAATCATTCTGTCATGAATACGTCAGAAAAACCATCTTCGCAAAGATTCATTAAGTGAAAATATGAAAGTCTGATTGAAATAATTTTAAATAAGTTAAATAAAATTAGTAATATGTTTAAATTATTCCTGATTTTAAGGGTATATGATATTGTATAGCAGATGAACCCTCCCTAATTTAATTAGGAAAGTTGAATAAGAATATTCGGAGACAGTCATAGAAGATACGGAAAGTTCAGTATTAAAAAGGCGTAAGACTGTCGCGAAGATCTCTGTCTGCTTTCTTGATGCAGAGGATTAAAGATGTTTGTCCATCAGAGGACGGTGACCTATGAAAATTTTCCAAGACTTGCCCCTGCGTCCGTAAGTGCGGATCCCGCGGTTGGCGAAAATGATTGACGATTGGTGAAGAAACGTCACGTGGGGTTGTGTTTTACCACAAAGAAGGGGAAAGGAGAGATTGTCTATGAGGTGATAAGGACGTGAAAGAAGTCAGCGTGGTCTTGAATTTGGAAGGAAATAGGAGATCAGGAGAGGAGAGAAGGTCCTCGTCGGTGCGAAACTCTCCTGTTTTCCTCCTGACACACCCAGTGTGAAAAAAGGATCGCCTCAGCTTGTTGCTTACCTGCCATCCACGAGGATTTCCCGGAATCGTCATCACTGATACCTGAAGAGAAGTATCTGATGAACGAAAAAGGTTTATCTTAATAAGGGAGATCTCTGCTACCCGTTGTTGCCCCGCAGTAAATAACCCTGATAAATCTCATGTATAGGCGTACCCTGAGCTAAGCATTTTAACTTATTGAACAGAACAACTATTTTAAATCTATTTATAAATGATCTTTGAGTTTCATAAGGATTTATTACAGTTACTCATTTCCGCACAGATTCATTGTAGAAGCTACAAGATTGAAAATTCATATTTTTTTAAAGATTATATTCTCCATACATTAAAGAGAATAATATAAGACAGCAATGGATGAAAATTTTATATGTGACAGTGTAAGAGGAGAGGTAGACAAAGATATAAATAAACCTGACGCCGTTAATCCAGTCAAATATTTCTTCGTTGTTGGATGTAAAAAAGTTTCTTCCTGTGACATTACGCCAATCTGAATAATTTCAAAGCTATAATACCGAAAGATAAATGGTACGTTTCCAAAAGCTATAGGAAACTTTTTTCAAACTAAATAATTGTACCACCAATAACTTTGATATTCAAACAATAGATTACTATTTTGTGTATAAATAATATCGTTGTTAATAATGAAATAATCCAACGTTTGTTATAATAATATAAATAAAAACAGCCTTGAGTCAGGAAATTATTTTTACTATTTTTTTTAGAAAGATTGTATCCAATGAATGAAGTTTCTTCCTCTTCAGGAACCTTTTAAATTCAAAAATCATGTTTCTGAGTAAGTAAAACAATCACAAAATTAATATGAAGTCAAATATGTCAGCAAAAAAATTAATTATTAAAAATGCAACGTTCCATCCATTTGTGTGGACTTCTACAGGCAAATTTTTAAATGGTTTTACTATTTACATTGTGGGTAACTTGGTGTTGCGGACTATCTCTGAGCGACGGCTAATACATTTACAAATTTAGCTGAAGAAGTCCACAAAGATGGACGAAACGTTGTATTTATAATAACTAAATGTTAATTAAATTTGTCTGTCGACATATTTGGTCGTATTTTTATTTATTTATGACAATTATTATAATTTATAATACAATCCTTTCTTCAATTAATAATTTAACTCGTCTAAAAATGATTAATGAAAGGAAGTATTATTTACAAAATAATTGAGCGTGAAAAGTCCTAGAAGAGAACGATACGTCGAGAATTTTCGTAATAAATAATGTTAATAATTTACTGACTCACATGTGTCTGTTTTTATTATCTGCTTAACACATTTTATTGATGAGTGAATGTGCATCATTTTCTTGCTACTTTTAGGTCTTTTTTTAAAGGCAGTATTCCTTTCTTTGTATCTTCGTGCAAAGGACACCTTTGCATTTATTTTCAAAAGGATGATATTTTTCTTAATTATCTGAGACGACAAGGGCATCAATTTATTTTCTGTCCATGATTTACCAGATTCTGTATTTCTTAGTTGGGGATGTCTGCATCTGTTGGAAGGTTCTGCTGTGCTGCTGCGGAGGAAGTAGTGATTTCCCGAATCACGACAGTCTCTCCTCTCTCTCTCTCACTCTCACACCACGTCCCACCTGTTGCTTTGTCGCCTCTGCGCCTTGAGGGGGAAATCATCCCTTTGCTCGTTTAACAGAACCTCGTCCCTTCTACCCTACTTCCCTGCTGCGAGTCTGTCTGTCTGTCTGTCGTCGCCATTGATTGCGGACCTCACTCACCCTAACCACTGCGTCACACACACACACAGACGAATTACTTGACTCAAATGTTCATTGTCTCGAAAACTCGGAGGATTAAAAATGAAAAGGGCTGATGTAAATATTCAGTATGACACACAAAAACAAGAAAAAAGGTAGCAATAAAATTAACGATTAAATATTATAACCATTATCGCACAATTCACGTGGTCAAAATATATTTATCTCCTTATAAAAAATAACAATTATGATTAAGTACAAGGAACCATTTTTTTCAGTTCAAACATGTGAATTTTCATATCACAGAGGTTATTGTGTCACCATTGTCAAAATATTAGGTTGCAATATTTTAAATGGTAAAACATAACTACATCTGGAATTTTGCGGTACAGAATCAAAGGCAAGTGGCGTGAGGGAAGTTGTAGGTTACAAACAGAGATAATAAATCGTCAACACGTTGGCTTTGAGGTTTGGCGTCATCGGTTGGTGACCAAAGATGGTGTTTTCCCCAACGTTAGTAGAGTGGTTCCTCCCAGAGCGGACAGACGGAAACGAAATAATGAAGTGCGGACAAATTAATAAGAACTCAAGAGAAATGGATTTTTTGGCACTAAGATTGGGACATTAAGAGTAAACATAAGACAGTACTTTCAAAAAGATTATTAACAGGACTTTAAAGAGTGTAGATATTACTGAATATTATGACTGTACTTCAGGAGTGGATATTAAGATTGAACTTAAAGTTCAGCTGAAGATTGAATTTTAAGAGGGAGCAATAAGAAACTGGTGATTGTCCTGGCCTGTGTTCTTCCGCAGAGGTTGCGACTGTGCTGCTCGGGGTGCGGACCAACTACTTACTACTATCAGTTCCTAGCTTCCAAAATATTTTCTTAAGAGGAAACTGATTTTAGTAGATGTTCCTTTGAGAACACGGCGTGATAATTTTGACTAGTAAAGCAAATAATTGAAATTTAAGAGATGGCAGTTCCTCTATCCTTGTCCCGCAGCAATGGGTCCTCTCTCCTTTGCATTTCTGATTGTCCACTATATACAACGAAATTCGTAAAATCACGGTCAATAGCAAAGCCTTTTCCCCCTGCCGTCGATATGTCGACCCCGTAGTGCTAGAAACAATAAAAGGTAACATTTCAGACATGGGGAATGAACAATGGCGTCATGTCCGGTAATAACGAACTTAATTCCAAAGTGTTATAATAGTAATAACTCTTCAAATATATTTATAAATAAAACGAAATAAGTTGAGTAATAAATAAGTCAAATTAAAAATATGTCGAAGTACAATGGAACTTGTGCTGAGCTATAAATTTTAGTTAATGAGTGGTGTTAAAGACAGTTGATGCTATATTTTCAATCCACCATCGTATACTTCCCTGAGGTATCTATTTCGAGAATAGTGATCGTTATGGAGGACGGATGATCATACGTCTCTGAAAATAATGGTATATATTAGATAAATTGGAAAATAAGTTGAAAAAGAAATATTAGTATTTTCTCCAAAGCAAATTATATGGTACCGATAAACCACAGAAACTGTTATTGTTGTACACATACACGTCGATTCATGTGTCTGTATACTGTGTTGACCTATCATCCCTTCCTTTCGCCATCTTTCTTCCCTTTTCTTCCATGTTTTGAGAACAGATAATCCGTTACATCTGCCGCTGGACACGAACCTTTTCCGCCGGGAGGAAATCTTATAATTATTTTTCCTTTCCCATCTCTTCATACCTAACTGTGCGGGGAGAACACGGATGGACAAAAATAAACCGAAAAAAAGTACCGTGAAAATTAAAACAGGAAACAAAAAATAATAATTAACCAGGATTTTCAGTCGTTTATTAGTTCGTAGCAATGTATAATCCTTTTTATTTTAAACGTTATTTTATTTTTATATATAAATAATAAACACGACAAAAATTGAAAATAAAATTATTGTCGCAGAAAAAAGTATGAAATTAAATCTGTTGGATATTAAATGCCAACGAGTTGACTATTGTCATAGGAAATGTTGATATTAAGCCATGAAGTTGGCTAACGATATTATATTGCTTTTATGTCAAATAAGTTGTCAGAAGAGCGGCTTATAATCATTAAACGATAGTAATATTTTATTTCACGTAAGTTTTTAATTAAATATATTTAACAGCGCAAAAACGCTCCTTTACATATTTTTCCCTCTTTAACTAGACGACTAGACGGGGGTGAAACATAGTTGTGCTGTTAAATAAAGATTTTTAAAATTAAAGTGGATGGTTGTTAAATTTTTTACTGTCTGAAAAATTATTGTCAAGTGTGGATTTTCACGCTCTGAAGATGTTTCATTTAAACTTTCGTATTCGTGTATAAATATTTAGAATTTCCATATAGGTCTTAAAGAAGATATCTACCCGTTTACATTGTATTTATGATGTTATTAATCGTTTATTATATTTTCTAATTGAAATTTAAAGTTTATCGTTTAATGTAAAGTCATATCGAAACATCTATTCACACTTATTAATTAGAAGATGACGTTTTTTGGAGGAACGCGACTCTGTATTTGGGACGTTCTGGCTTCTACTGAAACAAAAAAACACAGGAAAGTAACGTCAGGGGAATCGAGCTCGACGGTATTGTAATTATCCAGCGAGCGTCTGTGGTGACTAAATTTCATTCGGCGTAGCATCACGGGAACGTTTTATTCTACAAATATATCTTATTGAAAAATAGCCCATGTAGATTTCAGTAAGAAAGAATAGATTCTTGATTTATAAAACGTGTTCTGATAACGGGTCGGAAGGATGAATGAATGTGGAACAGAGTCGCTGAAACAGTGACGTCGTGTCGACTTGGAACTGTTTTTCTCACCCAGTGGATGAGCAAGTAGTGAATGTTTCTCCTGCGTGAACAAGTGGAAGAAACTGAGTGGGACGTGCGTTGGCTAGGAGTCGGAGAAGAAAAACGTAAAGAAAAAGAAAAGGGGGCCCAAGGAGGCATTTCCCGCTGCTGTCAGGTCTAAGTTGTAACTGAGAAGTGTGTTCTTCGGAGCGTGGAAAAGCCTGCCTGAATTTATTCGGTCCTTTGCGTCTGAGCAGCAGCAGCGACGACGACGACCTGCAACAGCTGTATACCTCTCTCTCTTTCTCTCTCCTTCTCTGTGGCGTACTGTTTCCATCTCTAAGCAACACGGGGAAAGATTAAATACGTTTCTTCTCTCTCTCAACAAAAGTTTAACCTCTGGCCGCTATTTGACGACAGGCCTTGTTGTGTTTAAACAGTATAACAAATATAATTCAGTCATGCATTCTTCTTTTCTCTGTATTCAAAAGTGACATCTTCCCACCATTCTTGACTTCTCTACAACTTCGTTTCTTGAACCCAGTCTTTCTTTTCCCTTATATTAATTTTTTTCTTACCTTCCTTTTTTCTACTTGCATTCCTTATCTTGTTTCCTGTCAAAAGCTCTTTAAATAATCCCATCATTGCGACGGTGCTGTTCGACCGGCAGATTTGCAGGCGCCGTGCCTGGCCCAGAGGATTAGGAAAGACCCTGTGCACTATTCTTTACTCACCAAGTGGACCTTTGCCCCAGCCTAGCCGCAATCGCTAGTTTGGTACGTTAATTTTGAACGACTAAATTTGAAACACTTCAGAATCTACACATTTAATTTGGTCAATAAAGCTACTCATCCAACCTTCTTTCCCTATATCGTAATTAAAATCATCGGCCGTACGCGACATTTTACATAGCATTATTAAGAATAATGAGATACTTAAGAAAAAAAGGATAAAATTTTATAGTTCCTGATTTGCAGGAGACTTATAAATTTATGTATTGTATAGTCTACCACGCTATAACAGAAATTGCGATGCATATAATTTAAGGAGATATAGTTACATGTAATACAGACCTCACTACCTATATAACCTGCAATTAACTTATGATAAAATGCAATAGTTATACATACACACGGAAAAGTTAATTGAAAGGACTACATATATTGTAGTGCGTGCTGTGGGATAAAATTAAACTATTCTTCCTAGACGTCAATGATTGGAAACCTGACAGCGTACCTCCTTTGTAGTGTGGCGTCGCCTCTCCGCCAGCTTCTCTGTAGGACGGATGATCTCCTTCATATACGTCCAGGACCAACCGTCGGCTCCCATACGTTCCGTCAACTTGCAAGAGCAGAAAGATGAATTCACACTGATTCACCACAGTGTGAAGAAGCGTCGAAATCGATCTTTAATAATCTTTTTTCTTTAGACCACGGAACCCCATTTCTTGAGGTAACCACGTGATATTTAAATATTCCGTTGCTTCCGTGGGTCTCGATTCCCACGTGACCTGGTTTACGGAATTCCCAGATCATATTCCTACGTACCCGAAGCCATTGCAGGCGATTAGAGGCAGCACCAGGTTCGACATGCTGACGCCAATTACAAGGTCCCAATCCTTGATAACTTTATAATGAGAAATAATAAAAAATCAACTATCGTTCTACAGTATTATATTCATGAAAAGAAAGAAAGCTACTTAAATGGATTTTAAATTCGAGTATAGAAATGAGGAATAATAATGTATAGTTTCAAAGTTAATACTTATATATTAATATGTTAGCAATTTATGTTTACTTAGACCTAAAGGCAAAAAAGGAAAAATATTTAAAAAGTAATGGTTATTTAATTTTAAATAAATAATTCAGGTCAGAAAACAGAATTCCTTAAAAATGGAAAATAAAAATATTACGTTCAATAGCAGGGGAAAATTGCGATTTCAGAATAACTTAATATGTGTCAATTGATGTGAATTTATAATTTCGCCTGGAAGATGGCCGTCGCAAAGTAATCGCTGTTGTACGAGAAAATACGCCTGACCTTTGAATTTTTAAAAAGTTAAATTAAAATATCCTTGTCGCCTGTGTCTTTAGGAAATGTCGCCGGTGCCTTTAGGAAATGTCAAGTTGCGTCCACTTTCTCCGAAAGTCCTAGCTTCTCTGGTGTACGGTGACCTCATGGTACCCTACGTAGTTTTACAGTATCATCAAAGTGAGCAAAGAGATAAGAAATAGAAACAAGAAGCCTGCGCCAACACATGGCATTCCGAACCCTAATGTATACAAATTAGGTATGTATTATTTTTGTGTAAGCGAAAAGCAAGTCATATTGGCGCCGTGCACTGAAAATATAAATTGGTGCTCACGGCTTTTGGCGGAATTAGGAGAGAACTGACTTCCCATCGCATGCTTTTTACCCTATGACCTCGTCTTCCTAAAAACACCATGGGGGTTGAAAGGGAGAGGGTTGTGCTGGACAATTTGGAAGTGTCATTCTCGCAATTAGTGTCACCACGGGGCTGTGTGTGAGAATTACAAGAGGGGCCATCAACCCCTCGTCCCGCGCTACAACGTGTTATTTATAGCTGACGTGGTAATTTTTACATCTCCTCCCTTCCCTTCCCCTTGCCTGACGACCTCTCGTGTCAGCTGATTTTTTTGCCTTTTTTGTCGTTTCTCTCTCTGTGCTCAGCGAAACACGTAACGTTTGCTGACCGTTTTAGCCTGTCTCTTTAGATACGTGATACATTTTCACTAGCTTGCATTTCACTCTTTTGACGCATACTCGAAATTTTAGAAATTCTTACGACGATGTTTTTTTGTGTCTGGTTAATAAATACTATATTACTCTTTCGTTGTTTCAATTTATTCTACTATTTAATCGCAATGCACTTATTACTTGATTGCTCATAATCAGTGGATATTTACAAGGAAAGTAGTTCCAATTAACTGTTTTTCTTTTGTTTATGCTGGGGATTATGAGTGATAAACGCAAGAATGGAGGAAGGGAAGAATTATCTGATCTCTTAAAAGCCGTTTAGCAGTGGCCATATCTTTCGACCTGAGTGGATGTCAACCACACGTCTTTCTAATGTAGCTTACGAAACATTTTTATATCCTTTCCTTCGTGATACCCTCGTTGCTTGATTCAATCTTGCTTCCGCTTCAAATAAACGTCGTGAGAAAGAAATCCCGGTCTCTCTGTCTGTTACCGGGATCTTACATAGCTACGTCACTGAAGCGCTAAGAAGAATAAACATGTAAGAAGATCTTTCTCACTTTGTACAACACGATGTCCTGATGTTGATTGCTCTGAACTTTCCCCATCCTTTTCCAGAGATTATTCACCTTTGAGTCGTATTGAAAAGTAAAATTACAAACCTTCCGTTTTTGTCATCTTCGCTTTCCCCACGTACGTGGGCTTACGTCACGTAAAATATATGGTTGTCGGATACCGGAAGACTCGTAAGGGGATGAGACATGTATCCGGCACTTTTAGCGACGTTAAACTTGTTCATGTTTTCGGGATTTTAATATCTTTCTTTATGTCAAGTCAGTTATGCAGTCAGTATGTTAGATTAAAAATTAATATAATTAACGCCTCGACGCATCCACGTTTTGTGCGATTAATTTAGTGGAATACGAATTGCTTCGTACACACATCCATGAAGATAAGATCCCCTGATACTCCACGCTCCAAAATTCATACGAGAGTTAAAGTTCTTAAAGTAAAAAAAAATTCTCTACGGTGTATGCCACTGATAACTTTAGATCTATGTTTCTTTCCTTTCCGAGTTATTTAAAACTCATTGTTCCAGCAACTAATGTTCTTTGTTATTACTATAGGAACATCTTGTTGTTTACTCTCGACAGTAAATAAGATCTTTGCATACGACTTATATGATCTGTAGAAAGAAAAGTAAAATGCTAGACTGTATTTTATGTTTTAACTTTTTTAACTCACATTAACCGTTTGTAGCATCAAAAACACTCGTCACCACTGAATTATTGCGAGTGATACAGTGCCGCCACATGTGTGACGTGAATGCTTCTATCTGCTCACAGTGGCGAGAACTTTCAACACACCTCGTACAAGCAGTTAAATTTATGTTTTGCAATGTTCGCCAGATGGCGGACGAAAATTTTATTTCGCTAAAACCTTCTCACGGCTCTGTACAACACGGAAAAAGGTTTCAGCGATTTAGGTTAGACCGTTTTATGGAGATAAGAGAACCACGAATTAACATGAGATGGGTTTGGGAAACTGTCGTAGCGCGTAATTTAATACATACAAATATTTTTAACCGGAATTTATACATCGAGCGATGTCCACAGTGATCTTAAAGTGGTGGATCCTCTTTATTTTTATTTTTTTGTAACGCGGATGACAGACAATGGAGGACATCGTGAGAGAATATAGTTGAAGTTTGATTTTGGTCCAGAGGTCGCGTCGTCAATCCTTTCACGCAGACTTTAGGAGTCTGGACATTGTTCGCTCGTGTGGGCCACATTTATATACAGATATTTTTGTGCATTGTTGCAATTTGTGAAATAGGTGTTTGCCTCTGCTACTAGACTCCAAATTCTCCGAGGATTGTCTAGAAATTACTATTATAATTTTTATCTAAATGTATTCAGTCTTAAAACTCGTCTGATGCAGCACTCCATGGTAACCTATCTTGCTCAAGCCTTTTAATTTCTGCATTACTACTACATCCCACATCCTCCGTAATCTGATTAGCGTATTTCATCCTTGGCCTCCCTCTTCTCTCTAATGCTAATTTTTCAAAATCCTCATGTCTTAAAACGTGGTTTATTAAGCTATCCCTTTGATCAACGTCCTCCATATTGTTCTCTCTTCACCTATTCTGCTTAGAACTTCCAGGTTAGTTACTCTGTTCACCCATCTGATATTCAGAATTCTAGTATAGCTCCACATTTCAAAGGCTTCTATTCTTTTCCTTTCAGAAACTCCTACCGTCCACGTTTCGCAGCCAAATAACGCCACGCTCTATACAAACATTTTTAGCAATGATTTCCTAATGTTTGGTGTAATATATTTAATGAATAAAATTGTGAAATGTTTCTTTAAATGAATGTGTTACTAAACATCGAGTTTTCCCCCTAATTGATAAATTTCCACCCGCGGTATTCATATTACGTTACTGGTGAATACAGACCACTCTATTCGAAGCTATATGCAGTCAGAAGTAGACCCATTACTGTACGCCTATTGATTGGAGGCTATCATGTCATTAGGCCGCCATATTTCCAGCACGTCAAACATAAGCGGACTCAACGTCTCTGGAGATGAGAGAGGATTTCGTAGCGTCGTTGTCTCTCTGTGACGTACGATATATTGAAATGCTTTCAAGCGCCATGGCAATTGAGACATTTGGGCGTGACTTATAGTGAGGAGGCTTTAGGGAATCCTACCTTGGCATTTCGTTTGCTGCAATGTGTCATATTCGTCAGTAGGGCTTGAACGCTTCCTCCCCCCCCCCGCCCTCTCACCATCACCAGCCAGTTTGATTATTCCCCCCTCCCTCGTACCCTTTCTCTTCTACGTGTGCATGTCCTGTATCAAAATGTCAAGTTACTCGTAGATTGATGGCAAAAGCCAGACTCACACATACATGCCCTCTGGATTTTGTAGCCTGCCAGCATCTCTCTCTCTCTCTATTTTTTATTTAGCGTTCATCGTCGTTCACATCCCACCCTCTCTGTCCTTCTCTCTCACACACATTCTCTATTTGTTTTATTTTTTACGTTTGTGGCGTTTGCGTCACACGTTGACCGAATGGATGGCCATCAATATCCATTAGAGTGGCTTACACAAGAATGCTGAGGGCGGGAATATGGATAGCTTTTGTGTTTTGTGACAGCGATTAAAACGCGCGCTGATCTCCGTGCGCGGGGGAACCAAGAAGTTGCCTCGCACCTTTGCCATTGTCTCGTTATTCTATATTTAAGGAGAAAAAGACATACACTTCAAATTGTTGAAATTTGAAGCTAACCGAAGGAGAATGAAGCTACTTGAGAAAGTAATCCTAATATTGTAAATGATAAAAAGGGGGTTAATTTATTTAAAATTGTTTCACAAATTATTCATGCTTTTAAAAAAATAATTTTATTTATATTAAAAAACAATTTTTAGCCTATCTACAATTATATATATTTGTAAAAGCGTTGATTGAAAATTTTCTAAGGTTTCGGCGGGTTAATTATCGGGATAACAACAAACAGCAAAGATTTTACGTTCGGGACGAACTTGTTTCACCTTCTCAGCAAATCCGGAACTTCTGCGTTTATGGATTTGCCTTCTGCATACGGATAAAGGCTCTGGACCTGGTACTGCACGGTGATTTAGTTCACTCCACATAAAGTAACACACAGTTACTTTCCACTTCCTTTTAACTTAAAAGAAAGTCCGAAGTTCTGGCCTTCATTACCCGCTCTTACTTTTAACTTAAGAACAACAATGTTCAACTCCTTTCCTCGCCTCCCTGTCAACTCTCGATCAACACTGACTTATTATTTGTTCATATCTTCTTCTCCCCTACTTCCTCTGCTTGCTGTTCCCTTCAACTTCCGAGTAACACTGATTGCCTCCCTATTTCCTCGCCCTTTCAACGTCTTGATCAAGCGTGCTCATTTTTCGACTTATCATCTCCCAGCTAAAGTCTCTTTTTCCCTTTCTCCAAGGACAAACGCCACAACACGTGACGTGTCTTTACCAATCTTTATGCGTCTTTCGACCAGTGCGGGAATTTTTGGGCTGACGATGAGAAAAGTGTCCTTGAGAAATTTTACAGGGTGAACAGCCCTAATCTTTTATAACTGCAAACTGACATGTTTTCCACTCAACACCTTATCACTGGGGAATTACCACCCCTTGCCTGCCTCTCTCTGAATATTCTTCGTGAATTTAGATCGTTTCAAATATAATTATGTGAATAAAATTAGGGTGGGGTCATACTCCGCTAAAATGAACTATTATTATCTTAGTCGAATAATGCCACCACTGCGTCGCAGGACAAGTTTAGAATTTAGCCACCGATTCAGCGTTATTGTTTTATAAGAAACGTCTTGGGTTATTTAACTTTAGACTCTAACTTCTTGTTGCAGTTTTTTTGGATCGTGGGCCAGGGAAAAGTAAAGCCATATGTTTCTGGTTTAAATTTCTGACTGACGATATTTTCCTTGTTATGCGAAAGGATTTATTCAACTGAGCTAGGCTGATAATTAAAACCTGTCTCTCTAATAGCTGCTGAAGAGTAGAGATCTACAAAATGTGGAAAATGATGACCAGTGGCAGCAGTAAAGGATAATGATTGCAGTTCTCTTTCTCTGTAGCGTGACACACATATAGTTTTATTGCAGGTTAGAGATTTAAGCTCCCGCTGTTTGTTTGGGTGCCAGCAAGATAATCCTCCCCTTAGAGAGAGATAGAGGGAGTTCCGCTGTTACTCGGTATTGATAACGCATTCCCCGGAGGCTAAGTGAGAATCAATGGCGCATGGTCATCGGGAATTTGCGCGAAGGAGATCTTAAAATTATTGCCGCCATCGTGCCCCAAACCCTTTTCTTCTCTCTCTCTCTCTGCACCCACGAAAATCCTCTCTCGTGTGTCCTCTCCCTAGTCTCGCTTGGATTCCTTCAAGCCTATATAAAGGCTAAAGTGATAAACAAACAGAGAACGATACTACTACAACTAAAGATCCAACCTATTGCGGCTTTTTGTATTTTCTATTTGAAACATTATTCGTGCATTTCCTACTCTTCTATTTCATTCCAATGCCATGTTTTCAAGTTTAATTTAATTAAATTAATAATCGGATATGTATGTATATATAAAAATAATAAAACGCTGAAGATGTGCGACGTGCATATCTAAATTTTCATTCGTAATTTCTTGTTTATTTAATTCACACCAGATGAGGTTCCAAATCAGGAACGAAACGCCGTGCATTCTGATTTATAGGTTGTTTTCTTATTTATTTAGTCAAATGTGTATAGCCATATATATCATATCATATTTACATTTCTTTACAGTTAGCATCAATTTGTAGAAAACTATATATTTTGAAGAAACGTACAAATTCCTCGATTCGCGTTCACGTTACAAATGAAACGAAATATTCTCATGTACCGAAACGCGTCCATAAATGAAAAACCACTTTCTTCTCGTAACACGTTTATTATGAAGTGTAGGAGAGATTATTCTAATTATAGCGACAACAAAACGAACACCCTTTTGATGTCTGCGCATTAAATCCACAAAGAGAAGCTTTTCCGCCTATTTTAATACTAGAATAGAATGAACGTCTCAGTATCTATTTGCAGTTTGTAAGCTTATCTACAAATTAACCTATACACACACACATGAAAACAATGTTATTTTCTAACAGTCGTCACAAAGCATTACTTCCGCTACCAAATCCTTTATGCCACACAAACGACGAGTGATGTAAATATTTCTGCCTGTAACATAGCCACTATTTATGAACTACATTTTACACAGGAATTCGAGTTAATTACTATTCTTTTAATAAAAGTTTTAAAAAATGAAACGAAATGTACGTTTCCAGAAAATATTGTCATACTTCAAAAACAATGTAAATATTCTAAATATTTTGTGTTAAGATTGGTACAAAATCCTATCGTATAAGTCCTAAAAATTTAAAATATTTCTGTCATATACTTAAGGAAAAATGTAGACTTGTTTTCTCTGATTTAAAATTGGTAACGAGGAATATTTTTCATCTCGCTAAGTTCTGGGATTATTTGTAACTCATTTAATGTATATGCCTGTATTTTTAAATTCCCATTGGGGCACGGAGCGAATTATAACGTAATTAAGTACGGGAATATTCTTCAATCTCTTTGTCAGGTCATCATTAAGGTTAATTTGACAATAACAATCAGTAAGCTTAGGTCTTGTTTTTTTTGGTAACCAGCTACATGACAGTGAAAAAAGCAAGTCCCCTTTAATAGCATAGGAAGGGAATTGAAAGTTGGGAAGTGGAAGGTAGTGTAAGGTAGGCGAGGGTTGACTAGGACACCCCGAACTATATTTTATGGATCCTACCCGGTGTTTTACCTAAAAGAGGTGCATACTGGGTACTATTATCTCGCCCTTCTGAATAACAGGAGAGGAGATTGTTGTGGGGTCTCAGCATTCCATTCTCAGTGTCTCCTTTTTTTTCTTTTTTGTTAACAGGCTACATGAGGGTGATCCTGAAACAGGCAACTCCCCTTTAATAGCATAGGAAGGGAATTGAAAAGGGGGGATGCGGAAGGTTGAGCAAGGTAGCCAAGGGTTAACTAGGGCCCCCGGGCTATGGTTTAAGGATCCTACCCGGTGTTTCACCTAAAGAGATGCAGGGAAAACCCTAGAAAACCTGCATCAGGTAGGTCGGGCATTGGGTACTATTCTCACGCCCTTCCGAATGACGGGAGACGAGTCTGCTGTGGGGACGCAGCATTCCCTTCTCCGTGTCTCCACAAGTTTCAGGAGGCAGTTGGCCGACTGATCCAATGGGATCAGCGGACAGCTCTTGCCACATGCCCGAGGTCTTTGACCACGGTACATATACCTCCTAAAATAGGTGAAGGTGTCTCGTCATATGAGAACTTTGATAAAAAGTACCCAGAGAGAGTGCGAGGCATTTCCGACATGATCAGGTGAGCCCCGCAGTCACTCTGGGCTGAAGCGTCTACGAGAAAACTCCCGCAGCGCCCTTAATGTCGCTTTTTTTTTTGGTTAACAGGTTACATGAGACCTGAGCAACGCCGTGATAGTAGAATGTGGTTATTTAAATCCATAGCTTCTGAACTGAAGACTAACACGATTATCATAAACCGTTGGTATATGAAAACAATTCTCACTCTGTTCACAACTAAACAAACCCTGTACGTCGTAGAGTGAATAATACAGTATCTTTAGAGTACAAAGGTTTTAAAGTTAACTGCATCTCTTAATACAATAATGACATCGAGGTGGGGCATGAAAAAAGGTAAAATACAATGTAGCATTGGGTTTTATGTTGAATATTTTATTTATTGCAACGTATGTTCGAGGAATGAGGCATGTAGAACATTTAAAATAGTACGGAACGTAGAAAGTAAAGTTGGTAATGCACCGAGAGACGTGTAATTGAATAATTAAAAGAAGCTCAAGTCTTGAGCTGGAGGAGGAGTGAGTGGTGCCATTTCTTCTATAATCCTTGGGAATTTGCGCTATGATCGGGGGTTCTAAATTCTCGTTTCTGGGTGGCGGCGCTGGTGTTGAGATCGGTCTTCTGACAAATGGCCGGGTGTTGAGCCTCGAGGCTTTGCTTTCACTCGTCGAGGATTGCGGCCTTCTTCCCTTAAAGGAAGGTACAAGGGTGGTGATGAATGCCTCCCTGCTAAGTGAGGGGTGGAGTCACTTTATGGCCGGCGAGCAGCATTTCTTTCCTCAATCCTCCTTCAACGACGCCCACCCTTCAACACATAAAATTTCAACCAAAGAAAAAAAATAGAAATCCATTTCTTGCGCCACCCTGTCCACACTTACACAGAAAACTAAGTCATGGCTTCCTTTTTAAACGTCTGACAGTAGATAGAGACGATGCTGGTCCTCACTTATTTATAGGCAATGTATACAGATGGTGGGATCATATAGCGCACAAAGAAATTCACACAACAGTGTTTATCGAGTTTTTAAAAATATCGTCTCAATTATTGTGCCATCATTTTAATTTTTTCGATTAAGTAAAAAAGCAAAGCTTGAGAGTTATAAATGACGTCATCTTTTCATCCGATAAGATTGCAGCAATTTATTGTGCTTGGCCCGTAGGATTCATGTTATTTCCCGAAGATATTTTATTATGCGTCCGAAACTCTTAGAAGGCTTTTTAATTAGCAGTGAAGTCATTTATTGACTGCGTTTCGTTTAATTAGGTTACTAGGCGAAGGTTGTTTTTTTAAAATTATGATGACATTTTAGATCCCACCTTTTATGGTGGCTTGTGGGAGCCTTTGGGGTGCCTCTATTTTTTTTCAAGGTTCTCCTGCTGAGACACTTTCATCTATTTTCTTCTTCTCCTTAAAAGGCGCTAAAACGTTTCTTTTCTGTCATGAATCAGTTTTTGACTTTCATCACCTTAATATCTTCTAGGAGGTCGTCTCTCCATTTGTTTCTTGGCCTTCCCTTTTTTCTTGTCTTAAATGGGATCCAGTTGTAGATCTTCTTTACATTTCTAGCATCCCAGCCAGCTTAACCATAGTGCTTTTACATGTTTTTATGCCTCATGAGTTAATCTAGTTCTGTGTTAAATCTTATTCTCCATTTATCGTCTTCCAGACTTATAGGACCTAAAATTCTCCTTCATATCTTTCTTTCAAATGTCATGAGTTTTTTGATTATAATTTTCTTTAACAGTCCACGTTTCGGCAGCATATGTAACTATTAGTCTAACCACTACATAGTATACCATAAGTTTGGCTCTCTTGGACAACAATTTGCTCCTGTATAGATCTTTGGATGCAAAATATGTTCTATTTCCTACTGTTATTCTTTCTTTAGTTTCTTCTTCTATTACATTATTTTGACTTATTAATGGCCCAAGATACTCATATTCTTTGACTTCTTGATAAACGGTATTGTCTATCACAATTTCAGAGAGCTGTGACGGTTCATCTATTTTAGGAGGATTCGAAGACCTTGGGCATACGGTAAGAGTTGTCCATTGGATCAGTCAGCCAGGTGCCTCTTAAAACTGAGGCCGGAGACACAGAGAATGGAATGCTGCGACCCCACAGCACATTCAGCTCCCGTCATTCGGAAGAGCGTAACGATAGTACCGAAAACCCCGATCTCACTGATGCAGGTTTTCTAGGGTTTTCCCTGCATTTCTTTCGGTGTAACACCGGGTTGGATCCTTAAATTATAGCCCGGGGCCCCTAATCAACCCTTGACTACGTTGCTCTACCTCCCACATCTCCCCTTTTCAATTTATTTTCTATCCTGTTAAAGGGGGGTTGCCTGTTATCAGGATCACCCTCATGTAGCCTGTTACTCAAAAAAATTATGAGTACGTTTATTATATTATTATCTGGTCCGCCAACAGAGGTTCAACCTTTGAAAATTAATAGGTGCAACTTGTAAATTTATCCTAGCTAAGATTGATAGTTTATATAAAAGTAACAACAATCTTATAAGTAAAAGCTAAAAAATATTGAATCTGAAATCTGGAGTAATTATCTTACGTTAATTACGTTTTCTTCACTTGCAATGGATAATTTTGTGTTATAAAGAATACTTGGTAAAACCATGTTAAATGAGGTTTCGTTAGAGCGGAAGATTGTATTTTACCTGAATTGTAATGAATAGGGGGGGGGAGATATTATTTTTGAAATGAAAGAATTATTTATAAAAATTGTTTATTTATAATGAACAACCATTTACTCTATATTTGTCAAATTTACATATATGCTATAGTATCTTGCACGCCTGTAATGCCCAAATCATCATCCCCTTAATGTTTCAAAATTCGTTTCTGCTGGGTTTTTTAATTAATTTTCCCCCACTACTTTATTTCGTACTCCGTCGGTGGTGGTGCTCGTTATTGTATATTGTATAAAAATTAATGTCTGTTCTCTCTGGGAGGAGTCGTTTGCCCCCCTCACCGATGGTTTACCACCTGTTGTCGCCAAATGTCAACTTAGGGAAACCCCCAGTCGTGCCGTTGTGTCTGACTTTTATTACCTCCGTCTGCAACCCTCGTAGTTTGCCTTTGATTCTGTTCCACCAAGTTGTGTTTTATCGTTACAGACTGAAGAGTTATGAAATAGTGACGTTAGACAGTATATTGTAAAGTAAGTAGTGACGGGCGGCGTGTCTCGTTAAAATATGTACGAAGGAATATGCTGCGATGTTTTTAAATGCCATTATGTTAAGAACTAACACATTTAATAATGCAATACATGAGGTCGCCGGTTGTACATATTTTAAAAATATTCCATGAGAAGAAATTTCTATCTGAATTTCTATCCGTCTTTGAAATTTGAAAAATGTATTCCTCATACCGTTGAGGACCAAGTAACGTCATCTTCGAAGTTCGTATTCTCTTTATTATAGGGGAATAGTTTTAGCTCTATGAGTAAATAATTCATAGTCCATTATGGACGCACGTTCAAGCTTTTAACAAAGTTGTTTTATTTCAACGTTGCCAAGACTTTTATTCCTCTACATAGTTTATCCTAAATTAATTTTCTTAAGTAATATTTTTCATGAATGCAATGTCCGCATAGTTTGGTTATTATTAGTTTCAGTTTCCATAGGTTCCTGTAGTCTCAGTTGTCAGCGCAGAGAGCTTTTAACCTTTCACAATCCACTACCTCTCTCTGGACTATTGCATTAATTAACAGGCCTCTCCAATTCGACACCACCATCACTGGGACGATTAGGAGGATTCGACACTCATCTATTAGAGCGACAAAAGGTCACAAGATTTGAGAGACCCTGCAATCAGCTGCCCTTCGTTAGCCTCTCTTCTAAATTCTTTTCTTTTCCTTTTATCCGTAATTGAATCGTTTGCTGCGATGTTTTAGTGGGGAAAAAAATAATATTATCCTTTACTCTAGAGCTTCCGTATGTTTACATAAAGTTTAAAAAATAGATCGTGCAGAAGTGTAAGCATAGTGGAAATAATAATCAAAAAAATATTATCAAAAACCATCCCGATAAAGAAAATGAATATCCGAACAGTTTATCTTCAGTGGTGGTATAATATACAGTCTATGTTAAAGTACAGTATAAGAAGTGTTTGTTATCGTTCATGATACGTTAAGGTCACGGAGACTTATATTTCGTCCAAAATATGAAAGAAATATCTATTTTCTAATTTTTTTATATCAACAGCCTATAAATTAGGTAAACTGAAAAAGGAGCTGTCAAACGAAAGGTTGATGGTGTAGCATACGCTGCTGGACAATTTTAATTATAATTTTTTAATCTAATTTAATAAATTATTACTGTTTTTCAGAAAAATGTGTTTTTTCAGCTTCATGATTTTTGGTACCAAAAACCTTCTATACGTCACAAATGTCAACATATTGTCTTCATTCTTTTTGTACATAATCTACATGCTAATATTTTCAAATAAAAGAATTGTTTTCTTAATTGTTCAAGTATTTAGAGTGAAAAAAAATTCGAAGCGCTGAAAAGCGCCAATTTTTACGTAAACCGTATGAACCTCTCATTAAAAAAATTATTTTCGCGCCACAGTTTTATTCGATTTCAAAAATAATACTGACAATTGATAATTGGTAACATAGCTAAAATATTTTCAAGTACGTAACGCAAGGAACATTTTCAAAAATACCAAATTTTGAAAATAATTTTCAAACTTTTTCAGCAAAAAAACAAGTTTACAAAACAAAATTTTGTACATTGCTTCACGTATGTGTTGTTAACACAGTTTAAATTTCAGCTCAGTAGAAATTCATTTACAGGAATTTGAAATTTCAGTCACCAAAGTTTTTAATTTAAAACAAATTTCTTTTCCACATTTCTCTTTGATATGAAGAAATAATTTTTTTAGTCATTTCGGCTGTAACAGTCCATGACAAAAAATATATAATTGGACCTCTACTTTTTCATCAAGAAGAGTGTTTAATTATTTCCTTCAGAAGTTTAAAAATCTGAAGAAATTTATTCATACCGGATAAAATCTCACATTTTAGGACGAAACGTCGTAATTCAATAAATCTTCTTTTCTCTGTATACACGGTCGTTTAATTTATCTATACATAATTATATAAAGCGAAATATAATTTAAGACGAGCTCATGGCCAATAAATGTGTCTGAATCCATTAATACTATTGGATTCTTTCTTAAAATTAAAGCCAAGTGGGAGTGTCGCTCTCGCAGAGTGGGAATGGGACGCTTCGTCCTCTCTCTCTCTCTGATTTTTCAAGGTTCTCACACATGCCGAGGTATCTTAAAGTCATTTACGGGGTGCATGTAGCGCGGTCAAAGACTTAGGACATACGGTAAGAGTTGTCCGTTGATCCTATCGGATCAGTCGACCAGCTGCCTCCTAAACTGGTTGAGGCACGGAGAGGGGAATGCTGCAACTCTACAGCAAACTCTACTCCCGTCATTCCTAAGTATGTGAAACAATAACCCAATAGCCCAACGTTCATGGGTGAATCATCGGGTAGGATCCTTAAGCTATAACCCGGTGGTCTCAGAGAACCATTGCTGTACCTTCCACATCCCCCCCCTTTTCCTTCTTATGCTATTAAAGGAGAAATTATGGAGAAATATGTAACTGAAATTTGTAGTAATCTAAACTTTTAGACCAACAAATGAAAGAATTTGAATGAAGGGAAAAGTACTCTGGTGAAAAGAGGAGGCATATTAAAAAATACATTCAGAAAGAAATAAAACATTTTAAAATTAATTTGTTGCATGGGAGAAGTAAAATAATCACCTACATTATTGCGGCTCAATGTAGAATAAAATATCTTAGATATTTATTCATTAATTTCAGAAGTTCTCTACGAGGAAAATGGACAAGCTGAAATTAGCATTATAAACATAAACCATATTTATGGAAAAATAAACATAATGAGAGGTATACACATTTCTTATAAATTATATTACATATAAGAATATGTAGGAAATACATCAAACAGAAATTAAATAAATTAGACAAATAAATAGATTAAATGAAAAGTTAATATGATTTGAAATTGATTTGTCATGTAAACTACACTTTACAAATACCACAACGGTTTTGATTACTCCTGACGAATTTTTCTGACAACTAATCTTGCCACTGAAACTTGCAGAATGGAAATCTTACTCGATGCCAGTGATTAACATGCAAAAAAGAAGAAATTTTTCGGATCCGGTGGACATTTAAACCACGTCACAAACAACTGACGTTGAATAAATGTCATACAAAATATGAGGACAGTTCAGAAACGTAGAATACACGATTATAAGCGCCAGCGACGAGGCTCTCTTATGAACAAGGCACGCATATTATCAAGATTACCTTTGAAAATCCAGCTATATCCATTTCTTCTCTGAGTGTGAATGTTTCGTCGTCCGTGGAGGAAGATGAGCAAGTGCGTGCGTAAAGTGAGACTTACGTGAGACTGAGAAATCAATTGGCGAAGGAACGTCGCTCGTTTCTTCCAGGTGTAGCTAGCTAACTCAACTATAGGAGAGGATGGGCGATGAGAAAGAGGGCGAGGGGGATAATAACATTTACCCCTGAAACTGTGCCGAGACACGCGAACCGACGACGACAAGTTCTCTTCTCCATTTCTGGAAGGATTGCAAAGCACAGCTCATTGTCGTAGACGAAAACTCGTGACCATTGTTCTATCAGGCAGCAAAACAGACTCCGCCGCCCAAGCTGTTTATTAATACGCGCGTTGTTGTTCTCTCCTGCTGAATTTCTCTATTGTAGTTCAAGTGTTTATTATTTTGACACGGAACGTCTCCCCTTTGGAAGGAACAACTGTGGGTGTAATTCTCTCTCCGGGCGTGTGAGCTATCCCGACAAGAAATTCGTCGACGACTTTGGCCTGAAGAACAAGAGTGCCTGCCTGCCTGCCTTGCTTTCGAGTTTTAGCAGCGCCGCCGCCATTGTTGTCCCAGGTAATTAATATATGCGCGCATTGTTGAGTGAGGAGCAGCCGCTTGCTTGCTTGCTGTAGTGAAAGGTATCATTCAACTGATTTACTCGGCGAGAGAGGAAACTCAATATTCAGAGACACACACACACGTGGGAGGAACGAATCATAACTAACGCTGGGCCATTGAAGCTTGATAAGTCAGGGTTGCTCGAAAATTTACTCTTGTAATGGATACGATATTTTCACTCTACCATACATGCGTATGAGGAACATACGAGGGAAAATTATCATGAAGCAACCGGCCATATTGTGCGGAACAGTTTCCCTACTTTGTCTTTATCACTCCCCGCCTAAGTCTCCTATGTAACATATACACTTGTTCTATAAATTAATAACCTTACTTTATCATCAGTTACAAATAACAATTGGGGCCAATCTGTCAGCAAACCATATTAATATTTGTTTAAGACATCTAAAACGTTTCGTTCATATTTGTCGATTTCCTAGGTAAATTTTTTTTAAAACAATTATCATTTTGAGTTCTGAATATTTCTTTAACATATAGAAAGTGTAGTTTTCCATTAAATTATAAAAATAAATAAAACATTTATCTTTCTAATGGATAAACATCAATAATATTTCACCGTGGACTGCGTCCAGCGTCGGCTACGCCCGAAATGCTATTTAACAGTCTATAATTTACGTAATCCAGTAAGTTTCAGCAATGGCAAATGAAGTAATAGAGCAATTAAATCGCTGTAGCAACACCGTAATGTAATTTTAGCAATACTTTACGTCAGATGTAACCTTAATGCACTGAACGTACAAAAATATAGAACTAATTTCCATAATATTTGATTATCAAATCTCTGTGACATAGGAAATGCTTCTCCAAAGCCAACTTTTCTATTGTTCACAGGATAACTGACCTTAGCACTGGGTGCTACTAGTAATAAGCTGGCAAAAGAAATTTAGATAGTTCATAAAATTTTTTCAGTGGCACTCACACATCGATGTGCAGTAGTTAAGTGTTCCTGCTCCGAAGCTTCGAGGAACTCTCCTTTGGTCTACTCAGCCATCAACTTTCTTCAAAGACATGGAACCACTTCACCAATAAAAATGCTTCTCTCTCGCATCTGGATGAACGTGCTCTCTGGCACTCCACAGTGACTGAGATTTACTGTTGGAACAATAATTAAAAAGTAATTAAGTATGCTTAGGTAATAATAAAAAGGAATCATGCTACAAAGAGAATAAATAAAAACACTAGGGTTTGCCGATGATGTTATAGTATTAGGAAAGTCAGAAGAAGACTTGGGAAACATAAGAAATGATATGAACGTGGTCCTGGAGAAAGAGTATAACAGGAGGATTGATAGAGAGAAAACGAGGGTAATGGACTGTAATAGGGAAACAGAGGAATAACAGAGGATGTCTGATTGGGAAGGGATATTTTAGATGAAGTTAAGGAATTGTGCTACTTGGGAAGCGTAATAACTAGAGTAGGATAGCGCAGTCAGGGAAGGTTTTTGCAAAAAAAGAGGAATTCACTTAGAGACAATATAAGTTTGGATATTAGGAAATAATTATTGAAGATGTTCGTATGGGTGTGGAATTATGGGTGCGAAACGTGGACGGTAGGATTTGCAGAAAGGAAAAGAATATATGCTTTTGAAATGTGGTGCTATAGGAGAATGCTGAAAATCAAAAGGGTGATAGTGTAAGTAA
This sequence comes from Eucriotettix oculatus, assembly GCA_034510155.1. Classification (NCBI taxonomy): domain Eukaryota; kingdom Metazoa; phylum Arthropoda; class Insecta; order Orthoptera; family Tetrigidae; genus Eucriotettix; species Eucriotettix oculatus. The sequence goes on along the minus strand of CM067378.1, from coordinate 90,978,240 downwards.
CCAGGAAGTTCTGAGCAAAATAAGAGAAGAGTGAACAATACGGAGGACTTTGCACAAAGAGAACGAGGGAGGAAAGGATGGAATACGCTAATCAGATTAGGGAGGGTGTAGTAGTTTTGTAGAAATGTAAAGGCTTAGGAGGTTTGCATCAGTCCAGTCTAAGGACCATTATATACAAAAATAAGCAATTGCGATAGTTGGTCATTACAGTATATTTTACCGCAATGTCCATGGGGCGTCGTTTCCGTTGTCCTGTCTGTCTGTCTGTCCGTGTGTGGCCTTTCCCCCCTACACAGTGGCCCTGGCTTGGCAATGAGTGAGGAGTTTAGGCAAACACGAGGAGGCCCATGCAATATCTGCGGTCAGTTGCGATGTAACTTCCCCCTTTCCCTTTCCCATTTCCCATCCCCTTTCGTGTTTGTCTTCCGAAACAAGAAGCGCCCGTCGTTGCCCTGATGCGGCGGCGGAATTTGCGCTTCCGCCTGAGGATATGGTATTAAATCCTCTTCCTTCCATCATCCCTTTCACGGCATCAATGTGATTGAGTGATTGCAAAAAATTCACTTTCCAGTGAAAATATTATAAAAAATATAATTAAATTACTAATCCAAATTATAATGGGAGTTTCAGTGCAACCTGTATCGATAAGAATGAAAAATTGAAATACTGAAGCGTAATCTTTTGAAGATAATATGAGCGTGACCTCATCCCAGGTTTTCTATCATGCCTGTCGGAGTTTGAAGTCTGGACAAACTTTATTTTACCTGAAGATAAAAATGAGGTAATTAGATGATTGTCTGCTCACTACACGTGTCTAAATATTTAAATCCCCCCCATCTTTTAATATTAGAAGTGATTTTAAACTCCTTCTTCGATTTGCTACTTATTTTATCTCTGGAAAGCTTTGGCTTTAAATTGACCTGTAAATAGACCAGCCATGAAACGTCATAAATTGACTAACTGACAACGTCTTCGTTATATTTAGAATAATTACATACAAGTTTGCGAATCACTGCCATAAATTTATTCCGGAAGAAATTAAAGGAAACAGAGAGTAACAAGTTTCTTGTTGCTATTCACAGTCGGTTGTTGTTGATAAATCAATAGACTTTCGGAAAATGTTAAATATTTCGTCAATGAAATCGAAACATTTTAAGATTTAGAAAATGAGGTTTACAATGTTATCTTCAATTTCTCTTTATACCTTTTGGTTTATTTGTTTTTTCTTTCTCTCATTTCGTCCTTATTTCTTCCTTTCGTTCAGGTGTTTCTCTCTCGGTTCTCCATTATTTTCTAACCGAACTGAGAGTCCTTCACACGTTTTGTTAAATGTGAAACGTGGCGCAATTTGCGAGGCCCATTAGAGACTACGGCCTTGTTGATTCTGGAAGCCTGATTGGAAACGTGACGCCACTCACATCAGGAAATAGAAACTAACTTCAACTTCTCTCACAAGCAAACACAAAACCATGAAGCTTCAACAATACAAGTAAGACGGCCATAAATCTAACTACTCTTTGTCCAAGACGGCAGAAAGAGGTTCAAAATGGTTTCCAGAAGTTGACAAAAGAAGGAAAAATTAATAAGCTTTACCGGTTGTTTCTGTCCTTAGATGTGAAAGCATTCTCTTGTGTACTGTTGTTATACTGACATTCCATGCCTCGACGCTCATAAATGGTCGTCTTGATAAAATTATTAATAACACAACAAGAAAAGTCTATTTCATAGATGGGAACAATGACTACAAAGTATGCATAAGATTGAGGAGACCAAATTGAATTCTTATTTGTTACGTTTAAAATAGAGACCTTGATAAAATGATTCATTTTGAATTAATGTAAATAAGATATAGAAAACTCGTCATAACAGGGTATCGAACCCGGGAACTACCGCTGCTGTAACTGTTAAGTAACCTGTCAATCCAAGTTCCGTAAGAGTTTTTGTCTCTATCTCTTTTTTATGTGACTGTATCTCAGATTTACCTGTGACTTTCCCACTCCTCTCGTGACTCTTCTATCTAATATTTCGTAGCGTTCTTGTTCACATAAAAGTTATTAAATAATTTTTCGTAAATGTTCAAAGTAATGAATCGGAACTTGGGACAGGGAAAATTAAATAATATTAGTGATTCCTCAGAGATGGGATGTAGTGACGTATTGAGATTCCATCGACTTAGGATCACGACTCCTGTAAGTAAAGTTATTTTTTTTGAATAATGCATCAGTGTAATGAAAGGATATTTCTTCTTGTCGTGCTTTTCAACTAGGTTTCAGATGGTGGATAGTCGAAGAGGAGGAGAAAATGACAACTTTCTTTTTAAACGGAAAGTAAAGTTTTCTTATTCTTTGTGAAACAAATTAATACTCCCACTTTTGTCTTCAAATAGAAAAGTTAAAATTCCATACTTCCCTCGTCCCTTCTTCCAGCACGTTTTCCTTTTGTCTTCCGAAAGCAATTCGACTTTAGTTGGACATTCGTCGTGATTGTTTTTCATTCACAACACCTGAGGTTCTTTGGGACGGTTAAATAGATATCGGCAAGGGAAGGAAAAGTATATTACTTATAAGAAAAGAAACAGTATCTTCAATATTATTTGTCAAAGCACCTTTTTTCGCCCTCAAACCATCACAAAGTAATATAAATGATAATCATTTGTTAAAAATTTTTCGTCTTTAGGACATATTCATCCCATCATCAATTAAAGGTCGAATTATAGGTGTCTTGACAAATAATATATTAATTATTCCGTTTTATTATTATTACTTTTAAAGGAAATTATTATGTAATAATATAAAAATCTTGTTTATTTTTATTATTGACTTTGTCACTGAGACGAGGCAAATCTTTGATGTAAATTGACAGACGGAAGGACTGATTTATGGTAATATTGAGAGGGAAATGTAATGCAACCTCATATTGAGATGAATAAAATTATATGACTGCGAATTATGAGGGAAACTGTTAAAGAAGAACGGAAAAAGGTCAGCCTCAGTCAATCGAGCAGGCATGACTAGATATAGTGCGCTCTTTTAAATATTTGATTAAGGGAATTTATATTATAATTTTACTTCATTTAGATCAAAAGACAGAGACCACGTGGTTGGGGCTGATAATTTTAATTTTGGCCCAGGTCCGGATCCTCATGGAAGGATGCCTAAGGTAAGGTGATCCAACTCGATAAAAGGAGGGATCTAATGGTGCAAAATCACTTAACTAAGCAGAGTAGAGCAAAAACACGGTCTCAGAGAACGCACACTACTGCCTGAGAAATGTTGGACCCAGCTTCCTCTCCGGATGTTACATCGAGTGTTGCGGCAATCGTTTCAGCCTCTTGGTAATCCCTAAGTCTTTGTTTTGGTGTGTCCAGATTCGAGACTCTTGTTAAGCCTAGTTTATGGCAATTTTTTAGTGTGATGGTGCAGACGTTTCAAGATATGCAGACAAGTCCTTTCTGTTACTCCTCTGTTATTACAATTGCTGCAGTTAGCGTATTTTGCAGATGGCAACCACGTGTAATCCAAACCACCTTTTTTATGGTCTTCCTCACTACATAAACACAGTGAAATCGATGTGTCCTTGACAGGCGGAAGTGGCTGCAGTCAGAAAATGAAGAGCTGACGAAAACGATCAAAGGTTTTGGTTAATTTAGCGTTAATGAATGAGAGGAACGTAACACGAATACCATTGTTCTCCGTAAAGAGTTCACGTGTCATTGTCCGTATTTTCCATTGTCCGAAACCAGACGCTGATGATGATGATGCTGCGGAGATTGATGGTGTCGATGTTACAGGTGGCACGGCAACTTCCATCAGTCAGGTCTGCCAACACAACACAACCCCGGCGTCTCTCTCTCTCTCTCTCTCTCTCTCTCTCTCTCTGTCGCATCATTTTTAGTCGAGTATCATTCATTCAGACTTGATCCGAGCGGAAAACAAGGCACAGGTCATTAGCTCTGTAACCTGGAGCTCTTCTATAGTTTTCATCGGCGTTGTTGAAAAATATAAATCGTGTAGCTGGCTGTCTGTCATCCCAGGGAGAACTTGAATGTGTTCAGGTTTGAATGTAGGGAGCGTAGCAGAACCACGAACCAAACCCTCGGGACATCCCTGCAGTCACATTTCCCTCTGAATAAGGCCTCTGTCGTCAGTGATGACGTCATGGGTTGCGGGTGGACTACCCTGAAAGAACGTTGCTGCACTGTTGAGCGGACGTAGGTGGTGATGTGACGGCGGCCATTTAAAAAACTACGTGATAGTTCAAGTTCAGTTAAGTTACTATTTTTAATGAAAATCTCATTGTGTCTACTCTTCTTACTGTGGCAGGAAACTCTCCCTGTCATTGTAAGTGATATTCAGGCACAGTGTAGAGCCAATAATATTTTATATCGAGGTGTTAATTGACAATACTGTCTTATTTCGCCGGTGGTGGAATGTCGTCGAACATCCACTAAATTTTTGCCTTGGCCGGTAACGTACGGACAAACACTACCTTCTTGACTTCAACCTCTAAAGGTACAGAAAGTATAATAATTCTCTAAAATGACAACACAACACAAGGAAAATATTTTTTCACTTATATCCTGCAAGGAGGTCCGATTATAAGAAAATACTTTAACAAAAACAACCCAGAATTTTCGCTTCTCCAAAACACTATATTTGGAAATGAGAATAGTTTTTTTATCATAATTTGATTTCGTACTTTCTATAGACGAGGGTTTTAGAAATTATTTACGTAAATTTGAATTTGAGTATTGTAAGGAGCAACCGATTAAAGTTTGGAAACCTTGGATCTATTTATGCAAATATATTCTTAAAGGAATTTTCATTGCTAGTATAATAAATTTGGATGCAATAGTGATATGGTTTAATGGAAAACAATATTTTCTAGTATTTTACGCTCAACGTTGATTTAATAAGTGATTAATATATTAATATAATTTAGGACACGTGCCTTTAGTGGTTGATTTAATATATAGACGCTCTCCTTGCTCAACTTGAGTTAGTTAAGTTGTTTACCTGCTGAATTGATGGAACTGAGGAGGACGTTGGCTGTTACCATCAGAAATTCCTGTTAGTAAGGTATCTCTTATGTTCAATTTTGTAAACTTGAATTAAATGAATTTTTGGAATGTTTTATAATTTACTTTGCAGATGAATACGCCCGGAAGATGGAGAAATATTCTGCGATTTTTATTTATAAAAATATGACTTTTTGCTTTTCGTAAATACTTTTTGAGGACTGAAAATAACAGTCTGTTTTCGTGAAATTTGTTTGTGTTATTAGTAAATTGTGTCCTTATGTGATTGAGGAAAATTTGATAAAGGTATCCTTAATATGCAGAGATAATCTACAAAAGAACATTAATTAAAGCAATCCTGACTATAGTAACCTCCTTGCACAATCCTAGAAATGACGGCGTAACTGTTAGTAATTACATCATTACAGCTTTCGCTCCTTCTTTAAGAGGGAATTATTAGGAGCGAGACGCATATCAATAAGCACGAATCATTCGGAAAGCGATTTTCAATTCGATATATCGAATAATGTCGCGTTCTGTAGAGCGGCAGCGAGAAAGAAGAAACTAAACACGACGCTCTTTACTGAATGCGTCTCGGAGGCGTTCGGATAATCTCTATACTAACTCTCTCTCTCTTTCCCTTCAACCCCAATAAAAATACAATTCAATTGAACACTTCTTCGCGAAAGAAGGAAAGAAAGAGAGAAAGTGTAGTAGCTCGCGCGAGAGTAAGCTCTTTCCTTCCTCTCAATGCTCCTATAAAAGTGGTAACGGAATAGAGACAGAGGCAGAGATATATTGAATGAGAGACGGAGTGAGAATGCGAGGGGAAGAAGGAGGACGAAAAAAAGTGAATAAAAACTTATTTGTACCCACGGGCAAAGTGTAATTCCATTTGAACGCAGCGCAAACTATTGCTCCGAAGTTACTCTCCAAGGAGAAAAAAATTGAGGGAGAGGCACACAGAGAGAGGGAGATAGATACACAGAGAAAAAAGAATTAGGGGAGAAGAAATGGAAGGTAGGGGGAAATCACAGTCTCTAACCAAGTAGACATTCTCGACCCTATGAGATAAAATAATTATCTTTACGCACAGTTGTCTATACTGATCGAAGAAGTTGAAGGGTCTGTAATGTCTGTGCCTCTTAAGGTATCTGGTGAAGCTTGCCTCAAACTTGCAGGATCAATGAAAAATGGAACGAAACAGAATCAATATTATGAAATGAAGACCAGAAGAAACAAAAAACCCTAATAATACTTAAAATTTTAAGGTAAACTTACTTGAGACGTGATTGAATAACGATTGGAGAAAATGAATGTAGAAACGTAGAACCTAGCGCAAAGAAAACGGTAATATTCATTTTTTAAATGTTATTATTTATTACTGGAGGATTGAGAAACGTTATTACAAAAATGGAAAAATAAATGAAAAAAATGAAGCAATAAAGTGGAAGTCTGGAGAAAGAAAATTCCTAATTTAAAGGTTAACGAATTGAAAATTTTATATATGTGAGATAAATTAAACCACATTATCATGAATCAACACGGTGAAATATTTTAAGAAAAATTAAATATGGTTGGAAGAAAATTGAAAGAAAAAATGAAAAATATAAACAAGTTTAGAAACATTAAGGAATTTGAATTGTTACAGTACTTAAGGAAATAAAACGAGAAATGGAACTTGTTAAGATGATCGTCGTAAATTGAAGATAAGGAACGGAGATTTTTGTTGGCTATGAATTAAAAGGAGATATAGGGAGAGAAGATGAACAAAAAAATAACTCTAGACACTTAGAAAATGTAGTAAGCACGAATAACAAAAAGGCTCAGAGACAGAAAAGAAAAAAATAATCGATAAAGGAAAACAAAAAAGTGAGTGGAAGATGATTATTAATTCAATGGATAGATAAGAAAAATACTTATGAAACTGTCGAACAAATGTGAGTGATAGAATTGAAATAGAATGAAATGTAATACAAAGAATTATAGAATTTTAAAAAATACAACGGAACGAATGGATGTAAGATTCGAAGGTGAAAAACATGAAGTATAATGAAAAAAATGTAGATGGGATGAAATTAACGATAATTATAAGAGAAGAAATTGGTGATTATAACTATCAGAGGCAGAAGATATTAAAATAAGAATTATGAGAAAAGTGAAATGTAATGAACAAAAATTTATAACATGCTTTAGCTAGATAATGTATCATTGTCTTCCAATTATACCGGAGTGTAATTATTAGAATACTAGTTAGATAATCCCGTTTTGTAAATAACGAAGAGGAAAAAAAATCTAACGGTATTTTAAGTTATGAAAATAAAACGTTATGTAATGTGTTTTTATTTCTTGAGCCTTGTTAATTTGGCTCCTGGGGATCTTTTCTGATAGTTTTGCTTTCGAGTTGAGTTGTAGTGGTGGACTTTGGTTCTCGCGATGAAGTGAGGCTCAGAGTTTTGAACGACTTGGTGCTTGTCTCCTCGGAGGACCCTCGTAGGCTTCTGCTGGAGAGGATGGTCCAACTCTCAACTACAGCAACAAGCAAACAGGAAATTCCACTGAGAGGCAGCAGGACCGAACAAAAAACACTGAAGGAGGTCGCCACAACTGCCACTGCAGGCGGGCTAAGCAAAGAAAACATCAAGAGAGTGAGAGTTACGTCCAGCACAGGCCTCAGTGCTAAATAGTGGTGCACCATTCAATTAAATGACACAAAAAATCCTCTACGAAATGAAATGAGCTACGTTCAAGATAAGAACAAAAGCTTGGAACTAAGCTCAGTTAAACTGGTTAAGAAATTGAATTTAAGTATTAGCCAACATGAATCTGTATTGGACATGACTCTGATCCTTCTTTGCTTCTCATCCCAAATAGGAAATATCCACAAACACCTTAAATCACGATAACCTACAATGATAACCTCAATACCCCATCAGTATCTAAATACAATCAAAATCGTCGAATGAGGCTTTAGGATGGAAAAATCTCTACCAGACCGGGAATCGAGGTTGTCGTAGAACAGTTTTGACCGCTGTCAGAAATTATGGAAAAATGTCCAAACAAAAGTACCAGGTAATAAAAGAAAAAGAATTATCTCCAAAAATATTGACTCATATATGTCAATAAATGAAATATGGGGTAGGAACTTGAAAGAATTTATCTCAAGTTAATCTTAAATATTTTTTCGAAACAACTTACACTACGAATCACAAAAATAATCTCGAGAAGTTAGCCGTTAATGTTTTTAAAGATATCAGAAATACTTTTTATAGATATTAGGTGAAGTATAGACTTCTTCATCCAAGGAATTAATTTTCACTGTATTCAGTGATCAAGAAATAGAGAGTAAAAGAGAGGATAGAAATTCGACGCTAAAGTAGGTTAACGATGCCAATTTCTGACAATTCCGTCACCTAAGTGGAGGGAAGAGAAAGTGGGGTTTCCTGGTGCTAATACGATGGTAATTGCGGCAGAATTCCGACAAGGACTAGGAAGAGCAGCGGCATTCTTGTAGAAGGAAGGAAGTGAATGACAGCAGCTACCTCTAGAGACAAGAGGCGAGACGAGGAGGAGGAGGAATGCTCCAGTTAACCCTCCATCCCCCATTCCTCCCGACACTCCTCCAGCCTCTGGTTAGCACGCGTAATTCGTTAAGGGATGCTGGTGGCTATTAGCATGTTAATTAAGCGCCTCTGTGTTAGCTGCGTCAAATCTACCAGATAGAGAGAGACAGAGAGGGAGAGAGACAGAGATACGGCGTGTGAGAGGGCTCACTAATAGATGTCCCCTGATCGATTCTCTTCCCTCTTGCGGTTCTGGGAAACGACAAGGTGCCCAGATAGAAGGGGCCTTTCCTCTTAATTAGAATCTTCGTAGAACAATAAGAACAATCAGCAGATTATCTCCTCGAAAAGAGATTTTAAGAAGGATCCAGAACATTTCATGTTGTGGTTGGCAAAGGACGTGACGTCTTTTACACTATTGAAAATAAGTTTTGTGAAGTCAGGCTGTTAAGAATCTCCAGCGATCTTTCCATTTAAGTTCCTCTACATTTTGGGAAACTTGAGAAGCTGTAGCCGTTTGTTTCCGTCAATAATTGTTGTAGTGTATTACCAGTTTGCCGATCACTTTTCGTTCCAGCAGCACTCAGGTGATCAATAACTACAGTCACAAACATAGCACCAACATTAATCCATTTTGGATAATAAATTCGGAAATTCCATCTCATCCATTGTCCTGAGACGATCAAGCGTGATGGCATCGCGCACTGAATGATCATATATTTGGTTGCTTTAGACGTCGCGGGATTAGTCGGTGTTCATTTTCAAGCGACGGTTTTGACCCGAGGCAAACCACTCGTAATTTTTATTTGACTTGTAGCTTCCTTGTCATAATCCTCCCGAAACGTCCGCCGAGAGCGCTGAGATGTTCTTAAGTGAACTGACCACTCTGATGGTTGGCCAGTCAGCGTCTCGTAAATGAATCTTGTGCCAACAGAAAATAACTCTCGTTTTCTATAAAGTGCGTTGAGGTCAAAATCAGCTGAAGGAATTAACAGTGAACTAATATTCTCATAAATATGTCCATTAAACAAAACAAAACAAAACGGCTCAGCGCAAACGGAAATGAGATGTTGGCATTGATAAACAGGTTGAAAATCTAAATCTAGCAACTAATATGTTAGGAGATCACGAACCAATTTTGGACTTCTGTGAAGTGGAACGTTCATTTTGAATATATATACAGCGGTATAAGAGGGAAATATCGCCATCGAGCCCTGCTTTCCGTTGCAGAACTCTTGTTGATCGGAATTTCAGTCAATTAGAGGCCCGCGACTTCCCGAATGGCCTGATTTGTACATTTCCTATCAGATTTCCATCAGAAACGACGTGACCCATCCAGATTTCTGCCGATGCCGCCGCTTCTGTCCGTGTCGAATGTGAAGTGATGTGCTGTTTGGCCACGTGTACACGTGTTACTCATTGTTAACACCGTTCCGTGGTCGCGTTCGATTGGTCGCAACAGTCCTGTCACGAACATACAAGAGAGAGAGAGAGGAGCGGGTGCGGGGGAGTGAGTGGGAGAGAGAGAGAACATCAAATAGCTGGGTGTCGTCCTCGCATTTCCATGAATATTCATTCCGAAGCCTCACTTGTTATTATTGAGTGAGCGTCTCTCTTTCTCTCTCCACGCCGGAGCAAAATTGACGCCATTCATACCTTGTGAGGTTTGGGAACTGCAGGGGTTTCGACCCCCTCAATTTCTCCTCTCCCCCGAAAAAAAAATGTTACCCGTAAACTGCGAGCAGCAAATCAAAAGTAACACGAAGGCAAAAAAAGCTGAATTGTTTTTGGTCGTGATGGGAACACAGGCAACGGTGAAGCTAATCCACAAAACAATCTATGTATTTCAATTTTCTTAATTTTTTCGCTTTGTTTAAATCTATTACGGCAGTAAATCAATATTTAATAGTTTTAAAAATATATTTATCACAATTTTCTCTCCAATTTTATTTTTCTATCCCCTTTTCTTCATCGTTTAGCTTTACCTTATGTGACTCAGACCTACAAAAATTCTTCATATTTATCATTTTCTGTCATATTGTCACTAAAGAAAGCAACTGTAATACCCTACGATTATTTCTTCTAATACTCCACAGTTTTTTTCAGCTTATCTTCAATTTTGTGTCCAATCTACATGTGATATGTATAATGCTATTACTTATTGTTTATTTATATGTTTTTAAAATGATTACATTTCAAGTTTTACTTTTATGAAATATCCTGCATGTTTACCGTGCCTAAAAATAACATCTCGTTGCCCTCATATCTCAAACGAGATACGAATTTTTTTATTTTTGCTCTGGTAATTTCTGTCTTGCTTTTAAAACGGCAAAAGCAGTGTTAGCTTCTCGACTAAATAAGCCAACCGCATTTAAACTTTATTTAAATACCGAATTGTCTTGTTTTTCTATGTTTGTCCCACTCGGTTTTCACCCTCCTCTTGAGCTAGGATCTCTGCGGATAAAATATTTATTTATATTTGTTTGTGCTTCTCTGCTGGGCAGACAACGCGTCCATCAACGTGGAAATGGCGCTGTCGATAGCGTCAGACCACGGGCTGCTTGTCTCGATATATCCAAACATCCAGACACAAAGACGCGGTCGTTGGCTAATGTGATCATCTCTGCCACAGACACTATGCATTTTTAACAACAGCAACGGCGACCGCTCATACGTCTTTCTATTTTTTTTGTTTTGATATCCAATGTCGCTCATACTGACGCTGCAAACCATCTCTGGCCTTTACGTCACAGGACTACGGTATGTGTAATCTTTCCCGCTAGCTTTACGACCCGTTTATATTGTTGTCACCCCTTACGCTACAAAATATCTGGCAAGGAAAACATTTTAACTTTTTACTATTTTTCATCTCTACGTTCCGGTAGATATTTTCCGTGAAGGCTCGAGGTACGCTCTAGATTAGAAATGTTGATAACTTAATGGAACGACTAATACAACTGTGCAGGATATTCTAATTGTAACTTCCAAGATCTTTATAACATGCGACTATCTAACTAACACAGCTTTAACTCTTTAAAATAAAAATATATTGTAATATTAAAGTGAAATATTTTAGACACTGCATTTAAACGAACAATTATTTTGTTTTAACTAAAACTGAAGAAAATGATAATTTATAATTTTAATATGAGTTGCATCAACTTCTACGCCAATAGTAACTACGAGTTGAAATTCTTTAATACACATTAATGTTTAAAATTATCACCAAACGGGTTATTTTTTCTAAGTTTCACGGTAAAGAGCTCTTTCAGGAATTTGATAATTCGTCTTTGATGTTCGGTTTAATGTAGAATCTCGATGAGCATACTATAGTCTAGTACATGGAAGGTAGACTAAGGCCCCCGGGCTATAGTTTAAGGATCCTACCCGAGGTTTCACCTAAAATAGATGAAAGAATAACGATAGGAAATCTGCATCAGGTAGATCGAGCTTTTTGATACTATTCTCACGCTCTTCCGAAATAACGAGAGATGAGTTTGCTGTAGCGTCTCAGCATTCCCTTCTCCGTCTCTCCACCAGTTTTAGGAGGCAGTTGACCGACTTATCCAAAGGAATCAGCGGATAACTCTTACCGTATGCCCAAGGTTTTCGACCCAAAAAAATACGGCTCCTGAAATAGATTAAGATGCCTCCGTATGTGAAAACCTTGAAAAAAAGCAGAGAAAATAAGAGGCATCTCCAAAGGTAAGCCTCGAAACAATCTGGGAAGAAAGACCTACGAGAGAACTCTCACACAGGTTTTCCATGACCAGTTTCCCTAGAACACGTTTTCCGTCTGTTCGTATTTAAATATGATATTTTTGTTGGTCACTGGGGAGTTGATCTCTGTCTGGAGAATATTATCTAGTCTTTTCGGTTCGTATGCAGGTAGGATTTTATTGATGAAATTTTTTGTTTTGTTTGTGGATACTGTTTATTTTTAGCTATTTACAGTTGTTGTTTCAGTGGCGTTGTATTTCCACAGTTATTTATGCTCATTGATCTTTGGTGGAAGCTCGTTAAGGGCTGTGTGTCAAGTTTAGCCTTCAAGTCTGCTTCTTGCCGTGGATACTTTGATGAGACGGAATACGACGACTGATCTGCCATTTTCCTTGATTTTATTGTATTTTTCTTGGATTAGCATTGATCTATCTGATGATGCTTCTTTTACAGCGATTTTTTAAACGGTCAATAAGGCTTATATGATTGTTCATGTTGGATGAATCAATATGTTCTGTCGATATAAGCATGGTGTTGGATTTAGCTGTGTTGATGAAGGATTTTTAGTGAGGTGGATGGAAAGAACGGTGTTTACGGACCCTCCGGTGTATATTTACTTATAACCAAGTTAATCGTTACATAGTTTGGAATTTTTCCTTCCATTCTTCGGATGAATGTTTGTTTCTTGAGTGTATATGGCGAGGATTGTATCTGTTTTAATTGGGGATAAGTGCAAGAGCAGTGACGGAGTGTTTCCACCTCTGGAATTAGGAGATTTATGTTCTAGGTAACATTTTTTAATTTTGTGTATACGGGGAAACTCGTCTTTAGAGTTTTCATGTGGTGGCGCTAAGTCTGGTCTAATGATGGGGAGGTTATTGATTTCATAGAATATTAGAGTACATCTCTTTTATGTTGTAGAGTAGGCTCCTGAGCTTCAATGAAATCACCTCCGAGAATGTTGCTGTGAAAATAGCCCACAGACTTATGACCAATTTTTAACCATTGCTTTTCTGTATGATTAATGTGGGGATGAGTCATAGTGAAGTCATGTTATTAATCATATTTATGAAATTAAAAATGAGATATAGTGTCTTACTATCAAATCCTTACAGTGTTAGTCTTTGACAGTCAACCTCTCTGAAGCAACGTCACGCCACAGCGTAATCTCTTTCCTTCACACACTCCCTACTTTTACGAGTCGTTTATATCTCTGACATCCGTTGAGTTACAAAATAGCTCACGTGGAAAATAATCAATGTTTACAGTCTATTATCACGTGGACCTTTACGAGGATATCGATTTCGTCATACGTACACGAGATAGACTCCATAATAGCAACAGAATACGTAATAAAGGTTATCTAGTTGAATGAAAGTAACCACTAGACGTAATGGCAAAGAAAAACATCGGTAAATTTATTGAGCAGGAGTAGAGACGTTTGTAAGTAAAACTTACTGGGAAGTGTAACGCAGTTGAAACTAAGTTTATTCACGCCGCATAAATCTGACATTGTTTTGCTTGTATAAAGAATAATAAAAAGGACTTACATTGGACTATAAAATACATAACTGGACGAATATATAATTATTTAAGTATCATAATCATTTGCAGTTTGTGAATGATGGTCTTGAAAAACTACTTCTCTATTTTTTTTTCGGGCTACATTGTTCATGCTGACGAAGATTATCTCTAAACGGGACGTTGGGACTCAGCGAGAGAGATACTCCTTTCTTAATGACAATTTAAAATGTATACTCATTTATGGAGCTTTTATAACGGCTGACTGATAATGAAAATAAGCATTGTTCTTGTTTAACGGTCCGTACACTTTAGGAGAAAATAGGTATCAGGACAATACAGGAAGTATATTCAAATATATTTATATTCCATACACGTTGCTTATCACCGTGAAAATAATGAGAAAATAGGGACAAAACATCTCTGGTGGTATAATAGATAGTTGTTTTAATATATATTCTGTGTATATTTTTAGTGAATCCTGATGTAATCCACACTGCGAATAGACAACGTTATAGTAAGCCTTAATCATTTATAATTATAGTCTAAGGAAGTGGAAATACTTATATTGAAGGTCAGAAAAGCATAAAGATAATTTTAGAAGAAAGACAAGAATATAAAAATGCTAGTCAGACCAGGGACTCGAACACAGGACCAGTCGGGTTCTCTACCATCTGAGCTAATCCTATAATTGGAATATAATTAGGGTGTGAAGAGTGTGAAGTGTTAGGTGAGACCTAGCTTAGGTGTACGGGAATGGAGATATGTTGAATCTGTCCTTGGTCGTCGACTAGGATTAGCTCAGACGGCAGAGCACCCGGCTGGATATCGGGAGGTCCTGGATTCGAATCACTGTTCCGGTTTGCATTTTTCCATTCTTGTCTTTCTTCTAAAATTTATAATTATGTTATTCTAAAAGACAGGAAAATGAAGTATCTTTGGCAAAGTAGAATATGCACAATTTTTTGTTATTTGTCAGTGCATCACTTTCATTAGAAAGGCGACTAATCCCTGAAAGTGACGTTACGGCAAAAGACGACAGAGCACACACAAGAAGTTGCGATGCATTCCTAATTTTTCATTTGATTTCGTTGACGTTGTACTGCTTACTTTATTTCCGTGGCAGTTGCCGGCGGATATAAACGTTTACAAATATTAATAAATTTCTCAGAATATGTCAAATGAATTGTATAAAACAGAACATTTCATGGTTTTACGGGGTGAAGGGACTTCAACTGCTGTGATTTGTAGGCAGATTAAATTCTCACAAGTACCTCTGAAAGTCCGGCATGATTATTCCTCTGATTGATCTCCTGATCCAGTTCGGTTAGGATAATTCCCCCCATACCCCGGTCACAATGGAGGGAAAGAGGTTCGCGGAGGGACAGGGAAAGGGCAGAAAAATAATGCTGTTTTTGTTGTTCTAATTTGTTCGTCGAATCCCGCAGCGAATGAATTTCGCTGTGCAAGGAATTTAATATTTGTCCGTGGAGGCTGTTATTGGCGCGGCTCCCTGATGAATTGGGAATGTTTGTTTGCCGTGCGTATGAAATAACTTTACTTTTTACCCCCACCTCATTCCGCCCCTTTCCAGCCCTTCCCCATCAATTGGATTTTAAATAATAAAAATTGACCGAATATAAAAGGAGAGAGAGGGTGGGATTGAAGGGGTGAGGGGGCTCTGTACCAGGTCCGATCGATGAGTTTGTGGTTAGCCAATGCGAAGCTGGAAAAATATAACCAGTAATAAAAGCCAAGAAAATATCAATTGTTGGTAGGAGTAAATTTAACTGAAATGAGAGTTAAAAAATTCACAGTCATCAGAGGGTTAATTATACTGCGGGGTTAAATGAGCAAAAACATAAATGTCGCTCACAATTTTATCAAAGGATTGTAGAGATGTTTTCCGTAGATCGGCTTCGTCCGATTCGATAATATTAAAAATGTATCGATACAAAGAGAAGCTTTCAGGCGTATGCAATTTCAAAATGACCAGGAATATAAATTTAAAAAGGAAGTCGTTTCCTTTAAACGGGGTCAGAAATCAATATAGAACGACTTATGTATCGTGATTATAATTTAGCTTTGAAGACAATATTTACCAAAGTCAAATATTGACTTCCTACAGAAAAATATCGATAACTGAAGGCCACTGTGAGGTCACAAGATACTTCCATACATTATTTAACTGTGCGATATTTCAGATGTTTTATCCTTGCAGTAATATACAAATTTATAGTCGGCCTGAAATTAATCAGTAGTTGAATTTCTGTTTTGAACATAATTTTATGTTGTTTTCAAATATATCATTCCTTATTAAAGCTTTCAAGATGACTGTCATTATTTAACGTTACGACTCAATTGATCTAGATATTTGAAACTATTGCTTACATCGTTATAATATATAATAATATAGTTCATGCTGTGGAAAGACAATAAAAATATAACTCCAAACAGTTACAAAACCCGATATTTTTTCTGATATCATAATTACCCTAAGACGACGGTCTAGTGATTATTTACTACATTACATGACAAGATGTTGATAATTTTAACGTTGGATCATGTCGGATCATGAAGTTACTCAAATTGTCAGAGATGTTATACCACTGTATCAAAATATCCTTGACGTTATGGATTGCACATGGCGAAGAGAATTTGCCTTCCCCTTCTCACGTGGACTATGGTCTACCAACTCGTCCAAATCCAATTTCATCCCACCACTTTTATTATTCCTGTTGCAAACCGTCCTACTTCTCGTAATTTTTTTTATTTTGGTTGGAATGTGCAACCTCGCTCTGTTTACCTGTCTCACTTTCTCTGTCTGTCAGACAACGCATCTCTTCTCTCTCTCTCGTGTCCATTTTATAGGTTCGTGTGACGTTTCCCCTGAACCATTCCAACCCCTGCCACCGCTCGTTCTGATGTAATGAACATTTTAATGAGTTTGGCGAGAGTGTAGCCTGTGTGTCTGTCCATCTGTCTACCTGTTTCCTTCCTCCCCTCCACTTCCCCGCTCGCTCTTTCTCTCTCATTACACACACACATTCAGAGATCCTTTCTGGATGCTCATTAACCGGCCCGTGTCATTAGACGATTCCTCCGGATGTAGACCCTTGCAACGTGTTGGGGGAAATTTTTTGTTCCGCCGGAACCGTTGGTAACAGGATATGGAGGTTTTGTACTATATATTAGGTCTATATTTCCCAACCCCCTTGAATTTTCGAAATAGAGGTGGATGTAAACAGAGGGTAAAAGCATCAGTAGAATAAAAAGTAAAACGGAAGTATATGTGAACTTTATTAATAGCATCATGTGTTAGAAGTTCTTAAAATGAAGTATTGGTGAACTTGAAAATATATACAATTTAAAATAAGTGCATTATACGGAATTAATGATTACAGGAATATGCACATTATTTATTCAAGTGAATATGAGCAGGATCTTTTATATTCAGCCTATGCTGAAAATGCCTATTATTGAAAGAGTGTTTCCCGTATAGATAAATAAATTAGTGATTGGGTCAACTGTAGTATTATATGACAGCCGCTACGCTCCTACCCTAAATTTGTTGGGGATTTTACATTCCGCGTTGTTGGCTGCGCTGACCTCCGACACTCGGTAACGGCTGTCACGTAATTCCGTACCTTGCATGAAGTATTTATGTATTTTATCCTGAATGCGAGAGATGGGGCAGGCAGCGGAAAAAAAACATGCTGTCTCTGTGTGTGCCAACATTAATGGCGACGATACACGATGCGTGTATAAATGGAAGTAATTGGAACCCTAAAATTTCAGCGTACCTCTAAATAACAGACAGAGGTCAATTTCTAGGTACTGCTGCTGGCAATTACTGTTATTGGACAGGTAATTGTATGACATAGAAAAAAGGATTGAAATAAAAGAAGTGTGACATGTATGTGTGCCGCGTTTATTTCGGTAATTTGATATCTGCTTTTCCTAAATTTGAAAGAATGGAAGGGGAAAATTGGTTTATAATGGGAGAAGCTTTGTGAAAGAAACAGAAAATGATGATGCACGCAGTCAGGTAGGAAAGGCATTTAGGAGTCACTGGTGCAGTCCTCATTGTTCATAAGCGTCGTTGAGTTCAATTCCACGCGAGTTAACTCACACACACACAGACAGAGAAAGAGATTCTCAACACCTGGATGGAAACACACGTTTATCTCTGTCTGTGTGTTTCAAACACGGGGCTACAGCAGCTCATATTACCCTCTAACCATGTAATATTATACAGACAGACGTCATAATAATCATAATCATCATCATGACCTGCATCCAGCACAATTTCATGTATTCTGCCAATTCATTTTATCTTTTTATAACTCGGTGAGCGGCGTAGTACACGATGCTACGGAGAATGTAAATTTGGTATTTATTGACGCCGTATGGGTATTTAATAGACAGAGCCATGGAGAGGTGAGGTTTGAAGATATGGAAACGGTAAAAGGCCAATAAATGCTCATGACATAATTGGATTGAAAGCAAATAAATGCTCATGACATAATTGGATTGAAAGCAAATTAAAATTACCTTTTAGAGAGTGAGAGAGAGGGAGAATTAGGAAGAGAGAGGGGGAAGACAGACAGAGATGATAATGTCAACGCCAATAAAAGGAAACAATAAAATATCAATCGTTTCTAAAAGTTAGTAATATCTCTGTTCGTCTTCAGAGAAAATCATGTATTTCAAAACAGTGACTGAGAGATTGCTGCGCATCTGAATTGAGACGATTTCAGCTTCTGGTTTGGCTGAATATAAATTTCTTCTGATACTTATGGTACAGAAACAGTGAAGTATTCAAGAGAGACGCATACAATGATAAATCTCAATGTAAGAGTGAGGTATTTCGTGGGAAAAATTGTGAAATTCATGGAAGAATCTTGGAAAGGTAAGATCTGTTTGCTCAATGGGATAAGAAATTAGCCGATGAATAGTGACGTCACAGATTTGTGAAACTGTACCCACCTTTTAAGTTACGAATAATATTTCCAAGGAATAAATGAGAAATGAGCGATTGGATAGCGTGAAGGCTCCATGAGAAATAAGGTTTAATATTATGCGAATGTCCTGCCATTTAAAAATGTTGGCGTGAGTGCTTTACTCGTGTTTCGTTTTTATATTATTTTGCTGTCCCTTTCCTCCCTTCCAACTCACTCTAATCGTAGTTGGGTAATTGGATTCCACATTCCAGAGCAGAATTCCCAAACAACGAATTCTCGCCCATGCTGGTCTCTTCGTCTCTTCGCCAGTGTCCTGTTAATACATACTTTTTAAACCAACTTTTCCTACATGTACGTATACTGACTCTTTTTCAGCAGGGATGGTAGTAGTGGTGGGGGTGGTTTTAGTGCGGGCTTTAAAACAGAGGATGGGGAATGAGGTGGTTATGGTTATTACTGTAGCTATTACTTGACTTTGCAGACGTGGGAAATGTTGGTTAAAAGCCTCTCACGACAATTACAGTGGCGTTAATATATACATATATAAGCCCAGAAACGCTCTGTCGTTTTGTAAGCCAGGCTAATGAAATTTATAAGCATTGCTATTAGTACTATATGAAGTTCTATAGAGTGTCCAATTTTCAACGTAGGAATATAAAAATTAATATGTTTGTAGCCTAGCGGTAAATAATAAAACATCCGACACATCAGAGAAAACCAGTGGACTTTGAAAGTTTCCATTGGATAAGTCGGCCAACTGCTGTAAATTGGGTCTAACCATGAAAACGGAAATAAACCGTACTCCAGTCATCGGAAGGACCTAAAAGTATTATCAAGAATCTTAAATTCCTAACAGAGGTTTGCCTAGGGTTTTCCGTGTTGTAGAATTATTTCCAAGCCGTAAAAACATAAAGCTTCAACGTGTGATGTTGGATTTCCGGATCGTGCACGGTATAGAGGGCAATATCATTAAATTTTTTCACGGTTTGAGGCAACGCCGCTGCATATTTGTTACCTCAGACGACCAAATTTCCAGTTACGCCGGTCAATTTAATTGAATAAATCTGTCACGTAACCAACTTTTAAGGCTTTGAAAGGTATAAATAGAATAATATTTAGTAGCTCATATATATATGGTCAGTTAAAATTAATTTCGGAACGGAAAATCTTTTGTCCATGGCTCTTGAAGACTCTGTATTGCGGTACAGTCTAGACCGTAATGTGGCAGGGGAGCCGATGACGTCACAGACTCTCGAACAGTACAATATACTAGATTTACAGTCACAGTTAACGCTGAAGTTTAATTCATTATGTGTAAATTTCTAAAAATTTGTGGTCAGAGAAAGTACAAAAACAAATTAAAGTAATATAATTAATCGGGATAGCGGGGTAGAACGCGAGACCCTGTATTTTTTGGATAGTACTGTAGGTTAGTAAATAGGGGTGGAACATTGTAACTGGTCAATGAAGACGTTATCACCTTCTTGACTGCACCTTGAGAATGAACTCGTGTTTTCGCGTTTTACATCGGTAAATTGATAATTTTTGCAGCATTTCGACAGAAGATAATTCACAAAACTCCTATCTTTTAACTTTTTAATGGCACATATTCGTAAACTGGGTGTATTTAGCTGCATATAAGTTACGTATAAGGTTTAAATCTACTTTTATTAAGGTTCGGCGAGAAATCTTAAACTGAGACTAGCGTGTGAGGCGGAACGGGATACTACTATATAGGGCAAAATGTAACTGTCAGACTCAACTTACAAGAATGAGTTACATGAAGCTGTACCTAGAAAGAATAGGTTACGAAAGGGAAAGAACGGAATAAAAGGGGAAAATGTTGGCAAAGAGTGTGCAGTTGCAAAATATCGTTTGCGAAAGGAAAAATTCATGAAGGCATCAACCGTACGCTAAATAAGTATTAGAAAAAATAAAAATGGTGTTAAAATTTTTTAATATTAAATTTTATTGCACTAATTGTACATACAACACATCTTATCCCGTTCTGCCCCAAGGAGTGGGACAGAACGGAAAATTTGTAAGCTTCGTTTTAAAAATTCATCAAAAGTTTAAATTCACTGTTTTAAGTCATAATGATATTAGATTAAGTAGGTAATAGAATAAGCTAATGTTTCATACTTTTACAAACTGATTTTTATTTTCGCTATATTTTATAAAAACTGTTAAACAATAAGTGTCCTGTTCCGCCCCGACTTCCCCTGATTAAAAATCTGAGTGTTAATCTATCAAATAATATTTTTTAAAGAAATAGTAATATATTCTATTACTTTAATGTAACTACTGTTGTATTCTTATATTTATTGTTGTTACAGTATACATTAATTTCTATCAGAACTCGGGAAGTATTAAAAGTGTTACAAGTTAACTCTAAATACGAACTTTGTCTTCAGTTGTATTATTTTCACTCTAAATATATCTATGAGGCTCAGGGATTGTCTTTATATCTACATATATTTTGTCATTGCCTTTGACATCCATAATCAGTTCTTGACTGTTGTTCGCCATTAATATGTATTTCGGTTTTCTTTTTCTCCCACTTGAAGTAATGTTGAAATAATTTATCATTCCAAAATGTGGCGTGAGTTCTTAAAGAATATACAATAATTCAAATTTCTCTCCGTACAAATCAATAATAAGTCTTCATTTTCTCTCTCTGAGTAACGTTAATGCCTTTATTACAAATAAGATATTCACTTTGGCATAAATGAGGGTAAGTGCCGTTGTTATAAGATGGTTATAAGTAATGGAACGTGACCTTCGGTTAGGTTGTATTATTTTGTAATAAAACTAATCAATTTCCATTATTTTAATCCCCACTGAGAAGAGCCTGATTTTTTTACTTAAATACAAAATTGGTATAAAAGATCAGAATTTATTTTATTTTCTACGTCGAATCAAACTTTTAACATTTAAATAAATTAATAGCAAAATAAAAATTACATTACGTTATTCATTAAGTGCATTAACACGTTATATTGAATAACATTAATGAGTATTCTGTTATTCCTTCCGTGTGTTCCAGAGAATTGTGTGATTTTTTACGGTAAAAAATAGCGACTGGAAGTTGAACAGAGGTATGTAAACATTTCATTTTATTATCATGCTCAAGTGTTCAGGGGTTCAGTAAACAAATATATTAGTATTAATGAATTAGTTAAATTATGCTTTTAGCATGGAAGCAAAATTCTCGACACTGACATCCGAAACGTAGTCTGATGCAGCCGGAATAATCAAAATGATTAAGGCATGTCGCGTCACTAAATACATTATTTGTCCGAGAAGCAAACCGTTAGGAGAAAGACACGAAAAGTTGTCAGAAATGAAGACATTTTATCTTAGGAAACGAAGTAAAAATAAAGAGAAAGGAATAGTGATGAAAGATAATAAGTTTAATAATAATGTAATATGATCCCGGAGTTTGAGATCAATTTAAAATTTACAAATTCTTAAGTAAGTAATATTATTTGATTATTTTTAGCAGGTAGCCGAAAGTTCCTTTGGAAAAGGGTTAGCAAAATTAATAAATATTATTAATTAATGAATTTGCAAAATTGAGACATTCAAAATCCAAGGAGATCATATTGATATATTTTGAAATTGATAAACAATGGTATTATAAAGTATGATGCCGAGTAAAATAATTCGAGCGTGGACTTGGAAGAACGTAAAATTTGGAAAAAAGGAATATTAATTATATATTAGGACCGGAAAAATTACTTCAAATAAATATGCGGAAAATTATTTATGCTTTTAAGTGTGGCCAGGTTATATGGGCCAAATATCGCAATGCTTTTCCCTCTGTAAAAGTGAAATCAATTTATGGAAAAAGAAGAGCTATTGTACCCAGAGAGTTTTTTTCTGTTGTTATATTTGCATTGCAAAACAAGATCCATCGCCATAAATAATAATACTCTGAACCCTCTACAACACACCCTCCTATTAATTTTGCCCCCTCTGTAAATTTTAGTCGTGTTTTCCTTTCGTTTAGTTGATTCCCTTGTCATATTTGTAATAATTAATTACTTTCTGTCTCTGTCTGGTTTGTAAGTGAATGTGTGTTTCAGTCGTCGTTATTTATTTCAATTTATCCGCCAGATGATAGATGTGAATTCAAAAAAACCTACATGAGTTGTGGAGAGGAGAGAGAGAAAACCGGAGAGGGAGCGTGTGGGTGCGAGAGAAAGAGAGAGAATATAGAGAGAAAGATATGGCGTTATTTGTTTGAGTTTCTCATTAATAATTCATCCGAAACATAGGCAGGAAACATGCAGCAGACATACAGGGACAGACGAGAAAAAAAATTCGGACAGATTATAATTTAAATATAAATGACAAGTCATGATCTCTTTTAGGGTTGAAAATGTACACACGTTAAACTCTGCGAGTGACAACGCTATTATAACATTAACAATTTTTTTCCTTGAGTGACAAGTTTACATGGTGAGTATTATACTTTTATGGTTTACATTGAAGTAATTGGACATATAATTAGTTTTTTAATTGAAAATTTCAAGCTTATAATCATCAGATTATACAAACAATCGTTCTCATAATTGGATAATCGCTTTATAAGACTAATTGTTTAATTTCTATTGAAATTATTCTGTATGTATTGTGTATATTATTAAGTAACTTCCAGAATTTATTGTACTAAAAGTTAATTACCTCGATTATCCTTTTTTTCACGGCGTGTGGTACTGAATAGTATTAAGTTGAAAGTGAATAAAACAAACATCACTTTAGTAATGTATGAATGAGTTTAATGATTATTAATAGACACCCTGTAATTGACATATCGCGGCAACCTTTTGTCTCGTTGGAAAGTCCGCCTGACGTCACACGATGACGTCACTCCTCCTATCCCGCTTATGATCCTTGGAAACTATCCTGCCCGCATGCTGCTTGCACACAAATTAACCTCATGAAAGACATTCACCAGATTGGTATTTGGAATTTGCAGAGGTGCTGCTGGCAAAAAGAACTTCAGACGTCATCGACGGTATAGTTTGAAGCACACAGATAACTGAGACACAGAAGTGGATACACGTTGTCAGATACGAGATCTTTGGAAATTTGATTAAATTATAGGTTGATTAGATAAATTCCGAGGATTTCATGGAAAATGATTACTTATTAAGAAACGTTGTAAAAACTTACGTGTCTGTATAATACAAAATAAATTATGATACGGTTGCAATGAACGTGGCCCTGGAGAAAGATCTCAATACGAGGATGAATGCAGTATGGGAAACAGTGGAGTAACAAAATGTGTTATATTGGAAAGAGATATTTTGACGGAAGTTAAGGAATTCTGCTTCTTGGGAAGCGCAACAACTAGAGTCGATTAGCACTGAAAAGGAAGGCTTTCGTGAAAAAGAATAATTTACTTACGGGTAATATAAGTGTGAATATTAGGAAACAATTGCTAAAAATATTGGTGTGGAGGGTGGAGTTATATGGGTGCGAAACGTGGATGGTAGGAGTTGCTGAAAGGAAAAGAATAGAAGCCTTTTGAAATGTAGTGCTAAATATCTGATGGGTCGAAGTTATAAGCGGAATAGGCGAAGAGCAAACAATATGCAGGAGGTTTAAGACATGAGGGTCTTGTAAAATTAGCATTAGAGGGAAGTGTGTGGGGTAAGAACAGAAGCGGGAGGCCAAGCGATGTGGTATTTATGGAGAAATGAAAAGGCTCACATCAGACCAATCTAAGGACTGAATAATACAACAACTGTTGTAATTTTATTTATATCACATATGGCACTAGATACTACATAATAAATTATTTATAATGGGTACAGAATTTCTCGCACACAGAAGGCTGTTAAATTTTTCCGTAATCACGCTCTAGTAAAGGGGAGAGGCCGCAATGCGGGATAACCTCAAAAAAGTCAATGGAATAGTGAACTCTAGTCATATTATTTTACTTAAATTAATAATAGTGTGTTAAAATTTAGTGTTGAGTCCTTCGCTGAGAATGTTCTGAAAGTATTCTCTGCGCTTGAAGAGTATCTGCTACCCTCGAGGACCAATTTCAAAGAAGAATAACGTAATACTTCGTAGTGCTTCCAGGTCCAGACTGAACTCTGCCGACTAGAGGAAGGCGTTTAACTTCCGATTCTCGGATCATTGACCTCACCCTCACAGCTCAACACTCACCACTCCCTCCTTCCTTCTCTTTCACTCTGCTCCCCTTCGTGAAAGTGGTGAAACAATCAGGAAGGGTCCTAGATAAATCTTCATCAGCACAAGCTTCCGTATTCTCTCTCTCTGTCTTTATGTAAGCATTTACTTCTCATACTCAGTTTCCATTATTCTTCTCTCCTCCGCCCTTCGCCTTTTGTCTCCACGTCGCCTTCCTGTTAGCGGGCTGATTGCTGCGTGCTCACCCTCGTCGACCTCTCCTTTCCTCGCATTTCGCAGAGATTTTATGCCCTCGCTCGTCGCCCATTTTCGCCCCGTCTCACCGCCTACGCCACTTTCAGAAAATGATGGATACACCACACGTATTGGATTCCCATTTTTCTATAACCGTTTTATTGCCACTTCTTATTTCCTTCGGTCCTCCTCCCTGTTCCCTCTTTCCACCCCGCGCTCTCTCTCTCTCCCCCACTCTGAAAAACAATCGCAGACAGAAGAAAGATATTAGGTGTTTATCAAAATGTGTTCCTGCTCAATTACTTGATCACTGCTGAAGCCGAATGATAAAATAACTGCAAATTTACGTGTGCTTATGTTTAAGTTTACAATCTCAATAACGAGAACGAGAAGGGTGAACGACGTGATATGAATGGAAAAGAGAGAGGCAGTGATTAGAGAAAGGTAGAAAAAAGCGAGGTTGTAAGGATTTGGAGAGAATACTTTGAAGATTTAACCTGAGATCAGAAGCGCGAATTTAATTTAGGCTAGGGATGGCGCCTGGTTGAGGAATATCCAATTTCTAATATAATCGTGTATTCTACTATAACTAATAGTTAACTAAGAGTTTTTAACCCGTCCTATAAATATATTTTTGTTTTCAAATACCATTATTAATTGTATTATAAATAATCAGTTTTAGTTGTCGTTATTAGAGTGTAAATTCTTTATTAAGAATAGTTTAAAAAAATTATAGAAAAAAAATTGAGTTAGATGTATTTGAGAAAATAAGTAATAAAAACTTATAATCTGAATGTACGTTTCTCAGTTTATGACACTTAATTTGGTTTATTTTGTACTCACGCAAACTATGGCTTTACAACAATCCTGTTGATGTACTCCTGGAACATTTTCATTTTTAGCCTCGGCACTTACTGTGGGTTGATCCGTAACTAGTTTGAAAGAAAACAACCTTCCCTGTTTGGCGAATGAAATGGATGGGGACTCCAATTTGTTGTTTTATATTTATTGAATCATTTGGCGTGAAACAACAAAACAAAATCACAAAAGAGACCATACAAAGATTACAAAAGTTTAAAAAAATTAGCATATATTCACTACCTCATCATTTGTGTTTGTTTTTCCAGGCACAATCAAGTAGAAGTCCGTAATCTCGTATCCGTTGATTTCGTCGAAATGTCCGTCAGGTTTCCTTCTCGAAATCTTTGAGGTAATGAACTCGCCATGTCTCTGTCTCTCTTCGTGTCCATCCACCTTAACGAGCAATCAGCTAGACCAATCATCAAAGGACTTCCTTCCTTCATCCAAGAAGTCCACCCCGGTGATGGTCCAATTTCCCCCTCCAGCCTACCTTACATACTATTAGATTCCCTTGGATGGACCTGAGGAGGACCTTGCGCTTCAACACGACGTCCTACCTCATATTTTATTTTTATTAAACATCAATGTCAATGCTCTATTTATTTTACTTTGTGTTGAAGTTCATATTATATCAAGTAAACAAATATTATAAACTTAGAAATATCTTATTTTCTCTGCACAAGGTCACAACTTGGCCTGCAACTATTTCTACATTAATTATTTTCCCCAGAAGTTACGAGTTCAGTTAAATTCCAGAGCGACTGTAAAGGAAATTGGGTCGATGATCGTAACTTTAAGCTGCTGTATGATTTAGTTCGATTATATGAACCTTCGATAAAGTCACTATCGCTCTGCAGTTAATCATATGCTATTTTTCCTTCTCCTTTTACTGTTGGTTCACCTGAATGTCCATAGATATTAAGCTAAGAGTTGGTGCTTACCTGATTCGCCGCCAAGGGTGTAGAATAATTTAGAATTTCGTCACATGTCTTTCCTGTCGTCGGGGCAGATTTTATCTTTCAATAGAAAATGAAAAAACCAGAACTTCGATCTACGCTTTTATGTAACTTCCGAGTAACGACAGAATGTACAAACTTTAAATATTTATTTTCACGACTACAAAATATTTTTCCAACAATCATTCAGTAGTCTTCTCTTTCTTTCTCCTCCTCTTTGCATCTCAAAACG
This sequence comes from Eucriotettix oculatus, assembly GCA_034510155.1. Lineage (NCBI taxonomy): Eukaryota > Metazoa > Arthropoda > Insecta > Orthoptera > Tetrigidae > Eucriotettix > Eucriotettix oculatus. Next base: position 90,951,004 of record CM067378.1, on the reverse strand, counting down.
TAAATATGATCATTACAGCGTAAAAACTCGAAATGTTTCTTCTTTTGAACACTTCATCAACTATTACTGCGATTTCTTTTGGAAAAATGGATTCAGTATTTCTACAGTTGTTCAACTTCTCTGTTGCTCTGTTCTTTGGAGAATTTCTGTATGACTTACTATAACTGCGGGAAGATTTCAGAATAATAGTTTTTTTCCCTAAATTGTTCCTAATTTTAATTTAGCTTACTTTAGAATCTCGTCCTTACCTTAACATACTCCTGCGTTTGAATAATACAGATATACAGTCATTTTAATTATCGGAAAATATTCCGCTCTCAATACGTTCCTCTTTTATCACAGTTTGAAATGTAGTTGTGGTAACGGTACGAACCTTGCTATCCTTAAATTACCACCATAGAAAGTTTTTCTCTATTTATTCTATCTCACGCAGTATTATTCGTAATATTACAGTGTTTTCATTAGTTGATAAATATTGTATTCAACGTTTTCACAGAGATTATAGCAAACCACTCATTTCGGTCATTTATCCGATTTTGTTTTTCGTGTGTAACCAGAGGTGAAATAATAATATTAATTAGGTTCTTGTTAGTTTGTGTGTGCGGGTTAGAGAGAGAGCGGGGGTGGGAGAAGGGGAGAGTTAGAGTGCTTATTTCTTTTTGGCTACAGAGTCCGATCTGTGAGATAGGTTAGAGTTTATCCTGGAGGACGATGACGTTAATCTCCGCAATAATTCAACTGCGTCGACGAGAGAAAAAAGTTCCTAGATGCCCCCTTTTTCACAATGCATCATCCTGAAATAAATTTTCCGAATCTTCGGGCTTTCTGAGATAACGTGTTTTGATGTTATCTCAATTAGAAAGAATAGTCATTACACCGAACTCTTTCCTCCCGTACTCACAACTGTTTTTTAAGGCTGCCGAATAAGCGTAACAAGTAATAAATAAAACAAAACAGCCAATTTGTGAGCAAAAAAAATAAATATCTGCAAGAACGGATAATTGTATACGCCTATATGTTATTCATTTAAAATTTCCTTCATAAAGTCCACGGAAATGGATGAATCATCTTAAATGTACCAAAATACATATTAATTTTATTTCCTGACAAATAGGCTGTATATTTATATTTTCATATACTTAATTTTAAGATTATTTATTTCCTGTAATAATTAATCTTAGTCACCAGCTTTAATTCTTTTCAAAGTTTTAGCTCCTTCATAATGCAGTGTAAGTTAAGCGGTACAGCGGCTCAACACGGAGCACCTCAAGAAACTTTCACTACATTTTCACGATTTATCTTGTAATTGTGGATTAGAGAAATACTACTCATGCATAATATGAATTAAAATAATATTAGCAGTAGTGAAAACATGTGTAGGTTTTATTAATTAAATTGAAAATTGTCTGTGTATTTTATTTGCTTGTTAGTCCTCGAATGATGAAATAGGATATGTTATTACATAAAAATTTAGAAAGTGAATCTTATTAGCCACAAATATTAACAATTAACACCAGCACAATAGGGAGAAGTACAAACACAAACGACGGACCGACGAGGAATTTGTAACTCCAGACCGTACATAGAACACAGATCTGAAGGGTGAATAAACAAGTTATAGTTTGAAGAGCAACGCATTTAACACTTTTACAGTACTGAAAATTTTAATTCTAAGCGGAACGATCAATGAACTGTACGGAGTGGAACACTCTGTAAAATATTCTTTCACTAATTCACAAAACTCTCGTACTTATCATCTCTGTAGTAAAGCTACTATATAAATATATCCTTGAATGCTGAATATTTCTCTGGTAGAGAGCAAAGATCGTAGAACTGAGCGATTTCTAGTCGCGTATTCGTTAATAGTTTCAAACAGATTCATATTCTGTTTCAAAATTTCGTGAAATATATATATATATATATATATATATATTCAATTGGTATAGTTAATAGATGAAAAATTTTGAAAATGGTTTATAGCAATATCTAAAAACCGTAGTAGAAATGTTTATAATTCAAATCTTTTGAAACTTCAATATTTGATTGTTCCTTGAGCAATTGTCCCAATTTGGGATTCCATAGCACTTGAGGGAATGAAAATAGGGAATGTAAATAATTTCCACTGTGGTTGCTTTAATGTTCTGAGAGAATAACAAGATGAACTGATTTTTCCATCCAGCACATCTATAAAGTGATTCTACTTTAATTTGTTATCGATCTGAAGACCCAGAAACGCCGCATCAGATGAAAACTTGTCTGGAGGACTGTCACTAGCATCACCTGGGTCATCTCGATTGAATGAGAATATTATTAACGTTTACTATTAATACGATAGCGATTATTAGAGTGTAAGATACCCTAAAACTATTCCCCACGTGTTCCCTTCTTTACAGGAATTTACCCTCGAAACTCCTGGCATTCACAACAGACTCAAGAATTTATTAATATATATATTTTCTTTCCTCGCAATATCCAGGCCAATTTCCATGGTAACCCTCCCGCCCCCTACTTTCTATCCATCCATCTTTACTTCGTTCATCCCCTTCATATCCTCATATATCCGTATTATAAGTTTCCCAACTGCCGCGTGTGTGTAAAATGCTGCCCTTCCTTCCCTTACCTCATCTCCCTCACCCCCCTTCTCTCTCTCTCTGCAGACCACCCCTCTCCTCTCCCTTTTCTTACAGGGAATAACGTATGCTTTATTGAGCAATTTCTCCATATAGGACCATAATTCAAGGCGATGGCGGCGGCGGCGAAGGAGGAGGAGAAGGAAGTAAAGTTTTCACACGAGATCCAAAATGTGGGGAAGCTGAAGGAATGGAAAGGCTGTGTGTGCGTGTGTGTATGTGGTGATTTCCGCGATGGAATATCTCAAATCCACCCCCACGCATGCCTTAAAGCACTATCTTCCTTTAGCACACACACATACTAAAGAATAAGGGAGTGTGATGTAATGGGGGGGGGAGGAGACGAAGTCGATCTTAAAGCTTAGTGGAAAATATTTTTACGACGCAATTGCTCTAACGGGAAGGAAGGAAAGGGGACTTTAACATCCCCGATAACAACAAGAAAAGACTCTTGTCACAGATAACGGTAACTTCGGGTATCTTCCTGGGAGAATTTGTACTTAGTACCAAACTTTATCGTGTGAGAGGAGTTATAATGACGAGAAGAATCCCCACAGTAGAAGTAAGGTTCTTTACAAGTAAAAGCATTTTTCCTCCTCCTCTCCAAACAATTGAAAGACTGCCTTAGTACAAAGAACTTATATAGAAGTTTCAATAAGGGCGGGTCGATGTTGAATTGGAATAAAACAAGTTGTGTGGGAGGTGTGAATAGAATTATTTTTTCATTTGAAAGACTTATGTATGCTCTTACACTTAAAAAATAATTCTGTGAATCCATCACACACAGCTTGTTTTATTCCACCTTTATTGGAAAGCCCTATATTCGAAAGAAGTTTCTTTGGACATAAAACAGGGTTGTTATTATTCCAAAAAGATCAAAAAATTTGGAATGGCTGTGGACCTTTATACCAATCGTCTCCTATGAAATCAGGAAAACCAGGAAAGAAAGTGGCCGTGTAATAGGAACAATATATTTTAATTTTAAGAATGATGTTGCTAGAAAATCTATTAGTGACTTCGGGGTAAAGTTAATTCATTTCCCAACAAGCAAAAGAATAATGAAAGATTGAAAAATTCGCCCTAGAAGTGGAAATTCAAAAACCGGAAAAAAATTAATACAAAAGAAAACATTTGTCTGAAGAAACAATCTTCAGAGGACGAAGGTAAATAGAGAAAAAAGTTCACGAAGAATGTGAACATAAATAAAGTGAAAAATGGTACCTAGTCTTATAAATAAATGCGAGTCAGTAAAATTAGGATTTTATAAACCATTGTCACAACAATAACAGGGTGCAAACTGGTTGAGAAATGGAAAAATATGTTCATGTCAAAAAAGAAAGTAATTTACTGTAGGAATTGAGAACGGAATACTGCTCCACTGATTTCTAAAATTTTTAGTTGCTAAATTTTGAGGGATAAGAGACTATAGGACGTTTTTAAAGAAGAGAACTGTCTCAGTTTCAATTGTTTGATGTACATGTGGTGGAGGATAAAACGGTGTGAACTTGGATAGTTTTAAGTTAAATTAATCACAGAAGTATGAAAAAAAATTCTGGAAAGAAAATTACGTTTGTTTCAGTAGCAGAGACACAATTAATTCAAAATCTAAATATTTATGGATTGAGCACAAATTAGTTGAAAATGCAACACGCTTGGCCCGACAAGTGACTGGTCAGTACGAGCTGTAAGCAGTCAGGAATAAAATATGGCTGAGAAAGTCTAAAGTTTGTGTATACGATATGCTGAGGACATTTTAAGAACAAATTGACTGAGAAGTTACATTGGGAGCAGTTTGAAGGGAATTATATTGAGAGAATATACCAACAGTGATCACTGTACAGACGGAAGGGAAACCGATGATAGTGCAGAAACAATGAAGAATGGAGGGTGTCGTAATGAAGGTATGAAGACATATCAAAGCAGCCACGCGATTCCACTTGATAAATTGATATCCGGTATGGTGAAGACACTTCGTGTTACGTAATGAAATGAAAGCTTTAGTTTGTAACGTCGTCCACTCCGAGGAATATTCCGTACTATAAATGGCCGCAGAAAATTAATTCGACAATGAGACAGTGAATCGTTTTGGTGGATGGGAGATTGCGCACCTGTGAAAGTTTCTGGTGATTAAACACTGTAGCGACACAAAAGGACCGTGTGACCGACCGATCAAATTTACGATGCGAAGCCCATAATGATCGCCATGGCGCCAACTGTCCGACCAAAAGTTTCATTATTCTCGCCTCTTTTTTTTTTCGACCGCCGCGTGTATGCGTTACTTTTTGACCCGTGTTGCCGCGTTTTTTCCATAATGACCCTTTGTGGACTGTTTAATAAGAGAGAGACACCCCGACTGTGCGTCATGCTGCTGCTGCTGGTGGTGTGGCGTATATTTCCGCGGTGTAACAGGGTGGGTTGGGGGGGGGGGTTGTTTCCTATTTTTTGTGTGTGGGCAGGGTCCATAAAAGCGGGCCGATAATTACGCGGTGTTGTCGCGCGCTCCAGTTGGCAGCCCTGTCACCTGTCTGCTGGCCCATATACCCCAAGGCTAGCATTAATGGAGCGGTTAATTCTGTGGCCGCTTCGCTCGTTCCGGTTCGCTTCGGTTCGGTTCGTGACACATCTGCATCAATCCGGAGCGACGCGCAAAATAATCCTGCGGCGACGGTGACGTCATGAGGCGGAGCTGAGCCGTTGGCCGTGATTAGTCGACGTGCCTTAGCCGACTCTCCTCTCTCGTCCAAAATATGTCTCACAACCTCAGTTTGCGTCTATCCCAACCCACAGAAATCTGATATTATCTAGTTTTAGGTACAATTTTTATAGAGCGCTCTCACGCTATTAACTAAGAATATTGTGCACTTGTTAATATATAAAACGCAATACTGAAACTCAAATTTTGATAAAACTGGTTGCTATTTGTAAAAATTACAAACGATAGTATATTTAAAAGTTTTAACGTTTAAAAAAAATTCCCATAATAATTTAATGAGAACCAAACATCAGAATCAAATTTGAGATACTTATACCTTTGTTCTAAATACTGCACAAATTGTATAGGAGTAGTTGCTATTGTACTGAAGAAACATGTACTATAATAAGTGAGCTGAGGCTTTCCCGGTGTAGTTGACGGAGAAGTAGTTCTCGGGTTTCCACTCGGGTGCAGGTGCGATGAAAACGCGACGTTTCGACGACCAAGTGCTCTGTCGTCAGGCTGAAGATGACGACAGAGCATTTGATCATCGAAATGTCGCGTTTTCATCGCACCTGCACCCGAGTGAAAACCAGAGAACTATTTCTGAATGTATTATAATGATTAAATTTTAAGTGGGGTTTATTTTTTATTGATTATGCTGTATGATTCAAAATATTTAGTAATTTATTTAGCATGTAATAATGAATATATATTTTTTTGGGCTTACAGGTTATATGAGGGTGATCCTGAATCCATTTATAACACAGGAAGTGAATTGAAAAGGGGGCATGTGGAAGGTAGAGCTGGGCAGCCAAGGGTTGTCTAGGGCCCCGGGCTATAGCTTAAGTATCCTAAAAGAGGGAAAACCCTAGAAAACCTGCATTAGACAGGTCGGGCTATTGGGTACTATTCTTTCGCCTTTCCGAATGACGAGACGAGTTTACTGTGGCGTCGCAGCATTCCCTTATCCATGTCTTCGACAGTTTTAGGAGACAGTTGGCCCACTGATTCAGTGGGATCAGGGAACAACTCTTAGCAGTTTCCCAAGGTATTCGACCCAAATAAAATTAATTTAAATTTCGTAAATTAAAGTGACATAATTTCCCATGGCGAGATACAGGCAAATTAAATTTTTTAGTACAATATGAATAAAGTTTTGTAGAAATAATTTATAAAGGTGATTTATTCTTATCTCATTACCAAGGATAGATTTCCTCCTCCTCACAAACTTTATCTTTACAAGACAACTTCACTTTCTGTACTCTATTTAGAATCACTTCACTTTATTGCTTCCAAAAGACGACCCCAGAAATAATTAAATAGTATGGAAGATAAAGGTTAGTAAAAATGGGACAAATTCCTGTTTCAGGGTCTCCCTCACGTAGCCTGTTACTCAAAATAAAGGGCGTCCAACTTTCCTCAATGAAAACTTCTATACTTCACATCATCTATTCTTTGAGTATAATGTAGAAATAATTAATCCTTTGCTAGTAATTAATATTTTCATTACAAAGAATTATGACAAACTAAATATAAAACCTGCAACTCCATAAAATATCCACCACCTGCAATGCTTACTCTCCTCCTTGCCAAAGTTATTAGCACAAATTATTCATATTTAAATAACATTACACACAATTCATTACACCGTGTAGTTAATTGGGATTTGTGAAAGATGGTCCGTTTTATTTTTAATGAAGCACTTCTGCTATTTCGCAATCATGGCTCATGGTGAAGTGTGTCCATTTTTTTTGTATTTCACCTTGATTTTCAAATAAGCATTTGCATTCAATGGTGTGATATAAGAACTTAAGTGTATATAAGAAAAAGCTAAGGGAAAATACAGCGAAAATGATGTCATTGAAAGCAAAGTTCGTAGAAGGAGAGAAGACAGTTTTTGTCTCAATTCTTTATATATATATTTGAATATTACTGGACGATTGACAAAAGCATTTATCGTCCATGGAATGGAAGCGGCGGCGGTTCTTTTACTCTCGCTCTAATAAACACAACAGCAGGCCAACACCGCGCATAAAACGCTTCCCCGCCGGAGGAGGGTTAGTGGTGAAGTTATTGTACTCTGCGGGGGTGGAGAGGTGAGGGAGAAATACGAGCTGTTCTATCACCTGTCACCCTTCCTGTACGCAATCGGATAGATATATTTTCCTAACGGCCCCCTCCCCCACAACCTCCCACCAGAGAGATTTTTCAAGCTTTTGCGTGGGTAGAGTGGATGGGGGTAGCTTTTAGATTGAGCGGGAGGGGGAGGGGGAGGTAGGGATGTTTTTACACCTACACGACAGGACCACAAAACAACAGCAGCTACAAACATCATCCCCCCACACCTTAAAAAAGAAAGTGTTCAACCAAAAAAATAAACGCCCAACACATTTATTGTCGCGCCTCCCCGCACCACTTCACCCTCCGCAACCCCCTGCCGCGCTGTGATTGACAACGTGCGACGTTTCTCCGAACCTCAATTCTCACATACAAACAGACAAATGAAATTAAGCCATGATTTCTTATCAATATTGTGTTTCCATTTCCTATCGAGATTTCTATACTAACAAAAGAACATCGTGTGAAACATCAGGTGTGTGACTAATTAATAAGGCGTTTATAAATATTAACTTTAAAATAAAAAATTGCTGTTACGGGCCGACAAATACTTCAACTGAGTGATAACATGATTCCTTCTATAGGTAATTTATATTTAATTTACAAACGGAGGAACTAACAAATAAATTCCAGATTAGAAGAGTATCGATAAAATATTTTGCCGGAAATCATGCATATATTTATCTATTTCAACCTATTTTATATTAACTATTAGCTATGTCTCAGACTTCAAGCTTATGCGGAAGTTTGACGATGTAGAGGGATTTCACGTGTTCAATGATTAGATTTGATCAGGTCCCGCAACAGAGATGTTCCAATTTCATTAAGCGACACAGGGACTGAAATTTGAAATTCCTTTAAATGAATTGCTACTGAGCTGAAAATTTAACTGTGTGTTAAAATACATACGCGTGTAATTGTACAAAACTATTTTTTTCTAAACTTGTTTCCTGTTCCGATATTTTAAAAATTTTGCAGTTTTGAAAATGTTCCTTGCGTTACGTATTTTACCTTTTCTTACGTGAATAAATGGGGGTGACTGTAGCTATTAATTATCAGTGTTATTCTTGAAATTCAATAAAACTGTGGGAAGAAAATAATATTTTACTTACAGCTTCATGCGGTTACTTAAATTTGGGATTTTTCAGCACTATAAAAATTTTTTTCACCTACAGCATCAAAAAATGTACCAAAAAAATAAGACAATATCTTAATATTTGTGATGCATAGAAGAGGTTTGGTACCAGAAATCATAAAGCTGAGAAAAACACATTTTTTAGTAAAAGAATGATTAATTTAGTGTCAAACATATTAATTAAAATTGTCCTGGAGCATGTTACTTTTTCCTTCTTTTGTTTTTGGCAGCTTCTTTTTCCAGTTTACTGAATATATAGGCATATTAATATGAATAAGTTATAAAATCGATTTTATTTTTATTTTGGCCGTAATTTCAGTCCGGTGTCCCTTAACTCAATTTTTAAATGGGTGTAACTTCTTAAGGGCATCCTAGCAAATATTGGTATTTTATTTACAAAACCTAAAATCTTATATGTAAAAACAAAATATTGGGACTCGGAAACTATTTTTTCTTCTAGGAATAACTTACGAAACGTAAAACTTTTCTTCATCTCTAATAATAATATTTAGAATTATGAAAAAATTTTAGTATGTATGAAGTCAGAAGTTTTGCATGTAGACCAAAACGTACTGAATAGAATGCAGTTTCTTAAAAGTAATAGGTTGACACTGTACTGAGTAATTAAGGAAATCATTGATACGTGCAAACGCAAGTAACGGCATATAGTCTGCAACAAAAATGACCGCCATTTTTTTTAACCAGGCAAATATAAATTTTAAAATATTGGACTACTAAAATACAACAAAGAATACGACTGTGATTGTCAGCCAACCTCTGCAGTACCACTTGACATGGATTGTTCCGGATGTGAGAGGACGGTCGGTGTCATTATCACAATCACGCAACTAGAAGTGAAGTGAAGAAGTTAAGACTTGTCCGGAAATGAAAAAAATCTACTTTTTTAGCAGAATATTTATTAAAACTCTAATATATTAGGAACCAGCCCAGGATTGCCGACAATGCACCATACACAATCAAAGCACTCATTTGCAAGGCTTCAGTTTCCATGCATTTTTTGGGTGTTGTGGTTCGTCGGACGTCGACGTGGGCGGCGGCGATGGCGATGGCGGCGGCGGTGGCGCGACGTGGTAATGCGACGCGGCAGGTGAAGGATGGCTCCCGCAGACGGCCGTGGCGGTGATGGATAGCGTCCCGACACTAGTGACGTCACTTACCCCACAAATACTACCAGTTGTCGACGAAGACCACCCACAGTTAATAATTACAACACGAGGCTGGTAAGACTAAAAACCAATGAAGTAGTTGGTATTGAAGCCCGGGCACAGTTGAAAATCCTAAACGATTTTCCTCTAAAGGTTTACTTTTCACTTATTAAAAATATTGTAAATCTAAAAATCCCTGATTCATTTCAATACCATCTTTATAAGTAAATGACTCAACAAAAGATAATCTGTCAAAAAGTTTTTTTAACATGCTGCCGGAAAATTACTTTGGAAAACCATCGACAGAGGGGTCACCGACCGTAGTTCTTGAAATTGCTGCTGCTGTGACTCGTGCACTGTCCTTAGGTACAGAATCATGTGTTACGTGTAGCGCGTTATACGCTACTTGATGAATTCTTAATATAAAGTTGGCGAGAATTGGGAAATGGACATGGCGTCAGTATGTTGAGACCTGATGCCGCCTCTAATCTCTAGAGATGATATTTCGTAACGTACGGTTATGACCTGGAATTTCCTACATCCGCTCTCGCATGGGAATCGATAACCAGGAAAACAACGAAATATCACGTGGTTAACTCAATCAATGAAGTTTTGTGATGTACAGAAAATCAATTGAAAATTTAGATATTTCGATTCTTATTCACAAGGCGGTGACGCTATGGGGACGGAAGGGAGCCAGCCGTCGTTTTGTCCCGGATGTTGAAGAGATCAACCTATGGTCGCTGAGGAAAGCGTCCTACGAAGAAATTGGTGAAGAGAGACGACTAAGGTACACTGTCAAGTTCCCCAATCTTTGACGTCCACGGTTTAGCCCGAAATTAAGAGATCCGATTGCTTCTCGTTCCTCGGTAAATTTGTAAATATTTTCCTCGTTCCGATTGTTTAAATAAATTCCCCATTTACCTCTATTACCACCATTTAATGTTATTTCAAATAGACAAATTCCTGCATACGTTATACTTAGTCAATTTTCTATGCCGATTTTTTAAAAAATGTTTCATATACTCGTGTATATATTTTCTTAACAGTTAATCATTTATTTCAGAAAATAATTCGTGTAGATCTCATGCAACCATTGTGTCAAAAACCAGCTGTTACTAATGAACGCTTCGTCGGTACAAATTTCCTCCTCCCCACAGTCAGTAAGCATACAAATTGGCTTCTTAGGGAGAAATCAGTGGAAGAGAGTGTGGGTGCAACTGGTCCAGGTTTGTGTTCCAGGATGGTCAGAGTGTGAGCGGGGAATTACCCTCGAGCCAACACCAATAAAGTCGTTCCAATTAACAAAAAGGTTTTCTTTTATTTTTAAAATAAGATGAGAGGTTTCCCCTGTAATTGTAACCCGCAAATTTAAGCAACGGTCAAGGGAAATGTTATATGTGTTATAGGATTGTGACAATATTTGATTTCTTGTTGTAAGATCCATAGATCTTTTCCTACGTACATGCTAAAATACAATATTACATTTGGTAAAACATTTCACCTTTTATCCAGACACTTCTTTTTTTTATCGTTGCAAATTTTATGATATATTTTCGCATTCTCTCCAATATAGTTTCACCTCATTTTTCTCCAATTTATCTTTTTTTTTCTTTCCCAAACATTTCGTATGCAGTATTCGTATCGGAAAGCCTTCCCAGAAGTTCTTCTCCGTATTCCAGAGGAATACACACGTGTCTCACAGCCAATCCTACAGACGTCATTATCTACGCAGGTCTTACAGAGGCTTTGTCCTGGCGTGAGGCTTGCCTCAATCGAGTTAAGAGGAACAGCAGGAGAAAGAGGACGAAACCAGCAGCAGCAGCAGCACCGTTGTATGCCCGTCTGTGGGGAGACAGAGAATGGCACAACGGAGAACTTCATTAGCAATTACTACGGGAAGGCGACGGAAAGCGACTGCAAAATCTCCTCAAGATACGACGACCTGCAGGTGGCTAAGGGGAAGGGAGAGAAAAGCTGTGATGGATTTATGACCCGACTCTCCATACTATTGAATAATTATCTCTTTTCGTTTCTTCTTCCTAATTCGTCTTGCTTCACATTTTCTCGCTCATTGCAGTTATTTCAAAATGTTCATAATTATTTGGTTACTAGAATCTTACCTGCTTCAAAGAGCTGTTCCATTTTATAACAGCATATGTGGAATTGGTTATTCTTAAAATAAATCATTTACCCTGTATTTTATCAGACAATGCACACTTGCATGTTTGAATAGACCAGATTTTGGTTAAAACATAAAGCGCACGGAATTTTTTATACGAAAGCGTCGTACAGAAGTTCAAGATAGAATATTAATAAAGCTGACAGTTGTCTGAATTAGGAAAGAAAAGCGTAAATTAAGAAAGATTATTTGAAAGATGGAATAATGAAAGTTTAGAAGTGAAGAGTTCGGTAATGAATAGAGAAAGGAGGAAAAATTATAAAAAAGGAAACCAAACCTATTGAATTCTTCATAAAGAATTGTAATTTTCTTGTTAACACATACATTTCTCTCTACAACAAATTCATTTTATACAAATTTGAATAAAACTTAATATTTCACCTACAAATGTAAAATTCTCTCAGAAAAGTATGTCTCTTCGTGCATTTACCATAAATGACGCAACCTAACCGTTTTGATACTACCAAAGAATTGTAAAAAAAGGTTATTATAAAGAAAATTCTGCAATAATCTTTAATATATGTAAACTAGTAAAGTGAGTTCAATTACTCTCTTTCTGATTCCGTAAAATGATGATTTCGATATAATTTTTGTTTATAAATTAGATGGAAGTTCTAAAGTACAAAACGTTTCTAATTATTTCTGTTAATGCGATAAAATTACTACTAAACGAGTTTCATCTCAGAAGCCTTTGAGTGTGTGATATTGTTCCGCTGGCGTGACAGCTGACTCCTCGATTCCTACAGTCGTTGCTGCGTAATTATCCGCTTCAATAGACATCACTGTTGCCAAGAATACTTGGTTCCGGCAATATACTCAGTTGACATAGGAACTGATTGTACTAGTTTCTTGCGGATTAAGGGTTTCATGTGTTGTTAGTAACCTATATTATATTTTAAATAAAAGTGAAGTTTTTAAAGTAATAACACTTTGATGGTTTGTTAAAGGTGAGGATTATAAGTCTGCCCCCACACGATCACTGACCTATGAATTCTTCCTACAGAGGCAAATATATGTTCAGATTCACGCCACATGTATATTTTTCTCTTTCAACTGTCAATGGTCACATTATAAGCAGGAATAATAAAAATTATTAACGATAATAATAATGATCCAGAATTGACTTTTCCGTGAACCAAGTACAATAATGTTTATTTATAATTAGTGGTGATTAATATTTGTTGTTGTGAATGGGTTCACAGTGTTGACATTAATGAACAAGTAATTACAGATATAATCAAGGTTTTATTTACCCATATATATATATTTATTTATAAAATCGTCGTTGATAACTGATTGCTGATTAGTAAAACAAATAATATTTTCGTAGACAGTGTTACCTTAGGTAAATCATTGGCCTTTTATGTAAGAAAAGAATAAATAATTCAGGTTAATGGTGATGTGAAATGTGAAAAAGTAATAGTAGTTTATTTGTTAATTGCACCATTGTGGAAAATGAGAAAAGTTGAGAAAGGAGATTGCAACAACTTGACACAGTGAGAAGAAAAATAGACTTCAAAATTTAGCATTTCGGCAGAAGAAATTAAGTGTTGATTAACGGTAGAACAAAACCATAAAAGGAAAAGCTTCACCGTAAATGTAAGGATAAAAGGAATTATTGAAAACAAAATCATATCGTAATATCTCTGCGTTATGACTTTGTTGCAGATCTGACATTTTGATTCTTCTGATATTGTTGTCCCAAACAGCGTTATCGTCCACTGATTGTTTCAATAAAGGTTCTTCCCAACAGTCTCAGTAAGACTCCACCTAGAGAATCTAGAACATCTTCAGAGGGGAGTATAGACAATTTTTGGTCACGGGAGTGATGTGCTTAGAGAATGGGAATCGTTGGTAACGCTCTATTCAAATCATTCACAGAAAATAATGCTTAACGGAAGTATGGGATATTTAAATACTGAGCGGTGATCACAAATTTACAATTAAACTCAGAACCCTAAAAAGAGACACAGACAAAATATCATTGTTAAATCCATTGTAACAATTTACAATTGCAAAACCAACAAGGTTTAAAGATAGCCTAAATGAAATGTAGAGATTATAAATAGAGTACAAATACCTTAACATTTTATAGAACATCTAAGATTTTTTCCCTTACAGTATTCAATGATTTATTTTAATTTATAACATTTTATAGAACATCTATTTTTTCCCCTTCCAATATTCAATAATTTATTTTAATTTATAAATAGAATTTATCGCTTTTAAAGAAAATTATACAGGGCGTATCAGAAGTAAGTGCACAAACTTAGTATTTTGTTTTTAGAAAATAGATCCCGGAAAAACGTGCCTCTCGCTGCTTTTAGACGCATACATGGATTACTTTATGAATTAAAGTAAAAAATACACTTACTTATGCAAGGCCTGTAAACAACGACGCAGAGCTTCGTGACCAACTTGTGGCTGCAGAGCAAGCAATTCGTGGTATGCCTGGAAGCTTTAACAGATGCAGGCTGCCAACGATCAGCTTTGTGTTCTGAGAAATTGCTCTAATCAATTATATAACACGTCTATTTCTCAGTTTTCTTTTATCAAATTGTGCATAAATGAAGCATCTCTGAGAAAAATACCAACAGGGGAAAACTTTTCTTCACCATCCTCCCTTTACGTTCGTGCATTTACCTCTGATGCACACTGTATGCATGTGTAATAGACCCCACGAGACTTTCCTTTCACCCTCACAAAAATTCTCCTTTTGATAGACTTAGTCAACAATCGTTATTTCAAAACGTCGTCGTTGTAACGAGTCTTATTTTTGACATTTTCCAATTTTTGTTACGAATCTCCCATTTGTTACTCACGTTTCTGGTTCTAAGTGATTATTCCCTTTTTATTTTTATTCTTCTATGCCCTTTTGCCGTTATTGAACTTCGATCAGTGGACAATCCCGAAGCTGCGTGACATATCGACGAAAATAAAGCCTCTGCCTCCACTGCCGACCAATCAGGTCGCTGATAGATATGTATATATGATATTATGCAAATCACTCGCCCCGGTAGCTCATTGCATAAATCCTGTTGGTCCGTCCGTCCGTGTGATGCGATCCAATTTTCTGCACCCATTCGCGCACGCTTCTCTCTCTCTCCCTCCCTCTTTCTCTCTCTCTGTCCATAGATTTTACCAAATTTGTGTCCCAATCCGTCCCCATCGAACTAACAGCTTCCACGTCCGCAGGTCAGAGCCACCTACATCAAATTTTCATCTGGAGATGATGAGTGGGTTCTCAGGAGCTTTATCTGACAAAATCTATCGACAATTACTTAAAATATAATTGCTATTTTCACATTCAGTGAAACCATAAATTCACTCCAGACTGATGCTTCATCCTTAAGCCAGTAGCCGGAAAATGTCTCAAGAATTAAGATGATAAGAATAAGAAATATTTTTAAAAAATACCTACCTTTGTATGGGGGTTTTTAATAAGGGAGGATCGATGTTTAAATAGAATCAAACAAGTTGTGTGTGAGGCATTAACGAAATTCTATTTTTATTTGCCATACATGGAAAATATGGGCCTTTCAAATACAAAAGAATTTAGTTAATACCCCACACACATTTCAAAATCGACCCTCTTTTATAAGAAATCTAACATATCTTTTTTTTACTTAGAACTGCCTTTTAACATGACATATATAACCAATTAAATCTTGCAATAACGAACTTTAGGAAATATCAAAGGACACGTAATATTTTTTGATGAATATAATTTAATCGATTTGTTGTCAATTTCAAAGACGGACAGAATAACTTAAGCGAGAATTCTTGAGAATCTTACGTTATGTGTGTATTTAATAATCTTTAAGTAGCCAAAATAGCTTCATTCATTATTATTTAACTGATTTACGATGTGTAATATCTGACAAAAAATTTTCAGGTGAAAAAGTGTTTTTAAAGGAATTAATAACGTTACTTATAATAATATATTTTCCATAGAAAAGTTAAATTATAAGTCATACTTTAAACTTAAAATATCATGCACGCACAGGCTTTCAAATTTCGCGCTATTCAACGTGGAAAGTTTGAGGGAATTAATTAAATATAGACACCAATGAGGTGCCCAAAAATTTATTTGCTGCCTTAAGTTTTTAGTGTACTTGGAGAATTTTTATAAATTTTAAAGGACTTGGGATATTTTCACACGGAATTTTATCGCTTTTAAGGTACTGTGAGTATTTAATGAACCAGGAGATTTCTTGAATTTATTTAAGCTCTGTGATTCACTATACCAGTTGTAAAATAAACATTCAGTCGGGATAGTTTGTCCTCAAAAGGAAAACGATTCAAAAATGCCGGTTAAATCACAAGTTGACCAAGAGATTAGTGTGGGATAACAAAATAAGTACCTGAGAAACCAACTAGTAATAATATAAAATTGAGTACACACAGATTTCGGCAAGTGAACGTCATTACCTTCCGAATACGAAATATCATCGTGGTCCATGGAGGTTTGCTCTTTTCTCCCGTTGCTTGGCAATAACTCTGAAGTAATGCTCACAACTGAATTGTCTTCGGATTTCTCGAGAGCGTGACGTCATGAGCAACAGGAAAGAACATCAAGAATGTAATTGAAATTAATTCATCTTGATGAGCGGAATGAGCGCTTTGTGCACATAAATATCGTCACAATCCTTCCACCGCGTGTGTGACAGTAAATTACTGCAGTAATTTCCGATAAAGAACGTCCTCTCCACTGCGTGCGTGTGTTTCATTCAGTTTCAGTTCCTGGCGTTGTTTTTCCTCTTTCGTCGTCATCCTCCTTCCCTCTCCAAGGCAACCCTTTTTATTTATCAATTCGCCCGTCTGCGCTGGTGGGAAGCATAGCTCTTCTTTTTCCACCCCTTCCACTCTTTCGGCTGAGAGGGAGATATATTTAGACGCAGGTGTCGCGTCTGTCTGTATATCTGCCATGTGCACACGCTCGGGGCTGAGTTAAAACGGTAGCCATTTGAAATTGAAATCAAGTCGAAACGGCGTTATCTTCTTCTCTCTCTCTCGCGTGTCCTCCGCAAACCTTGTGATAACTCAGGAACATTTCAGTCTCAGTGTCACTCTTTCTCCTTCCCCCGCAGTCACCCCTAGAAAAGATAAACTTGTCTGATAGGAAGTGGCGCACACCTCTTGGACGAATTCCCGTCAAGTACTTGTAGGTCTTCTGTTGCACCCTTAAGCTCATTATTCGAAAATCACAAGTAATATATCTTGTTTTAATAAAATAACAAGATCGACGAGCGAACACTAAAGTTCTTTCCTAAAATAAAAAAAATGAAAACAGAGAACATAAATATATACGTATATAAATTTATTACTTGGAATTAATATTTTGACTTGTTAGGTCACCCACGAGAATTTTGGATACAAATAAGTAGTCTATCTGACATTTGAATAAACAAACCATTTATGTTGTAGTGGTAATCAGCAAGACTGATCTGATTTCATACTAACCTATAATGCGCAAGTCTTTACATTTCTACATAACTACCATATAACTCCCTAATCTGCTTAACGTATTGCATCCTTAACCTCCCTATTCTGTTCATTTCCGTCTAGTGCTAATTTTATAAGACCCTCTAGTCTCAAAACGTGGCCTATTAATCTATCCCTTCTCTTGGTCAAAGTCCTCCAAATGTTCTCCCCTCCCCTAACTTTGTCAGTTTTTATTCTATTTAAAACATACTACGTTCATGGGCTCACTCCATGACTCCTTCAGCCGAAATGCAGGACAAAGGCACTGTTATAATTAATTTAAATTGGGATACAATTTTAAAACGTTTTTTGGTAGTTTTACACCATAAATGATTATCATAAACTCTGAATATATATTTTTTGCTATTACTATGAGTAGTAATTTGAAAGAATGTGACAAAAATTTGTACGTAATAGAATAATAATATATTAACTGTGATGAAATTTTTGTCTCAGCTTCATCTTCCTTGGTTTAATTATCTTTAAATATTTCGTCTATAGGAAGAAACCCTGAAGAATATATAAAAACATGCCGAAACGTTGTTACTAATTAAATTTAAAGATTAAAGTCTGTACAAGGTCATTAAGTGATCTATCTTGTTACAACGGTAATAGAAAGATTTCTTCACATTGACCAAGACCTTTATTTATTTACATTCTCGGACAAGGTCCAGTTTAAAATGAAATCTGCAAGTCAAGATATTAATGTAGGTACGACTGCTTGGTCGTTTTAAATTGAAAATGGACCTTGAACGCTTATTTAAATATATAATAAGAGAACTATAATCAGGCTGTTACGTTCTGCAGGATATAATGTTATATCTGCTTATATCGTATTGCGTCTTGAGTAAGTTTCGCCTCGGCACTAAAAAACACAGAAAATTTCTCATTTTGGTTTTTTTCCCCCGAATGAATTACTTCGAAAAAAATTTGTGTTAAGGGCGAAGGGGACCTGTCTCATGGCCTCCCCCCCCTTACCAACATCGATTTCTTCTTGTGGGGACTACTAAAAGCCGTGCTTTACGAACGACCAGTGCAAACTGTTGACCAAAAAATTATCTAATCCCGGGAAAGTTGCAAAGGATAAGTAAAAGCGTGATGCTTCGTCATATGTTAATAAACTGTTGTTTAACTGAACTTTTCCTGCCTCGCAGCGGGGTAAGGGTTTCTTTCCGACCTATTGTGTGTTGGTAAAAAATGTTTGTACCAATCCCCAGAAAAGAATAAGATATATCAATAATATTGATGAGCTGATCCAAGCAGTAAACATAGCCTTTGATAATATTTCCCTCGGAAATTCTGGATAATATGTCGCTGTTACTTCAACAAGTTATGCTGAAAGCCATGAAGAGCTGCAGTAATTTTAATGTCTGGCATAAGCAAAGAGATGTTACATACAAGTTTAAAACGCAGTAACTAAATCATTGAAGTATCTAAAAACAATCTGAACGCTCAAAACAAAATTAGTAATAAAAAATTTTAATATAATCTAGTTCCTTCATAATAAATGTTGCGCTCTATGTTTATCTTCTGTGGCAAATATTGTTATGGCACATAATTAAATTCATCATCAGCTACTAATATTATTGGATAGAGGGAGTAACGGATAATACCAACTAATTATATGATTGGATGACATCAATCTATGTGATGTTTACAGTTCACTATGACGCAAACGATCCCCACAAAGAAATTATTTTATTTATAGATAATGTGCAAACACTAAACTGACCTTTGAAGTATTTTCTTACTCATCAGACAAAATAAAAAAAATATTTCACTTCTTCTACAGAAAGTCTTTAGTAATTTATAATGAAAATTCCTTTGAATTTTTTTTCATCACTAAATTTTTTATCAATTAAAAATTTTGCATAAGGTTGAATTTTATTAAAAAAAATTCCCTGGTCCTTGAGAAACTGTCCTTGAAGAAGGAAAGACACGTTTTCATCTTCTTGCAGGAACGATGGCAGCAGCTTTCACAGACAGAACCACTCATATACAATAATAAACCAGAGACAAAGAAAAGAGGATTAAATGCTTGGAATAGCCCACACATCCACGGACAAAATAAATCCCTTATAGCGTGGAAAGGGGGAAAAGGCACGGACAAAATAAATAAATAAATAAATCGATGGCTACTCACAGAACTGCGTAGTATTTACGCGTAAATCCGAAACAAATCAGAAAACAGGTTCGACGCCATGGTTTTGGTTCAACTCGGCGTAAACTTGAAGAAAGAAAAAAAGAAAAATGCAGGCTAAAATCATGTTGGCACTTCTAAAACGACCGTAAAAAAACAGAAAAAATATCCTCTCAGCTCTTTCGAGTAAACTGTATATTTAATTTACTTTTTCAGTTTGCACTCCACTCTTCAGCTTCAAAACAGGAAGAGATTTTAGTCCATTTTGAAATCAGCGTTAGGTGGATTGTGAAAAATATAATATGGCTGACGCTCTTTTTTCTCCTTTTTCACCTGACGTTTACCGTGGTGATAGTTCCCGACCTAAATTGGTAATACGCTTAATTTTGCTGTTCGGCTTCTCATATAGTCATCTCAGCATTGTACAACTAAGTTTATTATTATAACGACACTTATTTTATTGATAACTGTGATTAAGACTAACCACGTATCACTCCGAATTCGGAACGTCTTATGTAAGATGACAGGTCGCAAACGACCCGGTAGGCCAAGGCCCTGAATGGGCTGTAGAGCCAAGGAATAATAAGATTTTACATATACGTTTATATTGACTCTCATGAATATTAAACATCCAATTAATATTAGAAAAATTAACTTTGTTACTATTCTTGCCTTATCTGTTCCTCATATTTTTAGTAATTTTAATTTTCAAAAATTGGTTTCGTGAGGAAAAACAGAACGAATATCGTTTGAATAAAATAAAATCTACCAAATACTACATAAAATATGACGGAAATGTTTGACATGCACGCACTCTACCAAATGTAAACAATACTTTAATTATAGTGCTAAAAGTGTTGCTATAATGATAAACATTTCGTTTTATACAAGACGTATTAAGTTTATTCAGCGGTTCACTTAGTTTTTATATGCTGTACGAAAATACATTAAAAACGATATATATATTTATTAATATATAAAAACTATTATCTTTACAGATTCTCAGTTGCGCCAATTTACATATAGTATATATAATATGAACACAAAAAAACATGAAAATAAAATATTGTATATAATTACATGGTTACATGAGGGTAGGTTAATCCATTTTATTAACCTACTTTAGCCGAACAGGTTGGGTTTAATTGTATCTGAGGGGCATACGACGTGGGTGTGTGAGGATTGACAAGCAGTGAACTGATTTTTGGAGGATTAATGAGGATGTGGTCTGCGGGCATGATGGTAGAGTGGGTTAGGATGTGACTGAATGATCAGGGGGAAGGATGAGGTCAATTGGAAGTTTTCTTTTCAGGCGACGGGAGCGTGGAGGTGGAGGAGGATTGTTATGAAATTGCTGGATCGTGGGGTTTTGGTGGTTGAGTGCGATTCTGATTAGGTTTGTTATGGATTTGGAGATTACTGAGTTTACATTGGGAATTTTGATGTTATGGTGGAAGACGGAATTTCTTAGGTACCAGGGAGAGAAAAAGAGGAAGATCTAATTATCCTTTTTCTGTTTCATAATATTTATCTCTAATTTTTAGTGTTAAAATTTGTCACTTCAATACGTCTTATTCCTTATTTATGTCATTTTATTATTCGTTGTTTTATATCATTTTGCAATGTAATTTTATAAATATAAATATTTTTTTGCCTCAGTGATGCTTGCAAGGAGATTGTGAACCTCTGGAGCATCTTTCCGCCCTCCGCGCCATTCCCAGTTGTCTATGAATGGATGTATGCATGAAATTACTTGTTCTTTTCTTTTTCGGGGAACCTTTCCGCTTGTTGTTTTGCAGCCTTGCCCATCTCCCTGTCTGTCTGTCGCTTTATTTTGGACGACAGATGCCACGCTGTTTAGGGAAGGCCCATGGTGAAGGAGAGGGAGTGCGGGAGGGGGGAGAGGGTTGTGAGGAGGGTAGGGGATGGTAAGCATGGGCCTTTAATGCTCTGCATTATTCACGTGCATCTATTATTTACTCCTCTCGGCAATGGCGACACTGGATCGCATTAAGAATTTACCTTGTAAATTGTTCCAGAGCCGCCTCCAGGGTCTCTTCTGTGTACAGGGACACCAGCAACCAGCAAAGGGGGGGAGGGAGGGGGAAGGGAATGGGGGTTCCGGATACACCATCTACCCCCTTGCAACTTTGTCCGACGGTCCTAGCTCCAAAGCGGAAAGTGAGAAGAGGGAACGATGGGTTGGGCAACGAGGAGAAGCAGATTACCTCAAGGATCAATCTGAGGTCCGCAACATCTCCACTTGGTGTTTTGTCAATATAAAACTATACCTCCAACCAACGGAATGAGCAATCCAAACAATTATTTAGTCCTGTTCAATTTGTGAATCAAATTAATAACTAACATTATATACGTGGCAGATACAGGAGAAAATTTAAAGTATAATAAAGCTCTCTCTCTCTTTCTGTCTGTCTCGCAAGACAAGTAGTTTATAGATCGAGAAAGGAGGTATTAGCTAATGAAGTGGGATTCACATCACGCTGAGTAACACAGTGTTGCTTGTTAGCCTAAAAAATTTGAACTTATAAAGACATGGAAAATATTTCTGTTTTCTCACATCAAACAGCACTCGAGTAATCGGAAGGTGCTGGATCAAGTACTGAAAACCCAACCCTGCATCAGTTTTAGGCCTCGTTAACCCAGTAGTGCATGGTGGGGGTAAAATTAAAAGGGTAATTAAAAAATAACGGGAAATTTATTTACAAATGATCTTAACTAGGAAAAACATTAATCAAGGTAATATTTACAAATTTTGAAGTTGGTCGAAGCAGTCTGATCTCTTACTAATCTCATGGGATTAGAGATGGCATCAGGTCCCGACACGCTGACACCAATTCCAACTTTCCAATTCTTGCTAACTTTATTTTAAGAAAATAATAAAATATCAGCTATCACGCTACAACCCTTTGCTTCCTTACTTCCCTTCCCCATCCCGCCTTTGAGTTTCACTTCCTATGCTATTGAATGAGAGTTGTCACAATGTGGTTTACCCAAACGTAGCCTATCACTCATAAGTAAACCGTCATTATGAACAGAAAATTACTCAAATATTTTCGTTTCTAGAGCTTTGTTAAATCCAGGATTAATGAAAAATTTTTAGGTATGGTTATTCCATTTTTTATTTCGAGTAAATATATGCGCATTGTGAGAAAAGGAGATTAGGCGAAATTTGTCATAGAGGTGTATGTGGTTGAAGAAAGGATACGAAGGTGTGACAATGGGATTTTAACGGTGTTTTATGTAAGTAGTGCTAAACTGAATTTGTACAATGGTAAATTAAATTCCCATACGCATCTCGAACGTCTCAGCTCATCCGCAGAGGTAATAAAGGTTCTCTGCTGCCCACTATATTTCAAATTAGAACTACGCGACGTTTAATTTTCTGTTATTGCTCTCTGCTCACAGTGTTCCGTTATTTCTTATCTTACTTTTATTTGTGTGCCTTAAATTCCATTCCATTTCCTCCTATAAGCCTTCCACATCATCCTAGTTTCAATTAAAGATAACTCTCATCAACTCTCCTCCGTTATAAATTCTGATTTAGGTTCTGTATCAATTTTCCAACCAGATTTCTTTTCAAGTTTCTAGAGAAGTGTGAAAATCTCAGCGTGTAACGTACGAGTCCTCGGTTAATTATTCTCACATCTTTTGGATGTTTCCTTCAGCGCCTTGGATGTTACAAGGTGATATGTCCATCGTTGATAATCACAGATTTACTGGGAATATCTCCTTTACCACGTCGTCACTTTGCGGTACAAAAATGTCACGTCCAGTTAACTCCAAGAAAATTACTTAGCACTGATTCTTAACTCTGTTCAATGAAAAAGAATAGAGTGTTTTCTGTCCTTTCTTCCTAATCCCACATTCTCATAATACTTCTACCTCAGAGAAGGGAACACCCGACAAGTTTTTCTTTAAATATTTGAACATATTTTTCCAAAAAATCTGAACAGAAGAAAATGTTTCTCTAACGAAACTGAAGTGCACTTCTTTTACATGACTGCTATGTCTTTAACGTAGATACATAACTTATGATCCTTATTACAATGATTTCCAATAATTCAATAATGAATTATCAGATTTATTTTCATTTCATCCCTTCCTGCAACGCAAAAACGAACATTAAAGGTTAGCAGTAATACCACTACGATGACAAGTTAATTATAAAGCACGGGCTACAACATCATAGTCGCACACTAATCAGTCAATTAATTCGATATCAAACGATTTATTCATCCTCCCCATAATATTTTTAATTACTAGACTCGGCTATTCTCTCTCTGTTATCCCTCTGCCCCACCTTGTTACCAGGTTGTACTAGAACCAGCAGCAGTGGAAGCCAATTAAACATTTTTTGTTATCAAAGCCCAACGCAGACACTCGCTTCCAGTGTCCAGTTTTTTTTTGTAGAAGACAGATAATTTGGTGGCTGTAATTAAAAAGCAACAGGTTCATTTCAGTCTCCGTCCGACGGGATTAACTGAAGGCAACTCGTACAGGGCCATTGCGATAAACACGGCCTCTGCATGACGTATGCCTGATGACATCACGACGAGATGCGCAATGAGATGTGCGCAGACAATCTGCAAATACAAAGTGCCATTGCAGGCACCAATTAAATATCTTCCAGTACACATTTTTATTTGAGACATTATATAATGGTATACAGATGAAATAATTGCACGAACAGACCGCAGCATGATGAATAGTTCAGAAGAATTATTTTCATTTTACAATGAAAACTATGTTTCGTGACTATATTATCTGTCTATCTTCCTATTTATTTGTTGGTATGCTGAAATATCGTCTGCCAGATATTAAAAAGTTTAGATGTAGAAAGTTTAATTATTTGAGGGTCAACATCTGAATGAAATCCTCCTGGTAGGTAAATTCCGGGGACGGTCGTAGTCGTTGAGCAGCAAACCGTCTGCTATGTTTATAAAAGCCAACCATATTTCTGCTGAGTTAACCGGAAGACTGTAAAAGCTTCCAACCCCCACGTTCTTCTTTTGTGGGTCCGTTTTTGACTAAGTGGCTTCCTCCTTCCCCTCTATCCCAGTTTAAAACGAACCATGCAGTAAATAAATTTACCCCTTTTCACCGCAGTCTCAGTAGGTAAATCTGAGAGACATCGTTCCTCGTTTGATAGAGTTGAGGTGTGAAAGGAAAGAGAGTGAGCGAGAGGGAAGGGAGTAGGAGGTTGGTAAGTGAGTTAAAGGCAAGGGGAGTGCGAGGGTGTCCGTCCGGTCGCGAGCAAGTTTTGCATTATTCATCACTGCCTCTGCTCACTCATACACAGAGAGAAAACCCAAGCCCATGGACTTATAATAACCAACCCCTTGCCTCGCCGCAGTCAGTGAATTGTACACCGAATAACTTTCAGAAACAATAACTTTGGGTTAGGAGCAGTACTGGAGTGTGGGAGTGAAATGTTTTGGCCTCCGGGGTTCCCCAGCCACTCCATTCCACACAGGGGTTTCAGCACTTGTCAAGTATTAAGCAGCCCTTCGAGGCCTTCACTTCGTGGTGGAATATGAGGGGGTGGCTGTTCCTCGTAATGTTACACGTCCCTCAGCGGTCCACCAAAGCCATTCTGACAGAACTCATTTGGGTAACACTAAATGAAGGTTTTATTAAACATTATACTTTCATTTTATAAACAGAATATATTGTAAAATTTTACCGTCAAGACAGTGAAAAATATAAGACCTTGATGACGAGGTTAGACCGTAACTAATTTATAATATTTTCAACTCTATTTTCAGAGAAATTGGAAAATGTTTATTCTCCGTTGCTCACCTAAATGTGTCACATTATCACAAAAGTATTTGTTACACTTTAGAAGAAGAATTTTCTTTGAATGCTTTAAAATCTTAAAATAGTAAAGCCTTATTGTACCTAAAAATTATCATTTGTATGTCCATTTATTTAATATACTATTCGGATGTTAGCTTGGTGGCAGTTACAATGAGTTTACAAAAAATTCTGAAACTACAATAAATAAAAGTTGATACTAATAAATACAACACCACTCTGTTAATTGTCACTTTGAATAAAAAGTAATTAGCAGGAGCTTTCGACTGTTGTCATCGTCAGCTGAGGACAAAATATGAATATAATTTCTTTAAATACATGTTAATACTGAAATGAATAGGGAGATATTACTTATTTTAGTGGAATATTAATATATTAAGAATAAACTTTTATAATAAAAAAGAAAATAATTTACTTTATCCCAAGAAAATTACATTAATATTATAATTTTTTCATTTTTAAATTTTAAGCCGGCAATTCTTATTTAAACACTAAATATATGTTTAAATAAAAAATGATACAAATTAATTTCTTAAAACTAACAATTCTCGTTCTCTATACTCAGGGTCTTATCATATTGGCCTTCTCATAAAGCAAAATATTTTATACAAAATATACTGGGACTTGGCAGTATAGAGACCCAAAAAAGTGACAGGGTAAATACGTGTCGTCATAATGGATCTTCCAGCGTTTTCCTCGTTGAAATTTCCCCCTACTTTGGGTCGTGCTCGTTCCAAATATTAGTCGCCGCTACCATTGTACGTGGTTCCGGACATCTTGGACTACCTGTCCGATAATGCCGATCATCTGCTCGTCTCCACCATGTCTGCCTCTCATCTTCAGAATCTCCCTTGCCTCCCTTCAATCATACGTCTTGAAATGTCTGTCTCCTAAATCTCTATGGAAGCCTTTTTAATACCTATTCTCCACTTATTTAGTTCATATCCGGAAGGTTGCAGGGTTGGATATTAACCAATCACATTTATGGTTACTCTTCTCTGGAAGTTTAGAATCAGTGAAGTGATAATAGTGAAGTGATTTTTGTGTGTGGCTCCTTTGTTTTGCCACCGGGCAAATGCCCAATAGCAGCTTAGTAGTAATAATAATAAAAAATAACAGTTTTCCTTTCTCTCCCAAGGTTTTTGGAGAAAAACACCACCACATGCCCCAAATCTCATCATGGTTGGGAAACACCCCAGGCACGCCACGATGTCTTGGTTTTATTACCCCTGACTCAAATACTGTCTCCTTTCTTTTGACTTCGCATCATCAAAGTCCGAGCAGATTTGTTCGACCGTTAAAATACATAGTATACATCATATGTATAGAGGTTCACGTAGTTTATTGATTATGGAATGTGAATCCAGAACTATCACTTCACTACACTAACCTTATTCCACTATAGCGCCATTTTAGATTTAACGCCAAGTTCGTTTCCGCTAGAAGATTTCTACAAACACTCATGCAGGTTAATTGTTCGAGTCGTTAGTTGTCCTATTTCGGAAATTCTACGATAACCCGACCACATCCGATATAAAATCACATGTAGTTGTTCAGCCAACCACAGTTCAAAGCGGATATGATGTCACTAGGAGTTGTAATACGCCTTGGTGAATCTTAGGAGGTTGAAATCCAATGTACCATCGTGCGTCAACATCGTAGAGTTGTTATGTTGATGATCATAGATACAACGGAAAAATCTTCAGTTATTTAATCGAGTGAAGCTACAAAGTACAGATGTAGAAGAACAACGCAATAAACTATTTTTAAATTGTTATGAAATTTTGACCACAAAGTTGAAATAAATTATTTAAAATAATTTCTTATCACACCTGAAGAGGTTCCGATTAATGAACTAAATTACGGGCTGTTATCTCTTATATGAAATAAAATTTTCTCATTAAACCTGATAAATCATATAATATTTTAATGTGAATTACTTAGGATTACAATGCAGGAGACCACATGAAAAAGTCATGAATATATAGCTATAATGTCAATGATTTTATTTAAAAATTTTAAGTTACATAGCAGCTGCCACTGAGCGTTAAAATGGCGATATGAATTATTTCTGGAAACAATCACAACAGAATTCATATTGATCAATAAACATAAATGATTTGCTTCTAATTCGCGTCCAATTAAGGTACACGGGGATTGAGAGGATTTATAATGTATGAAAAGAATTTTGTGCGATGAACTGTGAGATGATGTAGAGATTATTTTTGTGGGTTTGTGCTATCCAGAGAAGCGGAGCGTTTGTGTTGTCCTGAGAGAAAGTGTGAAGGACCGAACCACCTGTTGCAGCTAATGAGCTACTGGGTCACTCCATCTTCCCTCTCACAAAGTACGGCTCCATAAAATTACCACGGCAGTTCTCGAGGACGGAAAACTGATACCCTTTACAACTTTGTACACTCCACCACGAATACAAACTTAAATTTTAACTTGCCGTAGATGTAGATATAAAAATTACAATTTTGAGCCAATAATTTGTATAAGGAAGGGGGAAATTTTTATTTAATTTAAAAAATAATAATTTCATTTATATTTAAAAACAATTTCATGTTGGGTCATGCGCAATATTTACAATTATACATATTACGGGGAATTACTACTTAATTATCAACAGGAGTTGTCAGATTTAATTACTGGGGAAACTATGTCTAGAACAGATTTTCGTTCTTTCTTGTTTTGATCTCATTTCGTCTCTTGATGCAGATACTAGGCGATTCTTGAACTTTCTCTTGTCAATTTCCCTTCCTCTACTCTCTGACTTCTTTCTTCCTCCAGATTGTGTTGTGAACTTGCTGCTGTCAAAGGAAAAGGCCGACGATTGAGGAATACCAGTTTTCCTCATTTACAACGTTTATATCTTAGCCGATAATTTTGTTAATTTGGTAGATTTCTGATGAACTTGTACAAGAAAGTGACTCTCTTTCTCCTTTCAGAATGTGGGTATGACTGTTCAACTACCAAGATACGCCAACTATTTAATTGTTCATTTCTTCATCTCTCGTAGTTACTCAGATTCCTTTTCCCTTCAACTTTCGAGCAAGACTGACTTATTTACCGTCTTGTCACTTCTCAGACTATATCTCATTTTTCCCCTTCTCTATGGGAAATCGCCACCCTATGTGATGTATCTCCGCCAATGCTTTATCCATTTTCCGTCAAGCGCGGGATTAAGCACTGACGACGGAGAGGGTCGTCCTTTCAGTTTTTTGGGGTTGACGTCCCACTTGCGAAAAACATCGCTAATTCCTTGTACCTACACGATTTCTAGGCGACATATTGGCGCCTTCTTAATCCTGGTATTTCCATCTTTTGTCTGACTGACTCTGAATATTCTTACTGAGTTTAATCTGAATTTGAATCGTAAAATATTAATTAAAATCGGGGAGAGGTCCTACCGCGCAACAAAGTAATGGAAAATAGATTTTAAAAGGAGTAGAACCACAATATTCGAATGCTGTTGACTGCCACAGAATATTCACTATTAAACGTGTATTGGAACTAAGACACTGAATTTAGCCTACTCTTGTAGATATATAAACGAATTCTCCAGGAGAAAGAAGAATAGAATATTTTAGACCGAATTAGCCGATTTGGATTTTTATAATAATGTTTCTTTTTTGTAAACAGGTATATTGCCAAATGTAAAAACAATTACAGTGAATGTAATAGTTTGTGAGTAAATGACTGCATGGAGCTCATTTAGTGTCAGACTGTGTGATTTTGAGTGACGACATTGTCTACTCGCCGATGTACTTCCTTTCACTAGATCCTGCTGGTTGTTTCTTCCTTCTGCCTCCTCATACCTATGAGTGAGTGAAGCCAAGGTGATGGAGGTGGCGAGACATAAAGCGTCCTAGTGACTTGACGCAATGTCTTCTCTCACGTGGTTGTCCTTTCAACTTTAGTCTGATTGTTTATGATATGAATGCTGCTGGAGGTGAAGCGGTGGAGGAGGATTCAGGCTAACTTATTCCCATCGCATCTGTGCTTGTGTATTTTGGGCGTAGCGCGGCGCAGTGACGTATCGTGACATCATCTCATCTGATCGACTTGCATTATTCATCATTTATTGACTCACGCCACAGTGAGCCTCTCAGTCAACGAGTTGGTAGTTTGCGACTCTTGCATACATTTCGTATCTTATTAATCCACAATCCTGTAAGAGGAAGTTTAATCCACCGAGACAGTCGGCGTGTTGCGCACTTCACTGCGACAGCTCCTTAGCAGAGAAAAAACTTTCTCTACCCTTAACTAAATCCGTGCCCATTTCTTCCCCCCACCTGTCGTTTCTTAACTTTCAACTTCCCCTTCGTCGGTTTAACGTTTGCCTGTTTCCGAGATTGCAGACACACACACGCACACACACACACTCAAACCCTTCTCCCTCTGTCTACCCTTCAGTAATAGAGGCACTTTGCAAGCAGCGGGGTTGGTGTCCCCTACCCTTCATTTCTGCTTCATTGGTGCCGACGACGAAATGAAGTCTCTTTCCCCTCTCCTCTACAACTTGGCCGCACTCACTAATTAGGCCCTGGAACAGTTTAGTTCTTCTGCCACCGGAGGAACAAGAGGGTGACACACACACGTGGGAGAAGGAGATCAGAATCTCTGCAAAGGTCCTTCAGGAGATAAGGGAGAGCGCCGGGAATGAACGACGTCGTCCGGGATTATGGCAAGGTCTTCGTCCAGGGACACTTCTCTATGGTAATTGGTTGGGACTTCTCCCTCCAGCTCAAACTCCAAGGCTTTGAGATACTTACTTAGGCACTCGTCTGAGCCTCTGTGTCATTCTTCAACGTTAGCACATAAAATTATTAATTACTGATTGTCTTTTTTAATTTAATATTGTGTAAATGTAATGTAAATTAATTTATTAACATATATGCACCGGACCCTTCCAAATTCCTCCATATTGTTCTCTCTTCCCCTATTCTGCTTAGAACTTCCTCGTTAGTGATTATATCCTCATAGCTTAGCTTCTTTTGCGGGAATCATCTACAAACCTACGATTGATTCAAAGTTTTTGTGAGAGAGAGTGACAGGTAAACGTCTAGAGGTCTATAGACGTGAACAGATTAACGGCTACTCGTTTGAGTCAGACACACGTGAATAGTTTTTCGTGAAATAAACAATTTCTGCTTTCAGTCCGTGCGATCCAGATTAATTTTCTTTTAAAATTCTGTAATCTAGGTGGATCTCTTCTCGTTTAACATATTTTTACTTTTTCTATTATTCGCTAGCAAAAAAATCCCATACTATTCAGGTTTCTTTTCTCTAATTTACATTATGTTGTTGTTGTGGTATTCAGTCCCAAGACGGGTCTGATGAAACCCTCCAAGCTAACCAATCCTGCGCAAGCCTTTTTATTAAACATAAATACCACATCGCACACCCTCCCTAATGTACTTAGCGTATTCCATCATTTATCTCCCTGTTCTGTTCTTACCCCACACACTTCCCTCTAATGCCAATTTCACAAGACCCTAGTGCTTTAAAACGTGGCCTATTAATCTATCCCTTCTCTTGGTCAACTTCCTCCATATTGTTCTCTCTTCCCCTATTCTGCTTAGAACTTCCACATTAGTGATCATATCCACTCATCTGATTTTCAACATTCTACTGTAGCACCACTGTTTGAAGGATTCTATTCTTTAATTTACATTATATATGTATTTATATAAAAGTACCGACCAGTTTAGTAGTTTTCCAGAGAAACAACAGAAAATAGAAGAGCTGAAACGTTTAGAGCGAAAACGAATTGAAAAATTAATGTCAATGACGAATGAACTATTCGTTGAACAGAGAGAAATATACATTCATACTCAGTGTGCGTGTGTGTGGCAGGAGAGAGAGAGAGAGAGGAGAGAAAATATATATTGAATGCATATCAACTGATACAATGTAAACATTAATTAATAAAATCCATTAACTGCAATTACATTCTCTGCGATTATATGTAGGAATATATATATATATATACACTGGATAAATAAAGAACGTACGGTTTGTCCAGTAATCCTGGGGACCAATATCAGTAAATTAGATTTTGTATGCGATGGGTTTTTGTGGGAAGGCAGAGAGAGGGAATGGAGGGGAGAATTTTCCACCAATTGATTTTAAATTGTTGCCGATGTCGTTCCATTTTGAAATACGCCCACGTTTTGTGTGTGCGGCTCTTGCTGATTCTTTCTGGTCGACCACGAGACAACTGTCGTTAAACTTCAACGAATCTACGTTCTTGGAATGACGTACCTTCATTACAAATCAAAACCGAATCAATTTCTGCGTAATGTCACTATTTGAATAATAATATTTACACAACGGGAGAGTAAATATAAATTATTATTCATCCTCCTCTTTGGCTCTACAGACCATGGAAGGCCTGGGACTACCGTGTCGACTATTGACTGTCATCTTGCATGACACATTTCGAAATTGAAGTGTATCGAATCTCCAGCAGTCTTAATCCCGGTCTTCGCGACCATGACGACACAAACATCCATGCCCATGCCAGGATTCGAGCCCGGGACCTCTGGGTTCTGAGGCATCGACGCTAGCCACTACACCACATGTGGTCGCCTATGTAAACTATAAAAGTAATTAAAATATTTGTTATTTATTGACGTTGTGACGTCTATTGCAATTTTATGTGACGAAATCATTCGCTGGTACTTCAAAGAAACGTATTGTGGGAATAACAAACACCTAACCACGTAAAATCGAGTATTTCTTTTGTACTGAGTGTTCTATATTTGATTTGATGAGGGGATCAATAGTTTTATTGACAACGTGTAGTCAATTATTTTCCCCCACACAGTCACGGGTAACGATTGAAGTTCCATGTGGGAGAAGGAAAATTTAATATACTGATTTCCGTATTCTCTCGGTGAAATTTAATTAACGTACGTAATTAGTCCTGTGAATGAATTATCCAGCCATTGAGTCCTTAACCCTGTGAAATTAATCAATTAACGGTGGCTTTTAACAAGAATCAATTTTTTTAAAAAAAGAGCCACGGCAGTTCGCGCTGCATACCATGAATCGGGTATTCTATCGTTGATATTATTAACTAAATTTTAGCAAAATAAATGACTTTTTTTTCTTCCTCCATGGCTCTACAGCCCATTGAGGACCTGTGACTACCGAATCGACTGCGAACTGTCATCTTGCATGACACATTCAGAAATTGGAGTGACACGTGGTCAGCGTATCGATCCTTCAACAGTCTTAATTGGTAATTAGTCTGCTGTGGCTGTTGTTCTCTGCCCTCGGTGCAAATACAAATAGTTTTCCGAGGAAAAATCTCAGTAGCAAAAGAGATAGTGCAACTACGAGCACAGACTATCGGGTTCTACAGCTGAGATTGGAGGCACTTTCGAACTCTGTCTGCTGAGGACGTAATCCTAATTTAAAGTGGAACTCTACTCAGCAAAGAAGTCGCCTGCCATCTTGCTTTCATTCCAGTCTACCTTATGCGGATCCTGTAAGTAGTAATCCAGTGGAAATACCTACTTCATAAACAGTGAAACGAATAGTGCATGTGATAGAAATTACCAAGTGACAAATTTACAATAAATTAATAAAGGGAAGTGTTCAAAACAATCTGTAAAAATCGTCAAGTTTAAGTCTGGTTAGGCAAACCCGCCGCGTTAGTGACTTTATAGTACGTATAGAATACATGTATCATCTTGTCACGTATGTGTAGAGGTTAAGTCTCCCAGTGGTCTTATAAAACTGCAAATAACTTTGCAAAGAGTAATTAGAGCAAAAAACTTTTAGTTGTGGTCATAGAGTCGATTTTAACACAAAATAAAGCTAACCTGTAGGTATACAGACTGATTTGTATCAGGTTTATCTGAGTACAGGAAAGAACATGAAAGGTTATTTTCCCATGTGGTCTTAGTATGTGCGCTCTCTCTCTTGCATAAGAAGAAAGATACTACACTTCACAGTTGGTACCTATACCATATCGGCGCCTTCTATACTAAATTTAAAGAAAAGTATATCTAGTTTGTATTTATTAATAAAAGAGTAGAACGTAGTTGTATTACATATCATTAGTGGCAAACGGTGAAAAAAAGAGATAACTAAATATTATTAATTTAATTAGTATTAACTGAAAAACAATAGCAAATGTGATCAGTAATAAGAACTATTAAAAATGGCTAAATCAGAAAAGAAATTATACTAAAAGAAATTAGACGAAATAACGGAGCATATAGATAATGAATTAAAAGTTGGGAAGCAAATAACGGAGGCAAAAGTAAACAGCATAAAGTACAAGATAACCGAAATTTTCTTAGCAAACTTAGAAGGTCAGTATGAGCAGCTTGCAAAAGAACTAAAAGAGGAAAGAGAAAAAAATAAAGCAACTTTAATGACACCAACAAGCACATATTCTAGCGTGATCCGGAGAGGAATAAAAGAAAAAAGTAAGATAATTAGTCAGATTAAACCGGAAGGAACAATAATACTTGTAACTCCGAAAGAAGGAGAAGATACAAGAAAGACAGAAAAAAAGATTAAAGAGATATTAGATCTCAAAAAAGAAAAAATTAATATAAAGTCTATCAAAACTACAAAAAATCGGTGATAATAGAAACGGAAAGAAAGCCGATGCAGAAAAAATATTAACAAATGAAAAACTAAAACAAGTTGTAAAAATGGAAAACCCAAAAAAGAAGCTCCCTAAAGTAATTTTGTATGACATCCCCAAGAACATGGAAAATCAAGATATACAAGATGGAATATATAAACAAAATTTTGATAATCTAATGGAAGAAAATGAATTTAAGGAGCAATTTAAATTGATCTTCCCTAGGTCGTGAATCATGTGGCGGAGGTATCTCCAACCCCGAGGAATCAGTTGGTACAAAAAGGGAAGATTTACCTGCCGTTTATAGCGGTGGCTGTGAAAGATTACCTAGTTGTTCCCCGGTGCCTGAAGTGTCAAGACTTGGGGCGCATAGCCAAGCATTGCCGAAGCGAAATTGGTGTCTGTGCCCACTGCGGATTACAAGACCACGAAAGGAAAGATTGTTTGAATAAAGACAATCCACAGATATGCATCTCCTGTAATAAAAGGAATAAAAATGTACTAAAACAGGACAGGAATGGAAAGACTGCAAAATTTCAGAACTAGAAAGGCAGAATATAAAAGAAGAATCTTCGAGCTAAAAAATGAAAAATGGAATACATTTTTAGAACAAAATTTAGTGATTGATCCCTGGGGAAAGCCGTACAAACTGCTTGCAAAAAAGATAGGTAATCCCCAAAACCTCTCCACTATGATGGATGAGAATGGTGTCATGACTACAGATTGGAGATCATCTGCGGAGCTACTTCTGAGAAAATTGTTACCAGATGATATGACAGGTACGGAAAACGAAGACCAGATAAGGAAAATAAAAAGAAGCGAAGAAACTAATTAGAAAAAGTTAGTCGTACAACCATTCTCAGAACGTGAAGTTGAAATCATCATAGGAGGATTGAAAAGAAAGAAATCACCAGGACCAGATGGTATAGTTAGTGAAATGGTTCAGGCTCTTTCCACCTGGCTGGTGCCCTACCTGTGTGAATTAGCTAATACCTACTTAGCACAGGGAAGGAGTCGGAACTAATAATAATATTAAAAGATGAAGGAAAAGAAGAGATAAACCTAAAAAACTATAGACCAATCTGTCTATTGAACACCCTGGGGTGTACCTGGCTCGTATCGGCAGAAAGAACAACAACCTATGCGATTGTGGTGAAATTGGAACACCTGAACACACGCTTCTGGATTGCCAATTATTAGAACTAGACCATGATAAAAGAGATATCTTAAGAAGAAAAACACTAAGGGAGATTATGCAGGATGTAAACCTTATAGCGATTTTGGGAGAATTAACACTCAAAATATCAGAGATAGAACTTGAAAAATATAAAACACGAAGTAAATAGGAATATAAACAAATAGCCACTTTTTAATAGTTACTACATAGTGAGTCAAAAATGAGAAGCATGTCATGGTGTCAGCAGGTGCATCCATCATAAAAGGATAAAAAAGTGCCTCAATTACATCATCCTGGAGCCGGACTATGATTCCTGGAACCGGATGGTACAAACAGAAATCATAGTTATTAAAAAATACAACTAGAATTAAGAAAGCAGTTGAAGCTCTTACTTTGTGAAATATGAAGTATGGGGGCTGCTACCGGAATCTCGGAACTGCAATATCATCAATTGAGAAGTGGAAATGCAGGGAGGTGGATTTAAGATTGAATGCAGGAATGTCTCTGATCTCTCTCTCGAGACAGATCAGGAGACAGGGCTGAGAGAAGGAGCTCCTACTGCCTCTCCACGCACTGAAAAAGAGATGGATAACATGCTTCTTGGTACACAGAAATATCTGTGCCAAGATGCGATACTGAAGCATGCAGTGAATGAACATATGCTGCGTGCCAAACGCATCCAAAAGACACCGTGACATATATAGATAAACAACTTCCTGGGGTAAAACAACAATATATATATATATATATATAAAGTAAAAAAATTACCATTCATTTTGTATTCTATTAATTACTATTGCTAAGGTTAATCATTGTAAAAAAGTGTACAAGATTGTTGTAAAATATTGTAATTAAGGCCTGCTATAGGAAACAAGAAAGCAGGCTAAAAATAGAGAAATAAATTTAAAAAAAGTCTTAATCCCGGAAAATGAATGACTAACATTTAAAAATAATCGTAAAATTATGAGACCTGCAGTCGTAAAGGAAATAGACTGACTAATTGGCGAAAAAAGGCGACGGGTGGTGTAATAATAAACTCTTGTGAAATAAAAAAAATTTGATCACTCTGCTTGACGTCATAGGGCGAGTGTATTCATTTTAGTGGGCCAATTATTGAAATGGAAGAAGCATCGGATGGAATAAAAATAGACTGTATGGAATAAATGTAATGAGTTTGAGAACCAATTGACAGAGGAAAAATATTTCTGACTTCTCTTTTGAGATGTGAACCAAAGAGATGGATAAAAAACTTTTCTGAGGTAGTACCCTTGTCACCAGCAAAGATAGTATAGAAGGAAAACAGAGATGGTATGTGAAGGGGGAGAAAGAGTCACAGACACGCCACACTGACGTAAGGCATATTGGAAAGTTGTGAGAGAGGGACTGTCAGAGTATATATTTTTATTAGCCCTGGACGAAACCACACGTAAATATGTATTATCGTCATGGTTGCTGCCGACGTCGCTGCCACTAATGATGATGCGAGTCACGCAGTCACTCAAGTTAATATGGCGGCTCACTCACAGTACTCTACTTCAGCACACGTATACGACTGTGTGTCCGCTGTAACCAATTATAAGATCCACCCCATAAATCAATACGAGACCAGGAGGCCGACAATGTAGTGAAATATCCTGAGGCTAACTCTCGAAGACACGACGAAATTCCTCACAGATTCACACATGGGTAGCAAAAGTTATTTTGCTTTGATGTTACGTAAATTTATTATTTATGTATTTTATTTTACGAAAAACTCGCGATTAGGTTAAAGAATGAATTCGGTGAACAGGTTTCACGCAGAAGAAGAAACATTTTCAAATATAACCTTCCATAACAAGTGGAACACAGAAACACTAATTCGGAACATGTTTAAGTGTGTGGTGACTCGTTCCACACACACGCAAAAAAGATTAGAAATTAAGGAGGCTAAATGTAATTTTACAATCTCAGGAAAGCACACAGTTTTTATATTCTAAAGCCGTTTCATATACTTTAGCAGAGTTGCCTTTAAAGAACTTTCGAAAAATCAGTAATTTCTTGTTTGTATCTTTTATGAAAGATATGGGTTCAGAAATTGCTTCTCCTCAAATTTTGGGGCTTATAATTCCATATTATTCCAACTGCACCCTAATCGCAACAAGGCTGAGATTCACGACACTGTGTTCCTGCAGTTGCTTTTAAATCTCCTGTATTTTCCCATTAGGTTTCTTTTAGCATAGTGTATTATGTATATATATATTTAATTTTTAGCCCAGATTTATTCACAGCCTTATCTATTTTTCCTTGATATTCTTTTGTAATGAATTGTGTGAACTGTCTTCCGTATCTGTCCTTACGCCTAGCTGAAGAAAGTGGGCCATTAAAAGTCGTTTCTATTTTATCATCAACTTCTCATTTCAATTAAAAAATAATATCCATGGATTAGATTCACTCGTAATAGAAATTTTAATATTGTAACGTGACTTATTTACACGTTACTGCCCAATTTTTTAAATATCGTATCTTTTTGCTTCTAATCAACGTCTCTGGTACGTTAGCATCTCCTTGGTTTTAAACGGAAATATCTTTGGGTTCGCGAATGTGTCATATATATATAGCGTGATTTAAATTAAAATAGTAGATGTGTAACGTTAACATACGGTTGATGTTAAATTGTTGACCTGAAACGAAATAAACATCGAAGTCACAATTGGTGAAAATAAATAAAAGGAAAGAAAAACAAAAGAAGTAAGATTTACATTTTCCTTGCAGAGACAAGCTTAGCATTCTTGACACGGAGCAAGTGGTCGACGCTGGATGTGGTGTGAGACGTAGACGGTGGATTATATCTAAATTCTCTTTGAAGTTTCTTAATTAAATCATTTCAGGCTTAGAGAATTATAATTATTGTTATAAGTTATTTGAAATTGATATTTTCGTTTTAATGCTTCTTATAACTTGTCATTAATTATATTTCTTTCAAACATTTTCATGCGCATGTAAACGAGTGGCAGAAAACTCGTCCTTAGCTAGTGACTGGTGACGTCACGACCAGGTCTCCCTTATTTTTCCTGATACACGACCAAAGCACCGGATTCTCTCCTGTTTCCAGCCTCATCTAAGTTCCGGTGCTGCAGAACCAACTCTAAAGTTATATTTTTGTGCATGTTCCACTTCAATATCTTGCAGGGCTAAGAAGATATTAATATAAAACATTCTACGGGAAACGTTTCTGTGCCCCATACGCGCATCGAGATCTCCGAAAGTGAATGTGGGTTGCCTATACTCATGATCTATAACACTATATATTTTTTAAATTATAATTATTTCGAGCCGTAACTAACCTATTGTGGGCAGAGAGAAAACTGCCTGAGAAATAATAAACTTCTTTGGATCGTCGATGCGATGTACACGTAAATTAGTATATATTCACCTTTATCAAAATTCTGTACCTGTTGTTTCGTTTTTCAGGGCAAAATAGAAAGAGATATTTGCCCAAGTTCCGCGCGCTACGGAGTCGCGTGCACAGCAGAGGAAATTTTTACGAAAAGCAACGATCATAAACATGCAAAGAACCTGAATATATTTCGCTCGTAAGGTTAACTATGTCACTCCCTCGTGACGTCATCAACAAACAACTGTACTGCCATATTCTCGATGAAATTTTAAGGGTAAATGCTTCAGCCGAGCGAAAATAAAAACGTAGAGTAGCTTAAAGACGTTTCTACGCTATTGAATACACCAAACGTTTGACTGTAGTCGTTGTTGTCTCCTTTCAGGAGCTAAATTGACAAAGTAACGTTTGAAATACCAAGTTTCCCTTTATATTTGGGGAGAGTATGTGGAGCGAGGACTCCCTAGGAGAGTGTGTGGCCTGCTTGTTATGTGTCCCTTAGGGACATCGCCGCCGCCGCCGCCGTTATTAGGTTTTCTTGGCCCGGGAATGCTGCAGCGGACCCTTCATTATCATTCTAATTTAATTTATGTGCAGTGCTTGCGTCCCGCAGTCTCTCGCTCTCTCTTGTCAGACACACGCGATCCTCACAGCAGGTCCTCAAACCTCTCTCTACGTGAACACTGCCAAAGGAAATACACAGCCACTTAAAGCAGTCATCAGCTGTTGAAAAAAACCAGACACTGTGTACTACAATCCAATCTTTCCTTCTCTTAATAGCCTGCTTGTGCCGTGAAACTGTTGACAATAGGGAACTGCACCAACCATTGTCACTTTATTGTAACTAAAAGCTATTTTTTATATGAAAATACAATTTTTCCAGTAAACTTTAACCGGTTTTTGTCATTTTTGTAACGTTGGATCATATTTTAAGATGAATAAGACACATTGTTGAAAGTTTCCAGAATAAAGCAAATCAGTAATTCATCTGGAGACTGTATAGAGTTATTATTATTATTATAATTTCTCACAGAAGAAAGAATCATACTGCAAAGAGAATAAATAAAACCCTACGGTTTGTCATTGATAATTTTCAATTATGAAAGTCAGAAGAAGACTTGTAAGCCATAAATTGCGTGAAGGTGATCCTGGAGAAACAGTTAAATATGAGGATTAATAGAGGGAAAACCGAGGTAATGGAGTATAGTAAGCGAAACAGTGGAATAACAATGGGTGTTAGATTGGGAAGGGATAATTTGAAGGAAGTTAAGGTATTCTGCTACTCAGCAGCATAATAACTAGGGATGGTAGAAGTATAATAGACATAATGAGTAGGATAGCACAGGCAAAGAAGGTTTTCGCAAAACAGAGGAATTTATTTACGGGTAATATATTAGGAAATCGTTGCTAAAATTGTTGTATGGAGTGTAGAGTTATATAGGTGCGAAACGTGGACAATAGGAGTTGCAGAAAGGAAAAGAATAGAAGCCTTCGAAATTGAAGAATGCTGAAGATCAGATGGGCGGATAGAATCACTAAGGAGGAAGTTCTAAGTAGACGGGGAAGAGCAAACAATTTAGAGGGCGTTGATCGAGTAGGGATAGCTTAATAGGCCACGTTTTTAAGGCATGAGGGTATTGTAAATTAGCACTAGAGGGAAGTGTGAGGAGAAGAGAAGAGGGAGGCCAAGGAGATTAGTGAGGGTGTGGGATGTGGTTGCTATGTAGAAATGAGGAGGCTTGCGCAGGATAGGTTAGCATGGAGGGTTGCATCAGACCAGTCGTAGGACTGGATACCACAACAACAACAACAACGTTTCTTAAATAACAGTCCTGTTCATATACTGTAATTTAAAATATTGCTCTGTATGTACACGTGAGTGTTTGGTGTCATTAGATCGTTTTCTGGAGTAATTCTGTCCTCTATTTGCTTGTAAATCTAAATTTAAAATTATTTAAGGTTGGATACGAGAGGAATGTAAGATTCATGAGAGACGTATTTGTGCCTTTTACCACTTTATATCTGTAAAAATGGATTGGACAAATTATCAACGTTTCCTTAACAGTTTCTTTCTATACGGCCATTATATATTCTTTGTAAATTACTTTGGGAAAGAAAGAGTTGAGATTCCTCTGCAAAGTGGCAAAGTTTAAATCTCCTTATGATTACTTGAAACTTTATAACGTTACCTTGTCACACACAGCTCCTTCTTCTTAAGCCTTGAAATTTCCATCCCTTTATTTCTTTTCGTTCCCAAATCCTCCTTCCCTCTTTGACTCACATCTGCTAAGCAGAAGGACATATCGTGAGTCTGAGGTAAAGGAAGAAGGTTTAAGTGTTTAAATGTAACAGAACGGCACTCACAAAAAAAAGTTTTCCTTCTCTTGACTCACTCGCCTTTTTTCCCCCGGTGCTGCGGTTTGCACAGTAGTTGTATTTAAAACCGGGGCAAGAAGTTAATTTGGGAAGGAAGCGAGAGTGCTTATCTCCTTCCCTCCCCCGCTGCGTGCGTGTGTGTGTGTTTCTCTCTGTGTATATGTATTTATTTCTCTCTGCATGTGAGGGTGTGTATGAGAGAAAAAGAGTGAGAGAGACAGAGGCTGTGGATAGTAGCTTGCAGCAGTTGCATTTAAAAGTCAAAAAGCGTCGCCTCTAATTTACATATTAATAACTGGGTTATGGAAATGCAATTAGCCTCGTCCAACCCTCTCCTTTCCTCCCTCTCTCACTATTCCTGCTGCAGCTGTGTCGCAGGATCTCCTACACAACAATAACCAAACATAGGTACACACACAAATATATATTCATATATAGTCGAACTCGGTTATTACGAGAAAATTTGATTTTCCTTAATTGAAATAATTGTTATATGGAAAAATTGACTGGGATATAACGAGAAAAAAACGTGGCTTTAAGGAGAACGTGTCTTGAGCTTTAGAAACTTCCTTGCGACGGCTACGGCCAGACGGACGAATGCTCCCCCCCCCCCTTGTGTCTTGACTGATTTATAGTAGACAGTTGCAGGGTTACCTTTTGAGTTGAAAAGGGCTGGAAACCAAGAGGATATTGAAACAATCTAGTTTAACATTCATCGGGAAAGAAATTTATATTGGGAAAGTTTACAGAGGTCTCACTTTTTTCCTGTTGTTTATTTCTTCAATTTGTAACAAATTCTCATTTTCGAAGCATTCCTTTAGACGCTTGCAGTACAGGTGAACAAACCCGGCAGTAGCACATGAATTCTGACGCATATCAGCGGTCCTACATATCAGGACAATGACATCCACCACGCACATTTAAAAGTCTCTCACTCAACAAGCTGAAGCGAAGTCGATGACGTGCAGCTCGGCCACAGGTTATCGTGATAGATTATTACTGATTGTGATCTATGAATGAAATGAATTGTTCGGTATATTATTTGATAATGAAATATTATTATAATTATGAAATTCAATTTACTCTATATTTAATACATTAAATCTGTTTGTTTTGAAGTTATTAGCCGTAAATTTTTTAATGAAAATCACAATATATTTTTACAATAATTATATGCATTAAATTTCTAACGAGTAAATCCAAGAGCTCTACGCTAAGGGTCGTTCTAATGGGTCTTCTCATAGAGCAAAATACTTAACAGTAATCCTACTCGGAACAGGCATAACCAGGGAATCGGCAAAAGGTATTTCCGAGTCGTCTCAGCTTGCCTGGACCTTCCAGCTGCCTCTTCTTTCTTCATTGCTCCGGACTGGATCACTCCTTAATGCCGTTGTTAATGTCCGTTGTCAGGACAATTTCCAATCTTTAAGAGCCCAATCATAACCTTCGATCATAACCTCCACGTCCTTAATCATCAAACCATCATCTCCTTCATGTTAAAAGCATAAACACCTCCACCTCTTTAATGTTCAATTCCTCTTCTCCTTAATGTCCAAAATTCGTTTCTGCTGGGGTTTTTAATAATTTTTCCTCACTGGCTTATTCTGTTTGTGTTCCGTCGGTCGTCATTACTCTTTGGGAGGAACCGTTTGTCCCCCCTCACCGAGGATTTGGGGAAAACATCAACCTCCTTACCAATTGATGTTAACAAGTTTCACGGGACGTGGTTTTTCCCAGTTGCGGCGTTGTGTCTGGCTTTTATTAACCCTGTCTGCAACCGTCACGTAGCTTGCCATTGATTCAGTACCGCCAAATTCCTATTAGATGTGTTTTATCGAAACATGACCAATTAAATAAATCATGCAATTTTAAACTTTAAAAATACAAA
This sequence comes from Eucriotettix oculatus, assembly GCA_034510155.1. Classification (NCBI taxonomy): domain Eukaryota; kingdom Metazoa; phylum Arthropoda; class Insecta; order Orthoptera; family Tetrigidae; genus Eucriotettix; species Eucriotettix oculatus. The sequence goes on along the minus strand of CM067378.1, from coordinate 90,908,191 downwards.
ATTACATCGTAAGTAAATTAGTATCTGAGTTTTTGTAAGCGATTGTCCATGTAAAGGGGAACGATTGTGATAAATTTGGATAAAGCTAAATTAACTTCATCATGTAGGATCTGAAGAGAATTATTTATATATGAACTGGAAGCTTGACGGAAGGATTGCAGTAATAAAGGAATGCCATTTGAAAACCAGCTTCATTTTATACACATTCTTAACCAATTAAATGGCTGAGACATTATGATCCCCACGTTCATGCTAAATTATTTTTATTTCTTCGTAGTGTACGGTTGCTAATAGGATTATCAGATTTTGACTTTGCGTCACGTAAGTAGCAAAATGTATTACTCTACTTTTTATTAAATTTGTATGAACGATCATAGTCGGGAATTTAATACTAATTGGTATAGAATGGAGAGGAGGGAGTTCTTTAATTCTTCGGAGGCATCAGCCTTCCTCCTCAAGAAGAAGTCTCTCTTTTCCTGAGTGGCGACGACGTGCTTTAATTTCAGATAATCTTTCTCTCTTTTCTTTCGATAATTCTATATAATTTTTTCAATATTTAATTATATATATATATACTCATTTTTATATGACCCGATTTGAGGTAATTGGAATAGCTTGGTTATTAGAATTCAATTAATGTCAACTCTAGCGATTCATTTTACCATCGTCGTTCTGTGAAGTGTTTACGGTAATTGAAATAAACAACATTCCTATTATAAGGTTCCAATTTTATCTTGTGTAAAAAACAGTTTTCATATTAATCAGTGCTGTGTAATGCTAGATAATAACAGTGCAACATGAGAAACAAACGGAGGGCGTAGGATGAAGGAGAAGAGTACAGTTGCGTGGATGGACAGGCGATAATTAATATGGCAAGCAAATTTAAATACTGGAAACGTCACGATAAAAAGAAATCTCAGTTTATTTTAGCTTGACTGCATCATGAAGGTAATGGACGTGATTCAGAAAACTGTTATGTTGGTCAGACCAAACCATCCCTGTCAAAAATAATTAAGGAATATGAATCAAATTAAAATTTTTCACCTTACAAACATTCTCCTCTCTGTAAACATGTCTGAAACTTAATCACTGTTTTAATTTTGATAAAACTGTTATTGTATGTAAGGAGGTAAATAATAAAAACATTTAATTTCTAAAATGCTTTATATTAAATCAAATAAATTTTATTTAAACGTAAAACAAGACCCTTTTCAATTAAATTCAATGTAATATGTTTTATTAAATAGTCTTTGTTAGTCACACCTTTGGGTTATTTTATTTTCGTACTACCATTGTTCATGTTATTTCAGTCTGGATTAAGTATTGACAAAGATCACAAGGGTTGGTCAAAACGTCAACTAATATTTTAATTTTTAATTTGGTTCAAAAATTATATTGAATTGTGTGTTCTATGGGCCGTTAATTATTATTTTATTTATATTTTTACTTCGGTCTGTAGATAAAGAAACATTACCTTTGTACTACTCATTAGTAGTTAATAGTGAACGTGACTGTACATCGGCATGAAGAATTGTAGCGCTGAATATTATACATCTTCACGTTTGACCTAATTGTGGTTCTGTGCATGCTTGTTAATGTGATTTTACTCATTATCCTAAACAAGCCTCCAGGATTCCTTCAACACTTGCCACATATTAAACGTTTATCTCTTTAAATCCACAATTTTTATTACCAAGATATTCGGTGGTATTTCCTCGGGTGTTTTTACTGGAACGCTTTAAGCATATGGGTTAGTGTTGACCCGTTTGTTTTCTTCCATTTTTTTCCTCCATACCACAGGACGGACAATATCGAACACCGTAGTCGGGTTATTTTCGGGCCGTTAGGTTGGCACCATTCATCACGGAACGAGCGATACCGGCGGCGTGACGCTATCTGTCGATGCTGATGAATGACTCCACATATACATTCTCCCTCTCTCCACTATCTCACGGGCGGCGCCACTTTCACGCCGCTACAACTGACGGTTACGAGTTAAAATGTCTGATTGCGTCGACGGTCCAGCTGCAACATCGTGAATTAAGGGAACACTACAGCAATCAAAGTTCTCAGACCAACAATACCACTTTTTTTTTTCATTCCACAAACTAAGGGGAAGAGGGGAAAGAAAGATATAGAACATTTGGTTACGAGGAGGAACTAGAATTTAGAATGAATAATTTCATGTCATGGTTGAGAATAAAGAATAAAAATTCTGACTCACTCGATAATCTCTATACATTCCTATCAGCAAAAATCCCCGCTTGTGTAACATTCTTGCATTCTAAAAGTGCTTTTGTCACCCACTTATAAGAAAAGGTTAAAATACTTCGATTAGCGATTGCGTGGTAGGGAAATGTAGAACAATTGATCACAATTGTGTACAAGCACGAAAACCCCTTTCATTGGAACTAAAATTTTGTGTGGAATCATAAGTAAAAATTAGTGTGGTGTTTTCCATTCCATAGATTGATTGAAGTAATTTTAAGAGTGTGATACATTTAAATTACGTCAGCTAAGACTGCGACCTTCCATAAGACAATGGAAATGATCCTTTCTTCAGATTTATGGAAGGGGATTTTAGGAACAATGAGTGTCATCCGTATCTAATTCGGAAAGGGTTGACCTCCGTCAAGCCGGAATTTTGGAGTGAAAAATTAGGAATGGCTACTGTCCAGAACTAATGCAAAACGTATAAGCGATGGCCTCCTTCCACACCTTCGACTGAAAAATTTTCTTTTTGCCTGAAATTGCTTAAAAGCAATCCAATGTGTGGTATTGTGGGTTGCAGCCGACTGGAATTAAGTAGGAGGATTTTGGAAACTTACCGAGTTTACGTGGAGCGAGAATTTGAGGCGGAGGGACAGAAAAGTGCTAACCGCTTGGGGGAAGAGAGCAGTAAATTGAGAGCCAAGAGCACATGATGATTTAAATTGAGAACCGCTGTTGAGACCTCGGTGGGTGCTAATATTCGTAGGAGTCTTCGCTGTTTTAGCCATGGCGTTATCGATGTAGCCAGAATAGACTTAGCCGGAGGCTCCGAAGCAGACCAGAGGAAATTGAATAATCTTAATAAGTGAATTAAACCTCTACCCCACAAATACTACACCGAAGGTGTTTTTAGTTGACAAGATATTCCCGGTCCTCCAACCGGGTGAGGATATAAGAATTCAACGACGTTTCGAATTCATCATCATCTTCGCAAGAAAATGTCCAATATTGAAAAGTCGTGGAATTATTACACCCTCTCCCGGTTGGAGAAAACTTTGGCAAAGTCCTCCATGCTTTGAAATATCTCAGTGAAAAGAAATTAACGAAAAATTTTGTTATTTAAAATACGATTATTTATTCATTTGACGCTGTGAAGATTTATGGACTGAAGGTAAAATAAGGTAAAATAATTACAAAATTACTGAAACTCTTCTTTGACGCCTCAGTCCCTGATTAATGATATACTTTGGTGTTATATATTAAATATTTACGTAAAAGTCAAGTAATCAAGACTTATACTTGGCCCTTAGGGTATATCACGGAAGTTCGGCGTGAAAATACATGTCAGGTTTTGTGAGTTGGTGTAAAAAAATATTATTTCGCTTTTTGGTAAATATTGCAGATCCGTAACAACAAATTTGACCAATTTTAATATTTTTACATTAACTAACAATCGTAAACAGAACAACGTGACACAAAGATCTTAATAAAGAATAACTCATAATCACCTCCTTTCTGTTTCAGACAAATGTAAAACCGGTTATTACAATAATATATTTTTGTCTTCAAATTTAGAATGAGCATGATTTAAAATATAAATAAAATTTATAAAAGTATTTTTTCTCTATAATTCACGAATATAGAGTTTGTTTGTAAGATTCATGTCTATCATTACGAAAATAATTATTATAATTCATCTAATTGAACTCAGACAGTAAATTATAATGCGCCATTATTAGTGTCATCAATGCTGCAGAATTACTTGGTTCGAAGATTATTATTACTGTGCTTGTCGTTAATTCATAGTCTCTTCCCCCTTCACTACGAAAGTAATTTCTTACAACAGCTTTTTTTTTTCTTTCCCAAGCAGAATCCGCCCTCTTGTTTTCTTTGAAGCAATCTCGACTCCAAGTTTCTACTGAGCCCAGGTTTGTCCTACTAATAATACGTATATTTTTATTATTGTTGCTCCAGCTACCGCTGTTTTTGTTGTTGTGTACAGGGATGAGAAGAAGAAGGAGGAGTTATTATTTACTGTCGAGGAAGGTTCTCGAGGCAATTAAGCTTCGTGGTCCGTGTCACGTGGGTAGAGATTACCTGTCCAAATGGGGGAGGGCGAGGAGGACAGAAAATCCAAGCATGGAGGCTCCCTCTCCCCCAAAAGTAATTCCCGTAGCCAATATCTTCCGCGAGGAGACAGACAGAGAATATGCCCAGAGCTAAGAGGAACAGAGAAAGCTTATATACACAGGACAGACTACCACGCGGATATTACACGTCACTATTCAGATAACGTCACACGACTCTCAACATTTTTTTCGGTGAAAAGGAAGTATTTCATTTCAAAGTCGAGACAAATTTACGTATTTCACATGTTCCTGATGACGCGACAGAAGGTAAAACATAGACTTCGTAGTTGATAAAATTGCCGTCTCGACGTACTTAGTTTTTCAACAACCATTCAATTTATTTTTTAAAAAAACATTCTGAATTACAGAATTGATTAACTATATGATTTAGAAATGCTGCCAACCGTTTTATTCCTTTCTTTGTTTTTATGTTCCTGTTATTTCTTCTCCAAGCCCAGAATTTATTGTCTTCCTCTCTCCTTCTTTTAACTAATATTGACCATCTCGCATTACCTATCTACTTACTTTTTCTACCCGGTTCGAAATTTTGACTACACTTCAGTCATATCATTTGCGTTCAGTTTGAGAATTCTGAGATGAAAATTTCATAGATATTTTAAATTGTATGCACACTGATTTTTTTATAAAAACTTTTAAAAATGGTTGAATGATCCTAAGCATGCTGTTAGTCCATCATAGCCTCTGGTAGATGATTCAGAAGCTATATAGGACCTTCAAATTAATTCAATAATTCAGGAGCTTAGCGGAAAGTGTTCCTTTCAAAGGAAAGTTGTTCAGATTTTATTTCATTGATCACGGTTTGATTAATACAGCATATGGTTTGTTGTTGCTGTTCGCTGCCCACCCTCGTAGCTTCCGAGGTCGAAGGTCGCCCATCGCGTGCCCACGCACCGAGAAATGAGTTCCTCCCTTCCTCGTCGCCCCATCCCACTCGCTTAGCTCACTACGATCCCTCACACACACACACACGAGGCCACCTAAGCATTTATTTTGTGAACCCTGTCTCACTCCCAATTCCAAGTGCAATTCCAGCACAGTAATCCGTGCAATTTCCGGAGCAGTGTATCCCACCTCCTTCCCCACTCCTTCGTCCTCCCTCCCCCTAGATATAGCCTTGTCAAACCTTGCTACCTTTACACTCGCTGAAAATTTATAAAAACAGCCCTTGCGATAACGATTTACAAAAAGGGAAAAATCAAAAAGAAAGGAGAAGAACAAACAATCTCGCTCTCTTCTTCCTCCGTCTACGTTTCCTCTCATAAAAGAAGATAATGTCTCAAATTTCCCTCCAATAGATAAACATGTACCTGAAGACAGACAGACTGCTTTGTTCATTTGATAACATTTAAATGATTTATAATCGGACAACAAAACAGATATATGTCAATTCGGTTCAAATTTCGACCTCCTGTGGTCAGCTCAGTGCACAGAGGTCCCGGGATCGACTCATGTTTCTGCTGACATAATCACGGAGACTGGCATTAAGACACTAACCACGTGTCACTCCAAAATTCGGAATGTGTCTTGCCGGATAGGCCAAGGCCCTTAATGGGCTGCGGAGCAAAGGAAGAAGGTTTGTTGATGACGTTCTGCTTTTCGTTTAAACTATTATACTTTTTCTTATTGAGGTCCTAACGACAGTTGTTCTCCAGAGACTCTCGATTCCACATAATTATATTTGGGTGTCTATATTTCACTGGACACACTGATACCTTGCCTCGTAAATAAGTGAATTTAAGGAGCATAAAAACGTAACTCTTGGTGAAGATATTCGACGGGCTATTAGGCATGTTTCTCCTAAATAAACTCACAATAATGAATAAGGTACAGTGGGACTTTTAATAATGCCCAACGCAAGTTGAAAAGACCTAAAATATTTATATAATTAATTTATTGTATCGTTATTAATTTAAATAAAAGCTTTAGACCATTGGCCATCCTCAACCTGTAATTAATAACAAACATTCACCAAAGTTACCAGCATATTTTCTTTTGAAGCAATTAATATATATATTTGTTACTTACATTATAAATATCTATACATACGGACCAAAGTCTTCGTCAAACAACAAGAAAACAATACAAGTCCACTTCACTAAGAAGTTGAACTGAAAACAAATTTCCGCCCCCCTCTCCGCCACTGTTGTCATTAATATTTTATTTACCTGTGGCTTCCTTAACTAAAGTGATTTTATTTTATACCACTCATACACAATAACATTTACAAACTTATTCTTTCTGAGTCATCACATTTTACATCCATTATTCCCATCTATTTTTATAAACTACAGAAAGCGTAATCTCATTTTCCACTATTTTAGCCTATCTTTGTCCAAGAAATGGAGGCGCTTAAACTGCTATTCATTAATTAGTCCAGTTCTTTTCCGTGTTACATAATGTAGATTATAGCCATTGTAAGCCCCTTGTGTTAGAGTGTTCCGCGGTACAGCTGACTCGTCAACAGTTACCAACCCAATACGTTAAATTATACATCTAGACTCTTTCTTATTCATTTCTTCTACAGTATACAAGTAGTATTATTTTCCATTCCTGATATTTTCAATTTGAATAACCTCAATAGTTTAGTCATAATTTATTCATATAAAAAATACTTACACGTCACGTTGTATAGTAATATTACCAGTCACTTTCTAGGCGTTTGACATTTGGTACGTGTTGAGAAAGATTCTACGGTTTCATCTTTGAAAAACACGATCATTTGTGGATGGAGCCAGAAGATATGAACTAAAATTGATCATCCCTGCGACTTGTTTTATTAAGACAGTCGGTGGATGCAAAACAACCCTCGTCACAAAAAATTTGATAATTGTTTTAAATACAAATTGGCAAAATTGAAACGGGGAGTTTTTGCTGATTTTACTTTTTAAGTATTAAAACATTACGTTTTAAGTATCCTCTCCCAGAGAAATAACAGTATTACGACAGTGAAATTAGTGATAAAATTTAAGTATAACGCCTAATTCTAATCTCTATTAAATGGAGTTAAAATGAAAGTTCCGTCTTCATATCCTCTTTTTCTGTTGCAGCCGAAATGGAGTGACGATTTAGTTCTTTGCAGAAATACAGTTACTTGCCTTTGGTAAGTGGAATCTTTTCTTATTGTTACTATTATTATCACTAAAATCAAAAGAACAATTTTTATTTAGAATAATATTTTCATACAGTCTTATGTTATAATCAAGGAACAATTTTTGGTAAATTAACAGTGCCCATTATTACCGTGATTTTACGCCAATCCTTCGACTTTCTGTATCTCTGTACCTTCCTTTATTAACACGTATTTGTCATGTTTCCTTCCCCGCTAATTTATTATGAAACTCTCCCCCTCTCAATGTTCTTTTTAAATTTTATTATCAAATTATTTTCATTTGACTTTCTTATCATTATTTAAAGTGACATCACCAGCAATGGTTAATACCAACTACTGTATGGTAACTCATTTTTACTCCATGTATTCGGGATTCACAATGCTCATGCCATCGAGGCAGCAACGATGACCATTACACCACAGGAGGTCGGCATTTTTTGTTTTACGTCGTCATTGTATCCATATCTTTATCATTCAATTCATCCAAATTATATTTCTATCTATTTCTACGGCGTTATTTATATTATTATTTATACAATTTTTCAAATTCATCCACGATTGCAGTTATTTTTCTTTTACAATAATTAATTTATTTTGACATATTTTTCGATGCTCCGTTTTTAAATTTTTGTTTAAATCCGTTTCTACCGTCTATTTAACCATTTTTCCTCTGAGCATGCTTACTTATATTTTAATTTATTATTATTTCTTTGTTCTTTTAATACAATAATAATTTATTTATATCTCTCCTTACTAATCTATTTCCCATAATTTCTAACTTGAACTGCATCCGCGTTAACAAACTTGTTCTCATTTTATTTACTTCCAATCTTCACTGATTTCGTATTTATTTTTGTTTACTTATTTACATTTTCCTGTTGACGTTTCAGAATTTAATTTCTAATTAACTTTAAAAATTGTAATTTCTCTTCAGTCAGTAATATTTTGTCTCTTCTCTTATCTGATATTCGTTTCAAATGTTTTCTGTGATTTCTACAGTTTTTTTCGTTTCCCTAAATCCGTGTTTACACTTTTATTCGATGCTGACTTAAATTTAATAATGCTTAGTTTTAACTTTAAATTTTTATTTGGAACTATTAATGTTCGTACAAACAGCGCACGTAGATTGTTTAATTTTTCTCTTTGGGGAAGAACATTTTAATATTCTCAATGAATAATTTGTCTTATGATGATTATAGTTCTACTGCTATTCTTTTAAGTTAAATCAATTTATCTTTTATATATAATATACATAAGCACACTTACGCTTATAAATTTTAAAAATATAATAAATAATGGCGAAGGACTGGATGGTCTAACATCTATGTGTTGGTAAACGATTCCTCGAAATATAATAAAATAATAAAATGACTGCCGACGCTGGCGTCGCTGTCTCCTCCTTAAAGGTTTCGTACGCTCGCTTGCTTGCTGCTAGTGTGTTATCTCTGGAAAAGGCGACGTTCTCCAACTTCTTATTACTATTCTTCTAACGACCACGGCATCTGGAGTTCTGCATAGCGATTCTCTCTCTCTCTCTCTCTCTCTCTCTCTCTCTCTCTCTCTCTCTCTCTCTCTGTCTCTGTCTGTGTGTGTGTAATTGAATCTTGTCCGAGATCTATAATTTTTCTCCGTATCACTTTACAACATCAGAAAACATCTACCTTATAACTTTTTGCCGTATTAGTTTAGTTATTCTCTCACTTACCCTACTCCACTTACATCCTTCAGGTTCCTTTTATTAAGTTTATTTTATTTCCATTCTCAGAGAACAGCGTCAAGTATGAATAAATTTGAAGAAACTAAGTGATAATGGAAAAAAATTAATTTGCATTGAGATATTCCACTATACGTATACAAATAAGAAAGGAATGATATTTTTGGGAAGGAAAATACAAAAAATTGCGTTGACTTAATAAACATGGACTTATAACTATTTCCAGAAAACTGTTGCGGCTCTCGGAACAAATAAATTATTAGTTCCTCTGGCAGCAGAATAAAATACAGAGAAGGAAGAAGTTTAGAAAAGCCGCACTTGTAAACGATAGAAAATCTAGACAAGTTCTTGAGCGTAGGGTTTCAGGAAAATTAAGTTTTTGATATGGCAAAGGTTACTTTTTGTATTCTATCACTGACCATGCTCTATTTTGTTCTACTGGAGCAACGCGTGTGTACGATCCGATATTCAAGTCATCTGCGGTGTACCAACGCCATCAGCCTCAGCCTCAAGCAAATTAAAAAAAACGGTAATTTGACCTCCACATTAAAGGGCAATGAGAAATCAAAAAGTTTTACCCAGTGACGGGGTGAGTGGGCGAGGTGGGGAGGGGGTGTAGTTGGCTGTGACGTGGGAGAGGAGGGAAGGGGGTGGGTGGAGGGGTAGAATACCTGATGACGAACTGAGGTCGATTCTTGTTGAAATATTCCTAGTTTTGGCAGAGAGAGGGTGACTGAGGTAATTGCGGTAAATTGTACAACCTCCTGCCCTACCCCCACCCCTCTACCGTAACACTACGCGGGAAGGGTCAGGGGGTGGAAGCTAAAAATCTTTATGGTCTGTGTGGAGCCGCCACCGTCACCACGCCACATAAACAACAGCGACATCATGGATGGTGGTTCCGTGCTAAAAATACATAAACTAGTCCTGACTAGGTTAGGGGAGCTTTTAACTGTTACGGGGTTATAGGTGCAACGTTAACTACCGATATATATATATATATATATATATATATATATATATATATATAGAGAGAGAGAGAGAGAGAGAAGGGTAGAGACATGAAGGTATCAAATTTTATTTATTAAAAATTATTTCTATTAATTTCTCCATGTACCTTAGTTTAAAATTCACATAAAAATTTACTAGTTATAATTTATTATTGTAAAATTGTTTTATTTATAGATACAGTAAGTTACGTCTGTTCTATATATTTTTAAAGTATGACATAAAATAACCTGAATCTAAACAGACAACATATAATACTTATCTGAAACTTACAACGTTTTCTGCATTTGAAGTTATGATCATTAAAGAGAATATGGACAGACGTAAAAATGCTTAATGTTAAAAACAATTACAAATGTAGATTTATTTCTGAATTGATTAAATTTAGCTTATTTCGTATTTTTTCAATTAAAGACAGAAATGATTGTGTTTCATTAAGCAAAGGCTATGATCTTCTGTTATATAGTTGATATCTTTCTGGTTTTCTTTGATGTTATAAGATTTTGAGGTAACCTTGTCAATTTATTTCTCGTATTTCACTTTATAAGGTCTACAAATTGGTTGAGGAAACGTTGTGCGTTTCAGGTATGTATTATATGATGTATGTTTAGATTTCAATTCTTGCTGAGAAATTATTATATTTTAAACTTGACTTCTTATTTTATCTCTATAACACTGCACCTTTTATTCTATTCCATCTGTATACGTGTGTATATATAAACAAATTTTCAATTTATTTACCAACCATTCAAAATAAAGACTGTAAATTATATCTACGTACATATTGAACTTCATTATTCTTTATAAAAGTTATTTGAAGAAAATATATGATCATGTGGAGTTGTTCTGAATAAACATCTGATGTCATAGAACGGCCGTACATAATCGAAGCATGGTTTTTTGTAAACCCAGGGAACTGAAGGAGGTCAATTGGTTACAGGTTTCGAACTTCGTGTATGAAGGTCCTTCATGAACTTTTCAGCAAGCACAGAAGACGAAAGAAACGCCAAGTACAGATTTAGAATTTCGTAAAAGGTTTTCAAATGTTTCTATAGTGTCTGCTGAGACAGAGATATTGAAGTGTAATGTTCCTTTATTACAGAGGAATCCGCGGACGAATATGTAAGGCAGTCCAGATGAAAAAGTAGGTAGCCTCTGTCCTCACACAACTCGGGGGTGGGGGATGGATATATAAGTAGCACTTAAAACTACACTAACCGTGTAATAAAAGTGGGGAGAGGATATAAAGAAACGTAGTTTTTTACGCGGATAAAGGCGAGAGATCATTAACGAGAAACAACCACTTTGTTTCGTTTTAAACGTCCTCTCTCCTCTCATTCCCTTTCCACCCCACGTTTCTCAACTTGACGACCATTAAGACCGATGATAATGATGAAATAGCCGCTGTAGAATATTACGAGAGTCTAACCTCTTCGTGGCTGCGGTGGTTCTTGTGTGGTGCTCAAGTTAATTACCGTTTTACCCCGTCCCCCTCCTTCTCCTCGCCTTCTTTCCACCCTTTCGTTCCAACATCATCGTCATCCTCTCTTGGTCTTTTTTGTATTACTCAGTTTTTTGAGTTATTTCAGTGCTCTCATTCACCGCCATTCCCATCCTGTTGCCCTTCTCAGCTGTGCTAATTCTTCTAACCACCCACTCTCTTCCCCAACTCAGCAGCTTCAAGTTTAATCGCATAAGACCATTAAGAGGCCGCCGCGTAATAAGGTTTATTTGGGAGAACCTTCCCCCCTATATCCCGCGTCTTCTTTCGTGTCGCCATCTTGACTAATTATCGACTCTGGAAATCTAACCCTCTCCCTCCCACCACTCTTCCATCTTTTTCTCTCACAAACAACCCCTTATACCGCTCCCTTTTTTCCGCCGACGCTAATAACTTTTACGCCATTAAAGGGATTAACTCTTTCGGTCGGTTCAGTTCAGTTTCTTCTTGTGATTAACTTCCTGAAGAAGAAGGGAATGTCTAGTCCTACATTCGATTCTACCAGCAACTTGATTGCTTTCTTTAGAAAAGAAGCATAAAGAGAATGGGCGCTGAAAATATCTAGAAAAAACAAACAAAAACTACTGAATAAAATAAGAATAAGTCGCTATGTAGAATTATATTAAATATTACAGTTCATAGGTTTCGAGATATCATCTTTAGATTAATGCATCCTTCTCTCTATATAAATAAATTCCTCTTAGAAATGTTCTCTGAAATTTTATATTTATAAAACACCCACGGAAAAGTTTTTGTATAAGTGAAACGCAGCAGTTTGTTGAAAAAAAACTCGTTAATTTGGTCCTATCTGATTTCTATAAACGGTAAAAAGGTGAGAGAAACGGAGAAGTGGAGTTTATGCCTCATCGACGAAAGGTACTTAATTAACAAAATCTCTTTCACAGAAAATAAAGAAAGAAAGGTATACTGGTTAAACGAAATAATAGAAATAAAAGCGTACCGCAGTTTGAATATTGTTCTTTTCATTTTACCTTTATTTTTTTCGAGTAAATCATTAAATAAATCTAGGGTCAGTTTGTTCTTTGCGGAAATTAAGGTGTTAATATATATATATAGTTTTCTTCTTCCTTGGTTCCACAACTCATTGAGGATTTTGGCCTATCGGGTCGACTGCGTGTGTATATAATCAACGCATACTCCCTGTCAATTGTTTCTTTGTCCGTGTTCTTTGATAACATAAAATGTGGCATTTGCCATCTTTAGTAAATTTTCTTTGTACAATATTCTCCTTGGCTCTTCTTATTTGTAGTTAATGTTTACTATAACATAGTTGTCAATAAAAACCAAGGATTAAAGTACGAGGTCTTTCCCGGTGAATGGCATGTATAAATTCCTCTCGGGTTTCCTACCGGTGAAAGATTTTAACAGTGGCGCTTCGATGGCAGAGCAAGCCATCGAAACGTCACTGTTAAAATCTTTGACCCGGTTATACAAAACCAAGGATATTGATCCTCATATCACATATTCTTAGTCGTAAGATTTTTTCATATTACATATTATGAGAATATTTTCGTGAAGTATTTTACCTTCATAACTTACATTATTTGCTTTCCTGAAGTGCATCTAATTAAAAAATTTTGAATCACATCAAAAGTTTTATTTAATTCTATTTCTAAAAGTACGAGCGAATAGTTACTCTATAAGTTTTGTTTGTATACATTAAAATTACACTGTTCCTCTATGCTTTCCACGAAATATTAAACGTAAAAAATAATTAAAATCAAGACATTAGTATTGAGAGCAGCGAAAGGTTTCAGTGGACGCGTTCTGAGAAATAACTGGAAGCTCAACTCAGCTTGCAGAAAATTCCAGGGAAATGAGAAAAGATTGTATTTCAAAAATAGCAACCTCAGTTAATTTTGAACTATATATAGTTATTAAATGAGTTAAATCAGTCTTTTTTTAAATTTAAATATTAAATATTACTACGTTTCGTCTCTCATTTGAGAGTTCCTCAGGTTGAATTTTAGCTGCACATGGAACTTCACTCCATGACTCTTTCGGCCAAAATTTCATCTCTTTGTACAGAGGTTGATTAAACTCGTTTATTATATATTTAATTGTCAGGTAAACTGTTTAAATAAATAGTTATTGTTTCCACCATAACTAACGGCTTTATCAATAATCGTATTCGTATTATACATTTCGTTCCTTCTTTGTTTCATAGGTTGAGGCAGTGTAATGGTCTTTCCGCCCACCACGTACAATAGAATACTCTCGTTTTCTCACATTAAAACGCAAACGGGAAAGTTAAGCCTTCCTTTACGTTCTCATGTTGGCAAAAGTAAGTAAAGGTGGGAGTGCGTGGCAACCGACACAGATGAGAATTCCTGCAAGACGTTCAACAACTGCGGCATAATTTTCATTGTCGTCATTTGAAGATTTAACCGTCGTATTCTGTGGAATTCGTAAGGCAGAGTAAAATGAGAGACACTTTGCATAGAAAAAGAAATAAGGAGAGAATTAAGGAGAGGGTGAGAGAGACAAACAGCCACATTGGATGGATGCAATTAGAAACTCTTCTCGAAGAAGAGTTAGCTGGAATGAGAGAGAGAGAGAGAGTGAGGGAGGGGGGAGAGAGGGGAGGATGAAAGTAAGGGTTAAGATTTTCCGAGATGTTAAATTCAAAGTCGCCTTAAGTAGTTCCGCGGAATAATATGGCGGTTAGTTTGAAGTGTGAAAAGAGTTGGGGGAGGAAGGGAAAGTCAGACTCGGGAATGTGGTTTGAAAATTTTATAACACGAAACTTACGAGAGGCGGATGGAAATAGTCAGCCAGATTAAGACGTGGACCTAAGAAGAAAGGTGAGACGCGTGAGAATTCTGCACGTGTTGAGGTAAAGAACAAAAACAATGAGTTAGAAATTATATTGTAGGAGGGGTGGGGAATTTAATTAGAAGGGTAATTCAGAAATCTTAGGAAATTTATTTATACAAGAGAATTTAAAAAGGAAACTTTATTGAGGGAAATATTTACAAGGAATTAAGGGTTCGGCGAAGCAATCAGATCTACATTATCTCAGGTTAAATTCTGTGGACGATCCCTCCTAAACGACATGGAATGGAAAATTGGCAGCGTACCTTATTACAGTTTTTCTATATGGCGTCGTCTCCTTCAACACACGTCGCGTCCAGGAACAAACATTGGATACCGACCGTTTGCTCCTTATGCTCAGAGCTGCTGTACAACATCTCGAAAATCGATCTTTTGCAATCGATTTATCTGCCCACGAAACCCCATTGGCCGAAGCAGCCACGTGGTATTAAAATATTGTTCGTTTCGTTGATCTTTCTTCCCACGCCTAAATAGCTCAGGTCAGATTTGTACGTGCTGTGACGGCATTCCAGAGGCTTACAGATCCTCTCTGCGCCGATTTGTCGGCGCCACTCAACCTAGCAATTCCTTGCTAATTTTTACATTACAAATAATAAAATTAATATCGCGCTATAATATTAAGAAAGATATATTTAAGATTAAACTTGGGCTCTATTCAGGAACGGAATAATAGAGTGTTCTTGAATTTGCATTCCCTTGCATAATTCTTTGTTTATAATATAATTTTTATTATTTATTTTAATGAACGTGGATATCTTTATAAATATGAACTTTAATTCGTTTCGAATTAGTATCCAAATGTTGCGTGTTAGATACTATTCCTCGGCCCACGATTATTGTGAGAACTTACTTTATTATTTTATAGCTTCTCCTTATCATAAGAGGTTGTATGGAATATTTTAGAGATGTTACACTTCTAACTCTTGTGGTCATTATCGATTTGTAAATTTCAATGATTGTTTTAATACGTTTGTAGATTTTACTGTACGTCCGGGATGCTGTGAAACTGAGCTCAACATTTCATCTTTTCCTTATTATGAAAAATGTTTTTATTAATTTCATTCTTTACTAATGCACACGATTGTGGTTCTTACATCGATTGAGGTCGGGATTTGATATAATTTTCTATGATGGGTTTGATTAAAATGGCGACGGATAGGAGTGGGTTGTGTAATGCCGCCACTTTCCTGGCCCTTTCCTCCATTAGGAAATATATTTTCCTCACCTTTTCCATCTCCGTATTCTCAGCCTGTGCTTGCTAATCCTTGTGTCTTCCGCTATGAATCTCCCTGTCTCTCTCTCTCCCTCTCTCTTCCCTAACCACAATTTCGGGGAATGATTAATGTGGCGACTCTAAACTTCCCATTACAGACGGACGCGACCACTTTAAATTTATCTCCGTCTTGTTTTGAGGGATTGCTTGTTCTCCAGGGGTCGGGGCGTGGGGTTTTTCTCGTGTTGGGGGAAAAATAAGGCTCTCCTCACCATTTCTTCCTTTTTCTTCCCTCACGCTTGTAATTATTATTATTATAATCATATTTTTCTGCTTCTGTTTAAAATGTGTTTTCATCACTCGGGGGCTCAAGTCAGATGTTGCGTGGTTTAATTATTTTTCCTTGCCAGCAGATGCTATCTCCAGCAGCTACATCTGCTTTTACACTTTTAATTTTAACCACCGCCCTTTTCACCCCCTTCCCACGTAAATCCCATCCTCCGCTCGTCTTCGGTTTTGGTCGTGGAGTTTTACTGCCAAGGATACAATTAATTAAATCTTGGAACGGAGTGACGCGGTCTCGTTCGTATTCCTTGATCTTCGACTCTCCTCTTTCCTATCCTCCTCCTTTCCTCACTAGCCGTCTAAAAGAAACTAAACACTATCAAATTCAGGAACTTTAGTTTAAGTCTTTCTCGATTGATGGATCTTCTCACCTACACGCTTTTACTTTTTCCACTGAAAAATCAATTAGGGTTTGTCTTCGTCGACCGTAAGGGCGGATGGAGTGAATAAATCTGCAATGGTTAGGTTCTTGAGCTACGACACAAAATTGTTTACTTGATTCAGGTCTGAAGAGATTTTTAATCCTCCAGTAGTAAATGGGCAAATTTAAAGACGCAGAATTTGACCTTTAAAATATATAATATATAAAAAGAGTTTACATTTTAAATTGGCGTATTTTGGCAATTTTCTGGAAAATAAGATATTGATCGATCCACAAAACTAGTTATATTTTATCTTCTGTAAGAGTTATAGACTTACTTATTATGATAATTTGTTAATAAAATTATCTTTCAATTTTGTATTTTCAACTGTTAGAAAACAACGTAATTATGATAACCGTTTTATTTATTCGTAAAAAGCAACATATAAGTATTCTGGAAAAGAAATTTGCTTGCCGCTTAGATCTTAGTGAATTTACCTTTAAAATCAAGAAAGTTGTTTCAAAACTGATAAAAATAATTTGACACTGACACACAAAAAAGTAAACAAAGTATGTATACGATGTTGACTAATCCAACTTTACTTCTGTAGAATGATTTTAACAGGTAATTATTTTGAATTTTAAATTTAATTTGGCGTGAAAGGAGTATTTAAATATATAATTGCTTTCCCTCTCGATTCCCACGGGTTACAGAAATTCCACAGGCCATATATCTACGTACCGAAATACCATCCTTGTGGATTAGTGGCGTTATAGGGTCAGGACATACTGACACCATGTCCAGTAACCAATCCTCGCTAACTTTATATTAAGAATTCATCAAAGATTAACTGTCGAGCTACAATTGTAAATATTAATAATTATTACTTAAATGTGATTCTATCGTTTTATATTTTATATTACGTTTATAGTAAGTACGACTATGGATCTTGAGGTTGTATTTTACCAACATTAAACGAAGGAGTTATAAAATCGATCTTTATGTAATCACTGTTGTTTATTTGTTTCTTTCTGATTCCAGTGCTTTCAAATCCAAAAATCCGAGTTTTTCTACGATTCTGCTGTCATTTTTGTTATCTACCGTAAGAAGTGTGTCCTACAAACTCCGCGTCATCCGTAGTTGGCCTATTATATCACAATATTCCTTTGTTTCATACCTCACTTCCTGATCAGTATTCTTCAAATACGCAATTCTCCAGTTTTGTTGATCCACACGAACGCGTATTCTTAGAAATAGAATAAACTTAAAAAATCCTTTGTTCTCTGTTGATATCTCACAAATGACAAATTAATGTTTTTCCAATTAGATTTTTATCTTTTTTAAATGGCCGTTTTTAATAATCCTTTAACGTGCCTTAGCACAGTCCGTCACTCAAGGTGTCTGCAGTATTTAAAGGCAAAGCTTTCCTCCGGCACTCTTTTTCTCTGCCTCTCTTCCATATTGTAATTTTGTGGCAGAGAGCTTTTCCAGAGGTGTTGCTGCTGTAAGCACTTGCAAAATCCAGGCAATTAACAGCAGACATAATTACGCATAAGGCTTCCTGCTGCTGCCGCTGCTGATTCCTCCGTATATATATTTATTTTTCTGCTCACCCCCTTTCTCTGTCTACTTTTTTCCTCACTCTCCGTGTATGTGTTTTCCTACCTTTTGTACACGTGAAGCCCTAGAGTTTTATTGACGCAAGTTTTCAGACTCGCCCCGGCGTTGGTTTTCCTCTTTGCTCTTACAGAAGACCTACATTTTTTCTGAGTATTTTTGAAATATTTGTTAGCATTTTAAACTTCGTCCCCATTACATCTGATTGTGATTATTCTTCTATTATGCACAAAAATAAATTTATTTGAAAGTGGATAAGGATTTCTGGCAGTTAATGGAGCTCAGAAGAGGGGTTAAATTAATGATTTAAGAAGAAAATATAAAAACTCAATTTTTATAGACTAAAATATTACAACAATGGTACATATTATATTGCATCAACATGAGAACGGCGACGACTACGTCATCCCGTAATAATGTTGAGAGGTAACATGGCGATGCGAAACGCCAGACGATAAATAAATCATGCTTTCTAAATGTAATTAAAGTATGTCAAAAAAGAGAAGAATATTTTTTTTGTAAAATATTTCCATTTCAATTAAATGAAGCTATAATTGAGAACCTTTTGTTGGAATCTATCCTCAAATAGGTTTGATACAGCTCTTCGTACTAATCTATCTGTGACAATTTTGTCTTCTCTACAAAACTACTGCATTCCACGCCCAGCCTAATTTGCCTTAATATTATAGTCTTAGCCTTCCTCTTCTCATAATTCCATCGTAGTTAGTGAAACCTATTAGTCAGTGACTTTCATGATCTTCTCTCCTCACCAATTCTATTCAAGATTTCCTGATTTGTGACTCGAGTTGACTGTCAAGCACTGTTTCAAAGGCTTCTACTCTTTTCTGTTCTGCACTTGTCCAAGTTTCGCTCCCATACAACGCCACACAAACACTTTTACAAACGATTTCCTAGTCTCTTAACTTGTATTAGCTGTAGCAGTATTTTCTTTTGCTTTCCTTTACTGTGTGAAACGTTCCTGGCTAAAATGTGAGAAAACCCAAAGAAGAAGGATGTTAAAATTAAGTTCCTACCCAAGGATAGGAGATGATAAAACTGAAAGGAAGGTGGACATCGTCGTCTCTTCTTCAGTGACAGAAGAAAGGAGAATTCTGGATAGATGATAGGAAAGATTTGGTGCGTGATATTCCTTTACTATGTCGTCCAAACCTGAACGGAATCAAAGACACTAGAATGGTTTTGAAGATTAAGTTTAATAAAAGAGAAACAAAGTACTGAGCTGAAGAGAGTCCAGGAGCCTAGTCGTATTCAGAGACAAGTCCCAACATAAACCGACGTCCTTAGAACTTTGAAAAGCTTCGGCGTCTACGCCCCTCTCCCCCCACCGTCCAGCCAATGTAATAAAGTGGGAGAATAACTAATCAAAATCTAAAATTTAGGCACGTGTGGACCCATTACTAATTAATTCCGATTTTATGCAAGCGAATCTGAGTAACTGAACGCGACCTTAATTCTGCAAATGACATCTTGAAACAAGACGCGTTTGTTGTTTATTAAGCCGTCACTTCCAGACAGCTACATCCTGATAGTGGAACTTTACACAAGTTTGGAAACGAAAAAAAATTTGGCCGCAATATGACATGTGCTATGTGGCTTTTTCTCTACAGACTTCTTCCACCAACAGTGATTACTTTACTCGCGTCAAAAGATCATCTCCTTATCTGATATCCTTTGCATCACCAATATTCTTTTCAGTACACTCCATTACTTAAGCTTTGTTCCTATTAATGCTCATATTGTACTGAGGTTTGAAGATGAGAAGTTAAGATAAGAAAATTATTTCATCTACCTGTTTAATCATAAGATAAAATACCAGTCGCAGGCGATTGATGAAGATAGAATTTTGCAAGAACGTAATGAGAAAATTGATGACTTCTACGTTTATACGGCGCAGCTCATTCCCTTCAATGTCATTAATACTCACATGACTTTTGCCATACATTTAAGAGCAAAACAAATCGTTAACTAGCGGTGTGGGAGATTTTTCAATCATAGTGGTGACAAGCTAATTGTGATAAGGTATTATAGCAGTGGCTATGATGACTGACGAGGGAGGCAGAGAGGATTACTCATTCCAGTTAAGCAGCTCTGTGGACCTCACTCACTCACTCCACTCCACTATTACCAGATTAATCGCTACAATGGTTCGCCGAGCAACAATATGGAGGATATCATTAGAGGGATAGAGAGAGAGAGGGTCAACCCCTGCCATTACCAGAGACACAAGACACAAAAAGCGACTAATGGAGCCGTTCCATATTCATACGGCTGCCCGATCAACCACCTCAATACTCTCTCTACCTCGAGTCGTCGCCCACGAATTCAAACGATAATTTCACGTGTTCAGTTTCCTCACATCTCCACTTCAGCTCTTTACACGACAATAGTTGATAAAGTCTATATTTTTTCAGTTGAACTACTAATTTTGTTACTACCATTATTTTCCCTACATGAATTTTTGTTATAAAGTTTTTCCAATGTCACCAGTTTCATTACATTCGTACTGATGAAATTTCTATAGGAAAGTCTTGAGCAATTTACCTGTTTCATTACTTTTACAAGTTTAAAATTATCTCATAACGACAATAAGTGTTAGTAGAAATTGACAAATTATTAACAAAGTATTAGACGGCTTAAAGGATGTTATAATAAATTGTATCAGAAAAGGCACAATCATTGTGATTAACTAAAAGAGAAAAAACTGAAAATACTTGTAGACCTTCATGTAGGTCTATGTCAAACAAAAAATAGCATTTAATACACTAATTAGCATAACAGTATTAATTGTTACAACCTTTGACAGTTACTCGATTAGAAATACGACAACGTTGAAGTTGTTTTTCCCTAAGTGAGAGATTAGCAAAGAATTATATTAAAGGGGTAATAAACGGAGAAACAAAGTATTCATAAATCATTGTTCTGACAGTAAGTTAAATAAAAACACGGCCAAATATGTCGGAAAACAAATTTAATTAATATAAATACAATGTTTCCCAACTGTGTGGACTTATTCAGGTGAATTTTTAAATGCATAAATTAATTACATGGTTACGGCAGAGGAAGTTCACAAAATTCGATGAAACGTTGTATTTATATTAATTAAATTAGTTTGCTGACTTATTTGGCTGTATTTTTATTTATTTACGAAACCATGTGTTTATTCAAGACCTGCAACGTTTCGCTTCATATTTTGAACTTGAACAGGCGAATATATTCAGAATTTTACTACAAAAGCATAAGAATTTAATGTGACTTCAAACTGGTTACCTTACAGTTTTAGCTATATAATGAATTTTCCCTGCTAAATGTTCAAAGATAAGGTACAATTTGAATACTAATAAGTATAATTTGCGATTTATATACAAATCGTTAGTCGGTGATATTTAAATTAATTTTTTGTACTAATTTCACGACTTTAAAAAAGAGAATCTCCTGAAAGGAATCAATCAGAATTTTTGCTGCAACATCGAAAGTTTTACTGATAGAGCAGAATAGTTTACGTTGTGGCACAAGAATTACCGAGGCATCGAAGGATGAAAGACCCTGGAAAAGTAAAAGTGTTTCGTGGAGCATTTAGAATTTTTTCTTACTTTTAAGATGTAACGTTGGAGTTATCGCCATTATTACGGATGGACCACATCTTGCAGGTCGGCTGAGGTGTTGCCAGTTGAGGAATAGGTCTCGCGACGCCCATCAGTTACCACGGTTCCCTCTGTACTCCTATCTAGAGGCGGCGACGCATCATTTACACCCCATTTCGCTGGATGCTTTTCACCCCTATCTCTCTCTTTCTCTCTCTCCTTTTCTATTTCTCACTCAACACCTCCCTGTCTGTCTTTTTTCTCTCCGTCTGTCCTCCAGCCAGGTCGGTCCTCTGTCATCACTGTATGATGTGTGTGCGTGTGTGTGTGATACGATGTAGGGGTGTGGGAGCATTATCACCAACAGCCTAGAATACCCTTACTCCCCACTCTACTTTTTTTTTCGCCGGGCGAGAAGGGATGAGGGTTACAACTCACTTCCTTCACCTTTCTTCCCCGCTCCTGTTTTATCTCCCAGTGTTTTTGGCACGGCGTCCGGGTTCAACCCTTCCTTTCAGCTGACGTAACATTTCCTACCGCAAGGGAGGGTGGAAGAGTTCATCAACCCTTATCATTAGAACTGTCACTACTAATTTGACCACACACTACTCTAAAATAAGTAAAAAGACGGCCAATAAGTCAGCATATAAATTTTTCACTGTTTATTCAAAAGAGTCGTTTCGTCTCCTTTTTGAGACTTCCTCAGGCGTACTACAAAGATAATATTACAATAAGTTAAATATGGGTTAACTTTAATTGATTATTTACAAATTTAACAAAGCTGTCACAATACGCAACGCAATGTAACGTTTCAATTCTTACACAATTTACCGATAGAGCGGCGCTACCATCGCATCGACACGGCATTAGGTTGCCAGAGTGCAATTCGTTCATTACATCATGTGTGCAAATAGGTTATTTCCCTAAGCTGTGCAGGAACGCACTCGGGAAAGTAAGGATTCCGCGCAGTGCAATAACCAGGATAATAATAACATCATGTACCCTAAGCAGGCCAAGAAATATTTTGAAATCATCCACCTTAATGTACACAATAACCGCTGTAGTATATTGATAATAACAATCTTTACCGTCGTTATTATCATCATCACCACTGTCACGTGCGTCTCTGGAGAGAACAATCGCGGCCCTTCCAAATTAATTCTAATAATTGCGCACTCACGGTCTGGTGGACTGATCGCATCATGGAGGACGACGGTCATACAGGCTCACCGCACCGGAATACATACATCTGGATATATTTATAATTTTAAATTTTTTAAATAGTCGAACATCTATTATCTCAGTTCTCTGTGCGGAAAGTTGCATCTGTGCGTGATAATTGGGCGAGCACAATAGGACCCGCGTGAAATATTTGAAAGCCGATGGGACGGTGAACAACCTTGATGAAATACACGGGTGCGTGCACAGCCAGGATGACGTTCTGTTGGCTACTGCTCAATTTTAATCTTCGTCACTTGATTACGTACCTATTGAATCGACAATCGAGACTATTTTCCAATGCGAAAATTAAAAATAATCATGTTTCCCAAATAATTCGAGCTCTACTTTAAGTCAATCCAATAAACGATATTACTAGTGAACAATACATCACTGAACGTCTTTCAATCGTTTCTCAATGGAATTATATAAAAATTACATAAAACTATCAATTCACTGATAACCAAGATTTTCCGGAAGCAACACGAATTATAAATAAAATTTTATTTAATGAACTGAAGAGATCCCGAAAGTTGGGGACGAAACGTTTCAATTCGTCCATTTCTAACTTTTGGCCATTCTCTTAATTTTCCCCTATACGGTAACTAGGGACGGAACGGGATTCCGGGGTAGACTTTTGCTGGATACAATAATATAATATTTTAAGTTACTTGTGGGTGCTTCGTGTAGCGCATATTATATGAAATGTTTAAATTATTCCAGTGAAATAGTTTTTAGTATACACAGTTGCAACTGTTTCCTAATTTCCTTTCTTCTGCGGCTATTTCGCTGTTAAGATGCTCCTGTCTCTTCTCCTCTCTGAATTTGTCTGTAATGTCCATGTTAGTGGCTGCTGCAACTTGATTAATCAATAATCAGATACTTGGCTTATTTTATATAGTCATGACGCACGTCTCCTTGTAAATGATGAAGTGATTGTATATGTAAACTAAATTACAACTGATTGCTGCAAAGCTATTATTCCCGACACATTCGTTACACCGAAACGGAGTGATTGGTTCTGAGGCTCTAATATATAGCATGTCAGACATTTGGACACCTGTTACTAGACAACGAATAAAAAAAAGCACTTCTGGAATACGAAGCAGAAGAAGAAGACAAATGACACGCCGCAGGAAACCTCAGGGGAGCAGGGATGCCGGAAATAGAGCGGTCAGCTAGACTCGGACGCAATTTCCTGTATCAAACGACGACGGCGACGACCAGGAGGAGGAGGAGAGACGAGGAAGGGTTTGAAAGACGGGAATCCAGGATGAATAGCTCTGGAACCCTAAAGCGAAGGCTCTCAGAGGGGGAAAACAAATAAAAACATTCTACTACAGCACTATCACTAGTGCAATCTACCAGAAGAAACAACAGTTGTAGGGGTGAAGGAGGAATTTACTTAATACAAAACGAACTCTTGTTTTCACTTATATTTACAAGTATAAATATTTGCACAAATGACCCATTTACCAATTTAAAAGAAGCATAAAATTTAATAATTTTAAAAATTAACAGATGAGTTCAATAGCCGACAGGAAATAAATCCATTTGAAGAAGGAGTTTCGTAAGTATGTATAAAATTAAGATAAGAGGAATAATGTAAAAATCAACTATCCAAGTACACAGTATATATATACCGTACTGTATTATTTTGGATTATTTCCAACTAACTTAGTGTCCGGCTTTGCCCGGGTATTTATTTATATTAACCTCGTTCTCCAAGCTTGAAGTACATGTTGAATGCCACAATTAATCTCAGCAATTTCCATAACCCCAGAAAAATTTCCGTCGTCTTCGCGTTACCTTATATAACACCTTTTGGTGTGTCTTTCCCACGCCTAATTGGGTTGAAATAATACACGAAAAACATCGCGATAATCAAAATCAATCTTTTTGAAACAGAAAACTCCTAATTTGACGGAATTTTTGCTTTCTTTCCTATTTCCGTCCTATCACCCCCGCCCTAAAGGCAGCAGTCACGTCTTACCCCCAGCACTGTTTGTTTCCGGATCGTAAGGAACACTTGAACCAAAAATGATAGAAATTGCTCCACGAGTTAATATTTGTATGCGGAGATTACACAAAAACAGTCAATTTCGTTCATATATGGTTAAGGGTGGGTCGATCTTAATAAATAATTTAAAAAACAAATAAACATTTTTTCAGTTTAAATCACAGCAATTCACCAAACGTCGTGTACTAACTACTGATGTTTAGGATATTTTATACTATTTCTTTCTTTCCAAACAACAGATATTGAAACTAAATAAATATAAGATTAATCGCCCAGACACGGAGAAAGGAATGCTGCGACCCCACAGATAGCTCCTCTGTCGTCCTTAGAAAGAGCGTTATAATAGTACTCAGGATTTTCCCTGCATGTTTTATTTGAATCACTGGAAAGGATCCGGATGCCTTGGCTACCTTGCTCTATTTTCCACGTCCCCCTTTTCAGTTCCATTCCTATGCTATTAAAGGGAGTTGCCTGATTCAGGATCACCCTCAAGGACCGCCACTGTCAAAAAAGGGATACATGGGTTTCTCAAATAAAAATGATTTCGTTAATATCTCACAAACTACTTGTTTTATTCCATTTCAACATCGACCCACCCTTATTGTAAAACCCTTTATTACAAGGTACTTGAACTATGTTTTCAGTCTGTTTAGCGTGAAATACTGTTTAAATTTAACTAACATCTTAATCAAGTGACGATATTTTCGAAGAACTTATATATATGCAAGCAGACTTTACAATCATACGATTATAAACCTAAATAAAGTTTTTATTTCAATTTATTTTTGGTTTAAATAAAGAATACTGTATATGTTTTGATTAATAGGTATGTTATTCATAGTTTCTAAACTTTTTTGGGGGGGGGGTTACCCTTGTGGGTAATCCTGAATTAGGTAACTTCTCTTTAATAGCATAGAGAGATATGTAAGGTTTATTCAGGTGGCCGAAGCTTCACTAAGGACCCCGGAATACAGTTTAAGGATCATTTCCGAAAATTCACCTAAAAGAGATGCAGGGGAAACCCTATAAAACCTGGATTAGGTAGGTCGGGCTACTGAGTGCTATTATAACTCCCGAGCGCCGGCAGAAGAGTTAGCTGTGGGGCCGCAGCATTCCTTTCTCCATGTCTGCGTTTTTAATCTAGTATTTATTTAGTTACAATATCTGCTGTTTGGGAAGAAATAAATAGTACAAAATATCCTACACGTCAATAGTTACAATACCACGTTAGGTGCATTGTTGCGATCTAAACTGTAAAAATATTTAAATTAATTATTAATTTTATACATATGCTACTTCCTAGAGGTTTTATCGATAGATTATTTTAGAAATGTGCGTAATATATCGTGAAACAGCGAGTTTGTTTTTGACTTGACATTTCTGTTCACTGCGGGGAAGTTTGAGACTCATTTCTGTTTGAACCAGGGAAGTGAAGAGTATTGTACTTATGCTTCATGCTGTATAGGATTTCCGCCATCTAAATGTTCCAGTGTATTTTTTGGTGACCCACCGTGCAGCGAATGTGTGTGTGAGGGTGGGGAGGGGAAAGGTACCACTTTCCCGTTCGCTCCTGGAATTTGTTGGAACCACACATTAAATTTCGCGCAACAGGCAACTTTTTTGTGTGTGTGTGCGTGTGTGTGCAGCGGGGTAGAAGGAGGGGAGGGAGAAGGGTTAGGATGTGTGTTGTGTTCATTCCGGGGAGAGAGAAGAATATTGGGGGTTGGTTTCAAGGTGTGAAATATTAACATCGGTCGACGGTCGAGCCGTTTAACTGTCTACCTTTTTTAATTTAGTGGAAACGAGAAAATACTGCTCTGTAGAACAGAACGTTTGGGAAAGGGAACGGGAGAATGTGTGAGTGTGTGTGTCTGTATATGAGGGAATTTCGCTGGACATCCGAGGGTGTGAGTGAGGCAACCGTTGAAATTGCAACAATTTAAAGCATTCCACACGACAGACATTCAGTACACGCGCGTGTGTGCGTGTGTGTGTGCACATGAAGCAGGGGGAAGAGTGAGAGAAAGTTCAGAGAGACAGCGAAGAGAGAGAGAGAGTTTTTTTAATTTGTGGATTTGTAACCGCCCTTCCAGTTCATATTATAAAGTGGACGAGCATTTTTGTGATTACCAGGGAATGTAGTAGTGAGTGGAACATAATTTTATGTTTATGAAAAACGTGTGTGGTCTCTGATGACTGCAAATGAAAAGCGCATTTATAATTCCCTGTGTTGTCTCTGGTTCTCCCTTCATTATTGTTGCTTCACAGACTCGTCTCGCTGTGGGGGGGATTTTTTTTCATCAAATGGTTGCGGTGTGACTGTGTAACAGTTTGAGACAGAAGTCTTGTTCATTAAAGAATATTGAGAACATAAAAACATAAATTTACCCAATAAATTGAGCTTCATTCCATAGTTGAGTCTGAGGTTAAACTACAGAAAACGACGACACAGAACCTATTATTAGAAAAAGAATTCTACATTACAAATCAGAAAGAACAAAATGAACAACATTGCCCGATGTGAATTTGGTATACTGTATTGAATATTTAATAATAATAGTTAAAAACTAACTTAACAGTCGGAATAGAAAAAAATTATTAGCTTTTTGAATATTAATTATAAATATCTCATTTCATTACTTCATTTTGTTGTGTAGACGTTATTTATAAAGATTTACATGGCTCCTGAGATTTTCGTTTAATTTCATTTGCTTATTTTATGAAAATATGAATATTATCAAAACCAAACTCGTCATAGAGAAGCTCAGAGAGCTTATATAATATTTTGGTCCATCTTTGCAATTAATATCAATAGGGTGACATCTCTCTGTTCAGAGTAATTTTTTAGTAATGATTTAAAAATATAATTGTCCGTATTTTTGGGTTTTAAAGCTGTTTATTTTCATTAATCTCATTCTGTTAAAGTACAGAGTAATACTAAAATCCATGAATCTATTTCTAAAAATTCGATAAGTGACTAAACGTACGGTAACGCCTGATAGAGTACGTGAAAGATAAACTCTCAAATTGAAAGTGGTGTTGCCAAATTGCTTTTGAACACCAAAACATGGACGCCAGATAGCGCAGTTCCTTAAAATTCTGCACTTATCGCTTATTAAGATGAGAGTAGGAACCTCACCTTTCAACAATATGGCGTCCCACTACATTTACATAATTTTATACGATATTCTCTGAAGAGAGCATGTTGCACCGCTGACCTGGCGCTATTACAGTGGGCGCCACGGTTCACCGGTCTTGATACCTTGCAATTGTTATGGTATCATGGGCGTAAAATCAAAGATAATTATTATGTACCACACTACCCGAAAACCTCGAACCCTTGCTACACCACATCAAGTTATCTGTTCTTACTCTCCTTCCTAATATGTTGGATCGAGTATGAACAGAAATGGACTACCGAATATATTTGTGCCGTGTGACGAAAAATGGGCTCAGAGAACATTTAAAAACACTAAAAAAGTTTGTGACTTTACTGGAGCTATGTGCGGTCATAGGAAAATGAGACAAATAACTACAGGGTTCCATTCATTATTCCATGAAGGGAACGCATTATAAAGTAGGATTTTTTTTCTAGAAATTTAGAATGTTTGTAATTCTTATATTAGTTTTATTAACTCGTTTTCTTTGTAGTAGTTTTAATATTCCAGTGTTATATAATCTTGGGTGTTTCTTTGCCCAAGTCAAACATTTAGTTCTCTAGAAAGAAAGGTATTTTACTAATTTGGTGTCAGTGATCATGCTCAAATAAATTACGTAAACCTAATTTTGTTTATCTATACATAAATACTAATTTATTCTTCAGCCGTTAAGAATAACCACTGGGTCTTTGTGGGTGTCTTAATAGGAATTAAACTCCAGGTTGATGGATTTTCTGATTGTTGGTATCCTCGCACATGAACGAGATGGAAAAACGAGCCTGGGGAGTAAGGGAAAGGGAGAATAGCGCTTGTCTGCGTGTTTGGAGGGGAAAACCTCAGAGCCGGACACGTAAATCCGTTTGTCTTCCGGCCTTGGCCGCCGCCAGAGGGACGGAATAAACTCCTTCTCTGCACAGTGTGGGAGGAGGAATTAATATTGTGTTTCATTATTTGTTTGAATATGTTTAACTCTCCTAAAGAATTCTATTAATTATTATAATAATATGTTTGAATTGGAAAACTTTATTATCCAGAGCTAACATCTTTTTCGTTATTAGACAAATATTTCCCACCTGGCCGTAATTTGAACTTTTTTGTCGGACCGAATTAAATACATTTTTAATCCTTACAAAGAAAATTTAAATGCACCTTGGGAGATCTCAGATCTAACGTTACTTATATTTTAAGCTTTCTGGATATTTAAGAAAATTAAATTCCTTTTCATTTAAAACCATTCAGTTTCTGGATCTAGTAGAATTTTCTGGAATCTAGAAAAAAACAATTCTGTGAATATAATGATATTTTACTTTAATTTGCGTCTGCGATTTTCATGTCCTCCCTATATTATCATCGATATAAACGATCCTAATACGCTGACCACGTGTCACTCCAAATTCGGAATGTGTCATGCAAGATGACAGTTCGCAGTCGACTCGGTAGGCCCAGGCCCTCAACGGGCTGTAGAGCCAAGGAGAAAGAATGAAAATAAACGATCCTAGGAAATCATGTTTTCCACCTTCCTGCTTGTTGGTCCAATACTACATTCTGTCTTAAAGATTTCTCTTCAGACAAAACTATGATGCACGAAGAGAACAAATATTGATCTCTAGAATCTGCACCACACACACACACTTTTACGACACAAAATATCGACCCCAGCTGTAACATCCAAGTAACAGCAGAACATATCCTGTGCTAATTAAAAATATGAGTAAATGAGACAACATCTCCTAAGAAACACTCAGAGATTATTAATAAATATATCTATAGAGGTGAAATAAAAATTTTATAGTTCCTGGAAACCGTAAGTTTATCAGAGAAATTGTCAGATGTGTTAGTTAAGCCAATTGTAATAATCTTAATATAACAAAAGGTTACAATAAAAGTATTTGAAAAATCGTGTGATGTATTTATCACACCAATTGTAATAATGTGAATGTAACAATGCAGTTATGGTGGCTAAAACCATCGTAGTTTAAACGCTAATAAGAAACATGATTGAAAGTGCAATTTTTAACAAAAGGTTATGTGTGTGCATAAGTGATACTTAACTCTGGCTTGTTCTCCTTTATGCAGATGACCGCGTGGGAACCATGCGGCCATGTTTGTTGGTGCTGGCGGCCATATTGTCGTCGTGTTCGTCTGTGACGTCATGTCCGCCTGAGTGCATCTGTCTTTCGCAAACTCAGGTGAGAATTGCTAAGGAGTAGTTTATGTGACATGTTATTTTTTTCTTTCCTCATTACACAATTCAGTAATTTTAAATTTATTTTCTCTTGTACTTGCCATTAATATTTATCCTTTCCTTTCTTCCTCGTTTCACTTTTTCTATATCTCTTTCCGGCACTTTATCTTTCTTATCGTTTATTCTAACAGCAATGTCACGTTTATAATCCTATACATAGGTACGAAATCCCTTGTTAATTTTATATCTTTCATATTTCTTGCACTGACCTTTAATTTGATTTAAAGTACCTCTTAACTTACGTTTTCCCTTAAAGATGTATTGAAATTTTTTATTTGCTCAACTCACCTTCAGTTTTATAATCACCCATCCGTGCCTTCCCCATTTCTTCCATGTACCTATATTTATTATTGTTTTTCTTTGTTCATTATTTCTTCCCGCTTTTAATCTTTTCTATTTTCCTTCCATCAATTTACTACTGTCATTTCTTACTTAGTTTTCTTTTTACACTTTTCCAACCACAATTAAAACTTTATTACTTTTTTGTCTTCCATATTTTAATTTTTTATGTTATTATTTAATCACCATAATTATTTTATCTAATTTTTTATAAATTTGTTTATTCATTAGATTATCGTTACAGTAAATCCATATCTCTATATCTTTTTTTCTGAGTCATTGAGACTGCTAGATGTCTCTTTATAGATTTAGACAAAGAAAGAGAAAGAGTAACACATAACTTCTCACCTATTTTTATAACATTTTTATCGTAATTGGGGAATCAGTAAACTTCTTATTATAATTAAAGAAATAAATTTTCTGCCTTTTTGCTGTGCATGTTGAGAAGGAAAGGGAGAGGCTGTGAATTAAATATCTTCAAGCACATTATAAAGAGCCATTTATTATTAATGTTGGAGTGTTTATTGGAAATATGCGTCAATAACATTGTAATATTCAGATCCCATCTTTTCCATTTTTAAACGTCATTTCTATTCATTGGCGAAAATAGTTAAAAAAGAAGAGAGAGAGAGAGCGAGACGGGGTTTCTGCTTTCTGTGCTCATGCTTTATTTATTTTTGCGCTGCGCTCTCCATAGCTTCCTTAATCTTTATGTTTTTTTTGATTCCCAGAAATATTTTTCAACGGTGAAAGTTATTTTATATAGAAGAAATAAATATAGGTATTTTAAAGCGGCGAGTGTCTGTCTATATCGCCGCCGTCGCTTTCTGTTTCCCTCTCTTCCAAAAGAGGCAGCTGCTTATCTGGCTCTTTTACAGAGTCAATTTATGGACAACATTCTCTCTCTTCTCTTCGAAATATTCATTCGTTTGCTTCTTTCAACTGCTTTAATACACAGAAAGAAAGGAGAGGAAAGTGCAAAGGGAAAGAAAGCGTTGGAATACAAGGAGGGGGGGGGATGTTCACATTTATAGATTATCTGTGATGGGGGAATAAAGTGAGATACATTTCAAAGATTAGCTCTGTGAATTCTATTTTACCAGTCTTGTCTCTCTCTACATCTGCCTGTGTGTTCTGTTTATACTTTAGTATTCAGTCGCCTTGCACAGTGAGGGTAAAAACTGAATAGAAGGAGCCTGGGAATTTTGGAATAAAGGAAGAACGACAGACAGAGATTGTATGGGAGGCGGGAAAAGGGTAAAAGACCAGGTAGCTTTATCTATCTAAAAGAGACATCACAGTAAAGATATCCAGTGGAAAAAATAACGCATGAAAATCACAGAAAAACATGTTTAGTTGTGAATAGAATTCGTTGCTGCTACAGAAAAAAAGGGTAGCGAAGGAAGTTAAATGTGCTCAGGTCAAAGAGCTTCGCATGGATTGAACACGAACTTCCAAAAGCCTACCAATTTGAGTAGGAAAGATTTTAAATTCAAGATAAAAGGAAAGACAGCTGAAAACAGACCTCTGGATCATTCTCTTTGCTTAATAGGGCCATGGACGGTTGCAACAATTTATCTGCTAAACTTTTCGGAGATGTCCTTGTGCATAAAATGTCTACATGTAATAATACGCAGAAGACACATAAAATGCCTACATGCAGTGTAGGAAACGAATAAATAATAAGAAAGAATTTCGGATTCCGAAGGTATAAAAATAAATTTAAATTAAGTGATTCTTTATTCTCAATTCAAAAATGTTATTTAACGGAAATCGCAGGGCAACGGATTAGAGGGGTAGAACAGGATGACCTATTTTCTTTTACTGGTTTTTGGGGGGGTTAACAGGCTACATGAGGGTGATCCTGAAACAGGCAAGTCCCCTTTAATAGCATAGGAAGGGAATTGAAAAGGGGGGATGCGGAAGGAAGGAACAAGATAGCCAAGGGTTAACTAGGGCCCCGGGCTATAGTTTAAGGATCCTACCCGATGTTTCACCTAAAGAGATGCAGGGAAAACCGTAGAAAACCTGCATCAGGTCGGTCAGGCAATGGATACTATTCTCACGCCCTTCTGAATGACGGGAGACGAGTCTGCTGTGGTGTCGCAGCATTCCTTTCTACGTATCTCCACCAGTTTTAGGAGGCAGCTGGCAGACTGATCCAATGGGATCAGCGGACAACTCTTGCCTCATGCCCAAGGTCTTCGACCCCAGTACATAAACCTCCAGAAATAGGTGAAGGTGTCTCGGCATGTAAAAACTTTGAAAAACACCCGAGAGAATACGAAGTTTTACACCACGTTGTGAATAAACTCTTGTTTGGGCGTCTTACATACGAGAATTTATAATTTTTGCAGTATTTCGACAGAAGGTAATCAACAAAGCTCCTCGCTTTTAACTACTTAATGGTATATATTCGTAAACTAGGCGTATATCAGCTACGTATTAGGTTAATCGCTTTTAACTCTTTAATGGAATATATTCGTAAAATAGGTTGCTTTAGGTGGATATAAGCAACGTATTAAGTTTAAATCTACTTGTATTAAGGTTCGGTGAATAAACCTAAACTAATACTAGCGTGCGGGATATTACTGTATAAGGCAATATGTAACGTGTTCCTTAAAAGAAAATGGAAAATCTACTTTATAAGAATCAGTTACTGGATTTTGGACCAAAAAAGAATAGATTAAGAAAGAAAAGGAACGGGGAAACAGAAAAAAATGATAGCAAAGACTGTAGTTGAAAAATAAATTCACTTTGCAAAAGGAAAAATTGATAAAACGTATAATAAAGGATATATATAAGTATAAGAAATAAAACACGACAGATGTTATGATGTTTCTTAATTTTAATTTAATTTTATTGCACTAATTTTATATGTAAAACATCCCCGTAAGAGAGCAAAAAGTATTTAATTTTCATTTTAAAAAAATCATCAAAAATCTAAATTCGTTGTTTTAAGTTACATTGGTCTTAGATTAAGTAAGTAATAACATAAGCTTTGTGTTTTACTTTTATGAAGTCATATTTTTTTACCCAAAAATTTACATAAGTTCTTAAAAAATAAGTGTCTGGTTCTGCCCCCGACTTCCCCTACTATTTTTCATTACAATATTATATATTTTATGTTTCTTACTAATTTTAAAGTAATTTTAGTTTCCACTGCTCTTAAAGTAAATACTTACGTACATAATTACCATAAAACAGCTCATTTACTTTTAAAAACGAATTATGAATGCTATATAATACAGTAGCAGGTTGATTTATCATCACTTTTCATCACAAAATTTTGTATATTCGAAATTAATATGCAAATATAAGAGTTTGAAGACCTAAATATATGAATTGATGAATTTTTAAATGGTTCATTTATTCAACAACAAAATAAGTCGACTTTTTAAATAGTCGCAATGAAATATAAATGGGTAATGAAGTTTTATTTAAATAAAAAACGTAAAAATAAACAAATGCCATAACCGCCTCAATTAAGGAATAGCCGTTAGTTTTATCCTTACAACTTGTATACATCAGGGATTGGCACACATGAAGCATAAGAGAGACGCAATCCGGATTTTTATATTTTGCAAAGAATTACACGTAGATCAATTAAAATTTTCGCAAGCTACATATGAGAACATAAGAACACAAAACCTAAATGTAATGTTGAAAAAGAAAATAAATATTTCAAAATTTTAGTAATAAAGGTAAAATGAAAAACGTCATAGTACTCCCTGTTTCAAAAAATTTGCAGAAAATGGGAAATCTGAATATTCGAGTTAGGAATGGGTGAGGTGATCTATATTTTACCTAGATTACATTAAATGGCTGTATATGGAGAACAGTCCAGTCTGTAATTACAAACAAAATGTGTTGTAACATTTGAACTATAACTGACAGTTCAAATGCGTTTGCAGAAATTAACTTGTCCAAAAATGTTGACCCCATTTCTATTTTGAAAAAGGACTTTGATTCAAGACGGCCAATTTTTAGATGGCGCCCATGTTTGGTACATACCGTAATAACTAGATCATCCGTACCTAACTGGAATATTCAGGTTTCCCAATTCCTGCAACGTTTGTGAAATGACAGGGTGTACTGCGACTTTTGACTCATCCCGTACAACGAAAAGCTAATGTAATAAAAATGTTTTTATTAATTAAAAGTACAATAACATCTAAACAGAACATTTGCTCTAATTTTAAAGCTATCTGCAGAAATTCTGTAAGTTGTTGATCGATCCACTGCGAACAATGTTTTTGTGGAGAACGAAGATTAACAGCAATGCCTTGTACCAAAAATGAAAATAAGACGACAAGCTGTTTGGATAGTTTGGTTTACGTTCTTTGGGAGCCGCATTTACTTATCGTTGGCGTATACGCTTAAAAGTAAAATATCTCTGGATCAATTTCTGTACGTTCTTGGTTTCGGTAAAGAAGGTATTAAATCGGTTGTTTTGCCATTTGTTGTGATCTGTCTTGTTTCGAGTGGTAGAAAACATCGACGTTCCTATTTTGCTCGTCACAAATCAACTTTCACTTTAGAACAGAGTTGAGGGAGTTTAATCTCAGTTGTGATTCCTCCCCCGCGCTCAGACAGCCATCTGTGTGTGTGTGTGTTTTGTGGCGGTTGGTTTGTATTGAAGGAAGGAGGAGGAGGAGAACTAGTAGAGTAGAGTAGCGACGCTTTGTTCTGGTTTGTCGCTAATGAGACAACTTCCCCCCGAAGAACGAGGTACTTTACCACGACGAAGACGTCGGCGTCGAAGGTTGCGCAGACGTTGTTGTACGCGTTAAACACAGACAACTTTTCAAAAGTCACCAGACGACGTCGGAGCAATTCAAACATGCTCACAATTATCACTTGCTACACTACAATGACAAGTGTTTTGTAGCGGATCCGTCTTTCCTCCGTATTCGAGGATTTCTTAATTCTTTTAGGGCGCCAGGTATTTTCATAAAAACACCAAAAATTGATTTTAATAGTTTTAATTCCAATTAGAGCATGAGAAAAAATTATATCTGCAGGGCGTGGTCATTCTCTCGTCGTCCCGCCGACACAACCTGCTGCTCCAGTCACCCCATGACGACTCGCAACCTCGCCAGACCACATTATTGGCCCAAGTTGCGTCAGTTCCTCAACAATTGCAACTCGCAAGCTGGCTGCATTGTTAAGTGTAACTTTTCATGTTACATTTTCCCCGCCCCCAATGAATTTAAAAAATTGTACAATTTTTTTAATATGACACTGACTGAACCACAGTCGTAAACAATCTTAATGACCAACGCCCTTAATCAAAATTTCAAAATATTTACAAAAATTCACTTAAAACTAATTACAATTTTCATTGACATATTCAATTCTTCAAGTAAAATACAATTCACGGTCATTAAAATTAACTCATAACAAACACTTAACTCTGATTACAATAATAAACTTCAAACACAACACTTCTTTGACATTAGTAAAAATACAGCATCCGGTTTTCCCCCTGGATTCCAAGGAAATCCACAATAATCACAACTATTTAACACATACAAATTTTATTTTACTCTGTTGTTACCATAGGATGCATATTTTTGAGAGATAGAAACAAGTTTTCTGCTAAACATTAAGTATCGCTTAATTTTACGACAACTTTTTCTCCCAAGTAATTTTTTCTTGTACATTTTTCGGTAGCTTTTCTTAAATCTATTTGCAAAATATTTAATTACATTCGTTTCAACTTCCTTAACTTTACACCCACGTTTGACAATTTGCACTTTCTTTCTCTTAACATTTCCTCCCACACATTGTTTCCTCTATGTTGTTTGGGGGATTTTCTTTCTATTTCGCCGTTTACGGCAATGAACACAATTTTGCATACAGAAAGGTTTCATTACCACATCTGTATCCTTTAACCTTTACATTCTCTTTGGCACTCTTAACACATGAATGCTTAGCCAGTTTAAAATGGAAGCAGCAGGTTGACTTATAAATTGTTACTACCATAAAATAAAACATTCAATCTGAACATGTTGTTGTTGTGGTATTCAGTCCTAAGACTGGTATGATGCAACCCTCCGTGCTAACCAATTCATGGCTACTTTATACTCCCTAACCTACTTAGCGCATTCCATTCTTGGCCTCCTTTTCCTGTTCTTACCCCACACACTTCCCACTAATACTACTTTTACAAGACCCTCATGACTCAAAACGTGGCCTATTTCTTAGTCAAAATTCTCAAAATTGTTCTTTCTTCCCCTATTCTTCTTAAAATTTCATGGTTAGTCACCCTATCCGCCCATCTTATTTTCAGGATTATCCTATAGTACCAAATTTCTAAAGCTTGTATTATTTTCCTGTATGCATCTGCTATTGTCCACGTTTCCACCCATATAACACCACACTCCATACGAACAGTTTTTTCCTAATATTAATATTTATATTAGCCGCAAGTAAATTCCTCTTTTTTTTCAAAAGCCTTCCTAATCTGTGTTAACCTACTCTAGTTATCATGCTTCCCAAGTAGCACAATTCCTTAACTTCCTTTAAAATATCTCTTCCCAATCCAACATCCTTTGTTATTCCACTGTTCCCTACACTCCATTACCCTGTTTTTCCCTTCTATTAATCTATTAATCCTATTACGTAAGAAAATATATATGATTTGTGAACTATCTTAATGAACATTTTGGTCTATTTAGTCCCCCTTAATACAAATGAGGTCATGTTTCATGTCCATTTCATATTCTCATGCGACTTTAACATTAAAATATTTGTTGAAAAATTAAAAAATTGTTTATCCTACTAAAATTAAGTTAATAATGAGTTTGACATGTGTTATTTAAAACAAATTTTTTACCAGTTTTCTTCTTTTCAGCGCTACAGTTCTTGGTGAGCCTCGACCTCCTCCATATCTCTCTGTTCTCAACTTTTCTCTTCCATCCTCGTAACTTCATTTTATTACGGTCAGCTAATATGTTGACCAACAATCTATCCCGTGGTCCTCCTTCTGGTGTAATACGTTCTGGAATTCATTATTCGCTTAGACATACTGTTACCTGTCATCCTCTCCAAATGTCATTTATTAAATTTTACTATATATTTTCCTTTTACCTCGTCGTTGTATCTCACTCTCCAATTATAGTAATTTTAATTTGGCGCACGGTAAAATACTATGTCCGAGTATTAATGGCAATACAACGCCTGAAACGAAACTTTACAATTGAAAATGGCAACAGCTCCAGAAGCAAGTTATTGGCTAACAATGACCTGTTATTGAAAATTAAGTACGGACTTTGATAATGTTTTTAACAATAGAGTTTACGTTATTTGAATGATTTATTGACATATATTTATGAACATGAATTTTAAAATAAAGTAGTTCATAAATTGACAAAACAAGAATGATACGGTTAATGCTCCATTTAGTTGGGAATTGTAATTGCAAATTTATCATTTTCTTTGATTACGAGGAATTCAGAGTTAAAGTTACACTATCGAAAAAACAGTTTGCTTATGCACAGTATTCTTTTCACTTTAGTCCTACGTGAGGAAAGCAAAAGAATAAGCAGTAAATTTTTGGAATATCATTTTATATGTTTTCCTATTGATTATGCATCCCATTTTACACCATAGTATTGTGAACTGCCGCCGTTGCAGGGAGGAATGTTTTGCTACAGCTCCGAAACATTTATAAAATATATATTGACCAATATAAAATCACTTCATGTTTAATTAACTGACATAAATAAACGGAATGAACCGACAAACTTTGAAACGTTAAAGTTAACAGGAAGTATATGTAATTAACTTACGTAACATACTTCGGCATCTAAGTTAGTGGGAATACTCAATTGAAGCCCAGTAAAGCATAATTAATTTTTAGAAGAAAGACAAGAATGGAAAAATGTCAACCGGACCAGGGAATCGAACCCAGGACCTTGCGATATCCAGCCGCATGAGCTAAGCCGAGTCCACGTCCAAGGACCGACTTAACACTTCTCCATTCCGTAAACCTAAGCATCCTGAATAATTCATAATATATCATCAAGATTGCATTAAAAATAAACTGATATAACGATTTAACAACGATATTCTCAAAATGGTATCAAAGACAAGAATGGAAAAATATCTACCTGACCAGGGACTCGACCCTAATCGACATCCCTTCAATTTTTGTATCCTAAGCCAGGTTCACCTACAATTTTATTAGTGGAAGGATGCTGAATCGGTCTTTAGACGTCGAGTCGGATTAGCTCAGTGGTAGTGTCCCCGCCCGGAAAGCGTGAGCTCCGGGGTTCAATGTCCGTTTGACATTTTTCCATTCTTGTCTTTCTTATAAATTATCTGTGAGCTTCAATCCAAGCTTTTCACTGACATTAACATATATCAAAAAAGTTATTTAAGAATACAATGCATTGCATTTATTTATTTGCAATGGACATTTTGATAAACGTGGGAAAATAATGTTTTATAAACATTCGTTTTTATAAGAAAGTGCAAGTATTATTTGTGTTAGGGGAGCAGTACGGATAAATTTCGACCGGACCAGGAATGGAAACAAGGACCTCCGTATTCCAGGATTTAAAGGCAAGAGTGACGTAGGAAATATTTTCTTAAAAATGTAAGGATTGATTAGTAATAAATGCAGGACTTGTCATAGGATATAAACCATTTAGTAATTTTGTACGCAGTAAATATTGTAATGTGGACTAATTTAGTGATGGGCAGAACAATATCTAAGAAATGTTTTTCTACAAATAAAAATATTATTTCTCGATGAAATTTGATCTTAATTTGAGTCTTTGTGTACCGTTGATAAGGAATGAAGGTTTCGGTCCGACGAACGAGCTAAAGAGTGACTCAAGTGCGTGTGAAGGTCTGAAAGGGGAGTCAGGAAAGGCAAGAAACGCCACTTCACTTAAATACATTTCACCCCTTCTATTCCCTTTTACCATCTGCGCGAAAGCTTCAATAACGCTGAGACCCTGGAAGAAAGGAGAGAGGAGAGAGAGAGAGAGGAGTCGATGGAGAGTTTGGATGGGTAGACGCTCGAATCGGATGGAGAACGAATTTGTCTGATGGCCTCGGAAACGGCGGCGAAAATTCCCTCACAGAAGAGATGGGAAGGGAAGGCAGGGCGAGGAGAAGGGCGCGTGTATGTTAGTGAAGGGGTAGGGTTGATTTTATTTGGAAGAGCTACAGGTGACGGTCGGGAAGGCTACTCAACAGATTGAGGGTTAGGGAAAGGCAAAGGGCGATAGCGAGAGACTTCGTGAAAACAAGCGCCTCACACCATTGCTACAGACACACAAACATACAGCGTCTTGACAAAGCTCCACGACCCGTGAAACGTACGAAGGCCAGAGGCAATATGCTTTCTGTTTCCTCTTACTATCACACTCAGCGGCAACGGAAAGAAGGTACAGATAATCAAATCAAGCTAGTTCATTATAAATCCTATAACAATTTAAATAAAACTTTCCTAATACTGAAACAACCATTACGAATAATTACGGGTAATGTTGTATAGCAACTTTTGTAGGAAGATTAAATATTAAATTGTTCCATAATTTTCAATTACTTTGAATGTAAGCTTCACATGGCCAAAGAATAAATGTGAGTCGATTGTCAGTCTTTGTAGAGGAGGTTTAATCTCGTTTTGGTAGCTGAGGAGTAGAGTAGGAGAGTAGGAGGGGGTAGCAGCTGATTCCCGAGGACAAACAAGTTATTCCTTTGGCAAGTATATCGGCCACACTGATGATTTGAAGTGGTTTCAGAGTAATATATCGTGGAATTCTGACTTCACACCGTATTACATTAATTATCTTTAAAGCGTTTACGTGAAAGGATAATAAATGTTAGCAAGTAATCTTATATTGTTTATAGAAGAACAAGAAGAATGGAGCTGATAGATGCGAACAGCACAGGACAATTACTTTAGTATTCCATGCGTGAAAAATATTAACGAAAATAGTTTATAGAACGACAAATAGAATGCGAGTTGGGAGAAGATCAGTTTGGTTTTAGGAAGAATGTCGGGACAAGAGAAGCAACTTTAGAAGACTGGAAGATAAAAAAAAACAGACCTTCGTCCATGGCATTTGTAGATTTGGAAAAACACCTTTGATAATGTGAACTAGACTATTAAGGATTCTGAAGAGGACAAGAACAAAATATCGAGAAAGAAGGCTTATAACCTCTACAGAAATCAGTCATCTGTAATTAGAATTTAAAGGTAAGAAACGAAAGTAGAAATCAATAAAAGAGTAAGAAAGGATGCAGTCTGTCGCCCATGCTCTTTAACTTATATTTAGAACAAACGATGAAGAAAGTTATAACGGAAAAGGAATCATACTGCAAGGAGAATAAATAAAAACCCTACGCTTTGCGATGATATTGTTGTATTAGGGCAGTCAGAAGAAGACTTGATATCCATAATAAATGGCATGGACGTGGTCCTGTCAAAAAAGAGTTCAATATGAAGATTAATATAGGGAAAACCAAGGTAATGCAGTGTAGTATGGGAAACAGTGGAGTAACATAGGGCGTTAGATTGGGAACTGATAATTTGACGTAAGTTAAGAAATTCAGCTACTTGGGAAGCATAATAACTAGGGATGGTAGAAGTATAGCAGACATAAAGAGTAGGATTACGCAAGCAAGAAAGAGGAATTTTATTACTGCTCATATATATAAAATATATAGACTATTAGGAAGTAGTTACTAAAAATGTTGAAATGGAGTGTGGCATTATATGGGTGTGAAACGTAGACGGTAGGAGAAAGAAATAGAAGCTATTAAAATGTGGTCCTAGAGAAGAAAAATATGGCTGGATAGATTAAGTAACCAGGAAGTTCTAAGCAGAATAAGAGAAGAGAGAACAATATGGAGGATTTAAACCAAGAGAAGGGATAGATTAATAGACCACGTATAGAGACATGAGGGTCTGGTGAAATTAACATTCGAGGGAGGCAAAGGATGGAAAACGCTAAGCAGATTAGGGAGGATGTGGGGTGTGGTAGCTATGTTTTTGAAAAGGCTTGCGGAAGACTAATTGTAATGGTTGCACTGTTCACTGTAACCTCTGTGCACCAAGAGTGTGAAGGTTTCTGCAGCATGGCGTCTCTCTCCTCTCGCCTTTCACTTCGCTGAATCCACCTACTTGCTACACTTCCTACAGCCATTGTTTTTTACCTTTTCGCCTCGTCACGATTTACCTCTCTCAGATATCCTTTCTCTCTCGCCGTCGCTGTTTTCTTTCCGCAGATGCGTTCAGTGTGTCAATCTATTATTTCCGCTCAATGCTTTTATGTCTTTCTTCCTTACTTACATCTCACGCTTGGCGATCCCCCTTGCTCGTCACTTTCTCTGCTCCTTCTGTAGTTTCAGCTCTTTTCTCTCAAATTTATTATTCTCTTCCTACTCCCTGTTTATCCGTACCCAAGTAAGTGTCCAACAATTGGTTTTCTACCTCGTAAGAAATTCTTTCCACCCTCGTATATACGTGATAAATAAGTGTTCGAGGTCCGATGGCATTGCCTGTTTCTTGGCTCTCTCTTTTCTTTTCCCCTATCTTTCACACGAGCTCACTGCATTTTCAACGTGTTCTTTCCCTATTTGGTTGGTTAATTTTCTTCCTCTTCGTTCCACTTATTTTCTGCGTACAAACAGAGATACATGAAAGGTGGACATAGAAGTCGAGATCTAGTGAAGCATTTACAAATCATTAAATATTTCTGATTCAGCAGTTTCTTATTATCAGCTTCTTTCCTCAAGTTTAGAGATTTCTAACTGTGTCCGGACATCAAATATACAGGTTCATATTGGATAGCTCAGTGGCGGACAGCGGAAGTTTCTGGGTTCGATTACCGGCCCGGTCGAAAAAAGCATAAGCATTGTCAAATAATCAGTCTAAAAAACATAAAATAACAAGAGGCCAAATGAATGAAACATTGAAACAAAATTCACAATTCTTACGTCAATCAGAATTACAGTGAAAAGAAGAAATATAAATTTTAATGAGGTCAACACAGAATAAATATGAAGTGATTCGGAATGGCTTCTATCCAGTTCAGAATGGAATTATGAGGGATGTAGTTTTCAACAATAATACTTTCACCAAGTGTGTAACCTTATAGACTAATCTCCATTAACAACCATCACATAGAAGTAGGCTCATCACGGAAGGTCTCAAAAATTTGTTATAGGAACGTATTGACAAGCCGCTATTAATAGGACTCTTCCTACTTGATGAATTACAATAAAGTGAATATTTATGATAGAATTGTTTTGACTAAATAGTGAAATATGGCATCTAGAGGTTGGTTTCAGAGACTTTGGAAACTTGCGTTGTCGACTAACTTTAAAAGTATCCACGTATGAGATCTGCTATTCGGGATGGATTCGCCTCCTAGTTCCTCCGGTTATATCAGAAGTTTGCTCCCTGACAGCGAGGGTATTTCCCTCTTGGGACGTCGCAGGCCTCTGCAGTCGCAACAAGTTGTCAACCCTGCTGCTGCTGCTACTGCAGGCAACTCCTCCTCCCCCTTGCCTTCTTCTTCTTCCCCTTTTCCTCCCCTGCTGCCGTCACGGTTGCAATGTTCCCCTGAGGGTTACGACTTGGAGAAATTAGCCACGAGCAGCGAGCAGCGAGCAGGAAGGCAGCGGAGAGCCATCTGCTAAAACATTAGCTTCTCCCTCGACATATATGACACCAACGTGGCTCCGTCCTCTGATGATCGATGACGCCTTTACTTTTTTTTGTACTTTTACTGTTTATGTGAGTTGTAATAGAGAAAGCTAGACGAGATTTTCTGCTAGCGAAGTACCGTTATTTCCTTTTAAGTACCATCCTCAGGGAGTTGCGTGTACGTGAAGCGCCTTCCTATACTAGTTTTTTTCCTATGATAATACTTTTTCTTACTTTTTATCAGTCACTTAAATAAAAAATACTATATTTTAATTTTGATGTCAAAGTTTATTAAGAAAAAGCTTTCGGCATTGCCATAATCATCTACAAAATTAAATAAAAAATTTTTAATCAAAATTGTTTAAAATTATAACATTTAACAGGTTTTTTTTCTTTTTTAATGATTTAATATTTAAAAATATTGTACATATCCTCATGTAATTTAGAATTTATATAAAATTTCTAATTTTCTAATAGATTTGTACTAAATTACATGAGGGTATATACAATTTTTTAAACATTAAACTTTAAGAAAAAATTGCTTTGCTCCATAATTTTAAACAATTTCCATATTTTTTTTGTAATGTTTTAAAAAATTGCATTTTATTTTGTAGATGATCATGACAATGCCGAAAGCTTTTCTTAATAAATTTTGAAATCAAAATTAAAATATAGTTTTGATTATTTGAGTGATAAAAATAAAGAAAAATTATTATCATAATAAATAAAAATCAGTCTTGTAAAAAAATTAATAAATTCCTTGAAGAATTTATTTATTTATTTATAACTTAAGTTGATGAATTCAACAAAGGCGGACGAAACGTTGAAGTTGTCATTATATTAACTTTAATGTTTTGTCGATAAAATTTGGCTGTGATTGAATTATTAAGTGATGATTGGTTGACATTTTGAGCACTATGTTGGCTGCGATAGGGATGTGTCGTGTCCAGAGGCACAGATTGGAAGATGACATTGTACGCAAGATTGGAAATAGTTCCCCTTCATTAATGTGGAGTCCCCAGAGATTTTAGTTCTATATCTTGTTAATTTTGCGAGATGGACAACACCGGCAACGTTGTATTTTGCATCCAGGGAAAGTGGATGGGTAGAGGATTTTTGTTGTTTCAGTGAGAATGGACGTTCATTTGAAGTGATAATTTGCTTCACACCGGACGCTAATGAAATATTTTGTATTAGCGTTGGTGGTGCGATGAAAACCCTCCCCTCTCTACTCAATTAGCGGCGGCCATTGTGTTCTGACAAGCCCTTTTTAACACCTTTCTGCTACTACTAATAAAGTCCCCGTCCTCTGACGCAAA
The DNA here is from genome assembly GCA_034510155.1 of Eucriotettix oculatus. NCBI lineage: Eukaryota > Metazoa > Arthropoda > Insecta > Orthoptera > Tetrigidae > Eucriotettix > Eucriotettix oculatus. The sequence continues at coordinate 90,863,531 of CM067378.1, read as the reverse complement.
TTAGCCGCCACGGTGTTGAGCATTACGAGTAGTTATTGATCAGTGTAATAGAAAAAAAGAGGGGGAGGGGATGATAACTAGCGGGGGAGATACAAATTAATACAGACATGGCGTCCATCCGACACGCTAATAAAATTAGGGGCTAAACGGCCAATGTGTGGTCTCGTAATCAATTCGTTAAGGGATTCATTGGGAAAGGGTGGAAAAAAAGAGGAGTGAGAGAGAATATAGCAACGCAAACAAATCGTATCGGATCTGGAGTGATACAATCATTACTCTGGTTTTTGTCTCTGATTGGAGACAAAGAATTTCAGACTCGGAAATAAATGCTATGTACTAGTAAGTTATTCAATGGAGGAATCTTGGTATTACAATATTAAATTTATTTGTTTTTTTTATTTACGTAATGGATGGGCAGTCAAGAGAAATCATATCCTTAAATAATCTTTAATAATTACTACATGTGTCGGTGCTGACGTGGACTCTCACCGTGAATATAAAGACATTGACCATCATCATAGATTCCAGATGGTTAAATTGAAACTAATTTTTTTGATTTATTTGTTCGGGACGACAGTGGAACGTTCCCATAGGTTAACGGACGCTTTTCAGGGCATGTGGTTACGGTTGCAGGTGTTGTGCAACACCGGAGGTCTGACGGAGATCCCCGTGAAGGCGCTTCCGGACACGGTGGAGCAACTCTCGCTCTCCAAGAACCACTTCCCCGTGATCAAGAGCGACGCTTTCGGAGGGCTGCGCTCCTTGAGGAAGCTCTCTCTGGACGGCAATGACATCACCACCATCAAGCCCTTCGCCTTCCGCGGCCTTCCTCGCCTGCGGGAGCTTTCCATCCAGCACACGCCTCTGGCAGCGGTGGCGCAGTTTGCCTTCGCCGGTCTCCAGAATGTCTCCACCATCCTGCTGGCCAACAACCGCATCACCAAGGTCGAAGGATACGCTTTCGCCGGAACCTCCAACGTGCGCATGCTCCTCCTCAACAACAACCCTCTGCAGAAGGTACAGCTCCGATTTCAAACATAAAATAGTCTCTCCGTTCTCAACTTAAAATTTCGTCAAAACATCGATCATAGTCGGTATCAATCTGAAGAACATGTGTTACTCTCTTGATCTGGCTACGTCCCAATATAGCACTGATCCGAACCGTAAGCAGTACTTTTGCCTTTTAATCTTGTTAACTTGTTCTGTATCAAAACTAGATACAGTTTATATACAACTACAACGAAATTAAATGGAAGATTTACCAACAAACAGAATGGAACGTAACAAGATAACTGCTGAAAGTTACCTTCTAAATTTCTTTCTTCTACTCAAAAGAGTAGAAACTGATAAGAAATATTCTTTAGCGGAAAGTAATGTTAGCAAATAGTGATTCAGTGTTGTCGTCTAACTCATTTAGATCGGTTCCATAACTATTTTACAAGAAAATGCGGTTCAAAAATCACCATTTGTAATAAAAATGTTGAAAATGGGGGCTATAAGTAGTTGAAATTTTCTTTTGTCAGTTTAAAGTGTGTCTACACGTTTCAATAATTGTTCAAACCTTTACTTCAATGATTTTTCTTGATTGTAACCTCAGAGTTTTTTCTTTTAGGGTAATGTATTGTAAATGTTGTATATTGGTCTGATTCTATCGCTTGTCATGGGCTACGTTTTGACCTCTTTGCAGATAGAGACTTCGGCCTTCTCAGGGCTGACAAACGTGGACCACTTGATCTTCCCGTCAGGCATCCGCAGCGTGGAGCCTGATGCCTTCAGCGGCCTGGACACGGTGGGCCTTCTCAAGATGGCTTTCATGGACCTGAAGTTCCTCAAGGCGAATACGTTCCGCGGGCTGAGCCACGTTCACATCTTATCGATACAGGAATCGGATCTGGGTGTGATCCGCACTGGGGCCTTCGACGGCCTAACACACGTCGCAATGCTCAACATCGTCAACAACAAGATCGACGCGGTGCAGCAGTTGGCCATCCGCGCCGCCAACCGCGTCCGTTCGCTACGTTTCCACGGTAATCACCTGCTGGAGACTCCTCGGCAGGGCGCCGTCATCATCCAGGGCGTCGAGACCCTCAGCGTGCAGGGGAATCACTTCCCCTGTGACTGTCACGTCCACTCTCTGCTCGAGAGTCCGCTGGCCAACGTCACGGGCAACCCCGCCGACTTCAGAAACAAAAACTTCTGCATCTCGCCGCTCGAGGTCAACGGCAAGCCCATGGCAGCGCTCGACCTCGAGTCCATCGGTCGCTGTCAAGAGCAGGTGACCAGGGGAAACCTTGAGGCGGGGCCCGGGGACGGTGGTGGTCGTGCCTCCTCTCGCAGCTGTTGGACCTTTCTTTTCCTCCTGCTGCTGTTGCGCGTCAGGTGAAGAAGACGCCAGTCGAAAGCCACACCAGCAGGAGGTTCCGTCAAGCTGTAATGGTGGAAGGGTCTCGCCGGCCTCTCACTTTGGTCGCGTTTACTATACATGAATACTAGCTGAGGGGAATTCTGCTGGCTTCATTCGTGGGTCAATTCCATCACTAATAGTCACGCCGTATTGGTATTCGTGGGATACTTAGGTCAGAAGTGAATTAAACTGGAAAGATATAAATTGTGAAAAAGTTTTGTTCAAGTAATCTTGACCTATGGTGGTTGACCGTCAGAAATTCAGTTGTGGTTATTCCTGCCATCAGATAGTGCGTGGACTATTTTTGACTGGAACGGCATGTGATATCTAGAACAGACGATAATCAACATGTATTTCGGATCACTGGAGAAAATTATCCATTTTTGGTAGGGAAAATTACGAGAGAAATGGAGCTTGTCGCTGTTCCTCTTTGCTACTTGCGATCTGTTTCTGTAAACTAGAAGTGAATGAACCGTATTGGAGCATGAGATTGATTGCTTTTATTGACGTCTTCCAATCGAATGAGAATTCCTTCCTACTTTTCTTTGCTTTTCCTATTTTATTTCTTCCCCTTTCTTGTATTATTCACAATTCATAAATTTGACACCGCCGTAAGAGGACCTCACTCACGTGGTATTTATGTCCCAGAATTCCGTCTAGTTGATGGAATGGTTCCCGAAAACTAAGATAATTTTATTAAATGTTGGTTAAATAAAATGAAAATTATGCAGGTAAAAATGAAGAAGGTTCACTGACTTTACTAACCAACCTTGATATAGTCTTGGTATTAATATATTAGAATAGATATGAAATATCAGATTATTATAGTTCAACATCATCACTTGAGTGTCGGTGCGTTTATTTTATGCTTTCACGCTTTCAAAGGAGAATAATATCTAATAGCCCTATTACAATTGTTTTCCTCCATGAAACTATAAGAAGAGGGAAAAATAAACTGATCATATTGAGAAATAGAATCGAATCGTCCACTATAGCAACAATTAATATTTTAAGTTGAATCGATGAGAGGATCGAAAATTCACTGCCATACTCAATTGAAGAAGAATAAAATGAGAAGAAATTTTCTCTAAACCAGAGAGAACGGGGAAAAATAAATGCGAAAAGTGTTGATAAAAATAAAACGAGAAATAAATTTCAACTAATGAGTTATAACCGAATATATATAAAAAGGCATTAATAATTGCATGTATGTTTGTTTAAAGCAGATAAAATAATTGTGAAGATGAAACGACGAGACGTTCTTCGCCTCCATCTTTCCATTTCATTTCCTGAGCTGCAAAGAATAGAAAGCGTTTTTTTTATAATTTAAGATTATTTTCTCTAATCACTTAGGAAGTGTTTCCTGATCCTTCCAGATGTTTTCCAAATAATCTCAGTACACAATATCAAATTTCAGTTATTATTAATTATTCGTCGAACAAGTGAACAGGTGAATTATACGTGACTGTCAAAACAACGCAATACTGAATGAGACAGAACAGTGTAACTTAAAATAAAAATATTGAATAAATCGGTGCTATATTTTACCAAAGATTCCCTCCTTTCTTAAACGAGTTAAAATATATAATAACAAACATTCTTACCCCCTTATTTACTCCAGATAAAGAACAAGTGTTATTGTATGTGTATCTGTATATATAACCTTACAGTCTGTCTGTCTGTCTCTCTGCGTGTAAAAATTGTAAAGGGACTCAAATTATTAACCTTACTATCTCGTAAAATTAAAATAAAGAATATGTTCATAGTTATGAATAAGTGTGCCAAAGTTTGTTCGCATAAAAAAACGTTGGTACGGCGAAAAAATTATACAAGTGTTATAAAAAACATTTGGTGTTTGCTAACATATTGAACTTCTAATCGTGTGCGAAAAGTGTAATATATGTATCATAAGAAAACTATAAGAAAATGGTTAAGTGTTTTCCATGAAAAATGTAGACAAAAATTGAAAAAAATAATGAACTTATTTCTATATTTGCTCTAAAAAAAGAGAAGAAACAGACAAGTTATGATTCTGTTTTGAAGGTTATGTTAAAAGATTTAAGAAACCCAGCAAGGAGAAAATGTTGTAGTGATGTTACGTTACTTAAAATGTTTATATATAAATAAAGATTTATGAAAGTAAGAGAAAGAGAGAGCTAATAATTTGTTTTTCGTTGTGGTAAATAATATATAAATTATATATGCATCAGTTGAACGTGAAAAATTAAATAATAAAATATTGAAGTCCGAAACAACAAAAGATTTACGTTTAAATCAATGTATATTAAAGAAGCACTTATTTATATTAAATGTCAATAAAGGGGTGTCCGTGACAATAAAGTGGTGGACAGATTGACTTTGTTTTGGGGGAATGGGGTAGTTTCTAACTTACGTCATGTAGTGGAGATTGGGGTTTGATACTTATTTTCATTTTCTTCTGTCGTCGATAGTATAAATTGAAAAATTTTTAAGGGTCGTAAGATAGACCCTTGTGGGCAGCGCTTCATCCAGTATACGGTTATCTTCATATCTTCACTTTTAACAGGAATGTTTTCTATTTTTATGGGCTTCATTTCTTCTCTCTGGTACCCATATGGTTTCTCTATTGCCATATTTTCTCTCAATGTGAGACTTAAGGAGAAAGGGGATTATCGAAGTAAAAATAAATACGTTGCATTTAAAATAATTAATAATTATGTCCTTCAAGTTTGACAGTAAACAAATTTCTTTATTCTTTCCATTTTGGCTTAACAGTAATTATTATCGTTCATAATAAGTAAATTTTTAATACCGAGGTCTAAATTTTACAAATTAAAGAAAGAGCTACAGATTGAGAGAGAAAATGGCAGAGAGATCTTGAGAGGAAGAATGTTCCAAATCTGCCGTCCTAAGGTCTCTGAAACCTTGGCAGCATATTTTACTTCATAATAACATTCATTGTTACAATGTTACTAAATAATAGTTGTAAGATGCAAAACTGTAAAATGCTGTGTTGATTTACCCAGAAACAAACTTTAAAAAAACCAGAGTATATATACTAAATGGAAAGGGAGAAAAAAATAAATATTTGAAGAAAGTTATACATAAATTATATATTAAAAATAAGTGTTTTGAATTATCTCCCGAGGACTATGTCCATTTCCAGTTGTCCTAGTGTTCTTCCTGACAAGTCATTGTGAATTCCCTCCACCACCTTGCTCTGTCCTCAGCTTCATTCTTCGTCACCCAGTATCTGTTTCTTTCTAATCACAAATAAATATATATTAGGATAAATCAATTAATTTAAATAGCCCTGCATATATCGTTTTAATAAAACATGAAGACAGAAAAGAAAATCAGTTTTGACGCACTTAACACGTTCGTCATTCAAATTTAACTTACATTCACGATAATTCTGCTCCAGTAAAACGCTTAAATATTAATAATAAAAGTTAGTCTCATAAGACACTAGAATTCTGGTAGAGTAAGAAGTAGTCACGGAGACCTCAACTTCCGAAGATCAAGTCGCATTTTAGCTAAACATAAATCTCTTATCTTGACCATCGAAGTCTATCTCGTTAGTTAATTAAAAAAGTAACTCCTTCGTAATTGACGCAGACTTAACTAGGACGCCATCTTTTGGTAAAGGAGCGGAAAGTGGCGTCACACACGGTGGTTAACATAGCGTCCTCATATTCACTTACTTCACACAAAAAATAAATTTCTCGTCTCAAAATATCAAGTAAGTCATTTTATAAACAATAGAAAAGTCACAAACCATCGTGAACCTGATTTACAATTCTTTATTCTGTATTACCACTTTTATCATTTGAATACAAATATGAATCTAAACCAAAAAATGTGGAGAAAGTAACGTTTACAACTCGAAGAGTAACATTACTCAACAAAACGTTATGAACCTCAAATAAATAACTTTATTTTTCTTACACTTAGATGAAATTATTTATTTACATACAGATGTACTAAATTCCTCTGGCATTCGTCTCAAATGTCCATACCTGTTCAACCTTCTATTGTATCTAAGATATTTACTGATGTACCCACCATTTCATCCTAAATGTATTCATTTCTTATCATTTCTGTTCTTGTCACACCATTGCTGCGTCTCCTGAAATCCATCTCCACCGCTCTTAACTTTCCATCACTTTCCTTTGCTATTTCCGAAACCTCAGAACTATACAAAGCAATACTCTCCACTATCTTCTTTCCACCTTTCTTGCAATATTTTATTCCATATAATTAAATGCAACTGTGCCCTACGCTATTACCTTATCTGCTTAATTTCCTCATCGCTTCCTCCTTTACTAGAAATATTTGTCCCTATGTGGTGCAGCTCTTCCGTGTGACTCCGACTACCAAATACTCGGTTTTATCAAAATTTATTTGTAAGCCCCAATTTCACTTTTCCTAATTCAATTTTCATAGTATGGCGAATATAACCTGATCATCAGCAACATTCATAGTATACAGGGTGTAACAATTTATGGGTATTTCCATGGTGCCGCATTTCTTTCTCCAATTTTTGAAAGAATCTTTCAAATATGTTTTAAAAAGCCTAGATGCTATACAACAACCTTGTCTCAATCCTATATTTACTTGGAATTATGATAACTCTAAATTTCCAACTTTCACCTTGTTTAAATTTCCTATATACAATTTTTTTATGGCGTTAATATACGTTCTTTTTATTTGATGGTTTTCCTTAACCAAACATAATTTCCACAGAGAATCGCTGTCTCATGAAACCATCAAAACTAAAGAAAAAAGGGAGACCTAAATTCGTATGGAAAGAATGGGTGATGTAAGAAATGCAGGACAGATGTACTATACATTTTGTCTGCCTTGTAGGCTATTTTAGTATTTATCAAAATAAAATTTTACTGCCCAAGAAATTACGTATCTCGGAGAAAGGAGGAAGCTCATAAGTTGTGAGAGCAGATTCGTGCGGACAAAAACGGAGGACAGAAACTTCATCACGAACGGAGCCCTGAAAAATTAATTCTTCAAAATTTTATCAACTCAGCCATGATTGCGGCTGTCATACTTTTGGCTGAGGGTGAGTAAATCTGAGATCCACCGAGTTTGAATCATGTAAATGTAAACTTTGTAATAAATTAAAATTTAAACACAATTGTGAATCACGTCGTCTGCATCAACTCATACACTGACAGTTTTACGTAGATTTACGTCTTGGTTGTTAGTGGCAATAATCTGCCCGCAACTACCTCAGAGACAGGTAATAAGCAATTAATTACTATAAAATTAAAAAGAGTATAGGTTGTACAGCTACTATAATATTGAAATAGTTGCGTATATATCTACTGTTAGGTCGTATCACATATTATGTAAACGATAATGGGGGTTAATTATTTAACAAATTATTTGTGCTTTTAAAAAAATTATATTTATATAATAAATAAAACAATTCCTTAATTGGGTCCAGCGCACTATTTACAGTCATATATATATTTGTTAAAGAGGATGATTGTTTAAATTTCAAGGGGTTTCTCAGGGTTAATTATTGGGGTAACAACGTGCAGCAGAGATTTCACGTTCGTGACTAACCTGTTTCGTCTTCTTAGCAATTCCGGAAGTTCTGCGTAGTAGTTTACCTTCTTCCACTCTCACACTTCCAGGTCGGGTTGTGGATTTGCCCTCTGTTGACGGAAGAAGGCTCTGGAACTGGTACTTCTTTCAACTCTCGATCAACACTGACTTATTAATTGTGGATTTCTTCTTCTCTCCTATTCCTGTTCCCTTCAACTCTGCTTCCTCACCCTTTTAACGTCTTGATAAACTCTGCTCATTTAACGGGTTCTCACCTACCAGATAAACTCTTATTTTCCCATTTTCGAAAGAAAACGCAACCCCACGTGTTGTGTGTTCACCAAACTTTATTCGTCCTCCATCAAACGCGGGAATTTTTTCACTGACGAAGGAAGGGTGTCCTCGAACAATTTTTAAGGATGTATGATCCTTCAGCAAACTACCCGCAATCGTTGGTAGCTGTAGGTAGACAAGTTTTCCACCCGACACCCTGGTGCCCTGGGGAATTCGCACCCATTACCTGCCTGTCTCCGAGTTATTGCTGAATTTCGATCGTTTGAAATCAAAGAGATTTGAATAAAATTGTGATACGAGTTACTCACATTGTGTCCCTTATACCGTTGAAACTATTTCTTTACTTGTATTCTTTGACTAAAATAAAATTTTCGGAAGGTTACTGTTCCTTCTAATAATTGTGTCAGAGAAATTTGTCTGCCACTGTACGCGATCGGCTATAGAGTCAAACAGCAGCCAGTACTTATATATATATATATATATATCGTTGTATAATAAAGTATTTTAAAATAAACAACTTGTCATTTAATATTGTTTAATAGTAGGTCAAGTTGCACTTCTAAAATGCGATGGCTGGGGCTTCTAAAAGAGACGCTATTTTAATGAATTACAGAGAGGATTGTGTGTCTGTTTGTGTGTGTGTGTGTGAGAGAGAGAGAGAGAGAGAGAGAGAGAGAGAGAGAGAGAGAGAAAGAGCTTTCTGATGGTCTGACCAGACAACGTCTACCGCTAACACTGGTAGATTGGCAGCTGCCACTCACTCTTTTACGATCCAATATCAAACCTTTATGCGAATCAGTCCGAATCACTCACTCATTCTCTCTCTCTCTCTCTCTCTCTCTCTCTCTCTCTCTCTCTCTCGCAACGCACCTTAAATTAACTCTCACTGTGTATAAACGGAACTCTGTCAAAAAATAAACTTCGTGATTGTTACGACGGACAGAATTTATCTTCCATGTCAAGAGTATAACTTGTCCTTTTACCTATTCGGAGGACTTCATACATTTAAAATGCAGTGCTGGAGAAAATAGCAGCAGATAAAAATAACGTAGTATTTTGACTTAATATATCATAATGAAAGTAATATTAAAAATATATCAGCTTATTTCAAAACATAGTAATTATTTCACTATGCTGTATATTAGGACAAGTGAATAATTAAAACAAAATATGAATAACTGTGGAAAAACTGAAAAAGAGACTTGCGCAAGTGTGTGAAATTACTACACATCAAGGTGAGTTCAAATTGATTACACGTTTTTTTGGAGTTGATGCACTTATTGCTGAATACGCGACGCTTCATTATTACGCAGTACAGTGGAGTGGCCTATTAAGGTCGGTTGATTTGATTTGGATTTCACATTTTAACAAAATAGCCACGAAGTAGAGGAATCGATAACTAAATGCTAGGACTCAGGCTGGCTGGACCGTGTTTCAGAACACATCCACACTTGTTCATTGTTACCAATGTTTCCCGCGGTAGAAACATGTTTCTCGTCATTGATTAAACAGTTTCGAAAGAAGTTTGAATAGAATAGAGGATTGAGGAAAGGCGCTGCGGGAGTTTTCTCGCAGTCGTTTCAGCCCAGAGTGACTGCGGGGCTCACCTGATCATGTCGGGGATGCCTCGCACTCTCTCTGGGTACTTTTTATCAAATTTCTCATATGCCGAGACACCTTTGCCCTATTTTAGGAGGTATATGTACTGGGGTCAAAGACCTTGGGCATATGGCAAGAGCTGTCCGCTGATCCCATTGGATCAGTCGGCCAACTGCCTCCTGAAACTGGTGGAGACACGGAGAAGGGAATGCTGCGTCCCCACAGCAGACTCGTCTCCCGTCATTCGGAAGGGCGTGAGAATAGAACCCAATGCCCGACCTACCTGATGCAGGTTTTCTAGGGTTTTCCCTGCATCTCTTTAGGTGAAACACCGGGTAGGATCCTTAAACCATAGCCCGGGGGCCCTAGTTAACCCTGGGCTACCTTGCTCTACCTTCCGCATCCCCCCTTTTCAATTCCCTTCCTATGCTATTAAAGGGGAGTTGCCTGTTTCAGGATCACCCTCATGTAGCCTGTTACCCAAAAAAAAAGAAGTTAGAATAAAATTTGAACTCTTGAGCGACATTGGTAACATTAAAAACGTAAACCATATGCATGATTAAGTCCGAAATAGTTTGGTAACAATTCTAACTTATATTAATATAAAAATAAGTTGATCGTCAACTACCAGTTACTCTCTCTTTTTCCTCCCTCATAATTAATAATGAGGAAAACTATGGAAGCCAAAAGAGGCGATTATACTGATATGTGGGAGGGGAGTTTTTCCACGTCTGCTTAATTGGATAGCCTTTTATACCCTCGTCACCATGATGTCGATGATTACGATGATGGGTAAATTTGTTTATTGCGTGGCTTATATAACAGAGAGAGAGAGAGAGAGAGAGAAGGGGTTGGCGGAATTCACAAAAGCACAAATGGCTAAGCTGCGCTGCTGGTTCCGGGGGTTGAGGGTGGCTGCGTTGGGGGGGGGGTTTATAATAGAAAATCCTCATGGTGAGAGAGAAACAAGCCGGGAAAGCGAGAGGGGGTAATTTTAAAATATTAACAGTGCAGTCAATAAAATATGAATAAATAAATATAAATACTGCTGGGAGATGGTTTTGGGGGGAACGCAAGGGAAAGGGGAGGGATTAGTTGATATTGGCTGGGATATTTATTTTTTCTGGGCGAAAGTAGGGGGGGGGGAGAGTAAAAACGACTCACCCGGTTCAATCGCCGCTGATGCGAAATAAAAGCCTTTTCGCCAGTAGTCCATCTCATTCTAGTTTTTAACAGCCGCTCTCTTTCCAGTGACAAGCTCTCACAATCCCCGTGACACAGCTCAAAAGTATATAAAAAAAATAACAGGCGGCGGTGGATCAAACTCGTCCCGGCTAATTATGCGGACGCTTAGAAACAAAAATCCCACTCCCACCCTTGTCTTTGTCAAACGCCATGTTGGACAGAGCAATTAATAAACTAGTATAGCAGTCAGTGACGGAAGTGCGGGTGGGTTGGTAGGGACTGGATGGAATTAACTAGGTAGAAAGGCGTGGGATATATAAACTCAAACATACATCGAGAGAGATAGATGTGGGCCGATGGCGAGGAGGGGGGGGGATGCTCTACATCGTTCGGCAGATAATTAAGGTGAAAAAGATAAATTATAACATAATTTTATGACTTTAAAATTTACAATAAATAAAAAGATGGTCAGTAAGTCAACATATAAATTTATCAGTATTAATTCTAAACCGATGTTTCGTCTCATTTTTGATACTTCCTCAGGCGTACTACAAACATAATATTACAAGAAATTAAATATGGATTCTATACTGCAATTTTTTAATTTTGGAGCAACGTTTTTGTATATCAATTTTTTGTAATTTTATATTTGTAGTACGTCTGAGGACTTCTCAAAAAGGAGACGAAACGTAGCCTTTCAATAAGTAGTGATAAATTTACATGCTTACTTATTGGCCGTCTTTTTTATTTATTGTAAAAACGATAAATTTTATAAAGTGTAAAGGTTCTTGTTTGTGACAATATTGCACACACATCTGATTTGTTGCCATTAATATTCATCGATTGTTGTTAACACTGGGATAAAGACACTGGAATATCGTAAAGGGATAAAGCTTTCCATTGATATACATCGATTGTTTTAACCCAGGATAACAGACAAGTTATTCTGAGGAAATCTCGAAAGCAGTGTATTACCGGAAGCATTATCGACAATATTGCACACACATCTGATTTGTTGCCATTAATATTCATCGATTGTTGTTAACACTGGGATAAAGACACTGGAATATCGTAAAGGGATAAAGCTTTTTGATATATTTAAAAAAAAAGTTATTCTAAAACTCAAAGCTGTGTATTACCGGAAGAATCAAACGCAAAAACAGAACAAGTAATGGTTCGTTATAAGAAATGGTCAATAAAACTCTGAATTTGATCATATGAGACTGTCGCATTAAGCTCTTTAGAATATTAGGGCCTTATGTTGTCCTTCATCATGTTCAGCATAGGCGGAAAAGTGCAAAGAGTATAAAAAAAGACATGCAACGGAAACGTCGGAAGAGCGAGATTTCAAGGACTCGTGTTCTAATTCCCTGGTTTTGGACTAATCGTGAAAATTTAAACAAGTACTCATGAAGAAAGCTCATGAAAAAATGAAGTGTATTTTCAAAACTTTTCTTTTGTGTGTGAACAAGAAAAGACGAAAGAAAATTTAATTTTTTTGAAATAAATTAATTTCCTTCGTATAAAGTTTTTTCCCGCTTAAACCGGTTTAGGCTTAGTATCTTGTTGGACGTACACATCAAGTGGAAACTGTAAAATACTGCATACTGTTCCTATATACTATATATTTCTCTCCCTCACATTCACTCATTTACTGTTGGCAACCTTTTCATTCAATCCTTCGTTTCATTTGTTGCCGTTAGTCATTGAAGCTCTCTTTCGTTCTTACTATAAAAGGTGATATTCTCTCAATAAATGCTTTTCATGCCCGTGGTTGACAGAACCTGAAAGGAAACTCCGGCAAATGGTATTCAATACAAAATCTCTGTAGTAAAAAAAAGGGAGAGAAGAAAAAATCATGTAGGTTTTGGTAGAAAAATTCCTGTCATTAACTTTTTTCTAAACCGACAGGACATGAACCCAAAAAACTCAAACATACCTGTCTTTTCACCCAAAAATATTGAGTTTTAAGTGAAATTAAGTTTTCATTTGGCTTTTTAATATCCCCCTACCCTTCTGTTTTGCGCCTTCTCTTTCTCCCTCTATTCACGCCCGGTTTTCCCTGTCCATCATGTTTCTCTTTTTTTTGGCAATAACAGAAGATGAAAGAGGGGGAACGAACCCCTTTCCCTTCATCTCACTCTCTTTTATAACGTCATCACAATCTACTCATTAAAAATCTCATTAAGGAAAACAAATGGAGAGGTTTTTCTGGCCGTCGGCATCGGGAAGCCAGGTGCTTGCGTTTTTGCGGTAATAAGGGAGGATTTAGAAGGGCAGGGGTGCGGGTTGAAACCACGTTTATACCCCTCCCATCTCTCTCCTTCCGTCTCACCCTCTCGCACCGTTTGCGTAATCTGCAAAACGCTTGAGGCTATCAATAAAAGCGCAGTTACGGTTGTCTTAGAGAAATGGGGTTAATTGCGGACGAACAAGGAGGACGGTAATGACTACAGGAACGGAGGAGACACGTGAAGAGGGCATTGTGTAGAAATATAGTGAACGACAAAGACGAAACAGCTGCAGTGACTGTTATGTGTATATTTCAACCACCCTTAGGACGAATAGATTTTAAGGAAAAATAAAGCTATAGTCTGTTTAAAAGAAGAAATCCTCTGGACGTTAAGACACGAGAGGGTTGTGACCTTGAATCATCCAATCACAACAACGCTGCTTGGGAGCACCTTTATTTAGAGGACTGTCATTGGATGATTCAAGGTCACATCCCTCTCGCGCCTTAACGTCCAGAGGACTTCTTCTTTTAAACAGACTATAGTTCTTCTTTTTGAAGAAGCTTTAGAAGTGAGCACTTACAGGTAAATGAAAGGAAGAACTAATTATTCCGAGGGCAATGGTTGAGACACGGTGAAGTCAACATCGAGAAAACGGTACGTGTTCTTTGTAAGGGGAACAGAACGGAGCCTACATACGTCTGTTTCTATAAAAGAATTAGACTACTGTTTCAGAAAGAAATATGGAAGGTATGAAATGGGCAACGACATTATATCTACAGCGATGTAGGCGACTGAAGCTGGATAAACGGTGTAGTAAACGATGGTACATTGATAATTGCGTGATATTCAGTGCACGTGACGTAAACTCTTGGGAAATTCCGTCCAACATTAACTGCGGAATATTCTGATCTATTAGTTAATAGAAAAGTTTTCGGAACTGTGCTGATCGAAGTGAATAAATTCGTAATTTAGGGTAAATGTCATCTCGTTGAGAACCACGACTCAAAGAAGTTTTCCACCATTTTCACAGTTCAGACGTCAATTTCATTAATTCATAAGCATCTGCATCTGTCACAAGGGCCGTAGCCAACACTTGACTACCTTGCTCTACCTTCCACATTCCCCCTTTTCAATACCCTCTGCTATTAAAAGGGAGTGATCTATTTCAAGATCACCCTCATGTAGCCTATTAACAAAAAAAACTATTTTAAATCAAGTTATTGTAAAACTTTTCTTCCTGAACTGGGTATTTTAACAAGTAGTTCGATGACATCATTGATACGTGTTGCGTCGGTTAAGTGAGTAAGTACAGACTACGCCTATGCTAATATATATATTGGACTGTCCATCAAAGCTGCTTTTACCGTGTTAACCTAGAGGAATGGCGCGCTCAGTCCAACTTCGTTATGTTTCAACTAAATCACTGCCCAGACCGCCGAACGAATGGGGGAATAATTTCAACAGCCATGATAATGCGACGTAACGCCACGTAACGGATTGTCACTCAACAGTTGTAACACGTGTAGGAGGAACTAAGAATGTTGCTGTTGATTTCAAGGAAGATTGATTGATGTTACCGATACATAAATAAGGGCTGCTTAATTCAAAACCAACAAAATTTTTGCATAATACGTAAATGCATAGATGTAGAGGTATCGAGGTATATAAATGTAAAGAGTTAGAGAGAAGAGATGAATAGGGGAAATGAGAAAGATATACAATAATTGTAATTATAATAATTATTTATTTTCAGTATTTATTACAAAAGGCATTTAAAAAGTCGCTGACGGTAATTTTGAACTCGAAAAATTTTATTGAGTGGAGATTTTCTACAGTAGAAATAGAGTCATTGCCAGCTGCTCTGAAAAGATAGACACATCAAAATGGATAAAAAAATTGACATAAAAAATCAAGCATTCGTCAATCAATCCTTTCACCGTCAACTGAGGGTGTTCCTTTTCATATAGTTCCTTTTCTCTGTGCCTGTTTCGTTTATTGTTCTTATGTTGTGCTTGCTTTATTGCGATGCCGAAGCAATTAGATTCTGGTCACAGGGCAGGGAGAGAGGGGTAATTGCTAGAGCGCCAATCATACTCAGAGCCACCCCCTCACATCGTCCCCATCCCTTCAATTTTGCAGTGAAGCGTTAAATTAGTGCGGTTGAGGATTATTCGCGAAGTGCATAATTATTTCCAGATTGTTGGACAGACGGACGAATGGACTGACCCAAAAACCCCGTAAACCCTCTACATCCATCCTCACCTCTAATAATGAATAGCTAAGTAGGCCCATAGGACGGCCTGTGAGCCTTCAGCGGCTTCTTAACAAAACAAATGGAAACGAGCAACGAAGCTGAACCCCAACATATATATATTTTCTCCTTTGTATCACATACATCAATATAATTAAAATGGGACGTGTATATTATATTATAGTAAAAACGTTTTAGTCATATTTTAAAAAAATACATTACACGAATAATTAAGTATAAATTTAAATTTATAATACATAAATTTTGTTAAAAAATAAAGTAATTAATTACAAGAATATAACACTCAAATCAAGAGTATTAATAACCCTAAGTCTGCCCACAGAAGCAAACAAATAAGAAAATAGAAACTGCGAATATAATATAATACCTGTAAACACCAGATATTATAAAACAATTTGATAAATTATGTGAAAGTAAGATAATCAGGTTGTTGTCAAATAAATAGGGTCATATGTACAATCAGCAGTCATGGCTAATACTACAACTGAAACAGCTCAGTGTTTGATCATTATATGGAGTGTGTCTGAAGAGTTTCTTTCGCTAATCACTAGGAATAGAAAGATGAATATGTTTTTAGGTTGGTATTGCGGAATTATATCTCTCAGAACATTTCATTTGAATCTATGTCATAAAACGGCATATGTATGTGTGTTCGTGTATATCTTACGACTGAAAAGAATATTTTAGTAATATTCCTCGCATAGTCATTTCTTATAAATAGTTTAGAAAAGAAATTAGATTAAATCCGGATAGTCCAGGATCTCTAAAATGCAAGGCCGCGTGGAATAAACCGCTGAACAACTTTTGCTGAATATTCTGGGAACGGTCGCTGCCCTGAACCTGCACGTGTTTGACAATTTCCTCCACTTTGCCGCCTTTGGTACAAGTCCTCCTCCATCCGTATCGCCATTCTGCCAAACTGTCCCTTGAGGCTCGTTGTCAAGATAACGCGCCTTCATCTCCCTCGCTTTGCAACAACAGCATCCCTACTCTAACCTCGAAGACGAACCCCTTTCCTCTGTTTTGAGAACTTTCCACATAACCTTAGACAGTTAAAGCCGACAGAGTTTTCATGAAATGCTGCTCTTGGTGGCTCATTTTCGCTTCTCTTCTAAGCGCACACGAGTTCAAACCCTATGATCCGTCAAAGCCTGAAGTCTGTACATCTTCAGCAAACAACAACGGTGTCTTCGACAGCTGATGAGTTTTATTTTCATTCTGTTTATAGTCACACCAACGTTAGCGAATTGCTAATTAGGTAACTTGTTTCCTCTTCTTTGTCAGGAAGATTTAATACGCATGCCCTTGCCAGGAATCGAACCCGGGACCACTGTAGTTCGAGACTGTGACGCTAGCCACTAGAGCACAGAGGCGGCCAAAAAAGTTGCAATTTGTGGGTATTGCCCATACAAAATGTTAGCATAATTTCTATTAGGAACAAAAATAATATATATTATGATCATAAAGATTGAGAGGCAAAGATCTTTTCAGACCTCTACCTGTCATGTCTTAGAAGTATTTTTTTAACGCGATAATTTATAACGCAATTTTACATTTTTAGATACAGTTGCACAGTCATACCTATAAAAATAAATTTATGTAAAAAAATTCTGGAAATACAATTATAAAATGTATTTGATTGTAACGAATCAGGTATTTAAATTTTTTATTCATATTTGGTAGCTTTCGTAAAGAAAACAAATAGTGTATTATGACTACAAAGAAAGCTAAGTTAAATGTATCTTTGCCTGGTACGTGGAAGAGGGATTACCATCTTTGGCGGCGGAGAGAACAGAGTAATTATCGATGGGGACCGTCTTATTTGTTTGGAATTGGAAAGGTTATTATTATTATTAGCCAAAATTGAATTTGAAGAGATTTAATGTTTTTAAGAGAGAGATTGTGGATGAATTAATTTGATTGGAGATGATTCTTGAGTAAATAAAGTGTACTAATGATTTAATATATTGGCAAAGAGCTACGATCCGTGCAGTTGTGTATGGTGTTATAAAATTCTTATATTTATTCTTCTCAATATATTGTGTTAAGGTATGTGAATCTTATTCATTTGTAGATTTAGTAAATTATTTGATTACAAGCCAATATTTTAGAACCCTGACAAATAAATTATACATTTTTTTCCGAATACGTGAGGTATTGTGACGTCAGTAACGTTTGTTTTAGTTTAGAATCGAGCCTGGCATAAGTATTCTATCTGAAAACAGTAATTTATCTGCGCGACATATAAAAAAATATTAAAAGTGACATGCATGTACGAGTAGTTGTTACAGGAAATCAATTGTATATTTCCTTTCATCCTCAAATGAGTTATTTATTTTTCTGTTTTATTCCTTTTTTTCTTTATAGATATTAATTGTTTCGTTTCTAATGAGATGTGTCGAGTACGTATAAAGTAGGTCGTTGTTCGTAGGAAGCAGTAATACACACGCGTCCCTCTCTGTTTGTGGTCTCCAGAGATTCTACCCATAATGCAGAGACTGCAGTGCACCTCTCCGTCTTCGCTGCTACTGCTTCTTCTTAGTCTGTTTTCCCCCTCCCCTTGGCTGTGAGTGGTTTACTTGTTCGCTTGAACCTCGCGTTGTATTCGGTTCTTCTTTTTGTTTTAAAAAAACATGTCTATCTCCGTCTTTCTTTTTCCCTAGGTACGTTTTTTTTCATTTTTTTATTTTCGCTTCGCGCATAAAGCTGCTCTAATTCCTGGTCGCGCCCATAAAATATGTGTGTGGCCACGGAAGGCGGTCGCGATCTTGCGGGACCAAATAACGAACGAGGAAGGCGGAGATTGAAAGAAAAATTGCAACATATTTCTATCTGAAGATGGGGAATCAAATAGAGTTTAATGTTGAGTAATATTACCGATTTCTATAGATTTTAACTCTTTAACGGTATAAATTCGCAAAATATGCGTCTTTGTCCTCATAGAAGTTACGTATAAGGTTTAAATCTACTTGTATTAAGGGTCGGTGAATAAACTTAAACTAACTAACGTTCGGGGCGGAACGGAATTCTACTATACAAGGCTATATATATACTATATAAATAAAACAAAATATTATGTGTTCCTCAAGAAAAAGAGGAATAACTGCTAAACTCACCTTATCAGAATGAGTTACAGCATGCCGTACCTAAAACAAATAGCTTAAGAAAGTAAAGGAACGGAAAAAGGGATAAATATTAGCAAATACTACAGAGTTGGAGAAAATCATATTGCTAAAGGAAACACTGATAAAGCGATCAACCGTACGATAAATAACAATAATAAATAAAACATAAATAGTGTTAAGATTTTTCTGAAATTTTATTATACTGATTGTATACACAAAACATCACTGAGGCAGAAATGGAAATTTGTTAGTTTCTTTTTAAAAATCCATCAAAAATCTAAATTCGTTGTTTTAAGTTATATTAATATTATATTAAGTAAATAATAGAATAAACTAATGTTTTATACTTTTATGAAGTCATTTTTCTGTTTTTAAATTTTACAAAAATTGTTAAACTGTCTCGTTTTGCCCCAACTTCCCCTATAATGAATAGTGTTGAAGGGAAATGACTCCACCTGATACAAAGTTCTTGTTCCTCTACTATGGTGATCTATCTGGAATAATCCTAGGAGAGAACAAATAGCTACCAAGATTTCATAACTATTTTCCAAATAGAATTAGTATTTTGTTTGGACTTCGTTTTTTTTAAATTGGTATGTAAATTTATTTAAGAAAGTATTATCTAAGTAGAATATTTTGAGGTAATATTATTTGAGAAGGTTAGTAAGTGTAGTTCGTATACACATGAGTACATCACCTGGATTTAAGAGGCAAAATTCGGAAACTTGCGTTCTTGGATCATGATCGCTGTGACATATACCGTAACACACGTGCCACCGAAAGTTAGCACTAATACGTATTACATTTAAGAACATTCATCACGTTTAAAGTAGGTTTCGTTACGGTTTCTGTCCATGTACAATTTGCCCCAGGATTCGCGCTGTGGATGCTGTCCCGCGATACATATCAGTCCTATTGCGGAGAAGTTTCTTAAGCACTTCATTGCAATTAATGCAAACTCATTATATAAAACAGTAGCCAATTAACAAAGAAGATTTAATTCAATTAAAACTAAATAAATTGATCAATAATAATATAAATTAAATAAAAAATCGCACTTCATTTCTTCAGCGCTCGTTCATTTTGATTGTGAATCACATGACGAAAGGAACAATAATTACTGAAACTTTTTGTGGTATTTATTTTATTATGTGATTTTCTCCGTTAATTGGCTACGGTTTCATCTAATTAGTTTCCGTCCCTGTACCGCAATGGATTTTAGTAGACCTCCGAAATAGGAATGAAGTGAATCGCGGTACAGTGTCTTAAGGTGTAGTAAAATTATATACCGTTAAGGTATCAGATTAGTAGATGAGATCCATTTCAAACGAAATAAATATTGGTTTGAACTATTGGCACCATGTGATACAAGGCAGATGTCCCAGGAATCAGTATCAAAGTACGTAGGCTTCAGAATTTTAGTTGTAATTCTCTCACACTAAGTCTTTTACCTTCTGCCACTTATATAAATATCTAATGGTTAGAAGAAAAAATTAGAGGGGATTCAATGCGCTGCGGGAGTTTCTCGTAGACGCTTCACCTGAGAGTGACTGCGGGGCTTACCTGATCATGTCGGGGATGCCTCGCACTCTCTCTGGGTATTTTTTTATCAAAGTTCTCATATGCCGAGACACCTTCACCTATTTTAGGAGGTATATGTACTGGGGTCTAAGACCTTGGGCATATGGCAAGAGTTGTCCGCTGATCCCATTGGATCAGTCGGCCAATTGCCTCCTGAAATTGGTGGAGACAAGGAGAAGGGAATGCTGCGTCCCCACAGCAAACTCTTCTCCCGTCATTCGGAAGGGCGTGAGAATAGTACCCAATGCCCGACCTACCTGATGCAGGTTTTCTAGGGTTTTCCCTGCATCTCTTTAGGTGAAACACCGGGTAGGATCCTTAAACCATAGCCGGGGGCCCTAGTTAACCCTTGGCTACCTTGCTCTATCTTCCGCATCCCCCCTTTTTCAATTCCCTTCCTATGCTATTAAAGGGGAGTTGCCTGTTTTAGGATCACCATCATGTAGCCTGTTACCCAAAAAAAAATTATTAAATTGTATTACGATTAAAATTTGATAAAACCCCAAAATTAACGTAAAATGAAGCTTTTAATGACCAAATATATAATATTTAGTTGAAGCTTCTCAAAGATAGACATTGCGAGTCTGAGTGTAAAACGATGATGGTAAACAACTGGGTGATCAATCATCAGTGATGTTGTCAAGCTATCCTTCAAGACAGAAGAGAAACAAGTCTTCAGCATTGAATCCTTGCCAAAAAAGGACAAGATAAGCAAATTTAATCGTAATGGAACTGAAGGGAGACTGTCAGTATTGAATCCAAACTACATGTAAAGCTTCAGTAATTTCTACTGATTTGCAAGCCAGGTGATGAAAATGGGAATTAAATAAGAATATTAAATTCTCGGAAGTGGCCACGTCAATGAAGCGCTTACGTCAATAGCTACGAGACTATAAACATAGAATTACTACTAGGGAGACTTTCCTGGCACTGTACTAGGGGCAGTTACAGAGTTTACAGTAAGATGGTCCTAGGAAGGCAGGACCTCCCTCTGTATTCTGGTCGCGTTTTCTCTCTGTCTGTCTACCTCCCCCTCCCCCTGCCCCTGCCCCGGACTTCCCTGCTTGTAGAGCAGAGTAGAGCTGTGTGCTAACTTAATGTAGTTGTTTATTGAGTGGTGAGGACGTCTGCACGGAATGCTGATGCGCGTCGTCTTCGCCCCGCCATTATGCATCCAGGAACCCTTCCTCCCTTCTCTCTAATCAATCTCTATCTCTTCCGCTACAGACACACACAAAACCAACCCTTCCCACAACTCTCTCACCCGACCCTTAAACTAACCAGACACTCTGGAATCCACTCTGAAATTGCGTGCGTTCGTCTGCTGGTACGCCTACAACATATTGTTGAACGCACACGCATTGAAAGAGAGAGAGAAAGGGAAAGGGAGAAAGACTCGTCATAATCCACCACAAAATAAACACACGCATTTACTCCGTGGAAATGAAGCGGAAGGGTTCGTATACGTTATTTGCACTGGGAATTTGGATTGCGAAAGGGCGTCATAGTTAACCGTTGTATTGGTTTGATCTGATCGATCAGTGTTCCTTGGACATGAATAATCCGAACATTGTAACTGTATAGGCTTGAATTATTTGAAAGACTAGAAATTTGGACAACATCCAACTAAATAAGCTTTTTGATTTCTTTTGATTGAGAAATATAATTTAAATGGGTACTGAATTCATAATTATTTAGTTAATAACTTGACTTAGTTTGAATTCACTTTTATCTCATGGTTTCTAAATTGAACTGAGTTATTGTGAAAATCTGAGAAATCAAAAGTTTTGAATGAATGGCAATGTAAAAGTAGACTACGGAAATTATTATAGGAAAGGTGAAACGATGAGATATATATTAAAATCTTAAACAGGAAGACCAATAACCGTGAAATGAAATTGCCTGCAAAAGTCAAGAAATGTAAATAATTTGTTGGTAGGTTAAGTGGTTAAATTTTTTTCAAAAAGAAATGTGAAGGAAAAAACCAAAGACTTTTACTGAATCTTGGTAAGAAGATGCTGAGTCCACGACGTGTCTATGGTGGCCGTTATGATGTGATAATAATGGAAGTGACAGCCATAGAAATTTCGTGGCCTAGGTCAAATTTCACCCTGTGAGTGTTGCGTAGAAGAAAAATGATTGAAAGTGTTCAATTCTGAAAAATACAATGTAACTTTAACAGTTTTTGAGTAGAAATATTTATTTTCAGCAATAATTTAATTTGATAATATTATAGAAAAGAAAACTATTGATAAAAATTATAGTGAACAAGATTTATAACTTAGAGTAATGAACCATGATAAATATTTACTGATTTAAATCACTCTACGCCGTTGTTGCAACGAAGTAAATAATTAAGGGAAATCCAATTGAGCTGAAGACGAGTGTAAAGTCAACATGGAGTCATATGGTGAGAACAGTTAGTAATTAATAATAACGTTTACAATTTTCAATATATTTTTATTAATATAAAACGAATTCATTTTTTTATAAGTATGCATTAAATTGCGTTTTATTCCATCACATTAATACTCATTTTAAAATAGACGCTCATACAATAATATAATCCATCATTTATAATAATTATGAAATGTTTGTTATTTAGAAAATGACGTCCTATAATTTTAGCCTTCCTTTAAAATTAAAGAATAAAACTGATTTAATGCATTGTACTTTCTATACTGAGCGTTTCCCTTAATCACGTATGACGTAGAGGTGTCAGTTTCCTTAACTTCAATGGGAAGTATTTTATTTACATGTGTTACTATATTTTATTAGTATGTATTGGTCATATTACCACTACTACTGCTACTTTTCTTCCTCCTCCCGCTTCTCATTCGTATTTTTATATATTGGCATATCTTATTTTCTCTAATATAAGGCATTGAAATTAATATTTAAGCTTAACGGTCATTAGACGCAGAAATAAAATTTATTCAAGTATAATCTGTATTTTATGAGAAAATTGAAGAAATAGAAAAATGAAGAGTCCGTTATAATTAAACGATTAAAAATAAATTATTTTTCTTAATTTGATGGGGAAGAATGTATTGAAATAATTGTGTGCTCTTCATTTCGTGAAGAAGGAAGATGAGGCCGAGGAACAACAAGATGATAATGCTGCGAGCCGTTCATAAGAGGCAATAATATGAGATCCTGACGTAATTGATAGTTTATTGGGCAACCAACCCCCTATCCCCCTCCCCCTTCTTACATTACCTTAACTTCTCGCCCTCTTATCGAAGCAGTCTTCTGGAAGCGTAACCTCCTTCCCTTCCTTTCCACTCCCATCCTTATCACGCCTTATGTCTTTCTATATTCCACGTCTACTGTTGTAATAGTGGTAGTGATGAGGAGCAGCAGACTGAGAAACTGCCTTATTGAATCCCGCTCAGTAATCTTATTGTCTGGGCCAAATTACAGCCCTCTTCTTCACCTTAGCTCCACCTCGACTAATACTAATATGAGTTCGTTAGACGCAATATTAAGCGTGCTTAATATTACTATTATATTCTAAAATATGGAAATTATTTTCACAGGGTAATAAGCGTAGTTTTTTTGCAGCAATTGAAGGCCTAGAGAAAAATTCATAAGAAAATCTGCTTCATAAATAAGTCAAATAGAAAGGAAACTCTTTAACCTGGTTCTGAAATTGTCTGGAAGTATAATGACATTTTTGTTTGAAATATTTAAAGCAATTAAAGTTCAGCAATGAAGCAGTGATTTCCTTTACAGGAGACTTTAAAATAAATTATAATTTTTAATTCACAAGTATGATATATCCATACACACAAATGTCAAATAAAAAGATAAAATAAATCCAGGAGAGTGAGACTGTACTAAACGAAATTTCACTAACAGCTTTGTGTTTAGATAGTGATATAACTTTAAATTAATTGTCAGTCCTTTTTATAAAAATTTATCCAGACATATCAAAGAAACAAGCATTTATATACAATTCAGAAGAATGAGAAAATAAAAAATGAAAAGAAACTTAAAAACATGATGGCGATTTTTCATGAGAAAAAACGAAAAATGAAGAAGAAAGAAAGATCAGTGACAAGAAATTACATATTAAAGAAGTAAGAAATAATAAAAAAAGAGAAAGAGAATAGTTTGATAGCACACAAGTAGAAACATAAATGTAGTAAGAATGAAATGGATTGTATATACAGTTCTTGGGTTTCCGCCCAGGTTAAATGAAGTTTAAGCCTCGACGTTTCGATGGCGTATTCTGCAATCTTTCCCTAAACTGTTTATCCAGGAAAAATCTTCGATGTAAGTAATGGATTAATAGTTTTTCAGAAAGTTAAACGAATGTAGTTTTAAACACTGACAGACATCAATTTTAAAATAGGAATAAAGAAAAGTAATAAAGAGATTACACTAAGGGGAAGAAGTAAAATCTTAATAACAACTATATAATATGGTATGCATCGTATTTGAAATATTATTACAAATTTGTGCTTCTTTAGGTCTTCATAAAAATTTTGAAGCAACTTAATATTCCACTGTAATGTTAAAAAGCGTTACATATGAAATGCTAGTCATAAAATCGAATATCAAATATGCTAATTTAGGATAATGCAGCGGGCACCAGAGTGGCATTATTTCAAAATTTCTTAGACTTTTTGCTTTATATTATCGTTCCTACGTGTAACTAACAAATGGTGAATGTACGTGTGGTTATAATTTTTTTTAGTTTAATTAAACAGAAATTCACTTTTCTTTATGGGACGGGTAACAGTTTTTACTTCCAAGACTTTAACAAATTGCCTCAAGCACTACAAACATTATACGTTATTTATTTTTTGGAACGTTATTTATGTGAGTTTGATGCCTGTTTTTATCGCATTGTTTGATCTATGATAGCAAAAGGACGAGATTAATGGAGGAAGTCAGCGGAGTGTAGCGAGAATCATTCTTGTTACCGCTGCACTTCTGACGCTTGTAAACTCAGTGCATCCAAGTGTCAATGCAACAAACTGATTAATTAACTTAAACTATAAATGCACACACACACACAGATCCGCAGTGAGAAATAGACGCAGGGAAATAGAGCAGGAAACAGAGAGGACTAGATTGGAGGGAGGAGGAGAACTACAAAGTTATAGTGGGGAATGTGTGTAAACTCATTACACACAGACTGCGATTGTATCGTATAGTTGATAATTTCAACCTTTGCTAATTACCAGGTCGGTTAGGAAGTTAAATTATGGGCCACAGTGTGCAACAGAGGCCAGTGGGAAAATTATTTAAATATAAACAGATGGTTGAAGCATTAAGAAATATTTCAGACAATTCATGTTCTTTGTAAGCTAGTTCGTCTTTTACGTACTTCCTTAGTATAGAAAGGATTTCATCACGGCCACAATAACTCAACTTAGCTATCCCTATGCCATCTCAACTTTGGGGAAAACTACGGATAAAAGAACTAATAAATGAACAGAAACGAAAAAACCGACAAGAGGAGAATGAATTACAAGGAAAGAGAGAGAAAAAAAATGTTCATTTAAAGAAAAATAAGAAAAGACATAAATGGGCACAGTAAAGGCATTTAATGAGAATTGATAAAAGATATCTGGGAATGGAGACTTAAACAAATAAAGAATAAGGATAACAGACTTAGTCAAAATCAAAACGAAAGAAACTCCAATGTCAGTGAACGAAAAAAAAGTGGAGAAATACGTATGAAATTGGCGCAAGGCGTTAAACCTTGTTAAATAGTCGACGAGGCCGCGTTTAAGGGAAAGTTAAGTAGTTGCGTGATTTGCATTCTGATGAGAAAAGAAGAGAAGAAAGAAAGGAGCTTAAGAAGAGATTGCGGCGACGGCGAAGGGAAATATTTCCTACAAAGACAAAGAAAGGAAAAAAACAGGAGTTGAGATGGAAACTCTGCCGATAAGTTTGATGTTATCACTTTAGCTTCTACTGGAGCAGAGAGGAACAAATGTGAGGACGACGACGACGACAAGGCCAGATGACTCAGTTCCCACGCTGTAAAAACAAAAGTAGAATAAAAATAAGGGGAAGGGTTTTTTCGGTTGTGAAAGACGAGATAGGTATTTACATACGGCCGAGGACACAAAGTTTCCACCCCTTGGAAGTGATGATATTGTCTGACTACAGAGAGATTGGAAAGTGGAAGAGACAAGTTTCTACTCTCCAAGGTTTACGGTAGAAGGACTATAGGAGAAAAATGGAGAACAGCTGGGGACTTTAAACAGAGTTATGCATAACTTTAAAAGGACTTGGGGGGATATTAAACAAGGAAAGAGAGACAGGCAGTGGGATGTATTATTTCTTAATTATAATAGTCCTCTTATAAGTTTTAATGACATGTATATAAATATATGTGAAATAAAAAATTTTCGTTTCTGAAACGTGATTAGCTGAAAACTTTTCACGTGTCACCGGGTTCTAAAAATTCCACTTGATATTAAATTATTCTGCTGCCCTTACTATATAAATAGCGTAGTAAGTTGGAGGAAGCTTTTAGGTATTCAGGTCTGCATGCATCCTTCCTTCCTTCCTTGCGACGGTCTTGCTAAATGTTGCGGAAAAATGGCCACCCTGAATAAGGAAAGCTTATGGGACGTTTTGCTAGAAGGAAAAGAAAGAAATGCAATCGATGTCCAGCCATTTTGCTACAATAACGCTTCCATAACAATTGCAAGTTTGAGGTAAAATACTTACCCAAACTTCTTCTCATTATCCGCTTAATTACATTCACTCATTGTATAAAAATATTCTGTTGTAAGGAGCAGCTTTCTATTAAATCATTTATTGTTTCTATACAGTTATGCTTAAAAGAGTTGAAGGTACGAACAGTATAATGCATCACTCACCCGTGTTACAAATTTAAATTTTTCGACTATGATCCTTTTTAGAGGAAAGTAGGAATGATCCAGAAACTAAATTCTCTCTTTAATAGCCCAGGAAGGGAATTCAAAGGCTTTAAGGATCCTACCGGGTGATTCAGGTAAGAGAGGTGCAGGAGAACCTTATAAAAGCTGTATCACGTAGGCAGGGCCACTCTCACGCCCTTCCGAACAAAGGGAGAGGAGTTTGCTATGAGATCGCGGCATTCCCTTTTCCGTGTCTCCACGAGGTTCAAGAGGCAGCTGGCCGACTGATCCAATGGAAGTAGCCGACAACTCTTACCGAATTACCAAGGTATGTAAATGAAATGAAGACATCTCGGAATATGGGAGCCTTGAAATTAGAGAGTATGAGGCATGGTAAGTTCATCCTCCCACTGTGGAGAAATACATGCGAAAGAAAGTTCCACATAGGTTCCTCTTTTTCTTATACATTGAAAGAATTTTATATATAAAAACTAAAAATATTTATTCATCGACAGAGAGGGAACCATAATGCTTCCGGTATATTTTCAAATATAAAATCGAAAGATACGAAACACCACACAGAGGCTTTTACAAATTACTTCTGTAGCTGAAGTTACCGTCTCAACAGAATAAATATAAAAAGTGTTACACAAACATAATAGTTGGAAATCAATTCCCACCCTGCGTACATGACGAATCTTGTGTTGAATACTGACCCCTGCCTAATTTTATTTTATAAACATTATTTGAATATAACTTCAGTAAGAATAATCAGAGAGAGGCAGGCAAGACTGAAAATTCCAGGTGCCAAGCAGTCGGATGGAAAACGTGTCTGCAAGAGAATAGAGTTGTTTTGCTGGAAAGACGTTGGCCCTGCAAAATTTCCCAAGGACATCCTTCCTAATGTCAGGCCAAAAAAATATATTTCCGTGCTGGACGGAGGACGAATAAAGATTGGTGAACAAACGTTACGTGGGGTGGCGCTTTTCCTTTTTTTTCTTTCTTTCTCCATGGTTCTACAGCCCATTTAGGGCCTGGGCCTACCGAGTCGACTGTGGACTGTCATCTTGCATGACACATTCCGAAATTGGAGTGACACGCGGTCAGCGTATCGATCCTCCAACAGTCTTAATCCCGGTCTTCCTGACCATGGCGCTTTCCCTTGGAGAAACGAAAAAGAAGAGTTTAGCTGGGAGGTGAGAAGACGAAAAATAGAATTGATCAAGGCGTTGAAAGGGGGAGTAAACAGTGAGGCAGTCAGTGTTGCTCAGAAAATCAAAGGAACAGGAAGCAGAAGAAGTAAGAGAGAAGAAGAAATGAACAATTAATAAGTCAGTGGTCATCGGGAGTTGAAGGGGAGGAGAGGAAAGAAGGCGAGCACAGTTGCTTTTGATTTAGAAGGAAGAAGGGATAAGGTAGACAAGAACTTTGGACTTGCTTGTAAGTTGGAAGTAACAGGGTGTTGGAGTTTCGAGTGAAGAAGGAGGAAAACTGCGGATCCTTAAATCACCGGGTTGTGCCAGGTCCAGAGCAAATCCACAAGCGCAGAAGTTCCGGAATTGCCGAGAAGATGAAACAGGTTCGTCACGAACGTAAATATCTGCTACACGTTGTTATCCGAATAATTAACCCAGAGAAACCCTTTAACAAATATATATAATTGAAAATAGTGCGCATGGCCTGCTAAAGAAAATATTTTTTAAATAATTAAAATTATTATTATATTTTTAAAGGGCAAGTAATTTGTTAAAAAACTTAAATAACAATCTTTATTGTGCAATTTGATTATTGGATATATTTGGAGACGATCATTACAAATATAGTATAATTATGAACTATAAACTTCTGTATTTTACAAAAATATCTTCACTTAAAATAAATATTAAGACCGATAGAGTAAAATATGCCATGTGATGTAGAAACAGCCTTTAGAATCAGATTTTATGATTCGTTTAACTAAATTTACTTGTATGCTTATCAGATTTCTGTTTATTTTTTCTCGTTTCAGCTCGTATCGAGTTCAAATACGATTGCCAGCCTGCATTGTGGTGTTCTCTTCCGCCAGCTGATGTTTACAGGAACGTTTCTATCAATTACCTCCATTATGATTCGCCATAACTGTCTAGCTACACAAACAGTTTCGAACCTGCTGTTGTGACGCAAACAAACACACACATACATATATATAAACAATACCGTAATTTTCCTCCCACTCACGTGAGAGAGAGGGTGTTTGTGCGCCAAAGGTTTAAATCAAACGTTTCTCCTCTAAGTACACACACATTCCACATTCAGAGACAAACACGCATATGAAAGGGTATAAATGTGGCACCTGTACGTCTCTCTGTCTGTGTTCACAATATATATATACGGTCAAAGGTAAATAGATGTAGATAGGAAGGTATCGACGAAGGCGAGCAAATATATAGACATAAACGTGAAGTGAATCATAGAGTAAAACACAAATCACGCAAGAACTAACACTCACAAACATGGGTGAATAAATATCGATACAGATTTTTAGGAAGTGTGTATGAGAAAGACAGAGAGATATAAACACAATTTTCTAAAAAAGACCACCATTCTTGTATTTCACAATCTTAAATTGTAATTTTTGAATGATTATTTTAAAATGAAAATTATATTTTATAATTGAAAATTGTTAACTTTTTTCATTAAGTGACCAAATATACTTAATTAACATAAAAGAGTAACAAATCGAATAATCACCAAATCCCTTGCGGTATAAATTCTGAAATTTCACGCATGAAGGAGCCAATACGATTCAGAATTTGTAGAATGTCGTAAATCGTGGAATTTCTATTTCTTGCCGCGTCTTTTGCGAACAAATGCAATCAATGATATTTGGATGACTTGTTTCAGTTTTACCATTTTCATCTGTAAACAAAAGTCAGGAATGTCTATCAACATATTTACAGTTAGCCACTGTAATTATTCGTGCTAATGGTAACAAGAAGAAGAATTTGAAAACGTTTTTATCTACGGGAGCATAAGCTCTTTGAAAATAACGTGGGGTATCGTAAACAGAGTACGTAAAGTAAAACTATTACTCGAATTAATGTAAGATAATTGGTGGAATAAATCTACTCAGAATGGTGATTGAAAATACTTAATTCTGTAATTATAGTTGGTGATGACGTAAAGGTCGAACGCTTGTGGTAATGAATAAAGACGAAGTGTTTTAGATTATCATGGTTGCGAAGACCGGGATTACGACTGTTGGAGGATCGATACGCTGACCACGTGTCGGAATGTGTCATGCAAGATGACAGTCCGCAGTCGACTCGGCAGGCCCAGGCCCTCAATGGGCTGTAGAGCCAAGGAGGAAAGGAAAGGAAAATTTTAGATTATGAAACACTTCAAATGATAATATCTAAATGTAAAAAGTCTATACATCCTCATTAATTTTAGTTTCTACGAAATCAATATTATTTAACTGACAAAAATGTAGAGCTTCACAAACTAGGTACAAATCAAAACTGACAAATCTGACTTAAATTAATTTAATCTATACATAATTGAAACAATATTTCACATTAATATTAAATTAAATACCCATATATCATTTTTGGCATACGTGACGAGTCAATCAGGGGAACAAACATAAAATCCAGCTGACGGAAAATAAAGGGGTACTGATTGATTCAAGCGGTGAAACAGTTTAATTATTTAACGTAATACGAACTGGTTAGGAATTTAAATCTAAAAGCGAAATCTGTCATTTCATTCGGTTCTGTCCTGTTAATTATGAACTTTTTTTAACTGGTATTTTCCGGCGAAAATAAAACAAAAATGACTTTATCGCTGTACATTCCACACCACATGACAATTTGGAACGAGGAGGGGAAGGGGGAAAGTGGTTATTGTGATTACGTTTTACTTTAATTATAAACAATTTAATCCTCATTGGAAACGGTAAAATTATTTAATGAGATAATTTACTGAGGTTTAAGATACAAACTTATTACAGGGCGTTCTTGCATCATTAGTCGATCTACACCTGTTTATTATTACATGATATTTTAAATTATGGTTTTAAAAGGCAGATTATGCTAATTTCTTCCATTTATGCGGCTTATTTTCAAAATTTTAGCAAATTAATTCATAATTAATGTCCTAAATTTCCATTTTGGATTTAGTTAGAAACTACTTTTGTATTCAGAATGTTACATCAATTATCAGACGAATTCTTTCACACACATTGCAAAAATGTTGTTTCAGATTTTATAAAGAAACTCATTTCATTGCTGCTTTAAAATCTTTTTTTAAACAAATTTTCTGCTAGAATGCAACAGGTTTTTTCTGCTTTTTATATGTACGTTAGTCTGACTGGAGCATCCTAATGAACGCATGTTATTATAATAATTATTTCTCTGACATTTAAATAAATATTAAATGAGTTATAACAGTCTATTTTTCAGTTTTTATTTTTTTTAAATAAATAGGCTGTCATAACTCGTTTAATATTCTAATTTTTCTCGGATATTTAATACTACTTTCCGATCTTATTATTGTGACTTTTTTGCTAAGTGTTTTACAGTTTTTAAAGTAAAAATGTCATAAAAATATTTTAAGGCTTTTAAACATTTTTTGTTAATGTAATTATTGTTTATCCGAACATGCAACATGTCAGTCATTAATCTAGTGTAACAATTTTTTTCTCTATCTATAATTTCACCTTGGTGGTTGTTAATTTGCATTTGTCTCAAATAAACGGAAACATTCTGTGTACTGCTTTTAATATTGTTTTTTGTTCTGACATAAGTGCTTTTAACTATCGTACAGTTTGCCCCCACACTCTTAGCTTTACAATTCTTTATATATATATATATATATTTTAAATTTTTATTAATATACTATTTACTCTGTATTTTTATATTTCAATACTTAATATTATCAAGGTTGACTTTGGTTTGATCATTAATAAATTGTGAAAAATATACCTTGAAGAAAAAATTATTTTTAATTTTAGATCTGGCAATTTTCATTGGACAATTTAACAGCTTTTTCTGTCATTCTAAATCATTGCTATTATTTGAAAAAGGATATGGTAGAACATATTAAATTGTAACATAGTTTTCCGGCTTGAATATTTACAATAAATAAAAAGACGGCCCAAAACATAAGCATTAAATATATAACTATTTATTAACAAAAGCGACGTTATCCATTTTGAGACTTCTTTATTTTACTTATATTAAATTGTAGTTAATAAAGTTTCCGAAATTTTTTGTAAAGGCCAACAGCGTGTATAATACCATATTTCTTATCTTAAAAAGTTTTATTTCACGTTCATAATAGAAAAATATAATGTAGTATCAGATATTACACAGTGTTTTGAAAATTGATTGCAGTTGAAACTATTAACGATACAACTGGATGCTCGTACATTTGCCGAAGGGAGAGTTTTGTTTTCATTCAATGAAATAGTTTTCACATTTACTGATAAATGGGTATGAGTTTCTCATTAGTAGAATGTTATTTTAAAACTACTCTTCGTTCTAGAAATAATTATTTTATGGTTATAACGTTTCTTTGCAGAAAATACTTTATAGTTACAAGTACTTAACTAAGCGTTTTGAATTAATTAAAGTGTCTGAAAGTGGTCACAAACTGAATTATTATTATTAATTGTCTTTTACTCGTTCTTATAACAGCATCCGTATGATACATTTTCTGTCTTCTGCACTAGATCAAGTAAGTTCATCATTTCTTTATTTTTCCCAGGATTTTGTGTAATTGTTTCATTTGTCGTCACATCATGGTTTACTTTTCTAATATTCTATTGATAAATATAATTTTTACTTTTATTTTTAATAATTTTTTGTATGTTCAAAATAACTGAAATGTTTTCCAAATTTTGACGCTATTAGTATATTTATTTCTCTCCCTGTGTTTCTCTTTTCAATCCCTGTTCCTTCCTCACCCGTCTCCTTACAGTGAGTTTCCTCTGTTGTGACTTTTTGTACTTCGTGTATTTTTTTTCTACTCTCAACAACAAAGTTTCTCATCACGCTCTCGAAACAAGAACATGAAAAAAAATATGTATATAGGGAAAGAGAGATAAAGCCTCTTTACCTCCTTCCATGCGAACAACCTCCGTGTACCTGGTTAAAACTTTTGCCAAGTTTCTCTCCAACCAATTTACAACTTGGCGTTCCCCTTTTCCACAAAAGCATCACAATTCTTTCCTGTCCATTTCTCCTTCAGAAGCGTTCTGCACCTCTTCCTCTCTGTACAGCTTTGTGTAAGTGGATTTATTAATTTTATATCAGAATTCCTTACTTATCTTTTCTGTCCTCACTATTCGTCGGCACAATACACACCGAAGGTTATACTCTCAGCTTCTTCTACCCTGACATTTGGTGTCGCCATTCTCCGGGCAATCAACGCACAATCGCGGAATAATTCAGGACGTATATTTTCCGCAAAAGATGGCAGAAGAATATTATAAACACAATCCTGACCGGATCACAAGTTCGAGTCGTGCTCCGGTCGACATTTTCCCATCCTCATAATTTAAATGCAATTTCATCGAACACTTTGCGTCTGAACTTTGTTGGAATCGTTCTTCAGTTTTTGAAAATTCCCACACTGAATAACTCCTATCATGAAGAAATTAAAAACTAGCATAAGACCGAAAATGTCGGTATTGAAACACCTTATTCTCATAATTTGATGGACGAAACGTGTTGCACATTTTTTATATTCTACAATTACAATAATTCCTAATGCTATTAATAGACAGAATTTTATTACTTTTTTTATCTTTTTCCACGTTCCCTAACACATCGCCGTCTTCAGTTACTTGAGACTTACTTTTATTAATTTACATTATACTTCACATACAGCAAAGTTTACCATTCACTTGAAAATTGCAGCCTTCTGTATCAGTATACAATCAAAATATTTAACTTAATCCTCTCCTTCCAGTTATAAAATGGTTTTTAATTATAGTTTTAATACCATTTAACCTATTTTTGATGATAATTGCCCTCTCAATATAAATGTTCACACATTTTATTAATTTTGTTAAAATAAACATTTTCAATTAATTTTTCCAGAGTAAAGTACACTCAAATGTTTCTTTTTTTCCTAAAAGAAAAACATTTTATTTTAAAATTTCAGATGTTCTCATTTAAACACTAATTTTGACGGTTTTAAAATTAAAATTTATTAACGTTTCATTCAATTTGTTTTTTATTATTAGGAAAAATTTCTTTCTTTCTCTATATTATTATGACACTCTCAGATTTTACGTTTTACTTCTTTTAGCTAATGAAATATAGTTTACTCGTACCGGTTTAAATACATAACGTCCATTGTTTTAGATTAACTTTATTTTGCAAAAGTCCTTATCTTAATATTTCTGATATTTTCCACTTTTCAGTCTTACGAACTACTTTCATTCATTTCCCGTCCACCTATTTGTTACACGTTTGGAGAATCCTCATGCGCAATTATAATTAAATGGATTGCTTCGGTCAAGTGTGTTTTATACATTCATCAGGAACTTTACCTCCTGTGCACGTAACAATTTATTTTCACGTTTGAAAAATTACTAAAAACAGAGGGAGGGGGAGAGAGAGAAAGAGGGCGGTGGGACAAGAGGAGGGGAGTGAAATTGAAATATATATTAAACGAACTTTTCGGTTGACGTGAGACTGTGTGCGTATTTATAGTTTTTGTGTGAGAGTTTCCCCGAAATAACAAGTGAGTGGGAGACAGAAATATTTTCGAGTAATTGCCAAAAGTTTAATTATTATATAGAAATTTATTGGGGCTTTAGGTTTAATTACTTTCATTGGTATAATGAATTTTAATTAATGGGAAAAAATAGACGATAGTAAATACAATTATAATTTTATAGAGAATACGATAATATTAAAACTGTGGAATATTTCTCGGTAGAAATTATACGCATATTTCGATAACAGTTGAAAGGAATGTAATATACGATACTTTGAAAAAGGAATCAGGAGATAGGATGTAATAGATCAATAATGGAAGCAAAATATTGGTGTAGTGTTTAATAACAATCTTAAGTAAAAAAATTCACATTTAAGATAATAGAATATAATATTTATTTTTAATAATACTTAGGAAACGTACAAATTTAAATTGCACTCGAAACGCCCCAAATGTCGTTAGGATATTTTGAAGAAGAAATAGATTTAATGACTAATTACCGAATACTTCACCCATGGGTTCACGAAGTAGATAGAATTATTCTTGTAAAATGATCGTCAATTATTGTTTTAGAAATAGTAACTCGTTTTGACCGTCAATATAACATACCTCCAAATCTCTTCTCCGTTGTGTACTAATTACTGAAATTCATAAATAAATTAAACTTCAAATTACAAACACTATTCTTAAGATATTCATTTTGTGAAAGAATATTTATAACAACTGTTGTAATAAGTAATCCTATTAATCTATAAATCCATTGAATTGCCCCGCGAAAGGTGGCTTGAAAACCACTTGCCAATTAAAAGTCCTATTAAACGTGCCTATATCATTCATCCCACTTACGGTGTTGTTATAAGCGTAATTTTGGCAGCATAAGTGAGACAGAAAGGGAACGAGCATTCTCACTCCATCAATTGTTGTAGACGTGTGAAAGGGACCTGTTCAAAACCAACAGCGAGTTATAAGGTTTGCCGTGAAGCGTTCATAAATAAATGATACCATACTTTCGTTTTTAGGGCAAAATAAAAAGATCTATTTCCGCGCGTACGCAGTATTAAATATATTCAAGTGTTATAAATACTTATGAAGATCATTACATAAAACGTTAACCTTAGTTAGAAATTAACCCCAAAGACGGAAAGAAAATGGAGACGATTGAAGTTCTGTAACAAGAAAGAAGACGATTCTCCTCATGCAACGAAGGAAATGAATAGATGAATTATAGTCTAATCTAGAAACAGAAATTTGGCAAATTCCAGTTATGGATATATGTTACTTAGCAGTAGTCAAGGAAAGGACGAAAAATATAGATCGTAACATTGATCAAATGGCGATGTATATTTTTGAGATTTAAAATGAATTATTAATATTATAAGTTTTATAAGGAAGTAACACTACACTAAAGATAAAGATGATAGTGACTGTGATGCTATAATTATTTTATATCTTGGCTCAACGAAGTATTAAGCTATATTAACAGTGAAAGAGAATGACGGAGTCTTTTGTCTGTGGCTTTTATTATGTGGGGATCCCGAGGAATGCGAATAACCAAGAGGGAGGTCAACTTTGGCAATGGCCGAGGAGTAAAAGGAAGGGGAGAGGGAAAAGGAGGGAGCAAAGTTAGGGAATGAGGTCGAACCCTCCATCTCTCTCTCTTTCTCTCTTCTTACGAGTGGAACCTCTTAAATTGTTGACCTTTAAACGAATTTCCTCCCCATCCCTCTTCTCCTTCTGTCCTCTGCTCTCCCTTCAAAAAGCTCCTTTGACTTAATTTCGCCGGATGCAAACAGGCCGGGGAAGGATAAGGGGTTGGAGGGAGGGTGGTTTGGAAAGGAAAGCAGGGTGGGGGTGGTTATAGCTAGACCTGCCAGAATTCGGACGGGGAGACTTAAAGAAGACTTATATCAGCGACATTAAGCAATATTATAGTCACCGCAGAAGGATTGAAACATTATAATTTTAAAACCATGATCTGATCAACTTAGATAATTGGGGACTATTTCACGATCCCATCTGTGACGTCATCATTCACATCTTTCATTCGTTAAAATGGTTCTATACTGAAATGACATGGGATTGTATTAAAACTTGGTTCACTTTAAGACTTGATCCCCTCCGTTGTTTGGTAACGAGTTGGACGAGGTGACGACGTGCTACTACACGCGTGTTCTGGTGTGAACGATGCCGGGAAAGAGAGTTTTCACTTTAGAAAACTTAACCACATGTTAGGATCACAGAGCCAGGGACGATTCTTTCAAAGTTGAAGCTATTTTACCCCTGTGAGCTTTAGGAAGAAACAGCCAGGCCGCCAGCGAGTCTTCAGGGGCTTTTAGCGAGACAAAGTTGTCTCAGACGCAGGAAGGCACAGAACCAGAGACGCAATGTCTCCTTTGTTTACTCTGTGTGTGTCCGAGGCTGACAAAGTGCGTCCAATATCCCGTCGTCGTCCAAGTAGGAGGGAGACGACTGGAAACGAAATTGCCCTCAGCCCGTGCCTCACGAGAAGTGATGGACCATAAACGCCTCCAGACGCGGTCAACAACTGGGGACCACAACAATTAACTCGGACAAGTCTTTCTGCCATCTACAACTAAGTTTGATATGAAATTTCAATTCATTTGAGAATGGATTGAAAAGTACAGTGACGAAACGAACCAAGAAACCAAAAAATTGTCAACATCGTACGTACTGAATTCAATTAAACCTTTCTTCCCTGTTGTGGTTGTGGTATTTAGTCCTCAGACTGGACTAATGCAATCCCCCATGCTAACCTATCATGTGCAAGCCTTTTCATTTCTTTATAACTAGCACAACCAAATCCTCCCTAATCTGCTTAGCATATTCCATCCTTAGCCTCTCTTCTGCTCTTACCCACATACTGCCCTCTAATGATATATTGACAAGACCTTCATGTCTCAAGACGTGGCCTATTAATCTATCCCTTCTCTTGTTCAACGTCCTCCAAATTGATCTCTCTTCCCCTATTCTGCTTAGAACTTCCAGGTTACTAACTCTATCCACCCATCTGATTTTCAGCATTCTCCAGTAGTACCACATTTCAAAGGCTTCTATTCTTTTCCTTTCTGCAACTCATACTATCCAAGTTCCGCACCATACGCCACGCTCCATACCAACATTTCTAGCAACGATTTCCTAATATTTACACTTATATTAGCCGTAAGTAAATTCTACTTTTTTCGGAAGCCTACCTTGCCATCCCTAGTTATTACGTTTCTCAAGTAGCAGAACTCCTTAACTTCCTTCAAATTATCCCTTCCCAATGTAACAGCCTTTGTTATTCCACTGTTTCCCATAGTACATTCCATTACCTTGGTTTTCCATCTATTCATCCTCATCTTGTACTCCTCCTTCAGGACCACGTTTATGACATTTATTATGTTTTCGAAGTCTTCTTCTGGCTCCCCTAATATCACAATAACATCGACAAACAGTAGGTATTTTATTTCTTCTCCTTGAAGTATGATTCCTTTTCCATATTCCAGTTTCTTCATCGTCTGTTCTACATATAAGTAAAACAGCATGGGCGACACATTACATCCTTGCTTCATCTAGAGCCATCTCCGTATATGAAAACCCCCATAACAGCAACGAGAATGTTAATAAGACAAGACCTAACCAAATATTACTACAAAGAAAGGCAAAACAGAATGAAGTAATCTTTTATTAAACCAAAATAAACAGCAACGTCAACGGAAACTCTTGATGATAAATCTATGCATAACAAATAACAATTACAGGAAAAAAATTGTAATGTTAACTGTGACGCGAGAAGACCGTTGAAGATCATATGTCGGTTCCGTCAACATCGAACAAAGCGGAATCGAAGTCAAATGAGGTTACAACTGACTCTTAAATTGGCGTTACAACGAATCTCGTCACATCACTCATAAACTCTTTGACACAGACCTTATTATTCACACTGAATCTTGAAACCCACGAATAACAAGTTGAATTCAGCTCAATTTGAATAATAAAGTCCTATGTGAGAAACATCTAATCAAAGTTTTATAAATTCAGCCAATATGTAAAGCACACAATATTGATATTTATTTTTTTCGGTCTTACAATTGAGTCCATTACGCAAAATTATCCGCATTTGTATATACATTTAAAACTTAAATTTGAAGACCACAAATATGGACGAAACGTTGTATATGAACCTAATAAATATCAATATTTTTTATGAGAAGTTGGCTGGATTTTTTAAATTTATAATTGAAGATGTCAGTTGATTTTAAAATGTTATGACAGGCAGTCGTTGCTTTATTATCATAGCTTCAATAAAAACTTTTTTCATTTTTAAAATGTATCGAAATGTATTCACCTCAGTTTTCAGATTGCAAGTATATTGCGATTTGTATTTTGGACGTTACAGGTAACTAGACGACGAATGTTTGCTCTGCGCGACCGTGTTACTGACTTGATGGAAATTTGTGCTGTTGGTTATTAGGTCTGTGAAGGTCCCTCTGTTAATTAATACTTGGACATGGAGAAGGAAGCGAGGGAGCCAGCAAGCAAGGAGTTACCAGAAGTGGGCGCACCTGCTGCAATCCACTCAGGTTCTCTGCCACTATCACCTAGATTACACAACAGCAGCACCTTCCACCTTTCGCCTCCCATTGCATTACCTAATTGCCACAGACGCACGCCTACTCAAATACAGAAGGCAGTCATCAAAATATAAATCAAAAAACCCATCAAAACCCTGCCAAATAAATAATTCATAAAATACCAAGAGTGACAATTAATTGCGGTATCTTCTCTTGTCACGATGACGTCACATCCTCCCACACCCTTTCACCAGCGATATTGTTTGGCGCGCGTGACGTGCCGTGTCATCTTTGAGATTCCCGGTGAATATTTCTGCGCACGTCCTTTGGGCGCGAACACACACACACACACGCCCGCACGAGCAGTGTTGCCAAGTGCTGATTGCAGTTTGTTCTTCTCGGCTGCGTTGCCGTGTTTAATTAACAGCGAGGGGCCTTGTTGCTTGCGAGAATCTTAATAAAGCCCTTCCGGGACTCCGAAGACAACATCGTTCAACACGCCATGTTCCTTACTTCGCCCCTTCCCCTCCTTAAATCCTCCTCCTCCAATCCCTGGCCTCAAAGCATTCTACCAAAGTTAGCAAAACTGAAAAAATATATTAAGAAAACAGTTTCGCGTTGAATTGAAAAAAGCTCAAATGAAGGCTTAAAATTAAAAACTAGATTGAGAAGTTAACACAAAAGGCAAATAATTCAATCAAAACTGTTCTCGGAAAGGAAATGTAATTATTTTCACATTCCCGTATAAAATTCCTGATTTTTTTAATCATGTTTTTCTATTAATCTAAAATTCATTTAAATATTTGAAAAATTAAAGAATGACTGCAATTGAAGCACAGCCATGAACGCTATTTTTTTGAATTAGATTATTAGAGTAACCTCGACCAGACCGAGTATCGAAGTCGGGACCTCCACTTTTCGGGTGGAGACTACCAACTGAGCAATCCGAATCGTCCCAATTCCTACAATTGACTAGATCGCATTCATCGCGACCCAATTTAGGATATTAGAGGCAATGATTTTAATTAATGTTATGAAGAAAGAGTAGGAAGGTATAATATTAAAACGAGAGGTAAATTTGTTGTAAATACATAAAAGTAAAGCTATTGAAAATATCTAATAAAGAAAATACTATATTAAATTGAACACAAAAGTACCAGGCAATATTAAATCAGAGGAAGAAATTACGTGTATTAGATTATCTTTGTATCATTGACTATAAAATTGACCAACTTTAATAAGAAATATATTCAACAACAAAAGTAAATATAACGCATAGCTATAAATAATATATTATTTCAATTAAAGGATCATGATGGAGAAATTTCGACTGGACCGGAAGTACTAAAATCAGACCGCGAAGAATTTTATATAGTACATTATAGTTCAGTCTGTGATCAGGGCTGTGCAGTTGATGAAAAAGATTCCTACCTGCCACGGAGTCTAGTGGGATGATAGCTCATAGATGTCCCAAGTGAACCACCCAAGTTCTATTCCCCATTCGGAAGAGATTTTCCCACCTTCACTGTTTAATTCAGTTTTATAGCCTATATGGATAATCTTCGTTTGGAAACATTCTTTCTATTATTGAAAGTATTAAGACATATTCAACGAAATACTTCGTTTTGGTTATAAATTTCTTGCCAGCACTTTAAGTAAATATCCCGACTACGGTAATATTAATTACATCTCTTAATTAAGTAGAAGAGAATACATAATAAATTGATACGACCCAGTTACAGTTGGCGAGGGAATGATTTGACGCTTTACAAAGAGACTTGTGAAGAAATACGAAAAAGCAAATATTAGTTTCAACTGAGTGGTTTCCTGTTGTCCAGGGAGCTGTGTATTAAAACGTAAAGTTAATTATCACCCAGCAATGCGCAATTGTATGTGTTTGAATACAGCGAATACTACGCTGTACTTAGTTTCTTTAACGGCCCAACGTTGGCAGTACCGCTAAACGAGTTCCCCAGTCGCTTGGTAATGGCTGACTCGAGACTTGCCCTCGTTTAATACACTTAGATGTGTTGCGGCGGAGAAAGGGGGAAGAAAACACATATGGAAGCGCGTGTACTTTTTTCTCCTTCGTCTTTGTAGCAGAGACGACAGACCGTCTGTCTGAGGGACGTCGGTCCGAGTTAAGAGCGAGGACGGAGATGTCGGTAGTGCGATGCTGCTGTACATTTGTCCTAATTAACAGGAGCGGGGGCCGTCGACGACGGAAGATGTGAAAGAGAAAGGGAGAAGGGCGAGGGAAGAGAGAAGACAGACCAGACATGGCTGCGGTGCCGCCGTCCGGACGCATCTGCAAATTAACTCGTTGAAGAGAAATTATGTTCTATTCCCCAGTTGCACGCAGAGGCCACCACACACACACACTCGTAGATGCGTACACACACAGGCAAAGAAATGAAATAAAAACAAAAGAGAAGAATCGTGGGAGAGGAAGAGAAAACAAATTGCCAAAGGTGATGAACCATCAACGTCTCTCCACGAATAATATTATTAATAGCTAAGTCTGATTATGTTGGCCTATCGAGAATTGTGTTTTCTTTCCTCATAACTATTAAAATTAGGAGTATTAAGTAGTTTTACTGAGCTGCGTTAGTTGCCTTCTCAAGTACCATTCAAGTTGTAGTGTTTTATATATAAATTCTCGGGCGGGGGGAAGCATTTATTTTATTTTTGATATTTCTTAGTGGTAGCATCGTATGGTTTTGGGCTTGACTGGGAATTACCAAGTGGATCCATGTCTGAGGCTGCGTAAGTGTTAAGATGCCTGGTGAGTTGATTACGACCATAGGGCTAGAAATTATCGAAATCACGGTTCGCTCAGCCGAAGATAATGTGATCGTGCCGATTGTGGACCTAGAGTAACTATGTAGACCCCGAAATGGGTCAAGTCTAGAAAAACGCACCTAAGGAATTTAAATTTGTTTGGGTAAATTCTAGAAGAATGGGTAGAAAATTTACTTTGAGAGGGAGGAGAAGAGAAATTTGGAAAGGAGTCATGAAACGGACACATAAGGATGTTGTGAAACAGTCACCGAAGGAGGGTGTTGGTCCTCAAGTGGTTGGGGACAAGCCTTCATCGTCACCAGCACGCCAGAAGTCTGTTGTTTGATCATGGGAACAGCGAGGGTGAAGTAGAGGCCTAATAGAACTGCAGGGTACCAGCCAGCAGAAATATACGAGTAAGTAGTAGGAAATTGGCGTAATTAACACCTGGATCATATGCAACAGTTTCAGCCACATAAACCAAAAGCCGCCCAACTCATACCCTATTTTATGCTTTATGTGTTCTCTTTGTTTCCTTAATTTTGTTTCAAATAATACTATTTTATATTGTAAATTCAACTCAAAATCATTTAAAGATCGGGGAACAGCAAAATTAAATATATTAATAAATTTTTTAATAATAAAAATCAAAAGAAAGTTCTCTAATACCACATCACTGATTTTATAATCTTAATTGTTTTTACATTACTCAGACTAGAAAAAGAAATTCAGACTTATATGATTTTAACATTCTATAATCACAGGGGTGGAATGAGTTTAGCATCTGCTTGTCCATCAGACTTAAATATATAGCTTCTATTGTATATTTGAATTTTCATACATAAAGGGGGCCATTTAAAATTAATTTGTTAATTATATTATTTGAGGTAGCATATTGAAAGTTATGGGTTTTCGATAAAGTAATATTTCACTTTTAGCCCATGGAAAAAACAAAAACTGATTTTTACTCTCATCAGATATTTTAAAGTAATGCATAAAACTGATATTTATATATTTATTAATATTCTAGCATTTCATATTTCATCAGAAATATAATTTATCACATGCATTCATTTCCAGACATTTATTTAATTTTAACCTGAAAAAGGTTTCGGTTTTAAGACATAATCATCTTCATGATACAATTTAAAAATTATAAATTTATAAATCAAAATATATTACTAAATTCTTCAGAATAAACAAAAACATATTTTTGATAAAATTCATATTACATAATTAAAATTGTTTGAAAAGTTTCAAATGAGTAGTAACCATAACAACTACATTTGTATACACAACTTCAAGAAATCGATAACAGAGACCTTAAAATGGTGGTCAATCCATCTGAAATACGGATTGATCTTCAGCTCATTACAGAGTTAGTTAATGTAAGTAATGTCCGTTATATTCATTTATATTTTCCGAAATAAGATAACTGAAGTATATATAGTAACATATAGTTACATTTCGATCCCTGAAAGCCGCCAAGTATTTCGAGACACCTCTGTTGTCGGTTCGTTTGAGACTCGCCGACCGACAGCGGAAACCGGCAGTTGTTCAAGGCGCGTCCGAACGCAGAACTGCGTAAGCGCGTGAAGATATCAGTCGTCGAATAATCATGGAGTAAGGACGATGGTGGGTTCGCGAGAAATAGCGACTGTTAGTGAAGGGTCTTGAACGCGCGACGGAATCTGGAAGTGAGGCGCCGACACGAATTGGTGGGTGATTTGATTTCTAATTAAATTCGCGACCAGGTGAACGGATGATAAAATAGTGTTCTGACGGCCACGCCTTGTGAATTTATTACGTTATCACTGCTCGATGAAATGAACTGTTGCTTAAATTATATTTTTTTGGTTGTTTTCCTGTTTTGAAATATTACCTTCTGCCCCAATAATATAAGTAATAAGAGATCGAAGATGAAACGAAGCCGAGGTGAAAACGCGGTGAACCCCGCAATATATATATAAGTACATTTTTAAGATAATATATATTTATTCAACGAAAGGGTAAGGATTAAAAGTGGCAGACAGTTGGTAAGTTTGATACTTGTGATTATTTCTAAAATCTAGAACCGATAAAGACAAATACCATTGTATGCGCGTATATATT
Source organism: Eucriotettix oculatus (assembly GCA_034510155.1). Taxonomy (NCBI): domain Eukaryota; kingdom Metazoa; phylum Arthropoda; class Insecta; order Orthoptera; family Tetrigidae; genus Eucriotettix; species Eucriotettix oculatus. Next base: position 90,819,265 of record CM067378.1, on the reverse strand, counting down.
TCATCATTTTCTCACAGTATTAAAATAAGAGGCTGATAATGATAAGATGAAGTTGTAGGCAATAAAATTAGTGTAGCATTAAATTCACCTGTGGTCATATTACGCAATGTCCATTCACGCGTTTCCTAGAATTAAGGTGTGAAGAGAGTGATGAGTGAATTGTTTGGTGAGCCTAGGTCAGTCCTCGGACGTCGATTCGGATTAGCTCAGTTGGTAGAGCGCCCAGCTGAATTCGGGAGGTCCTGGGTTCGAGTCCCTGGTCCGGTTGACATTTTTCCATTCTTGTCTTTCTTCTAAAATTAGCAATAAAATTCTTTATCCTTGATTTAGCCCCCTTCCCCTTTAGTATTAGTCCTCTGACGTCAGCGTGACGAACCAAAATGTCTGCCAACGTGGTGAAAACGAGTTCAATATCATTTAACGTAATGTAATTGAGATAATTTTTTATTATTGTTCACATTCCTACCTTCATATTTGAAAGAGAATTTCGTAATAAATAAATACAATCCACAAATGTAACCAGTATAGGTTGGGAAAGAGCGGGAGAACCCGATGAAGAATTTAGATACTTTTAATGCTTCTAATAATCAATCCGTGGCGGGGCCCAATATTTTTTTTTATGGTCTCTCTCCTTCCAGGATTTGCGTATGTATTTATGCACGCGTTTCGTAGCAGCAAAGTTAATTACCGAACTGCGCTTCATTAATGAGTTTATATTGAGTGAGGCTCTTTGACAAATTGAAGCAAATATCGCGCAGAGCGCCGAGTCAGTTATTGTAATTCGATATTGAATTTGGAAGCCGAATTGAGCCCTCCCTTTAGCAAAGCTCCCTTCTCTCTCCCCCCCCTACTCTCCTTTTAATAAGTGCAGCATTACGGTCTGTGTGTGTGTGTGGCCAAATAGAATATCATATGCTCTCCTACACTACTCGTCCCCTATTGTATGCAACCTAGTGAGTTAACTATTCATAACGACTTTCACCTTCTCCTTGGTGTCTACGGGCAGCAATTGGAAAAATCTATCGACATTCTCTACACAGCCGACAATAATTTAAGCTGATAAGCGAATTGAGAAAAATTGTTTATCAGAATATTTGGCAAAATATTTCAATACATTTATGCATGTACGTTCTTGATATCTGCCACCATGGACGTAATATATAAATTATAGGAATAATATCACTTTTCAATTCCACATCAAATAAGTTTCGTATATGTCATAATTGCCAACGGAACTTGAGAAGAAAAGATAAAAGATAGAGTAAATAGTGTAAATAACTTAAAAGCCTCCAAATGACTTTATGATACACCACATGTTCATTAAATTAAATAAATCAAAATTAATATTTTACAACACTGCATTTATTAAAAAAATAAAAAATATACATATGTAGAAAAATAATCTAAATTTCAAAAATATTTTCCGAATACTCAACGAGTTACTCCTTCTCCCAGGAAACTCTAATAAAAAAGGAATTTTGATCAAAAACGTCAAAAAATTAAAACGTATTGTTGCAATACTCCCAGGAAAGAAACTTCCGGGGACTTACCAGTAAGGATCACTGCCCTAAGAATTGGAGCAACAGCCGGATCTTTCCGCCATGTAGTCTTCTCTAATCTCTCTTCCGGCATACAGTCACAGCCATGATGCTCTTTCTTACTTTGTGAAAAAATTTTGCCTAGCTCCTCTTCCCTTTCCTTTCTTCCTTCCCTAATCGGTAGAAACTGGCCTCGGCAACCACAGCCAAATCTATTAAATGTTTCCTGGTTGGTTGAGGCCAAATGCTGCTGGGGTCTGCGGGGGTGTAGGCGGGTTCCGGGAACCGGGCTATCTTTATACGGCAGCTTCTTTCCAGAATTGTTTACCTGTACCTGGCCATGCTTGTATCAGCCGCACATTTAGCACAGACCTGTACGCTAGATAAAAATAAATAATAATTCAATAACTGGGGTAGCAACATATTTTAGCCGGCACTCACTCAAAGCAGTTAAGTTATATAAAAATTAAATTAAATTAAAGCAAATATAATGGGATTGCGCTATAAGTAACTAATTTTTTTGCTAAGAAAGTTTTTCACAATGTATTTTATAGTCATCAGAAAATATATAACTACACGATATATAAAGTAGATAAAATTTTACAGGAAATAAGACAACTTTATATACAAACATATTGTTTAGTTAAGACTAGTAAAAATAAAGTAATAATTCAGCTTCCTCAATAGATTAATAGCAATAACATGCATACTTCTGTTAAGGAAAAAAGATGGTACTCAGAATGTCAGCGACATTGATCCTGAGATCGATATTAGAACTACAATAGTGTCTAACAATATCACAACTGAAATTTGAACGTATATTATTAATTAAAATAAAACAATAGTACAATATTATAAGAAAATAATATATATTTGTATTAATAACACACTGTCTTGTAAGTTAAAGTGTGAAGATGAATTATAATACTTACGGTCTTTTGAAAATTTTATTTCTGCTTAATGTTGCATATGGAAAGGGAATCAAATTTGAAGAAGAAGAAGTAAAATCCTAAGGCTTGCTGATGACATTGTGGTATTAGGGGTGCCAGACGAAGACATGGAAACCATAATAAATCCCATGAGGAAGAGTACAACATGAGTATTGATAGAGGGAAAGCAAGGTGATGGAGTGTAGTATGGAATAACTAAGGGCGTTAGATTGAGAAGGAACTTGAGGAATCAGGGTATTTAACGTTGAGTGGCATCAGCCCCCTTAGCTCAGTGGTTAGAGCACTGGTCTCGTAAACCAGGGGTCGTGAGTTCGATTCTCGCAGGGGGCACAGGCAAACCATCATATCACTTATTTAGTATTATTTCCTCAACAATAAACATTTTTAAATCACTTCTAAAAATACGATTCGATGTTCGGAAAATGATTTCTTGTAATGGCTCTGAGACAATACTGTTATTTTACTCATCCCTCTAAAATACATGATCGTATGTCTTTTAAAGTTTCGTTCTTCGAACAATACCCATTCAAAGAGAAAATCTATGCCATTTTGTTCGTGTGTGTTCCTTGTTCATCACAAAACATTTCCTCTATCCATCGAAAGACAAAAAAAGTAATCACTTTCGTAGGATCTGGACAACAGAGAAGAACTAAAAGCTTCAGACACATCGTCGTTTTAAATTTATTTTGTGACATGCCAGTTGACGTCACGTTAATTCAAAGTTGGTGTTTGACAAACTTTATTGCCAAAAGTGAAGCGACAGTCGCTGGTTGAAAAAGTTTTGATCTTTGGTTTTGTTCTTCGGTTGAGCTTGTCTTTGTCTGTTTTTACGTGAAATGTGAATGTAAAGATTCGTCACAAAACAATAAAGTTTTAAAGTCAATTACAAAATTGGTTTCTCCCTAAACTCCCCGAAGACCCTGACCATCAAGTCTAATACCAATGTTGTACAGTAAAAGATAAGCAATTTGTTTGTTATTCAAGCCGGAGTATATAAAGACTAAAGTACATATATTTTAGATGCGTTACGTCACAAATTTTTTAGTAATTCTTTACTAAGGGAGAATGACAACTCAAATAAGACACAGCAATGAAGTTGAAGTATTCACTACATCGAAAATAAATTTAAATAAAATACATAATATAATAAAGTTTTATTTGACAAAATATATTAAATAAACAATTTTAAAATAGTAAACCAATTAAAATACTACAGAAATACGTGTTAATAAAGGATTGATACTTAAATGTGAATAAAAAATCTTAAATGTTAAAAATACGGACAGTTAAAAGTTTTGTAAATAATATCATAGAAAAATACTGTTCCTTTTAACATGTGGCTTAATTAATGACATCATGTCAATGTAGGGACAAGCACACGTCCAAATCATTACTACTTTGGGGAAAGTCCTTGCTCTGGGGAGAATATGAGCATTTTATCACTGCATGTGCCAAAAATAAATCAAACAACGGCTGGCAGTGACTGCCATTTTGTAATTGCTTGGAATTTCACACGGCGTCTGTTACAGTTGAACCAACATGAGAAAGAAAAACTACATTATAGTAACACTGCCATCTCAGGAGCTTGGGAACTTTTTAACATCATCCTCGTATCAGCCGGCGTCAGATAAGATATTAAAATAAGTAAATTGTTAAATAAAATACTGATAATTAATAGCTATTTGAAGTACTTGAATTTTGATATTCGTTATAGGACATCCATTTTTAAATTTACTTTTGAAAGAGCCACTTTTGTGATTGACACGACTCCTCTTTAGTGTGTAGAACTAGTTCCCCTGTGTAGCTGGACCAGAAAAAACACTAACTACTTTTGCTATTTTATTCCAGTTAGAATCATGATGATTATTTTAGAAGACATTAACTAAAATTTTATAATCTGTTGAACGGGAAGAGAGAAATTGGATTCTTTAATTACAAACAAAAACTTCATTACTTTAAAAACATTTAGCAACAAGGGATTTTCCCCTGCTAGTTCCCGGAAATTTGAGGCCAACGTATTTTTTTTCAAACCTCATAATATAATAAATGTTTTTAAATAATTAAGTGTGTAGCGTTTCACATGACGTCACGTGAACGTAATCCGATGACGCTAAGGGGAAGGACATTGTATATTATGTCATTAACTTTTAATTGAGAAGGGTGGTGAGGGTTATTTTAGAAAGGAGAGTGCGCTTCTCGTGACGTAATCTTGGTTTTAGTGATAGTGCATTTAGAGGAGAAACTCAAATAAGCTGTAAATATGTTTTTAAATAAGAAGAACGATAGCGATGAATACTTTTACTTTGACAGTGAGCGAAACGTTATCAGCAAGTCAGAGAAGCTGCATACGCGTTCACGACTATCGAAAACGAGACGAGACAGACACTAAATGAGAATAGAAACGTAAAAAGGGAAGAAAAGGAGTCTCGATGCGATGCGATGGATAGATGGATGGACAGTCCGACGTTTCGATAAGATCGCCCACTCCATTTTCGTTCCCCGTACTGGCCTTCTTTTTCTTCTTCTTCTTCCCCTCTCGTCTAGACGCGTCCTGAATTGATAGGCCAAAGTGAGAGAGAAGAGGCTCTTCAAAGAATACTAAATAAAGTTTCCCAAGTGAAGCTTCGCTGTCGTGGAAGTAAGGACTATTACGTATTACTTACCGTTTTTGAGGGGTGTGTAGATAGCTTGACAATGATTTCCTTATTTCCCTCCATGTTTCTTTTTCAGATTAAAACAACGTTCAGTGAAATTATGCAACGGAGTGTAGAATACTGTAGAAAACCCACGGAAAATAAATTACAAATAATTTGGAATTGGGAACTGGAGTAGTTTGTTTCACTTTTGAAAATGTCTCCCTCTGTGAGATGATGTTTACTTGCTTCTACGAGAAACCTCCTGAAATTGGAAGGAATCGAGGTTTGCGTATCCATTAATCATGGGGACGTTCGGGCTCGCTCATGCCCTAGAGAATATCTCCCCCCTCCCCCCTCTCTCTCTCACTCTCCATGATTCTTATGCCCCCCCCCCCCACATTCTCTCTCTCGTCTTCTCTCCAGAGTGCGGAGGCGATTGATGGTGATGCCAACTATTCGAGAAGGACGATGCCCCAGCCTTCACAGTAACACTACAAGAGACCAGCGCAGGGACAAGGAGGCTTCTAAATCCAACACTTAAGTGAACCTTAAAAGAAGTGAAGTAAAAACTGCGGGAAAAACAACAAAATACACTAATAAAAAATCTATAGAAAATATTTTACACAAGTGTTATTTTAAATCAGTACTTAAATTGGTTTATACTTTTATCGAATTAAAAACTTTTGTTGCTAAAATAGCTCGATGATAAATTATGAATGCGTTCAAAGTACTGAGATTCTATTCTCATGAGTGAATGACAGTACCTCAGATTCGGGACTTCGTATTTAATTTATACAGATTAATTTTTATACATAGGATTATCTAAATGACTCTATGTAACGTAAATCAAAATTTTGGAAAGTATATAAATTTAGAATTAACTAGGTAGATTAAAAGGCATCGCAGAATGCTAAAATAAATATACAAATGAGGGGGAAAATAAAACAAATCATACCAGTCCATTAACCTTAAAAAATATATATATATATATATAAAACTAATGTCTATGAGCTTTGTCCTACTTCTTTCTGCACTTTTTCACTTTCCATGCAATTAATTTACCTGCAATGACTAAAATATTAGATTTAAATACCAAAAACCATGTCCTTTCAAAATTATGATTTTATTTTCCACTTAACTTCATTAATTCTTTGATAGGTTTAAATTTAACGTTTGTTATATATAATTAAACAATATAAATTGAATTAGTAACAACTTTTTGGCATATTTTTATACCTTCTTCAGCTTTTCAACCTAAAGAGTAAATATTTACAGAAAATTAAACCAAGGAAGGTGAAGTTAAGGTAAAAGCATTTATAAATTTGTAGGAAAACTAAATTCAAGTTACCACATTATTATCAAAACTTAACAATATAATCACATGTCAATCTTATTGATACTATTAGTATTCTTTTTTTATTAACCCCTATCATAAATAGATTTTTATACATTTGACTTCATTTTCTTCATTAGAATTTGAAAATTCAACATTTTAAGAAATTATCCGATGAAATCTCAAATATGGTGACGAAACGTCGGTTAAATTGAATAATGACGTGAGGATGAAATAAAATGTCTTAATATTATTTCCCGTCGTTTTAAGAAGGGAAAACTAGTCAAGACAACGTCTTTTGAGAAGATTTTGTTTCACCTTTCCCCTTGCAAACGAACAATATTCTGGTGGTCAGTTACTCAACACGTCTTCGCGGTGACGTCATCACTCGGCGTCCATATGCGTCGAGAAAATACTGGTGGTTTTTTATTATTTGTTGATGATTATCCTCATGTACTCTGCGCACAATTTTATATATCTGTTTAATGATATATACTATAAATATAAATCAGACCTCTGAAATTATTAGTTACCTTCTCTTGACTTCAGATTAAGTTGCATCAATTAATAATCATTCATCCAATTTCCTTCAGCTGGATTAACTTTACGTATTGTTTTTTATTCAAATTATTACAATTCCAAGGACATCTCTTTTAAAACATTTTTACAGCCTCTCGACGCCAGCGAGTCTACACAGACATCTCCGCCAACGATAATACCAAGTCTTCTTATTCCTTCTTCAAAGACAACTCACATGTCATTCGGCACAAAAAAAACATTACTATATATAGTGCTATATATATATAGAGAGAGAGAGAGGGATAGTCAATTTAAGTTGTTAAGAAGAATGAAGAAAGGCAAACGGAAATGGTGATGCCAATATCTTTAATCAGGCAGCCTCTCAGGCATCAAGCCATAAAGGCGAACAATTATCGACTATGTTAGAGAAAGGAGAATGAGCGGAGGAAGGAAGACTGCTAGATGCTAGTGGCGGATATTTAATAATATTAAATTGAGACAGGAGGGTAAAGTGAGGTCTGGAGGAAAATTGCAGGATATTTTGGAAGAGAAGAAGAAACTTGTGTGCGTGTGGAGAGAAACAGAGAGACACAGCGTCCAATATGGCAGCCTCAACTCTCCTCTCATAGATTATGAGTAGCTCTGGAAAACTGTTCAGAGAGAGAGAGGAGAGGGGGGAGAATGAGGGGGGGGGGAGGATGGTTTGCGACCTTATAAAACCTGGACGTTAATATGAGCTGGCTTCCACCACGAACACGAGCGAGGACGAGAGGAGCAGCTCTGTAACTTATTGAAAAAGTTGGTGGTGGCCAGGCCTCTCTCTCTCTCTCTTTCTCTCTCTCTTTCCAGCGAGGACTCGCGGTAATAAATCTCTATTAGGTGGTGGTGGTGAGGGTGAGGGTGAGGGTGGCCACCACCGCAGTTGCCACGGCTGGGTTTCGCCTGATAATGAAGGCGGTAATGGCCGTCAAGTACCACCGGGATAGGAAAAAAGGAGGAAGAAAGAGAAGAACAGAGAGAGGGTGATGTGGTGTCTGTTAACTACCGCCTATCAACTAGCTCTTTACACTGATAGAGGCAAAAAGTTCCTCTCAGCGTAACACACGAGCGAAGCAGCGACTGTCCGAATATTTGATTAAGCGAAGTGCTACGGATGTAACAATTAAAATTTTCGCGGAGAAAGAAATGATGAAAACCTAAAAGTCACTATTAAAGATACGTTTCATTTTACAATTCTTATACTTTGCTCCTTATATGTATTTTAAGGGGCCACTCAGCTATACCACTATTTTGATTTGACTGCAGAACTAATTTAAAATGTTCCAATTAGCGTGGCCATAGTGCGATCTCGAAGTTGATGATTCTATTTACTTACCGACGTCGCCTCCCTTTTACAGGGGTAATTTCGTACTTAAGTAAAATTATTTACACAACTCGTCACAAAAATTGAGCGCTCTTCAGAGATGCAACCAGCGTGACTCACGCGAGGTCCACAGTGAAGACGTTTACTGGTAATATTACCAATTTTTCTCTTTTTTTCGAACACTTACTTAAAACTTGATCTGCTGTTTTCCCAATTTTTTAAAAGTAATGCACAATATCAAAGACGTTAATGAGTATTCTACCTGTGCTATCAGCTTCGTCAGAAAATTTATCATTTGATTTAATCACGAAAGCCAGAGGAAAGCGGTTTAGTTCATTAGAAAGTAATTCAGTTTTGTCAAGTTCGTATCAAACGTAACTTTGGATCATGTAAGTTCTAAGTACGACTTACTCAGAAGTGCTGAATTATTAAGTGACTGGTTAAACAACTTATTAACGACGGAATAATTACTTCTTGCCATGTTGAAGGCTACGTGGCTCTCCCTCTCTCATCTTTTCCGCCATGGATGTAATACCTGAGAGGTATGAGGTGGGTTGCACGCCACGACATGTCCAAAGTAGAGCAAGTCTTTAAATAAAAGGAATTAAACCTCTTATAATTATTATAAAATAATAACACTGCGATGATAAATGGACGACTCGAAGCTTTTGAAATAATTGCACCATACTACATGGTGAGAACTGACTACCAACAACACTCTGTAAACAGTTCAGTAAAGTAATAACGCTTACCTCAGATTACTTAAAAGCTGTACTATGTACTTTTATTCATTATAAAAAATAATTTATACTAATTACACACAGAAATATTTAAATTACAAACAACTTGAAATGAATGTAGGGGGTAAACTATTTTACTATAATAAATCGTTATAAAAATGAATAATATTAAATTTTTCATTCATTTATTACAATGTATACCAAATGGATGAATCTAATTTTCATAGCCGGATTTTTATAATAAACGTTATATATTTATACAAATTACATTTCTTATAAACTAAATGCATGGGTTAAACGGTTAAACGGGTCTTCCTATAAAGCAGAATCACTATCACAAATCCTACTCGGAATTGGCAGTACCAGGAAATCGGCAAAATGTTAGAAACAGTGGTATTTACCGTTTCATCAATACTTGCCGGGAACTGTTGCTGGACCCAACCAATCTTCCACGTTGAGCGATGATGAACACGCTGAAACTGCGGACTTGATCACGCCTTCATTGCCCTAAACCAGGAAAATCTCCAATTTCTGTCAGAATATAACTTCTTAGTGTTCAAATCATCAACTCGGCATCCTTAATCTCAATTTTCACCGTCACGTCTTTAATAATCTCAAACTCCTCGTCCTCAATGCCCCAAAATCCATTTTTGAGTATTAATAGCTCTTCCCCGTTTCCTTATTTCATATTCTGTTGGTAGTGGGGCCCGATATTGTCCAATAAAAATCCGATGCAGTCAACGAGAAACGACTTCAGGAACCTCCAATTCGTCGACTCGAAGCAGACCGAAGCAAACCGCCACCATATAATGCAGCTACAGTCTCCACCGGTATCGTTGATATTGAATTAAATGAGTTCACATTACCAGACCTATTTGCCATATACACTGCTTCTTTTAGTTCATCCTGCGGGTGGGCTGTTATTAAAGAGGCTGATTATAAAAATCGTTAATGCTACCGTTTCCGTGTAAATTCATTTTGTTTTCTTTTGGGCTTTACGAGCTTCTTTAAATAATTTTTTTCTTGCTAAAAATTCCTTTTTGTTTTAATATTAACTTATATCATTATTATTTATATTTTCCTTGGTTTTTAAATTTTCCTAATAATTGAATATAATAACTTAATAATAAATAAAAAACTATTCTTATTTGATTACAATTGTCTTCCACCGACGTGGGGCTGTAATAAATAATAAAAGTCCCCCTTTCTCACTATATTTCAGTTGATTAAAGGAACCTCAAGGGCATTAAATTCTGGACAAAACATACATGTCGTCTAATTGTTGCTTGATTTGAGAAGGACGATTCAGACAAGAGTTATTTTAGTACCGAGATAAGAGATGGGGTGGTTCTAGTTATCAGAAGAGTTTAACTCCGGCCGCCGGAGAGAGGGTCTGGAATTATTACGATGTCCTGAAGGGAAGAGAAGGCAGTAAAGCCCAACGAGATTTACTTTGATGAGAGGGAATATTACCTCGCTTAACTGCCATATTTCCCTTTCAAAGAGCAGGGATGGAAAGAAAACATAAAATTAACCACTAACACACAAAAGAGAACACACTGAAAACAAATATCAACTTATATTGCAACATACACTTATTTTCAGCTCCCATTCGCTGTTAATGAACAATTCTAAATGTAAGGAGTTGGTGAGAATATTCTTGATTTAGTCACTCTCTAACTTTCATAAAACTAACTTCAACTATTTATTTTAACATAATAATTTTAATCATAAATGCTGGGCGTCAATTGGAAGGAAAATTCACAAATTGAAAATTACAGAGGATTGAGAATAAAAAATGTATACCAGACAAAATATAATTATACCCGCTGCATAAACATAAATTACTGCACCTCATTTTCCCCGTGTTTAGGTAAAAAAGAACTTCCAACGTAAATCCCTCAAAACTATAGAATACAATTCCGATGGCTTATCGACGAGAAAACTTTCACCTCCAAAGAGGTGCCAAGTGTTAATTCCGAAAAAAAGGGAGTCTTCCGACGAATCAGTGGTTTACCCTTCGCTTTTTCATAAAGCTCTCCTCTTATTCATAGACAGCCTCACCTCCAACAGCTTTCACTTTTGGCTGAAGGAAGGAATCATTATCTAGATACTTGTCTAGACTTACTTACGGCTGATTTTTTAACGAGTAATTCTTAATCTGGGATTTTGAGCTCTTTGAACTAGATAAAATTAAAACGTGGACACTATAATAATTTTATATAGAAGAAGGGTAGAAAAATAAAATTGAAATCAAGAAAGGAGTAAGAAAAGGATGTTGTCTGTCGCCCATGCTCTTTAACCTATATATAGAATAGGAGATGCAGAAAGTTAAACGGAAACTCTGCGGTTTGTCGATGATATTGTAGTATAAGGGTAGTCAAAAGAAGACGTGGAAAACATAATAAATGTCATTAACGTGGTTCTAAAGGGAGAGTACAACATGAGGATTAATAAAGAGAAGACAAAGGTGATGCAGTGTAGTGTGGGAAACCGTGGAATAACAAAGGGTCTTAGATTGAGAAGGGATATTTTCGAGGAAGTTAAGGAATTCTGCTATTAGGGCAGGATAATAATTAGGGATGGTAGAAGTATAGTAGACATATAGGATAGAATAGCACAGGAAAGAAAGGCTTTCGCAAAAAAAGAGGAATTTACTTACGGGTGATATAAAGTGTGAATATTAGGAAATCATGGCTAAACATTTGGCATTATATGGGTACGAAACGTGGACGGTAGAAGTTGCAGAAAGGAAAAGAATAGATTTCCAAATGTGGTTCTTTAGAAGAATGCTGAAAATCAGATGGGTGTAATTGAATCACTGAAAAATAAATTCTAAGCAGAATGGGGGAAGAGAAAACAATTTGGAGGGCTTCAACCAAGAGAAGGGATAGATTAATAGACCAGGTTTTGTGACGTCAGTGTCTTGTAAAGTTAGTATTACAGGGAAGTGTGTGGGGTAAGAACAGAAGAGGGAGGTAGAGGATGGAATACGATAAGAAGATTAGGAAGGACTGGGTTGTGCTAGTTATTCGGAAATTAAAAGGCTTGCGCAGTATAGATTAGCGTGAAGGGTTGCATCAGACTAGTATTAGGACTGAATACCGCCACAACAACAATATATAGAAAAGAGCGCTATAACTTTTCATTATTACATCACAAAAATTAAAAAATAAATTTATCTGTAATTACAGTCACTGAGAAAAGAGAGGACAGCCCTTTTTAAAGAAATAGTTACTACTATTTCCATACCTATTCTTTTTCTCCAGTTACTTAATTTTACGGCAGTATGGTTCTCCGCTCTCAGATTCTCGATTCATCGTTATATTTATGTAACAGACTATCCACGAGAATAAAATATCTGGTTCTTTCTTTACCTTTCTGGTTTCTCCAATCTACAAAAGTAGCTTCAATTTTAGCACTTATCCATTGATAAAATGGCAGTTCCATCAACTCGTCATAATTTCTACCGGTTTACATGGCACTTCATCTTGAAGCTCGCGCTAATGCAAAGTAACTTCCTGCGTCATTTCATTGCGGCTTCTGCCGTTGTTGTGAACATTGCAGAAATGTTATTGTGGTTTAGAACGCAAAACCACTTGCATCCCAGAGGATCCGTCTCCCTTCCTCCCACCCGGACCAGAGCAGACACGGGGAAGTCCTCCAGGGACCAACCACCTAATTACGATCTTGTCCAGTTACGGTGGTCGGACTCCATTAGTACAGCCTCCGAAACGAAATGATGAATTTCACGCGCAAGAGATCAAGCAATTTCTCTAGAATCTACCTCACTTCATTCCTTCCTTCGTTTCAATTAAGCCGGCGAAAATATCGGACTCAACTAAAGTATACCAAAATCTCTCAGCATATGTTTTCAGTACCTTATCGATTCTATACCAGCTGAAGTCGTGCGTCGAATTACAGTGATTATTTGATCAGATAATCCAGTCACGGATTATAATATGGTAATATTTTTATTTCACAACTCATTCGACAACTTTTTGAAAATAATCAATATTAAATTTCTGGGCTGTTTCTAAATCACGATTTGTGGAACTTTCCTTGTATAATCATATACCGTGTTTATTGTGTGACTTGTTTCAGCTTGTGATCAACATCAGCATAGTATCTTCATGTTGCTAAGCTTCAGTTATTAATTTCTCCTGTGAATGGTCTCGTATCTGATAAACTACAGCGAATAGTGACGGTTAATAATAATTAAGGTCTGCTTTCATATTTCCCATTGACCTTTCTGCTCGTGAAATGTTGTAATGAAGTGTTGTTTAAGACCTCGCAAATGAAATGATGCAGCGATGATGATGATGATGGCGGTGCTGAGTGAGTGGCCATAATAGTAATAGTAGTAGTAGTAGTAGTAGTGTCAGAGACACATTCTGCTAATAGACGCACATTTGAGTGGGGCACAATGAAGGCCGAGCCTTTGTCCGCTGACAAGGCTCCGCCATTACTGTCCTGACATGCTTACACGTCATCCTCACCCTCTGTGCACCCCACCGCCACGCACAGAAACAGAGAGCTTAAGGAACTAGTATCTTTAAAAATTACAAAAATAATTGAGCGGAATGGGAATCTATTTCGCCATTGCGTCAGACGTTAGAGATATTACCCAATGGTAGTGAAAGAATGTAGCTAATATCTCTCGATCTAAGATGATATAACATACTCACGACTTGGCCTGCTAATATCTATTTCTGCCTTGTTGAGGTCTATGGTAAACAAAAACAGCTGTGCTGTGTTACCCAAAACCTACTAACGACGATAATGGATGTTTTATTTTATTAACCTATATTTAGTTATTTTCTTGTTTCTACTCTCTTTATGAGACTAAGAAAATAACTCACTTAATATAAAAATTAATGGACTTCACCAAATACAATATTACATTTCTTTAGTCATTTGGAGACAAATATCCAAGAGCCCGATTTACATGATGTAAGTTTTGTAGGATTTCCCTTGCATCTCTTTCAGGGGAATACCGGGTAGGATCCCTAATCAACCCTTGACTGACTTCTTCTCCCTTCCGAATCTCCCCTCCTCTATTTCAAATTCCTGTGCTATTAAAAAGAACAACATTCTTTTCTGTTTCTTATAAATTTATTTTCCTTTAAATTAAGTGGTTATGAATTACTTTACAAAACTAGAGTACTGACATAATGAAAGTTTATTCATAACTTACTTTTGATTAGGTACTGATTTATTGTTTCAGTAAACACTCAAAGTTTTCAGTGTTTTTGGTAAACACCAAATATTTTCTACCAAAAATTCAAGTTAGAATGAGCGGCTTTCTAATTGAAAAAAAAGAATATGTTAGATGATTAAATTACTAGACTTCCCGTTTGAGGCAGATAATAGTAAATTCCGTCTCGCATCAGTTGTTTCCACTTTTCGCCCCCGCATGCTTTCTTTTCCATCTCTGATTTACGCCCTAATTCTTCCCTCACCGAAGTAGGCAACACCCTTCTCCGAGTTCCAGCTTGATCTCACACCATCCCTCCCTGTGTGATTGTGTTTTCGGCGAGTAACTGCTAATGAACTGCCGCATCCCAGAAACTCGCCACCTCAGCACAGCTAACTAGATACACTCTCTGCTTCTCGCCCTTCCTCGCCCTTCTATTCTCAGACTTGAAACTAACCCTTTATCTCACTTCTCCGAACTCCCCAGATTGAAAATAACGACAGTACAACATTTCCTCGGGTTTCCCGTCTATTCACCCTCGGCTCCGCCTCCCTTTACATGCTACAATCCCCGTCAACTTGACTTGCTAAGCGAGGGAACAAATTTTATGTTATGATTGGTCGTTCTGCTCAAAGATAATAATTTTTTAAAAAATATTCCTTGACAGAACCATCGATAAAAGAACGTGACCAGTGCTATTTTGATTATTAACATCTCCTTACGTTACCACTTAACAATGTGTAAATTTCCATTGTGTTCAAATTTTCGTGGTGTATAATTACTTTCAGTTCCGTTGAACTATAATGGAAGGCGAGACTTTAACGATAAGGAACGGTTCAGGAATGATGGTATACTATTACCAATATGCAGCATTTCTAATCTCATCTAGATAAAATTCAACAGTTTACAATTTTAAAAAATGGAATAATTTTGAATAAATTTGGAACACATTTAAAACAGGGAAGTATTTTTCTTACGTTCATATTTTAAATTAAGTTAATCCACACATTGACAGTATTGTGCTTGAAATTAGTATCAATTAGCATTAAATCATTATATTATTATAATTCATTAATCATTAATATTGTGCTTGTGTAGTTGCATAGTTGTATATGATTATATAGGAAATATTGGTCTAAGACGTTGTAATACTATGTAATTAATCAAAGAAGCGATTGAGAATGGTATCGTTAACAATTTTTCCTGTTTATGATTTAATTTCGAATCAATTTGTAACTCTCTCCTTCCGTGTGTAATAACATTGGTATGTATGTATACTTATGAAACGGACTTTTAAAATTCCCATTTTAATTTTCTTATTCTTTGTTTCTGGTTTGGTGTGGCTGTGTATTTTTTTTCCCTCTTTTCTTTTCTCTGTGAAATGACGTTGTCACCCATTAGGTCCGCCTGCACTACAAGGTATGCCATTTTTCTTCCCTTTCCTTCCATGCCCTTCTTTTACAGCTCTTGAAGACAGATTTAGTATAGGGGTTGGGGGTGGAGGTGGGGTGCGGGAGGTGGAAGGGTAAATATAAAACCAGAGCGGTACGTCAAGTTAAGCTCCTCTACCCTCTCAAGGTGGAATTTTTCCCCTTGCAAATGGATAGTGTGTGTGTGTGTGTGTGTGTGTGTGTGTGAGAGAGAGAGAGAGAGAGAGAGAGATCGTAGAATAGAATGAGAGAGGTGGGAAAGGATGCAGCAAGAGTAAAGGTGTCAAGGTGTTGAGAATTTAGTATGTTTCTTGTTGTCCTTCTTTCAAGGTTCGTAGAGACAAAACGTTTTTCAACACCTAACCCAGCTACTCAAGGTAGGGACTAAAGTACTGATGCACAGAAAACAAGAAGATTGAAAACATAACTGCGAATTCTGCATATTATCACTTTATCTTACAGTTATTAGTATTTTGAATTATATTTTCTACACATAACAAGTTATGTTACCTTTTTGTATTTAATTCTTAATCAAAATTATTCATCTCCAAACGATCCACATGTTTCCACATTCCACGCTAAGAAAAAGATAACAAAAATAGAGAATGAGGCCCAGAAGACCTCAATTTAATTCTAAAACATATTAATGTGAGTAAAATAAAATGATATCAGCCCCGGATGTTGCGGGAGCAACACAAAATTGTAAATAAATTTTAATTAGTGAACTGAAGAGGCCCAGAAATTTGGGGACGAAACGTTTTAATTCAGATTAAATTCTTCTATTTCTCACTTTTGGCCACTCTTTGTATATTAAGTATAAAAATTTTCCTGTTTCGCTGAATTGCCGAACAGGTTTACTTTCCACGTAAATATTTTTAGAAACTATTTTTTTCTCGTAATTGTAATAATGTACTTTATTTCCTGGAATTCTCTTCTTCATTGGTTCCATAAAAACACCTAAATATCGAAGAATACTTCCACTTTATTCGTATCTATTGAACCCTTAATTGGTTTTCTAATGATTCAAGTACATTTCCATCAATTTTTAATTTCTTAAGTCTAATTCATGAAATGCTTCATTTTCAACATTCTCATTAACACACAAAAAACTTGGTATTTGGATATATTTGATTAAAGAAGAAACCAAATTTCTTTAGTAAATTACGTCCAATTTTTAAGTGCAATAAACTTAATTTGATAGACTGCTTCATAAAATCTTTATGATTAATTGATCTGTTTTACAAATTGATTAACTTGTGTACTACATAATTGATTTAAGTGTACAAATTTAACAGTTTATGTTGCAGAATTTGATCAATATGTTACCTTTCATATTAAAGTAACATTTTATTATTTCACGTAATCTGAATTTAATGTTTTGATATTAAATCACACTTTCTGGAGTTTAGGAGAAATCATAACCTGGATTTATCCAATTTATTAGAAAAATTAAACAAAATTTTAAAGTTTCTATGTAATAAATCTTGAAAGATATATTTAATGAAATTTGAAAATGTCATTAATAATATGTAAATAAGATCAAATCGAAAAAATTATTTTATGTCAAACAGATTTACAAGACTGAATCATGCTGGATTCATTAAATTATAATCGTAAAAATATCTGCCAATTAAAGCAATACAAATAAATACATGGCCATGAATCAAAAAGGATATTATTTATTAAGAAGTACAATAATTTGTCCTCCTTTAGGTCTTTTCAGGTTTCTATAATTTTAAACATAATCCAAGCAAAAAATTAATTAGAGCTGCGTTTCTTTTTCTAATCGAAATGAAACAGCCCAGCATTTAATTTACGGAAATTAATGATTTGCACTCTCACATCAAGTATGTAATACAGACCTTAATCAACTGAAAACAGATCAGTAAATCATCCCCTTAACGCTTATAAGAAGTAACTTACTAAAGAAATTTGTTTGGTGTTTTAATAAAAGATTTTCAAATTTTTAATAAAACAACAATTACATGCCATTGTTCTTCAAATAAATTTTCACAAACTTCTGATGTTCATAAAAATATTTTATTAACATAATTAATTTTTACCTTTATGTATACGTAGGGATTTAAGTGAGGAAATTTGAAAATGTCCGAAAATAACAGATGTACTTTTAGAACGCTCTATTAAAATTGTATCTCTGTTAAACTATCATTTTATAACACTATTTACCCTTTACAGACATTTTTAATACTTATATTTCAATCATGCTTTATTTATATTTGTTTCATAATTTCATAATTTTTAAAAATGAAAAAGGAACATTTAGACGGTCACTTTTATTAATCATACATATTTTTGGTTGCTTTCGGCAACTAACGTGTTATAATCGCTTTTCAGAAAAAAATTATAAATAGAATAAAAATAAAAAAATTAATAAATAATTTGGAATTCATTCCTAAAACTGGTCTAATGCAACCCTCCATGCAAAACTATCCTGCGCAAGCCTTAACATTCCTACAACCTCCCCAATCTTTTTAGAATATTCCATCCTTCGCCTCCCTCTCGATTTCTTACCCCATACACTTCCCTCTAATACTCATGTAACATTAATCTATCCCTTCTCTTCCTTCATATTGCTCGCTCTTGCCCTATTCTGCTTAGCACTTCCTCAGTAGTTTCTCTATCCACTCATCTGATTTTCAGCATTCTTCTACAGCACCACATATCAGAAGCTTCTATTGTTTTCCTTTCTGCAACTCCTAATACATAATTTAAAATAATTATTTAAGTGGTTTTTACATTTTACGTACCTATGACGTTTATAAGTTTAAAAACAATATTTTAATAATCCGTAAAAGATCTCGTCTTGTATACAACTTACAAGTCATACGTCAAGCATTATTGATCTATTTTATCGATAGGGCATAATTACTTGAAATAAACTAAATATACAATCATAATATATGTATAAGTACAATGAAATGTCTTTAAAATTATATAACATTTAATCAATTTAGGACAGACTTGTATTTTAATTTTTATAATGGTATATTTTTTTAATAACATCATTATAACTTATCGATTTCATTGTCAACATTTATGAAGTTAACCTTATCATCTCTGTTAAGCTTCAGTGATTAAACCGCCTGAAGGTTTTATTTCCATTTTCAGGTGTCAACATTTAACGGCCAATAAATCAAATGCTTTTCTTTTTTAGAAATGACACATATAATTATTTCACCCACAAATAAAAATCTTTATGAACTGTCACGTATGTTGTTTTCAGTTTTCCGTTTCTTTTAAATAAAAATTACTGTAAGATACTACTGAAGAGTTTCGTTTATTTATTTTTCAATGACGTTTGTTTTAACGATTAAACTTTCGTGTGTTTAGACTGAGCTATTGAGAGTAGATTCCCCCCTCAGTGTAGTAATTATTTAAATGAAAAGAGACTAACAACTTCGTCTTCTTTTGTAGCAAGCGAACTGTTGTTCGTTCCTTAGCTTTCACTTTTTTTCTTCTCCCCGCGTTCCTTTATTTTCTGTAGTGAAGGCGTCTTTATTGTCCTTGCTGGCTGGCGTCGTCCTCGTCGGCGTGCTGGTGCTGTTAATTTAGCGTCACACCATCCCCCGTCAGTTCCATTCCCCTCGATGTTTCTTCTGTGTGGGGATACTCACCTGTTGCCTCTTCTCCGTTGCCCCATTTCCCCCCTTCCATCGTCGTCGTCGTCGTCGTCCTTCCATTTTATCGCCTTGCCTCCTTCTCTCGCCCTTTTACAAGTTGTGAGCTCTCTTCATTAAGCGCTTCCTGGTCGGTCGCCTACAATTTTATTGGGTGTCTCGTCGGCTTCTGTTTTGTCCTCGCGCCTTTAGCAGTGGAAAGGGACAACACAAGCTACGGCAGCTGAAAACAACAGAAAAAAAATCCCCGGAGATAAGTTAATGTCTTCCCTAAATATCTTCAGCTCAATCTGTGCCAAGATTAAAACACCAACGTTTCCTCTCTGTTAAACTTTTCCATTATCTCGTAACCGGAAGAAGAATAAATTCCTACCATACATGTATGCTAAAAGAAATATAATTTCATCGATTAGGTTAATATAGAAACAGGAAAAATCAATCTTTATTAGGTGTAATTTAGCAATGACAAATTACAAGAAATCCTTATGCACAGTGACGTAATTTGAGTCCACCTGATCAAATAATATCGAATTCATTTTATAATGTCAAACATAATAATTTTTTATGCAAACCAATATTTACTTTCTCTTTAAATAAATAAAAATCATGAATCATAAAACTATTTTTACATAAAAAATATTAAATTTAAAACAACGACGTTCTGTACTCTTCTCGGGCCTCTTAGGGTATATGAATTTTTAATCTGAAATATAGAGACAAAAATATACGTATTCATAAAGTTTTGGTAACCTATGAAGTGTAATTGAAGTTTAAAACTCCATGACTGTAGTTACAAAAAATCTATTATATTATATGACAAAATTATTTGAAATATCAGTACCTGATTCTGGGGTTTTATATTTGATAATATTTTTACATTTAATTATTCGTTCACGCTCTTTATTCTCCATGAGCATCGGCTCCCGTAATTGTCTTACATATTCTTCTCCGAATAAGAGGTTCTTATTAAATAAAGCACAGGTTATCGCACATCTCTCTCTCTCTCTCTCTCTCTCTATATATATATATATATATATATATATATATATATATATATATATATTTTTGTGTCATGATTAACGATTGTATATTTTAAATTAAGAAATAAATAAGGAAAAAATAGACAATGCAAATTACAGTTAATCAATTTAATTTAGCTTAAGGTCATGTTTCTGGACACTCACCAGCTTAATAATACAGATATTAGAACTAACAGATGCAGCTGTACAAAGGCACTAAAGGACAGTCAAATAACATAAGCGATTAAATAACATATATGGATAACACATTATTTATTATTTATAATTTATATGTTACTGTTTCTGATCTTATTTATAATTATTTCCTTTTGTAATGACGAAGAAGTAAACGAGGAGAAAAATCTGGTAACTGTAATAATAAGACAATGGAGGCTCCGTAAACGGAGATTTTGAGGACATTTTTATCTTTCGAAGTGAGGAGAAAAAAAGGAATATTATATATTTAGAAAGCAGTACAAACACAATTTATATATTGCCATCATATATTCCTCTCCTTAATTCGTCTGGTTTCAATTCACAGCACAAGAATAACATTAAATAATATTTCCCATGTTTATATTGTAAACGCATAATCAACAGTACACACAGACATATAGTAACTGATTGACGCACAATTATATCACGAATACTATAATATTTCTAACAAAAAAATTATACTATTTAAAGTTGCTTTATAGGATTATTGGGTTAAAAATGACAATCGAAAAAAAGGAAAATAACTGGAATCATTTAAAATGTGGCGCAGGCTAAATAATGTAGAAGCACTGAGCTGAAAGTGGAGATCTTTTTTTAAATCTTATTTTTTGTAATGGCTTTTCAAAACACAATTAATTTTTCTTCGTTTACCTTGATGAAAAAGAAACACAAGCACATGATGCGTGAGTGACGTCACACAATTATGGCGCCCGTGATAGCAAAATGGCAGTCCTTAACACTTCGATGGAGAATTTTCAAGGAAATGAAACAAAACAATAGGAAAGTGAATTTCACAAGCGCTTCAAATCAACCCAGGAAACATATTTAATCACCCATTTCCAATTGCAGCTTTAGAAATTCTTTTTGTTATCAAAGAAGACTGAGGTGATTAAGGAAAATTATGAAAAACTTTTACTTGTCTACTTTTATTTCTTTTCTTCGTAAAGATTGTATCAGGGTAATATAGATGGTGGGTAATAATTCACTTTACAATTAATTAAACATTAACGCGCGTTTGCCCAATTTGTTTTGTTTCCAGACACTGTTATATATTTTATTGTTCTTGAAGAGAGTTTGGTTTCTCTTATCCTGGTTGTTGAAGGTTATCCTTGCTCTCAGTGTAAAAAAAGTCCCAAACACCCTTCATCCCTTCCTCTTCTTTAATTAAATTCATTATATTGTGCTGTAAATCAAACCACCAACAGCAAGTAGACAGACCCCGGGCTCCTTCCGCTGCTGCTGCCTGAAGTAAGGAAGGGAATGAGGAGGAAAGGAGAAAGTGGTATAGGGCTAAGGCACCAGACGTTTCAACCACCAAGTTTTGGCTGGATCTGGGAAGAAACTAGAAGGTAAAAACATGTAATCGATGGCGACGTTTAAGGTAAAAAAATGTTAGTAATTGAGAAATACCATGGAAATTACTTTTATAATTAGTCATGTTAATGATGAAATCGTTTATCTTTACCTGATAATGTTTCAAAAGCGTAAAGTAACAGCTAATTTTCGTCCAGTCTCTATGAACGTCACATCAAGATGGTCTAATATTGACATTAGTTGTATTTTATAATATATATGGTAATCTTTGTGAAAAATAAATTCTAATAGTTAATGAATTTTTCAAGGATGTGATGCGATGCAGAGTCTACCTACGAGGACAAGCTTCGGCCCTCTGCCGGAGGTTGTGGTGTTGCTGGTGCATTCGGGTCACGTAGTCTGCTAATGAACTGCCGGAGAGAGAGAGAGAAAGACAGGGAAGGAACATCTTGCAGAAACCCCCGGTAATCCACTCTTCTTCGCTGAGTCATTCGGATTCAATGAGGCGGTCGCCAATTATCCCAGCAGTCAACCAACCCTACGACACGTGGGCAAATATCTCTTTGTATTTTCCAACTGACGCACACGCAATCAAGAATACTAAGCGAAAAAAATAACAACAATACAATATACGATCGACGAATTCGACTTGGCGAAAGATAACTCTGCAATTTACACTAGGTAGTATTTTTTTAGATTGTTTTAACGAGTCATTAACAATTATAACATTAGGGACTTCCATACGATCACCTTTCGCTCAGGAACATTTATGACGAGTTGCTAACAGACTATAGTTGTAGGCCCAAGAGAGCCAGGAACTCTTTCCGAGTGGACGAGTTCCCGCTCTCTGATCTGGTGAGCATCGAGTCCCCATGTGCTTTATCGTTAGTATGTCCGCACATCTACTACAAATAGGTCATGATTCCTTCTTAAATAAGTACACACGTGTAAGTGTGGTGTTTCTCGAACGGATTCTGGATAAGATTACTTGCTGCTTCCTTCTAGTTAGGCCCGCAGGGAATATAATCTGTTCATCACGACCATTACTTATATTTTCCAGTAGGACGTATTTTGTCTTTTTAAAAAATCTTTATACTAAAATCAAAATTTTAAGACATATACATCACCGTTTCAGTCTACCTTTACACCAGTCAATTTTTTCAATCACTGAGGTAATAATGCGTATCTCAACAGATACACCAATGTTATATTATTATTTCTCTTGGACGAAATATTGTGAAATAATCTGATATTTAACAATCAATATGTTATTCAGTTAATTTATATAGAATTGTTTTCTTTCAGTTTTTATGGTGACAAATTACATGAAGGTTATGCAATAAACGTACAATTCCTCTTAAATAACATAGGAAGGGAATGGAAAAGGAAGAGAAAGATTTTTATGGGTAAAAGGCTACATGAGACTGATCCTGAAACAGGCAAATCCTCTTTAATAGAATTAAAAAGGAATCAAAAACGGGGGATGTGAAAGGCAGAGCAAGATAGTCATGGTTGTACTAAGGCTCCCGGGCTATAGTTTAGGGATCCTACCCGGTGTTTCATCTAAAGAGATGCAGGGAAACCCCTAGAAATACTGAATCAGATATGTCGGGATCCCGGGCTATAGTTTAAGGATCCTACCCGGTGATTCACTTGAAACAGATGTAGGAGAAACCATAAAAAAAACTTCTATCAGGCCTGTTTATACGAAAAATTTAAACTTCAAGTACTACGAGCTTAGATTTATAGTGACAATCCAGGTAAATGAGCTTTATTTAGTTTGTTAAAACATTTTCTAAGTGGATTGCTTCAGAAATTAGATATTGGATATTAGTTAATTATTATTAAAATATTGTCCTTTGGGACATGATCAAGTTTCGTATTGAACTTTAGTCTCTCCACTTTTTTCTGTTTGAAATTGCAATGAATTTTTATTTCACTTTAATCTTCTTGTAAACTAGATCCTCTTCTATATCGAATAAACTCGTTAATATATGAAGATGATCCGCCAACACTGGATTAGATGTTCGGGAAAACACATTAGGAACTTAATTTTCATGTATTTATTAACTGCATTACATTCGTAAAAATGTTGATTGTGGATTTAGTATTGGTTATATATAAATATAAAACCTCGTATCTTATTTTTCTCCTAGACTATATTTTAAGCCGAGTTTCCGAAACCCCTTTAAAATCTCGGCGCTTCCTCTTCGTACCGTAATCTTATCAGTGTCAGCTTAAGGACGAAGCAGGTGTAAAGTTAAAGGCGTTGTCACCCAAAATAGTTTACGTGTTTCCAGAATCTACACTATATTGTACTACGAAAAGTAAATCACCGTCTTTCCAAACCGCAGAAACTTTTGTGATACACGGAATCGTTTTATTTTATATCATTATTTATTTATTCTCCCGAAGATATTTGACAGATTTCGCGGTTAAATTAAGTTTTAGCATCAAATCGTAGCTTTCTGTGCTCAAAACGTGGTTTAATACGTCTATATGCGTACACCATTAACAAATTATGAAGTACGCGGGACAATATGAACGAGTATCTACGATATTTCTGAAAATAATCTATAATGGGTATGAAGTCACCCGTCGCCTATAATTAAAATGTCTTGATCTTCCCCTATTCTCCCTTGATCATATATGTTGTACCTTCAGATTGTAGAAATATAAGTAGCAAAATTCATTAAAAACTGATCACTTTATTTTGATATTTAATTAATCCACAGAATGTACTAAGCATTTCAATTTATGTAGATCCTAAATTTCATTTCATCAAGATTTATGTGGCTGATAATTTCTTAATGATAAACGTTGTCCATCACAAATGCTGAATATAAGTAACGGAGAACGGAACTGTAGCTTGTATTGCGGGACTGCAAGGCTGTAGCACGCAGGCGGACAACGTGCGGCCTTCATGAAACCTAGTACAGCGAAGCCTCGGCTTTTGTCTATATTCCGTTAATTAATCCGATGGTTACACGAACTTTAAGAATCGGAGAGTTGACATTTTCGAAAACTACAGAGAAGTATCTCATTGATTAAAATTAAATGCCAGCAATTTAGTTTGTGTCTGCACCGATTGCACACCTTTCAAGAGAGATAAAAACGGTTTCTTCGAAATTACAAATGTGGTTATTTGAGTTGGGGATGATAATATCTCAAATCCTATTTTGAAGACAAAAAGGTATGCCTACGAGAAAATTCACGTCTGCTTTGGAAGTACACATTACTGCAAGTCAACATCTTCTTTGAAGACAAAAAACAGTTTAAGAACGAAAATTTTATTTTCTCATTTAGAGGATCAATTAAGACTGCACTATACGAAGTTTTACCTATAGCAAATGCAAAATATCCCACTAATTTACATTTTCCATCGGATTCAACATTAATGAACGTATTTTACCGTGTTTTTTTATAATTTTTTATAATTTATGGATGTTTAATGTTACAAATTTATTTACTTGTACTTATATAATTATTACTCCTTTTGTTATTTTTTATCATATTTCTTATTAAGTAATAAATTTATTTTTAAATGTTTTATTTTAATATATAGTTTTGTTTATTAAACAAATAATTAAACATTAATGTTATAATCAGTTATTACTGTTATCAGAACACCAAAATATTTTATATTGAAAATTTTTATGTTACATAAAAAATACAGCACTTGATGTCTTTTGTAATATATCTATACAATGCAATAAATTTATAATACAACACAAATATAATAATTTCTCAAAAGTCCAATTTATAGGTATATCAACTTATGCGGCCTCCTTTATTACTGTCTATTTTAAATATGACCTCTAGTGGTAATAAGGAAGGTAGGAAAGGGGCGTGTAGTGACCTAGTTCGTCCCTCTTTTTTCCTCTCCTTTTCCGGAGGCCAGACAGATGCAAGGGGAAAGAGAAGCAGCAGGTCTTGCTAGCTGTGCCGAGTCAGGACTTGTTGATGCAGAGGTTAGCTTCGGAATACAGGATAGCATCTCCACCACAGACACCAGAAAAAAGAAAACCTGGGAAATGGGGGTCACACAGACGAAAAAATTGTGAAGGAAGAGGGTAGATGGGGAAGGTGAGGAACGCAACTGCATTAAAATATATAGAGATCACTTACTGAGAGCAAATTACAACCTATCACACATATGAAAGTAGGCAGAATATACATTGAAGTAATTAGTGAACTGAGGTAGAAATAGTTCTCGGGTTTCCATTCGGGTGCGATGCGATGAAAACGCGACGTTTCGACGACCAAGTGCTCTGTCGTCATCTTCAGCCTATTTCTGCATTGAAGTAATTGATAAAATTAAATAATAGAGACACAGGAATTATTTTTGCACCTTCCAATAAAAAACTCACATTACGTTTCCTAATTCCTTTCTAAAAAGCTTTGTCATGCTTTAAATTTTTTTACCCAAATTCTTTCAGGTTTTGCCCATCAAATAAATTAGATCCGTACAATTGATTTTCCCTTCGCCGCGGATAGTTAATGGGAAGAGTTCCGTGGTTTTGTTATAAAGTGTCCAAGTTCCGCAGTCCTACCTGTCCGTTTCTCGCTCTCTCTGTGCATGTGTCTGTGTTTTCATTTGCTAATAGCCAGGCCCTCACTTTGCGGGAGGACAAACTTCATTCACTTTATTGCGGACTTTCCACCCCCTTTCCTCCAACCCTTTCTGTGTCGTGGCTAGTAGGCAATATATTAATGGCCAGTTTGAAGCAAACTTATGAGCAACGGAGATGACGTTTATTAAGAGATGAAGATATCCGCTAAGGTTGACGATTTCGCGGGATAAAGGAACAGAACAATGATCGATACCGTGGTAACATCGAATCCAGTTTTCCAGAAGTGGTTGAAAATTATGCACTTTGGTGATTTGGATTTAAAAGTGTATGAAGGTAAGACGACAGCGAAATTTCCTTTAGCTTTCGATATGACTTCGATAAAGTCGAATTGGGAAAGTGATTATAAAAATATAAACTCATGCTTAGACAAAATAAACTACTTCCTTTATATACATCACTAAAGAAATAGTTAATTTAGAGAACAATATGGGCACGGTTCAATATAACACCTGTTCAATATAACTTATTCGTGTACAAGTCGTGCATATATTCGTTTCGAATCAACATTATTAAGATATAATTCTTCCAAATGAGTTCTTAGTGTTAATGTAAGTTTATATTGGAAATTAATAGTATCAAAAGCACTTTAAAAGCCTCCATTTATTTTCAATTTTAAATACAATTTAAAACTTTGAAGATTATGCCATCATCAATCTCATGAAAAAAATTCGAACAATTTACATTTGTTATAAAATTTAAAGAAACACAATAATAAGACAGTTTATTTAATCTAAAAAATAGCATTTAGACATATTAAAAATTGAAAATAACCTGAGTCTTGAAATGAATAAGAGGGGAATATACTACTTTAAAATTAAGAATTATTAAATTATTACTTAAACGAGAAAAAATCCATTTACTCAACATTTTTCAATTTAAAATATACAATGACAGAATAAATTTTAATTTACAAAGCCTGCCGCTTTTATTATTAACACACATATTTACACACATTAGATATCTTATAAAATAAACACATGAGTTCTATTCTAAAGTTCGTCTTAGCGGGCCATCTTATGGAAGCAAAATACAAACAAAAATTGTAAGCGGAAATAACAGTAATAGAAAATCGGAAAACGGTTACAAACAGGCTTTCTTCTCTGCTTAACGTGGAACTTGCCGCTGGATTCGAAGAAGATGTACCGGCCCCACCCAACTACCTAGTTGTTATAATGAGCACTTTGCCTACTTATTGCTATTACTTAGTGCCAGGGACAATGCTTAGTGCTTCATACATTGAACTCAAAAAACTTGGCGTGCATATGCTCAATCACCACTGTCTAGGCCCTAAAACCTTAGTCAATCTCAATGTCAATGTTCACTCTCCATCTGCCAAAATCCATTTTTCATGGGTTTTTAATATCTTGTCCCCATTCAGATGGCGGGGCCAGATCCTGTCCAATCAATATTATTTATCTGTTGCATCTGGGAGGAGCCATTCACCCCACTCCGCGGATGTTTAGGGGAAATCACCATCTTCGCTCACATCCCGATGTCGCCAAACCTCAAGGGCTTTAGAAAAACCCAAGTTGCGCATACTTGTCGCGATTTTACTAACCTGTCTGTAACCTACTTCAACTTCCATGAAGCCGCCTGCCTTTGATTGCGTACCACCAAATTCCGCATTCAGGTGTGTTTTACAATTGCTGTCTTTAAAAATATTTGGAATTTATTAACTACCAAATCAATTACTACATAAGTTCTATTTAAAATCAAGTAATATAGATATTAACTGTAAAGTAATCTTTGATTCTGCTTTATACTCGAGTGCACATTTTAAAATCTCAGTCATATCCATAATTGTATATCAGATTGTTGAGTGAAACTTTTATTGGTCAGATTATGTTTATCGGTGTTGACAATTAGAGTTCCCATATTATTAGATATCGTGTGTTGCAGGAAAAAATATTAATTTTTAAACTATCAGATACATTTCTTTACTTTACTCCTGATTTGTATTTTATCTTCCCTACAATTTGAGTAGACGACCTACTCCGAATTATCGGTTCTTCTCTTTGAAGAACACCATTTTCTGTAAATTGTGGATATTAATGTAACATAAAATAATTTCGATATATTTCTATGATGAGTAGAATATAAAGTACAAATATGTGAATGATAAGATGAACAAAAACTTTGCTGCGACTTGTTTGTGTTACATGCGAGTGTCACAAAAATGCTCTCCAATTTATAAACACACATACGTCAGAACTTAAGATTCAAACCTCTTTTTAATTTCCGTCCATAGCATATCGAATCTTTCCTATTAGTTTTTGGGCCACTTCTATAGTTCTTCTCCCCCAACAGACGAACTCAAATGTTCCGCACTCGGTATTTCGGTCGTTACCTGGAAGGAGAACAGAAATTATGACGAGATCGTTCTCTCTCTCTCTCTCTCTCTCTCTCTCTCTCTCTCTCTCTGTGTGTGTGTGTGTGTGGGTGGGTGTGGGTGTGTTCGTCTCCCGGCAGACTATGGTTTCTATTTTTAGTGTTACCGGACAAAAATTCAAATTCTTTTGTTAATATTTACCTCAACTCCATCTCCCTTTCTAAAAAAAAATTGAAGGGAGAATCTGCGGACGCGCTTGTCGTTTCATAATTATGCCTAGCAGACTTCATATGCAAATTCCACACAGAGAATGAATAATTAACTGTAAATTCTAGCAGATTAGTTTTGAACATAACAGCTGTTGAGCTTCTCGCTTCGGACTCCGTATCTATTGTTTTACCTTATTCTTTCTCTCTCGTTCCTACTCTTACTTCACTCACACACGCGCGTTCAAGCTATCAATTAATACTGCAAAGTTCTCCGCGCTAACTCAAAATACATTTCAAAAATAGACATTAAGCTTATTTTTGGAATTTTCGCGGAAAACGAATTTTAGCTTTTTCAGTTGTCAGTTATTATCTGCTTACGTTTTTAGCGGTAACGAAGGAAAAATATATAATAAAAATTCAAATGTTAATTTTTAAAACGAATTAAGCAACATAAGATATTTATTAATTAAAATTGTACGGATTTACACTCGTCGATCTACCACAGAGGAAAATAATCGATACCACGATGAAACTAAAATTATTTACCCAAATTAATATTTTATGTACGGAATATATACACATATATAGGGGAAGACGGGGCGGAACAAGACAGTTACTCGTTAAAATTTTTAGTAAACTCCGCATTGAAATGATTACTTCCTACAAATAAATATAATTATCATTCCTTTTGACTTTTTAACCGAAATTTAATCTATCTAACAGAAATTGAGAAATCAGGGTGCAGGAACCCAATTCCTTTATATGATCTTGTATTGATCTCACGAGAAATACGTAAAGTTACCTACACAAAATTTAATCTGAAGCAGCGCTTCCTAAGTAATGTCGCTAATTTTTTGAGACATTAATTTTTTTGGTTTGCATGGTAAAATTATGGCTAATTATTATAGTTTCTAATATTATGTATTTTCAAATTTAAGATTACCGTGACTTCGCAGTACAATCGGAAAATAAAATCGTAAGCGGTTCAAGTTATTTTCCTGTGTTTTCTTTTTAAAATAATCAGGCTTATTTAAACATTCTAATTCATCGATATTTTTATATTTAATGACGATTTGGCACTTAAAAACCTACACGGTTGAGATATTATTCTCACCAAGGAATTAACCATTTACGGACATTTGTAAGATTTGCGTGAAAGTAGTTACGATTCTAAATACACAAACATATTGGCTCATAACGTCAAGTCGCAAATCAATACGCCAGTTGACAAATTTAATAAAAATATATACATAGACCTATAACATGTCTCCAGTATTGTGAAAATAAGGAGAATTGGGAAACGAAAATTTTCTAAAAAATGTTCCCCTTCATAAGCAATTTTTA
Organism: Eucriotettix oculatus; assembly: GCA_034510155.1. NCBI lineage: Eukaryota > Metazoa > Arthropoda > Insecta > Orthoptera > Tetrigidae > Eucriotettix > Eucriotettix oculatus. The sequence goes on along the minus strand of CM067378.1, from coordinate 90,788,856 downwards.
TTGAAACCGTTTGGGTTATAGTTAGTTTCCCTCTTTTCAGTTTCAAATTCACCTTCTCGTTCTATCTCTCTAATTCGTTCTCCTTCTCACTCTCAATTACAGTAATGTCCTAACGTTCCCACCGTTTGCTGTCTCATTTCAATAAATTAGCGTTTTCGGTCTTTTTGACGAGTGCAGAGAATAAGAAGAAGGATAGAGTATGAGAGAGAATCACCTGAGGACCTGGTTCGTTCAGTTTCTGACTCCTTTCCTTCGTCCTCCCCCTCTTCCTCTTGTTGGCTTCGCTCATCTAGCTAATTGCTAATTCCACTCTGGCAAACAATTTTGCAACCCTTCCGCCACAAGGAATTAAAACCTTCAATGTGCTAACTCCCCCACCTCCTTCCCTCCTCTCTTCATCCATTCCAGCGCGGTGTTTTCTTTAAACAGAGAGACACAGGGAGTTGTTTGCAAATTAAGAGATAAAGCGCAAAGAAACTTTGTGAGTGTTCGACGCCCCGGCACGGTAGTTACTTCTTCGTTCTTCTCACCCGTCCCAGCTGCGCCCCTCCCTTCTCTCTGTGTACTTTCTCTCATTCCCAGACCCTGTATTTGTCTTTCTCTCTCTCTTTCCCCTCCCCTAGACTCCTTTTTTTATTATCATTTCGCATGCTCTTTGCTCGGCGTAGCGTGTACCCTCCTTTCCTTAAACGCACTAGAAAATTGCTCCCTCGGTCGTTTTTCTCCTGGCAATGGGACCGCTGAAAAGAGTTAGTTTTGCCTCATTTTACTGAGAGCGTTTTGTTGGGAGGGTAAAAAGCTAAAGAAGGGTTGTGTGTGTGTGGCGCTCTCTCTTCTTCTCTACTCACTCACTGTCTCTTCTACCTTCCCGTCAAAGGGATGACTCTTGATTTTTTTCTCACGGTAAAAATCCTCGTCACTGTTAAGGTTTCCTGTTCAAACTCCCCCATCCGCAGCCCTTCCTATCCTTTCACCTCTTTCTGTTGTCACTACTTTTAAAAAGTTCTCGTTTCTGTTTAAAATCTACAAAAATATCTTCATTCCAACAGAGGAACGACTGGAAATTTATTACTACCTAACTGCTTTCAGCTTTCCTGCTGATGAGTGTAATAATTAAGTGGCTAATATTCCCCGTGGTTACATTTGGATGAAGTTCTTTTATGTTGTTTTTTAATACTTATTTCTTGGGTTATTCACATTAATCTAAAATATGCGGCCAATTTTGGAAGGATTTAAGTTTTCAAAAATCATTAAAATATTCATTATTAATTTTTTAATCAATATTGTTTGGATATCATGTTCTTTAACTATTTTCAACGGAATAAAAATTTTAAGAAAGCAGGTGACGTGACAGTAAGAAAGAAATAAAAAATTCCATTTATAAACCGAGGGAAGGAATTTTTTCAGTTAATTGAATGACGTAGTAAATGCAGTTTATTACATGTATAACAGTTATCAATGCCCGTATGTTTAATATAAGTTTAAATAAGGCCAAAAAAGGCAAAAATTAATACACGTAAAATATAATTTAAAAGCAACTACATTTTTCGGTCGTGATATGGAATTAATTCAGTTCTACCTGAAGATCTGTGATTAAGGAATGGAATAATTTCTGCGGCTAGCAATATTTTCGTTAGTTAAAATCATTGTAAATATTTTCCTAAATTCAAACGTCATTTTTTAAATAAATTCCCTTAAATGTTAATTTCTAATTAAATTAAACACAACACCCAATAATTTATGACAGTCGCTTTATGGTATTACTACTTCAACAGGGTTAATACACGGCCCCTAGCCGTTAAGGTGACAAAGGTGAAAAATGACTCCATACAAGCTTTACGAAATGATCTCATGACATTTCTACAATCAAGCACTCCATATTTGAGAGGGTAGCAGAAAGTCGAAGGTAATAGATTACTGTTTTTTTGGTGAGAGGCTACAAGAGTGTGATTCAGTAACTAGAAACTCGCCTTTAATAGACCATGAAGGGGGGAAGGAGGGTGTGAAAGAGAAAATGTAAGTTATAGACAGAAATTAGGAACCGAGAAGGGTCGCATCAATCCAGAGTGAGATTCCCACATCGACTGTGAGGGTGGGATTGCGGCGTGGCGTGGTGTAATCTCTTAACGTCTTTGGCTACTCGTAGGTTCGGTGGTAGAGTCTCTCTGTAGGGGAGGGATTATCCCGTGTGATTTGCCGTGTAATCCGGGCGCAGGTAATCACGACGTGACAATGGCGGACTGAGCTGTTTGCGGATCCTATCTCACTCACTACACGACTAACGCAAATGTTTTCTGCGCAAATATTCAAGGACTACGACAGGAACGACTTAAAACCATTTAATCATTATCCCGGTCCGCCTAAGTTCACTCACTCCGTGCCAGTCAAAAATTATTTCTCACTCTAGAGAGATTTCTCCATCCATTGTAACGCAACGTAAACTACGTGTATTCTCGTGAAGAAAAATTTATGCCCAAGTTTATACCCAAGAATATAGTAAAACTATAGTAAAACACCCCTTTATGTTTAATTAGTTTTTCGCGCACCGGTATAACACGAGGACTTGGACGAAATTTCACACACTGTGTTCAATATTTAGAAGTCATTATTTTCAAAATTTTTATATATTTATATATACATAGGTCACGGATATAAATGTGGAAAGTAAAAGTAGACTCAACTTATATTCTTCGATAAGATAGTATATTTCATAAAAGTCTGTTAGTTAATGTGAATTAAATTTCATAGTCAATTTTATGTAATCCAAGGACCACCAAAGAAATTTTGTTTAAATATGAAGTGTTGAGTTACTTTTAGATGCAAGAAAAACTTATTTTATTCACCACAACGATACAGAGTGAGTTGCTTCTCTATATAACAACCATTATTATAATTTTCTCTTTTTTGAAGTCCATCCAAAGAATTTCCTCTCTTCTTCTACCTCCTCTTCTTACTATACATTTTTAACAACATCTACACAAATGAATAAAAATAACAAACCACATGCATTAATAAAATAAGTCAATTATGCGCTTCACTGCATTGCTAAAGATCTGAAATAACAATTTGGCACTTCGGGTCTTTATTTTGATTGTTTTCACGGACTACATTCAAAAATAACTTAGTCCTGACAGAGACTCACGGTGTATTTTTTTGTTAAAAGATGTATTTATTCAATTGTAAAAATTTTCGACAAAATTATAAATTACATTTTGACTTAACCAATAATAATAAGACAGAATTTCTTTGGTTACGTTTCATCAGATGTATTTTTCCGGTTTAATAAACTCTTTGGTGAATGCAAATATTCGTTGATATTTTACACAATCTGAGATAAATTTCCCCACTCGTTTAAGTATTTATCATGGACAGTTCTCTCTATATATTGTGTAAGGTGACTGCTTCATTGTTTACAAAAATTTTATTTCCAACATTATTTTATGCGGCCTTAAATTATTTGACGAAAGAATCAAAATCGTCAGCATTCATCTCAGTTGCTATGAGTGCGTCAAGCAAAAACCTTCAGAAATTTCGCCACTTCATTTTAATTGCTAATTGATAATATTGTAAGTTATTTTAACAAAAATATTCACATAATTAAGCTATAAATACCTTTCTTTTTTAAGTTTTACTTTAAATATTTAGATTCAGATTTGGCCAACGGAGTTAGCAATTTATTATATATGTGTTCCTTAAGATATTGCAAAACATAGGAACGATACGAAGTGATAATTTTTATTTTAATAAAATATGCTTATTTTTATTTTATTAAAATGTTTCTAATAAGTTGACTGGTTTATTCATTTTTAATATAATTGAATTGAGATAATTATACGTTTCAACCTTCTTTGCTTAGGCGGTACAGTTTTTTAAGAATATTGTTTCTAGCAATACATTACTACATTCACTGTCCAAATTAAATTTTTAATTTTTAGGCTTGACTTAAGTTAAATATTTTGTTACATAATGAACGTGCCGTTTTGCACGGAGACGCTTCGCCCATTTAGCCCTGGCTCTTTTATTAGAACAGGAGGGTGCAGTTGACTGACTGAGCTTTAAATACGGGACACTGTGTCGGGTGTTGTTTGAAAATGTTTGGGATGTTTACGGGAGTGTTGGGGGGATGAAACTACACAGCAATTCGTTTTAGAACTGTAAACTCTCATCGGAGCCGCGGAACAATTCCGGAGAGGGTTGCTTTTTTGGGGCCGCCGCGGTGATTTTTAGCTCCGTAATTTTTTCGTGCGGAGAGGGTGAGAGGTGGTTGAGTTTTAGTTGGCGTTGTTTGGCCTTATCCCTCAGGGGACACATCGGGTTTGTCACGACACGCCAATAAAACACGTGTTGTTGTGTAGGACCATCGTACTATTTACAAGGGTGGTTTGTAGGGGTGAGAGAAGGGGGTTGGCCGGCCACCACCGCAGATATTAACAGCCGCAGAGATTTATCACCTCTCCCTCTTTTTACGCGTGATGTACCGACGTGGTGACGCAGCTTGCTCGTCGGAACGCAACGAGATTCACTGTGAACCGTGATTCCTTACTCCCTCTCAGGACTAATCAAATACATTCAAGTTTTTTTATATAAAAATGCTGGGATGCTAATTTCTCTGAAAAATAATTAATTTTGGTTTTAATATATCACAAAAGAGGATTATTTAAAATAAATCTTTTTCTTTTTAAATTGGTTCTACGAAAAGAAGTTTGTACCAATTATTTATTGCAATGTACTGATGACTAAAGAAGTTGGTAATATATTGTTTCTTATTTGAGCTAGATGAACGTAGAACGAATATTAAAAATCATAAGCAATAATGATTCAGTTCGATTACGCTATCGTTGTTGCAGTGAAACTCTTTACGATTTAAGTAACCCTTATAAATTTTTTCTTTACAAACCTTAAATAGGAGGCAAAATGAATTAAATACTAGTTACCAGGTATTAAAATTGATTTTAGTACACCTTGATAACATCTCGATTAAATCAGATTTCAGTTTCTGTTGTTATCTGTTTGTAACTAGAATTAAAATACATAGTTCAATATTATACATTTCTTCAATTTTAACACACTTTTTCGAAAGTTGCTTAAACCCGTTTATTGATTTATTCATCCATGTTAAAGATTTAGTTGGTCAAACTAATCTATACCAATAATCTGTCTGTATGTTTTTCTCGAAAAGTCTCCGAAACGACGAAACAAATTTCATTGAAAATTTGAGGGTTTAAGAACAATAAATTTAACTTTAATACGCATGCATATTTCATTTCGATTATAATATTAATATTATGCACATATTAATCCTATGGGAAGGTTTCTGGCCAAACGTGGGTTTTAATATTCAAAAAGTGAATGCGTGTTGTTCATACTCCTGATCTTTTTATGCTCCGAAACGTCTTAACGGATTTCAATGAAAATTTTAGGGATTTAAACAGGAATATTAACTAAGATTTATCTAATATACAATTTACCTGGTTGAATATTTCATCATTTGTCGCTTGGAAATTTCTAGGTCAGATTCGTTAAATATGGCTGCATATGTGTTGAGGCATTTAGGGTCAACTGGGTAGCTCAATCGCCCGAACATCGGTTTGAAACTAGGTCCGGTCGACATTCTTCAGGATGAATCCCTTCCATTTGTACTCAATTTGGCGGGCTTGATGATCAAGGGCTATTATTTTGTAAGAATAAATTTTATTTTAATGAACTATGAGACCTTCCTGTACCTAAATGTTATAGTGCACTTCTCCCAATTTATTTATTATTATTTTGAATATAAATTCAACCTAAATTACTTTTTTAAATGTACGTCTGGTATAAGCGTTGCCAGGCAATGGTAAATAATTCCAGGAAGAAACTTGCAGCCAAGAATAGCCCGCAATTTCCCCGTAGGGCAAATATGCAGACAGAGGGGGAAAACTGTTCTTCCCGTCAATACGGAAATTGGTAACATATTCACCAATTAGGTGAACTGTAATAGGAAGGAAGTCGTGAGAATAGCTTGCCACAAATTGAGAGAAAGAGCGAGGGACACTTTTTACTGAGAATTGACGGAGCAAGAACCGGGAAAGAAGAGAGAAGAACAGATGGATGTTCATATGGTCGAATGAACCGGACTTTGCTTTCAGCCCTGTGGCAGCAGTTCTGTTATGGTAAGCCATTGGAAGTTTCTTTCCTAGAGATTTTACAACGTTAGGTTTATTAATTTTTTTAGCAAAATTAACACGGTAACCTGGGGTAGATTCTCATGTCGGAGTTGTCGGAATATTTATTAACCTATCATATTTATTTTATACAATTTTTCTTTGAATAAATGTAAATTTTAACATTTCATTTTACTTATTTTGCGTTACTACGTGGCGTGTCAATGTTTTTCAAAGCGTTGGATAGACTTAATTAGTTTTATCGTCTGATTCTTATTTTTCTGCTTTTTTTACAACCTAAGCAAAATTTTCCTTGCATTTCATGAAAGTAGTATTGAAATAGATTTTGAGAAGCTAAAAGGAGAGAGAAAAAATAGGAATCGCCGATTGAAATAGGATCACAAAATACGAGCTGTAAGCTTATATTAATGAACACGCGTGATTAGGGTGAGCTATCGTCCTGTCCTCTGTGTGTTGGTAGTTGTAGGGAGAGAGAGACTACTGCGGGGGTGGGAGGTAAATGGTAGTTTATCTCCACGCTTCACTGACCCACTGTGCTCCCACTGCGAAGAGAGACAGAGATATTAGGGAATGGGACGCAATGGAAGGGGACAGAGTGGGGGAGGGATTTGGGTAGATAAGATAACATCATCGGACCACTCTTCCACATGGATGGACAGCAATGCTGGCGCGTATCGGCCTACCGAAGGGTGACGAGAGGTCACTGTGCGTGAGAGAGAGACAAACAGACCTCATGCAGAGAGGCAGGGGAGAAGTGGCCGTGAAATTACAAACGACGAATCATTCAAATACTGTTGTTGCCGTAATAAGTCACTACACAGGCTATTGATAAAAACTGTAATATTAAATACCCATTGCAGAACAGAGTCAACTTCGCCATATACAACTCGTGATTTCTAATTATTATTTCTTCGAAATTATGATTGCCATCGTTAACTCGGCATTTCTCTTGACCCTCAGTTCATTTAGTCAGAAATTATGAATACTAAAAGTAAAATTCTAAATATTAAAGGTCAACATTCACAAAGGCTTACAAAATATTTTTTCCCTCGTGTATTACATATTTAGATCAGCCTTAGCATTTCACTCATTTATTTAATAATATCGACCGTCCATATGTTTCCAGTTGAGAACCTTTCATACGGACGCAATGAATAATTAATTGCCTAATGTTTGCAATATAGAAGGTAGAGGGATACAAGAGAAAGAGGGAAAAAGGAGAGATAATATATATTATACACATACAGGATGTGAATAATTAAACGAGCAACGTGATCGATAATGAAAAGTAACTCAACAGAACAGTTCTGTAATTAAATTTTATAGCAGTAGCAGTTGTTTCATAATAAAATTATGGTGATAGTTAATTTTCACTAAAAGTATTGGGCGGCTTTGCCTGTTACGGTAGCCTACTTTTACATGACCTTCCGACGCTTCTTCGTCCGTTACATTTATAACTAACAACTTTTGAGTGTAGCCTTTCTTTGTTCATAAGATGAGCATGTTCTTTCTACATCCTTCTATATTCCTTAATCCCTTCATTTAAATTAAATGTTTGTAATTCTCCTCTGATATCATTTCCAGTCTCTTCTACAGCAGTTTTAATCCCTCTTAAAAACTTCATCTTTAAGGCTGCTATACGACTTTCCTGATGTCTTTCCTTGTTTTGCTTTTTAAAGTAATAGTTTCAACAGTAATTTTAAAAAAATATTGGTTTTAGTTAAACTTTTCTACTATTAAGTAAGCCAACAAAAATCGGGAATTTTGCTCTATTTGTTTTTAAGTATGCTGTACGCATTTACGTGATCACTAACCATTATATGGCACGCTTATGATGATTACCTGAGGTCCGCTTTGCGCCGTTGCGACGTTAAGTTGGCTGCGCTACATTATTTTTCAAAAAATACGGTAAACTTTAAATAGGAGCCTATTAGTCAAGCCTCCAACATGACACTTTAGCCATGCGTTATGCATAACTTGTAGGCGCTTTAAATAAAGCTATCAGCGGAAGAGATTTCAGACATTTCACGTTTCCTTGAACATCGAAGCTGATCGTCTTATACAGACTTGAGGAACCAGATTATCTTAGAGGTAACTTTGTAATTATATAAATATCCTGATAGCCAGAATTGTAACTAGCGAAGTATTCGTATCATTTATTAATCAGATTCAGATCAACAGTTTGTAATGGTTAAACACAACTACATACGGAATTTGGTGGTACACAATACAATTTTGAGGGATATTGAATAATCTTACAGACAAGGTAATAAATCCTAGACAAGTTGGCGCGGCCTAGATTTTTCTAAAGACTAGGCGACGTCGGGCTATGAGTTAACATGATGTTTTCCCCAAAAGAACCGGTAGATTGCGGTGGATGGCTCCTCCCAGAGACGACAGAGGAAAATGTATTTTCGGGAACTAGGGATTTAGGACATTCATGATTACGCAGCGAACATTGAGAGTGATTAAGAGTGAATGAGTGAACATAAAGCATAAAGAGCTCAGGATTTTGAAGCATTAAGCAGTGGCCTTTAAAACAGTAAGAGATTGTAACTGGCCATGGACGTGGAACAACGAACGGAAGGCTTCCTCCAGTCGGTTCTGGCGAAGAATAAAATTAAATGTTCATCGAGGAAGTTCAGTTGGGCCGAGCGACGGACCGGTTCATCATCCCTGACTCCAGCGGCAAGTTGCAGGCTAAGCTGAAGAAACGGTTATAACAATGTTTGTAACCTTTGTATTAATCATAAAAAAGTCTGCTTTGTGAATTAAAATTTATTCAAACAGTTTTTCTATTTTAAACATGAAAAGGAGCAATATAATTCCCCTTATACTCATTTCAAGTACATGGACATTTTGACTTCTCTAAACCATCACATATACCCAGAATAATATCATCAGTAATGAGAAATGAAATATTTGAGTTGTGACGTAGCCGATATTATTAGTTGCAATATAATTAGGTCCCCTCATATCGAGGCTGAAAGTCTCAAATCTCTAATACTTAATGAGAACTCACGTCAGAAAAATATCGCATCCCTGGGAGACGGAAGGTCCACCGAAACCATTTTTAAATAACAAGCCACATTGCCCTCATAAGTAACAGTCTGTTAGATGTGAAGTCGTCTGTCCAAAGAAAGTCTTTCGTTTACGCATAGTTGAAAGAAATTTTCCATAGTTCAAACCAGGCCCGAAGGTTCGTTGTCCATTCGTCAGGCGCGAAATATTGAATCGGTGCGATTCGCCCAGGATATATCACACACACTCACACACTAACTGTGCCTTTATGTTTGTGTGAAAACCGCACATTAGCGAATGCCGCCCACATCGTCCCCTAATTATTGTGGAGGGGGTGGGGAGTGAGAGTTGAAGGGGGGAACGGGGACAGGGAGGGTTGAACTGCAATCTGTTTCGTATTACAAAACACACGCACACACGCACATCGCGTCAACATGGAGCGGAATTTGATATCGGATAATTCGGTAGCCAACCAACTACGTATAATTCACAGAGAGAGAGAGAGAGAGAGAGAGAGAGTCGCAAATGCCAAACACTGCTCCAAACTAGAGTTCGAAATAATTTTGGCAGGAGAAAAAATAAGAGGATACAAGGAAAAAATTCAGAAACATGAATATGTACAACATTGTAAAGTAACTAAACATGGGAGGGAGATTTGATGGGGTTGTATCAATGTAAAACAGGGGGAATCAGGCAACTAAAGTAATTCTATGAATAAGTCTGACAAACCTGCGTCCACATTCTATGGAATACAGAAAGAAAGTGATACAAATCGAGCGAAGAATTAGTCAATTTAAATTTTTTTTTTGCAACTATAACGTTGGCGAGTTCAGTAAAAGGCTGCAGTATTTGTTATTAGTTAGTGTTTTCCCTACTTGCAAGTCCTTGGATTTGGTCTAGAAATTTAGTTATCCTCCCACCTTGCCTTGTTCTTTGTGCCTTCAAGTCATCATGTTTCATTCCTTCGATCATTTCATCGAGCAAATAATTTCTTTTAGGGTTCTGAATTGTACTAAATATTAAATTAATTGTTAGTTAGCAACGTTATCGGGAGGGGGGGCTGAGATGTGTATACATACATATCATGTTTGGCGTCCCGATGACGTCATCATTTAGGTAATAAAATTCTCACCGTGACGCAGGAATAAAAAGAGGCATCAGCGAAGATCGTAAATGGCACTCGTTAGTCAGGATCGTAAATACGCTGAATGCGTTATGAAAGATCATGTATATAGCGTATTACCAAAGCTAAAATTGTAGAACCCATAATCTATGTTAATATATCTAATATTCATATACATATTTAAACATCAGAAATTCATCAAACTATAAATAAAACGTGATAAGAAATTCAACAGCAAAAGAACTTGATAAAATAAAATAAATAAATACCAAATTCATAAATTTGTATAAATATCACTCAGTTTCAAATAATAAAACCTTTAGGGAACGAACCATATTATACTAGATGTTATAAATAGTACTCATTCAAGATTTATGCGTTAATTGGATGTGAGGCTTCTTGTTCTTTGACTCTACAACCCGGGAGTGCCTTGGCCTACAGGGTAGACTGCGGACAGTCATCTTACATCACACATTCCGAGTTCGCTGTGACAAGTAGTCAGCGTATCTATTCTCCGGCAGTCTTAATCCCAGTCTCCGTGATCATAACGGTCCATGCTGCTGTGTTGTCAGGCAACGACACTAGCCACAAGACCACAGGAGGTCAGAAAATTAAGAACTTACTCATTTTTATTTATGATCAGTAATACAGAATTTTTAAAAATTTAACTTGCAACAAATAATTGGAAATGTTTTTAAAATTATCTATATATTGATTCACATTCATTTATAGTAGAAAGATCAGACGTTGAATTGTATAAAGAGTTTTCTCTTCATAGATCGCAATTGTCCTCGGCCATGGAAATATTAAAGCAATATAAAATAATTTTACACTTATTGTTAGCACATCTGTTTCTGGTAATTGTAAATAAATTCCCTGTTAATATTTGTTCCTTACAATTTCTGTAGTCGAGACAGAGCGGTACGTAAAGTCATCAAGAAATTACAAACCGAATTAGAGGACTTTAACGAAGACAAATTGAGATAAAAATATAGGCCCACTGCAGAGAGTGAAAGTTAAAGATTGCAGCCGTACTACCGAGAATTTCAAATTGCCGCTGATTGGATTAATGGATTATGGAATTTAATACAATTTTCGTTAAATCCAAATTGAATCGCGTCACCGCTGGAAATAACGTCAATAACTATAACACACAATGTCCGTGTGTGTCGTAAATTCAAATCAATTACCATATGAAACAGAGCTGCAGCAATCTCGTTGCAAATGACCAGATGCCTTTAATAACCACGACTATTTCCATTTAATTGAAAAAAAGAACACAAAACTTGACCACATTAAAACCATTTTTTTATGATCGCGTCAACAAGAGACGTTCAAAACTTTTAGTAAAAAGTTTAGAGCTTAAGATAGATGACGACATGAGGGAATATCCCTATTTAATAAACAAGTAATACTAATAATAAATAATATGATTTATTAAGTGTTACCAGTATTATTCAGCTACAGACAATAGAGTACGATAGAATAAAATATTTCCTCTATATAATTTCATGAAGGTAGATTGAAGCTCATGGAATAAATCTACCAAGATTGATCCAAATAATATATAATCACGTATAACTAATGAACCTAATCACACAAGCATAAACATACGCATATCTATATAACTTCAATGTTATGGCGATTCCCTGCTGCATTCACGTCGATTACTATTGTTCCTGTCAAGTCCTGAATCCAAATAAAATTGCTCGTGGCGCCTCCAACATTAAATTTATTTTTTCATTTCTGGACGGAATATTTTTAATGTTATAACTGTTATTTTCTACTGTAATTCGCAATTATTATCAGGGGAGACTTCGCCTACCACACAACACCTTCCATCATAAATTGATTTTAGAACCACTTATTATTTTTATTGATTTTTATACAGATTGCTCATGTAGTAATATTCTACATTAAACGGTATGTTATAACAGCTTAATTTAGACAATGTAAAAAAAATCATAAATCAAATTGAAGATAAAATAACCTATTTTTTGCAAATGTTCAATATGTAAACCTTTAGTTCCCTCACTTTGGTTAACAAACTGGAGTAATGGAACCTATAGCCTTTTCGATTCTGAGTTTCATCTCTGAAAAATTATTACGTTCTGACAGACCGAAGGCATGATTTTTCATGAAACCTCAAAGTGATACTGAACAGAGTAATTTTGGGCAGCGATCCTTCACCTGGTGACGTTATCTCGTACTTCCAAAATTTCGTTGTGACATAAATAACAAAAAAAGATGCTTTCGTCACTGGTGCATGAGCTTATCTAAAGCTATCTGAGTTACTCTAAATTTGTGATCTTGAAACAGCAGTCTACAATGATTACTGTTGATACTGTTAACTTTTAAAACTGCTACATTTCTTTATTAACAATATATTCTCAAAATTTTTATTTTGCCATAAGGTCTGAATACTTAGACTTATTGTCAATGTTCATAATTTATCTTTTCTGATTTCTATTTTTGAGAATTTTTAAAAACTTCCCTTTAACTTTCTCTAAAAATAGTGCACAGTAATGCAGTTAATTGTTCAGTTAAAGGTTTCTCCTACCCTAAATTAATATTACTGAGTTATTTGGCCTGCTTAAGTTTTGAATAGCGCCAGTCGATATATAAATAGATCCGTCGTGCTTTTATAAGCCTAAGTCTCATCGTTTTATACATAAAAAATGTTTGTCGTTCAAGTTAGTGACTGCTATTTGTTGGTCCTGTGCTCAGGGTGATACCTGTAGCTGCTAAAGTGACGGAGAGGAAACTAAGATTAATCGTGTCAATAATTTAATGACATTCAGTACAGAGTGGTGAAATGACTTTCAAAGTTAATTGTTTCGTTATAATGGATACACAAGAACGCATGTGATCAGTTCCCACGTTTAATTGCCAGAGGAGTATGAAATTGAGTCAAATAATTGAGGTCATGAAGTGCAATTTTAGATATATTCTCACTTCACGGAGAGTCATGTGCATCTTGCTAATGCTAGGGACGAGAGAGATGGAGTGAGGAAGGTCTGAGGCAGTCATATCTCTCTCTCCCTCTCCCTCCCTGTCTCTCTCTCTCTCTCTCTCTCTCTCTCTCTCTCTCTCTCTCTCTCTCTCTCTCTCTTGAAGGGAAGCAAGCTCAATTGAATTCTGCATCGTCTTCTCTACTTCACCACCGCGCTCCGTCATCAAAGTTGTGTTTCACGTGACCGAGATGTTTAAGTTTTAACTCCCTCCTCCCCCTTCTCTTCTCCCCATCCGTCGCAATCCCTCCTTTCCTCTTGCTTTTCTTTCACCGTCCTCTTTCTAGATCCCTTACCCATCCGAACCCAACCAAGCAGCCACCCCCCCCCCTTTAACTGTAATCTTACTTACATTTTCTCTCTCTCCCTTCTTTTTTCGTAAAGTTAACATTGAGTAACTTGTGACTTCTTCACTATATAAAATAAAAGACGCGACATTGAACTTCCCTTGTGTCTCCCTCCCTTTGGAGAGCAGCGACTGTGTTATTACCATTCAGTTAACCAAATAGTCTCTAATATAGCTCAGGAAATATTGTTAGCCGAAAGTTTTAGAGGGAAACTAAAGAAGAGGGATACAGCGAGAGGCAAAGCAAGTTACGGGGAAGATCTACATTTCTATGAGAAGTAAAGTGAAGAGAATTAAACAAATTAAGAAATTTTAATATCCTTACCTCACAGACAGGGTAATAAATACTAATTTAGTGCTTCTTTATTATAAATAGAGCAATTAGTGAAAATAACGCGGAAACATCTTAGGAAACTAAATTTTTTAAAGAAAATTTATACCATTTATCTACTTGCCTATAAGTTAGAAAGCGTGAGGGAAATGTACATTGTAGCATTTAACTAATTGAGTACCCAGAAAAAAGTTGCAATTGCAGAAATCACATAACGATTACGCGGAGGATTCCGACGGAACGTTTTCGTTTCTTGATCATTTCACTTGATCCGAATTGCAAACGCTTAAAGTTAGTCTCTGTTCAGTGTTCCCTTTAAGGAAATAATCAATTTGAATGGCTGAGTTCAGAATGAATAATAATAATATATTTTTTATTTTCGCAGCGGTGATGTTCCCGTTTTCTGTTGTTTTTTTGCAAACAATAAGTGCAGTAAGATCCTCAGAGATAGGAGGATTTTGAACGTGTTCTGTTTCAGAACATAGCAGGTGTGGGACATAATGACCCGCAGATATCGACCCTCACTCGGTTACACACCACGGAGCTTCCTCCAAGAACCTCGACGGGGAGGGAAAGAGAAAGACGGAGACCCCAGACTAGGGGATACGAAAAGTTTTTGCCTTAATTAAATCACAGGAGCTGCAGGGAAACTGCGGGAAGGCGAAGCGAGGTGAGGCTCACTGACTTTGACCGAGCTCGGCTCCTCAAGGAGTGAAACGCCACGGAAAAGCTGCGAATAAAAAGGGGGGAAAAGGACACGAAAATACACGAAGGGAATACTCGTGCGTTAATTACGGAAACGTAATTATTCAGAACATAGAAATACATGTTTGAGTCTGTGGCGTAATACCGAGATGACGTAATGCAAGCTGTGAACCACAAAAGACAAATTATAACGGAACTCGTTTAAACAGATCTTTACTCTCCAAATTCGCTTAAAATAGTTCATTAACAACCATGAATTAGCTTTCGATCCCCAAAGTACAATAGTCACCTCTGAAAATAAAACATACGTTAAGTGGAGAATAAAGAATAACGAGGAAAACATGATAAGAAGATGATGGTTAAATAAATAATTTAACCGAATTTTGAGACTTTTTTGTTTTTATTCCTTTGAACAAATTTCGTTAATATAGGAGCAAAAGAAATTATATTAGAGATTAAAAATCTCTTCCCTCATAAACGCGGCCCGATAGAATGTCTCACCTATCTCAAATAACGAATTTGAAAAGAAAATTTTTCAAAAAATTACAAAAGTCATTAAAAAATTCCGTTTTAAAAACCGAATGACGTGACTAATGTCCATTATTCCTATTAGGATTAAGCAGTTTCATAGCACTACGTACCCGATTATGTTTCTTGCCTGTTTCATATGATATTCTGATATTAATATTACATTTAAATCGAATAAATTTACGACTAAATTTCAGACAAAGTTTTTATTTAATTATATCGACTTTTCGTCAGAATGTCTGTGATTTCAACGTGTAATTTCTTCAAATTCTAAATTTTGAAGTACTTAATAGTACATTTTGATGAACAGTATGGCTACAAGGATACCTTGGACCGAAATAATGAAACCTGTTTTTGAATGAACAATATTTAGCTATATCGGCTAATTTATTAAAATAATTGATAAGCATATCTATCGTAAGAGCTTCCTTTTCTCTTTTCACGTTACATTAAGGACGCTGGTAATTGGAAATAAAATTTAATGCACTAGTTTATTTCAAACGATTTATACATGCTTATTAGTAAAATGAGGACGTCAATCCTGACTTTGATCTCTCCCGACCACCAAATGTTTTCCCATTAACGCTACATATGCAGTATTTTACAACGAAACCGAACGCACATACGTATTTCATCCTTAAAGTTTACCTCGTACTTACGTTAATAATTATAACATAATAAATTTGTCTTCATTGCATAATCGAGAAATGTTGATAATCTTAGGCTATGCTTGTATTTTTCACTTTTTTGATTTATTAATAGTCCCTTATGAAATATTTTCAAGAGGAAATTTCAAAGAATTAACGCCATCACCTTATAATTAATATATTTTTTGTAGAATAGTTGGCAGATTTCTTTATATATTTACATTTGTTTAAAGAAGAGACCATAATACATATTTTATTATTAATCCCGTGGCGAGGTTGTTTAATCATTAGTATTAATAAAAATACTATTGAAATTTTAATAAAAAAAGGGAAAACAATTTTATTCAGTTAAATTTAACAATGATTAAATAAAAAGTAATACATAAAATTAATTCATTTAATTTTGGGCAGCTACTTGCTAAACTCAACGGAGAGCAATACATTTATAAAGGGATCTACTGAGGATAAAACCTAAATTTGACATCGAATTGTTATGTAACACTCAAGACAACCAGGAGCGAGAAGCGTGAATTTGTACATCATCGCTCTGCTGCAGATCAGTGCAACTCGTCATTGGTAAGATACGGGCTACTACAGACTACTGCTACCAGATGTCTCGACGCCAACAATAACTCACGTGGATGAAAAGAATCCTCAAGTTAATTTGCCCAATTCTCTGACTGTAGCGAAAATCTAAAAAGAAAACTCTCCAAATAATGTAATGCCCGAAAATCCCCGTCTTTTATTAATTTTATTCCGCCTTCGCCTGTCTGGCGGGGTTGAAAAGTGGGAGAAAAACTTCTTGCTGGTTCGTGGTGACCTTGTCTGTCAACCTCTTACGCTGTGTTTCAGGTCAGATGTTCAGCTTGCGACAATGTCCCGGGATCTACAGGAGTGAAAAGGGTGACTAGCCGGACCTATTATTTTTATTTCCTCCGGCAATCTGACTCGATCTCTTTATGATTATTGTCGCAAGCTTCCGTTGATTTACAAGTGTCACATTTTTTAGGCCTTCAGTGGCTGCCCTTGTCAGTCTTCCTTTCCAAATATTTTATCCAATGGCAGTAAAGGTACTTGATTCCTGGCTCTCGTCTGGCTATATATATCACCTTAGTTGGATGTTAAAACTAACCAATCGCGTTCATTATTTCTCTGCTGTTGGCTTGGTAAGCAGCCTATCGCGCTTCTTAAGATTAGTACGGTATACTCACAAATAAATATAAAAAACTGAATAAACAGTTATAATGGGGCTAATTGTCTTTCTTATATATGTGAGTGCAAACGTACAGCACAATCCGAAAGCTCCTAATACGTGACGATATATAATAAGACACTGTAATAGACAGGATTAGAGACAAGCCAAGCCATTAATGTTACACAGAGCTGTATTGTTAATACGAAATATGCTTATTTTGTCTTAGAATTAGAAGCATGCATCTTCAAAAGTGTTTGTAGTTCATTTTATAATATTAATTAAAAGAGATGTTAATCAGCTGATTTAGATTCTGATTTTGCTCACTGTCTGTTAAGTACAATATATGTTTCCTAGTTTTATAACCAAATTTTCAGTTATAATTATCAAGATAAATGTAGTTATAAGGAAAATATTTTAATATTTGTAAACTTCTGTGTTAAAGTACCAACAAGATTCTAATATACAATCCATAAAAATTAAATTCTTTGCGTCACATTTTAATACCAGTAATATTTTTCACTTTGTTTAAGCACCGAGATCTTTTAGAGTCTTAAGCTATTGTGTCTATTTAACACTGCAGGAGACTTCTTGAGTCTGCAAAGGTACCAAACGCCACCGTCACTGTTAATTTACAGCTACCCCTGATCGGCATAGGTTGTGTGTGCCCATCAAGAGGTTGATGGTCCAAAAACGTTCTGCTCTCGAAGTCACTTCAGTATTCTTTTTCGGAGCTAATATAAATACAGTCTATACCCGAGAATTGCCGGGCATCCAGAATAGAGCTTAATATTTCTGGATTGCACCACAACACAGCCTGAGAATTCAATTGTTATTCTTGTTATTGTTCAACATTATCAGAGTGCGGACAATTCCCTTGTTGCTGATTCCTGTTTCTTCTAGTTTCCGAGGGGAACGTAGACGAAGCAGCGAGCAGAGAGGAGAATGAAAGAGGGAGAGGATGTTGATAGGGTCAGATTAAACTCTTCCTCTCCTACAATTACTACCATACTACATCTGATAGACCATTTTCCCTCTCTCCAAAACTAAGAATATGACCCGAGGCCACTTTGGTTTTTTCATTAAATTTTATTGGTTTCTGGCCGGGCCTGTACACGGCTCTTCTCTCTCTATCTCTCTATCCTCTTTTCCCCAATCTTGACCGTTATAATTAACTTCCGGTACGCATGTTATGTAATATTGGCAGTCCACTTCCGCCAGAGCTCGATGGTCCGATATTATCTGTTCGCGTTATGGCTGGTTCTTTTCTGTTTCCTATTACACGGCTCACTCCGTCCGACTCAGATCTCCTCGCCCATTCTCCTCCGCCTGATAAATATGTTGACCACTTCTAATTGTTGCAATAATAACTGCATAAAATAATTTTAAATCTTCGCTATGAATTCAATAGTTTTATTGAAATAAATATTATATTTAAAATAAATAAAGTTTAATTTAGTCATCATTAATTGAGTTGTTAGTTGCCAGCTCAACAATTCTATTTACCCACACTCTTTAATGTCTTTCGTTGCATGTATTCACATCTATTCTTTATTTTAAAAATAAAACGAATTTTTCGTTAATTTAGACTCGTAATGCGAGCCTCGACCGACGCAAGAACAAGTTTAATTTAATAGACCTTTTCATATTTAATTTCTCTCGTACTTTATTTTGATTTTATTATATACAATCACAATTTTTTATTAAAACTACGGGAAACAATATTGATAAGTTACAATTAGATATTTATTCGTAACGTTTGTCTAAAAATAAAATTGAATTTCCCGAAAACAAAATATCATCTTGATTTCATACAAATTCAGTAAAATCTTAAAATAGTAAAGATACAGTCGTAATGACTCACAGTGCACGTGAATCTTCCTTCTGCATTTTTCAGATAAAACAGAGACATCAGAAAGTCATCAAAGAAAATTCAATTGAGTAATTTGTTATTAATGATTTTATTATATAATATTTTATTAGGTTGCAAAAGGAAATGGGATCACAATCAGGTAATGAAAAAATTAACTATTTACCTTTGAAGTAATTTAGAATATAATAGTTACAATAATTTGACTGTTTTCAAAATAAATCAATTATTCAGAAAAAGGTAAATAAGGAACTTTAAACACAAAGTTGTAACATGTGTGACTCTACACCACTTAATGAAGTCTAAGTTTAACGCTATTTAATACTGAGATAGCAAAACGTTTTGTTTTGTACAAGTATAGTTACAGCAGGTGAGTGTTTTTAAAATTCTAGTCAAGCTCATTTTCAAATTGCCCCTCTGTGGGTAACACCGGTGTAAAACAGTTAATTTTTGGAATATGAAAATTTGTTTGTCGGAACGATTAATTTTATCTTAAAAATATTGCAAGATTTAAAGGTGACTCAAATACGGTACCATAATTTTTAAACTGTATTCTTTTCCAAAGAAGGGTAGGTAATCATCGCCGTTTCATAGAAGGGAAGAAAATGGCCGTTGCATAACGTTATATAAGCGTTTTCTTATTAATTTTTTCTGACATATAATCTGATTGACTTATTTATTGATTTAGAATATATTTTGTAATTATTAGGTATACTGTGGCTGTTTAAACATGTTTTGAGCGGTGGGTAATTTTGGCACAGTCGTTATTTATAATTGTCGCAGATATTTTTTCTTGCGCAGTCATTTCCTATTGTATGCTACGATTGTAAGCGCGCAGAGTTTCAACTCGTATCCTCAGCGACCACGCGAATTTTAATATATTTTTTGAGGAAGGCGTGAGATGCTGGGTTAATTGCAGTCAGCGCTGCTCAACAGGTCCGTCGGGGTGGGAGGCGGGTGGGCGGTAGGCTGGTCGGCGGTTACGCAGGGAAGGGGGTGATGGCCCTCTAACGACGAGGCGACCCGAGTCACGTCCGGCGACCGCAGAGCCGTGACAGACGGTCAGTCGTCAAACTATCATCTCCCCCTTCCCGTCCTACCACAGAAGATAAAAAAGAGAAGAACTTTCCCTCAGTGGTCAGGCACGCAGCAATCTCACCAACCACCATCGTTCCTGTCTCCCCGGGAAAAAAAAGTTAAGTCCGGGAGAAACTTCACTCCGTACAAAAGTCAGAGTTTGGGAAACCACCTCGGCTTCATTTTCGGTCCCCATTCCAAGTAATTCTCCTCCCCCAAGCCCTCCCCCTCCCCCACACGCATACATACATTGGGGTGTGTGACTTACGGATAATATAATTCGAACGCCTTGTCCTTCGAGATCACAAAAGGCTTAACCAAACTTTCCCCCACAGTTTCCCTCAATCTGTGACTGGAGGGAGGTTGCTGCTGCTGCCGCCATTATCAAAATTATTATTATTGTTATTACTACTACTACTGCAAACGACCTCAACTGGAATCAGAGAAAAGCGCGAGAGACGGCTTTTGAAAGCAAAACGATGTTTTTGTTTCCACGCGATAAACAGAGAATGCAAAGTGGAAATTACGCTCTGAAAAAAAAAGCACTTAAATATTTTATTTGAGACATTTCGTATGTGTGAATTACATAAACATATAGAACTCTCCCTTGTTCCATGCGTTACAAATACCAAAATAGGAAAATTAAATAAACACTACAAATTCAATGACGAGAAAAATTTTTGCAACTCAAATTTCAGTTTAATGAAATAAATGGAGTTAAAATTGATATGAACCTCAGAAGACAACGACTATAACTACTGCTTTCATGTTCATACATTCAACCTTCCGTAAATCGACTCATATTATGATGTATTGTAATAAATACCGATTGTTATCATCTTTTTTATTATTATAAAAAGGTAGTGTATTTTATAACAATTTCGTCCAGGAGCTTTCAGCTACTGCCAACTTCAACTGGGAAATACGATAGTATTTATGCCACAGAAGTAGATTTCAAGAAATATTATTATGAAATACAATTCACAATAAAAGCTATGTCTAACAGTTATTTTACCATAATTTTCAGGCGTCTTATTTTCAAGCTCAGGAATTATGAAAATTTTCTGTGCATTAGTTAAGAATTGTCAAAGGTTGTCGACCCTGTTGTAAAAAAATATATAACTGCTTACCTTGTTTACGGGACTATAGTTTATTTTATCCTTCACATTCCATGAATTTTTAATAATTTATTGTTCTCTTTTGTTAGACGTTTTGTATAAGTTATATTAATGTATTTTTTATTCTACCTGGGTAGGCACATCTCCATCCAAACCTTCACCGTTCATTGTTTCTTCCAGTTATTGTTTTTCCTGACATGCATATAGCCCTATTTTTCCTTTTCACTATTGTTTTCCGTGTTAACCCTGTCCTCTATATAACTATCCTCCCTTTCCAATTGTTTAGATATTATGGATACAAAAAGCTTGCAAAATACATGCGTTATTTATAATAATAATAATAATAAATAGGATAAGGACAATTTGTGTTTCTTTCAATAATGCTTTCAAGTTTTACTTTCACTGTCAGTTTCTAGTTCTAATTAATTGATTTCACTTTCGCTTACCGCTTCGGTAGTTTTAATTTTTTAAACCCTTTCCTCACTCCCTCTCTACTCTTTCGTCCCCTTGTCCCCTTCAATCATCTGGTCAATCAATGCCCCTATCGGAAGTTCCGCGCACTACACAATCATGGAATAGGAGAGATTGGTTGACGTTGAGGGTTTTAGTTAGAGTGGCAGTCGACATGGACCAGTACTCGGCTCCTCTTTCTATTTATGTCGCAAAAAGATACACAATTATTTTGGTCCTGGGAAGGAATACCTTATTCACTGAACATGCCTCGGAAAAAGTAACAGGACTCTTTCATACAACTTTATACAACTTAGAAAACGAACACATGAAAGTCGACTGGTAGAAATGATAAATTTTTATTTCGAGTCAAATAATGTTATTATAGAAAGTTCACCTTGGCAGGGTAATTATATTTGAGGTTTTTAATTAAGTTATTTAATAATATTCCTTGCACTTTAAGATATAAATTAATAATTATATTTTAAGAAATTACTTTAAGAGGTCCTGTGCGCTATTAGGGGATGATTTTTAAATATCAGGGTTAATTACTTATTGGCCTAGAAGTCGAGTAACCAATTAATTAATTACAAAGAAAAATTACTTGAACCCTAGTCTCCAGACTGAGAAAAAATCAATAATATCAAACTGTTTGTCCTTCTGTGGACCTCATCAGGTGTGCACTATAAATAAAGTTAAATAACCTTATATAAAGTAAAGTATTTTTGTTCTAAGGAGAAAATGGGAATAGAGAATAATTTAGAGGACTTTTACCAAGAGAAGGGATCTGGATTAATAGGCCACGTTTTGAGACATTAGAATCTTGTAAAATGGAAGTGTGTGGTGTAAGAACAGAAAAGGGAGGCCAAGGATGAAATGCCCGAAGCAGATTATGGAAGATATGAGATGTCGTGGATATGTAGAAATAAAAAGGCTTGCGCAGGATAGGTTAGCACGGAGGTTTGCATAAGATCAGTCTTAGGGCAACAATTTTTTGGTATTTTTTAATTAATAACTGACATTTTGTCCATTATATTTTGTGAATTTTCCATGTTAGACGAGTGTAAATAGTCAACGCAATATTCTTTCCAATGATTGCATTTTTATTTCAGAAGTTGCTATAAGCTGATAGTAACGGTGATTTACTTCAGTTGTGCCAACCTATTGTTCAAACTGACGTGTCGAAGACTCGTGTCAACGGTTCAAAAAAATCGCTACTAAGGGGGAAGGGAAAACCGCCGGTGACCTGGACGAGCAAATCACAATAGTACTAATAATTCGTTTTTCATTACAGCAGCACAGCAGCTCAATCCATCCGCATTATTTGTTCATATATACATACATGTACATACATCGCTTTATTTGCCCTGTTTTTTTTGTTGAATTTTTTTTGCATGCTGAGGTTTCCGCGAATTATGTTATTTTTTGTTCTCTTAGCCCCGTGATCCACGAGTCCGGTCGTATTCCCTAATATTTGCTCTGACAAATGCACTTTTAAATGACAATTCCCTCGTCCACCCGACCGAATCCTCGTGCGTTTGTATTTTCTATCTCTCTCTCTTGTTTCTAATTGTCGATATATATGTATCGCAGTGACTGAGCGGATGAATGAACCTAGGCAGGTGACCCGGTAATGTTTGCCGTTTGTTTCAGCGACGAGGTAATTGGAGAGCTTTCGTCATCCTGATGGTAGAATATTCCTTCATGAAGGAGCGGAAAATAGTACTAAGCCAAGACTTGGCTGAGTAATGGGAGCACAGTCGCTGTTTGGAGTTTATTTAGAACAGCTCCTGGCCGTCTAAAGTAAAATTCGTTTTCGTGTGCCGTGAGCCGGCATTATAATATTGAAAATTGTATCCAGTAAACTGTCTTTGTGAACGTCACAATTTTCAGGCTTTGTTGCCCTAAATGTCGTAACCCTTTTTGTGTTGAACTATATTAAAAAATATGTATGGATTGTATTTTAAAATAAAGTACAGTAAGTACGTATATGAGAGAGTATGTACAAATTTAAAAATAAAAAAATTCGGTGAACGAAAAGGCGATGGTGCATACGTGCGCAGGATACGGAAAACATACATTCCTAGGGGAAAGGAAAGGTGTGCAGGTTGGACACATTTCCTTGTGATACTTGACGTCTCATATTTCTGGTGTAAACGAGACGAATGATGTACAACAACCACGGGAGGGAGGATAGAGGGAGAGAGTTGGGAAAAGGCGAGGGAATTTCTAAAGGCCTGCCACGAGGTGTTAACCCCCGGACAAATTGAGGAGCACAGACAACAAATAGGGAGCAATTTGTAAAAAATAAATAAAAGAAGCTACCTGAGGCTGCTACACAGCAGAAAAATAGAAGGAAAAGAATTATGCTACAGCCACACGATTTTTAAGAATATATAAAAATAACAATAATTACCGAGATGCAAATAGTTAACTTGCTCGAAGTTCATTATTTCATTCACATAAAATTCTCATAATAATTATGAATCGGGAGAAAATAAAGGATAAGAACTACCAGTAATTATGGTCATTAAATACAACACACGTTACTAACTTATTACAATTCTGCAAATAGGTGCAGTTAATGATAGAAGCCTGCGATGATTGTCTTTTGATTTTAGAAAATCGATGTTTATGTAATTTTCAGCAAATAATTTGGAAAGGAGCTTCACTTTTTTTTTCATCATGTTAAAGTTTATCTCAAATCCAAAATTTTAAAATTTGTTAATTGTTCATAATTATTAAAAATATAGACTAAATTTTTATTATAAATTATTAACTCTTTCGTGTCATACTAATAATTCATATAGGTAAACTATTGAGGGGACTGAATAATAAGACAGAGTCTCATTTCACCTTATGTTCTGACTGTTTGTTTATTATTTTCAACGTTTTTAAGAAGGTAAATTGGATTCTTCAAACTCTGCCCTGAAGCAGAACATGATCGGTCCAAATCAGCTTCCACACATGGAATAAAATTGTTTTACATACTCCATACTTAAAAGATGGGTCAAGAGAGGAATTGTTACCAAAGGTAAAACGTACCTCATAATAATTAATTAAATATGCAACCGACTCATTTAAAAATACACTTAAATCGAAATTTTGCTAATTATTTTGATTATTTTCATTAAAAAAATTAGGATCACCTTCTCACCCCCCAACGGATTTCCTATATGAACACATAGTATGATCCAGAAGAATTAATAAATTACAATAAAAAAGGTTTAACGACTTTTTTTGCATTCTAATATTTTTTACAAATTTTGTAATTTTTTTATTTGCGAAAATCCTAACGTGATTGAAAGAATTGAAGGTCTGTTTCGGAACCATAGGTAACCATCCCTTATGAATCAACTGTTAATAGTTAAAAACCATGCTACAACCCAAATTTTAAAGCTTCGGTTATTAGAAAGCCGACATGTATTTTATTTAGAAAATCTACTTGGCATAGAAAACTTGTAAGGTTACAATATTCTACTAAGACGCAGCTGGCACATAATTCCACACTAATAGGGGGAGTCGGGGCAGAACGGGATTCCTATTTTTTTACTGAACAGTATTGGAGGTTAGTAAATAGGGATGGAACATTGTAATTGGTGAAGGAAGAAGTCCTGACAGATGACTTGACCAACTTCTGACTGCACCTTGTGAATGAACTCTTGTTTTAGCGTCTTACATCTGGGAATTTATACGTTTTGCGGCATTTCGACATAAGATAATTCACAAAACTCCTCGCTTTTAACTCTTTAATGGCATATGTTCGAAAAATAGATGTCTCTAGCTGCATATAAGTTACGTATAACATTTAAATCTGCTTGTATTAAGGTTCTGTGATAAACCTGAAACTGAGACAATCGTGTGGGGCGGAAGAGGATATTACTGTATAAGGCTAAATTTTACTTGTTCCTCAAGAAAAAAATAGGAAAATGAGATACAGGATACTTTTTCCAAAAAGAATAGATTAAGGTAGAAAAGGAACGGAGAAAAGGGGAAACTGTTAGCAAAGACTATGCAGTTGCAAAAAAAATAATAGGAAAAAAAATAAAGCGAAAAACCGTACGCTAAATAAGTATAATAAAAAAACCAAAATAGGTGTTAAGGTTTTTCATTAATTAATTAAATTTTATTGCACTAATTGTAATAACAAAATATCCCGGGGCAGAAAACGGAAAATTTGTAAGGTACATTTTAAAAATTCATCAAAATCTGAATTCGTTGTTTTAAGTTGTATTGATATTACACTAAATAAATAATAGAATAAGCTAATGTATTATACTTTTATGAAGTGATTTTTATTTTTCCAAAATGTAACAAAAATTGTCTAACAGCAAGTGTCTTGTTCCACCCCGACTTTCCCTACTAGTTGCCCTCCCTTTTACTATCACCAACATTTTGGTTGTTCACCGACTTGTGAAATGCTCCCAAGTGTTCAATATAATGAGGAGTTATCAAAAATGTATCCAAAACATATCGTCAGAATTTAATATTAACTTATTCAAACATTTTCACGGTTATGTAGTTACACTACAAATTTTTAATAACTGGATTTTATAACATATATGTGTCTCGTTTAAGTTTTCAGTATGAATGATTGATTTAATTATCTTTTTTTCACCTTTACTATTATTGATTTATATTGTAATAGTTTTACCTTTTGTGTTCTTTTCACGTAGGACAATGTTCTGTACAATTTAGTGTACTGAGTAAGTTCAAGAGTGCCAAAGTGCTTTGTACTCTCACATCATCGATGTAGCCCTGAACACGGTCCGTCATTGTTCCAAATGTCAATCTTCAATTACCTTCCTCCCTTCCGCTCCAGTTAGTCCGAATACCAACTCCAACTAATATTATTCCTGAACGTCCCATCGCCTGTAAGCAGCTTTTCTGACACGTATGAGTAACTTCATTCAGCGGACTGCCGGCGAGAGAGAGATTGTCCGCGGAGAACTGTCATGGCGGCCGCTAAGTCATATGCCACGTGGCGACGCTCCCACGGCGTCGGATCTGCAGCCAGCCACTTCGCAGCACACTAAATAAATGATCAGCGCACGTCCGAAAGGAAAGAGGCCAACTCCTGTCCTACACTCATTTTTTTCCCTACATCTCGTCCCCCACTTTCTTTCCCTTCCCACTTTCCTTTCCCGCTCGCGACTTCGGAGCTCTAAGCGCCTTACAAGTGTAAAAAAAGCATCCACCAACGCACGCAGGCGGAAGAAGTGGAAGGACTGAACGCTCTAGTGGACTTGCTGGAAGTCCGCAGATCAGTGCGACGACCGCTTTGCGGAAAAGATTTTATAATATATATATATATATATATATATATATATCGAGAGAGGGTGAGGAGGTAAAGAGTTGTAGAACACCTGTGTAGATAGTTAAATTCGACTCCAGAACAAGTACTGTTCCCTTAACTCCTATTTTTCATCATGGTGACGCACACAATTACTTCAGAATCAATTTTTCAAATGTTCAGGTTTCACCTGTATCATGTTCCACTTGTTTCTCTACGAGACTTTCTTCGTGTCATTGGAATTTTTAGCTCGATTTAAATTTTTTTTCTTCAATATGTTTGTAATGAATAATTACTAGTGGGGTGGATGGTTGAATTTAATTTATTAATTTCTGTATTATTAATATGATGTGCCCCACATTGGTGGACATTTACAATTTTATAATTTATTGGGTGGGGTGAATTTAATTTGATATTTAATAATAAGTATAATGGGATCAATTAATAATAGGGTTTTAAAATATGAAGAGACAAGATTAACCTTAAGATTCTGAATTTAATAATATAAAATAAAATATTTCAGCAAGAGCAGTTGAACGTAGTTACAAATTATTAAGAAAATATTAATAAAACTATAAATTTGCATTGAGACTTTAAAATCAGGGCACTCTGTGGGGTGAACCGCGAAGCAATTTAGTTTCTATTGGCAATAGAACTATCAAATGTGAACTCTTTCTAATACACTACAACGATACCCGTGAATTATCTGTACGCGCAGGAAAATGATATTAAAACTTTAATCACACCTCAGCTTACATTGAGCTTTCTGAGGTAAATATGAAACTATATAAAATCCCCTTTGATTTATATGAAGCACATAACACAAATTAAATAAATTATTTTCCATGCGTAAGCTGATATTAATTACTCATTTTTTTATTTTAATCGGCCAGCCATCGAATTTCGAATTTAAGCAGAGAATAAATTATTTACTCGTGGAATTTATATTAGCGTACCGCTGGAACACTGTCAAATGAAACAATTATGCGACAAAATAATTATTAAAATATTTTAAATTAGAAGGTAGAGGAAAGCGAGAGAACATGGAACAACATTTTTATGATTCTCTTTAAATGTAAATAAAAAACTTGTTAGTGGAATCAGATATATTAATGACAGAGGACAGAATGCAAGACATTTCGACTCTCATAAAATATATAAATAAACAAGAATCCAATTTAAAATTCATAGAACGAAGGAAATTCCTTTTTTAACTAATTACTTTAAATTTAGGAGTTGGAGACCTTATGGAGAGAAAGGAATTCGTCAAGTCTAGTAAATTGTTGGATTTTTCTACATTTATTGGTAAAGAGTAAGTAATATCCACTTATGAAAATAAATAAGTGTACAAATAATAATTTAAGTTCTTTAGCCTTCCTCATTTTCTGATCCAGTTTCAGATAATTTCTGTTTGCATCTTAATTACATCTTGGGTCCGTCTATTTGTTAACAGGTTCCCCGATTCCTCATTTCCTTCTTGTATCTCGGATACGAAGGTTTAGAGAAAGGCGATTACGTCAGCTGTGCGTGAAGCAGAGAAAAGAGCGGCAATGGAGACAAATGTCTCTGAAGACAGAGATATTAATGTGCAGCGGTTTGCTCTTTCCTCTGAATTGCCGAGGACGTGGAAAGCATGCGGCGTAAAAGATTACCATCCTTTCGAAAAGGAAACAAAAAGTCCGATTCAACTATATTTTAGTAGGCCTATCCTAGGTTCCTTAATGAAGAACAAAATGTGACAAAGATGGGTTCACTGTCCTTTTCAATTCATTTTGAGAAACTCTGAATTCCAAGCTACCTGATTTATTTTTTAAAAATTATTTACTCAAATGTTCTTTCATTACGTAGAGTAACTATAATAAAGTCTACGGAAACATTACGAAAAATGGCTAAACGTAACCATACAAAAACAAATAATATAGAACGTGAAAGACAAACTATTATTATAGTCTTTCGTGAATGTGGCAACGGCAAATAATTCTGGGAAAACACCAACAGGGATGGAACCGACCGTAATTGCTGAAAATTTGCAATATGACTTCGAATTAGCTGAAAAGTATTTAAGAAAGACAGTATAAATAGACCAGAATAACCTAATAAATGATACTGTATGTGAAATGTATAGCCTAAAAGTCTTCTAACTGAAATGGGAGATATGAGACATTTATAAGAATTTGTAGATAATGTTGCACAATACTTCATAGTGTGGGCGTTTTGTAGGCATAGTCTGCGGCTATCCGAAATTTCGGCCCCGGACGTTGCAGCAGCAACATGAAATTTTGTAAAAAAAAAAATAATAATTAAAGAACTGAGGAGGTTCCGAAAAATGGGGAACGAAACGTATTCAAATTAAACTATTCCATTTTCACGTTGGCCATTATTTTAATTTTATTTATAATGCAAGAGATAGTTCACACTCTCCATCAAAAATTCCTGGTATGTGTATGTAATTCTATCGTAAAATATATTTTGAGAGGTCAATAGATTACTGTGAATGAGTTGGAAATGAGGAAAGAACGAAGTGTCTTGAAGATGTGAAATTACTGATATTATTTCCATAGCAACAAAGAATAAAAACTTTCAAGGTTGACTTTAGTTTTTCGTCAGTTCTTGAAACAGAAATAAAAGTAACCAATTATTTTTCCAACAGTAATAAAGCAATAATCATAATAATATATTTAATATTTTTATTTGACATCGCCTCAGCTGATGTAGGAAATTTTTTCTTTCATTGCAGAATAAAAGACTTGGCAAACATATTAGTTTGAAGCTGTGACGATACACTCGCTGCACGCAGGAAAAAATAATTTCTCTGAATTTTAACGGTGTTTTGACCAATAGAGCCATCTTTTGAGAGGAACACGTAACTACTTTCTCGGCTGTTTGGCTTTAATTGATCAAAGGTTGCTCAAAGTTTTCCGGGACAAACGTATTCCGAATAATTTAATTAATTTTCGTTTGCAAATCTTGTTATTTAAATTTAAAACGAGATATATTTTTGAAACACATAGGCTTGATTATATTTCAAGAATTTAAAATTTTACATTTTGTTGACAATATTTTATAAAATAGAGAAAATATGACCAGCAACTATTGCTAAGAGTTGTGTTAAAGAATTACTCACTTTTAGGACTATTAAATTATGTTTTTAATTAATTTCTAACTGAGATATAAGAACACAGTAACGTCATAATACAGCCAGTGTATTTTATAGCGAGTAACAATTGGCACCATCGATCAGAACATAAAGACCTATCCCTGGGAGACAATCAATTTGCTTTCTATTTTAATTTATAAAGTAAATTAATTTTCCGAAATGTATAATTCCTTTTAAAAGAGCAGGGAGATAAGTTTTTAATTTATTATATTTATGTTTTCTTGTCTAAAATATAATTTGAAAATTGTAAAATTTCTTGTTTTTCATTCTACTTGCTATCATTTAAATTAAAATACATCCAAACGCATTAAACGTTACAAAGTACTGGAGTTTATCTTCTTCCGTCTTACCCCTCTCATAATTTAACTTATTTTTCTGTTCTACGCCTAATTGGTAACCGAATTTCTTTATTTAACGAATTTCGTGTCCCGATTCGTTTTTATTGCGTTTAGTGATTCGTTTCCCATTATTAATGCTTCGTTTGAAAAGTACAAGGTAAATATTAGTGTGGTGATAGCCAGAGGAACTGGATTTGTGTATCTCTTTTCCGTTTGTGTTTGTTGTCCCCCACCTCACCCTCCCCATCACAGGATAAACAATTCTTCGGTAGTGAAGTGGAGATTTAAAAAGCTTCAATTACGATATTGCTAATACTACTGCTGCTGTCGTCGTCAAAATAAGTAGAGCCCTGAGTTCGAAACCTCACTGTGCCTATTTGGAATGGCCTATGTTATTTTGACAGGTTTCATTTTACGCAGACTTTAATACTATTTTATGATATGTAAATGAAAAAAACTTAAGTATTTTATACATGCGTTTTGGCGAAACAACTGAAAAACGTCACTGTTTTTTGTCCTTCTTTCACAAAGCTCGGATTTGACAACTCAGTGATTTCAAACTATTGCTTCAAATAGTTTGAAACTTTTATAGCAGACAATGCAAACCCTCCCAAACCTATCGGCAAACTGTGAATCGTCTATATTTCTTATGTTTTTTTTAATTAATTAATTAGTGGGTCTCTGCTAACTCTTGTACAGAGCATCGCAGAAGCGTATGAAAAATGCTTTCCTTCTAGTGGATGAAAGACATAAATATAAAATATAAGCTTGATTGATGTAGCAACGCTCCAAGACTTTGTCTTTTTTCTTATGGGAGAAAAGAAAGGTATATTGGAGCGTAGGCCTTTCCAAATGAGAACAGTGAGGCTTCAAACTCGGGGCTCAAACTATTTTGACGACGACTGTAAGTGAATTTTTTGAAACTGTGTAAGATACCAATCCATTTGTCATTTCTAATTCTTCATTATGAAAGGTCATTCGTATTTTATCTTAACATATTTCACAATTTTATAATATTGTGAAAGAAACTGATCCAGAGATCGTTGCAATATTCCTCTACAGTAGGTTAACTTTACTTACAATACTACTATTTATATCCGTGTGGGTTTTAGCCTGTAATGTCAAATACACACAACCGTTAATTTTTCAGTTTTTATTTTAACTTCCGTATGGCGGTTTTCATAATCAAATATTAGGTTAAATAAACATTCAGTTCGTGTATAAAGCAATTAACATGCCAATGGTAAAGTTATTATAAATACAATATCGTAATTAAAGCTTTTTAAATCTGCACTACACTACCGAAGAACTGTTTATCCTCTGATTTGGGGAGGGGTGGGGGGGGGGACAACAAACACAAATGGAAAAGAGATACACAAATCCAGTTCCTCTGGCTATCACCACACTAATATTTACCTTGTACTTTTCAAACGAAGCATTAATAACGCAATAAAACGCAATAAAAACGAATCGTGACAGGAAATTCGTTAAATAAAGAAACTCTGTTTCCAATTGGGTGTAGAACAGAAAAATAAGTTAAATTATGAGAGGGAAGAAGATAAACTCCAGTCTTTGTTACGTTCAATGGGCTTGGATTTATTTTTAATTAAATGATAGCAAGTACAATAAAAAATAAGAAATTTTACTTTTATCAAATTAAATTTTAAACAAGAAAACAACTAACTAAATAAAAGCTTATCTCCCTTCTCTTTCAAAAGGAATTATACATTACGGAAAATGAATTTACTTTATAAATTAAAATAGAAAAATTGATTCTGTTTTACCTTGGCCTTTATGTTCTGAACAATGATGGCAATTGCTACTGTGGCTCTCAGTAGGGAATTATAGTACGTTATCGACACCGGAACTCGTAGGTACTTTGGCATCAACCCTTGAAACTCTTGAAGATGTAGCTTCTGGAATTCGGTGGGCTGCTAACGCTGGCTGAACAGCAAACACATCTCCAACTACTCTGTCTCCTCCACGACTCACATCCGATTTCTGTCTAACTCCTCATCCCATGACAACTCCGGAACTCGTCTCTCCTCAATATAACACTAATCGCGAAATCTATGATTTACCCTTCCCGACTCAAATTTTGGGCTGTAGGAAAAATCCTTACATTGTCTAGTTCGCGAATCAGGGGTTCACACTTCTGCCAGAAAAGTCGCAAAATGACACTCACCAGAGGTTACTGAACCTTCTGTGGGAAAATCTGAACGTGACAAAATATTCCGGCCTTATATTTTTACCATGTGACACATTTATGTCTTATGCTGTCCGGCTTCTTAATTCCTTTAATAGATGTTTTGATGTTCTGAGGCCAGACCTTCGGGTCGTTTACCTAAAAGGGCAACGACTCCTCGATATTCGCAACAAAATTTTATTCAATTAAAATGAAAAAAAAAACTCGTTTAATAATTTAGAAGATTGTTCCCTACAAGTTTGAGGGAAACTTATCTCTCTAGGGTCACAAAATCTATAAGTCACTGAAATTTTATAAACAACGTTGAAAAACAGTCAAAATATTATTACTGAGATATAAAATCTTTGTGGCTGTTAATATTATAGAAATCCCGTCACAGGAAAATAAAATTATCATTTAAATAGAAAAATTAAGATTTTCGTGTGTTATAGCGCCATTTCCGTTCATTATTTAATTATTTCCCATTTTAAAACCCAATTTGAGTTGAGTCAGGACACTTAAACAGGCCATCTGATTTCTGTCTAACTCCTTTTTTTATAACTCTCTTCTTCATGTGCAACAGTTTGTTATATCTCCCTCACACCTTCCATACACTACTTACCACACGCCCTATCGGCGTAATTTGTAAACGAATTGAAAACAAATCCCGTCGTCTACGTGCCTCGCATGCTGACTTTG
The DNA here is from genome assembly GCA_034510155.1 of Eucriotettix oculatus. Taxonomy (NCBI): domain Eukaryota; kingdom Metazoa; phylum Arthropoda; class Insecta; order Orthoptera; family Tetrigidae; genus Eucriotettix; species Eucriotettix oculatus. The sequence continues at coordinate 90,755,604 of CM067378.1, read as the reverse complement.
GGAACGAGCCCATCTCTGTCTCTTAATCTCCTCTTTAGCTCACGCAAATAACAACGCTACAAACACACACACACGCACAGGTTGAGATATCAGTTAAAACCGGTGCTTTGTTAAGAAAAAAACCTTCTGGAGATGAAAGAAGGAACAGTTATTTTTATTGATATAGTTCTCTGCTCTCTTTGAAATTTCATTTAAGGAAATGATCTTTATTTAATAATTATATATATATATATATTGTAATATACATTTCAAGGTATAAAACATTAATTAATCAATAGAACAAATTATAATCAATTTTAAAAATTTTCATTTATTAATTTAAAGTGATTACATGGGCTTAATCTCAGGGGATTTTGGGTCTCTCGAGAGATGGAGTATGCAGTAACTGAAAATAGAAAAAAAACAATCATTAAATATTATTTAACCAGAGCAATGAGCAAGTTACACAGCTTTTTTAATAACTTACTCACAATTACTGGGCCTACAAACATCCACCTCACGAATGTTTCCGCGTCTCTCTGGCGTCTTGCAGGATTTTTATCGATCCGCAACTCATCTGCTTCCTCGAAACATCTAACGTCTCTGCTCACCTTTCACAGCATCTGATCACGTCTGGAAACGTCTGCTCTCCGGCCACCTCTCACAGCATCTGCTCTTGTCCGTCCTCTCCTCAACTCGTCTGACTTCTCATCTGCTCTGCCCACGTCTTTCCTCTCCTCAACTCATCTGACTTATGATCACGTCCGTCCTCTCCTCCACTCATCTGCCTTCTGACCCCAAGCCACCCATCGGCTCCCCTTTTAAATCCTCCGGCGGGAATTACCCTTCATAGGTCTATTTCACAAAATTTCGGGGTTCCCCGCCCTCATTTTTTACACACGTTCGGCGGGGGTCTCCCGCGGGGGGTCAACCTTCGTTTTTTTACACACGTCCCGAGGGAGATTCCCGCGGGGAATCATCATATTTCAGCCAACTAGACATTGTTGTTGGCCGAACTACGCCTCATAACGCCACAATACCACAAAATCCGCGTTTTTTTAACACTATATATATATATATAAAATTGCTATGAAATCCTGAGTTTTGTTGTTACAGGATCAGTTTTTAAATATATTGTGGCCAACGGTTCTATGAGTAAGAGTTAGCGCCTCTGGTACAGGCAGCTACGATGATTGCATATACACATCACCGCGAACCACCACTGAACTGCGTTTGTCATCCGTTAATCACTTTTAAATTTCGCATCTAGAAAGAAATTACAATAATTATGTACGTTTTCGCTCCCTCTGTGATTTTCATTCTCAACATATAAATTCACTTTCTCTATAATATAGAAGACAGGTTAAGATACATCGGACCTACGTTCATGGCATTTTTAGATTTGGAAGAAGCCTTTGATAATGTGAACTGGAACACACTATTAACGATTTTGAAGAGGAAAGGAGTAAAATATCGAGAAAGACGGCTTATCTATATAACCTCTACAGAAGGCGGTCAACAGTCATTAGAATTGAAGATCAAGAAAAGAAACAGAAATCAAGAACGGAGTAAGTCTGTCGCCCGATGAAGAAAGTTAAACCGCAATATGGAAAATGAATCTTATTGCAAGGAGAATAAATAAAAACCCTAAGGTGAAATGATGATATTGTGGTATTAGGGGAGTCAGTAGGAGACTTAAACAATAGTGTCACGCTTATTTTTAAGCTTCTGAGTGTATTAAAGATTTATTTTTTGGGTTCGAGTATGTTTGGTTTATTGTTTGTCGTTTCTGGGAACGTTGCTTGTATTAACCCCCCTTTGTCTCTCATCCGGTTTCTTATGTCTGTCTTACAGCAAACTACGACAATGGTTCTGAATTATCGAGGACTCGGCTGTCCATGATGCTTCTTGTTTACGGCTCCCTTAAGAGTTGTAGACACGACACGACCACGAACGGAAACAATAAACGTCACGCTACACTCACCCAAAGAGAAATAATGAGGAGGAAGAAAAGAATTCCTGTTATTGGCTTCCAGTCAGGTTCCTCGACCTTCGAGACTCATGATCGAAGTAAGCGTTCATGCTGGTTGACCCAGAAAACTTAAAACTAAATCGCTGAGTGGAAGAAATTATAGAAGCTTCATGTGAGATAGAGCAAAACGTCATGAGAACAACAAAATATATATAAATAAGGATCGTCGGTGAAGAAAATCCGTATTTTACGGACTGTAACAACATGTCTTGTCTCCAAAATTCAGGAACGTCTTGTATTCGAAACTAATATAAATATGTCGCAGTGTTAGACTTACAATTCTCGCTAGTCTTAAAAATGGTAACATGAATCCAGTCAGTGGTCAAGAGTCAGAGAAAACATTACTGTAAAATCGTTCAAGAAGTGCTGTATAAGTGACGCTTTCGATGGCAGTCAGGATCCGTTGTATATAAGAAGAGGACGACAAAGAGGAAGAATAAGAAAGTCCAGATGACGATTTTCAGAGATTTTAAAGGTTCAGTTCGGTTTTAGAAACTGGCCTTGAAATCTAGCAATAAAAATGGTAAAAATTTTATTTAAAAACTGCTTGAAAATTAGGCTTGTCTTATAGTCCGTAAAATACGGTAAAGGAAATGCAAAAGGGGACAATGATAACATTATATTAATTATATAATTAAGGATGTCGGGTGTTTCAAGTAGTATGAGAGATTATAGCTCAAATTTCGAGAAAAATTATTTAAAAAATTATAAGTTAAGTCGAATACACTTGGGCGTCTGACCAGTAGGGAACACAAAAATGTTATTCAGGACGAGATTTCTTAACGTTGGTAATGAACCGGAAAGGGAAAATTATGAAATAGTTGTTGAGGACTATCAATAAAAGACCGAGGGATTTAAATTTGTGTTTGAGGTGTCAGAGGAATAAAATTAATAAATTTGATTAGTTTATTTATTAGTTAACTTCTGCCTCGTCACAAGTCACTGGGTACGTAATATGAGCCACATAGTGACCAAAGGAAGGGAGAAGGAAGAAAAGGAAGAAAAGGAAGAAGAAGAAAAGAGTCAACTTGAAGCCACGTCAAACAGTATCATAATCTCATTTGGCACACGCAAAAAAATATATCCATTTCCCAACCCATTTCTTCCCTTAAAAAATCATTACAGGAGAGAAAAAGGAACAAAGGCTGATATTAATGCAATACATCTTGTTCGTATGCCGTAGCTTATACATTTTTTCATTAAACTTTTCTGTGTTTCTTTTAGGATATTTTAAGAGAAGTTTGGTTGTGAATAAAGTTTCTTGTCGCTGTGACACGAAAATGGATTCCTCGTCAAAATGCCACAAAGTCTCTCTCTCTCCATCTCTCTTTTATATTTTCTTCTCCCTCTGTATTATTTCCACTCTGCCTCGCCTTATCGTGTCGCCTTCTCTGAATCAATACCAACTCATCCATAACTTAGCGTCGACAGCTATGAATAGCGAGACCTCCCATTCCCCTTTTTTTTTCTATTCAGCCATGCATGTAAACGCCACTTGCATCTTTTATTTATTCGCTGAGCACCCATCCATCTGTCCCAGGTCCCCGAAAACACAGCTACGTCTCCGTCGTCGCCTTTCCCTCTGACCCCTGCCCCATCCCCATCCCCATCTCAAATCTACATAACTCCGGCCAAAGGAAAACGAGTACGCGAATAATATACGCACAGATGCACCATGCATATTGTTCCCCGGTGTCTGTGCTTTTGTCCCCTCCCGCCATTTTCTTTCCTCCTCGAGTCGATCCTTCTCTCTGTTCTGCTCGAAAAACCCTGTGTATATGAATACATAAGCACGCTCTGCATCTCTTACTTTACTTTCCTCACTTTACCCTTGAAGGCACCTTCTCTTTTCATCCTATTTGTATCGGATGGATGGATTCACTCGCTACACAAGATCCACGCCTCCGCTGCTTGCTTATACATTTTCGTTCTGAATTTTTTGTTTATGTATTCTTTCACACTCACACGCACCTTCTTCTCTCGTTGACTTTATGCGAAGGTGCCTTGGATATTGTAACACTTGTCTCTCCCCAAGTCACCACTATCACTCTCAGACATGATCTCCCCTAACTGAAGGTAGGACTCCCTCAACAAAACCAATTTAATGGACAGGACTGGATTCAGCTACCTTTCCACCGACCCCAAAAATAACTTATATTTCTAAACTGAATTAAAATTTAATCCTTTAGGTATCACATTTGTTACCGAAATAGAATATCTGGATTTATAAAAGTCCCCATATTTCAAATGGACCAAGAACTCGTCAAGTCAATATTCGGCCTTGCTTCACCATCATCATTGGGTCAACAGCACGGTGCGGACCTTGACCTTCTTCAGAACCTCCTGCCATTCCTTCATGTTCATGGCGATATTCATCACCCCTAAGATCTTTATATCCTGAGGCACTCAATCTTCCCACCTCAGTTTCAACCGTCCAGTTCGTCTCGTCCCTTCCGGTTTAGCATTAAACGCGACTATACAAGTCCTGTTGTTGTCCATCGGGATTACGTGGCCCACCCAGCACAATCTGACAATCCTGATATATATAACAATGTCTGGTTCATTAAATAATTTATATATCTCTTCCTCCAAATAATAGCTCATTACGAATTTCACTCTCCTGATAACGGGTACAATTTGGAGATCCTGGAATTCATGCTGTGAGTTTATTTTATGTCACTAAAGACAGGATATTAATCGGAATAGAATTACGTATTTCGTCATAGTTTCGTGCAGGGTCGCCATATCTCTTCCCCTGAGGTACGAAATGGCCATGCTGTACCAACTAGCCGTATTTTCATGCGACAGCAAACCGATAAATAAGAAAAACAGTAGCAGTTCAACTTGAGAACCTCGTGTTGGATCACGTCAAGATGACTTCGGTCATATGTAAAAAATGGCGTATTTTAAGATACGAGAATCTCAATGCATGATAATAATGGAATTTGAAGAAGGTAGGAAAGTGAAGAGTGACAAGGAAAATGGAGGCAAACTGGTCAGGTGACTTAATGCGTCCAAAAACATGTAGGCTATTAACTTCTGTTTTTGACTAGTGTGTTCCTTGTTTTAAACATTTAAAATTTTATTTCTCGCCATTTTAATTTACACTTTGAGAAGGAAACATTGGTACGGTTTAAATGGCCCCTCACGTACCATATCTCTGCGAAATGGAGCACCTGCACCCTTCAGAAAACAGTCCAATTCTTACAATGAGAGTTACTTTGTGTCCGGATTAAAAACTATGCCAGTTTTCGTTGAAAAGTCGTGAAATTAATTCATTTCGATCATCCCTTCCTCATTTGAGCCAATTCTGTCCATTCTAAACTAATCAACCACTAAGTTACCTTCTCTCGTAAGAGAACAGATCTGCCTCTAGTTTGGCAGTTTAATTTGGTTACCATCGGCGTGACTGTCAGGCTTCCTTCCCTTGTCTCGCCATATTCTCCAGGACAGCTCCAGATTAGCAATGATTAGCTTAATTTAACGTTCAGATGCGATTCGGAGAGATGTATGAAATTTTAGCACATAATAAGGACTGAATGCGATACAGCGAGTGCTTGCTAGAGGTAGGAAGTCGTGAATAGTTTGTTTGCTTGATACATAATACGGAATTAAATTTTAAGTAATGAATGTAAAAAAAAGATAAAATATGGAGGACGTTGACTAAGAGAAGTGATAGATTAATAGGCCACGTTTTAAAATTAGCATTAGAGGGAAGTGTATGGTGTAAGAGCAGAAAAGGGAGGATATGGAAAGGCTTGCGCAAGATAGGTTAGCATGGAGGGTTGCTTCAGACCAGTCTTAGGTCTGAATACCACAAGTAATAGACATACTCTTATAGCAGAATAGATAAAATTCATCATTCTGGACTTCTTCTTTCTAACCGCGAACAAAATAAATCAATGAACACAAGTTGGACTTATGGCCATTTGTTTGTAGTAGAAAATGTAGTGACTTTTCAGGTATACACGAGTGCGTCATGATTATATTTTGAAATTTGTAGTAGAGTGCCAATTTGTAATGATTTTGTAGCTCAGTCCCGAAAAGCAAATCATTTTCAAATTTTATATCATATTTGGAAACAAATGTGCAACGCATCATTCAAAATTTGTAATCCACATGCTGTAATTTGGGGAGGAAACATATGGCTCAAATATTTCTCTTTTAAATGGCATATTACACTTCAATTACTTTCCTCGATTCTCGTTTCTTAGATTCTGCTCACATGCTTCATATTACATTGTGATACCTCATACACAATTTTTTAAGAGTTAATTGAAAATAGTTTACAGCTTCCACAGTTCTTTTCTCGTCCAATCATTTTATTTTCCCCCTCTAGCTTATCCTCTCGGTTGTGCACAATGTGAATGGACAAGCACCTTCTTCATTAACTCAGCTCATGATTATAATTGTAGAAAGTAATCGAATGCCATCACCACCTAATCTTTCAATACTCATTCAGAAAGTTCAAATCTTCTTACCACAGTCATTTATTTCCATAACAAAAAATAGAACAAATGCAGTGATGACACAGCTGCTGAAATTGTTTTAATTGGAAGGAAGAAATTAGCACAATAACTAAAAGAACTACATGTGAAAAGTAGCAGTAATACTGGAAAAAAGTAGTTTTATTTTCCCATGATTTACATGTTGGAGAGGTATATATAGAGAACCTGAGATAGACTACGTCACAGCTAATCTTCATCAATGGCCAAACACATTGAAGTAATGAGCTTAATTGCCATTTATTCGAAATTTATTAAAACTATCTGTGATATTCCATTTCAACAATAAAGGTAATATCGATATGGAATGAATTAGCAAATGATTTCCTTTTTCTTTTTGGTAAGAGAGGAAATAAAACATAACTAAACAAATGTTCTTAATAAATTTGTTCAGTAATGTTTGTACCAACTATTATTGATTCCAATAATGCAATACAAAAATATTACTAACTAAAATATTTGTACAAAATGATTGAACAGTATCAACATTTACAATTTTTTATTCTTATTAACAAAAAGTAATCCTTACCAAAAAAATGACAAATTGTAAGATTCACTTCCATTGCACAAGTTTGCTCATTCATGTTATGCCCCACAATTAAAATGATTATAACAAAGTACTAAATTTATTTAATATCAACAATTTAAATTTTGTACATTGAGGTACATGATGTTGTTCAATCAGAACCAAACAAATACTTGTAGATCTAACAAAATCCAGCTGGCTATATGCTAAGTTCATAAAAGTATTATAAAAATAGTAAAATACATTTTCTGACAAAAATAAGACAATTAGCTTATTACAAGAATATTTATAATTCTGCTGGCAGATAACACTTTGATATGATTCAGTCATTGAAAACCGTAACTTGATAGTTAAAAATGTTGTGAAATGTAACAAATTAGGTCTTAATTTGCCACATCAACTTCAATTATCTCCAATATACTGTTAAAAATTAACAGGAAAACAATCTGCTCTTAGTCTTCCATTTCTTGATAACTTAATGGTTTAAAATACATTTTTTAAAAGAATAAATACTTATAACATCAAGAAGTTAAGGTTTTACCAGTGTACTTGCTGCATAAGTAACTCTTGGGCTTTTAACTGGGAGATAAACCCAGTTGGAAGCCCAAGAAGTACTTATGCATCACTAAAATACTTCAGTAAACTAGTCAATGGGCATCTTATCATTATTTAAAACAATCACATTATGAAACAGAGAATTAAATTTCAAACTCAGCCAAAATGTATTTTTATGACAGGTTAAAATCAGGAGATAATACTGAATAATTGTGAAATAATTTCTTATATCACAACCTTACATTAAACTATAATTTTAACATATAAATGCTCACAGTGCTTTAAAACATATCAAATAACATCAAAACTGGTTCATAATAATTGAATCAGCTAACCTAACTCAAAAACACTCACATAATACATACATAAAGAACATCTTTGGTTCTCGTCTTTTCCAGGTGAAACCTAAAAATGAAAATGAGTCATAGTTTACATGCTACTGATGCTATGAGAGAGAAAATAATTCATAACACTATTCCACAAACAAACTACATGTAGTCATTGGTTTACTCTGATTAGCAATACTGCAGTCAATTCACATTCTGTGATTGAACACTACAATCAATTGATTACAGTAGTTATTTCTAGTTCCTATTACAGTTGTAAAATTGAGATGTTATCCAAACGTAAACAACCTTCGACTATGTAAAAAATAAAAGCCTTTTATAATACAACAATTAGCTGCTCCTAGGAGAATAAAAAAAAATCTGAAAAGGAAAGAAGTTAACTAAATAAGCATTTTAGGAGCTGTGAAAAAGAAGACTTGTAGAGTTTTCTTTGAACTGCAGAATTACCATCTCATAAGCTTGCAAGAGAATAAACCATATGAAATTATTACATTCAGTGAATATTATTATTATTCAAATTGCCAAAGTGAAAAGATAAATTGTGTGACACTAAATAATTAATATTAAAATACAGGAATTGACAAATATCAAACAGACAGGAAGTAAATAAGTTTGTAAAACATCAAGCAATACAAATAAATACATATTAATCAGAATTTGGATCTGCAATAAGCTAAACTCAATGACACACTGCAAGGTCATATAGGAGTGGAGCTTTCAACACAATCACAGGATGTGTAATTAAAATTTACATGGTATATGATGATCCATAACAGTACACATTATACAAAAGATTTACTTTGAAGAAATATTTATTACATAAATAAGAAAAACAGAAGACTGCCATTATTTTACTTTAGAAAAAACTCTATGACCACAAATAAATCCTGGAAAAACTCGTCAAAAATAGATACAGAAGATTGGAGACTAAAATTTGGGAAGTATCAAACTCTGTAACAAATGAATTAAGCTAGAAAATTGATTTTCTTGATAGTTTTATAAAATATCTGTGCGTTAAAAACATATATACATCATATTACAATAAAACTCTTTAAAAATATTTTTTTATATAAATAGTAAAAAACATACTCAACTAGATAAAGTACACATATCATATACCTTGAATACTTAGTGTAATCAAGAAAGCTGAATATAGTTTGAATATATAATGTACTCTTAAGATGGCTCAGAGGCAGATTCTAATTCTTGACTGCAAACAGAACACACGTGTAAAATATATTCCCAAAATAATTATACGTGTGAGCAATGACCAGTTGTGCAAAATGAGCTTATAAATTGTAGATTAATAATAACTAAGGTTAGGTACAATGTCTTCAATCATACAACAATTTTATAGCTATACACTTGCCAGCATTTATGAGCAACTTGTGTTATCAAGTGTTGCCATAATACTAATGAGATTACAACTTCTTTGTTACACTAAAACTTGTGATAACAAAATGGACGGAATAATTCAGTTTAGTTGCCAGGGCAACAAAATATTGACAATGTAGAAGGAAATTAATCCCTCCAGGACGGAATCGTAATGTCTATAGTTTGTCAGTAGAATAATAACAGTGACATTGAGCCAAGCACTAACAACAGGGACAAGGAAGACCCAGCCGAGGGTGAGCCATTGCAGCGGTTGTCAAAGTAACAGAAGCACCAGGTTGTCTGGTCATAGTGGTTCCTGAAAAAGGAGAAACAGCCATTGAATATAATAATTCATTAGTGTATCTTAATATACATATAATTCTGATATGCCCATATCAAAAAAATAATTTTGCTTTACTGCATATTCTATAATGATGTTTCAATTTCTCAGTGATATTGAATCAGTAGTTTTTGGCTGAATGGTTTGCACAAGGTTAATGTCATCTTTCTGAATAATACTATCTCATGGAAAATATTAATGCTACTATAATGACTTCACTCATACATGTAGAAGTGTATTAGAAACAACCTATGGTGAGTAAAAAATGAATAAGTGAATAATAGGCATGCATATCTTACATTGACGAAACAGCACACCCATTAATCTTTTTAATGAAAAAATAATAGATCCAAACCTTTTCACATCAAGTTCCTTGATAGAGTTGTTGACATAATGAGCCAAACGTACGTCAACAGATGCATCTCTGCAGCCTTCATAGTGGTCAGCTGGAATATCTGTGCGAATTCCACGGAATGAACTAAGGCAGTCTCTTGTGATTACAGTTTCCACTGGAAACATTAAAATTTTTTAAAAAAGTAATTTAAATTTAAATCAGTTTAAATACATGAGAAGCAGAAATATACTTCATATATAAAAATTACAGACACTGAAATTTAGAACGTAATTATTTTTATCAAATGAGGATCATAGCATGTTACAATGCAAAATGACTACCATATTTCATCCAAGAAAATGATTTTATCACTGGATTTTGCTACTAAATACAGTGAAATTAATTCAGGTTCTTAACAAGCAATTTTGTTACCTCCTTTCTTTTCAATCAGCTTAACACATTTGTCATCTGGTTCAGGACAAATTTCACCCCAATACCAAAGCCAGTTGAATGGTGTTCCACATCCAGGGTGGGTGGACACACAACGATAGCAATACAGTTTGAAGGGATTCCAGCCTGCATGACCTATAACATACCATTACCCCATTTAAAAAATTAAACACAGTAAAATTACTTATATTTATAATGCCCCTTCTTAACAGATAAATTATATTTATATTTAATAACTGTCTGTTCTTTACTTGCATATCTTCACAATTACAAGCAGGCATTGAAAAATTCTTTCTTATGGCGTCTTTGAATCATGATCATGCATATCTCCTGGAAATATTCTTTGCCCTAAAATATTTTTTTGAAATTTATTACACAAGTACCATTAATTTGCAAAATAATTTCTAAAAGTTATGACTGAAGCCTCTTCTGAACACTACCAGGAAGAACATTCATAAAGAAAGGAGCAAAATGCTGTAACTATATACTGTATATATTTTGTTAATGTTACAACAAAAGTGTTAAAGGTACCCATTTGTTCATAAAGCGAACCATGTACCAGTAGCCAGCTGGTGCCTAATTGGCATAGAGTGAAAGAGTTATATGGATCTAATTTGACACTAAAAACAGGTAACTGGACAAAAGTTTGGATATACCACTGATGTCATAAACTATGTTTCTTGTACTGAGACTTTTTCATATAACGAACAGAAAATTTTGTCTTTATATGTAAATATTTTAATAAACAAAGGGATGTATTCAGTGTAGGTGAAAATATTGTTTCAAGATTGTGTCTAATGTGAAGGAACAGTCACAAGCATTTATGGGCTCGATATTCATGGGGTATCTGAGCAACTACTTACACTGCAGGTAGGTATATTTAAGAATTTGCAGACAATTATCATTAACCACTTATAAAGTAGGCAGGCTAAAGGGGAATACGATCCCGAAATTAACTAAATATGTAATGACTACATTCAACATCATTGGGTTACCTTAAAAATCCTACGGAATCATCCAGAAGAACGACATTTCAACAGTTACTAAAATCTGAATCATTTACACAACACATCAAACGTAATTTGTGGATTTTAAAATAAAAGTAGATATATGGCAAGAAGATATTCTCTGGTGCTCTACAGTACAAAAAGTAAGTTACCAGATATAACACCATAACGCACTAGGCGAAACATTTATTTTGCAATAAGCAATACGGTGAAGCTATATCTAAATTTAACATTGTTGTTTACGTTTAGCATCATTTGTTGGTTAATACAAACCACACCCTTCATACGATTCAGGCATTACGCTACAATACTTACATGTTTGCAACGAAATAGCAACCAACGCAAGACACACATTCAGTTTTTCTAATGATGCAAACTGCATTTTAAAGGCACTTTAGTCGTTAAAAAATTGAAGGACCGAAAAACAATATATAAACATGAATAACTGCACAGCTTTCAAATAGACGACTAGTTGTATATAGTCTCTGGAAAAACAAAGCAATTCGAACAACAGGTGTGTCGTCGAAAATGACGATCTGTCCAGATATTAACACTTATCGGGTTAAGAAAACTACGCCTCGACAATCAGACTTGATATTTACTTTAACTACACGGACAGGAAAACCTTTATTTCAACCCACGAACAATGAGATGAAAAAACTGGTTGTTCAAAGAACTTAAAACACTGTACCTTTGTAGTCGATACATGTCATGGCGGACAGTTCCACTATGTTGGCGTCTGGCAGTGCTACATTTATCAGTTAAATATAGGTGAATTGAAGCCGAAAGGAGCCGGCTAACTATATTCAGCAGCCAGTGAAGCTACCACCGGAAGTCGCGAAAACAATTCCGAGTCACACTGAAAAGAAGTAAGTCGCCGGGCAAACGCCGACTTCCGAAGTGTAAATAAACACATTGCGCCCAAATTAGACCTCGAACTGTCTCTCGCTGGATATTTGTCCTGGTAGTGAGTTGAACTGAGACTCAATACAATCTTTAACCGTGAAGGGATCTCTTGAGATTTTAGACATTTTTTTTTCTTTCTGGACTGAAATAAGTTCAACGACTGCGTATACAAAAAAAAAGTCAGGGCGTTTTGGTATATGTCCGAAGTGTAAATATTTATTCATTTTGCCAGATCTAGGCACCCGACTTTCGATTGATTTTGTGATTCAACGTCATGAGGATAATCCAAGGACTAATGTTTGTCGAATTTTTACTTCGAACAACCATCAAAGAATAAAAAACTGCTGCTATTCAAAAAGTAATGTCTCTGGCTTTTAATTCAATGCCCTAAGTGTAAATAAAATCACTATTGAATAACGCTTTAGGGTTTCTTTCGGTGGATATTTTTCCTATCAGTGAGAAGAATAGAATACTTTACAATACTGGTTTTATGTTGTAAATGTTTGAAGAAACCTCCTGAGAGACTGAATGAAATAGTTTCTTAACATTTTTTATTTTCTATTAGCAGTCTAAATGAACAAGCGACGGCAGAGTTTTAAAAGTAAGTCGCCGGGAGTTTTTATTATTATTTTATCGCCTTAGCTTATTTACATAAAATATTTTGGTATACACATTCTTGGATGTCATTAAAAAATGTTTCTTAAATGGAAAAAGTAGTTAAATATATCTAAAGTTTCCTCCATCACCATCAGATATCCAAATCGATCCAAGAAGTTTTCGTGAAATACTTACGGGTATCCTGAGAGAATAAATATGTTATGTAGAACTATTTTTTCACTGTTTTTTAAACTTAAATGAGATTCACCAAGAATTCTCTTTCATATTAAATTAAGTTTTCACTATATTATGCTCAAACAGTATGATATTTGATTTACTTATTGTTAAGGGTTTTTATGGATATAATGAATATTTATCAATGTTTGATAGATTAGCTATTTAAACAGCAAAAAATGCCATTGACAGCGTTGATCTGTAACAGGTCCAATGAGTAAGCGGCGACGAACATCCTCGGTAGCAAGCCGTGGTCAAGATGAAGATGCAGATCAAGAATCTTCTCATGAACCTCATAGAAAGAAGAAGAAATTAGACCCGGTTGGTTTTTGTTTTTTAAGAAGTGGTGTTTTAGCTGTAAAGTCTCATCATGAGCTTATTTTTTACATCTTTTTTCTGATGTAGTAATAGAATTTTCGGAACTAGTGGAGTTATACCCCCGACGTATACGCCCCTAACTTGTGATTGGTGCACAACTAGAGACATCACAGTCTGTTAAAAAGTATACAATGAAGGGAAAATCCAGATGTATACGTTTGGGGATTAAATTCCTCTTAAGCTGAATTTTCCTTTATATTAAGTTACCTTTTCACAATAATATGATCAAACTGTATTGTTTTGTATTTACAGATTTTATCAGCTTTGTATATAAAAGTAATGTGTCTTATGTTATATTTCCTAGGCTGAATTGTGTCACCAACTTTATGACACCATTCGGAATCATAAAAAAGATGATGGGAGTTTACTATGTGATGCCTTTATTAGAGTGCCTAAACGTAGGCAGGAGCCTGGTTATTATGAAGTGAGTTAATTATATATTTAATACACCTTTTTATGTCCCTGTTAATTAATTTTTGAGCAATCATTGCAATGTAGAGTTCAATAAAACTACTTACACTTAAAGTTAAATAGCTTTGGGTAGATTAGTTGGTAATAAAAAATATTATAGAAGTACAATATAAATTAATGTAAAAATCTCCAAATACTTCTCTTTCCATTATCCAAAGCATTTCATAAAGAAATATTTATTATCAATATACTGTAGTTATATTTAAAAATAAATCCATTTTAAATTATGTATTCTTTCATTATGAAAGGAAAATGTCTTTGTAATATTACTTTTCCATTGAATTTATTAGAAAGTACCTGAGCCCTAGGATAAAAATAAAACAGCAGTATCTCACATAATAAAAACTTTATTTTCAGGTTGTAACAAATCCAATAGATCTGCTAAAAGTCCAACAGAAACTGAAGACAGATGAGTATGAAGATGTGGACGATCTGACAGCTGACATCCAGCTGATGGTGAATAATGCCAAAGCCTTTTACAAGGTTCGTAATTATACTGTTTCAGTTACACGTATTATTTTGCTCCTTCTTCATAATTATCACAGTTCTAGTAACCCTTTTTTCATTTTTAAAAAATCCCTCAATCATTGTAGTAGTGTTCAGAACCAACTTCTTCAATTTAAATTCCTTTGAAATATACAGGCATTTTTCCATAAATTACAAATTTAGTTAATGTGACTGGATATGCTACAATAATTCTCTCTGTTTTATTAAATTGAAGTGCTGTAGATAATTGACTAATGGGAATATAGTGTATGTATTATGAGTTGTTTTTAACGTGCATTTTGTTGGTATAACAGCCACTTAGATTTTGCAGTTCTGTTAACAAAAACATTAATTTTTATTTGGTTGGTTTCTAATGTTTAGAGGAACTCTCAAGAATTCAAAGATGCCTGTGAACTGTGGGAACTATTCAACTCTTCCAAAGTATCTCTCCTGGAAGACCCTAAACATACTGAAGAAACAGAGCGCAAAGGAAAAATAATATTAAAAGTTGGGAAACTGGTAAGTGAAATTGTTTGTTTCTGTGATTATTTCATCTTATTTTTAATAATGTAATTATAAGTATTGCTAATTTTGTTCTGTTAACATTGTCATAGTATCTACTTGGAAAAAAATAACTACAGCTTTCTACCAAGTGTTAAATTATTTATAATACATTGTATGACTCAAAAACAATTTTTGAAATCTGTCTATCCATGTGTGGAAAAAAATAGTTCTCATTGTTCACACAAATGAATAAAATTTTAAAGGGTCTTCTACTAGTTCAGGCTGGAAGCAAATAAAGACATTCGCCTTAAGTAAACTTTCATGTGTTACTTTAAATTTAGTTATTTCAGTTTGTGATTTTTAATTGGGTCAAAATTAGCATTAATTAAGTTTATTATGTAACTTTTGGTATTAATATTTTCTTCATCTTGAATTAAATATAGGGTGATTTTATAAGCTGTGTGAATATTTCTGATCTAAATCTTAATTTAAATCTTCTGTTGAAATAACAGTAATTGTAAGTTAATTAATCACAGTTTCTTAGTTGCATTAGGTTGTGGAAACTTAAACTAATGTGATTTTCAAAAGAACATTTGACCTTCTCTTCTATTTCAGTTGCGTCCTCAGGGTAGAAAGTCAGCTGCAGATTCCAAGAAGGCTGACCCTGATGCGGATGAAAGTCTAGACAGTTCTACAACGCAGGAAGATGATAACATGTATGAAGACTTCTTTACTGCCATAATGACAGCCACAGACCCAGAGAATCGTCCCCTCCACACTGTCTTCCAGCTGCTTCCATCCAAGAAGGTAAGCTTTGGAAATACCAAGTTCATGGATTTATTTCTCTCAATAAGATGCATTTGTTTATTTTTAAATATAGCTGGAAGTAAGGGATTTAGAGGAATTTAGAATGGTCATGTATTTAATTTTAAAACTGCAATCAGCGACTGAAAATTATGTTTTAATATTGTGTTTGGAGCTAGAGAGATTTTATTGTGCCATAGGTCAGTTCCTGTAAAGTGTGGGTAATACAATGCTCGGTTAAGAAGGTGTGACATCTCTTCTTGTCTTAGGGATGTCAAATATGGTTTCTAAAGTAATTTAAATAATAAGATTTTAAAGGAGAGGGGAAAGTGGCAACAATTGTGTTTTAAGGCTATTTGGTTTTTACATATTAATTTTCAGTATTTCCCATTAACATATATCTGACTTCATAAATTTATTATGACATAATTGTCAGAAACAAAAATATATTTTAATCTATTCTTATACACCTTATAAGTTCCTAAACAGAAACAAAATGTCATGATTTTGTAATTCATGTTTTAAAACTATTAAATTGTTTCTGATGTATTGACCATTCTGTTTGTTTATTAAATTAACTTGTGTAAAAATTATAACTTGATTACATTCTTCATCAATTTTCCAGCGTTACCCTGAATACTATGAAGTAATTGAAAATCCTGTAGATCTAAAAATGATAGCAACAAAAATTCAACAAGGGAAGTACTCTTCCTTGAGTGAAATGGAGAAAGATCTTATGCAGATGACCCGCAATGCTTGTCTGTTCAATGAACCGGGATCCCAGATTTACAAGGATGCCAAGGCATTGCGTAAGATCATAACCCAACGGAAAGTAGAGGTGGAACAGGGAAAGTATGTTCCTCCACCAGCAGCCACCTCAGGGAAGGGTAGTGAAAGGATCAGGTATGTTCTCTTTGTTTCATTGTTTTATATTGTAGTTCAGGTAAGTTTGTCTTTTGTGGCTTGATAATGGTAAAGCAAATCGGGAACCTGTGATGGAATGTTGAATTTTTGAAACACTAACTTTTAGTATGGTAGGAGTTTTCAATTTCATCTCTTTTTAAGTGTTTTTCAAGGATTAGTTATTTCTTGCTGTATACTTTAGCACTCATATAATCTAACCTTTCTGTGGTTTTTAGTGGAGTCAGCAGGTTTTAGAAAAGTCTTAACTAAATTTGATGGTGTATGTCATCCAAACATTGAGTTTGTCTTATCTGTTGAAGTTGCAGTTTCCCCTCTGGTGCACTATAATTAAAACAACATTTGAATAACAATCTGCAGCTATTTGTCAAAAACTTGCTCTTCATTGAATGTAGAGCTCTTGGGTTACAATCTGGTCTATATCTTGTGTTAAATAACATTCTAACTATTAGTGTAACCTGGCTGTGGAGCAATAAAGTCAAAATTTGGAGGACCTGAGAGCACCCTTTACAGGACATGTTGGTTGACAGGGGGGGTTGCCTCCAGAAGAGTCTACTAGCTATCCCTGCAAGTTTCACAAGTTCTCTCTAATCATTTTCCATAATAGCCATCCTCTAGGAAACTACATTCTTGATCTCAATTTCCCATCATTTCAATTTGTAGTATTATAAGTGCATGGTACTCTCAGTATTACAAATTTATGTATGTTTTTCCTCTATAACTTGGTTTAAAACATGGTTTATTCATATTTACCTTGTATTATTAACTAACAATTTGTCATTTTTATGCTTTTAAGTAACCTTTTAACTCTACCCTTGTCCAATTTTCATGTGTGGGGGAAACAATGACATCGTTATTTATGTTCATCATCCAATGTCCACTTTTTTTTGGACATAGGTCAACATCATGTTACAGGAACAAGAAGCTCAGGGGAGCACAGACATTGTCAGCAATCACGGCTGCCCTACAGGATGAGGAGGAAGAATCTGAGGAAGATGGGGGAATTGACGAGGAGACCAGTACAGAGGATTCAGATAACCCTCGGTGGCAACTGTACGAGGTCATAAGGAACACTACCAATAACCAAGGTAGCCATTCCAGTAGCAAGTTTTTAGACTGTAACTGAACTTAATTAAATATGTTTTATCTTTTATAAATAAATTATATGCAAGAAGATCATAAGTAAAGTATCAGTGCCCATTTTGTCAATGAATAAATTTTTATCTATACATGCATTAATATTTGATGTTTTGCACATTTATGGATATCGTTTATAGATTAAAAATGATGTTGCATGTTTATATCTTCCACATAATTGATAAGAACGGATTGTTTGTAATAAGATTACATGTTTAAATAAAGTAGAGTATCCATCATCTGCACTATGAAACCTAGTTAAACCTATTAATAAGCTCCATAATGAGGAATGCTGTGATTTACTTTGCAAAGATATTGCAAGTACAGACACCAATCTTGCTTTGACCTAAATTGATGCATGTTCTCAGAAAATATTAACGAGTTTTGTTATAAAAATTGTAATGGTGAGGTGGTAGTGATTATTAGTGAAACTCAAATCTACCTTGGATTTCTTTTTATCTGGTCTAGTCTTCTGTAACAAAAGATGGGAAGGTTAAGAGTTCTGTACATACTTAATTTTTAAATTATCTTATAAATAGGTTTAGTTATTTATCATTATTTTCATCCTTAATAGTATGCATCAATATAAAAGTTGATGAAAGAACTGTGCACAAAAAAGTCTCTTATGCTAATTTTAATTTCAGGTCATCAACTAAGTGAACCATTTTGGAAATTGCCATCGAGAAGATATTACCCAGATTACTACAAGGAGATTAAAAATCCAATTTCCCTGTGTCAAATCAGGAATAAATTGCGAGTAAGTTGAATGCCATTGTATCTATAGCTGTTTATAATTTTAGATTGAATGTGGTTCTGTTTTAAAATGTCTGTGCTGCGAGGCACTGTAAAAAGAATAGCCATACAATGGATAAAGTTTTTCCTAGAAATGTGTGTTCAAAAATTTTGTTTTACTTATGATCAACATGCACAGAAACAGTTACTATGATTTATTAACTCTCCTACCATTTTATTACACAACTACTAGAGATATATATTACTTTTATAACTGCATTTTTTAGAAAATATTTAATATTTTCAGTACACGTTGAGTCTTTACCAACTGAATGTCTTTCATTAATAGCTCCATGATATAAAAACTTAAGCTCCTTTGTAGATAGTTATGAGCACCTTTGTTCTGACATGAAAACATGTCAATAAATATTATAACACCGAGACACTCATTAGTTTCAAACTCTGCAGGTTTTAATGTACTAGTTTATTCTAAATACAGTTCTGTTATAAAACTGTTTGACTAAGAATTACAAAAAAGAAGTAGCAAAATTAATTTTGCTTAACATATACAAATTGTTTATTTTATAATTTTGTTCCAGTTTCTTAAAAATTTATTGCTACAAAATTTATACTATAATTAATAAAAATACAAATAATGGCCTAAAGTCAGACTTTTGGTGATTATTTATATTTTAATCATAATATTAAATCAGATTAAATTCACTACTTTATTTATAATTATTCATGTTTAACTGCTAAGTATGAGATCAGCAATTTTCCATTTTGTTTCTTGTGTAGATGCCTTTTTATTTTCATAGATATCCTCCCATTGAGCAGTATGGTTACCTCTTTGCTATATGTAACAAAATGCTTGAAAACAAATTCATTGAAAATATGTGACTGTTATTAAAACATCAGGGTACTTTTGGTGAACTTAACTGGCTAGATTTTCATTCATGTGGTTTCAGAGTCCATAGTCCACAATTTCTGCTTTAAATACACTTTTTTTTTCATTCAAATGTAAGATAAAAAATATTTGTGGTCTACATTTGTTAATTTGATATTAGACTCATTCAAATAAAGGATTTGCTACTCTTATGATATGCTACTGAAATTATTTTTTTTGTATTAGATTATGACCTGAATGGTTTTATGGGCTTTAATGTTTAATTTGTTTCCTTCTTACAGAGGGGTGAATATGGAACAGTCAGTGAGGTTGCTGGGGACATGAATATCATGTTTGAAAATGCAAAAAAATATAACAGAGCCGATTCTCGCCTTTATAAGGTATGCTATGTTTGCTATGGTTAACGATTGTTGGATTAAATAGGGTACAGTCATGAAGACTTTTTCACTAATTATTTTTGTTAACACCTGGACAGGTTTATTTCAGCATGCTGTCTTGTCACATTTAAGCTTAAGCTATTTTGCCCTGTTTTAAATCATTTGGCTATGCTAAAAATTTTAATTTAAAAGGCTAAATCCATTTCTTTAAAAAAAAAAGTATTTCTGGAGCACATTTAAGAAATTGCAGAATTACGATGTTTAATGCTTTCAAAATAATTTTTCAGGAGAAAGTATAGTTTTCTGTTTGATAACTTTTAAAGATGTGTATTGAAAATGTTTTGTACAGTTAATTTTCATAACTAAAGTAATATTTTTGGTCGTACAGGATGCTACAAAGTTACAAAAAATAATGCAGACAAAGGTGCAGGAACTTTTGGATTTTGATCAGGTATGTAGTAATTGAATTTTGCTGAACCTGGCGTTTTTACCTTTTATTCAATGCAAGTGTTGATGGCCATGTGTTTGCAATGAACTATAAATAAAAGTGGATACATTTACAAATGATGGAAATGACCTATAAACCTATGCACATTACTGTGCCCAAGAACCATAATATAACTGTAAGTCTTGCCTTAGCATTTGCATAAGCAAGACTGTTTAATAATTAGATACAATTGCCAATGAAATGAATAGTTTGAAAGGTTCAAGTGTTGTGAGAAAAATGATTTGTGCTTGAGTGTAGATGAACAAATTTGAATGGAATCCTGATCTATCAAAATAAATCTCACCCATCCTATTTTTATTTATATCAATTTTGTGTATGGCTAATACACATTGAAGAAAAGCATGAAATATTTTAAATGACCATGGCATTTATGCAGACATAAAGTTAAATTAATCAAAAGAATATGATTTAAATTTTGTCCATTTTTAAATTATACTATTTCCTTTGAGTTTATATACATATAATTAAGCAGTTTTTGGTAAGAAATGAGGAAATAATTAGATTTATTGCATTTTTCATGCCATGTATTTTTTTTTGTACAGACATTAATATGTTTCAGGAATCTGAAAGTGAAGAGGACTCTGATGACAGAGGTAGTCGCAGAAAAAGCACAAGGAAGTCTGCTGCAAACACGCCAAAGGCTACCAAAGTGCGTGAAGACATGCCTCTGAAGAAGCGACTCCATCTTATTGCTAAAGGCCTTATTGACTATGTTGTGAGTTTTATCCATCACAGAGAACTTGAAAGTTGTAAGGTATTACAGATTTTTACACACAGCCGGTTTTTATAATTTCCTTCTGCTTATAGCATGATGATGGGCGCCAACCAATCCTGATGTTCATGGAGAAACCTTCAAAGAAGCTCTATCCTGATTACTTCCAAGTCATATCAGAACCCATAGACATGCTGACAATTGAAGCCAACATCAAGAATGATAAATATAGCTCAGAAGAAGAGATGTTGGCAGATTTTAAGGTAATTTGGTTGCAACATGCACTTGGAAGAAATTAGTGTATTGCATTATTCAATTTTTTTTAGGCATATTATTTTTTCTATCACTTTCTACTGATTTTAAATTCGAAATTAATGACTCATTGAAATTAGTTCCAAAGTTGCTTATAAAACTTTTAACACTAGCAAGAAATTCTTCAAATTATACCTCGATTTTTTCATGAAGGTCAAATTTTTGTTTCAGCTCATGTTTAATAACTGCCGTCAATATAATGAGGAAGGCTCCATGATCTATGAGGATGCCAACAAACTTGAGGAAGTCTTGATGGAGAAAATGAAGGAGTATGGGGTGGTGCCAGAGATTAAGAAGACTCCTAGAGTGTAAGTTGTGCTTCTTGCCATTTGAAGACCTGTGTTTCAAACTAGTTTGGCCGTTTTGCCGATTAAACTTGCAGTCAGTTTGCATGAACTAGTTACAAGATTTCAAAATTTTCCATGTTTCTTTTCTTGTATCATTTTACTTTTCTTTAAATTTTTTAAGTATGTTTTTTATTCTGGTCACCTATAATTGCATTAATTGTTACCCAATCTAGGACTAGACCAAAACCTTCCAAACCACAAAACAATGCAACAATCCTTGCTCAGAAGCTCCGCACTCTGTATGATACCATCAAAGACTACAAGGATCCAAAGAACAGGCAACTCAGCATGATATTCATGAAACTGCCATCCAAGACGGTAAAGTTAGATTTCCTCCTTTCTTACTTTGATGGTTGCTTGCACTCATTCAGTTTATTTTTAAAAAATCCAGGAATATCCCGATTATTATGAAGTCATCAAGCGGCCAATTGATTTGGATAAAATATCGCAGAAGTTAAAAAGTAACCAATATGAAAGCATTGATGACATGGTTTCTGACTTTGTGCTGATGTTTGACAATGCTTGCAAGTACAATGAACCAGACTCTCAGATCTACAAAGTAAGTTGAAGAGTTTACTGAACCAAGTGCTTTCTTTTTAAATTAATTACAGACACTATCATATATATTTCAACATTTTTCATTCTCCACAAATTCTTATCCTTACCTATGAGTGTGTAAATAATATAAATTGCAACATATTTCAAATTACAAAAATAAGTAACCAAAATACAGACAATATGTTACTGAATAAGAATTGGTAATTTTTACTCTCTTAACATAGATTTATATTTATTAAGTGTAATGTATTTGAATTAACTTTCAGCCAATAGTTTTAACATAACGTAGTTTTGCCTGTGACCTTATTAATTAGTATAAACCAAGTTCCTTTTTGAAAAACATACAATTAATATGCCATAAGGTTTATAAGTAATGTTACTTTCAAAGAAATTAAATAAGCATGTATTCTTGTGGTGAGTTATAAAAAAACTAATTAGTATATTTAATTAATTTAATAATATTGTAGGATGCACTAATGCTGCAGCGAGTGGCCTTACAAACAAAGCTGCAGTTGCGTGAAGATGAGGATACTGTGCCAGATGTCACAGCTGCTGTTCAAGAACTTCTCACATCATTATTCATTTCAGTGTACAACCATCAAGATGAGGAAGGCCGATGCTTTTCAGATTCTATGGCTGAGCTGCCAGAGCATGACGATATTGATGGATCCAAGTGAGTGTTAAAATAACTTATCCTTTGAAATTGATTATTCAAACCAAAATTCTGTCAAATGTAATAATCCACAAGACTTTTGAAAAAAAAAATTGTGCCTAATTTTCCTTTAGTAATTTCTTTACCATGACCTTTGAAACATGATACTCGTGAAATATGTTGAAAAAAAAACTTTTTTTTTTGAGTTGGAAATTGTTCACCAAATTCTTTTGTAGATATTAGTTAATGTTGCCCACCTTGCTTAAGGTGCATGTGTATGATTGTAAACAAACAGAATTTCTGCGCTTTGGCAGAGTTCTATGGCACTCCAAATTTGACATTTATAAATGTGTGCAAAGACATTTTCAACATATATTTTCTGTCCCATTAATAATAAATTTATGACACTAAATGTGAATAGGTTTGTAAAAAAAGCTATTTCTAGGGTTCGAGCTCTATCCCTTGATTTAATAAAACGGCGGCTGGACCGAGGATTATATA
Organism: Eucriotettix oculatus; assembly: GCA_034510155.1. Lineage (NCBI taxonomy): Eukaryota > Metazoa > Arthropoda > Insecta > Orthoptera > Tetrigidae > Eucriotettix > Eucriotettix oculatus. The sequence goes on along the minus strand of CM067378.1, from coordinate 90,732,111 downwards.
GGAGACTTGATGTATTCCAAGAAGATATTTTTGCCTGCATGGAAAGAGCCCGACGCTTGTCCAGGACTGATTCTCAAGTTTTTGAAGATTCCATAGAACTGCAGTCTTACTTCATTCGCCAGAGGTATATAGTGGTACTTAACCAAGGATCCTAAGATTAGAGTAAGAAATACTCTTTACTTGTCCATGTCAATAAAATGGTAAATGTGCAGATTAGTTAACTCAGCAGCAGTGCAAGTGTTTGTTGGGATATAAGTATATATAATTTATTTGTAGTATTTGCATTGTTGCAAAGTTTATCTAATACAGTGGGTGATTTGCACATTTTTTGTGTAATTGATTTTTAATGATGTTATAATGCTCTCAGCTATGCTCGCTATTATTCAACTCATCATGTTTGTGCTGATACTGTCCCAATGTTAACAGAGACGAGTTGTGTCGTGGAGGTGACCTCCTCCACTCTCCAGCACTGAGCTATACACTGGTCCACCTGGCTTCTGCTGTTGAGGCAATGAGGCAGCAAAAGCTGCTGCAGGAACAGCCCGAGGAAGAGGGAGAGACCCGCAGCTCTGAGGAATCCATGAGGGTAAAAGGCACAAACATAAAGACGGTATGCGCCCTTCAGCTCGGTACACTCCTTATGGATGGGCAACTGCTTCCTTCTAGTACCTCACTGTCTCTGACTAGAATGGAATGGTGGAACAAGATTGTAACAGCTGTCCTTGTATCCTATTATTGGGCTGGAACTGGGTTACTTCCCCTTTTTTGCATTCTTACTAAGCTAAATGTTCATATCTGTAAGAAATGTGAATTATATTTATTTGCCGTGCTTTAGTTGTGTGTTTGAATTGTATTCTCTGCAGCAGAAAATTAGACTCATGTAGAGCATTCAAAATACATTCTGAAAAATGTTATTTATAGCTTATAGTAATGTTTTGAAACTAGAGTATATATTGAGTATAAATAGAATCCAGATATAGTGAGTTGTTTGTAGATTTATATGGGGCTAATGTTGAGATATCATAATAATAATTACTATAGTAGCCGAGGCACTTGTTGGTTTAGTACTTAAAATTATTGAAAGTTATGTTGAAGTTGTAGATGCAAAACTTATTCCCTTATTTTAATTTAAAAAATTGCCATTGATTTTACGTAAGTTTTAGTTGAGAAATGATAGATTTTATTCTATTGTACATCAATTTTGGTTATCAGATTTTTAATGGATTTATTCTCTAATTTTCAGCGTGTAATAAGCTGTGCACAGAAAATCCTTGTACATTTTTTTAATATGTCTGAGAGAATAAATGCTAGTTACATGAATGACTGGAAATATCGATCTCGTATTTATTCTTGCAATTGTTTTGAGTTTTTGGTGTGCACAACTATTTGCTTGAAATGTTTTAAAAGCACACAGACTCAAAATTTGACATTACCCATTTGGCAAGAATATAGAGGTTAATAAGTCTACAAACCACCTTATTTACGGCTTCTTCACGTTTTATCTTGAATTTTGTGATAGAAATTTGTACAGTTCTCCAAAGGAAAAATTGTACTTTTAATATTATGATTTTATTCCAATATCAAGAGTTTTCTTTTTCCACCATTCTTATGTTACAACCCTTCCATTAACATTCCTTCCATTAATGAGATAAGCAGAGGAAAGTGTTGCTGAGGTGAAGGGTCGCATGTTATTTTATGTACACTAACATTGGTCTTTGTGTCAAGTTTATTTTTATTTAATTATGTGAGCAGTACTATTATGTATGTCTAATGGAAGCCTATGAAACAGTGTACATTTTTTCATTATATAATGTAGAGCGTCTCCATATATTTTGAAAACCTGTTTGCTAATTCCACTGTGGTGAAATTAAATCAGTTTTCATGACCATTTTAATGTGTGTTCAATTTATATCTTGTTTGATCAATTTGTATTCACTTTCTGTGGTGCATGCCTTATGTTCTGAAACATATCATTTTGTCCTTTATTGGAGGACTGAAGTTAATTAATGTACTACCAACTCCATGGAATACACTTACAACCATTTCCTTCCAAAGTTTGTCCTCTTAAAAGCCATAACTGCATCAAGTTAAAAATAAATTGTTGGCACAAAGTTAAGACCTTTAAACTTTTTTCATCAGAATTATTTTCTTTTGAAATGTTTAAAACCAATATTTCCTATTACATTTTATAGAGGCACATCTATATAATTCTGTTTCTCAATATGACAATTGGCATTTCATTTTCTTATGTGCATCTTCTTTGCATATTTCTTTCACACTTTGATTTCATACTTTTGCAACTGTGACTGAAGAAGCGGGCAGCACCAGCCATCGAGATGTAGCAAACAAACGTTGATACCCAGTTAGTTACACTGGGAAAGCCCACGTTCCCTAATTTACTCTACTACTCTAGTCCTTGTACATTAATTGCACACAGACACATCCATCCTATTTAATTATTGACTTATCAATATTTTTATTCCAATAAATTTATACAATATCAATGAATGTGTATCAATCACACTGCTTATTTGTTTTATTTACATTGAGATGATAGTAATACTAAAAACTCTTATCTTTAGAGACATAGGATGGTTTATTTCTCATGTGAAGAAACAATTTACTTTGTTCTTATTGTCAACTGTATGTTTCAATTTTGTAAATAATGTGAATTTCTTGTGAGAGTTTTATTTGTGATTTTCATATGTCGCATAAAAGTAACATATATGGTTAAAGCAAGTTGAGGAATTTGTCAGTGTCAAATTAATATGCAAGTTATATATTTGTTTATCTAATGGAGCTATTTTCATTTGAATGTGTTGCCCTGCAATTTTGTTTAATGTATGTTCATACTTTTTTGCACTTTTGTGTACTTGTGTATTATAAAGGGAAAAAGTCAGGTTTGGCTACCTTTGATCTACACTGCCAGAGGTTTTTAATTTATCACTTCTCTAACAGCAGTAATTATTGATTCTTAATTACATTGTTGCTCTTAAAGTTCTGCATGGAATACATGTGATAATTTATAAAATATTCAGATTTTTTATGAAAATTTGAGAAATAAAGAATAATTTACTCTAAAGTAAGTTCTACTTGGTATATGGTCATGTGTACAACTTACACATTAGAATCTAGTTTAAAAGCATGATTGCTACTTTATCACAAAGTAGAAAACATGTGTTGTGGCTTCGTGTTGTCTTGTGTAGTTCAAAGTTTTCATTTCCTTCAGGAACCAGCTTCTGATACGACGGCAGGGGACTCCCTCAGTTTCAATCAGCAGGTATATAGGGTGGGTGACTTTGTATACACTGAGCCCAAGGAGCGGGGAATGGATCCCAGCATTGTTCAGGTGGACCGGTTGTGGACCAATCAAGATGGTCAGCAAATGATGTGTGGCAGCGTATTTTTCCGACCAAATGAGACGTACCATGTTGCTACAAGGAAGTTTCTTGAAAAGGTATTTCAGTGCCCTTCAGATATTGAGATTCCTGTTCCATAAGGAATTGAGTAAACTTTGTCGATTGACATTTTGATTAATTATGTATGGTTTGCTTGACTTACAAATTTGATGTAACAACTTTATTCATGATTTGAATTGATTTTCTATCTTCATATCGTGGCATAAGTTTTTGATGAGATTTATTTCTGCCATTATGGCCACATCTTTCAACTGTTTGCACATCTACTTACTTTATCCACTTTTTTCTCTAAGTTTTAAATATCTTCATCAATTTACTCATGACATATGTACTTCACTGTATTTCAGGAAGTGTTCCGCAGTGACATCACCACCACCATTCCACTCAGCCAAATTATGGGACGGTGTTGTGTCCTCAGTGTGAAGGATTACTTCAGATACAAGCCCGAAGGTTACCCAGACAAAGATGTCTATGTTTGCGAGTCAAGATATTCTTCAAAAGTCAGAGCTTTTAAGAAGATAAAGGTTGGTACCCAGTATATTGTGATAATTTTGACATACCTTTACAGATGCCTTATGTTTCTGTCCAATCTGTTTCAGATATGGCCCTTCACTGTACCTGCCCACATAAACCTTGTTCAAAGGGATGAAGTGATTGAACCAAAGCGTAATATGTCTGTCTTCCGGGAACGTATTGAGAAACACAAGGAAGAGATTGCTGAGCTGGAGGAGAGGGAGAAGTTTGTTGAAAAAGAAAAGCCGGTACCAATTATTATGCTTTGTATTTTTTTATTATTATTCCAAGTGTTTGTGTATTCAAGCTAGATAATTTACCTACTTATGAATGACCTTAAGAACTGCTAGTGTTGGATATATGAAGTATGTTTTACTGCAAGCTTAATCGTTTTGTATTTTTTCAGAATATTGAAATCTTCAGTGGTCAAGGACTGGAAGGGCATACTTATTATGAACAGTTCAATGCACCTGGGGCAGTCATTCGCACTGGAGACTGTGTTTACCTTCGTACAGATACTGGTCGTCAGGTCATACAGCAAGTAGAGTCCATTTGGATGAACAAACAGTATGTCATCATGTTCATTCACTTTTTCTATTCACATATAATTCTTAATTATGGTAAAGTGTTGGTTAAGAAGCGAGAAATATTGGTTAATATTCTCCAGTATTTTATTACTTGTAGGGGCAGTTGTTTCTTCCGTGGTCCATGGCTTGTTACACCCTTGGACATCCCTCACTCCCCAACCAGGCTTTTCTACAAGCAAGAAGTCTTCCTTAGCACTTTGGAGGATGCAAATCCAGTGGAAATGGTGGTTGGAAAGTGTGCAGTCATGGAACATGCAGAATACATTTCTTGTGAGTACCTCCATATATTTAATAGAAATACTATAATAGTCTCCTCTGGTCTTAACACATCTGCTCACATATTGACAGGTCGACCAACTGAAATTCCAGAGCAGGACGTTTATGTTTGTGAATCAATTTTTGATGAAACCAGACGGCTGATCAAAAAAATGCCACGTGACACTCTGAAAAAGTTTACACACAGCAGTGCAGTAACAGAAGATGAGATTTATTTCTTTAGGCGGCTGATAAACCCTCCAAAGGTAAGTGTTATGGCCTGTTTGTAAGTGAAGCATGTTTTCATTGTGTGACTTTTGCATGTTCCTATTTTATATAATTTTTTTAAAATATCTCTGTCATTGCAGTTATTGGTTAAATTTCTATAATCCAGATACAATTTTATGCCACCATATTTAGATTTTCAATATCGGTACTTGCATGTGTTCGAACTATGATCTCACATAAAATGATTGTTCTGAATACATTATTGTATCATATATATTATGAGTAGAGTATGTTCAGTAATCTTTAATTAACAGTTATAGGACTTAGTTTTAACCTTTCATGCAATAACAAATATAAACCTAAATTTATTTTGTAATATTAATGATTTCATGACACACGAAATCTGTAAATGTTAAATAAGGTAGAGCTTTCTTTGACCCAGTTTGATACAGAAGTTTTTTGTAGAATTTTCTTGAGTGTTCATTTGACATTTCATTACACATTTGACAGTTTGTATTTTGTATTCTTTAGGTTCCCATTGTAGCTGTTATAACTGAGCAGATCTTGTGCACTTAAGCTTTATCACATAGCTAACTTTGTATAATACCCTTGTTACACTAGAATCCAGTACTACTGCACATGTTTGTGTGTTCCCACTCATTGATTAATTTTTGTACGCTTCTAAAGTAACACAATTTTGTTGAGTGCCTTCCCCTTGCATGCAGCTTTGCATGATTTGCATCTCCTTCTGTTGCAGGTTGGCAGTAACAGTGCTCAAAATGTACAAGATCCGGTCAAGTATGAACTGGTAAGTTGCCTTACTTAGCTTGACTTTTTGTGCTTTGAATGTCTTTAAGTTTTAACTCTTTCTGCATCATTGTGAGCATTTTTCACCCATAACATTGACCAGAATATTTTCATTTTCTTTCAATTGGTGCATGACAGTTTATTACTTCTTGTTTTAAATGAATGCTTCTACCTATAAGTGCCACAAAAGACTCTCTTTCAGTGTACAAGACCTTTGTTCAGAAACATCAATTAATTTAAAATAGATTTGGGAAAGATTTTAGTATTGTTATACAGATAAATAGCCTACATTATCGCACAACTAGCTACTACGCTTTATCAAAATTTCAGGGCAGTTTTTAAGTAAAGTTATTTTTAGCTCACATCTTGCCAGGAATGCTTATGTAATGAATGAGGTGAAGTATTGCTAAACATTGCAGTCTACTGTTTTACTGTATATTCTCAGGACAATTGTTTGTAACATATTTTGCAATATCGTGAGTAGGCATCATATTTGTGAAAGACAATTTCATATTCTAAATAAACTTGGATTTGGAACTACTCAACAGAAAGCCCATTGTGTTAAATTCTAAAAAACTTATTTCACACTTTCTTTTGCTTGTGCATTTAGGAACCAGATTGCACACACAAATATAAGTATAAATAAACTGCATTGAGGAAAAACTATCAAGAATCATGAACATTGTCTTTTAGTTTTATTTATTTGTCTTTTTCATTGTAATCTGTATGTAATTTTGAATTAGTATTTTATTTTGTTATATTTTGGTCTTGTAACTGCATAACTATTCTCTATTATTAATAAAGTCTTTATAATATTAAAACAACACTTTGGTTAAGTACTTTATGGCGTAACTGTCTTCTTCAAGACAATGGTTTTGACCTTTTTCCAAACTCGTTCAACTGGAATCTACAATACATACATTCTGTTCCACATTTAATCTAAAGCTATTTCTATATAACGCAATTGTATGCTATATATTGTTCAACTTCATTATGTGACACACAAACTTTAAAATAAGTTAACCTCTGCATGGCCAGTCCTATCATCCTTCATCACCATGTCCTACATTTCCCTGCTCTTGCAGAGTTGTATATACAATTAATCATCGTTGTTGGCCAAGATTGCAGGTGACCCAGACGTGTTGATGGAAGACTCTTTGGATGGTGGTCCTCCCTCAGTAGGATCGGGAGATGTTGCCACACCTATGGCAACACCTGTCCCCAAAAAGGTTAGTCTCTAGAGAACCCTCTCTATCTTCTGACCCATTCCAACTCCTATTGGGACTTTGGAACCTGAGAATATTAATTTCTACTCCTTCCAAAAGTTTCCTCTAATTCCAATTCCACAATTGTTCGCATGCCTGAGTTTATTGTTTCTTAATATAACATTATGGTTAAACATCTTTCCAGGATAAAAATTCTGCAGATATGTAATTAATCACGTGTTAGTTACTCTGCTGTCTACATATGTTTACAGAATATCTCTGTTAAGTGCATGAAAACACTTGTCACAAGACTTAGCTGGCAGTAGTGTGTTCCATACACCACCATCACTATTTCCCCTCTCTTTGCCTCTTCTCCCCTGTGCTTCTTTGTTATGTTGCTACGTTCATTTCGAATTCCAGAAGAAGAATGGTCCAAAGCTAGTGACGGGTTACATCCTGTATTCCGGCGATGTTCGGCGGGCAGTGCAGGCAAACCATCCAGACTCCAGTTTCGGGGAGATCAGTCGAATTGTGGGCAATGAGGTAAATTTTTGCTGCATGCGATATCCACGGGATTCATGTTGAGTAGCGTGGCGGATTTAGTTCTGCAATATTCGATCAAGCTATTCAAAAAGAAACTATATGTATGATCCTTAGTTTTGTTTTCTTTCCTTCCAAGAGATAGTAAATGTAGAGAACAATTTTTTTTCTAACTTATTTTTTAAAAGTCAGTTTCAGATAGTTTTTAGTTAACTAATAATTTAAAATATTTTTCTATAACTTTGAAAGAAGTAGCATCTGATTTGGTAATGGTGTTAGTACTTCACTATCCTCTCCTTTTTTATTTTCACTCTTTTTAAGTAAACAATGAATTGAGAAGAGCACGTTCTTATTGCCATTTATGCATTGAATCAAAAAGTTATTGTAGTTTTATAACACACCAAACTCCCTTTCAGTCAAATTCTATTTTTGTGCCACTTCAAAATTAATATTAACTAATATATTTTAATGAATATTCTAATTACTGTCTCACGTTTGGCTGCAGGAAGAGGTTTAGTTAATTTTTCTTTTGGTCAAAGACTTGAATTCCTTACACATTGTAATAATGAATGGTGGCTGTATTCTTTTTTGGAAATACACTTTTTGGAATTACGCTTCACATGTTACAAGATTACCAGTTTTATGTGTAGCCTGTATTAACTCCCTTTCATGCCATCACTTGTTTGCTTTATATTTGTGGTTTTCCCTAGCATATAGTAATGTGTTTGTGTTATACTTTTTTACAGTTTCCTTTCATCTCATGTATTATTGTACTTCGTGCAAAAAGTAGTAGTTTTTCTATTCTGATGTTCCATTCATTTGTTAAAATTTTCACAACAGCTTGTCTAACAATTTTGAACATTGCTTGTGGTAATAAATACACAGTTGAAGTTGATCAATTTTTATAATTATAGAAATTTGGTAGTTAGTTACATGAAGCTTGGGTAATTGGGAATTATATACAAATGTAAGTACACCTTGACCAAGGATTGCATACTTGCTTATTTGTGATTAGCTTCATATAATTTTTATCTATAACAGAAATTGTTACTTGATTGGTCATATCTTCACTTATTCACAATTAATATAACTTAAGTTATTATTTCTTAATTTAACAGTAGTAACGGCATGTAAGGGAGATGTTCTTCAACGGCCTTTCACTTAACAAGAAATATAAAGCATTATTTACTTTTTCCAGTTCTTAATGTATAGTCTTTTTGACCCTGTAGTTGGCAACCACCCCATTTTTATGTTTTACTTTGCTGCAGTGGCGAAATCTGCCAGCTTCTGAGAAACAAGCATGGGAGGAACGAGCTGCAAGAGTAAATGAGGAGTCTGCATCCAAGCAGGAGGAAGCTTGCAACAGCCCAGCTCCTGGCTCTGGAAGCTCCTCAGATCTCGTGTACGAGTGCTGCTGGGAAAACTGTGACTACCAGTTCGAGGACCAGACTGACTGCATTGAGCACTCTGTCAATGAGACACAGGGACATGTACAAATGTTCTTTGCAGCAATTCCACCTCAGGGTAAGTTGGATGGCCGAACTAACTGTCTCAAAGACAATTCTGACTAACAAGGCTGTATTCTCATCAGTATAAATTAGAAATTTGTATTAAACACCTTTTGTAACTTATCCTAAAATATTTATATTGCAAAAAATTGCTAAACAGATAAATAGTAAAAGTTGTTTTGTAAGTTCAATACAGTAATTTTCTTTGTGTGATTCTGTTTGTGGATCAGACGTAGAGTTTCAGTGCCAGTGGAGGGGCTGTGTGAGACTTCGGAAAGGCATGGCTCCATTCCCCAGTGTTCTGCGATTGGCACGTCATGTTAAGGAAGTTCACATCCTCAAAGGCAATGGCAGAGTCATCCCTGCAAGTGAGCGCAGCAAGTAAGGAAAAGAATATTTATAATATTCATTGTCATCTGTAATTTTGTTTATATATATAATTAATAAGGAAAGTGAGATAGAAAGTAGGTGATTTACCAGAGGTTCATAGATGGCAGTCACCTTTTGAGGTGTCTTCCATCTATGAACATCAGGTAAGTCACATACTTTCTATCTCTGTCCTTTCCCTATTAATTTTTATATGTTCTTTCTGATTTTTTTGTACTTTGCCTTAATGTGTGTTACAAGATTATGTATGGGTCAAAATTTGATGAGTATTTTGCAACAAAAGGTGGAAAGCATAAAAGTGGTTTGTTTATCCATTCTCTCTGTCACTTTGTGTAGGAACTTCGTTGCATCAAAGAAGGTGCCGCCTCCTCCGACCCGACCTCCTGCACCGGTAACTCCTCAGCCACAACTGCATGGCCTGAGTAAGTAGTCCATTGCTCCATTTGTGAAGTATCGTAGTACTAATTTACCAGATTGTGTAATGTCTGTGTTGTATCTTCCGGTAGTGGCCAACGCTAGCCAGACTATATCAGTTTCTCACAATTTCACAAGACAGACACCGTCGCCTCACTCTCAGTTCCCTACAGGTAAATTTTGGGTGACTTGGAAACTGTTTTCAATTTGTTTGCGAATTAACTTGTTTCACTAATTTATATTAATCTCTTTTAACAGGAGGAGCAGTAGTAGCCCCAGGAACCATACAAAAGCCCATAGAGCCACTATTTGTGGCTGTTCCACCACGTCCTCAGAGACTCCTGCATTCGGAAGCTTACATCAAGTTAGTATTAATGTATTCTGTTATGATCTTTGTTTAGTTATGTGGCAATGAAAAACTAGTGCAGAATAGAATACTCTGAGCAGTGTAGTATAACTGTACTCCCCATAATAAAGGTGGCAATTGCTTGTGATAATTTAAAGAACACCGCTTACCTATAAAGGTCAGTTTTATACTTCAAGTAAGTACCATCTTCCTGTAAATGTATAAGCAATGTACACACTTCATAATTCTTACCAAATGAAGCGTAGAAATTAGTGCCGTTCTGTCCACAGCAAATAAGTTTTAATAATTTTTTGAAAGTATTGCATCCTGTGACTGTGCACACAGGTACATCGAGGGATTGAACGTGGACAACAAATACATCAGCAACTGGGACAAGCACCTGAAGGCGACACAGGAGAATACACCCGTCCCGGACAACACTCGCCTTCCTATCCACTGGCTGGGCAACGGCGTGGGCAACCACGGCAACATAGTCAACGCGCTTTGGACGCTGAGAGACTTCATGATGAGGGATGCCCTGGGCATCAGCAAAGTTGTGTAATGAATGTGACTCGTTTTAACTTTTTTTGTAGCCAAAGTGACGATGAGTTCCAAGCGTTCACCTGTTAATGTATCGACTTTTTATCAACTACCACGTGACAGTTTTATAAATATAAAATAAATAAATAAAAAGAGGTCTAAAATCTCATATGCAAATAAAAATTGTGAAAGTTCCCACTTTCTGTAAGCTTCAAGTATGCAGTTACATTTATTATAATTTTATTTGATATATTAAGTGTTGGACTTATATATAATAAAAGAGAGATATTTGGAGTACATTTATTTGACAGTAGTACATGTTTTCTATAGCCCTTCTAGTGCCTTTTCCTATTGTGTATTGGAAGTTTCATTCATGGAATGACAGAAAAGCAAATAAAGTCTCGTTAGTATGTGCAGTGTGTGTTCATTTTTAATCTATTAAGATATACCGCTGTAAATGGGGTAGAAGAGAGGAAGCGGTACGAGGTCCCTATCGGTTGGTATGTATTTGTATATTAATGTTAAACTAATACAAAAACATTTTATACTTTCAATAAATTGACCGTATCTCAGCCCTGTTGCATTCATTTAAGGCGCCGTTGGTATTGGTGTCGGGGGATCAGTTTTCCTCTGCAGAAATGTCTGCATTTCAGAAGTCTGATTCATTATTTGTCGTTTAATAAACAACATAATAAAGAGTAATAATAAATTGTTTCTATTATAATGTTCTAGAACAAGAAAGGAAACCTTTGTCAAGACACAAATAACTGATAATCATTATGATAAAAGTTTTTTATATGAATAAAAAATATACAAATGGGTAAATAATACAAACGAAAAACTCTTGGACAGTATACAGTTAAGATGAAGCTTTTCTACCCTTATGTACCCCCTTGGAGAGGTAGCGAAAAGTGAGTTGGTTATAAAACGCGGAAGCGATAAAGAGGAAACTGAAACAAGAAGGATTTTTTTTGAGGTCACAACCAGATAATCATTGTTAGTCCGCTGCAGTTCATTAGCTGTGCCACAGCGACCAAGTTTAAAATTGTACGTTGTTTCATGTCCCAATTACCTGAGAGTTGTTAGAAACAATTATGTAATGTACAAAAATGTATTTGCGCATGTTTATTTTGTATATGACTTAATGCATGGGACTTCCCAAGAGATGGGCCCGGAAAATTAAAAATGACCAATATTTGAAGTTGGTAAAGCCTGCGATCCTAGATCCCAGTCGCCGCCAGACCTCGGAGCTCGGCCAGGGACCAATCAGGACAGGACTCAGCATGAACGCGACGCGCAAAATACTATTTCACCTGAGAAAGATGGCAGAGCACGCGATCGAAACGTCGTTGCTTAAGCTTCATTTGATCCGGTTGGAAACCCAAGAACTGTTTATCTGTTGTTGTGGTGGTATTCTGTCCTAAGACAGATCTGATGCTAACCTATCTTGCGCAAGACTATTCTATCCTCTGCTCTTACTCCACACATTTCCCTCTAATGCTACTTTACAAGACCCTCATGTCTTAAGTCGTGGTCTATTAATCTATCCCTTCTCTTGGTCAACGTCCTCCATATTGTTCGCTCTCCACCTATTCTGTTTAGAATTTCCTGGTCACTCATCTGATTTTAAGCATTCTCCTATAGAACTACAAAGTTTTCTATTCTTTTCCTTTCATCATCTCCTATCCTCCACGTTTCGCACCCATTTAAGCCACACTCCATACAAACATATTTAGCAATGATTTCCTAATATTACCCGTAAGTAAATTCCTGTTTTTCGGGAAAGTCTTCATTGCCTGTGATATTCAGCTCTAGTTATTACGCTTCCCAAGTAGCAGAATTCCTTAACTTCTGTTAATTGTCCATTCCCAATCTAACACTCTTTGTTATTCCCCTGTTGTCTTTACTTTTTTTTCTCGATTAATCCGGGACCACGTTCATTCCATTTATTATGGTTTCCAAGTCTTCTTCTGACTCCCCTAATACTAGAATATCATCGGCACAGCGTATGGTTTTTATTTCTTCTCCTTGCAGTATGATTCCTTTTCCATATTCCGTAGTAACTTTCTTCATCGCCTGTTCTATATATAAGTTAAAGAACATGGGCTGCATTCTTATCTAGCTCCTTTCTTGATTGCTGCTTTCTTTTCTTGATCTTCAATTTTAATAACTGCTGCCTTCTGTAGAGGTTATGTATAAGCCTTCTTTCTCGATATTTTATTCCTGTCTTCTTCAAAATCCTTAATAGTGTGTTCCACTTCACATTATCAAATTTTCTAAATGTACGAATGCCTGGAACGTAGGCCAGCTTTTTCTTATCCTGTCTTCTAAAATTAGGCGCAAAGTCAACATTGCTTCTTCCTTAAACAAAACTGATCTTCTCACTCGCATTCTATTTGACGTGTCATCTTTCTATATAGTATTTTTGTTGATATTTTGCGTGCATGGCATACTAGACTAATTGTCCTATGCGGTTCGCATCCATCAACCCGAGACTTCTTGATGTTGGTAGTGCCTAATAACGGCCACGGGAAGTTGTAAATTTACTTAGTATCGTAACTGGGGGTTGGGGAACTTGGCGTAGGTGAGGTTGAGGAAAGGCTAATTCGAAGGTAGTTAAGCCCTGAAGGTGTTGTTGACGCTCCCGATGCCGGTCGACCACGAGCTTAGCGTCCAATTTATAATTTCCCGGGTAAGTATTAATGTCGCATCGCAGGTCTGAGCGCCATCATTGTCTCCTCTTCTCACGAGCGAGCGAGTGAGCGAGGATTTACGCTAATGGAGGGAGAAGCGAGCTAGTGTAATCACCGCTGCAGAGGAATCCGCCATTTCCATATCTAAAGCTCCACAGTCAACACAGAGCTCAGGGAACAGGGAAATCGCAAGCGTTAATTCCCTCGCAAACGTCAAACACCCTCGAACTACAAGTTCTTTGAAATTACCATTTAATAGTTTCTCTCAGGACTGAAGAGACAGTCTTTGTAATGTCGTTGGGAAACATTTCTTATATAGTTCTAATCTCCTCATTATCACTTTTCTGACATGAAGTAAAATAAATAAAAGTACCTCCAAATATGGCAGCAAACAAATTAGTCAACCAAAAACACGACGTTTTATCCACCTTTGTAGACTTCTTCAGGTAACTAGACACAAATTAATATTATTTTTGAACACATAAAAAATTGCGAAAATATGAAGTATAATTTTCAATAAAGTAAAGTAAATAGCAGACTTAAGTTTCTAAATGGCCGTCGCCGTCGCTGGAGACAGTCCGCGACAGTGTTTACTTACAAAGATGAATGAAATGTATTTATACCAACTTAATGTTAATTAAGCTTGTTTGCTGTCATACTAGGCCGTATTTTTATTTATTTCATCAATAGAATTGTTGACGTCACTTTGTATTCTACGTAGGCTTCACCTCAGGGCAGAGGCGTCAGATGAGCTGCAAACCTCGCAGGCGAAAAACTACTAATTAGTATTAAATCACATTCGTTGATCTATCCGCGCAGGCGCTTCAGCCCAGAGTGACTGCGGGGCTCACCTGATCATGTCGGGAATGCCTCGCACTCTCTCTGGGTACTTTTTATCAAAGTTCTCATATGCCGAGACACCTTCACCTATTTTAGGAGGTATATGTACTGGGGTCAAAGACCTTGGGCATATGGCAAGAGTTGTCCGCTGATCCCATTGGATCAGTCAACCAACTGCCTCCTGAAACTGGTGGAGACACGGAGAAGGGAATGCTGCGACCCCACAGCAGACTCGTCTCCCGTCATTCGGAAGGGCGTGAGAATAGTACCCAATGCCCGACCTACCTGATGCAGGTTTTCTAGGGTTTTCCCTGCATCTCTTTAGGTGAAACACCGGGTAGGATCCTTAAACCATAGCCCGGGGGCCCCAGTCAACCCTTGGCTACCTTGCTCTACCTTCCGCATCCCCCCTTTTCAAGTCCCTTCCTATGCTATTAAAGGGGAGTTGCCTGTTTCAGGATCACCCTCATGTAGCCTGTTACCCTCCCCCCCCCCGTGCTATCCTAGATTTTTAGGGCATGCCTGGGCCCAACAAGACACGTAGGCAAGTAAAATAAAAAGTTTAAAATCAAACAGAGGCAAGGACTCCTGCCCGGAACTCGATCGTACTTGCGTCCCCGTGACCATCACAGCGTGTGCTATCCTACTCTTTATGTCTACCATCCTTAGTTATTACGTTTCCCCAGTAGCAGAATTCCTTAACTTCCGTCAAAATATCCCTTCCCAATCTAACAGCCTTTGTTATTCCACTGTTTCCCAAACTACACCCTTTTCGCTCTATTAATCCTCATATTGAACTCTTTCTCCAGGACCACGTTCATGCCATTTATCACGGTTTCCAAGTCAAAAGTGGCTAATTTCAGGAAATAAGTGAAGTCTCTGAGTAACTTTCTGACTCGGAATCTACGTCACTCTGTACTCTGACTTTCTCATATTTATTATCTTAGAAATGTCTGTAGCTTTTGTAATAAGTCTCTTCTTTAATTCTTCGTTGTAATAAACCCTACGAACGCTATTCTAGAGTGCCAATCTTTTTCAACATTGTACCGAGTGCAATAGGAAAGTCTATTTCAATGGTCTACAGTATTATTGATCGTTTCCCTGTAACTCCAATTTTTTTTTAAAAAAAACCCTCAACTTGTATAAATCCACATAATCTTGTTAATGAGGTAATAATGATTGAGTAAAGATGTCTTAGCTTCCGCCAACCGACAACGGTGTTAGGGACTGGGAAACCCCGCTGCGTTGGTTGCCATGGAGACGGCCTTGGACCTATTTTCGTTAATTTCGCGATTCCACCGCGTAGCCCCTAGCAACGGCAGCTCTGGCGTGAAATAGATCCTCTCTCTCTCTCTTTCCTTACACACACATACACAGTCGGTTATTGCCTTCAGTGTCCGGTCCAACAAGCCTCGTCTCCTCTCCTCTCCTCCTCAAATAGCGTCCTCAGCAAACAATACGCCACATTCTCCACCGTCAAGCACTGCCTCAAAATCCAAGCACCACTTCAGGCCGTTGTTATTATTATCTCTCCTAAAATCATCAGTTTCTCTCTTCTTATAATTAAAAAAAATGCTTTATAATTTTTGACGTCAAAAATACTGCCTACGAGTCACGCAAAAATTAATTATTTAAAATTTGTTATATATTGCACAAAGATTAAAAACGTATGTTTTGGGATAAATCTTCTGTCTTAATACCTTACGATAATCACCTAACGTATAAAGATTTACGGTGAATTTTGACGGAAATTGTGACATTTATTTCGTTTTTAATAACGTGTCCTTTGTCATGCAAGTCAGAGTTAATGAAACGTGATTACCGCCATCAACATAGAAATTGTTTGGGTCTAACTTAATGGAGCGCCTTTCAGTGCCTAATTCATAAAATGAATACTTATTTAATTTGTATTTAGCAGTATATATTAAATCAAATCACATATAAACATTAAGAGAATAAACTAAAAGAATATAAACAATTCATATCAGCTGTATGTGTACCACAGGGATCTCATCTTGTTCCCTTATCGTTTGATATTTTAATAAATTATATTGAAATAATCATTTAAAACTTTAAATCATTGATATTTAAAAATATGTAAATCTGTTTAATCACATGCAGGTTGTATTAAATCAGTACCATCTGCAGTAGATTTTGTAGGTTGTACCGTTTTAATTGGATTTTGGAATCACTTTAACTTAAGAGAAGGGAAATTAAATAATAATAAGAATGATTAAAGGTTTTACAATATATCCTTGCTCTTAAAAAAATTTAGAAAATGAATTTAATGTCATACTTAAACAATTGATTCTGCCTCTCAGGGGATGGTGGGCTCAAATGCCTGGTCTTTATGTTCTAACCATTACATGATGGTGGTAATTGCTGCTGTGGCATGGCTGACGGCTCTGAGAGATTTATGTATTAGTTTGGTACTTTACCAACGTCGACACCGGAAAACTCGAAGGCAAACCTGGCCGGAACCTTTGGAACCATTGAAGAGGCAGTTTGTGAAATTGGACTTGGCTACTACCGCTGTCTGAACACCTCGCCTCTGCGACCAGCAGCTGTTTCCGCCCACTCAACAATTTAACTAACTGCCTCAAATCCCTTTCCATCAATTCCTCCTTCTCGATCCTTTGCCAACTGCCCTGGTATTCTTAACAATACTTGATAACAGCTCTTAATAACAACTTCTTAACTAACTACTCAATATCCATGGCAGCTTCTCAACAACCACTTCCCAATATTTCAACAACTCTAATCTTCCCGATTCAAATTTTAGCCAATAGGAAACATTCTTACATTTTCGAGTTTGAAAATCGGGACTCACACGTCAGGGAAAAGTCACGCACAATAGGTTACTGAACTTTCTGTGGGAAAGTCCCAGACGTGTCAAAATGTTGAGACCGTAACCTTCCGCCAGACCAGAAATATTTATGACTCTAAGGCCAGAGGCGGCAGTTCTTAATCCCTCTAAGGACCACTCCATATGTTTTGGCGACAGCCAAGTCTCCCTGCTACCTGCAATGACGAATCCTCAATTTCCGCACCTCGGAAAAATTTAGTTAAATAAATTATTATAAGGTGAACTAAAATAACCCTTTATTAGTTTTGAAAACGTGTGCACTAAAAGATACGTATTATTTCAAATCACTTGTAAAATTAAATAAATTCATGAATTATCTTTTTCAATAGTGTAAAAAATTACATTCATAAGAGCTAAAAAATGACGTGCTTTAAAAATAGTTAATGTCATTTAAGACTAGAGTGACATGCCAGTTGGAGTCACGCTAAATTAATTAGTTACTTCGTTATTATTTTGTGTGACGAGTATTGTATTGTAGGGGAATGGAGCGTGGTCAGAGAGCGACATCACTGTTGTTCTTGATGCCTTCACAGACGCATAACCGCCAAGACCACGTCAAGTGTTGCGACTGCACTTTACTGGTAAGCATGTTTCTGGGCAACACGCCGAGTAGCAAACATAAAACAACACGATTAATCTTGCAGAAGGGAGTTCATATGTCCCATCAGGAAGCTGGAAAATCGAATTTTATGTGAGAATTAAATCTGTAAATATGTTTAATTCTATTCTATAATAAATTATTTGTTTTAGATAGCATAACTTGTCATTGACTTGCCAGTATATATTATAATTGTTTGCCAATTTGCGCTCAACCAGATATTTCGTCCAATAAGTACCTATTTGCTTTTAAATGTTTATATGTAGCATGCCATACGGTGAAACTGCAAAGTGCCGAAAAATCCTTTTGATGCGGACGTGTTGGTCTTATGGGGTTTTACAATAGCCTCTATTTTTTCCTTCCCTCCTTTATTTATTTTGAGCTCTGAGGAGGGTGAAAGAACTCGCCGAGGTGGCGCAGAAATTACACTGAGCTCTTTTTCTGTATTCTCGTTGTGCGTCGAGGTGTGATCTTGCTGCAAACAGACAGACGTAAACGTCGCTTTCCAGAGAGAAAGACTGGATATAACACGCACATTCACATTCACTCGCCCTGAGTGCTTCTTTCTATCTCGCAGTTTGCCGCGCACGTTTCGCAAAGTGGAAGACTTCCACCTTCACGAGTCTTTTGAATGTGCGAGGAAGATGCTGCTCTGTTCGCGGGGAAGGGACAACTCGTCCAATACCTCCAATGACGACCTTTAATGTTAAACTTAGCTTGGGGCTGTAATTTATTTTACCTATAAAGCGCAACTATATTAAACAAGAACGTAATGGACCAATATTACACCATAATAACACAAAAGAAAATAAATGCTTTATCAAAATTTGGACTACATAAAAACACATTAAATTGTATATACATGAGTTCTGGTGTTACTTTATTTTAAAGCCAAAGAGCTTCAGTAAATCATGAGACAGCAGTGGCTTCCCGTTGTTTCCCGATCATAATAACCAGTAAATTAATACGTCAAGCCAACTGTATCTGTAGCATAACATTAGTTTGTTAAAATAAAGAATAAAAATTTAAAGGGCAACTAGCTTTTTTGAGAATTTAGAACTTTAATTTAAAAAATAAATTTTTTAGTGTCTCAAAAACAAATTACCCAAAATACAAATGTTTCTAACCAGCACAATTCCGGCGTTGAAACTCGATTATTTCTTTCTTAGATGTATTAAAACTGTGAAAATCTAAAATGGCTGCTCAGCAACTGTATTTAAAGTTTGAATAGTTATGAAAAATACTGTGGTTGGTAATTATTATATTCTGCCACGACACTACAGCGTGAGGTTTCGGGAAAAGTTTTCCTTGATGGACGTTTCAAAACTAAATTGTTTGTAGTTAGTCCATTATACTGCTAGAGTTCTAAGCAGAATAGTTGAAGACGGAACAATATGGAGGACGTTGACCAAGCGAAGGGAGACATTAGTAGACCGCGTTTTGAAACATGAGGATCTTGTAAAATTGCCATTAGAGGGAAGAGTGTGGTAAGAACAGAAGAGGGAAGCGAAGGATGGAATACCCTTAGCAGATTAGGGAGGATGTGCTAGCTATGTAGTCATGAAAAGGCTTGCGCAGGGTGGGTTAGCATTAGACCAGTCATAGGACGAAATACCACAACAACAACGAAAAACACAAAACTCTAATAAAAATAGATCTTATGAAAATGCGGTTTAC
Source organism: Eucriotettix oculatus (assembly GCA_034510155.1). Lineage (NCBI taxonomy): Eukaryota > Metazoa > Arthropoda > Insecta > Orthoptera > Tetrigidae > Eucriotettix > Eucriotettix oculatus. The sequence goes on along the minus strand of CM067378.1, from coordinate 90,712,688 downwards.
CATTAAAAATAGGGGTTTTAAAACATCTCAAATTACTTTAAATGATTGTATTTTCTAGTTAATACGTCAAATTGACAGACGGCTTGCCTACGTCCAATACAATTTGGCTCCCTAAAATACACTGATATACCTGTAAATTTCAAAATGTCTTCCTTCAATGAGGGAATGATTGAATCAAAACAGCCGAGGTTTCAACTGGAGAAAATTACTTCGAAAATTTTATTCATAAAAGCTGTGAAATATAAAAGACAGTCGAAGTAACTTGCTTTCCTCCACCCGATGCCAATAATTAAACTGGTTGTTCTGATCTGATTCTAGAACTATGGCGCTCCAGAGATATTGCCACTAAGTGACAGCAGCAGTCACGCGGGAATCTCTTCTCGTGCGTTCCCCTGGACAATGTCGCCAAGGTTGACCGACGCGCAGGATTTCAGAGGCGTTGGAAGTGACTGCGACGTTTAGAAAAGCGGGACATTAGCATGCGACGTTACTCAGTTTTTATGGACCACGGAGCAGTAAATTGACGGAGAAGGGAAATCTCAGACAGAGACTTTGGATTAAACGTGACCCAGATTTCTGAATGTCTGTTCTGTGCGTTGCACACACAAGAGAACGAGGAGAATCTTATTTTACGAGGTCCCATAAAAGCAGAGATGCCACAATCGCCCAACTCTCCGTTAAAATGTAGCAGAGGTAACACGCCACTTGTCACCCAAGTAGGCCATCGGTGAAATGGCACCTAAGGACCGTGAATTATTTTTACCCACAGGTAAAAATAAAGAAAAATTAGAATTTCTGAAACCAACGGAAGAAAATAATTAAAAGTAATTGATTGCTGCTGTAGATTATATTAAAGTGGAAAATCAGGGATTAAATAAATGGGAAGAAGGAAAATTCACAATACGCCAATACCTTTTCCTATCAAATATCTAACTGCATTAACTTCACCTATCATTTCAATCTCACTAGAACTGCGTCTTTAAACCTATTATGACGTAGTAAAACTAAGCGAAGTGAAAGTCTGAAGGCCTGCAACGCAATTTGTGTGTGTGTGCAGGGCTACACCCTTCCTCCAAAATTACTTCGGGCAATAAATAAATAAAAATACTTTTCTGCAGAATAGAATAAAGGACCTTTCGCGAACAAAAGGAGTCATTCGCTCCTAATTTGAGACAGATTTGCTTTCCGAAGTCAAAATTTAGGCGTGAACAATTAGGAATGACTACTGGGTACGGAACTAATGGAAAACATTAGTGCAATGGCATCAATCCACATATACGACTGAAATTTTTCTTATTCGATGTAATTGTTCAAATACAAGCCAATGTGTGTTACTTGAAATTTGCAGCCAATTGGCTACTGAAAATAAGGAGGAGGATTTTGGAATCCCACCGTCGTTAAAGAGATTTGAGAAAGAGATGACACAAAATTGCGAGCCGCTGGCAAGAGACGGTTAAATTTGAGAGATGGTTGGAAGTTTTCACGATATTTCGGACCCAAAGCGTCCGCCAAACAACTCAACCACGATGCAGCCAGCGAGAATCGGCATCAGGCGCCTCCAAGGCAGTAGACCGAAGATAAATGCCGCCAGACAATGCAGCTGCTGTCATCGACGGTATCGTTGGTTTTCATTTTATAGAGTTCACATTGCGAGACCTATTTTCCATAAATTACGTTACTTCCTTTAGGATCCCTCCAGACGTGACCTGATTTTTATGAGCGTCATGTAAATTATAACTTTTTACTTTCTCTACCCTTTTAAGTAAGTTCATTTATTAAATTTTGTTTTTTTTAAATAAATTTCCATTTTGCTTTAAATTCAATTGTCATCATCATTATTATATTTCTCATTTAAATTATAATTTCACAATAGTAATCATTATAATGAATAAACCTCTCCTCACCCCTACCCAACTATGGGGTTTAATCAAATAATCATAAGAAATAAAATCCCGTCCCCATCCCCCATAATTATTACACGTTTAAATAAGAATTTGACTCTTACCAATTTATAAAAGTTTTTTCGTGATTGAACCATTTTCGTCATTTCAACGTCTATTTACTTTTCTTAAACTGAGCATACATTCGGCGCTAAAATAGAATTCTCTAATAAAACTAAAATGTTTACTGATATAGATAGAGTGGTTTAAAAAAAACATTAAAATTACTGTAAGCCACATATCTGTGGCTCTATCGAAAAAAAGTTAATTATGATAACATCCTGTTATCCTTCTTCTTATCTTTCTCAAAAAATAAAATAAATCTGCTAGTTTTGTGAGTGAAGTAAAAATGTATTTGTTTCAACTAACTGCCTCGAATATTTTTAGCGGAGAGAGTTTGCCATTTTAAATATTAAATCGGTTTTCCGAAAGAGAGGGAGGGATTTCGTAAATATTTTATTGCCGATTGAAATATTCACGAATACACGGTTGGCTACTTCCTTCATTTAATAACGTTGTGCGTAAATAATTAGACAAATAAATAAAAAACTCTATTTCTCCCTCCGCGTTCCTTTTTTTTACCAGAAATCTATATCATCAGAGGGTAACACGAAAAAGCGTTTAAAACGTATAATAAATTATTTTCAATGGTGACGTCATTAGCGAAATAATTAATTAATTCACTGAACGGCAAAATTGATTAAAGTCACGCTGTACACAGATCTCGTTACTTCTCTTCATCACGCAGAACATTTCGTGTCTTCTTGCTTGCGTTTCTGGGTGTTTCCTTGATTAAGTTACTATCTTAGCTTCCTCTGTTTGTTTGTTTTTTGTATTTTTTGTACCTGGGTTCTCTTTTTAGGTATCCCTGTATCTTCACAATTTCATAATTATAGTTACTTTATCTTATTTTCGACGATAAAAGTCGTTAAACTAGTTCAGTAGTTGGTTAAGCACTTGTGTGAAACCCTATAAAACAAAAGCAAGCTCATTAGTTTCATATTGTAGTGTGATTTATTATGTTGGGTAACATTCTGATGGACCTACTACTACGCGGAATACGATTGTCTATCCAAATCGGAGTTTTCAATCAAATACAGTAGAGAGAGTTCTGGGGTTTCCACACGGGTGATTAAAGCGCTGTCGTCATCATGGTGATAGTCATCGAAACGTCACGTTTTAATCAGTGTCATATCCGTGTGGAAACACGAGAACTTTTTGTAAGGAGCTTTCAAGTTTAATTAATCTGCCAAAAAAAGCCCTTGATTATGAGAAGTTTTGACCTCTAGCTATAACGTAAGTCGATCATGAAAACTTTTATTATTAATCACTGAATGAAGGTTTATTTATCAAATTATTACTTTCTATCCTAATACATTCACTACTAATGGATGCTAAAACGATTTTAAAAAAACATGTCTCATGAATTAAAAATTATTATTGTTTAATAACACTTGTTAAGGAATACTCGAATCTCTCCTATTACCAAAAAATAAAATAAAGTTAGAATTGATATTAAAAATTGAGTCCCGTGTAATTATTTGTATGCTTTTATATTTATCTCTTTCTCTGACTTTCCCTTTCAACTATCATCATGTTATCCCTTTGACGTTCTCTTCTCATCTACTCTACCAACGTCCATTCATTAATCTCTTACCATTTGGTTTGGTTCTTGTCTTGCTGACTACTCCGCTCATTATCATGATCAAGTAAAGTCACTTGTTCATTACTAATACAAGGTGTGTTTCTACGAATGCCCGTTCGCTTTTTTTTTCATTTAAGCTTCAATTAAATTAATTTGAGATACCGTAATAACCAAATTCAGAATTGTAAATAATAAAATCTGTCACACTAAGTAGGTTCATTGCTGTGCAATTATATCTGGTGTCGGTTAAATCTTAGTTGTCTAATTAGTAAGCGATGATGACAGCGAGTTTCCCTTCATCTCCTTTATTCTCCAAATCCCTCAGAAGTTCCTGCTTCTCCCTCGGACATCAAACAGAGAGAGAGAGAGGGGGGGAGAGAGAGAAGGATAGAGGACTTTCTCTGTCCGGAGGAAGTTTGTTGATTGACCAATTCCCTTCCTCCTCCCCCTTGATGGGGTTCCAGAGGTCGGACTTGATAGATTTCCCGCCTAACGAACCTCCTCCTTCCTCCTCCCTCGTAATTCTCTTTCACTCTGCGAGTGTGTGAGAGAAGCCGGAGGAAAGGAGAGAGATAACAGTGAATGGAAAGAATTATTCATTTCAGATGAAAACGAGGCCAGTTTCTCTACTGGAGGACGCTCTGCAATCAACCATTGCCAAAGACATTCTTTAAAAACTGTAACATTGATCTCGTTGAAAAAATTATTGATAATGCAGGAGACATTTTCTGCTGTTCTACGAAATGGTATGTAATACATTTAATGCAATTGGATTAGTATAGTTTTTAACAACCTGAATTGTTATTAATCCGTAAAATAAAATTACAGAATTTTTGTTTAAGGGAACTACGCCTGGAACAATGTCTCCTGAGATTTTACTCGGAATTAATTTATTTTGTTTCCAAACATAAGGTGAATTTATAAAATGAAAGCCTTTATATAATAATTAAAACTAGGTTTTACTAAATGCCTTTATTATAACTATAATTTACTGCTGCTCACTAACTAGGCAAAACGCGTTTTGTCGAAACGATTCAGTTAAAACGGTTTCGACCGAGGTTAAATTTTATCGGGTCTTATTCTGATTGGTCGCGCATTTACCTGAGCTATTTTGATAAACACGTAAAGATCGACTCGAGCGCAATTGTCATGGCGAACTTAAATCAGGGAACGCGATGGAAAGAGGAAGTTTTAAACGGGGTATTAACGATTGGTGAACACGAAGAAAAATACGTCACAAGTTCAAAGAGCAATTTATTACATTTATTAACAATTGATAAATTAATCGAGACATTCGTCGTAATAAAATTTTCAGTTGTAGCTGGAAGCTTAGACTTTTTACGGCATTTTCAAACGGTTAAAATGATGCTTATATATTAAAACCTCAACGTCTACGACTTGTTTTCTGTATAGCAAATATTACCAGCTTTCTTACAATCTACAACGTCTAGTCCATATAGAAATTATTATAACAAAGCAATAATTGCCAGCTTTGTTACTATCTATAACGTTTTTTCCGTATAGCAATTATTGCCACATTAGTTACAATGGACAACGTTTTGTACGTATAGTAATTATTTTAACAGAGCTATTGTTGCTAGCTTAGTTACAATGTTTTGTACGTATAGCAATTAATGTAACAAAGCAATGGTTGCTAGCTTTGTTTAATCTACAACGTCCTGTTCATGTAGCAATTATTGTAACAAAGCAACTCTTGCCAGCTTTGTTACAATATACCACACTTGGTCCGTATAGCAACTATTGTAACAAAGCCATTATTGCCAGCTAAACTAAGTTTGCAAAGTCTTGTCCGTATAGTAATTATTGTAACTGCTGTAGTGCCAAGACATCGTAGACGTAGAGGTTTTAATATATAAGCATAATTTTAACGGTCGGAAAATGACATAAAAAGTCGAAAAGTTCCAATTACAAATAATAGCTTTATTTCTACGACTGTCTTGGTTAAATTAACAATTATTACATTCTTAAAAAGTCATTACAATAATATAATTTAATATTATAAATAAAATTCAAAGAATCGTAAAAAATTCAGAAATGTAATAATTTGCTTACGTTTTGTCCCCCAACTTTCGAAACGTCCTCAGTTCCTTCATTAAAAACGAAATGTATTCAAATTAAATTATTCCATTTGTTAGTTTTGTCCATTCTTTGTATTTTATTAAACTTTTGCATTCCACCAGGCTTGTTTTTGATGCATAATTTTAATTATTAATTTTATTTATCAAGATCTGGTTTTATAAAAAAATTTAATGTAGTTTTTTTATCCATACCTATTAATTGAAATAATTTATTCCTGTTCCTCACACACGTACTATAATATTAAAAATAACCTGATAAAATTTCAGTGTGTATCTATAACGGCTTCCAAGAAAGATGAACCTATTTTAACACTGGTACGATACGCACGAAAAATACAATGAATAGTATATTTCTTTTTATTTAATGAACTTCTGTTGTCTTCACATAAAAAATAATTTTACAAATACATTTCTCTGTGTTCACGCTACTGGCTTAACTTCAGTGATAATTTTTACGTGACCTTAAATGTTATTAAAGCTTACATGGAAATTAAATTTTGACTCTCGTTAACATCCTTCAAAATTATTAATTAATAATGGCGGTATTTTCATATTAATCACTCTATTTACTTTTCAATTATTATGGGTCATCCATGTGAAATTAAAAAAAATTAAGAACAGCATTTTTAGACAAAAAATTACATTTCACATGAATGGAGAAATATTAGAATATAAAATTAAAGTAACTTTATTAAGAAAACACAAATGTCAATTACTCTTGATATGGAAAATATTCACTGGAATTAAGAAAGCACACAACTGTTGAGCGGAATGCCTTGAGCTGTGACATCAACCAACGTTACTATGGTTACTGCACTTGATTAAAACGACCGCTTCAATGAGGCGTTATATGTGCTACAGTTAATAATTTCACAACACCACGTTGCTGTCTTTTTCTGTGGCTTCTCAATAGGTTTTTACGTGATTTTAATAATGTTACAATTGTCGAAAAGAAGTCTACTAATGAGGTATAATGTAAATAAATTTGAAATAAAATGATATTGCATATCTTTGGTTCGTCAAGGGCAATATTATTAGGGTATAAATGTCTATTGTTCCAGAGCAGATGCAGAGGGACTCTATGACGTCAGCAGAGGTCTGATTTGCTGTATGAAGAAAGGAAGGTGTCAATGACGACTCTCTGTTTTCGAGTGCAACGATTCTCCGATACACAATGATCGCCTCGGTCAGGACGACAAAGCAAACCTTACTCTGTATATAACTCACTCGTCGTGCTCGCTCAATCGATTTTGACTCTCTCTCTCCCTCTTTCCCCCTTTGCATCCATTTTCCCCCGACCCTCCCCCCGCGCTGCTTTTCGCTTCGTTGGAATGCGAATTAGCCTCGCCTCGGCTCAGAACAGTGCTTTGTGCAGCAGTTCGAACGGAAACATCACGCTCCAACACCGTCCACTGATTTTTAAAACGCGAATCTCTCACAATCCCTTTGTCACGCTGGGCCACTGGCTAACATCTATGTCGAACCAAACTCCTTCCCCCCACCCCTCTAATAACCATACAAATGACTTTTGTTCCTGCCCCACTAAACTTCTACTCACACTTCAGTCGTCTACAATACAACCAAACATCATTCAATATTTAACTTAAATACCGTCACTTACAATTTCTCACGAGAACGTGGTGCAATTCTTTCTAATCTGCTTATTATTTGTAATAAAATCGATGACATAACTCTTGGTTATGTTTCTTGGAGTTCGCCGATGACGTAATTTTGCATCTGCACGGCGTGTCCAATGAGAGCATTAGTGACGTCATCATAGCAATCCTCAGTGCTCCGTCAGAGGTTAGAGTAAGGAAGATGGAACCTACGCCTAAGCCTTCCTCTCTCAGGTTTTCAATTACCGTTCCTCCAAACCGAAGCACGTAAGTCAGTTTTTCAGAGCGTTTATCCCATTGGGACAATCTTCCAGACACCTAGAGGAGGGAAAATCAGCCTTTCCCCCTCGAAGAAACCCGAAGTCCAGTCATCGTAAGTGCAGCAGCAGCGGCGACAACTAACTGGAGGTCTTGCCTCCTCTTCTATTGATCGGAGTTCCTTCCACGTGGAATCTGCTCCGCGATGACTTGTATATATTTACCTATGACATACTAAAAATTTGTCAATACTAAGTGTCATCGTTTGTATATTCATTCAGTCATTACATAAAAATTTTTGCCATTAAACACACACACATTCATACAAGAATTAATTAATTCGTATCCAAACATTATTAAATATTTAATTTAAAAACAAAGTGGCCAAGGTTGCACGATAGAGTTAATTACCTACTCTAACCTCTGATTCAACGGAATGAGTACCGCTATGTTAAGCACCGTGATGACGTCACTAATGTCTACGAAATTCTCTCAACGCGGGACACGATGTGCAGATATGAAAGTATCCAAGAGAGAAGTTCCGACAGTCTGACTTACCTGATGCAACTATGCCTGCATTTAGATTACAATTCTGGTTGGCTGCACGGCTAGTAAACTTCACCGCCGAGACAACATCAAGTGTTCCGACGACGATTGACTAACATTCTTCCTGTAAATCCCACGTATCTGAAACAGAACGCTATAGTCATCGACATCCTTTAATATGTTTAAATAAGTGGTGCACATGTAAGTACATTTTTATCACAGTGGTACTCACTGTCCTTAAATAGATGGATTTTTAATACCTTGTCCCCATTTCATTCCGGCCCGATCCTCTCCAATCAAAATTATTTACCTATCATCACCAGGAGGAGCCATTCATCCCACTCCACCGATGGTTTGGGAAAAACACCATGTCCCTCCACAACCCGATGCCGTCGAATCTCAAAGGCTTTAGAAAACCTATTTTCGAGGTTTTATTACCCCTACAACTTCCCTCACGCCGCTTGCCTTTAATATCGTATCGCCAAATTCCGTATGTAGTTGTATTTTACCAATACAGAATAATAGATACAATAATAAATTCTGTTAGGATGCGTTTTGGTGCTGTAGCATACACCAAGATACATAACCGACGACCGGTAATCATCATCCCGTTTGGTTTTTATATCTCCATGGATTCCACGTCCATGTTAATATCGACTGTAGTCAACAAATCCGATTTCGTTTGAAATACTCGCCAGCTTTGCCACTGCCAATCAGTTTCTCTCCGTCCGCCTGCATTTTCTAGCTTTTAAGCGTTTGTCGTCCCCTTTACTCCCAATCCCGCCTCTCTCTCTCCCTCTCTGTGGATATGTGTGTAACCTGGCTTTCCGGGAAATAAAAAACACACATACGTCGGGGCCGCATACCAGCCCTGCCAGCAAGCAAACCTTTAACACACAATATAAAAAACAGAGACCTGGATGACCTAGGAGTAATATTGTCGCAGCTTTGGTTGTTCCTCGCTGTCATGAAATTCTTCGCTAATTGCAGAACCAGCGCAGTTCATTTAACCGTAGTAATATTTCGCCCCGTGAAAAACTATATAAAACTCATTTACTGAATTTTTGCCAAAAAACTCAAGTAATAAATACATATAAATGTAGAAAATCACACTGAATGTTGATGGATTGTGCTACTAACTTATGGTTGTGGCCAGATTTCGGTCATATAATGACAACTGTAATACATTTCAAGGACAATCTAATCATTGCAACAACAGTTGTATTAAATTTAACATTGAATTGTGTCATGTTGATACCGTAATATAAATTCATTTAATTTCAATAAATGAATTTAATAACGTACGGATAAAATATCTAAGAACTTGATATATGTACAGCAAATGGTCAGGTTATTTTATATTCACCTTGTGTGAATTTTAATTTCTATTCATTAGTAGATGAAGTTTGTGAAGATACTTTCCTCATTTACTTTGAGGACGTAGTTAAGAGAAGACTCTTTCCGAGAGCTGGCAGAAACAGGCAGAACGAAAAAGATAAAGGAAAAGGGTTTCTGTTGATTTAAATTAAAACAACCGCCCAGATAAAACAGTTTTTATCTGGAGCACCGAGAAAGGTTAAAAGAAAAGGTAAACAGTTTTATTTCCCTCACTCCTTTCGTGAAACTTCGCTTTAATCTTGGAACAGAATATTTAAAGGAGACAATTTCTTTCGCAGAGTAGGGAAAATAACTTTTTATTTTTTTGATTTGTATGCCACATTCCCTTCCGTTCTTTTATTATAGTTTCCAAGATGATAATGACAATAAAATTGGAACAGAGGATGGGAAAAGGTAAGGAACTGACAGTTGATATTGGAAGAGGAATAGAGGGAATGATATAATAACAACGAGAGAGAGAGAGAGGCGAAATAATGTAATTAAGAAAGGAAAGTGGTGATAGAGATGACGATGCGGTAATTATTATTCAAGAATTGTAATGAAAACTTGATGATCTACGAATGTAATATAATGTAGGCAGTGAATATATATTTCAAACTCTTCCAACTTATTAAAATGCAGAGATTGATCTCCACCAGAGATAGTAATAATAGGTACGTCCTCCATCTTTCTCTCTCTCAATCAAGATTACAACTGAACTTTAATTAAAAAATTCCCTCCTCTATATTCCTTTTTACTTTTCTATGTATGCGCGTGGATTATTTAGATTCTTCCTCTTCCCCTCCGTCACAAAAGGAAAGAGCTTAAATAATTCCAAATGAAGCGGCTACGAATAAAATCCAGCGTATCTTTAAATTATGTCTTATTGTCTTCAAAGAGCAGAGGAAAGATATTAATATAACCCGTTCTATTTAACATGAAATAACGTCCCAGTAATTAAAAAGGTATTTATTTTCATATACAAATATTTTAAATTTGATAACTCCCTGTTTTCCTAACATATTAAAATATCCTCCAACATAAATTAAATTAGTAAGATGAATTCAACCGAAATTTTAACATAGTATATGATCATTTAAAAAATATTTCCATACCTATTTGTACTCTCATCGAGTTATGTTTATACAGTAATGGAATATGTTTCAAATTTCCCCTCCATAACATCCTGCTCAAAGATATCAGTTCTTTATCTTATTATGCACAACACTTTTTTATGTTGTTTCATAAATGATAAATAAAAATTATCTTAAATAAAATCCAATGTTTTCTTGTACATTACATGTTGTAAGGAACAATAAATTGTAAAACAATGAAATATTTCGAATAAAATGATGAATTTTCCACATTATTTCAAATTAACCATAAATGTCTACATCTACTGCTTCTTTTAATTTATTTCTATATTTTTTAATGTTCCGAATTTAATTATAACATTAATGGTAAAAGAAACATGAAAAAAAACCTTCGGAAGAAAAATTCATTAATTTTGAAGCCCATAATTGTAATAATAGGTAACTGTGGTTTGCGCATACTAATAACAGAAATGGCGAACGTCATATTAATTTCGTCTCCTCGATATTTTGTTTCTATCTATGAGTTTGTATTCATTATTTCGTACTTTGTCTTTTCTTAGATCTTCAAATATGGTCTAAAGAACGTGGAGGTTTGTCTTCATTTTGTATCACTACATCCGAACACGTGTATCGTTTTTATTTGTAGTTGGCAACCATGGGAATATATAATACACCGTTTATTCCCCCCTCAATGACTTTTAACACAAAAAGCTGATCCACGCTTATCAAAAGGAAACAGAGTGAGAGGGCGAAGAAAGGGACACTGACAGCGGACTAAAATGCCAGGAAAAATGACACGGATCCGTGCAAAGAATAAAAAGGGAGAGAAAGGAGGAGAGAGAGACAGAGAGTGACCTTGAGGAATGGCTTGAAGGCTTTGTAGTCCGAGATGGATGGGATCACATCCGTGGAAATCCCCTCCTTTCATTCCTCTCTCCACAGTCGCATAAAAGGCCGATGTGTGAAAAATTATCAGATAGTTGGAACTCCATCAGGGTGACAAGAACTGAGGAAAAATGGCCACTAGTTATGTCCGACACACACACACTAATAATATGTCCGTCATTTTAAATTTAGAAAACTTGTTATGACAATGCCGACAAAAAGAATTTAAAATATATAAATAATGTCTTAACGGTAGCATACTGTAAAAATTAAATATATATACATACTCAATTTTTAAAGTTATATTTTCTGTAGGACTTGCAGACCTGGCAATGTTCAATTTTCCCTTATTGCTGCTATTAATGCAATTTTTATCAAATTTTAAATAAATGAAATTAACCTCAATTTAAACAATTTAAATTGTACTAACAAAACTTATTTATCCCTGAAAATAAGTACTAACACTATCGCTGCCGTCCGATATTTTAATTTTATTATTCATTTAGCTCTAAAATTAATGCAACGTAATTATTTCAAACGTTACCTTCTGTTACACATATACTTTCCTTTATCTGATTGGAGGACGGTTCCATTACAAAAATAATCTCTCCCTCTTCCACCCCTCATCCGTAGAGTTGTTTCCATGCCGTTAAGGTGGTTGAAATTTGACAGAAGAGGGCATCGAGAGTGACACTATGAATCTGAGCAGCCCAGTCAACTATTTATTTATGATGTCCGATACCACATATGCCTCTCCATCCAACATGCAGGACCAGCCGAAGTGCCTGTTACTGTACCGTGGCAGCTGCGCCGTATTTGGTTGAAAATATTCCAGGCAGTAATTAAAAACTTAATTCACAATAATAACCATGTATAGTCGGGTTAACGTCAATCTGTCGGTTTTCTTAAGCCAGTATCACTTCACTTCTTACAGTTACTTCAATGTTCTAATATCATTATTTCCTGGATTGGAATTATCCTATTGAATAATACTATATACATTTTTAACGGAACACATGTGTTACGCTACCGCCTGGTCCTTATTTATCCACCGTGATGTTCCTGCCCTACGAATCTCTGACCGTCATTGGCAGTTTTAGTATTTTCATGGCAGAGGACAGTGTGGAGCTACCCCGTGACGTTGGAGGAGAAGTAGAGGGGAGCCCTGTGTGGCGCTAGGTGGTTTTGGTCATTGGCGGTGATAGTTCGTCTGCAGCTCTTCCTTGCAGGGCTGCTCTCTGATACGAACTGTGGTTCAAGAATGGAGTTAGTTTGATTTTATTTGTATCCTTGAACTTTTAAATGTTTCCTTTCCTTTGTTTTTAATAAAACTTTCTTAATTATTGTTTCGTGTTCGTGGGCTTCTGTTGATCCTAGCCTACCACGTGGCAACCCGAGAGGTCAAAAGGAACCATCTGAAACATGGGAAGTAAATCATTTACGTTACAAGATATATATATATATATATAATATCATTTATCTATATATTTTTCCATAACATAGCATTGAATAACTCTCTCTCTCAATAAATATATATATATATATATATATTAAACATGTGTCACGTGAGCGCCTAGCCCTCATTTATCCGCCGTGATGTTCCTGCCCTACGAATCTCTGACCACCGTTGGCAGTTTTAGCATTTTCATGGCAGGGGGCAGTGTGGAGCTAACCCGTAACGTAGAATGAGAGGTGTTCAAAACCATCCCTTTCGGCGTCGTAATTAAGTTCAGACCAGACAGGTTGCCACAGTGCAGTCAGCGATAAGGGAAAACCAAAGACAAATACAAATATTTAACAAAGGTTCATTCACGTGATTAAAACAACGAAAGAAATTTTTTTAAAGTTCACAGAAACTAGGACAAAGCTGGAACACTATTTCAGACTGTCGCCGCTGTTTCCTCCCGAGGGTAACTATAACCCCAGGGCTGTATCCGACCGTCCAGTCCAAATCCAGAAGGGAGGAGCTCGTGATGATCTCTCTCGCCACACGCTCCCTCCAGTCCTTCATCATGGGAAACCTCGGTTTCCGGCCTCCAGAGCGCTATACCCTTTGTAATATTGTGGCGACGGGCTAGTAGATTCAAGGTTCGTAGGAAGCAATAAAACAGCGGACAATGAGTGTTATAAAATCTATACACTGATTTCTCTATTCTGTCATTCTTCAGAGGTTTATAACAGTTTAAAAACAAATTTTAAATATATACTGGCACGAAACATTTAAATTGATAGTCTACAGTAATTAAATTAAAATAAGTATCAAACGTCTTGTCTTCATGTTATTATACGAATGGAATCTCAACATTCCTGGGTAGGAGGGTCCTGATAATATCTGGAGACATTCGCTACCGACGTCCCACACCCTCTTCTATAAGGGGGAGAGAAAATGTAATTAGTCTCCTAGCGCCTCCCTAATTAAAACTTATTAATGGCGCCCTGCCGTTTATCTCGCGCAAGTAAAGATGCCACCAGGCCTCTTCCCCCTCCACCCTTATTATCTACCCTTGTAGCCCCACAGCATCCTTTCCGTTAGACGGGGAGGAATATCCTTCATTAATCTCAGCGAAGATAACGGTTTTAAAGGAGGCGGAACGGAAGGACAGCGAGAAAAAGGGAGAGGAGGATACAGTTGGTCATTGAAACAGATGGTTCAGGTCGCACCACGCATTTCTCTCTCTCTCTCTCTCTCTCTCTCTCTCTCTCTCTCTCTCTCTCTCTCTCTCTCTCTCTCTCTCTCTCTCTCTCTCTCTGTGTGTGTGTGTGGCAAACCAACAGAGAGTAGCCAAGGGCAGGTATTGCGTTCAAATCCCCAAACACTCCGTGGAGTCCTTAATCCTTCCTTGAGGGATAACGCGTTCGAAGGATCGTTTTATCTCGCTCAAGGGAACCGGTGGGAGTCCGTGGGGCGAGACATATATATAGGGGTAGTAATTCAAACGGAGAGGGAAAGGGAGAAGAGGAAGTGGATGTGCGGACCGAGTGGCTCAATACTTGGTCCTGTAGATAACGCCACAAATCCTCATCGCCTGGGAATCATCCCGTATCAATTACAAGAGAAGTGGATATGTTGCTTAACTTCCCTCGGTTTTATCAGTCTCGACGAGGCAAACCGGGATCGAAAATTAAAAAGAAATACATCCACAAAGACTGTCAGTACGTGATTTGAGGAATTATTCTAGATACAAAAAATACATTGTTAATAAATGACTTAAAATATTAATCATTCATGAAGTAAGGGTATTAATGGTAAAGAAAACTGTTGAGAATGACAAGCAAAGAGATCTCGATAAAATGTCTTCAGGTTGATACAATTGAGACTGACATGGAAACTGAGAACAAAAAAAGGAAATACATAGAAATATGATTATAGAATAAATGCAGAGATGCTTTATCAAAAGTTCTTAGATCAATGCGTAAATATAATATTATTACGAATATGACAAAGAAACCCTTTAATGACCAAAATCATGGCTAAGAATTTCTTTTATTTCTTATCAACACTCCAGGTCAATATCAAAATGAATTAAACTACGCCCGGCCACCTGGTTTACATTCACGGAACTATTTAAACTTTAAATACATAGTAATACAAAATCAGTTAAAAAGTTAATTTTAACAATTTACATTATTTAAAAAAAGAGAAACGAAATATATTTAGCATACAAATACAATAATTATATTACAAATGTTTTATTAAGTTTCCTTACACAATTCCTACGTTTCCAACCTCACACTTATTATTCGCTACTCTATCAATTGCTTTCTGTATATACAAACTTTCTAAACAATCTTATTTTTACCAACATTGGCCACAATAAACTTTATATTTATAATCACTCAAATATATAGAAAGTATTGTGCACCTATTTTTAAATTATCCTTATGTTAATGAATTCTTTTAAATAAATTCCTTCCAGAGTGACCAATGGATATTTTATCACAATTTTTACAGTTTAGTTTGTACTCAACATTCTTCGTATAAACTTAAGGAACAACATCCTTCATTCCATTCACATAATTATCAATTTTATTAACAATTTTTATAATTAATCTATTTTCATAAAAACTGTGGGCCTATATTAATTATCATAATTTGTCATTAATCCCTTTAATATAACTTACACTTAAGTAATAACCCTTTCCACTTTCTATTTTCTTTTTCATCATTCACATTACTAATTTACTTCTTTTTTAAAATACTTATATAAACCAATTTTTTTTCTTACATCAAGATTAATGGCCACAGAAAGTTGAGCCACATTAGAATTATTTTCAGTCAGAACTTTTCCTAGTTTTTTTTTAAATTCTACATATTCACTCCATTGACAGTTTATTAATAAGTCCCATTGGGTATCCAATCTTAACCAATGTCCTTTTAATTATCCACTTTTGTTGTTTGCCATTTTTTGCAAATAAAAATTGAGGACTGTTTAAAAAGGTTGATTTTTTTTCAGATTAATTTTGGTATTTTGATCCTTAATATTTTTTGTTTACCAATTTTGCCCACTAGTTCTTTTTGGTTATTAATGTTATGTAAGTGTTACTATCTGATTGATTCATTGTTGCATTTATCTATTGAGACAAACTAGAATATTTTTAAGTAATAACGTGTCCAGTCGCAGGTGTGCGAGACTTCAGCTGTGTTGTTGTTTTGAGGGTGGTTTATCTACCCTCTTGGACTGTGGCTATCTCGTGCGATGTAAAGTGTTGCAATTTTGGAGGTGTGAGGAGAATTAGTGGACGGAACCCTATTTTCACTCGCCGCTTTACGTGTAAAACGAGGCGGTATAATTTCACCCTTAAAAGTAAAGTGCGAGTGTGTGGAGGAGTTTTGGTGGGGGAGAAAACGAGCAGTTCCAGCTTCAAGATAAAAGGTGTTGTGTTTGTGGGGTGTGGGAGGGAAGGAGAGCGGAACATGGCATTAGCGTAATGGGAGTGAGAGTGAAACTGAAGGGAAGGGAAGGGGCTAACTACCCCAAGTCAGGTGATACGATACGCAAGCTAATTTCGTCACGTTTATTATTTCCAACAACAACAAAAAAACTATTACTGTACAGCCGTTGGTTATGCTGCAGACTATTTCCAATTAATTTATTATTCATATAACCCGATCAGAAAGGGCTGCTAATTTTGTGCGAGTAATGCCGGGTCATAGGCACGAAAACGTAGAAACACTAGGTTTGGAGATATTGCCAAAAAAGAGGGAGAAAGCATGGCTGCATTTCATATTCAAAGCTTATACGGGGCAAAAACCATGGAAATGCAAAAGCCCAGTTATATAGGCAGATGGAATCATCAATTCAAAGTGAAATGTAGAAAGTAAAAAACAGATGTTGATATTCTCATTCCTAAATAGGACCATCAACGACTGGAATAATTTACCAGTGGGAGTGTTTGGGAGAAATCCTCTTCAGGAAAATAAATTCAGGTGTACTAATATTACTAATAAAAAGATTATAATTGTAATAAGTGATCAGTATTGCATCCTCGAAAATGATTATTATTCAGTACAGATTTAAATCAAAGAATTCCACACAGCTGAATCACAATCTTCCTGATAAGGAAGGAGGACGAAATTGGGTCCATAATCCTGTCCATTTTAGTACGTAGATGGACACACATAATTGCGTAGATAACAAAGAAACAGGAAAGGGAAATCAACAGGACGGTATACAGTACAGGAGAATAGGAAGTCTGTGAGATGATGGAAGATCGAGTAATATCTTAGACGAATGAATAACAAAACACTCTCCGTTTCAAAGAAAACAGAGCATAAAGGTAGCATGCACAACTGAAGCCAGAGGTTGTAATAGTTTTCAGGCTTGAAATCTCTGGTCCACATTTCTTTCTCGTCTCTTTGATTCCAACAATTTTCACTTCACCTATGACAGTATTTTATACTAAGTGAAATAACAGCTCTAATATCTCAGAAGACTCAACTATATATTAAATTTAAAAATATTACACCCGAATTATTTAAGAAATGTAACTGTGAGCTGTTACTTCTTGATCCCTGATAACACTCCAAAGACATTTTTCTACTGTTGGAAACGTCCTTTATTTACTATTTTTGTCATTCGCCTGTCATACATTTAGTTTCAGTATTTCAAAAATTCTGATTCTATAATCATTATAAAAGGGAACACGCATAAAAGATTGTCTCGTCACCAATGTTTTTAAAAATTCCCGCTGTTTCCGTTCCCAGTTTTCAAGCCAGTATACAAGGAGGAAATCAGAGCTTCTACAACGTATTAGATGTTCATCCAAGCATACTTTGACGAATATTTATCAACTCCATGAAAAGGTTCTCCTGCTGCTGCCAGCGCGAACCTTGCATATATACTCTCGATAAACGAAATCAATATCGAATATTTTGAATTGAGAGCGCTGAATACGTTTCCGCCGTAATCCGGACGCTCACAGTTATTTTTGGAGAGGCAGAGAGAGAGAGAGAGAGTTGGTTGTTCCATTATAATTAAGCTGTTCTGTTTAAATGGAGAGTCGGCACGACGTTTCGTGCGCTGACGAAATAACCGAGTCGCTAATCAGCGATGTGATGCGACACGAATAATTAACCTAATGATCGAGTAATTTGATATCGACATTTACTGCGCGCATAAACCTGTATATCTGCTTAAAACACAGATAACGCGACAGAACACAGCCAACAAATACGCAGGAGCGGTGACGTCACAGGAGAGATTCCCCCACGGGACGTCTTTGCTGCAACACACTGGAAAGACGAGAATAATATTCCTAATTACTCAGAAAAAAAGTTTATTAACATGCATAATACTCGTTTACAGAAAACTTATGTTATTCTAGTATTCACGTTTTGTAGCCCGTCACTTGTATTTTGTTTTCTTTAGATTAAACTCTTTGTCATCCTTGTTTGCAAAATTGTTAAAGAAACATCTGAGTATTTTTTCCTTCTTTTTCTTAAAATATAAGGAAGAACTTGAAAAATATATGAAGAAATGTGAACATCTTTCGCTTTCTTTCAGTATTTATCCTTATTTATTTTCTACTCTTTCTTCACTGATATATTGTAGATAATTTTACTTTGCATGTAAATATAAAAACGATTAAAAAAGAAGCTTAACTCTTCCACCATTTTAAATTCTTTTTTCATTAATTTGTTCTTGTCTGTTAAGCACTAGTTTTGTATTTTAATTGTTTTTTTTAAATACTTAATTTTAATGATTGGTTCTTGATCGCCAATGAAAAATGAAAGTTTTCATTTCACAAAAGAGAAAAGAAATTAATATTTTTTGAATTTTATATAATTAATATTCTTTGCTCAGCTATAATCTCCCAGAGAATGAGGCTCTTCTCGACTTTTTGGAGCACACTTTTATTACTTTCTATTTTACTTTACTTTTATAGCTCCGGAATTACAAAATAAAAGTTTTTTTGTCGATTTATTTTTTATGTAGGTCAAGCGAATTTGATTTAACTACATAACTGCTGTGTTACGCATCGTAAATTAAATTAATTAAATACAAAATACACGTCACATCGTCTTACGTTTGGATTATGGAATCACTTTCATGTTTTACAGGAAAATAGCCGGAAGGATCTTTATTTCCGTTTCGTAGAACGCAAATTATTCATGAAATAAATGGTAATGTTTACCTTTATTTCACTGTAATCTCTTCCTATCATTTTTTCTCACTTGAGTTTTTTCTTATCTGCGTTATCTTTCCCATCTAAGATTCTATATTTCTCACCTACAATCATAGAGAAATAAATATTTGTGTTTTTTCGTCTTCCGCTTCATCCTATTCTGTTGTTATTCATAATTTTATAAACAGCTATCATAACTTCCTTTTCTGTTTATTCTTGGCTACTGTTACAATTTTCAAGCTTACACATGTACTTAGAAACAAAGTTTGCTGATTTTACACTAGGTACGTATAAACATGTAAATATTAAAATGCTGTCGTCTTTATTTCACTATTTTCCTCGCCGCATTTCTTCTTCGTTTAAACACAATCACCTCTGTCATTACTTTATTTTATTCCCTCTTACTTTATTTCCGAATCTCATATATACGTGGATTTATTTTCCTCTCTTAACTGTTCAAATCGGTTGTAATGTAACATGAAAAAATCAGAATGTTTCCATTCCTCTCTCTCTAAACTGTTGCTATTCTTCCACCTTTGAAGTACCCTAACCTGGTCCTCCCTGTATTTCCGTAATACTCTCTTCATCTTTCTCCATTTTCGCTATCGGGTCCTCCCCCCTTTCTCGCTACTTTTCTCTTCATCTTGTGTACATGTGGAAGCGCCGTAGGCAGAGATGTTCGATAAGGCAGCAAGGCAGTGAGCTGTGAAACTCGCCATCTCTGCCTAATGCAATCAGCCACGCTCAAATTGATATCGACATCCGTTGCCTTCATCCTCCCTACCCGCAATCACACACACGCACCTAACACCTGCTTCTAGCATGTAGACTCAATATATAGGAGGTTTTAAGATTCTCAGAAACAAGCGTCACTTTCTTTCAAGAAAAATAAAAAATTTAAATGTTTTCACAAAGAAGAAGCCAAAATTAATATATAAAACCCATACATAGGATAAGGTCGCTTAATAATCGTATCAAAAAACACATATTCAATATGAAACCTCCCAAAGATAAACATTTTGTTGTTTCGAAACATTCCAAATCGAAATTTTCATCTGACTGGCATCCGACTTAATATTCATCAATTTAATCCCGAATGCTTCATCTCTGCAGTTAACGGACAAGCTGATGCTGATGCTGCGAATCTCAACATTAACTAACACGCCTAATCCTTAAATGCTTTTCACTTAAATTAGTTTTACCTTTGCTTTGAGTTCTTCATTTTGTTAATATAGAAACGTTGTTGCGGCGTTTATTTTATCAATTAATTTTGTTTGTTAATTGCGTACTTCTTTACCTATGTTGCTGATGTTGTGGTATTCAGTTCTAAGACTCGTTTCATGCAACACTCTATGTTAACCTTTTTTTTAAAAAAACTACCACATCCCATACCCTCCCTAATCTGCTTTGCGTATTCCATCCTTGACTTAACTCTTCTGTTCTTACCTCACACACTTCCCGTCTAATGCTAATTTTACAAGACCTTCGTGTCTCAAAACGTAGCCTATTAATGTATCCCTTCTCTTGATCAGCGTCCTCCATATTATACACTCTACTCTTATACTGCTTGGAACTTCCTCGTTAGTTACTCTATCCACTCATCTGATTTTCAGCATTCGTTGCCATGCATTTAGCCTAGACGTTCTATATCATAAAATAAAAAAGATTTCCCTTATGAGGATGAAAGTCTCCTCGTGTCTCGGATTAAATCCTGTAATATCGAATACAAAATCAAAGACACTTAATTAAAACCTTTATCAGTACATCAATAAAGTTGATAGAGCTATTTTGTTCCATTTCATAAGTAAAATTGAAATTTTGATGATTAATAATGAAAATTTGGTTTAAATTATCTAATTTACTTTCTGAAATGACGCAAAAAATATGATCCAAATTTCTCAACACAATCACTGCAAAGAAAGCCTTATGTATCTCATTATTACATTTTAAACCATTTACATACTTCAGATACGTGCATCATATTTTTTGCATCAATAAAAAAGCTAAATTAGGTAATTTAATCCAAATTTTCAATAGTTATCAAAATTTAAATTTTTCTTATGAAATAGAACAAAATAACTCTATCAAAGACACTTGTGTTTAAATTTCATGATTAATTTATTCTCGATGATTGTCTATATTTTACATATTACGTCAACTTATGAATATTTTGTTAATTAAGAAGTGTGAAAGTATTTAAAGACAATTATTTACATAGCGGTTTCAAATACGGTGAAGAATTCAACGAATAATTTTTTCATCAACTGATACTGATCATTAGCGACTTTTACAATTTGGCGTTTCACGGGATGGAAACATGAAACAGCGACGCTGACCACTACATCACAGGAAAGTGGCAGTCAATAAATATATACGACTGTTTTCTGCCATATTTCATTATTTACTCTTCATAAATTGTCAGCTTTTGTTCAAAATTCTGCGCGTTTAATTTCTAACATCTGCTTTAAGCATCGACTTTTTTTGTAGGCGGCGCTGACTGACCGTCCGAGTGAATCCATTTGAGGAACAGCTGCTGCTGACGTCACGCCTCGGCAATTATTTACCCATTGGCGACGCCGATGACGCAGCGTCGCGGCGCCTCTCTCTCTCCATGCCTCGCCTTGCCTTGTAAATCTTCCGTCCGTATGGAAACACTGCTTTGCCAACCACCTAGAAACATTTAGTCCATACGCGACAAAATCGACTGTAGTAAATCCCACAATATAATGAAAAAAATAAATTTGTCAAACAGTTAAATTACATCTTGTTGATAAATTACATATTTTTGATTCTGTACAAAACTTTGTCATTTCCGATATATATATATATTAAATTTTAAGCTTATATCCAATATTTCAAATTATTAAATGTCATTAGCAAATTGTTGTTGTTGTTTTAGCTGTTGTGCTATTCAGTCCTAAGATTGGTCTGATACCCTCCAGGCTAACTTATCTAGCGCAAGCCTTTTCATATCTTGGTAATTGCCACGCCCCTCATCCTCCCTAATCTGCTTAGCGTATTCCAACCTGGGCTTCCCTCTTGTGTTCTTACCCCACACACTTCCCTCTAATGCTAATTTTACAAGACCCTCATGTTTCAAAACGTGGCCTATTAATCTATCCCTTCTCTTGGTCAACGCCCTCCATATTGTTCGCTCTTTACCCTATTCTGCTTAGTGATTCTATCCACCCATCTGTTTGTCAGCATTCTCCTATAGCACCACAATTCAAAGGCTCGTTTCTTTTCCTATCTACAACTCCTACCGTCCACGCTGCGCATCCATATGACACCACACTCCTAATATTCACACTTATATTACCCGTAAGTAAATTCCTCTTATTGCGAAAGCCTTCCTTTCCTGTGCTATCCTACTCTAGTAACAGAATTTCTTAACTACCTTCAAAATATCCCTTCCCAATCCAGCACCCTTTATTATTCCACTGTTTCCCATGCTACACTCCATCTCTTTGGCTTTCCCTCTATTAATCCTAATGTTGTACTGTTCCTCCAGGATGACTCACATGCCACTTTTTATGTTTTACAAGTCTTCTTATAGTACCACAATATGATCGGCAAAGCGTAGGGTTTTTATTTCATTTCCTTGCATTTCGATTCCGTTTCCATATTAATTTTTAACTTTCGCCGTCGCGTATTCTATATATTTTAACATGAAAAGTTACACTTAACAATGCAGGCCAGCTTGCGAGTTGCAATTGTTGAGGAATTGACGCAACCTGGGCCAACAATGTGGTCTGGTGAGACTTTGAGAGTCGTCATGGGGTAATGGAAGGAGCAGGTCGTGTCGGCGGGACGACGAGAAAATGACCACGCCCTGCAGATATAATTTTTTCTTAAGCTCTGATTGGGAATTAAAACTATTAAAATCAATTTTTGGTGTTTTTAATTAAAAATACCTGGCGCCCTAAAGGAATAAGAAATCCTTGAATACGGAGGAACGTAGAATCTTCTACAATATATATATATATATATATTCATTAAAAATTTAACAGTGGTGAAAGAAAGAGAAACGTAGATTTCCAGACGTGCGATCGTTAAGGTCTTGAGAAAGTTTATATGCAGGTTAGTTTCCCTCAGCAGAAGCGTGTTCCGGTACAGCCGCCTCAACAGGGGCTCTCAGGAATTAATTTTTTGTTGTGGTAATCAGTCCTCAATTTGGTCTACCCTGCACAAGCCTTTTCACTTAAAGTTTACAATCACATCTTCACTAATCTTCTTAGAGTATTCCATCATTGGCCTCCCACTCCACACACTTCATTCTAATCTTAATTTTACAAGACCCTCTGTCCAAAACTATGCCTTCTTTTGGTCAACGTCCTCCATATTGTTCGCTCCTCCCCTATTCTGCTTAGTGATTCTATCCACCCATCTGATTTTAAGCATTCTCCTATAACACAATTTCAAAGGTTTCTATTCTTTTCCTTTCTACAACTCCTACCGTCCACGCTTCGCACCCATATGACGCCACACTCCTTGGGAACACTTTTCCTAATTTTTGGAAGTAAATTCCTCTTTTTCGCGAAAGCCTTCCTTGCCTGTGCTATCTTTAGGGTTACTGGCAATTAACGTACACTAATTTATTTATTTCATATTGAATTTCTTAAAATCAAAAATTGGTATTTGTAGTCGTATATCTTAACAAATAAATAATTTCATTACTTTAAGAAAGTTCTCAACTCTGTTCAGCTTTCTCCTTCAATTACTATTAATTTTTTTCAAATATTATTAAAATACCTGAGTTCTGTATTATTTGTATTTTATCAATGATAAATACTAGTTGAACTGCCTGCATATAGTTTCAGACCTAATCACGTTCTCTTAATATAATTTATACATATCACCTGATCAAGTCCAGAAGGCCATGAAATAAACGTAGAAATACTTAAATGAAACTTTTATTTCGTCTGTAAATTGGTCGCTTTCATCTGTCTTTGTATAAATTTTTAGAGAAACAGACGTTGTGAATTAAGAAGGGATCGAATCTGAACGGACAAAAATATATTTAAAACTCTGGTAGATACTTTGAATAACTTAATATTAGTTTGACAAATTCGTGATCAAGTGGGGAAATCCTAACGTCATGCCGAGGACAAGAACATGCATTTAATTAATCAATGGTCAGAACTGATAATGTCCGAAACTTTGAGAGTATCTTTACGTCCCTCCTGGAGTAGTTAATAATTGACGATAATGGAGTTGGGACACTAACCTGTTACGGCCGAGGTCTACCTGTGGAATTAATTAATGAAGAAGATGACAGCTGCAACATGGCCTTAACCGAATATCTAAGTACTTGGTGCCACAAACATTTCCTGCTAATTATTAAGGACAACGTACACTCAGAGACTGAAATCCCAAAGTAGGTGATTCAATCCTGACGAACTAAACTTTTTTGACGTTTCCAAACTCTCAGGAGGAAATTAAACTGAAAATAAAAGACAAGAAGAGAGCAGACAGATTTTTCCCAGAAATAATTACTCCCTGATGGATAGCAAACGGTAAGAGTTGTCCGCTGATCCCATTAAATCAGTCAGCCAACTAACACTGGTGGAGACACGGAGAAGGGAATGCTGCGACCTAACGCCAAACTCGTCTCCCGTGAGAATGTACAGAATTTCATTAGACAAATAACCGTGTAGGGTCCTTAAACTATAGCCTAGTCAACCCTTAGGTACCTTCCACATTTCCCCTTTTCAATTCCCTTCCTTTGCTATTAAAGGGGATTTGCCTGTTTCAGGATCACCCTCATGTAGCCTGATACCAAAAGAAAATAGTATATTCTGTCCCTGTTATACGAATTTCTTGTGTTAAGTACAATTAAATTAACGGTTTACCGATTTTACAGGATTCCCTGATTTACCATCTGCATTTTTACAACAACGTCAGTTTAAACTATTAATGCACTTTGTGAATTTAATATAAAAATTTGGTATCAGTCAAATTTTATCTTCAATAATAATTCTAAGATATTAATTTTTAAATGATTTACTTTCGTTAAACGGAGAAGTTGTAATTCTTTTTATAATGGTAAAATATTAATATTTTTGTCCTTCCTTTCTATTTGTCACTCGAAATATAACCTTACACATTTATTCGCTTTTCATTTCGTTACTTCGAAAATAAGTGAATGTCTTCCTTCTGAAAATTGTTTACTTTATACAAAAAATTATATTTTTGAGACAGTTTTATTTTCGAAATAGGTTTTAATTTTCTTTCATCTTAATGAGCATAAACGATTTAACGTATTTACTGATTTTTTTCCTAGAAGGGTAGAAATTTATTTTTTCCACGTCCGGTTTTCCTTACGAAATCAATTTCTTTTTCTTCCAAACTTGTAATATATGTATAATCGCAATATTCTTTCTTAAAATATATTTAATTCCCGTTCAAAAAAAGAATATTATACTCACATAAGGTCTAGAGAAAATGCAAATTATTCTGTAATGTTTTTCTTTTTCTACGAATGATTTGTCCCACTTAACCAGTTTTATTTATTTGTTTTTCAAAACGATTAATTAAAAGACTAAAAAATTTCATTCTACGTATTTATTACAGTTTATCTTCGGTATGGTAATCTGTTGGAACCTGATTTTTATTTTTTCCGTTAATCCATAATTTATAGAGAGAGAGAGACTTGCACTTAACGAGTTTCCAGGAAAGGAATCGATGTCGGAATTTCCCAAAACAGGTGATTCACTCGGCCTTCCTACCTGCGGTTCATGTTTCTTCTCTTTAGGAAGAAATTTCCTATTAAATTGACTCACAATACGAGTATTCTCTTAGTCATGGAATTTCTAAGAAGAAACTTAGTCAGACGTTCTCTGTATTTACTAGACTCCACTGCTGACTACTTTCATAGGAAAAATTTTCCTTTCTCCTATATGATAAAGAAAAAGTAAGCAAGAAACCGAGTTTTATTTCGTAATGAAATTTATAATAGGAATAATTTAATAGTCTTGGTCACGGTCGCGGATTTTTACCAAGGTCTCCATATTTTATGTTAAAATCTTCCAGTTCCTATATGTATTATTTTATAGTCTTAAACTGAAGTCAAAGGACCGTAGCACCTTTTTGTTAGCTGTAGGTACGTGACTATACATTAGTACAGAAAAATAATCATTTTGTCCCTGTGAACCCGTATATTAATATTATATTCTCAATTCTCTTAAGTGGTTTAAGTAACCAATCTGTGAGGTCAAATCTTCCTTATTTAGTGTTGAGTCCAATATTCAGAATGGTTTGGCTTGTTTATGTTTCCTGACATCTTCAAAGGAAGAAGATGTCCTTTTGCACCTAACGTTTGTCTACAAAAAATACACTTCCAATCTTCTTTTCCTCGTCTTCCAGCTTTCTCGGCGAACATGCCAACATTTAGCATTCAATGGCGACGTTTTCTTACGGCAGTTTCGACGAGACTTTGGCAATTGAATGTAAACATGCCGCTCTTCTCCTTCTTCCTATTCACCCTTTTCTCCGTCGTTCAGATCGCCCGAGAAAGGCAAACACCGAGGAAGATTTCACTTTGCTCAACTTGGAAGGAAAATTATTTATTCGTTCCTCTTCAAAGAAGGTGGGCAGAGAAAGGGACCGACGACAATAAGAGAGATGAATCGAAAATCGTTGAATTGAGGAAGCCGTTTGCTCTCCTTCTTATTCTTCTTTTCTGTAGCACCTTAACATTTCCACACAGGATAAAAATAACAATCTCTATTTCTCATTTAAGGACTTACAAATTGGGAATATATTTTTACGGATTAATGTGCACAGTTAAGGATAGGAAAAATTATTCTCTCATATTTTCTGCAAACAGAAAAATCCGAAATATTAGAAGTGACGAAAGACGAACTCAAGCCAGACAACAATTACGAGGTTGGGTAATTTTTAAAGAAAGAAATAGAACTTTATTAACTTTATATTTTTTATTCTCCTTTCACTTTCGTTTCTAAAACTCATGTGTTGTTTCATAAGTTTTCTCTTCCTCTTTTTTATAATATAGTCTCATTTCTTCAACTTTCATTTTTGATATTATATGCTTTATTTATTAATTTCAGTGAGAAAGGAGACAACACTCTAAAGTAATGAAAAGGACTTGCGAGAGTGTAGATGCAACAGATTAGAGAATCCGTGACTCATGGATGGTTTCACATGCTTAGTCTCCCGTAAACACAGAGAGAGAGATGGAGTAAAGGGATTCTGGAGATTAATCAGCCCCAACCAGTCTCCTTTGTGTGGGTGGAGAGACCTCAGGGATAATGATAAGTGGGGAGAGGGTGAGGAGGACTAAGAGTGGAAAGCGGTTTAGATGGCGTGAGTGTGTGTGTGTGTTTGTGTCTGTCTGTATGACCACAGAAGATGGAAGGACAACGGATCGTGATTCAGACACCGTTAAAGCTGTTTGCCCGTTAATCCACCCTCTTTACTTGAAGCCCTCTATAGATCTCCGTTGGGTTGGTGTTCTTCAAGGTACAATCCTCAATTGTCTCCATTACCTTACCTTCATTCTATATTTATTTTTTTAATTATTATTCTTATTATATAGAATGGAATAATATAACTCCGAAATTTATTTGCATACTTCAGTATTAGAAAACCTACGAACTCACATTTAGTGACAATCCTCGACACCTTACTTCAAATGCTTCATGATTAAGATAAATAATTTAATAATCTCCTTCCATTAATCACGAGTTTTAAAATGAATCTAACCTGGTCAAGTTCAGTATGAATGATACGGTTGCTTTAGGCGCTGGTTCCAGGAAATCCTTGGTGATAAGCTACTGTATTTAGTATATATAGTCTTTGACCCCGAAATGATTTTACTGATTGCTCCTATTATTACTTTACTTATTCCAGTATTAACCGAACGTCGTGATCTGCTGCTTAATTTCATATACCACTGTCCCATTCAGCTGTAGAGTGACACAGGGGAATCGATTCCGACGCGACATGCCTCAAGGTACGATCCTCTACCCACAGTTGCCAGATTTCGTTTCTGTGCTTGATCATATCGGCTTGTGTTGACTGGAAGGAAAGTTATGATCTGATTTCCTTATTACGACTGGCATTCATTATGAAAAATTAATTTTCACATCGCATACTTTGAGACACAAGTATCAAAGTCCACTTCAATTTATATGTTTATTCAATTTTTAATTTAATATTTACTCATTCCCCGGGGGCTGACGCCAATTATAATCATGTTCTATCTCCTCAGAAACCTTTGTATAAACTTCAATAAACAGGAAAATGGACGAATGTATTTTGTCATTGCGTGTTTATAAAGAATTAAACATGGTTTTAAACGCAAGAATGCTTTTTCAGTATTCCTTGCGTTATCATGATAAAGGAGGAACCTTAAAAATAAACTAAAGAAATCTTAAATATGAAGCAGTTTGTAGTTATAGTTAATTGGAGCTTCTACATTATACTTTTATGGGTTACATTGAGTGTAATTTCTCCATTCTGAGGAAAAAATAATAATAACAAATTATTAATATATTTGGAAGGAACATCTTAACGCCATCTCATCAATTCCTTACACAAATATTTCTTCAAAGTATGAAAGCCGAGTCAATTGAAGAGAGAACGAGTTTTCTCGGAAGCTGCAGGAAGAAACAACGCAATTTGTGTGTGAGTGGGTGTTTTCAGCTAAGGAGGAAGTTTTGGGGGAAATTACGGAGATGTTAACATAAACATTCGCGAAGAAGAAGCAGCCTAAGCAGAAGTTTTGGTGCAGAAAAGTTTTCTACGTTAAACTTCAAGTCATTTTCCTTCCTTAACTCAGTAAAAAAATACGCTCTGTTTTAAACTTTGAAACGACAGGAGAGAAATAACAACAAGACACGAAGGATACGCATTACGTTCGCTAAAATAAATTGCACTGCGATATTCAAATAGAAACCCAGAGTTATTCAGGGGCGTCAATTTCTTACATTTTCTGAAAAACTAAACGAGTTGAGCCATCATCTATTTAAAAGAAATTACAGATCACGAGATACAGAAAATCGATCGACAGATTTAAAAACGGTGAAATGAGGACGTCAAATAGCGTAATTAATTATGACCATTATAATATTCCCTGGAATGAGAATATGACACTATATTAAATGGACAGAAGTTACGTTTAAAATAAATAAAAATACAGCCAATAAGTCAGAAAATAAATTTATTACAATTTAATTAATAATCATATTACGTTTCATCCAATTTTGTGGACATCTTCAGAGCAAATTAATAAATGGATGTGGTTACCTTATCATTACACCAAATTCCTTACCCTAAACAGCTTATCTATTTAATAATTTACCTGAACCAGTCCACAAAGTTGGATAAAAAGTTGTGTTTGTATTAATTAACTAGTAAGAAAATTATTTGCTGACATATCGGCCGCCTTTTCATTTATTTCAATTCTTCGTTATATTTATTATGAAAGTGTTATAGCAAGGATTTAATTAATAATTGTTTGAATAATGATTCTTGGGCGCCAATTCACAAGGTCTACGTTTTTAAAATATCATTTTTTCAAAAAGAGAAAACTTGGAAGCTATTTTTTAAAATTTACATACAATAAATTTCACGCCTCGGCTTAACTTTTATTTATTATATTCTTTAAAACGAACAGGAGATATGAGTAACTGCTGTCTGTTATTTCAGGGGCGACCTCGTATTTTATAACGCAACGGAGACTTTTAATGTCGATCAGGTAACAACGACTACACTTCTTTGTGAGGGAGAGAGAACTTTCCGTATCAGGCAAGGTGAATGTCTGTAGGAGGTTTTGAACTTTAGCCCCCCGTGTGCAGAAGCCACCGGTGTTTGCTTTTCACCCCCGTGCTGTGCAGTCCTCCCTACGTGGAATTGAATTACCATATAAATCATCCTCCAAGTCACCGCCTCTCTCTCTCTCTATCTCTTTCTCTCTCCCTCTCCCTCTCTCTCTCTCCCACTCTAACGAACGCTTCGTGCCGTCGCTCCTCCTCTTTGCACCTTCGATTCCCTCTTTTCTCTCGCACCTTTTAGCGTCAAGACCAAACACAAACTCTGACAGACCCTCCCACTGAGGAAAGAAGAAGAGTCCTTCACCTCTGTCCCTCTTGAATTGGAGCCATCCGAGAAAAAACCTCTGGTGGCACATATTGATCCTGTTCGGTTCCCTAAAAATAGCTTCCATAGCGACAGGATTGCAGTTCAATATTAATCGACATATCGCTTTGTGTGATTGACTGCTTCCACTTCATAATCAGGAATCCGCAACACAGTTATGTACAAAAAAAGTATAAAAAATTAAGTAGTATAACGATAGTATGTCCGAAACTTTGCTATTAAAATTTAATTTGAAGTGAACAGTTTGGTCTCCATTTTTAAGAACTTCATCAGGTAATATTTTGAGAAGTTAACACCACAAAAATTAATAATAAAAAGCTGGAATTACAGACATTGATAGAAGGAAATAAATTCAATATGGTAACATTAAAAAAAATAAAGAAAAATCAGTATTAAATCAATTAACGTCTGATATTAAAATATGTGTAAACTGTGGACCTCTCTTTATATAAAAAATTGGTGTTTGTAACATCTTATAATATGTTGAATTTTTTTAAAGTTGGACGCAACAATAATTTTACTGTGAAGAGAAAAACCTGAGGAAGGTTCGAATGTGCGCCGAACCTTACAAAATTAAAATTTTATGGATTATCATCCTTGACTCCTTCAGCCGAAATTCTTAACTCAACAGTTAACATATGGCAAATTATTTTGTTACATTTTTGTGTAAAATTTATGAATGTTAATGACAATGCAAACATCAAAGATAATCTTAATAGAATTTATGACCCTTAATTTTTGTAAATTTACCTATTTAATTATTTACAAAATTAAATATGACAAATCAGTATATATGGGAATTATACAATACACGAGAATAAAATAAAATGTCTAACTAGGAGTCAGCTCAAACAAGAAAGGACGGAAAGGAAGGCAGGAACAAGGATAAAATATTCAAGTATATTGTAATGATAAAAGACGATTAAGAAAAGGTATTGCTTCAAAATTAAATAAAATAGACCACGATAAATTAGTGACTGCGAAATTTTAAGCTACTCAATTTATTAAATTATTTTTTACATTACATTGGTCTTCTTCTGTGGAAAGTAGAATATGACGTCATCGCAAGTGGCATAAGTGTGCCACAAATTCTTCGAAAGATACTGCTAGGAAAAAAGTATAAAATTTAAGGCGAAGAAAGAAACGCATAATAAAAATAATAATTTCAGGAAAAATTGGCCAAATATTTATGTACGTCATTGCTACTCTCATAACAAATTATTACAGCATGAAAAAATATGGAATAAAAAATAACAACGAACACAGAACGCGAATATTAGTTCGTTCTAGAAAATAAATGTTTCGACACAGCAGTCAAATAAGATGAACTACTGTAAAGAGTGTCCAGATTTCTGAAAGACTGAGGAAATATTTACTGCGGGGAGAGAGAGAGAGAGGGAATGTGGGACGGGCAGAAAAGAAAATTGAAATTCCTTCAATGTGAAGGGAAAGGAAGGACTGACATGATTTCCGATATAAATATTTTCTGGCCTTAGGCAAACCGAAAACATGGAGGTTTTGGGCGGATGGGAAGTTAGGGAAAGTATTTTTCGTAATTTGACATTCTAAAGTTTTTGGATGGAAATAATAATGATCCCCATTCCCTGTCATCCTTCAGGAAGATAAGTTAGTCGTTAATAGGCAAATGCAACGCAGTACATAAAGTCTCCATAAAATTACGGAAATATAATATCTTTTCTCCTTCGAGAAAAGGTAATAAACTACGTAAAAATCAAAAATCATGTTTATTTTTTTCAAGGCGTTAATTTAAGATTTATTAATTTTATGTAAATTATTC
The DNA here is from genome assembly GCA_034510155.1 of Eucriotettix oculatus. Lineage (NCBI taxonomy): Eukaryota > Metazoa > Arthropoda > Insecta > Orthoptera > Tetrigidae > Eucriotettix > Eucriotettix oculatus. The sequence goes on along the minus strand of CM067378.1, from coordinate 90,680,683 downwards.
GTAGTGTTTAAAGAAATAGAAACGTTGATTTCCGGAATGGCGATCGATAACTTCTTGAGAAACTCTAATCGGCGCAAGGTTAAAATTAAGCGAAGTCACTCCCAATTCTCTAATCACCTTAGCACTTTCTCTCCCAGTGTCCCTATTATCCCTTCCTCAGTTGTCAGTGTTAAATCCGTGATTTTCTAGCAACCCCCTTCAGCACTTAGTATTCCCGTCAGCCTCGCTCTCCCCTTGTTCTCCCTGGATCCTTGTTCAGTAGCAGTATTCCCCTGGTGCCTCAACCACTTGGCTCTTCAGTTATCCTATAGAGACGGCGTCTGTCTTTCAACTGCCTCCATCTCCCTCCTGTTAATTACGCGTCTCTTAAGAGGAGGAGGAGGAGGAGGATGGCCTCGTTACCACAATTCCTCCGCGGTAGGAGGGAGACAGACGCTGTCACTTCCAGATGCTTCAACACTTATCCTCAAGTCTGCGTCACTTTATAACATATAAAAGAAACTAGATATTAATTCTTATCTGCGATGGAGTGGTGATATTATTTTAAATTCCGATATAATCCCTTTCATAAATTAATTTAATTATAAAATAACTGGGTTTATAATTATCGTCTTATGGATAAGCCTTCTTTCTCGATATTTATAGATTTTGATCATTTGTTATACAAAAATGTTACACAAAATAAAAACAGAAACATTTATTGGAATCTTCAGGGATGATGGCCACTACTCTCGTTGCAGCTTCTCGGTATTCTGTCTACTTGCTGCACCTTTTCAAAAACGTCAATATAAAAAAAATAAGTCTTTTCAATGTTTACGCTCTGCAGCCCCAGAGGCAAATCTCCTCTCTCACCCCCACCCCTTATCACAGTGACCGTCCAAAGCCTTTTCCCTCCCCACTGTGCCAGGATCCCTTTGTCTGCCAGTCGTACCATAACGTGAAAACGATAAAAAATACAGATGTATTGATATTCGACATCTGTTTCTCAACAGAACCTATACATTATTATTTCCACCTCTCGTCCGTCTGAAGATAACTCAAGCCAACAACATGACAATGTTCAATGAAATATGTTTAGTAATAGTAATAAGAAGACAAGCAAGGCCGTTACTAAATAAAAAATGGTAATGTGTACTCGAGATTATTGTAATAATTCATTAGTAAAATTTTTTGTCATCCTCATAAAAAGGAATATGGAATCATAGCACCACCTAAACTGTCTTGAAACATCATAACATCAATGTTGTCCTAAGACTAGTCTCATGCAACCCCCTGCGCAAGACTTTTCATTTCTACATAACCACATACCACATTCTCCCTAATCTTCTTAGTGTATTCGCCTTCTGCCATATCAATAAAAAATGGAATATAATGGAAATAAAACGTTGGTAATCTCTTTCATTGATAATAATGGCAAACGGAATCGCGATATAAATAAAAGCCAAAACGATGACATCTAGAAAACCTACCGCACGTCGTATTTTTATTTTACATTTCTCTTTAACAATGGTCGTTTATGTTCTCTCATTCTTTCTCTATCTATATATATCTATACGTGAGGAACGTTTAGTAGAGAAGAGCTTCGCCGAAGCTCAGTTGCAGTTATTTATATTCTGGAGGAAGATAAACTGGAGCATTAAAGAACACTCACAAAAAAATCCCTGTGTATGCTTAACCTTTCTTTCCCTGCCCTATTTTTTTAAAGTTTGCGCATTTAGAAATATAGGTTCCGTCACGCTGGACGTGCCAGTTGATGTGCGTTCCGGTACAGCCGCCTCAACAGGGGCACTCAACAATTAATTTGTCTTACGACTGCTCTGATGCAACCCTCCATGCTAACCTATCCTTCACAGGCCTTTTCATTTATACATAGCTACCACATCCTCACTAATCTGCTTAGCGTATTCCATTAATTGCCTCCAACTCCACACACACACTTCCATCTAATGATAATTTCAAAAGACTCTCTCATGTCTCTAAACGTGGTTATTAAATCTATGCCTTCTGTTGGGCACTAACTCTTCCACTATTCTTTTTAGAAAATTAAGTGATTCTATCCACCCATTTTATTTTCAGCATTCTCCTATAGCACCACATTTCAAAGGCTTCTATTCTTTTCCTTTCCTTTCTGCAACTCCTACCGTCTACGTTTTGCACCTATATAAGGCCACACACCAAACGAACATTTTTAGCAATGATTTTCTAATATTCACACTTATATTAGCCGCATGTAAATTCTTCTTTTTGCAAAAGCTTTCCTTGCATGTTTTATTTACATTTATTTTAATAACAATAAATAGTTTGTATAATATTTTAATAAATAACTAACAGCCTCTTTGTTAATTTATTTTATTAAAAATATGAAATATACTTCGTTTGGTCTACCATTTCAAACTTCTTCAGGTATTAGATTTTAGTTGTTGATGGACTTCTTCTGTGACTCTTTTGTCCAAAATGCAGAAAAGTGCTGCAAATTAGGCTTCAAATGAGAGACGGAAAGGTAGGATATTTCACCATTTAATAAAACAAAAAATTGACAAAGAGTCTGTTGTAATTTATTTAGTTATTAATTTAGTATAATTGCATTAATAACAATTAAAATTATTATGTAATTAAGTATACAGTAAATGAGCGTCTTTATCAGTTTTTATTTTAAATTAAATATTAATCAGTACTAGGTTTTATCTCACATTTGAGACCCACAATCAATAACTTCTCCACCCGAAAAATAAATAAAAATTAAATGTAATTAAAAACTGATAAAGAGGCTGATTTAAAATATTTATTGTACAATTATTATCCACCATCACTACTTTAGAAGCGAAAAGATGATACTAATCGTGAATTGAGACTCCATCTATTAGAAATTTTTACGGCAGAACAAATAAATTTTTATTATTATTACGATTACTATCACAAAAGGCGATAATTGAAACGAAAAATATCAAGAGCTGTTTCTTTAATTTCTCTCAGTAATAATTAATAACTTTACGCTTAGACCTTTAATTATACACTTATTCTTTAATAACTTGCGCACATTATAGTCACGACTAAATAAAACACACAATATGAACGACAATAATTTCATAAAATGGGGTAGATTATCCACGTTACCTTTGATGAAAATCCGTTAATGCATTTAATGAGGCGTAAAACTTAACGGTTTTTTAATTGTACGTTTTTTATTGAAAGTAAAGCTTGAGGAGGAAAGATTTCGGGAGAAAGTAACATTAAAATTGAAAAAGAAACGAGTTTCCTTTCTTTATTAAATGCGCAAACTTTAAAAAAATAGGGCAGGGAAAGAAAGGTTAAGCATACACAGGGATTTTTTGCGAGTGTTCTTTAATGCTCCAGTTTATCTTCCTCCAGAATATAAATAACTGCAACTGAGCTTCGGCGAAGCTCTTCTCTACTAAACGTTCCTCACGTATAGATATATATAGATAGAGAAAGAATGAGAGAACATAAACGACCATTGTTAAAGAGAAATGTAAAATAAAAATACGACGTGCGGTAGGTTTTCTAGATGTCATCGTTTTGGCTTTTATTTATATCGCGATTCCGTTTGCCATTATTATCAATGAAAGAGATTACCAACGTTTTATTTCCATTGTATTCAATTTTTTATTGATATTGCGGAAGGGGAAGGTCAAGGATGGAATACACTAAGAAGATTAGGGAGAATGTGTGATGTGGTTATGTAGAAATGAAAAGGCTTGCGCAGGATGTTGCATGAGACTAGTCTTAGGACTGAATTCACACAACAACAACATTGATGTTATGATGATTCAAGACAGTTTAGGTGGTGCTATGATTCCATATTCCTTTTTATGAGGATGACAAAAATTTTACTAATGAATTATTATAATAATCTCGAGTGCACATTACCATTTTTTATTTAGTAACGGACTTGTTTGTCCTCTTATTACTATTACTAGACATATTTCATTGAACATTGTCATGTTGTTGGCTTGAGTTATCGTCAGACGGTTTTGTCTTAATGCAGATCAACTTTCTCAAGACATTAACGACCGCACTTCTGGAAATCGGCGTTTTTCTTTCTTTCACCACTGTTAAAATTTTTACTTAATAACAAATAAAGTTCGTAGATTTTGAATAAATAACGGGTTCGTTATTATCCATCTAGGTTTTTTTCAGTGTATGAGATAGACAAGTTGTTCTCGGGAGAAACGTTGTTACTACAAGGTTTTCACCCGCTCCGAATCCCGAGACTTCTTGTCCAAGTTAAGAATTTACATGAAAATTACAAAATAACTATAACAAGTTACAATAACTAAGAGGAGTATAAGCGTGTGTAAGAAAAAAATCGGGACACACTAATTTGACAGTCCAGCATACCTGAAACACAGTGCATTATTATAATAAAAAAATTAACGTTAATAAGGGTAAAATATTTACCGTATGCCTTTAAAATTAAAAGGCGGAAAAAGTAAATTAATTATTAAGTAATTTAAGAGTCCCAAATCACCTGAATAGTAAATAAAACTGAAAACACTAAAAGCATATTTATAATTAGAAGTCAGTTAACAAATACTATAACTTTCTCCAGTTTCTCAGCAATTTGAAATCGGTACAAACTTGCATTGTTTTTTTTAATTACCCGCCTTTCATTCTGCAACTTTGCCTATTTTTATCAGCGTTTGTCAATTGATTTCCCATATATAAATTTTATTTCTCTATTGTTACTTATATTTTTCCATAATAATGTCTATCGCCATGTTTTCATTACAAATGTACGCTTCTATGTTTTTGAACTCATTCAATATATTCGTATGTATCTGTGCCGCTTTTATTGAAATGAAAACTAAACAGCAGACGTGTAGTCGTTATTAATCTTTTCTACTGCAACCAATAATAACTTCCCATATCTCTCTCTCTCTCTCCCGCTCTCCCTCTCCCTCTGTGTGTGTTTCTCTGTTACACATAATATCTCTTTCTATTTTAAAGCACATACTATATTATCCGTTCTCTTTCTCTGCACTTCCCTTCATTCTATATCGATATAATAATATGATAAATATAAATTTCGCGAATAAATATATCCTCTTCCCAACCTCAAGGCTGAATATTGCATATCGCTATTCATTTAATTTGATAACATAATAAAACTATCTATCTCATTGTCCTTCTCTTTCTCTGTAGCACTTAGTGTTGTGCGTGATTCCATCATCCATATTGTTTCAGGCTAAATGCATTTTGTCGCTCTATTTGTTTACATTGCTTTTAAATCGTCCCGTCTATTTTTTACTGCAAAGGGTGAAATAAAAATATACTGCGACAAAACTCGCGGAAAAAATTATAGCAGAAATAACGGCAGTTATGAATATTAAAACATAAAAATTATTATTATTTTTTCCACGAAAAATATTATTAGCATGTTGTGGTATATTAAAGAGGAAAATGTAAATAAAAATTATATTAAAAAAATAGAAACTTACTGTGAACGAAATAATTGAAAATGGTCATAAATTAAGGAATTGACTGGAGACGGGAATTATGTATGTGATCAAATTACAGGATTTTAATTGTTAGATAAACTGAAAGACGATTACTGGGAAATTTATAATGAAGGCATTTTCATAGAATTAGGAAGGTAATTGAAAAGGAGGAATATGGAAACCTGCATCAGGTAGGTCGGACATTAGGTACTATTCTCACGCCCTTTCGAATAACGGGATTTGACTCTGCTGTGGGGTCGCAGCATTCCCTTCTCCGTGTCTCCAACAGTTTTAAGACGGTAGTTGTCCGACTTATCCAATAGGATCACCGGACAACTCTTGCCTTATTCCTAAGGTCTTCAACTCCAGTATCACCTTTTTTTTGGTTAACAGGCTACATGAGGGTGATCCTGAAACAGGCAACTCCCCTTTAATAGCATAGGAAGGGAATTGATTGAAAAGGGGGGATGCGGAAGGTAGAGCAAGGTAGCCAAGGGTTAACTAGGGCCCCCGGGCTATGGTTTAAGGATCCTACCCGGTGTTTCACCTAAAGAGATGCAGGGAAAATCCTAGTAAACCTGCATCAGGTAGGTCGGGCATTGGGTACTATTTTCATAAAAATTCAGAAAAATAGATAATGAATACTTATTTTTAGTGCAAGAGAGAGAAAAGAATAAAGGAGAGGATTAAGTCAAGCAAATAAGGTGAGGTTTTAATCCTCTGTAACTTTGAAAAAAAGAAATACGTGGCGATTTCTGGAAAATATTTTAACAGTAAAACCAAAAGAAAAAATTGACCAAAATTTTTCATAAATGTTAATTATGTGCAATCTGATAATTCAATGTTTGAATATGCTGCGTATGGAATGAACGAAAAAGGGAGAGGAAATGTAAGCAAAAGAAGCAGGATATTAATATTTAGCAAATGTAACTTATTGCCAATAATAAATAGGAAATTTGTTTTTGCTAGAAAAAAATATAATAAAGTTTCAACACGCGGTAGTAAGGCTACGTTGCCTTCCTTTAATTTGTAATCTCATCAAGTGATTTTAAATCTAAAAGTGGGAAAGTTTACAATATGATTCTATAAAACAATTATTAAGATAATTAATGAAAAAAGACTTAAGGAATGAAGAGATAAAAATTGAGGAATATTTAGACGCCCTGAAGGCCCTAAATATCAGCTAAAGGCAACAGCTCCGTAGGGTATTGTTACTCTTCAAAATAATAATGGAAAATTTTTTAATGCAACGACTCAACCGGAATGTTTACAACAATAAAATTTTATTTTAATAGTTAATGTAATTTTCTACATTAAAAATATTCCACATTATTCCCCTCAGTTTTATGATTGATTTAATAAATATTCTTCGGCACGACTTAATAATTTCGTACATAAAATAGCAATTTATTTTTGTATACAAAATCTTATTGCAAATAATTTTACGCATTAAAAATTATATATCACTGGTTTTTAATGAGCGTTTGGTTTGGCCGATGTAACGCGGATTACAGTCTGAACAGATAATTTGGTATATAACATATGTCGATCGGAATCATTAATTTCATCTTTAATATTTTTAGTTTAAATTATTGCAAGGTTCGAAGAAGACCCGAATTGCATAATTCTAAACGAGACTGTATTCGACGAACAGAATATTTACTACATATGTGTGACGTCAACAGCCTTGCTGTGTATCGCGGTACAGCTGCCTCAACACGGCGCACATCAACAGCAAACTATACATGGTAATTAGCAATAACAATCACATGCGCCCTCCCTTTCCTCCCCCCCAGAGAAAAGCATTCATAACTGATGCTTATCAGCGTTTCCCGGAACACCTAAACTAATACATCACTATTAATCAAAACAATTAAATTAGCGACCAATTATAAAAAAGCACAGCTTTTACTAAATTAAAACGACGGTTCGTCACCATCTCATGGTCTTGATCAGGTAATTTATTCAGTATATTACTACATAAAATAGTGAAACATAAACTATAATTTAAAAGCAACTACATGTTGCTGTCCTGATATGGACCTTCTTCAGGTTGAAGTTTTTGGTCTTATTTAAACTTATATTAAATTTACAGATATTAATAACTATTACATTAAAAGTTAGTTGTTTCGAATAATTAAAAACAGCTTTGGTTAGCTTTTACTCCAGACCCTTTGAGCTGTAAATATTAAACTTACTACAACTTTTCTGAAGTGGAATCCTGAAGATAATTACAATAAACACAATCATAAATATCAGGTGAAATGTCCGCCACAGTCTCACATGTAACTTACCAGCCTCCTCAGAATTTCTAAATTTTGAATCCTCACTTTTTCAAAACCTTGAAATACTCACCAGAAGCATTAAGCATTGAGAATTATTAGTGTAGCAAATAATTGTAGCAAGACTGTTAAAGGAACCACATGAGCGTGTCATAAAGGCAAAGCTTTACCAATTACGTCTGTTAATGCAATAAAGCGTATGTTCTAGTTCACTAAACGAGTTTCAGTTCAGAAGTCTCTGAGCACCTGTTATTGTCTCACTGGTGCGACAGCTGACGCCTCGATTCCCCAATTATTCGCTTGGGAGCGGATGCCTTGTTATGAGCAAATGGTTTTTCACTCAATAGACGCTTTTAATGAATAAAGGAGGGGGGATATTATTTTATAATGAAATTATTATATTAATTTTATAATTTATTTTTGGAAACATACATTAATTGAATAAACTTTTAATTTACATAGCCAGCTTCTTTTACTTTTAAAATCTATATATATTTACACAAATTAAATTTCTTACAAGTAAAACATGAGCTGTGAGTTTGGATCGTCTAAACGGACCGTCCCATGGAGCCGAACTACTAACACAAACCCTACTCGGAATTAACGCAACCAGGAAACCGGTAAATGGTTGCAAACAGAGGTATTTACCGTGACGTCTCAGCTTGCCTGGAGCTTGTCGCTGGACTTCCTTGTTGAGTGATGAGGCTTTTTGATCTCCGGAGTGAATTACGACAACCTTTTGTTATTTAAATTTCCTCGGCCAATTTCTCTCAGAATATAACTGCTTAACGCCACATTCATCAACTCGACCACCACGTCTTTAATGTCCACCACGTCCTTAATGATGTTTAAAACCCTTTTTTCGTGGACTTGTAGAGACTTGAAAAAATTGTTGTTGTGCGACGTTTCTATGGCTTTCTCGGTTATTATATTCAGTGATAGTCAAATTTCATGACGGGCGAAGTAGGACAAAGATTCTCCTTCTCGGATAGAAGTTTGAGAACTTTGTTCAGCAAATGCACAGAGAAAGTGAAATGACTCTTTTATTGTTGTTGTTGTGGTATTCTGTCCAAACATTTGGTCTGATGCAACCCTCCATACTAACCTATCTTGCGCGAGACTTTTCATTTCCAAAGAACTAGCACAATCCACATCCTTCCTAATCTTCTTAGTGTATTCCTTTCTTGGTCTCCCTCTTCTGTTCTTACACCAAACACTTCCCTTTAATGTTAACTTTACGAAACCCTCATGTCTTAAAACGTGGCTCATTAATCTCTCTGTTCTCTTCGTCAAAGTCCTCCATATCTGCTTATAACTTCCTCTTAGTGATTCTATCCGCCCATCTCATTCTCCTATAGCACCACATTTCAAAGCCTTATATTCCTCTCCGCAATTCCTACCGTGCACGTTTCGCACCCGTATATCGACACGCTCCATACCAACATTTTTAGTAATGATTTCCTAATCTTCCCACTTATATTACCCGTAAGTAAATTCCTCTTTTTTGCGAAAGCCTCCTTTGCCTGTGCTATCCCACTAGAGTTTTTATGCTGTCCAAATTGCAGAATTCCTTAACCTGCTTCAAAATATTCTTCCCAGTTTAACACCATTTGTTATTCCCCTGATTCCCATACTACACTCCATTCCCTTGTATTACTCCTCATGTTGTACTCTTCCTCCAGAACCATGTTAATGTCATTTGTTATGATTTCTACGTCTTCTTCTGACTCCTCTAATACTACAATATCAATTGTAAAGCATAGGGGTTTATCTCTTCTTGACTCTTTGAGATCTCCTCAACTCTGGTAACAATAAATATTAAATTCAAAGGAGAGGGTTAATGTGTTAGAGTCTTCCTTGACTATTTAAAAGAAAAGTTGTTATTTTTATTTCTTTGATGTCGTCTTTTTAAAGAAGGAAGGGGGATGGAAGCAACGTAGAATTCTCGTTACCCCACAGTTTCCCTAATCCCAGTCACACTTTCCCCATTACTTACTGGCTAATCTTTTAGGGTGTGTATGTATGTTTACCATATCTACCCCTCGGCAATCTTTTTCTCCCCTCTAGCCGGTGTACGTGCCGCTTCCAATATAGACCAAAAACTCCCGTTCGTCTCCTTTCCCTCCCGTCCCTTCATCCTTGAAAAACTAACATAACAGGGGAGAGAGAGAGAGAGAGAGAGAGAGAGAGAGAGAGAGAGAGAGATGTCCCGAGGGCTTCTTCTCTATGTGTTTGTGTGTGTGTCTTATTGTAAATATTATTGGACAAGTCAAACTCATCTCAGTAAGATGATCGTCAGAAGGAGGGAATAATATAATAATAATAAGCACTCTCAAAGGATCAACGCAGAAAAAGAGATGAGATGATTTTTAAAGAAAACAGACAGGATTATTTTGTTGAGAATTTAGATTCATAGGGATTTTATTGTATCATAATTTGTTTGTCTCATGTTCACAAATAATGTAAAAATAAGCAACATTAGGATGCTTCTTTCCTTTCTCTCTCTGCGTATATCACGCTATCCTCCTCTTTAGATGTGCTTATACGTTCTCTATTTTATTCGCCATCTCTCACTCTCTTCCTATACCAGTATAAATTGAGGTATTATGTCGAGGCTGTTCGATCTCATTTAGGGGGTCACAGATTTCGGGCATACTGAAAGGGTTATTCCCTGATCCTTTTGAATTAGTCGGCCAGCTGCCGGAGAAGGGAATGCTGCGACCCCACATCTCTCACGTCATTCGGAAGGGCTTGAGATTATTAGGGTTTTTCCTGCATCTCGTTTAGGTAAAACACTGGGTAGGATCCTTAAAATATAGCCTTTGACTATTATGCTCTATTTTCTTCATCCCCACTTTCCATTTCCCTTCGTAAGCTGTTAAAGGGGAGTTACCTGTTTCATTTCTGCTTTCTGGTATCCATATCAGTTTCATACAGAAATCTCCAAGTCAGACAGGTTCACTTCACGCTCACAGACGTGTGATAAGAAGCAGAAATAAATAAATGCTTAAATAATCATAAGAGGTATCCATGACGTTCTTCAGGCTACGAAACAGAAAGGGAGAGAATTGTTCTGGAGAGATTTACCTCAGCTTACTTGCGCTCCTTTTCAGTTGCTAAATATTTCAGGCTTGCAGTTGTCCTCTTTATTTTCCCCTCAGTTTTGTGCTCATCCTACACCATAAAGTTTCACTAAAAGCTGCTGTAGCCGTCCACTTTCCTCCACGCTGGTTTGTTACCTTTTTTAAACCCTTTTCTCACGTCAAGTGGAGCACGTACTACCTACATCTCTCTCTCTCTCTCCCCCCATAATCCCATCAACGAACACTTTGCAAATAAATTTGACGCTCACCTGGTCATGTCTTTCTCGCTCACACACTGTACAGCACTTAAGTAAATTACACAGAAAACTCGCCACCGACCACTCAACTTTCCACGGTAACACGATGGACGGAGTCCGGAGTTTGCCAACGCCATTACAGGCTCCAAGCTGCCAACATGGGAAATGTTATTTCAACTCTCGGGAAAGTTCACCAGCCTACCAAGTGAAATGTGTAAATTAGTAACGAAAAAAGGTTTGTTGGAGGTGACGTCACGCCACGTCACGGGTGCACGAGCTACGCTCATTGGTCCATCAGGTATTACGATAATCACTTATTTATGTTCATTAATTAGGACTGTTTTAATTGCCCAACGGTAATTCCAAATCCACTTATTTCTTGATAGCTTTCAATTAGCATGTAATTTCAATCTGGAATTAATTTTGTCTACTCAATTCTGCAGTAAAGTAGTTAAATCAGCATGTGTCAATTTTTTAAATTTAAATTATTAATCATTACAACGTTTCGTCTCCCATTTGTGTCTTCTGCTAGTAAAAATTTTCAGCCGAAGGCGTCATGGAGTGAGGTTCCATGTAGAGCTAAATTTTTACCTGTAAAAGTCTCAAATGAGAGACGAAACGTTGTAATGTTTAATATTTAAATTTAAAAAACCGACAAAGAGGCTGATTTAACTCATTTATTTATATTTAATTATCAGATTAACAATTTAGTTATCATTATAACTTCCCTCAATAACGTATTTCGTCCTTTATGTACTTCAAAGTATTAATTTTCTCTTATTTATTTATCTTCTTGAATATAAAATTATATGAACCACATTATTGAATTACAGTGCTATGGTACACTTCGTAGCACATTTTCAATTTAATCTAATTTTAGCCGAAGACGCTGGATAGTGGCTTTCCAGACAGGTGGCAATGTTTCATAAAAGTTTGGTCGTGTGAAGTAAGGCGTTGGTTACGATTTTATTCAGTTAGTGGTGATAGTCAGCAGGATCACTCTGGTTGACAAATTCCTTGTTGGCGCTAGTCATAATCGTGCGAAATCCTAATCTCAGGAGATTAGCGGAGTTTACTGCCCCGGGCATTAAACCCTTGGAAATCTCGAAGGACGTTTCTCCCTCCTCCAAGTCAGATGACCATCGCGGGCCAACATTGAAATTTGATTCGTCCAAGGAGTCACGTGATCTGGGATCCACACTCATGGTAGGGGTGAAAATAACTTGCCTGAAACGAATCAGTCAGGAATGGTTTTTTTAGGAAGGTGAGAGAAGACAGTCACAAGTGAACCATAGCAGAATGTTCAACTATCAGAAAAAGAGAACTTGTCTATTAATCTCAGGAGGCAAGTTTTCTGTAGCCCAATACTTGATTGAAAGGGAATGGACAACAGAATAAATAATAATAAAGTATTTTCTGTAAATTTCCATATTCTTATCTATTTAAAAATATATACATGTATCAGTATTTTACTCGATTAGATCAATAGTTCATTAGGTTTACAATAAAATACTCATATCCATTCCACTCTTTGTCTTCTCAACGAGTACACGAGACTTTTACTGTTATTCCAGTTATATTCCCTTCCAGGGGTTTCTAAAAAATGTAAAAATACAAATAAATATCTTGATAGACGACGATGGTAGATATAGACTGATAAGAAAAGGTGGATGGTATTTTAAGCCGAGGAAGGAGGATACTTGACGGTAAACTACAATTTGGATTCGAGGGCGAATTAGGAAAAAATCCCTACATCCAAAGACAACATCAAAAAAGCCATTAGGAATTAAGAAAAGTGGTTGGTGTGGAGGGGAGAGAAAGGAAGTTTAAGGATTTTACCATTTTTATAGGGTGACAGTCTACATAAGGATTATCTCCCCGTTAATAGTACAGGAAGGGAGAGACAAGATATTTGTGGAAGAGAGTTAAAACTTTTCATATAAATAATTTACACTTGAGGTCAAATGCAAGGGAAATTTCGTATTCTTAAAGTTCACCAGGCAGCCGAAAAATAAATTAACTTTTCGCTAAACACAGATCGCCAAACCAGAGAGAATGTTTTGGGGCACTGAAACATTTACTCTAGGATGAAGAGAGTGGAAACAAACGGAGGAATGAAGAGCAACTGAAGGAAAAAGTCGTTAACTGTCACGTCCTGGAATAAAAAAGAAAGTGTACGTGTAACGGAAAAGTGAGCGATGTAGATGGAAGAATGAGGGTAGCGACGCAAACGAACTTAAACCTTTAACAAACGTGTCCTGCATACGACACTAATGTTGAAGTCCTTTTGGATGAGCTTTCGCAAGTGCAGGGCTAACAAGATAACTGACAAGAATAAAAATATAATGATTAAGTGAATTAAAAAGGATCTCGGAGTAATTTTCCTGCAAGTAGACACAAGTTATGGCCTACATCAAATAGAAATCCGATTTCAAATTTAATCATGACGTTTTCCATTACAAATTTTTTTATAGTTTCTAGAAGTAATATGCACGGTGAACAAAACCTCTGTATTACTTTTTTTCTGCCTACTTTATCTTATGGTTCTACTATCATTTAATCAAAGAAGTAGCTTCCAATATATAATAAATAATCCTATATTTGTATATATGTCGAATTTATTTAATCCTATCGAAGAAATATTGTCTACAGATAAAAAAAATAAGGTTCAAGAGTTCTCAAATACTGACTGATTGGCCCAATGACACCATACTTATAAAAATACATTTGGTAAGAACATGTTACATCTTAATTCCCCTGTCAGTAAAGTAAATAAGAGGAAAACAATATATATTTCGCGTTAGTTCGAAGGAAGTTGATTTATTTGAAAAATGTTAAATGAAAATAATTAAATATAACAGAAAATTTTCAATGATAATAGTTATGCTTAAGGAATTTAAATCTAGTAAAGGGTACAATATAACACTCAAGTTTAATAACAAATTAATAAACTTTACCATTATTTTCTCATAAGTCAGTTTTTATTATCATGGTATAAATGTTTATATGATTAAAAACAGCAGTAAATTTCGCTTATATATATATCATGTGTATATTTATACTCCTTTATACAGTTAGTCACATCATAATGTGTATATGTATGTATAATATATACTTTTTAATTGGTTTTTATTAAATTTATAATACATAGTAGTGTGTTTTATCTTAATTGTATTTTTATTTGTAGCTCATACAAATCACAAAGCCAGTAGTTTGGCTCAATATTCTTAACCACCACACCTATAAACACTCATAAGTCAAGTGTCAATTGTGTGAATTTTTCCAAAAGAATAACACTAACAAATCAAACTTAATCTTAATAAAAAAAAGTACAAAAAAATTATATATATATATATTTGTTAGCATAAATTCTGTATTTAAAGTAAGTAAAAAACACTCAAAGGCATTCTCACTTCCTTTTATTTTGAGGAATTTAAGGAAACATCCCTTCCCACAAAAAAGATGAAAATCCTTATACTCTATAATTGGAGCAAATATTAATCACATACAAATATTTCCACACTTATTGTATTTATATGTGACACTTTTGAACATATACAAAAATCCTTTCAAAGTTTGAAATAAATTGTCACATAACAAAAATCATCCCTATTTAAATAAATTAATCTTGCAGTTAAATAAATGCAGCGACTTAAGTGACACATTAGACAGGACTTGTAGAGTTCATTTTTAAGGAAAATTGTATTAGTGTTTCACATAATAATCACACATGTAAGAGAAACTAAAAAGTCTAGCAATAAGAACATTTACACCTTAAAAGTAAAACATTACAGTTTCATGCATTTTTTTGTGTGGTAGCTCATCCCAATATGTTCGAAAGAAGTAAAAAGTCATTATTACAAAATAAGATTTCTACACGCCATACTTATTTATTTAAGTATGAACACCAGAGTAAAAATAAAAAACAGAATAAGGTAGGTTGAACATAAATATATGTACATCAAATACTGATACCAAAGGAGGAATGAGTAACATGAAGTTAAGACTAAATTAAATAAATAATATTTATCTGTGATTGGAAGGAAAACAGAAAATGCTGTATGAATTAATAATAAAATTTCTTTGATCAATTTAGTGCATGGCTAAGAAAAATAATCCTCTTTTTAGCAAGTCAGACAATCTAATAAGAATTACACATAAAAATAGGAAAGCACAAAAAAGTGAAGTTACTTGAATAAAGAGTACCTTCAACTTCTTAGCTTCATTGTGACTGTTTAACAGAAATTGAATGGAACTGAATACAGAAGCACTACCAAATACCCAAAAAGAAAAAATATATATACATAAAAATTGATTCAATCAGATTGTTTTAAAAAATTTTACACCAACATTGTAATTTTTAATAATGGCAAGGGAAATAATATTGAATGAAATAATAATGGGATTATATACATATTGTTAGCACTGTACAGGCAGAAATATACAAAGACAAAATGATGATGAAACATCCAGTGATCAAAATTATCACTCAAATTTAGCAATGTTTGTAAAACCAGCTAAGGAGATTCTATTTATTATTAATAACTGCTAAAATAAAAGAACTATTAATACTTATTTCTCTTAAAACATCTACAATTACACAAAAAGGAAATTTACAATTATTTTCTTAAAAAATTACACCAAGGCATTTCCACCATTCATTATTTTTCCATTATACACAGAATGGATAGTAATAAAATTATCATAAAATGCATCGACAATCATATTTTACAATTACAGGCTAATAAAAAACTTTGACATAAATTTATTTGAAATTATTATAAGACACTGAAAATGGAAATTTTTTATAAAAATAATTTTCATAAATATTCATTCATGGGGAAAGTCCAGTGCTCAAAAACTTTTCTGATTTTCCAGTTGTAAAAGTACCAAAACACTTCATTAAATTAATCACATTAATTGCAGTTTCTTACTGTATGGTTTTGATTACTTTGAGTATTATCCTTATTTCTAAAAAAATTTATCGCAGAATGAATCGAGATTTATTTTATATTTTTCATTTATGAAATACATATTTTATATATGCTATAAAAAATTTCTGTCTTTCTCATAATGTATAGCACATTTGTAAAGTAGATGTTTAACTCACTGGACTCCCTCAGAACTTTGAAAAATAATTGGTAAACTAGAGGACTAGAAAGTAAATATCAGTAATTATATGAATTTATTACTTGAACTGGATAATGGCCAGTACAAGTAAATTAAATGGTAAATTGGTTTGTCCTCACTTAAAAACTGATAAAATTTAAATGAAGTTAAAAGTGGGAATATTTTAAAATATGGTAATGAAACACAGAGGAAAAAAATAATACTATATTATTGTATCAACTGGGTTCAATTACTCTGGAAATCATATAGCTATTAGCTAGCTTATCCACCACAAGAAATAGCATCCATCATGATGTAAAAAATGAACATTAAATGAGAACATAACACCTTTCTATAAATAATTCTATTGTGCAAAGATGAAGGACAAGACATTTATTTAGCTGATCTTTTGGGAGTTTTACTAATAAGCTCTTTTAGGAAATGATTCCTGGAATGTGCTGATCACATTTTCAGAAACATGAAATATTTGAGCAAAGAGATTACAAAGAGCACAAAGCACAGAAAAGATGGAAGGAATTTTTAAAATGAATCAATAGTTATTTACAATGAAAAAAGGTGTCATGAGTACGTAGCTCCCCAAATAAATACAAAAGAGGAAGTGTCTTAAGATACTCAAATATTCAAGAGGTAACCTTTTCACTCCATTCTTAAGTCTGGTTAAGAAAAAATCCTCTCGGTATAAATTTCTTTAAAAAAATTAGCATATAAAATTACAGTTGAGTATTTCTGAAATATTAATATTTACCCATTTTCCTTTACACCTCCTTAATGACTTGAAGATGCAAATTGCAAAGTATCATGTTTAATGAAGAAAATCATTATCAAGAAAACTGTTTTTATTCTGATCCCATTGTTAAGTATTTTTTATGTGGTGTGTAGCAATAGAAAATTTATATTTGGAAAATAAGTTTACAAGTAGTTATTAATTTTACGTGTAGCAAAAATAATTTCAGCCTGAAGATAAATTGTATTAAGAAGTTTTATGCATGTGTCAATACGCGTAGATATAAAAAAACTATATCAAAAAGTTCTTAGTAACACAATTACAGTAATTATAATAATAACAATAATGATAATAGAAAAAAATAATTATGTTATAAAATGGTAGTTCGGCCGTGTTTACAAGTAGGAGGGTCCATGAAATTGTCTCTTTAGCACAGCACAACGATGGCCGCGGCGGTACGCAAGCTTCTTCCGACCCTCGCGGTAAGAGGCTGCGTTCACTTCTTTTGGGGCCCCACACTGAGAAGCCAAGACCGGGGAAACGGTCCTGGGTTCGCTAGACAGCAGTGGGGGCCCGCAATTGTCAATGCCACTTCGCCTTCTGGGCAAAGATGTCCGCTCGGAGGTTTTGCGCGAAGCAGATGCCCAGGATCTGAGGGAAGTTCAAGAATAAAATCAATTATCAAAACGTTCAACATTCTAATAACTGTTATTTGTTACCAGTGTTTTGATTTACTGTCCCACAAACAAACAAAATATTTAAAATGACGGCAATACTTGCTATGAGGCTAAAAGCAATAGTTAAAATTTAGACAAAATGGAAATATTACCATGATATCTCATAACGTAAGCTGGATTAATTTTTTTTAGCAAAAGAATTGTAGTTGTTGAGAAACTGAGGTTCACTAAAGGGTGAAACAATAATATTTCAACTAAAACTCATGCAGCTTAAAAATTTATAGGCTCCTAAAAACAACATATAAAACACTATACTGATGTGACAGTTATTATCCGTCTTACTTTACTTAATAGTTCTAATCATACTATAAAGTAAGAACAGATATTCCTTCAACTGGCCCATCAAATATTCAATACAGGGTGTTTTAAAAGTGATGGCAATAATTTAGGGATTGGAAGTGAAACGGAAGAGAAGAAAATCAGCCTCAATAAACGGGTCCAGAAATTAACTGTTTGCTAAGATATTCTATGTCCTAGTTTGTTTTAGCCTACTGATATCTCCATACCCACAAATAGTATCGTCTCCCCCTTTTCACGTTTCCTGAGCTGTAACGAATTCATCAGTGGTCCTACATATTAAACATAGACTGTAATTATACACATACCCAAAACTATATGTCTGTGTTTCAAGTGGTAAATACCCCAACCTTCCTAGTCTTACCTGACCAGACTCAGGCGTACACTACCAAAAAATTTTCCTGTCTTGCATCTTTACAACCCTTCTAGATAATCCTTACATCTCATTTCCTTTCTAAGTTCAGAACCAGCATCGATTGAAGAGTCAAGTCCAGATTCTATGGCTTCAAGATGCTGGAAAGTATCACTACTCTTTACGGCTCCCTGTGGATCCACAATCTCAGGCGAACGCGCGACAGAGCCTTCGGTTTTTTAAACGTAGTTGCTCTAAGATGTGTCGTTGCGCCAGTAGATGAGGTTGCTGCATGATGGTGTACCAGCACATTTTCTTGTAAGAGTAATAACATATCTAAACAGACCATATGATCAGCAGTGGATACATAGAGAAGGACCTGTACCGTGGCCTCCTAGATCACCAGATTTAAACCGCTTGGGTTTATGTGTGTACTTTATTATCTTGTAAAAGGTTAATTTCTGAACTCTTGTTTATAGAGACGATTTTAATTCTCTTCACTTTTACATAAAATTCCTCCATTTTTTACCATCTCTTTTGAAACACCCTGTATAGAGGCACAGGTTGAACATGATAATTCAACCACTTCAAAAACATTTACTGTCGCTGTTTCCTTTATCAAGATATCTGGCTAGTGATTTGATTACATTAAGAAGAGTGTAAATTTATTTTACCTGTAGAAACGCTGTGGCCACAGCCACAATTGCAACAATGAGTAGGTTCCTCTCTATCCACTCCTCCCCAGCTTGCAGACATCCCTTCTCGTTAATAATCTTGGCCACGTCAAATTGCTATGACAAATACATCAACACATAGTATAGAAAAAAATTGGTTACCTGAAGACAGAGCTGCTGTTAGTTTTCCAGACACACAGGTGAGGAACACCCGGACGAAGACAGGAAAAATAGCTAGACTCCAACAACTACTACGACAATAACAACAAATGTGCAAACATGCTTATAAGAAAAAAGGAAGACAGTAGAAAGCTGTAAATTAGGTTGGAGAACGAATAAAATTGGAAAGTATTTTCTTCATTAAGCTTATTCTGATGTAGTTTAATTGTCTGGTTTGGAAAAGATTTCTTTGAATTTTGAGCGGAAGAGGGAGGAGAGGTAAAGAGATTTAGAGAAAGAGATTTATCTCAATTATGAGACAATAATAGTGATAGACTGACACAATGACAAGATTAGTACATATAAAGGTTAGAGGCAGACATAGACTGGCATTATAAGCAGCTAGAAACTCACAGCATAAGGAGCATAATTTTTGAAATCTCAGAATAATCCATGGATCTATTCCACTGTTTAAGGATGCTAGATGTTACGTTGCCTTACTGCATTTTTCATAGCTGTTCTCAGTTTTTGTAAATTCTCTCGTTCCCACTGACTCACCTAACTCTCCAGAAGCAGAGAATGTAACAAATCAGAATACTGCTGTCTTCATCATTATAGTCATTTAAATTCAATAAATTCAATATAAAATTATTGTAAAAAAATTTATTTGTTAGGAGTATTTATCTAACGTATAAGAGTAAACCGCTTAGTTAGTCTCAAAATTTTATTGAATAAAAATTATGTGGTTACCACAATATCAAAATTTTAATTGAAGAATGTAATTATTCTTCTAGAATGATGATCAAGAAGTGACTCATCAGATCCAATAATTCAGACATTCATTGTGACAGCCATTTTGGCTGCAATGTTGGCGCGTCGAACATTCTAAATTTCAACAGTTTATTCCTATTGGTTTTGAAAGTGATGTTCCACAAAATTTCAGATAATTGTATTATATATTTCATGTTTGCAATATCTGGTTCTCTTCGTGGTTTTAGATTTATAGCAATTTGTTAATCCACATGAAGAGGTTCCAATAAAAGAAACACAACGTCGTGATGGCTACGTTTTTCTTCAAATGAAGTAGAAATGCTTCACTTGAAGCTCATGTAAGAGCGTATAGACTCGGAGTAGCTCAGTGGTAGGGATGTTCTGGGTTCCGTCAACATTTTTTTCCATTATTGTCTTTCTTCTCCATTTTTCTTATTAAATGTAATTTTCTGACTGACTAGGGCGTTATTTATATGCTTTTTTTGGTTTGTATTATTCTTATTGTATTTCCGGGGTTTCAATAAGATACAATACATAAAATTAGCAATTGTTAAACTTGTACCTTAATATAGGACGAGATATTGTATTTTAATTGTAAACTAATTTTAAAATAATTATGGAAGTGCGTTTCCTTTCTGAGTTCTTTTTATATAATGTAAGCAATATATTTAACGAGGTACATTAAAACTTGAATCTCATTGTACGTTTGTAAAATTAAATTATAGTTGTTTATATTACGTCAGTGAGTTCCAGACAGTTGTGGGTTAAGGACTAAAAGAAAATTTAAAGTGAACTAATTTTGAACAGGGAGAGGGAGAGACTGGAAAAGACCAGGCGTTCGAATTTAGCTGAGTGCATTTAGCTTAACAAGGAAGGGATTAGTAAGAGGTGGGCAGAGGGGAAAGAGAAAGGGGGGGAAGTTTCAGTGCAGCTAATATTTACCTTTCAGTTAGTACTGTGACCATTGTAAGAGAGCAATGATGGAAGAACTACAGGAGACAAGCAAGCACGAAGAGAGAGAGAGAGAGAGAGAGAGAGAGAGAGATTACCTGCAGAACAGCCACCCCCACGCCCACTCCCGCCACAGGAACCAAATTAGCCTCGACCCACTCCTCCCCCGCTCGCAAACACCCTCGGTCATAGATGTTCCTCTCGCCAGACTGAAGAGAAGCAAGCACACAATAACAACAACCTCCACAAATAGCATGACATCCCCGCTCTCCAAAAGAAACAAAAAAAAATAGGGGGGAATCCCTCTCATCTTCAGATAAGAACCCAGAGGGGAAAGGAAAAGTTTTAATACCTTCATATTAATTAAAGGTTCTCCCCCCCTATTTACAAATGCTGTTTCTACTCCCGAGGGAACTAACCTTCAGGCTTCGAAAGGGAACCAAACTTTTATTTAAAGGAAGCACAGCGGCCATGTTCTATACACGTCAGGTCGAACCGAATACAAATTACCGTCGACGGAGGTGTTCAAAGCTTCATACATTTATCGGCGACCGAATTGTAAATGTCTAAAGCATCTAATTGTTCTGGCTTGACTTCAGACTTCAAAAGTATCGATCACCATCGATGACCGGTTTCAGTTGCAATTTTACTTGAGATTCAAAAAAATAATTCACGGTCTACCAGTGGACTCCACACGCACATACACGGGGAAACCTTTGAAGCTGTTACACGCCACTTCAAAAATATAAAATTTCGCCCACATACGAAGGTAGCTGTGACGTGCTGTTACGTCTTCACGAGACTATAACACGTGACACGTGGCAAGTCTGGGACGTAAGGTCAGCGGGAATTCCAAAACATTCGGAACGTTGTTTATTTTGACAAATCCAACCACAAAATAACTTCAGTCATTACTACTTTAAAGGACTGAAATAAACCCAAAACAAAAACGTAGGAATAGTTATTCATCGATTGGAATCCGTTACAATCAAACTTAATGACTGTAAAAAATAAGACAAAGAAATACAAAATCTGTTATAATGAATCGAAATATTCGTCGACAATCAATCAATTCGTTATAATTTCATTATGGCTTCATTCACAACCCTAAAACTGTGAAAAATGGTACAAACGAAATAAAACTTAATCTTAAACAAAATAAAATTGACTGTGTGCGGCGCAACGCGTCGCTTCATATGGCGCAGTGTGTGACGCACTCCACAGTTACCTGTACATTTTCTAAGCACTTTAAAAAATCAAACTTTCATTAAATTTACTATTTATATCGCCCCAAACAGATGGAACAACTATATTATTCTTATAAATGAAATTCATTGTTAATGTGCACAAAAAGTTCAAATTTCGTACGTTTGTGTGAGTATGTATGTTCCGCATACAAATCTAAACACGTGGAACAATTTCAAGCAAATTTAGCACACACGTTCTTTGCAACTCAGAAATCAGCACTGTCGGGACACGGCTACCACCCTAAGAGGAGGGGATAGTGGGGGGCGGAAATTTTTAAATAAACATAATCGGCCAATGTTTTCGTCGAATAAATAATTTTCGGGGTTAATTACATTTACGGTGTTTCCAGCGACACTATTTGTATCCGTCCTACCTAACTGAGTATTGACGTATGGAACAGGATACATTTGGCCTAACGTAGCCTGCGTGTATGCGTGTGGCGGCAGCGACGACGACGTTCGCGAGAATCAAAACAGTATCATAACTTAAGTAAAATGTCTGTTATATTTAAGCAATAATATCCCCGGTATCGCCGGGCACCCAGATAGTTTGCCATAAATTATCCTTCCTCGCCTTTTATTTTCTGTTAAAAAAAGCGAAGTCAGTTCATAACGTTTCTGTTGTTCCACACTAACTTCTGAAAAGAGATAAAAACAGGGGGTACGTAAACACATTAATTTAATCTGTTAGTTTTAGGCCAAAGTATTAAGTGCAGTAAACAGGTATTTAGTTAATGCTGATTATTCCAAAACCACTCCATTAAGCGAAAGCAGGATAACAGACAGGGGCGAATTAAACAACAAACACCTATAAATTAGTAAGTTTTGCACAGTTACAAAGAAACAATAATTTTCCTTAAATAATTTTTTTGAACTAAGCACAAAGTTACTGTGCGACAGTTCGCCTTTGAAATAGTGAAAAGGAATATATCAATTACAACTTTGAAAATATTCAAAGTCGGAAGGAACAGTCAATACATTACGACACATACAGACGAAGAAAATTATAATATTTCGAGGAATAAAATGAATTAAATTAAAATAAAAAGTATCTATAAGGAAACCCGTCACCTTTGTGCCCAAACTTTAGTATTATTCTCTATTACAGACATTTATGTAAATAAATACAAATCTTAACTCATTAAAGAATGATTATGAAAAAAAAATTGTTGATATTAAAATGAATTCTTATTTTTACATGTATCTGTAAAGAAAATTGAAATTACTTTTACATTATTTTAAGAAAATCTGAACCCAAACAGAAAAATTCTCAAGTTGAAATTTGAATATTCATTTATAAATTGGTTATAAATGGCTCCTATCGTTACCTTCAATAACAGAAACCTAACGGCTGGCAAAAGTTAGAAAATTTTGAACAGACGGTTATAGAGCGCTTACTTAATTAATTTAGAAGAAACTGGAGCATATGAATAATGGAATGCAGACTGTATACTTACAAATCCCGGCTTTCTGACATCGTATCCACACTGCTTGTTTTTGATGAGTTCCTGTTGAAAAAAAAAACCATTACGATTGAGATAATCTCAGTTGGGAAATGTAATAAAATTTGGTATAGTACAGGAAGAGTTTAAGAGGTACTAGAAGTTACAGTGTTTTGAAAGGAATCATTTGATTTGACATAAGTAACTTTCGAAAAGTAATGAATATATTCCATTAATTTTAAGTTTAGTAATGAAGAAAAATACATGAAGTAGTGTTGTAGGTAAGGTCCTCAGTTTACCAATAATTTATTTAACGAATCACATAATTGGCAATGATTTAAATCCAAGGGTATCCTATCATGATGTAATTTAAATCATAATCAGTTGTGAGTTTTTAAATCACCCTCAACAAATAAGGAATTTTAGATGGCGGTACTCGGACTGAAAATGATCATCGTCGTGATTCTGGTAAACTATAAGTGTTAAAGGTGTGATGTAACAGAATCCCCTGTTCTTACATTGGGTTTCCGTTTACAGCAAGAGAAAGGAACTCCGCAAGCCTCACGACTGCCAACTTCGCGGGAAGAGCAGTTGAAGTAGTTGTTCCTATCCCAGTCCTTGGGACCTTCGATGCCGCAGCACTGCAGCTAAAGGATACAGGGAAAACAGGCTATAATACAACCAGTAGCTTAAGTAAAGAATAATGTAATAAACTGAGTGTCGTACCCAATCCTCCTGGATCCAGTCTATAAGGTTCTGCTGGTCCGGATCTTCCCTGTAGTGGACGATGAAGGCCTGGAAGCCGTCCGTTGCTTGGTTCTTTATCTGCAAGGACGAGTTCAAACAATCAAGGGACGTTAAAAATACAGTGCATATTATTCTTGCAGATATTTCGGTCATACTCGAGGCTTAGACACTTTTAGAGAAGTCCATTGTTCCATCGATCAATCGTACTCGAACTAAATTGAGGAAATTGGAGAGAGCCGCGCCGGGGAAGTCATTAACTTCGTCGCGCTTGTTTAAGTAATTCTATTTGTGTCCTTAGAGTCTCCGAGTAGAAATCGATCGTGGCAGTTGCCTACTTTACCCCTCTATACAGAGAATGTAACACGACGTTACTTACAAAGCCTACTACTTCCGGTTCCTTGAAATTATCATTGGGACTTCCTCTTAACATAATTTATATTTGGCTTCTTACGGTTTCAAAACCTTTGTTCTTCATTAAATTACATGAATCGTTTCAACTGTTTTCACAAGTCAAAATTTGTAATGAGTTTATTTCACTCATACGAAATTAAAGATATTTGACGGTGCCATCAAATTATTATATTTTTATCAATAACACAGCGATGTCCAATAACCTATCTACACATGAAAAGCAATGGTTTATAATCTCGTAGGTAAGGCGGTCACAGTTATTTTCATCCTCCCCAACCCTTTCCTATGGCAAATGGGGAGAAATTATCCACAATCCGTACCAATCTCACTGACCACAAAAAATATATATTCGACGTTTGTATTGGTCAATTTTTCGTGCTTTAAAATTTCCACAGTCCCCCCCCCCCCCCGTATACCGTTTGTTTCCAAGTCAGTAAGAACACATGTAGAAAATATGACTGAAATTACTCCACGTGTTAAAATTTGCATGCGGAACACACAAAATTACTTTGGAACACACGAGTCACAAGCAGTCCATTTTATGTATAAGCAGAAGGTAGTTGAACAATCTGCTCGAACTACTTAGCGTAAAATAATATCAAATTACGTATTATTTAACGAAAAGTAAATTCTCCGTAGTTGCTAATTATGGAAAAGGATTTATAATTCAAATGACGTTTTTTATAAAAAGGAGGACCAAGGCTGCTCACCTTTCTATTTTATTCATTACAGTTTACGAAATCAACAAAAGATAAATAATTACGTGAGTACGTATTTGTAAAATAAAAAATGCAATAAATGTAATAGAAAAAAATGCTTGCCGTGAAGACTATAAACTTTGTAGAAAAATTTCGACCATACGGGGAATCGAACGGGGAAGTGCCAATGGATGATGGAGAAATGTTATGGCTCACGGTTAATCGAATTTGATAGCACAGTTCCTAAAACAGCACAACGTGCGTAGTGGAAGTCCCGGGTTCTAATCCTATTCCAGTCCTCATTTAATTGGCATGCTACTAATGTCCGATATTTAATAAAAAAAATTAAAACTTTATCACTGTAAGAATTCATGTCAACTTACAATAATTTTTAAGGAGAAACAAATATATTATTAGGACACAACTATAGACGCTATAAATATCAACGTTGCTATTGGCAACTGCAATGTAGGCTGCAGCATCATTGGTGTGTAAGTTTAGATGCCTACATGCTAGGGGACGCCCAGCTTACAATTAACACGGAACAGTGAATGCTGCAGAATGCCTCGGGCCTGCAAACGACACAATCAACTTCTAGGAAATTAAAACAATACAGCTAATTAACGACCGATATAACAGACAACTGCAAAAAAAGTATGACCCATACTTAAATTTTGAAATAAACTGACGTTTCGTCTGAAAGATGTCACTACACATGACTGGTTTGAGTTGGAAACTGCTGCTATTTTAATCCTTAATTCTACTTTATTTACACTCATTAATACTTTGAATCATCAAATTTCTGACCTCCGGAAAGATTCCTCTTTGTCTCCGTTCACAGTAGAAATTGTAATGAGAGACATAGATATTTATTTTATTGAGGTATATTATTATAGAAACGTTGATGATATGTTTTGTATACATTGGATTAATAGTATTAGTACTAAACAATTGCTGTTCAAATATTAAATTTACTTGGGATTGGAAAAAGATTGTCGTATGAGTTTTTTATAAGTATCTATATACTGGTAGAGTTTATATATTTTTTATTTAATCAACAGACAAATAAAAAATGAATTTTGGAGATTAGGTTTGTTGAAAAAGCGTTGTTATTGTATTACATCAAATCTGTATAACATAAATCAGAAAACCTTTATTATTAACTACTTAAAGTAATATTGATAATTATTATCTCTAGGATTTTATTTCAAATTCATTAACCTATGAATTAATAATAATAATGCAAAACATTTTGTCCAACAAAGGACTCCTACAAACAATTGTATTGTAGTGCCATTTTACAATACTAAATGTAGAATATTATTTGAGAAACTTAATATCTATTTAATTTAAAATACGTCAATTATTTGACCTATTTTATTAAAAAACATAAAGATGTTCTCAATTTTTTTGATTCACAAGGTGCTTATAAAATTAGTTACAATAATTCCTCATTCTGTTATATCGGTCACGCTAAACGATCTTTGTGAACAAGAATTAAAGAACATAAAAATAATGTAAAACATTCTTTTATTATTAACGATCTCTGGGAACTGGATCATTCCTTTCATTTTGACAATAATGATGTTCTATTTGGGGAGGAGAATGATCGAAAAACATTAATCTCTCAAATGCCCCATTGTAATTTAAACAAATTTTCTATAAATGTAAATCAGGGCACGTCACATAAATACTATTTATGGTGGTATAGTAAATAATCTTTGTTATTTTGTATCTATGTGTTTATATTCTCTGTAAATTTACTACCTTTGGTCGTATTGACAAAGAGCAGAACTATCGATCGAAATGTGAGATCACTTCAAAATTGAGTATTATTAAAGCTTATTTTTGTGATTGTCTGTTATACAATTACTTGTGTTATTTTAAGTTTTTAAAGTTGTTATTTGTTTTATTTTCTTGGAAATTACTACCCAATCTTTACTTATTTTGTGTAAACATAATCCCATTGGGACCAACTGATTGTAGACAAAGTGATCAACTAAATTTTCTGTTCCGTGAAGAAGCACTTCGTTAAGAAATGCTTTAAATGTTGCTAAAAGTGGCTTAAAATAAATTAAGGCAATTACCAGTCTCTGGAAATTGTTCACAGCCGTGCTGTTTGAGTAACTGTTTCATTATCTCTGCGATCCCGTACACGGTTAGGCTAACCACAAAGTCACGAACGGTAATTACGCGCCAAGTTAAGCAATCACTGTGCTTTATCGTTCCGTGACTTGATACGCAAAAAAAGTGAGCGTAAATTAACGCTAAACTGCATACAGCCATAAAATCTTATCAATTATAATCTTTTTATCAGGTGCAAAAAAACAATGCCGATAGTCATCCTTTAGTGCGAAAGCTAGAAGAACGAGACGACTACGAGCACGATGGCAGTGTTACCAACTGTAGCTTACCCAGTCTTTGAAAATGAAGCCCAGGACTCCGGCAGTCATCTCCAGCAGCAGCAATATGGCCAAGAAGATGGCGTACTGTAAGGGAACATATCAGACATTTATAGGAACAGCTGGAAATAAGCAGGAGAAGAGGAACCTGCTGAGGCGAGGTTTATTGCACCTACCGAGGAAAGGAGACAAGTGTTTTCCCTCAGGGCGCCGACGCAGCCGGTGAAACCTATGACGAAGGTCGTCGTCCCTGCAACAAAAATAACCTCATTCAGCACACAAAAAAATAATGTATTACGCTAATTCTTTATTCAAATCAGGAAATCACAGTTCTGTGTTTGTCGCTCAACTAGTAAGGTAAAGTGAATTCATATTGATATTAGGTCGAAAGCTTCTGAACAATTCTAATATCTGACTTTGGCAATTGAGCTTTTATTGCCTTGTTATTTCAAGTCTTAAAATTATGGCATATTTGAATATAAATGTTGTGTTGTTGACATACACATATTTGATTTTAAATATTATAGAAAGAATAATACAGTTGTTTCACCTTTTAGATAAAATCATTTAAAAAATGTATTATTTTAAATATTAGGGGAAGTCGGGACGGAACGGGATAGCGAGGTACAATAGGATACCCTACTTTTATTACTGGATAGTGCTTGAGGTTAGTAGATAGGGGTGGAACATTGTAACTTAGAAGGGAAGAAACCCTGGCAGCCGCCTTGACCAAGTTGTGAATTAAGTAACCTTTTGGCGTTTTACATCTGTGAATTTAAAATTTTTGCTGCATTTCGACAGGAGGTGACTTTCAAAACTCCTCGCTTTTCACTCTTTAATGGTATATATTCGTAAATTAGGTGTCTTTAGCTACATATAAGCTAAGTATAATATTTTTATCTACTTGTATTAAGGCTCAAAGAGAAACCTTAAACTGAGACTAGCGTGAGGGGCGGGACGGGATACTACTGAATAAGGCAAAATCTAATGTCTTCCTCAAAATAAAAAGGAAAAACAGGCAGACTAACCTCATAAGAATGCCTAAAAAGTATAGATGAAGAAAGAAAAGGAACGGGACAAAGGAATACATATTGGCAAAGACTGTGCAGTTAGAAAAAAATAGTTTTGCGAAAGGAAAAATTGAAAAAGCGATCAACCGTACGCTAAATAAGGGTATGAAACAAACTCAAAAGGTGTTAGGATCTTTCTCAAATTTAATTTAATTTCATTGCTCTAATTGTATATACAAAAGATCCTATCCCGTTCAGTCCACGGCTAGTGGGAAATTTGTAAGTTTATTTTTAAAAACTCATCTAAAATCTAAATCCCTCGTTTTCAGTTATATATTGATAGTACATTACGTAAAGAATAGAATAAAATACTCGAAAGGATTAAGTTTAACGTCTGTTATATATAATTAAACAAATTGATGACCTTGTACAGACTTTATTATATAAATTTACTGTGAGAGAAAAAACCTGAAGAAGGCATGAAACCATGCCGAAACGTTGTTAAGAGTAAAGTCTAAACAAGGACATCAATTTTTTTAGAATAAAACAATGTTTTATACTTTTATCAAGTGTTTTTTTCTTTTTCCATAATTTTACAAAAATTGTTATCCCGTTCCACCCAGAACGTTTATTTTTAACACATTTTCAATGAGTCAATTATGTGATATTCATAAATTAACAAATCAGCCAGAGAAACACAATTTACTTCATTTTTTTGCCTCGTTTCACCCAGATTTATGGACTTGGCAAATTACAACTGAAGTTGAATTGTGGCTGGCTAGTGTCCAGGCATATAGGATGGATGAAAGGGTTTCTTGAGGAAAGGAAGTCGAACCAGATACCTCAATCGGTAGTTTCAGCACCAGAAAGTAATTAAATTTCCACACTGGACTTTGATGCATCGTTTTATAGCTTTTTTATAATTTCAAATACACTCATTTACCCGTCAAACAAATTTTGTTGGGAATTGATAATTTTTAATTTGCTTGTATGAGTCTATACTCTAATTGCAGATTTGTACTGGAATGTAATAATAGCACTCGCACGATTTCAGTCACTTAAAAAAAACCTACTTTCAGAGCCTCGAGGATGTTTTTTACAGCCGCAATATTGTGACGTCATAATAATGGTTTTCGCGTGGACGTAAGCTAAATTTTCGTGAAAAAATAAAGTTTTTTTGCGAGACAGTAATTTTCTGATGCTGTAATTTTTCCAATGTTGGCAGTGGTGTGAATCGAGTGATGACACGAAGGCACGTGCAAGCTTTTCCGCAGCCGCCGTAATGTGTGATCAGTATCCAATTACCGGGGTTATTTAGTCCCTTGTGCTGCAGATTTTGTTGATATGCTGACGTGGGAGTGTGTGTCCGTCTGATAGAGAGGCTTTGCCCGCTTTTAATTGAAACAAACAGGCGGCCGTTAATCCTTGCGGCTCGTGTTTAGAACTGCTTGTTTGAATTATGAACACGCATTCCGTGGACATATTTGCCGTGCTTTAGGGCGCGGAACTGCCCGCATGTGTATCTGTGGATATTATGGCTGCGTCCAACAATAGCAACGCTTATCGCCCGCCATGTTGCTCTTACTCTCGAACCCAATCACATTCGTACTTGCCATTCAGATATGAAATACTCTTGAGCTACCCGGAAAGCTGCTTACTTTTTCTGACAATGGAGAATTTCGCTGCACAGTAGTTCGTACGTGCTACGTTGAAAATTATCACAATCCATGGGACAGGGACAGAATTATCTGTTTTAAAGACTCTTTTTACTCAGAAATTATCTTATTTTAAAACAAGGTATTGCAAAATGTTTCAATCAATCTGGGACAAGCCTGCTATTGAAATTAATATCACTACACCTGGTTTTAAATTTTCGTGACATTGGTGAGATAAAATCATTATTCAGCTTTTTGGGTATTATTATAGAAATGACATTCTAATTTATTTCTTACTCTGCTATCCTTCTAAATGTTTCACTACGTCACTTTCACGGGGATAAATCTAACTTATTTGTTTGGTTTCCTCCTCTCTTGTTTGTTTCTCTGCTATTCTTCCTCCCACTCTCTCGTAAATCCTAACTTGTTTGTTTGGTTTTTTTTCTTCTCTATTTCCTTCTCAATGGTTCCCTTCTCATCTATCTTTCTCTTTTTTTGTACTCAGACATTGGAAGATCCTAAAAAAACTAACCATAATATTACTGCACGACTTGCAAAAGTATGCACAATAGCACAGAAACTTCACTGCTCAGTCAACTTTCGTCGAGCACTGAAAGTTATGAGTAAAATTTTATTCGTATGTCAGTGCCCCTCCATTATGGCGCGCACGTCGTGTCGGTTTTAATATCAATATAATTATTCAGACATCTCAGTATATAATGACAAGTATTACAGTCTCAGTATAAATTTTACTGCATTTGATCTTACATTCGGGACCTTTCGTCATGTACGGAATACTTTCCTTATTACATCTGTTTTCTTTATACCACTACACCAATTCGCTTGGTACAAGCTCCCTTCCTCGAGGCAGTTTCTACCACCTGGCAGATAATTTGCGGTATATATAGTCCCGAGCTACTCGCTCGAGAAAGGGATTTTCTTGTTTTCATTTAGAGGCCGAAGCTCTGCCTCGCCGTCAAACGAGCAATATGAAACGCAATCCAAGACTCTCGACTACTAGCGCTGCCGTTCGCCGCTGCATCTGGAATCCAGCTTCTGAGGCCAACGAGAGTTGAGTTGGCAGACATGCCTTTGAAGGAAGCGGTACGATATTAAATATGGCGCGAAATCCTCTACGAAGGATTACTTTTCTAAACGGGTATGTTACGGTTATCATACGTGCTGATCCGTTGCAGTGGATATAGGAGTGACTGGAGCGGTCGTATTAGCTTAAGATCTTCATGGTGAATGTATACGGCAAAGTATTGGAGTCTGTATTCTTTATATATTTTAGAGATATATAAATATATTAACATAATTACCGATAAGAATGAGGACGAAAGCCGGATCCAGGGCAATGTTGGTAAGCCTGCTGAGGTTGTTGAACGTGTCCTTCTCCGTCCATGCCCAGATCCCTATTGCCAGAATGCTGAGCCCCAGCAACTGCAACCAGAACAGAGAATAATAAATTTACATAGAAATTAATGTTTTCTTCACCATACTTCGCTAAAACACTGAAATATGACGACACATCTACAAACTGTAAAAACGACGCAATTTAGAACGATTATTGAAATATTATAATTATTAAAATATGTACGTCTGTACAAAGTGGTCGAGATTTCAATAATTTGAAAAATTGATTAAAATTTTTGTTGTAAGTGAGAAACTTTATTGAAATGTGCTATATTTTCGTGGCACATTCAATAGAGAATCACAGAATTCTCTCGTAATGTGGTACTTAGGCGCCATTTTGATATATATAGACATAAATGTTCACTGTGGAATAACTACGAATAATCGTTAATTTGTTCATGCTCCGTGAAAAAAATTTTTTTCAGTAAATCTGGCTCGTATGATTTATTCTTATTCGCGAACTATTATTCAGGACGTCACAGTATAGTGAGACTTTGGTAGTGAAATGTTACGATTTGTCACGAATTAGCTATTTTTTGGGGGGTAACAGGCTACATGAGAGTGATCCTGAAACATGCAACTCCCATTTAATAGCATAGAAAGAGAATTGAAAAGCGGAGATGTGGGAGGTAAAATAAAGTAGCCAAGGGTGGACTCAAGTTTTAGGAGGCAGCTGGCCGACTGATTCAATGGGATCAGCGTATGCCCATGATCTTCGACCGCAGTACAGACACCTCCTGAAATAGATGAAGGTGCCTCGACATGTGAGGACCTTATCCACCAGCAATTATTATAATGCTACGATATGATCTTAACTAGAAGTATCGACAGTAAAAGTTTAACGTGATCATAGACTCGCATTCAGGCGGAGTAATTTAGGCCATGCCTCTCTCTGTCTCTCTCTCTCTCGCTTTCATTTCCTCACTGGCTGGAAAACATTTATTTCCTCGTTTCTTACCCCGGCTTAATACAGCTGTTTAATTAAAACCCGATGAAACGCATACACTGGCAACACGCAAGTTTGTCATCGTTTCTTTCACTGGAGGGAGAGAGGGATTTGACAGGCGGAACAGCTGCGATTCTCACTCATAAAATGAGCCAAAGGAAATTGTGTAGCATTTTAATTAAATTCGGAGTTTGCTAAAGTTTCACTTGCCCTATAACGCTGAGAGACTCAGCTCTGGCGCAGCACTTTCTCGTACTTTACTCCCTTTATTTTCATGAGAGAAAAAAAGTTATTAAATTACAGGTTTATGGGGAAAAATGCCCAAAGACTAAGCAAGTAATTTAGTTGTTATGTATCTAGATTAATTTCTCTGTTTTTTTGTTTATTTGTAAGATCTCAAACGTATTTATTCATCTCAGATTGTGCAGAGTTAATTACGAGAATTGTAGGATCAGTTCATGAGCGCCAAAATAGCTGTGGTCTTCGAGAAATTGTAAATATGAACATATACCCGTCACTTAATTTATTAAAAAAAGAAATAAAATATTTGTATCCCAAAAATGGGAAACGCATCATTTTTAGACTCACTGAGAGACCCTTTTCCTTACATTTTGTCCCCCCTTCCGTCCCGAATCCATTTCTTGCGATAGCTTATGTTACACATTGAAGTTATTTAAAGTTTCAACTTTCTTTTAACTGAAACGCATGACTCTTTATAACACACATTTCCTTACACTGAATTGGTAAATTATGGTCAAACGTGCAAAAAAAAGTAGACTTAGGCTTCCAACCGGGTGAGAGAAGATGGTAGCAATGACAGCTGCCGAAACGTCGTGGAACTACTGTTTTCACCCGGTTGGAAGCCCAAGAAAACTTTGTACATTACTTACACCGGGAAAGCCTTCACTCGATCATATCACTATTTATTAACAATAGCGACGTTTCATCTCCATTTTGAGACTCCCTCTGGCTTAAAATTTAGCAATAGGAGTAAATATAATGTATTGTTAAATTTTAAGACTGAGGAAGTCTCAAAATGGAGATGAAACGTCGCTTTTGTGAATAAATATGAAATATATTTAATATTGACTTTTTGGCATATTTTTATTTATTGTAAAAGGTACAGATACCTTTTCTTTCCCTTGATTGATTAACTGTCCTTGTCTTCTATCGTAAGTTCACTTTTCAAAACGACAATTTACGATTTCCGTTGTGAATAGGGAACATATTCCATAAGTTTGAGCAAACTAAGACGGTCACTGTTATGACGTCACAACATGGCGCCCTGGACGTTTAAATCTAAACGACAGATCACATGCAACTAAGTAACGATATTTTTTTTATTAGTCTGTAACGGACTCTTGCAGAAATTTGATATAATCTCCTCCTTCACGTTTCGTCTTTAAATGTCGTCACATGACAGAGGTAATTTTTTTTATATTACGCAGTCATTGTACTGCTTTCATTCATGAAACAAAATATATACTGCATACCAGTTATAATTTTACAAATAAACATCAAAGCAACCAATTAACTAGAAAGTCATTATATTATTAACCACAATTATACAGACATATTACGACGTTACGGCCACAAATTTGGGACCTCTTGAGGTAAAAAGGAGACAAATATCTTCAGGTGTTAAATTAAGTACAGATCCAAATATAAAAAAATTGTTATAGACTGCGACAATCACGGCTACTAACGAAGTAATGCAGTGGTTTTCAGACTAATTGGCTGTTTTGGTATTTATTTGTAAAATTCAAATATATAGTTATAAATTTCGTCTTTGAAACGAATAGTCATCAAAAAAACACGAGGCTTTCTTTCCACTTTCAGCAAATTTAGATTCTCTGAATGCGGAGGAAGAAACTCAGCCAGTTAATAGCTAAAAGGCAATTAAGAGTCACAATTGGCTCAGAGGTAATTATTACCTTGGCAGAAGCCACGCAACATTAACAAAACCTCTGGTCTGTTCTGTACGGTGAGCGCAACTCAACCAACCCCCGTCATTAAGTCAATCCCTCCCACCCCCAACTCCCGGGGGAAATTAATTTACTCTTTTGGGCCTTGTTGGAAGATAAGCGGAAGCTTCCGATTCCGCAGCAGCGGGGGAGGAACGAATATATAGAAGGGGAAGGGCTGAAGGTGAAATTAAATAACGACTGACAAACCAGGCACAGATGTGCATGTGACATTTCCCCTGCTTAGAGGGTGAGGGTCACAGACAATTCTACAGATTTACGGTCCACACAGGCTTCCCGGCGCAATTGATGGCACGCTCTGAATTTTAATATCTGCCGAGCGTTAAATTAAATGCAATAAAAATAGACACATGGCGATCCACTACGACCCAGTAAAGGCATTATTCCGTACTCACACTTACGCACAATGTAACGACACACTGTCACAACACTACATTTGCTTATTGTATATTAATGTCGTAATTATATATTGTAGTCGTATTACTTTGTTTCATAATAACTTACTATACAATTCCATTATTGAGCGTTTTTTATACCTAATCTTGCCATAGATCACATCATAGTTTTCCGACTTAAATATTTACCATAAATAAAAAGACGGCCAAAAAGGTCATAACTATTTCTTGACAAAAGCGACGTTTCATCACCATTTTGAGACTTCCTCAGGCTTAAAATTTAGCAATACATAAATGTTTGGGAATAAGATTACATTTCCTACATTTCATTAGAAACTCCAACTGTAGCAGAAGATTTTCCAACCCTATGCAGAGCTGTCACAGATACACGATTTTCATAATTACCACATTCCATATTCAACTTCCAAGATAAGTCCTTCTTCTTTCACTACTGAACTCACATTGACTCAGAGTACATTCCAGCACACGGGGTACCTTTTCACCCTGACATCAGGAAGTACAGAATGAACCAAAAGTTAGTAATAATATTTGTCTTAACTTGGTAATTTTAAACCTTCTTCTATAACCGTTACGTTTTTCACCTATTATAGATTCGGAATATGACGTCAGAATTTCGCCATAATTACATCTCTCCTCACATCCATGTCTCGTATTTTCAATTTTGAGTATTTCGTCACATTCTCATTATTTGGTGAGCACAATTTGTTATATTTATATATAAAACCCAATTCACTCTTTGTTGTTTCCCAACAAATATGGAGACGCAACTGTTTTATTGTGAGAAACTTAAACATATTTTCTTAAATTCATTCATTTCTTATCCTGTTTGTTTAACGTATGATGCCAATCGTGACGTCACAATATCACCACCGAGCGATTAAGTAATTTTTAGATATAATGTCATAAATACATATAAAGTGCCGATTTTCAAATTCACTTATTCTTTGACAGAGTTATAAAATGCATAATTATTTTGTAAACTATTTTAATCGATAAAATATATCGTTCGATGGCAGACGTCACAGTCAACAGCAAAATATCGCAACGGACAGAGAATTTATCTAATTTATGGTTATATAACGTTATTAATTTTACTCTGAATGGGTCGTTAAAATGTTCATAATTCACTTTCTGTAATTTGTGCAACCATGAAATGAAATAAAGGTCTATTTTTTCTTTACATTCTGGCTTTTACCCGTGTCCGAGTCGACCTCTATCAGGAATTCCTTTCTTAATTACTCGGTTACTAAGGAATCTCGACCAGTCGCCCCTTTTTCTCTGACCCTCTCCTTCTCTCTCTTGCTCCGTCGTCCTGCTCCTTTGTCCACGATGGCGCACAGGAAACAATCAACACGGCTTTTCCCCAACTTTCTGTTTAATTTAGATTCCTATTTTTTTTCCTGCATGTGCTTTTTTAATTACCGTGCCATTCTCTCTCAGTAAAATGTTAAAGTGTTGAGGTCTGAGGTGAACGCATTCCACAGTACCTACTTTCTATATAAATACGGAAGAATCGATTTTTCCTTCCTTCTAAGCAAACAAATGAACCGTCCTGGTCCAGAGACTAACGCGATTCTGTAAACATTCAAGCATGAAAATATAACCGGCGAATGACGTCACTGTACTGACGATTCAAATAATTAATTTTATAATGCAAGAAATTGAAATGCCAGGGAATAAGTGATATGATACAGGAGATGTTTTAGGAAATCGTGTTGGAAAAATGGATCCTAAAGCTGCAGCTTTGAGTTTATGATTCCAGAATTAATTTTTGTTCCTGTCATATTTCTTTGTTTCATTGCATTCTCCCCTTGTAGTTGGGAGATAACGGTTCGCGGAACCAGGAACAGAATCACAGGTGGTGCGTGGATAGAATAATGCAAGAGCGGAGGGAGCGAGAGTCGGTAAATTAGGAGAAAGAGTTGGAGGAAAGGTCCCCCAAGCAGCGAAATCCAGAGGGGGCAGCAGTAAGTAAGTAAGCTATGATATATAGCCCTGCAGGATGACGCAGCAGCGCCACGTTAACAACGCGCACGCAGAAATAAAAGAAACTTCAAGGGCAACAGTTCTGGGAAGGGAAGACAGGAACGGGGAGAAGAACAATTAATATTAATGTCTGCTAACAATATTATTAACGTCTCCTTACAACAAGGCTAGGTGACGTTCTGACAAAGAAAGCGTGCCACAGAGAGGTTCCTGGAACTAACGTACTTCCCTTATCGTCAAAGCCATGTTTTCTGGAAATCTCTAATTCAATTAATTAAAATTATTTTACTATAGGAATAATAACGTTTTCGCTTAAAGCCAGAAGAAATGAGAGGAAAAGGAATCTTCTTCACAGATAACGCACACGGGTTTGTCGCCTCTGGTCATCTTACACCAAAATAAAATTGACTATGAGCGGAACAACGTGCTGCAGTGTGCACCGCACTTCAGATTTTTTTTGTATATTTTCTAAATACTTAAAAACCATTGTTACTTAAATAAAACGACCATTAAATTTAAAAGTTATATCGCCTTAAAAAGACCAAACAGATGGATCAACTACATTATTCTTATAAATGAGATTGTTTATGTACAAAAAAGCTCAAATTTAGTACGTTTGTGTGTGTGTGTTCCGCGTGGAGCAGTTTCAATCAAATTTAGCACACACGTCCATTGCGACTCGGAAATCAGTACTGTCGGGGTTAGACACCCCTAACTTTGAAATATTCACAGTCGGCCGTCATTTCCGTCGAATAAACATTTTTCGGGGTCAATTACTTTAACGGTCTTTCCCACGACACTATTTGTATCCATCCTACAATAATGGCATACAGAACACCATACGTTAGCTGGCGGCGGCGGCGACGACGACGTTCGCGAGAAACAAAAAGTATCAAATCTTAAGTAAAATGACTGTTATATTTAAGCATTAATATCCGGGCACCCATATAGTAGCTTTTAAAGCGTTCTCACTTCCTCCACATGTTTCTGAAAATTTCCCCACGACATTCCCTGATTTTGATGTTCATTCACTCGTATAAAGATAGTATAAATCAAGCCGAAAATCTTTTTGTCAAATAAAGTTAAATGTATTATTTATTTAAAGTTTACCCTCACATTAATATTCAAGTTATATATGTTTTAATCATCCCCTTGCATAGGACATCATAACGACTCCCTCACTGTAATTTAATATTTAATGAAAGACTCTATTTAATTAAGTTCTATTCGTAATTCCCCAACAACATCACAACAGATAAGTAGAGGTGAAGTGTAGATCAAAAACTCTAGACTTAAACATTTTACAAACTGAAATATTATGTGACCCTATCTAAAAACAGTAAATACGTGTTATGCCCCCTCCCCCTCCAAACGTGATACGGCATGAAAATACTGTAGAACTTCACTGAGTGTACCTTGAGCTGATGGCTTTGTCAGCCATCTTATTCTTAGTCCTCTTCATAAAGTTCTTCCTTATTTCATCTGGACATGATGAAGTATGGAAATATAAAGTTCCTTTCTCATATACTAGGGAAAACGAATAACATTTTTGGTGCGACAGCCACAATAAATGAAGTTTAAGTACTTATCACAACTTTATTAAAGTTTCATGCATTTCCAGAGGAGTGTTTATCATCTCATCTCATTTTCTCCTCGCTCGACAGTAAATAAAAGTTCTCTCTTCCGGCCTGCCTAAGGATGTGTATATGTATAATTTGACTATTCCGCATGTAGCTGGTTGCTTTAGGGGTTGGGGTTGGACTGTGGAAAGGGCTGTAGCAGACTTCCCTAGAGTTCTGCTCTGCTGATTTCGCGAAAGCTGTTATACCGTACTTGAAAGAAACTTTTCCCTTTAGCTCCTCTTCGCGCCTCTTTCTCTTACCTTGAGAACGACGTCGTTAGAGCCTCGACAGAAACACGCCAACTTCGGCTCAAGACCAAATTTATATCAGCCGTAAATTCCCACATCTCTTTGTCTCAAAATACTTGTTACGAAAAATTCTTCTTTCAATCTAATATATATAAATCCAATCCGACCGAAAAAATCTCTGATTCTTTAAGGAGAAATTCGCGTATAGGTTCCAAATATATATGTATATAAGGAGAACGTATGAACCTTGGTTGTTCATAATAAGGCAGCATTTCTTTACTTTCAATGCTTAACTGGAATCGGAAGCAGATGCTCTTTAAATTCCTCTGACCGATATAACTGATATATAGTCGTAAGATGACCAATTATAGACAAAGTAACAGGCGTTCCAATATTTTGATTTGATGTCATGTTTAGAGGAGAACTGTGTAAACTACTTTTTCTCTTTTGCAGAACCTTTTTGAAATAGTAACTGAAGCAGCAAGAAGTAATAAGTAAAAAACCTTGATATTGGAACAACGAATAAGAAATGAATGTTACAGAAGATGGATACACTCTGACCCTGTCCTAACAATACTTATCATTGTAGGAGAATCGTGATTAGTGTGTATGTTGCTCTCAACAGTTATATATGTCGGTTTAGAACGTTCTGCGCCGATTTCCGGCACCAAACGTCCACTCTTGTCTATTCGTCCAGAATAGAGAACGAAAATAGAAAAATGGAAGAACAGTTTGGGTTTAGAGCAAGAAGGTCTGCAGTGGATCATCTCTTTACTGTAACAAAGGTGATAGAGAAAGAAACTACCAATGACCAGGAGATACATCTTCCATACACAGACCTTCAGAAAGCTTACGACAGAATACCACTGGAACAGTTATGGGAAACCTTGGAAAAAACAAATATAAATACTTAATAAAAGCCATTAAGACACTATACCAAAACTCCAGGGTTAGAATAAAATGTGGGACTCGTTATGAGAACGCATAAAAATTACAAACGGCCTAAAACAAGGGTGCTGTGTATCTCATGTACTATTTAAGACACAGGCACTAAAATGGATGTAGAAGAATGGTAATCCTCCAACTAAATGAAAACACTTTATAAACCCTATTCTTCACCGACGATCAAACGGTCCAAGCCGACGACCATGAAGGTCTGGAATATATCACAAGAAAACTGATAGAATTATATAGTAAATGGGGGTTGGAGATTGTAGCGCAGTTGTACCCCTCCCTAGTTTTATTCACACTTTTACATTTTAAACGATGGAAATTCAGTATGAAATCATTTTGAGAGACAGGCAGGCAAGGGGTGGCAATCCCAGGCGCCTGTCGAGCAAGCGACAATAACCCCATTACAACCAACAATATTCACATCAAAAGAACAGAATGCATTAGGGTAGGGGGAGCACAAGAAGTACAGCCCTGAAGGACGGGCGAGTGAAAAACATTTAAGAAGAATACAAATACCTAGTACTGAAAATCACTAGAGATGGAACGGGTCTAAGTGAGTGGACAGTGTAGAAATATAGATGATAAAACAAATAAAATGACTATATACAATAGCACAGTAAAAGGTATAATAACTTCCAGAAGCGAGGTATGGCACCTGAATAACAGAACGGAGAACAAGCTATTAGCAGCCGAAATTGAACTACTGGAGGAGGGCTGTGGGAAAATAAAAAAATAACAAAATAGGTAGATCATGGGAGCAGTAAATACGACAGTAGAGACATCAAATAAAAGCAATTCATATGATTAGGTTACTTGCAACGAATGTCCGAAAATAGATTACCAAAGTAAATATTGTTATTTGTATGATCCGTATTAAAATACTCTTCCCTCTTTTAATTAAAATAATTATTAAATACCAGCCGGAGTCTGTCTATGCATCCGTATATACGTTTCGTAACAAATGAAAAAATATATATAACCGGTATTAATCTTAAGAATTCCAGACTTTTCCTCGCGTACTGTATTTTCTTGTTTAAATGTTTTTCCTATCATTTTGAGTATATTTTCTCTTGCCCTCAATATTATCCACGTTTGAATCAGTAACGCAAATTTATCAATTGTTTCAAGCTTATTTAATCCTGCATAATCAATCTACATTTGTTACTTGTCCATTTTCCTAGCCTGGCCATGATTGAGACAATGGCGAGTGTGTAACGCGAATTTCACAGAGCGAACACCGAAATCGCTTGCAAACACTTGCGAATTCGCCGGCCATTTTGGATAGTTTATATCCAGTAGGGAGCCATTCTCGTCGTTCGGTTCTCGATCCAAATTTAATTAAACGTTGAACGTTTCGATTGATCTTCCCCCTTCTTCACTATTCTAGCAACCTGTCTGATTGTAAATTATTGACGGGCCGCGAGTGTGAATGATTACTCCTCATTTCATTACAAAGTTTCCCCTATCAGGAACGACACCCCCCTCCCCCTCCCCACCCTCTCTCTCTCTCTCCCTCCCTCTCGTCGTTCCTCTTGTCCTTTCTTTGTGTGCGCGTGCTCGGCGTCCACGAATCGGTCTCTGAGAAATACGGACGAGAATTTGATAATTTTCTTTACTTAACACAACACTGAGCCCCTTTCCATTTCAATTATTACATCTCGCTGCCAATATACCCAGAAAACACGACGTTAAGTAATTCCTTTGAGCTGAAAATTAATTTCCGGCTACGTAGACCACTTCCCTTCTTTTCGCTTAAAGCTTGTTAAACATACACAAAAAAGGAAGGGAAGAAGGAGGAGGAAGAACTACCACCACCACCAACGTTGGTCCCGGCTCCACCTTCCCCCTCGAGTCTTTGCAGCTTGAATAGCACAAAGGATCTTCAGGCCATTATTATTCTCGTAGATATCTCCCTGGGAGTTTAGTAAGATCTGACAGTGATCCAATTTAACCCCCTCCCCCATACAGCAGTCTTCATCCCCGCGCTAAGGAAGCCTTCCCTTTATATCCCTAAAATTGTTTCATAAACAGTTGCTCCTAAATCTTGCCCCTCTAAAGCAAAGCGACGCAACATCTTGTCAACAAAGCAGTTTGAGTTGCATAACTTTCAGGGGATTCCTCTATAAAACCTTGTAGAGAACCTATCTTTTCTCTTTTTTATCTTCAATTGTAACATCTCCTCCTCGTGAAAAGTTATGTTCATCATTCACTGAGTAATGTAACCTCGATTATAATTGTTCTCATAACAGTAGGGTTTAAAAAAATTGTTATTGACAATGGAGACATTATTATGCGCCAACTAGACTTCCGTAGATCAAACTCTCATTTATTTTACTTTAAAACATGTATTATATCAATCATAATATATTACAAGAAAGGTTGTGCCAAACATCCACACTTATGATTCGCATCTATGAATAATCTTACATTCAATTTTTACCTGCCGGAATTCAGAAAATAACAGATTTTTTGATACCTTTTTTCTTGTAATAGTGTGTATAATTTATTCATAAATGCTAGTATTTTGAAATAATATGTCAAATACAATAAATGGGAGTTTCACCACTTCCTGTATAATGAAGAGCAAATGAGCCTTTTCTAATCCCCTGGGCATATACTGGCGCCCGCTACTTGCGACTAGGATAGCCCTAC
The DNA here is from genome assembly GCA_034510155.1 of Eucriotettix oculatus. Classification (NCBI taxonomy): domain Eukaryota; kingdom Metazoa; phylum Arthropoda; class Insecta; order Orthoptera; family Tetrigidae; genus Eucriotettix; species Eucriotettix oculatus. Next base: position 90,637,970 of record CM067378.1, on the reverse strand, counting down.
ACCAATTGCTAATTGATGATGCTATAGAAATATAAACCTAATAATAAGGCACGAATTGAATTAAAAATAATCTAGCAATAAACAGGCACTAAATAAACGATAAACGGTATTTTGTTGCAAGAAAAATATAAATATATTTATCTTAAATGCTAGAACGTTATAAATTCACAGAAGTGAATTAATTGTATTCTTTGTGATTCTAATAATTGTGTTCCAAAGCATATTCCTAATAACTATTTTGCTTTAACCTTTTTTGACCTTTTGTCTACCAGATCCAAAATGTTATTTAAGAAGTATACTATTTAGGTAATTACAAATTTGTAAATTCTCCATCTTTCTTTGTTAAAAAAACCCAACGATTTACTTAGTAGTTTTGAATGTCATACTGTTGTTTATAATATTTCTTGTAATAACTGTTGGTTTTTCTACATTCGTCAAAAATATCTGTCGATTAAAATTAAGGAACATCAAATTATCTCCGATTACTAAACACTCTTTGGAATAAAATCATTTTTTCAATTTTGATAATACTATTATTTTATATAAGGAAGCGAATTTTAAGAAAAGATTAATTTCAGAAATGTTGTAGATTATAAGCAACAAATTTGCTGTAAATATAAAGCATGACACTTTACAACTTAAAAATTATATGATGTTTTGTTAAATTTTATGTTTTTACTATACTCTTTGTGTTATAACTTTAGTTGATTTAATTTATTCACACGGACCACAATGGATGGTCGAAACTTCTACTTTATGTTAAAAAAATCCTAATTTATTGTATAAAGGTCGTTTATAGTTTTCCTTCAACTTGAAACATTAATTGCTTTTTCCACCTTTTATATGTGATTTCAATTGATTTCTACACATCATCAGAGCCTTACACTAGTAATGCAATTACACAGAGTAGGAGGATCTTCTCTCGTACCAGATTTGGTCTTATTTTCTATAACAGATTGATTTAGATGCATTACATTCAGTTTGAGTGGGGGTTGTGGTGGGACAATTACGCGACCTGACAGCATCCCTCCCAACGTCCTCACTAATGGACCACTTAGTCCTCCCTCTCTCTGGCTGTACCAGGCCAATCACAATCACACACACTCAGTGAATAGTCAATAATTCAACGTGTCACTCATTCGACATAGAAAGTCTGTTACGAAGCCCACTAGAGTAGAAGGGAGAGAGAGAGAGAGAGAGAGAGAGAGAGAGAGAGAGGCAACTGACAGTTCCCAAGGAATAAGTGTAACCTCTCTCCTGAGCAAATCCTCATTCATGGACGTCAACGGAAACCAGCAACAAGACACTGATCCAATGACCGAAATTCTGATATTCAATCATTCGTCAAAATTATTGTTGAATGATCTGTCATAAATCTAAACTAAACGGTTAATCTTAACTAATCTTAATTGTTAAAATTAAATTACGAAGCCAGTAGGGAAAAGTAATGAAGAGAATTCATAACCAAGATTGGTGAACTGAAGGAAAAATTTCGTCTCCAAAATCAAGTTACTTACTGTAACTTTCCTGTTTGTCTTTCGGTTTACATTAATCAAATGATAATACAGTAAAAGTTTTATTTTATGTTTGTACATGAAATACATTGAATTACAGTATACAAACAAATAAATACTTTCACACTTTTGAATAAATATATTTCTTCATTCAAGGACTAGGAGGACTTTACTCTCCGCCATCAATAATTATTACCAGGAATAAAATTAATATTTTTCCATTTTTATCACCGCAGATGCGGGAGAGAGCAATAAATATGCGAGCCTCGTGTCTTCACTTAGAGTTGATGCAGACAAAGAATAAACACGTTCTTTTTTTTCTTTTATTTTTCACTTCGATCGTCGCCCCGACTCCTATATTTAACCCTTCGGAAAGGCCAGAAGCAACAAACACGCACACAATTCCCCAATGCCCCTTCCTAAACAATTCTCTCGCTGATTGGCCGCGTCGCCATGGCAACGTTGGCGGCGCCACAGCAGCAGGCAAACCAATTAGGCAATTTAACCTGCAATAAATGTTGAGAGGAAACAAATAACACGCACAGACACGGGAAAGGTAAGCCGCATCCAATCGAAAAATGTCAAGGTAGAGGTCAAGCCCTAAAACAATACAAACATCGTTCAAGAGAAACAAAAATGTAATTTATTTCTTTCCTTAAAACGACGTACAGATTAATCAGATAAGAGTTTCTTAATATTATAATGGAGGCCTAACATTGACTTTACTCCAAGAAAAGCTAATATTCTGAACAAACTGGTTAACAGAAAATGAAGAAAAAATTAAAAGCTTGTTGCTCAGAATACAGGAGTTAGTAAATCCTGAATTAGTACTAAGTCATTGCGCAGTGATATTTGAATAAAAAAATATTTTCGCACCATTGAGGAGCTTTAAATTTCAGGAAAAAGAAAGAGTTATTTATAAACCCACTAGAAAAAAAATGATGGTAGTATATATTTCAACACATTGACATACGTCAGATGAAAATATAGTGGCGTTATTGTTAGTGATCAAAATTGTCTCTCTACCTACTCTGGATAATAATAATGTTGAAGTCTAAATTCATAACTTATATTTTAAAATCAGTAGTGCAGAAACTGATGCGACATTTTCAAAATTCTTCACAACAATGGGGCGCCTTCTCAGAGTCGAGTCCTTACAGCATCGCCCGTGGGATTGTTACTTGCTTGCTTGCTACTTTTGCAAGAAAGACAACTAGAAATTTCTCATGAAAGATACGCAACTCCTTAGAGAAACAATTCAAACTCTTGGCAACTTGATCGCGAACAGAGAAAAATAGGACACAACATTTCTTCAGACCGAGAAAAAAATAGCCTTCAGTGATTTATACACCTTTGGCATAATAAAAAAAATTGGGCCAAAGCAAATGCAAATCCTTGGCCCTATAGTAAATTAAGTGGCCACGTGTCCTGGTTTTTCAATATTGGACTACGTTATTGAACAATGAATACCTTCGGATTGAATAATTTTCTTTAGAATTTACAAATTTTAGCTTTTTTTCAGCCCTTATCTTTAATGTCAAAATTAATAAAACGATTTTCTACTTCAGAATAACCAATGAAGCGACATCTTTTTGAAAGAACATTAACTAAATGTAACAAGTATATTCCATCCGCCATAATAATCTGAATTCAAATCCGAATTTGGGAACAGGCTTCTAAAATAATAATGTGTAAGCTTAATAAAACCCCCACAGAAAATAACTTTCATTAAATATTAAATAATAATGTACTAACAATACAAAATGATATTTTTATATTTACAGTTTGATTAATTTTTGTTGTCTGAGACTTGGTCTCTTATGGAAACTGATAATCTGACGCTAGGGACATTTGAAAAGAAAATAATTCTTCGGAAAATAAATGGAACTGTAAAAGTAGGAGAGATCTGGAGACCAAGAGATGATTATGAGCTGCATCAGTTGTATAAATCACCAGATATTGTACAAATAATAAAGGTTTCCAGATTGAGATGGGTGGACCATGTTAAGACAATGGAGGAGAAATAGGTACCAAAAAGAATGCTGGAGTACAAAGTGGATGGGAGAAGAAGAGTGTGACGCCCAAGATGGATGGACTGTGTTATAAACGACATCATGAGACTGAATATCAAGGGCTGGTGGACAAAAGCAAACGACAGAGACCCATGGAGGAAAATCTGAAGGAAGCCGAGGCCCGTTCTGGGCTGTAGAGCTACTGATGATGTTGAAATAAAAATAATGAACACCATACAATTGAATAAATACATACATATATAATTCCAATCAGAAGATAGTTAACGTATATGTGCATGTGCTTCTCACAAGTTTCAACGCGTGGAGCAATTTCAACGAAATTTTGAACACATGTTTATCACGAGCCGGAAACAAACACTGTGGTGGCGTAACACATTGCCATTCGCCCCAGGGGCGTGTAAACTAAAAACAAACAAAATTGGCAGATATTTACGTCGAACATACTATTTTTAGGTAAATGAGATTGTTTTCATTGTTTCTGTATAGAGAACGAGGCATTCCCAACGTAGTCAGGTGAGCTCCGTAGTGAAACTCCCACACTACGCCTGCGAAGGAAATGAGATAAAGCTCGGCTACACGCGCAGTCCTTTGCAGCCTAAACCCCGGCTGTCGGACTGATTGATGAGAAACCAGGTCGCTAGCAGTAAGTACTACGGATGACACATTTAAATGTTCCATCGTCAGAGGCCTGATGACGTCAGAAGCTGACTGTGGGAGGGGGAAGGACGCTGCCTAGTTTTGGTCTCTTTCTTTTTAATTGACGACGCGTGGAGTTGGAGCAAGTTCGCCACGATCAAGAGGCACCGGAAATTGTGTGTCTGCGTGCCCTGATTTCCATGCTAATTGAGTTCCGTTTGCCTTGCTTTTGAACAAGCACGCACAGAGACAGAGAAGCCACACAGCGAACAGGTTGCAACTGCGGCAGGTCCTCACTACACATTACTTTCAATTATGACTTTTTCATCACTAATAATTAAAACATATTTCTAAAAAAAAGTAAGAGGCACCATTGCCAATAAAGATGAATGGCTAAAAGAAAAAAAATTAATAACAACTCTACTCCAATATTCTGTAATAATCTATTCACTTAACACTAAACATGGACGCTCATTCGTATCTTAATAAGTATGACTGTTTCAATAAATAAAAACACGGCCAATAACCCAGCACACAAATTTATCACTAGTTACTCAAAAATGACGTTTCGTCACCTTTTTGAGAGTACCTCATGCATAAAATTTATGAGACGAAACATCGTTTTTGAATAAATAATGATAAATTTATATGCTTACTGGCCGTCTTTTTATTTACCGTAAATTTTAAAGTCAGAAAAGTATGTTGTAATGACTGTTTCACATTAAATTTGACTATCTCGCGGTGATATCTTCAAAAAAGCAATATTCGCTTCATTGTTAGGTGCTGAATATATTGCGTCAAGACGGAATTGCACTTAAAAACTGTAATAATTTCTGTTTTTCTTTCCATAAATGCGTTTATTGAAACCGTTTCCGTCGGCTGCAGTAGAATTCTCTTCCTCTTTTGGCTCTACAGCCCATTCAGGTCCTTGGCCTACCGGGTCGACTGCGGACTGTCATCTTCCGAGCGACACTTGGTCAGCGTATCGAGTCTCCGTCACCGTGACGTCACAAACATCCAAGCTCATGGCAGGATTCGAGCCCGACGCGCTAGCCACTTGACCACAGGAGGCCGGCATAGTTCTTTTGGGTTTTACATAATTAAACAGCATCAGAGCTGACCTCCTGTGGTCAGCGTTGCTGCCTCGCATCACAGAGGTCCCGGGTTCGAATCCTGGCATGTGCATTTTAACACTGTGAAACTACAGGTAACGAGTTCCAAAACCTACCGTAATCGCTAATAACCATAGTAGTTGATGCGACTTCAAATAAAGATAAATAAAAACAGCATCGAAATTGTTTCCATTGAATAATATACGTTAGCATATCAACACACAGCCTTTGATTTTTCCTCAACGTCGTCTACTCAGAAAATAATTATATAAATATGAACAAAGGTATATTAAAATTGAGGAACAGTGCGAAAATCAGAATTTAGCGAATCGTGGTCGAATACATAAACAGGGTTAGAGATGTGTTGAATGTTGTATTGAGGCAGGGGCGCTTAGCTTTTGTGCCGAGGACCTTATTAAGATTTATTTGATATTTACAGAAGTTTAGAGATCTGCTCATGTTAAGATTTTGTACAGTTTAATGAAAGAATTAATAACCTTGTACAGACTTTATTCTATAAATTTACAATATAGATTGGTAGTTTTCAGGTAGTTATGAGTGAGACACGTGACACACTCTTCTGTAATCGCCGTTGTTTGGCGCCAGAACCTGATGGCCGTTTCCTAACATTTCATCTGACCAAGAAGGAAGTTACTTAAGGCTGGCCTTGCGGAGTTAAATAATACTTCCATTCGCAATTTAAAATATAAGGGTTTTATTGAAATTTGATTCGGCCGGGCTGATTCAATTGAAAATTATTAACAATTTTACTCGCTTGTGACTATCCAGATCTGAAACACTTACTATCTCACATTAACCGTGGGAACACTATACCCAGGAAACGAATCTAAAATTGTCTACGATGTTTTAAGGTTAGATTACCACGACTGTGACTTATCTGCAGCTGGCCAGCGTCCAGAGTTTGTCCTCGACGATGCTTCGACACTGGCTTCTCAAGGTTCACAGAGCTACTGTCCTCTTTCCTTCTCATGACCTGTCTGTTTAAAATAGTTGGGCCAGTCGCAGGTCTTTTGACAATGCAACGGATTTGACTCCCGCTCTCGCCATCTCACAACTACTCACGCCATGGACAAAAATCTCAGTTCAGAATAATTGAAACGACGCCTATCCTTAGCACAACCGCTCTCGAAAAATCTCTCTGCCTGCCTTTTTAAAATCTCGTCCCCACTTCTTTAGTTTATATCACCAAAGTGGCAAGGGTTGATATCCACCAATAACATTTATGGTTGTGATTGGAGAAATACAACCCCCGATGCTGCCAACTCTCACGAAAATTGGGAAAAACAAAAACGCGCGACGCTGAGTCTGAGTTTTATTGCCCCTGGCTCAAATACTGTCTCCCTTTCTTTTGACCCCACACCGCCAAACATCCCTGCAGATGTGTTTGGCCATTACACAACGATGATTGTGAATTAAATGAATACATTCAATAGAAATGATTAGGAATATTTTCATTGGTAAAAACATCTGCAGAAAAGAAATTCTGTATATATATTAACAAAAACTGGATAATTTAGTAATACATGAGAACAAATATTTTACATGATCAACAATATCGAAAACTGCCAAAAATATTGAAATTAAAAATACATGTAGACTGAAGATACGTTATTTTTTGCTCTGGATTAAATAATAAACTTAAATCTGGCCATTCAGTCATGGAAATTAATTTATTTAACGGCTACTTGAAGTTTTAACTTCAGATGCACATAATAGTTATGCACTCAATATCTATTTTATTTTTTGATAGTAAAAAATGCGAATATTAATTACGAGGCAAGCCAAAGTTTTTATGATGTTAACAGTTAGTGACGTCAAGTGAGGAGACAGACAAGGAATCTGTTGTGTAGTTTCAATATCAGCTATCCATCTTTACCATCGTTATCCTGATAAAAAGATAATAAATTAATCTGGCGATGGAATACCATTGCCATAGTATAATATCGACCCTTATTGTTATTTCTCATAGTGACTGTGTGTAATTGCATGGCGGGACTGAGGAGGGAAGGAAAGAGAGGAAGGGGAGTTGGTCATTAGCGTTGTTCCTGATGGGGGTGGTGGTGGTGAACGAGCTGATGGAGACTTCATTACGGCTAATTGTGACGCGGCGTAATGAGGTAATAAAGAGGAGTTCGGGGCACTCGACGGGGCTAATCAATACACGCGGATAGAGAGAGGGGGAGGGAGGGGAAAGCTAACACCAACCACCAGCACCACCACAACAGTAAGGCGTGAGACCGATAAAATACTGACTGAAGGAGACTGGGGTAAAAAACACTCTTCCATGAACAACGGAGAGAGGGAGAAGGAGTAAAGTGACACTGGGGAAAAACGTTCCACCAACAGGACACTTGTTACAGATGAAAGTTCGCGAACCGATTTCAAAAATTAAAGCGTCATTATATTTTATTTTTGCGGAGTATTTAAGCCTTTTGGTTTGATTAATTTCTTCTGTTTGCCAAGACTCTTCTCACCGACCCGTTTCCTTGATTATTTTGCTTATATCATTTTCCCGTCTATTTTATCGCTATACTCAAAATGGCGAATAGCAGGACAACGGGTCACCATTACTGACGATTAACTAATACATAAGGTCAAAACAAAATAAAATTATTATGATCAACTTAATTAAACGACATGAGTCTTCCCGGATATGAACCCTAGTTAGATTTACAGAAAATATATTAAATCTTATGGATACAGACATTAGAAGATAGTCAAAGAACATAAAAAGATAAAAGAACAAAGACAAAAGGAATCATATTGTAATATTACATTTACAACTTTAAAAATTAAATTATAAATACAGCATTTACATTAAGTGTTGTGGTGTTAAGTTTATTGTAATGTAAACGGTACTTGTAGATGGTGTCCTTATCCAAAATTTGGAAATTATCCCAGCCAGAAGTATGGTTGGGATCAAAAAAAGAGTGCGGAAATGGCAGATAATACATCTTTCGGAAGCTCAATGTTGGATCTACGTTCCCTGATTGTGATTATGATGATTCTTTTACTTTGGCCTTGTTACAAGAATTAACAGTCGTTGAATATCAATTTGTAATCTACATTATAAATTTTGTTTTTATCAAGTGTTTCAATTTATCTATAATAGTGGCTAAATTATTGGTGAATTTGGTGATGACCTGAATATTAAAGTTGGTAAAAGTAGGTGGAAATTTAGTAATGTGATGTGTTAATGGTCTGGTATATTCATTGTTGGATAGGTGGACATTTCGTTTGATTAATCTTTTTCTAATAAATTTTTTGATAGGAATTGGCCGCTAGAATATCTTTGATGATCTTAATGCTTTTCTGACGAATCTTATAACTTGTTATAAAGTGGTATACGTTAATGGATTCTAATTCTTAAGCACTATAATCAAATGGCGCCTTTACTCGCCCTGACGGGTATCTTATTTTTGTTCTTGATTTTAATTTGTGGGTTAAGATTTTAATGTGAAGGTCATTGGCGAGTTAAAGCAATTCTCTCTGAAAATTTAAAACTATATTTTGATGTCATCGTCTCGTTTCAACCATGATGCTAATCCGCTCCACTAGGGTCTTTCTTTGCATTTTCTCAGGGAATAATCACAGTTTTTCAATATTGTGTAAACAAATTACTTCCATGCAACTTATTTTCTTTCATACACTACTATTTTATACACGCTATAAACATCACATCATAATGGCGGACAGAACACGACGCCCACATGTTGCATCGGTTGATCGGTCAAACGGCTCGTCTTGAAGATCGTGAGATGAAGTGACTACACTTTCCAAGTCCAAAATTATTAATTTATAGGGTTTAGCCAGTGACCCTCCCATCACTGGAAAGGCACCCCACTAGAGTTTCTGGCAGTCTACATACAGTAATGGGTAATTATAGTCTGCTGTACTTTTCCTGGAGTGTTCTCTGCCTTGTGACTGTGTTGTGCTATTTATAACTTCTCTGTTGGAGCTGCATCAGCGGAGGACACGTGTGTATGTCTCTCTCACTCTCTCCAACACGTGGCATGGCCGCCATATGTAATAATTTCTCATTGAAGACACCGTATTCTCTTCTTTAATAAGAACACTGCTATTGTTATCGGACGCTTGCACAACGACGTGTACCGTACTGAGATTCTTTACGGTTGTCTTTGTTATGACAGAAGAGTGAATATTTACTGTATTTCAGCAATCTTACTTCGTATTCATAAAGAATGATAGGAATTAACGGAGAGAAAGAGACGGAAGAGAAGGGGCAAATAGTAACCGCCATAGTGGCAGAATTCCTGCGCACCTGCCACCATCGCCATCGTAGTTGCTGCCGAATTCGCTTTGAGATGGAAATGTCCCTTTGTCGAAAGTGCCGCGTTTCCCTCCCCGTCCACCTCCTTTTATTCCAAAGAGAACGAACGACATTGGGCTGCACACCAAAGCACGAGAGTGCCAAAGGAGTTATTTTTCCACGTCATTCTTATTCTGCGAAATAAATCAACGAGAGCCAGAACTTTCAGTACATTAAAATAAATTACAAATTTAAATGCATAAGTCTCCCAAATAACTAAACGGAAACCGGATTCTACATATTTTTTGTATAAACAGAGCAAATATACTACTTTCCAATTAACAAAATAAGCACTGAAATATGTTGGTAAAAACGATTGAATGAGATATTCATGTTAATTTATAACTAAGTATACATCCTTACTTTGGAGACAAATTTTGGGAAGAGAAGAAAATACACAAAGTAATTTATAAATATAGCCGGACTCTCGACGCAGCTTGCCTTGTGTAAACCAACACATTCTGGGGTCATATATATTCCACGAAAAACTAGAAATTATATGTTACATAATATATACTCAAATTTTAGTTTGAAAAATGAAGGTATCTACGATATATTTAGGATTTATAACAACTTATAACTAAATTACTTTGATTTTGTATAAATTTAATATTTAATAAAGCCCAAATAGATACAAATGTTGGCCTTGATTTAAACTTAAAGACTTACATTAATAACTATATATGTATAAATTTCGTAAGTATTATGCTTTGTAATAGTTCAATTAATTTGTTTTTAATTGACTATTGCATAAAATATAATTTTGGTTTTATTAAATTGCTTGACGTTTTTATAATTATCATTGATTTAATATAATTCACTAAGATTTTAGTACCAATTTTAATATTGACGGCATTTGGTAGTTTTTAATAAGACAGTGATAATTGTTTACAACAATGAGGTTTCCTATCTAATACATGTGAAATTGTGATTAATTTTGAAAGAATTCTCAGCAAAAAAAAGTTTTTGTTTACTGACTGAAAGTTTAAAATTAAGATCTTTCTACTACCAATGTTGTTTAAAACAGCAATTGTTGTAAATGTAGTTTTTGATCCATCGACCAAACCTAAAAGATATTGAATTTCAGGGTTAAAGAAACACAAATCTAATTTTAAACTTCCATCCAGCAAATACAACCCTATTACTGCTAAGCAAAGTTCAAAATTTTGATTTTGATAACGCCGCAATATATAATTATTTCTGAAATATTTACTTAAAATGATTTAAGTACTGTCAATAAACTTGATATTGAAATTAACAAATTATACGCCTAATTTTAAATTATTTGGTTATTTTCCGTATCTATGTGTGTTTTAGATCTTTGTTTTATTACGCGGTCTATGTTTTTAAGTGCTGTAAGAAAAAGACGCAAAGCTTAATCGAAAACAACAATGCAAAGGAAAGATATGGCAACGTTGTAATTCATTTCTCTGGACTCGAAAGGCAACCACGGCTGTAGGGGTATTACCCGATTGTTTCTAGTCTATCTCGTTCATCAGAACTTCACAAGATGGCAACAAGGAACAAGGATCACAAAAACATGGCCGAGATTCATTAATGCATTGCACATATTTTTTAGTTTATTAAGACTAACGAAGAAGTTTCAGGAGATGGTGAAGTCCAAGAAAACGGGATTGTTCCATTATATAATTGATAAGATTTGTCTTTCGTGTTCCATGGATAAATCTATATTGCAGTTTGAGGTAATAATAAACAAGATGGCGAAGTGTACAAATGCGTGAATGTCGTCACCTTTTAGTGCGTTTAAGAACCACAAAATATTTTCTAAATATGTTAATACAGCTGAATCTTCTGTGATGAAAAGTCAAACCTGTCAATTTTTTTGGCAGATGCTCATAAAGAATGGAGGTTCGGAAGGACTCGAGCCATGCCTGCCACTGCGTCGCATTGCGTGTTCCACCCACTCCATACGGTTTTTAATTGTAAAGCAGACGAGTTTATTCTTGTCCCTTCCGCTTTCCAGAGAAATCGATTCCTCGGCCTTTTCGGCTCCTGAGGGATTCCGCGTTTTAACGTGAGCGCTCCTACTCTTGAATATAAACATCAACCTTGCATATCGCTCCCTCACTCGTCCCCCGGGGGCTGAAACACACAAAGAGCGCGAAGGGAAATAACCCGACTCTGGGGTTCGGCTTATAAACTCTTTTCTCCCTCCCTCCCCCCTTCTGTATCGTTTCGGAGCTGCTGGAGAGACGAAAACAGATCCACAAGAGTACGAGCACTCAGTACCACTGAGTGGCTGGAGATCGATGTGGTAATGGGGTTAACTCCGAGGACGAGGAGGAGGAAGATACAGCGCAACGCCGTCGTTAAGTGGGTCACCACCAAACTCACCCTCCCTTAAAGAGGATCTCTCCAAACAACGGCATCGATTAGTCAAGGCTGCTGCATCCACGAGGAGAAAGGGAGGGAAAAACTCGAGGAATCGGTGAATAATTCATACGTTGCGGTTATTATGGCACACAGACGGCGATGGTTACGTCACGACCTCCACGGACCAATCCAGGACCGACAGAATAACATCCTTACGCCAATAATACATCAGATAAAAAAAATTTGGCACACAACACAACATGGAGTTATTTATTATTAAACTAATTACACAATAGCCTGTTTTCTTGAATATCTATAACAGGCCTTATTTTCATTTCTTACAAGATTTGTGTTACAGATTCCTTCTAATTTTTTTTATAAATATTAATTTTTTTAACAATAATAAAACTAATAAACTAAAACTAAAGACAGAAGGGTATAGGGTGAAGGTTGAATGGGAGTAGGGGGATTGAAGAGAGGGTGCTGTGAGATCACAGCTGGCGGAATATGGACGGGAAGAAAGAGCGGGCGCTCTAATATGAAAGGAGAGGAAAACTATGTTAAGTCATAGCTTCCATCCTTCTTTTACATTACATTACAGAGATTTTTAACACTTTTTTATAATACTTTTATATAAATATATACATCAAATATGGAAGTATATTTTTTGCAGGGGGTCTGTAGAGCAGACTGTGTATTATGCAGACGCTCTCCCTGCATAAGTTCTACCAGTAAAGATGCGTGGAGACGCAGGAGGTCAGCCATTGCTCTATTCTTGTCTCCTGGGCTTCCTTTTGGAGGCAGGAGACAGTCTTTCAATGTTTTCGCTTCCTCCTCCCTTCCTGCGTCTCCACTTCTCTAGCACAGGTTGTACTTCTAGCACCGGAATTCCGGTTTCCCTCATTTTCCGGCGTCCAGGATATGAAGGTTTAAGCTGGCTTCGTCAAGTATTTTTTTTTTCATTTCTACCGCCAAATTGATTCAAAAATGTCGGGAGTGTATATTCTTGTCTGTTCATATCTGTTTTACTCTCCGGTTCCTGGGATTACCGGTCCAGGAGAGTGGTGTTGTCAGTCACAACATCTTTGAGGGACCCAAAGAAGTGTCGAATTGTTTGAAGTAGTTACAACCGTCTTCCTCTCTACCCGCTACCCTCTACACAATATGGAGTGTCGAATTAATCATCATTTTTGTGGTTTTCTACTATTATTGCTGTATTTCTCTTCTTATTCCTATTCTTTCTTCTATAGTCAGCGCCTCGAAAATGTAATACCATTCCGTTGCACTCCTCTATTCTGTGCGATGTTGTCCGATTGTCCATCCTCTCCCAACATACTCCTTACAGCATTGTCCCTTGCGTGTCTCCTATTGGACAGAATGTTTGTCAACCTAGAAGGGACGAGTACCTCAGATTGGTATTACTGTCTTGCGTTGCTTTCGTCTTTTTTTCGATCTCATATTTTAATTAATCTGACATTTATAAAACCAACAAATAAACAGCTAATTAGTAATAATACATATGTATTAATCAGTAAAATTATACAAATACGTTACGACGTTTCTTCCACTATTCGGGTGAAACGGAGGCGTAAATAAATGTCCTCAATTACACACGGTTGCAATCGTCACCGGACGCAGTCTGTAAAGCAAAATTTTATACTTGCGTCTGTCCCTTTGAACAAGATATGTCTAAAATTAAAGAACATTATTTGTCTCATTTTTACCTGAATAAGTCGCAAAATACTGGAGAAAACGTCGTACTATATTTGGAAAAATGTGTTAAATAATCTAGTTGTTCTGCGACTTGTTTTTTTCGCTTCTGTTAAATACTTTTCCTTCATTACGTCAATTCGTCTAATACTATTACTTTTTTATCGTAATAAATTCCTTCGTTTTTACTTTCATTCATCTAAAGTATCGTTACAGTACATACTTTGTGTTCTGCCTTGATTTTTTGGGTGGACGTTTTTCCTTTCTCCAGATGCACCTAGGTCAAGTTCGAATTTTCTCTCTCCCTCTATCTCTCTCTCTCTCTCTCTCTCTCTCTCTCTCTCTCTCTCGTGCATGACTAGGACACGCACAACTCCCATCAATTTAAAAGCTGCCTCACCTCGCCTCGCTTCGCCTTACCACCTTATCGGATTTCCTCTGGGAAGTTGCCGGCTAAGTTAATTCCACTTCATGTACTCTTTTTAGTAAAGAGTCCCAGGGGAATCGAGGTGAGTCCCTCTAGACCACTCACATTACAAATTTGAAACATGGGACAAAAATAAAATGCACACCCACGCACGAATATTCTGATCCCCACAAATTCCCTCTGCGTTATCTAACAAATTTAATCACTTAAGGCTAGTGATGAAAAAAATTGTAAATAACAGAAAAGATAGGTAAGTATTCACTTACCAAATTAACAGTGGAAAATATTGACACAAATTAATACTTCTGATAAAACATAAACAAGGAATAAATTACATTCTTCGTTAAAATGAAGAAATCAGAACTTCAATTTCCTTCCTTCGTCACCGAAGGTTCAAATCATTAATCAAATAAATCAAAGACAACCCACCTTTAGAGGGTGAATAAAGCTATATATACACGGATGGCTGATTTATCTGAAGACAATTAAATATCTCGTCAGCTAAAATATATCAATTCCAGAATGAAAAATAATTTACTTTCCCCGGTACTGATGTGAATTTAATTTTACAAATCGCCATTATATTTGAGAATATAAAATTTCTTCTTTCTTTAAAGTAAATTTTAATCTTCCTCGGGTCGGCGCGTGGCCAAACTATATTTAATTTAAGGTATTGAATTGACGTCGCCAAAATAATTCAACTCGTCCGCGTCCTTTAGTTGGCCTTATTCTTCTATGAGATGCTCAGCGTGTTCCTTCTCTTCTCTTGTTGGCAGCCATGGTTTTCGATGTCCTGCGTACTCCGGAATTGTGCGACGTACAAAAATAAATATAACAATACGTTTATTAAAACCAACAAAACTGCTAATAGATTATCCTTCTTTAAAAAAACGTTTCCTAACGCGTACGATCAACAAAGAAAAAAAATTCTTAGATTTCTATTTAATGTTCAGCCATTCAAATACTGTTATATTCGGCCACTCATATCACGAAGGGCTGACGTCTAAATTATGCACGGTTTCACAGTAATTTTGCCACGGATACAAATCGTCAAAGCTATATTGATTGTTGCTCTGCAAGCAGGTGGTGGATGCGGACGACATAGGGCCGAAGTAAGGCAACAGGGATGACGTCACGAGCCACGACCAATACGACTCACCGTGAAATATTATCACACATAATCAACCGCCAGAAACTATAAATTAGTTATTACTAGACATCATTAATGTAATTAATGATTATAATTCGTGTCTAACTCGCAACAGTTACTAGAATTGAATTACCCATATCCTCGTATCATATTAATATGTATTCTCTGAACAACAAATAATTATTACTTGATCCACATTAATCGAAGCAATTTAAAAAAAGGATTATCGCTGTAACTGTACAATTCTCTTCACCATAACGAGCTTTAATAACAATAAATCCTCTGCAATCCTGACTCTGTCGACAGCTAGGATATTCACTTTACGTCTCCTCGTCCAGCAACACAGGGGGAGAGACTACGCCATAATAATAATAATAATAAAGCAAAATACATATTAATTAGCTTTTACAGAAACTAAAAAACAGATTTATTTGCCTTAATCAGTCAACCAGCAATCAACACTCATTAAATTAATGCAAACAGCTTTGAAGTATGTATGTATTAAATCTACAAATGGTCAAATTCCCGGTGGCAGATATGTAGAACTTAAACAATAATTAATAATTTACAATAATTAATAGTAGTTGGTAATAAATTAGTATTTCATTTTCATTTCAAATACGGCCAATATTAAACTGATATTCGCTTGATAAGCATATGCTTGACGTTCGCCATGAACGACACCATAAGACATCCAACGCTTGGCGTGACTGCAAATGTCATGTCAGAATTGTTCCTTGGCCGGCCTCTGTGATCTCTGCCTCATACCACAGAGGTCCCGGGTTCAATTCCTGGCAAGGGTTTGCGTGTGTCTTTGTGTCTCTGTGCTCCCAAAAACGAATAACCCTTTCAATTAAGATAAGATCCCCAAAATAGTACAATACTCACTAATGACTGATAACTGATGATGCTACTTAAAATAAAAATAGCAAAAAATATTGTTCCATGAGACTCGCAGTAAACAGTAGGAACACGGTAAGATTTAATACCACAGAATATTGGAAAAGAGTTATGTTTCCTTCAGTCCAGGCTGGGGAAAGTCAGACACGATTAGGGAGCCGAGGCAACACGTGCGGCAGGAAGGGGAACAGCAGCAGCTACATATGAGAAAACTACATCAACACACTTCATACAGGCGGACGGGAGAAAATATACCTCTTTCTAGTAATAAATGTGAAATGAGAGAGAAAAAGTAACGTTCACCAATCAGATTCTAAGCAGGATATGACGTCACCACAGAGTTCTCGAGGTGAACGATAACAAAAATAAAGCAAAATAAATGAGTAAGCAATTAGGTCAGCCAGAAATAGAATTAAATTTAACGAGAAAAAATTTAGTACAACCTCTCCTTTCATTGAAGCTCTACAGGTCGACCAATAAATTACTATAAATCTAAGAATACAAGGAAAACAAGATTTTACGAAAATAGCGCTTATAATAAAATTATCCCAAACATTATGGAACGCCAATTTCAAAATCAGGAATTATAAACAGATCAAATTTAGAATAAGTTAAACGCTCAAACGTTGTGGCCGAAATGGCTTAGATTTTAATAGTTTTGTTGATGTTCAAAAATTAACAACTGAAAACTTATTACACTAAATGATATCATAAATTTTGTTTCAATTATTGGCATCATTCTTGACATTAATAATTAATAATCTGATAAGTAATCTACAATTTTATTTTCTTCATTTAAAAAGTTTAGACATTGGCGATCAAATTTATGATTATTTAAATAAACGTGTTTCAATCCTGAGTTTCAAATTACACATCAGATTCAATATTACTACACCAACAATTTAAACATAATTTATGTTAACTTATGATGAACTTTTCTATCAAACAATGTAATCAATTTTTCCGTTGTAAATTTGAACGTCAACAAAACGGTTAACAGCCGAACGTTTATAGTCATTTAGGTCGCCATGTTTGTTCGTCGGTGACATTTTAAATTTTGTGAATTTATATTTCGTAATTTTGCAAGTAACGTTCCATAAAATTTCAGATGGTCGTGTTATAAATGTAATGATTGTAAATTCTAGTTGAATCGGCGTTTGTAGATTAATGGTAATGAAATAATCCACCTGAAGAAGTTCCAATAAAAGTAACGCAAAGTCGTGTTGTATTTATTGTTGTTGAATTTTATTTTTGATGACTAACGTGATTCTTTATTCATTTATTTTTAAAAATGTCAGATCAGTGTAACTTAAAAGCGAAGTAATGTCGTTCTTATCTCGACAGCCATCAATACTCCTAATTTGTAATATAAAATAGGTGCGTATTGTATAGTTTACAGTATTTTTCTTTCGGAGAAAAATACTGCCAAAACATTAAATTGTTGGAAAACCAATAATGATGAACTATTTTATTTAAATTTATTTTTCTTTCTCTTCTTTCCTTTATGGAGCCCTCCTCCTCATAAATCTTTCCTACTGTGAACGAAGAACTGCGTAATTCTTCCACTTATCTTTATGGACACTCACATCCAAAGCTACCCTGTCCACATACATAACTTTCCTCTATCTCACCCTCGTGTTAGCATATATACTACGTCCTTCTTCTGAATCTCCCTTCTTCAAAATATGTTTGGGAAACGTATCTTCCTCAGCAATCGATATTTACGAACGTATCCATATTCACGGTTAAATCGTTTCTTTTTATCTCTGTATCGCGTCACTTTTTCCCACACCTTTTCACTCTATATTTATCACATATTGTTACTTTTTTATTCCACCCGTTTCCTAGGTGACGACCACTGGCGGTAGTCAATCGAAAGAAAATGTCAGACAAGAGCTAATACAGGAATCAAGTTCCATTTGCTATAGGTTTAGAAACTCCGCAGTATAGACGCTCATTTTATATATAAAACAATTAAGAACTGTAGGAAATTTCTTGCATAAATTTTTTGTTAACACTACAAGACAATGGCGGCGCTTGTGACGTCGTCATCGTCATGAACGCCATGTGCCTAATAGGGAACCAGGGTCACTCACTCCATCTGCTCAATCCTTCCCAATTGACGTCCATCGCGGTGGTTTATAAACTTGTAATAGCTTCCATGAGGTCATCCATTGTACTAACTGACTGGATGCCCGGCGATACCCGGGTATTTATTTATATTAACCTGGAACAGGAATTAATTCGACAGTGATCCCTCGAGCAAGGCCTGACAGAATTTAAACAAAAAGGCGCCATATTAAGTTTGGCGGGAATTTGTTGTATTCTCTCCAACTCCTTATTGGCGGCATAGACCTGCATGCGCATTCATTTCTGTCTCAGATTTGCAGATTTCTTAATTAAAATTATTTCCCCACTAGGGCTTCTTCACGATTTTAGTTTGAACCAAATTTTGTTGCAATTTATCCACGATTTCAAATTTCTATGAAGAATACACAAAGATGCGTACGAGCTTTTTTATTATTGATTTTATCTAAAAATATATGCCGGAATCAGGTTGGTAGTTCAACACAACGAACTTGGTGACGAATTATAGATCGGAAGGTGTTTCAGTGGAAGGAAAAACAATAGAGATATAATACTTATTGCCCATTGTGTTATTGTTTTCAGCCGACTCACTCATTACACTGGTTATTTGCGTCTCTAGAGCCTTTTATTTATCTTCTTCTTCCAATGGCTCAACAGCCCTCTTGAGGACTGTTATCTGGCGTGACACATTCCGAATTTGGGGTGATACGTGATCAGTGTATCAATCCCCCATCAGCCTTAATCCCGGTCCTAGCGACCACTTTTATTTATCTCCCGGGCATTATTCTCAGATTATATTTTTATGTCTCATAAGAGCTTTTCGCTCTTACTTTCCTTTAAGGTGATAATGAAACTCAAGTTTCTCTACAACTGGCTGATAAATGCAAAAAAATAATTATAATAGATAACATTCCTAAAGGCTAACTGTTCCTAAAAGCGAAAATTCTCATAATCATTGAATGAGAACGAAACAACTATATCAAAAACAAAATGAGTCCTATGTAGGCGCTTCCAAAGTTCTATACAAATAACTGTAAATGTACTTGAGAAACATGCACCTAATAAAATGTGTGCCACCAAAAAAAATTCTATAGCAAACAATTTGCGTTTATAATGATATTTACAATTATAGTACAATCATTTTGAGTTTTTATGAATCTTTAAAGATTTTTTTTCTAGCGTTGTAAATGTCATAAGTGTATATAAAAAAGTATGGAAAATAAAGGATATTAAAAGAGGAAAATTTTCACTATATAGAGGGAGACTCCGGGGTCCATCTTTCTTTAAAAAAATAAGTAGACATTTTGAAGAGTTTGAATATACTAATGCAACTAATGCGTACGGTCCTGTACATAATATTGCCATCATTCTCGACTTGTTCCTATATTTAAATTTAGTTCAAATATGTGCAATGAAAAAATATTGTACCAACTTAATTTTAAATTTTTTCTGCTTTTAAAAATTAGACAGTATCTCAGCGTGGCCGACGGAATTATAAATGTAGCATATTACGAGTCGGGCCATTTGCCGCAGAGTATTGGTAACACTGTCGCTGTTATGGTTTTATTAATATCTTACGAAAAATTGTTGCTTATAAATAAAGAACTCACGAGCCACCATTGGTACTCAGTCAATTTCTCCTATATAAAAATCCAACTAATATTTAGAGTGTTTGTAAATGCAAAACGCGGCTTCTGAATCGATCTGTCTCTCTCGCTACAGTTACAACTTTCTCTCGATTGCATATTGTTCTTTTTTTTTCTTTGTCTGCCTCGCCTTGTAATTTCAAAGTATGTTTCCGCTTGCAAACCAGCAACACAATCATTTATTTATCCCTTGTGCCCTTTTCCCCTTCATTTGCCGTTGCTGTTGTGGTAGTAATGCAATCCTCTTTCGCAATACGGGCGCGAAACAGACATTGCACTTTTGCTTTCCTTCCTCCACCACCACGACGCAACGTAACGCGAAGAATTCCTCTCTCACGTGCCTCACGTCGTTGTCTTATCTCTGCAGAAGCGCCAGCGCCTAGCCTAGATGCCATAGAACACGGATCACCAAGGTCCAGGCGAATAATGTCAGGACTAAAATCTAACTAATAAAGGGCTTTTGATGTAAATGATGTGAAAATTCTCCCCCCACCCTCCCCGCCCCTAACAACCATTTCCGAGTCTTGAATATTGATTTTTTAAATGACATATCAATAGAACGTAATTTTTTAATTGTCTGAATAATTGGATTGAAAATATGAACTATAACGCTTCACCGTCTTAAAACACAGTTAATTAAATTTTTTACTTTCAATGTTTTACTTTAGATGTATTTTGTACATTTTATGTTTACGAGAATATTATTATATAGAAATAAATGTTTTGTGGCAAAGTGACTGATGTCAAAAATTAAATAGGGCGGTGTGTAAACAGGAGAAGTTTATCTGCGGAGCCAGAGATGTTGTTGCGGGAAGCTGGTATATACTTTGGGGAGATAAAGAGTGAGATCGCTGGTCGTATCCAGGAAACAGCGGAATTAATTAAAAAGTAAAAAATATATATTGGCAAGGCTACATTTCCAGTTTCACGACGAATGTTACGTGAAATAAGGTTCTTCATGAATGAACGCATTATCGGAGTGACTTGTTAAATGTTGGTCGTTATTTAACGTATGGACGCCAGGGCCATGAGAGAAGATTTGATGACCGAAACAGGTTAGTAGTAAATCTCATGATTTTTATTGATACCTAACACGTGCGACATTTGATTGAATAGGGCCCAATGACGGATGACGTCTTTAACGTCACAGTGCGAGTGTGAATCGTAATACAATAGCGACCACTGGCGCCCACGGTGGATTCCATCCCAGGAACCGGAAATTATTTGAGGAGATTTGAAAAAGTACAGGCTAATTTGTGAGATAGAGATTGGCGAATTTAATACAAACAGGTAAGGCTGTTACAACTTCTTTTAACAATTTGTACAAACGCTACTAATTTATTCTGCCTTTAAGATGTAAAGATTGGAACGATTCCAAATGTCATACTTCGTGGAAGCATATATAAACCTATAATTAAATAGTTTAGAAAGTGTCAAATCATTGGACAGTTGTAAAAGTTATAAAAAGGAAAGTATGAAAGATAATAAAAATTATATATTTTGTAACCTTGAAATACGGAAAATTATTATAGGGCATTTTGAGGAACTTGATAAAAAATTTTAAAAAAAAGAATATTAGATATTGAAAGTTAGCCTTCTGCGAGACTAATACTATGATTTTTCAGTCTTTGCTGTGGAAGCCTGAGGTTCAGAGAGAGGATCACAAGCGATTGAATGAATGTGAACTATGATTGGAGTAAAATTAGGACGAGAATCTCTTACAAATTATGACAAATCTGCAAAGTTGAGGTAGTTTCATTGTACTAGCTGTTTCTAGGATTACCTTAATCTATTACAGCAACTAAATGCAGAAATCAGAAATTAATCGCAGTACTGCTTGTTCGGGTTGATTATTTTTTCCTGATGAGAAAGACTATATTCAAACATTCGGTTCCCGTTTGCACTGCAGCAAACTATTTAACCACAGAGAGAAGAAACCAGTGGTGCGAGCTGACGTCTGGAAGGAGAGTAGAATATAATTTTGAGGTCCTAACGAGTCAGGGTGTGGACGGCCCACAGGAAGCTCGGAACTGTGTCATTGCCACCAGCCGGCGCCATTGTTGTGTAACGAAGCAGCAAGCAGCGGCGGCGGCGTTTCCATGGCGACGGAGTTTGACTCGATTATTATCTTCGGAATTTTCAAAGGCCACCAACGCAGTTAGTTACCCATTTGCATCCGTCGGCAGAATAATCAGCAGGAAACGATTATTACTAGTCGCCGGAACGTTCCTCGCCCCTGCATAAATAATCTTCAATCGCCACCCACCCGCTACGTCGTTCCCGTATTCGCTAATAATAGTTTATATACATTCAAACGTCATCGCAATATTCTGACCGCCCCAGCAGTGGAATACAATGCTTTTCGAAAATATTCCTCTATGATCTTTGCGTCTCACGAATATTTCCACCGTAAAACGCGAACCAGAAAATAATCTACTCATAGTTGAGGAAATTCTACACTTAAAAAATAGCGAAAACAAAGCAACCGGGGAATTTTTCCGCTTCTCCAGGTAAAAGTAGAGAGTTGGGGAACTGCTCCGATGAAAATGATATAATTAATGGTTGAACTAAAGTAAATTGAATTTTTATAGTGATTGAAGTGTGCTGCTGTTGGACACCAACAGCCAGAGGGCTCGGTGTCAAGGTCGAGGACAAAGAAGTGAAGGAAGGAGCCTTTGAGTGAGTCAGCGTCGCCAGCAGCAATGAGCAGCTTTTGTTAAGGTTACTAAACTTGACTCTGCTCTAAAGCGGAACACTCTCTCCTCTTCCCTTGCGAAGCCGCTTATCTAACTTCCTAACCACCCGTGTAAATTTATATAACTACCACGACGATACGAGCCGTTTTCACGACCACGTGAATAAATTACAAAAAATAAAATAGCTCAGGTCAATATTATCGAATAGACTGGAAAAGATTTCATTTCCAGTTTTCAACATAACTGTGATCTAGCTTCTGAAACGTAAAGTGTACATAGGCAAGCATGTCCTATAACACTCTGGGCAGTTGGGAATAAAAACTTGAAAACAGCAAGGATTTTTTTAATAGGAGAAAGTGCTAGAAATATATTAATGGATAACATGAACTCAATAGTCTATTTCCAAAACAATACGTCAAGCTGCCTATTAGTCATAAATAAATGTGATAGGAAAAATTACTACAAAATAGCAACACGACATTGCGTTCTTTCCATTGGAAAAATCTTCAGGTGTATATTAAATTATAAATTTAAAAATACAAATAAAAATCAGAATTTACAATATTATATATATATAACAACAATACGAAATTTCATGAATCATTACGAATAAAGGAAAAAATTTGGATGGCTCAAACTTTGTGGCCGAGATGGCAGTTACAACCATCAAGCGTATTTTTAACGTTCAAAATAACGTAAAAAATAACTACAGTGAATGAACCAAAAGTTTACAAAAACAAGGAATTGTAAATTTTTGTAACGGATCAAATTAACACTATAATTTGCGCCAAGTCAATTTTCATTTTGACCTCTATACACGTGCGCGTCGGGTGGAAATTTCAGATGATCCAGACAACACTTCATTAAATAGGATACTTTAAGCAAATCGGCAAAGGAACGTTGTTTGCCTCTTGTTAGCAAAAAGCAATTTCAAGGATATGGGCTTAAGACGGCGATTCACCATGAAGGAAATTTACTACAATTTGGAGCTGTAATGCGCAATTAGAATACGAAAAATAATTCTCACTTTGATAAGCCGAGACGATAAAAGAATGTGTAAAAACGAACTCTACAGCACCGCATGACAAATCACACAATCGATCCCATTCAAAGATTTATGTGAGTGAGGAAATACGCCAATTTTCATTTACTAAATGCTACGATTGTCATTTTATTAAATTTGTTTTCTATTTGTTTACTTACTATCTGATTCTTCTGGTACGGTTGATTAATAATAAACCTCCGTAAATATATATCTAAATGGCAAAGAGTCACAAAATTATTCATGTTGTTTCTTACAAATAAAATACAACAACGACGTTTCGTCCTCTTCTGGAACCTTCCCGAGTATAACAATTTTAATTTGGTATATGATTCATTATTCAATTTATAACTTTGACGAGTAAAATTTAGAGGGAAGGTCCTACTGCATTGCCTGAGGAAACCGACATGAGGTTGTAATTTTTGTAACAAATAGTATTAATACTTTTGTGGCGCAAGGTCATTCATTTATTATATTATAATAATTGTTTCATTAATTTGTAAATATATTTATTGTAAATAGGTTCCGCGGCAAAAATTTTAATTATAAACCGCTACGAAAGTAGAAATAATTTATTGCACTTGCTATAACTTTTCGGACGTATAATAACTGAAGAAAACACTCCAGTAACTCAATTGTCAATCAATAAAAAAAAATTGTTAAAACCACGCACAGCTGCTTGAAACAGGACAAGAAATAATTAATTCCTGCTCCTACTATCCCTCACTACACTCTGTGTATTTATGTAATCACCTGAAGGTGGCGGAAGGGGGAATGGTGAGGAGGTGGGAAGGAAAAATAATAGCAGTTCTTCAGTGTGAAAGGTGGAACAATAATAACGTGTCGAGGCAAGAGATCGCACCACGGAGATTAAGATCACGGAGGAAGTGTGGGAGTGGCTAAGAGATTACCATCCCATCGTCCCTCAGAAGAAACAAAAAGGAAATTAACATCTCCGAAAACCAATATTACAACACCATTCTTTAGCTATGACATAGCCTATGTGGTCCAAATGGCAGCGGACTTCACGTCACGTGACCAAAAATCTTTTTGGCAGGACATTTACTTAATTCTGCCTACAAATGATCCCAGCTGAAGACATGATGGCGTTCAGAATGGTTGTAAACTCCTTGCCATTTCCGTTAAGTCAGCGTTATACGAACTTCGCACGACAAAAAGGATGACGATCCTAGATCAGTGCTGGAACTCATTAACATATTTGTAACAATCTTCTGATGGCCTACATTGCAGGCAGCTGCTGGGAAATTTCGAAAAGCTTTCATTTTTAAAATATTCTGGTGTTGTCATTCCCGATTCTGCGAGAACTAATCAAATACGAATCAATTACAAATACAAAGACAGAATGTTTCATGTTGCATTTACTTCGAATACAAAAAAGTGTTACAGAAGAATATGTGGAAAACAATTTTAATATATTATTTATAAAATAAATACCTTCTATTAGATTACCAATCACGTTTGGGGCTGATACACTGTACTCACCTGAAAATAAAGAGAATATATTAATTACCATGGAATAAAGAAAACTTTTTTCATTTAATATAAATATTAACTTTTAAATAAATCAGAATTAATTTAAGAAAAAACAAATCAAAAGACATCGAGGTTAGGGAAAAGAGAAAATTTGCTTTACAATCATCTCCCTCACGTATCACTTTCCTTTCATATTTTTAAATAGCTTTCTTGCGAAACAAAGTCTTCGACAGAAAAGTTGTACCTGCGGCTTACAGAAATTAAGCCTGATCTTATCGGCATACTTCGTTAATAATTAATTTTTGTTAATAGAAGTGAAATGCCTGGAAAGCTTGAAATGCGGCACCGAAGAAGGAGAATGAGGAGCAAAAAAACTAAAAAATTAAGGGTAGATGAAAAGGTAAAAAAAACTAATATATTGATATGATAGCAGCAAATTGTCTCCGACACATTCAACGGGGGAGCCAATGACGTAATTTAATAATTGTAAAGAGCATATGATGGTGGCATATCAATAATTTCCAAATTGGTCTATATTATCCTCAGGGAGTCGAATCAGAACTGCAAAGGGTCTGTCGGCTAAAGCAAAATTTGGGGGTTCATAAAAATGGATCCCATTCAGGTAAGTCTTTCCATAAAGGGAATAATTCACATAAAAGAGATAGTACCTATGCACTTACATAATATTCTCTTGTAATATACATAAAAATTACCTATAAGGTAAAACATTTTGGAAACGTAAAAATAATAAGGTGAAGTATTGGGGAGCTTCATGACTCCTTCCTTTTATCATTGTAAAATTACAGATCGATGACACGATCATTCTCTAACAGCTTAATTGCTTTGAAATAAATAAATACTAAGTGTTAGAATTTTTCATTTAGTTCAGTCGAGCTATTTGATTTTAGTTGTTAACTTATTGCTATAGTTTTGTTTTTGACATTTAACTTATTATTTTATTACATTAAAACTGAAAAAAAATTATTTAAATTTCACAGTAAACCAAAATTTTAATTTATTACAATCAATTAAATATTAATTAATTAAAAACAAACAGACTATAACTCACCGATGGAGGAGATTTAAGATTAAACCTAACTAAATTGTAGACAAATATTTAAAAATTGCTATAAAAAACAGGCTCACCCTTCTCACAAAAACCATTTATTTTTTAGTTTAGTTATGTTACATTATTTTTCGACTAAATTTGCATTTTGTGTCATTTTCATTAATAAGTGTACAAAGCTCGTTTAGCTATTTAAGTGAGTATCACTGCGTCAGATTAAGTTCATGAATTTGTCACGATACAATATTAGAAAAAGGAAAAAAATTACGGTGTCATCTCTGGTTTGAATGAATGAAACGTTGCACTATGACAGGAGATCTAAATTAACAGTGAAAGTTCTTTAAAAAATAGCAGCGGATCATATTCCGTGTAACGCTTGTCTGGTCAGCTTAATAAATTTAAATCATTTTAATATGCTGTTTCGGTTAAGTATTGGAGTCTGACTTTAGAACGCTCAAAATAAGGAGGACACTAACCCGGATCACATAAGTTGGATCAGCCTCCGCAAGTTGGCTAGAAACTCCAGTGTTGCGAGGTGTGATATAAAGACAAGCAGGAACATGTGTCGTCCAGAGTAAGAATATTTTGACAGTGAATAGACGTGATCGAAGGTGTCAAGAATTCAGAAGCTGCTTGACGTCACACAGAGTCCCTTGCCAATCCGTCTGACGTCACTTCAGCAACCAGTCAGCGACTCTTCATGATGAGTTCATTATTCATATGCATTTCGAAACGTACTACAGTCTATACTACAGGACACAATATCCCGATTTTGTTAACACGCTCACGTTTTCCTGTCCTAAAACTAATTTACTCAACTTGAATTACATAATATTGTTTCAAATTTCGTCACAGATAATTATTTTCAATCTTTACTAAAAAGCCTTCAAAATTCATGTCGACACTTCGCCGCCTCTCCTCTCACAGCCTTCACCTCGTTACCCAAGTTTTGATCCTCTCGGGTCTGTCTGTCCCCACTCTAATTACAAACTTCATTAAAGCCTCGTTCCGTGCGTTGCATATGATTACCAAAATTGTTCAACGCCCATTATAGTTTCGTCCTTCCAGTGGAATACCTCCAAAATAAGTCTTTGTGGAAACATTAGTTAAACTAAACCTCAATTCTCGCTTTAGTCGCCGCGGATTAAAATATTTGCTTACTCGCGCGCTACGAAGCCTCATGCGTCCTTCTTATCCTCAGGAGCTATGAATCCCAACATGTCACCACCTAAGAAAGTAACTCTTCCCCATACATTGCTCAAACGGCGACGATTCTTTTTTTTCTTCTGGTAAGGGATCCGTTAATAAGGCGTAACTGATGTCAAGTCTAGCCGTGGAGAATTAGACTCAAAATGGCAATAATTTTTGGCCAAGTGTCTGCTTCCAGAGGAACCTTTCCGCAAATAATATAAAATTTATTTCTATAAGAGTAATCACACGTAATCCAATTATAAATCAGCCAATATTGTTCAAAGAGATGAACTTTTTCTTAAAATTATTTTGTCAAACATAGCGTACTTGAAAGCCGTTTCTAGGTATGCTCCATTTACCAATAGGTTAACAATATTATTGTTTATATTTATTTTAATACATATAGGACGTGTAGTCCATATTTGTGGAGTTCATGA
Organism: Eucriotettix oculatus; assembly: GCA_034510155.1. Taxonomy (NCBI): domain Eukaryota; kingdom Metazoa; phylum Arthropoda; class Insecta; order Orthoptera; family Tetrigidae; genus Eucriotettix; species Eucriotettix oculatus. Next base: position 90,610,143 of record CM067378.1, on the reverse strand, counting down.
GATAACTAAGAGTGGATAATTTTGCATCATGGACTGCGTCCTGCGACGGTTACGGGCGAACTCCACAAATGAGGGCGAAACGTCGCTGAGATATTAAAAATAAATAAAAATAATAGTTTGCTTACAAATTGGATGCATTGTTTATTTATACTTAATTGCATTTATTTATTTATTAATATAAAAAACTTTTATCGTAAAGAATATCAGAAAGGCAAATTAAAATGGCGTATATAATTTACATGTTGACTTGGAGGTAGTTTAATCCATTTAATTAACTTACTTTAGTAGATGGGTTTGGTGTGTGTGTGTGTGTACCTGACGACGTGGGTGGGTGAGACTTGACAGGCGATGAACTGATTATTGGAGGATATATGAGGATGCGGCATGATGGTAAGGTGGGTTATGCATGATTAGGGGGAAGGATGAGGTCCATTGGAAGTTTTCTTTTGAGGCGACGGAAGCGTGGAGATGGAGGAGGATTGTCATGGAATTGTTGGATCGTGGGGTTTGGGTGGTTGAGGGCGCTTTTGATTATGGAGGTTATGGATTTAGAGATTACGGAGTTTACTTTGGGAAGTTTGGTGTTATGGTGGATGGCGGAATTTCTAAGGTACCAGGAAGAGTTTGTAATGGCTGAATGGATTTTGGCTGTTGTTCCCGATATGGACGAGGCATTATTTATTTATTTATTCAATGTTATTATTCATTTATTTAAATGATATCCTAATGAAACTCATCGATACTGCCGATCGCGACAAAGTCCTCTGTCCCGACACTACTTACGCATATTTTTAAAATTTAACTGATTCTTCTATTATATATTTACAATACTCATAAGCAACATTTCTACTGCTCCGTATTCCGTATTTTTGCCAATTGTTTATTGAGTAAGGAATCGGTGTCGGCTGCCTTTCTTTCCGTCCCTACTTGGTAACCTGCGCTCTCCGCACTTTTAGCGGCAACAGTGACGTCCACTTCCAACGAGTAATCCAGACTTCCATCACCTTCGCCGAAAGCTGCCGTAACCTAATTACAAAGTTTCTCTCCCTTCGAGGGTGGTCTGTTCTAATTTCCAATCCTCCCGCGGCCTCATAATCGCTGCTAGAGGCCTTAATTAAGGGCGCTAATGAAGAATATTAAGCAGGCCTAACCTTTCCAGAAGCAGAGGGAGAGAGAAATATACTCGCGTTTTCTTTTATATTTTTAAGACTCGCTTGAAAACTTCTTAAACAGGATTAAGTTTACATTAGCAAGAGGGATGGGGTGGGGGAAGGGGGGTAGTTATTCACGTCTCATAAACCATCGAGCTGCAACTCAAGGGAGAGAATTACTTGGCACCTTAATGTTTTTTTTCTTGTCGAGCCTATAAAGCTCCCATTTTATTGTTAATAATTTCCTCCGTTGCTCTTGAAGATAAGAAGTAAACGCCATAATCGTCTCGTTAGTACAGAGCATATTACATTCAACTTGTCCGTCACTACTATAAACATCTTCCTTATTCTTTAAACTTTTGAGATCAATATTACTTTATTTTATCAAAATACTTCAGGTATTGCATGCAAAACATTTTGTTTTATCGGCGGTCGTGTCGCCATCGCTCACTAATGTTCACTCCTACAGTAGTGGAGCAGGTTAGTGTCATGGCAAAATAGCCTAAATCATGTAGAATGCTAATGCCGATTCGTTACATAATTCAAAAAAATCTATAAATCACTTTAATAATATAATCAACAATAGAAGCTTAGCCTTCAAATAATCTTACATTCATTTTTTATCAAACATAGGACTCCAATTCACTAAGTTAAACATAACTTGTAATAGAGGATAGAATTCATACATATTAAATAGATTGAAGTATTATGTTAATTGAAAGAAATCGAAGTTTGATCTAGAATAGTCTGGGCTGGGAAGGCGCCTGCTACCTCCCGTTCGAACAGCACAGTCGCAATCGCTAGTGCTATACGTGAATTATCATAAACTTTTCTGGTTCCAAGGAATCTCTAAATAATATTAATTTCTCAATTTAATCCCTTCCATCTACAGATATTTTAAAAACGAACATAATTTCTTAGATGACGTCACATAACAAGTAATACATCATTGGAATGTGATGGAACCTAAGAACTATACCTTTTATTCATTTTCGCATCCTTGAATGTATAGTTTTGAAACTTTCTTCTTCCTTTTGCCCGACTGTCCCTGTTACTCCAAGCCTTGACACAATTTACAAGTTCAATTTGCTGGCAAACCTAAAAAAAACCAAGGTTTTCTTGTCGTGGCTTCATTCTTGTTTGCTAAACACTTAAAAGTAACTTGCAAGGTTACCTTGGGTTGTGTAACGAGATTTTGTGTCTATTTCCTGTACAATCTTTGATTTGTCAATATCAGGACCGATACTACGAAAAATAACCATTCTTATCGGATTGATATTTAATCCTGGTTTTTTTAATATGGCGTCTCTAGGTTATCTCATTATCGTATTAATTGAAAGCTTTAACTAACACAAGCGTTTACAAATACTCCAAAAATATGAAATGGCCACAATGTTTAGTATGATTATTTTTATCATCTTTAAGAATGTGACAGTAGCGATTATTCCCTTACAGTTTAACTGCAACGAGAGAGAGAGAGGGGGGAGGGGGAGAGAGAGGGAGAGATGTTACCTCGGTAAATAATTTACCATCCCTTGAGTAAACTTCGTTATCAACAGCAGGTGACAGGGTAAAACAACAAACAAACAAACACACTAAGTGGAGCAAGTTAGAAACATAAACATGGCGTCGCGCGTCTAAGATGACAAGAGGAAAAGGAGACGTAAAAACCTCCGCCCTACGTTCAAGCGAGGATGGGAACTTTTTTCTGAAAATCAATTCGTCAGCAATGCTAACTTGTTTATGATCGATTTAATTATTTCCGTTTGCTGGTCGACGTCCGCTCATTCTTAATTCACAATACCTACACAGGGAATTATTTGTGTGTGTGCAATTGTACAGTACGGAAACACTTTAAACACGATTATGCAGCCGTTGCGTACTTTGACTTCCAAAAAAAACGCTTAATATTTCACTTTTGTTTGTATATGTTATTTGACAACTAAACGCCAAATTTGTATTCTTTGCGCGTCTTTGTATATCATCATAATATATTTTTTCATTACCATATTTTATTCCCTAAATTAACAGGCGTTTCCCTCTTGACCTTTCAGGATAATTGAAATAACGTAAAAATTCTGTCATGTGTATATTTACAAACTGAATGTTGAATATAATAATTATTCCACGCCATTTAATTTGGATACCCATTTATTTTGCAAGTAAATTTTTATGGATTCCGTTACGCTTTCTTGTGAAATCCTTTTGTAATTCCAGAGATCTCGTTTTAGTTTCGTCTCACTCTGTGTGTGTGTTTTTCTCTTTGATTACTTCTGTCGTGTCGCCTTTTTCTCCCCTTCCCCTTTCCAGTGCCGTCAGCCGTCTATTGTGTGACTTTCTCGTTGACCTTTCAGCTTAACCGCAAGACCTCTCGCAATGCGAAGACAGATCCACTTTCACTTTCAGTCTTTCTTCCTTCTTTGCTTGCCTTTCTTGGTACCGCGGAGTGTCTGTCTGTCGGAAGAACGACGGAGAGGGAAAGCCACCGAGTTCTTGTTCGTTTCTCTCTTTTTGTCTCTTGTAACCTCGCCGTCATTTGTAGTCTCTGTTAGCTGCTTGACATTTCGCTTTTCCGTCCTTCTACTCCTCCTACAGTCTACAGCCGTGGCCTTTGAGTCATCACCATCACGTTCTGGTTGCAGACGTTGTGCAAGGCCCCGGAGAAGGATAAGTGTGATGGATTTCATCACGGCTTAATACGTTCGTGTGTCTCCAACCATCCAAATTTATCTCTTTCAGCTGATAGATCTTCGCTTTTGTTTTCAGCGTTCTTTCAACAACACTCTTCCGAAACAGTTATTTGGCTACCTTTCTTTCCCTATTCTCAAATATCCTATCCTTGTCTTCAAATTTTACTAAGAGGAGAAATGACAGCACGAATGTCAAATTACTAAAACAAAAGTAATATTTCGCCCATTTTTTATTATGTTGGACGAAAGAACCCGAACCGGAATGGCGTGACACAAGTTTCCGAAAACCCAAACCTTTTGCGTTGCGTATTAAGATGCATATAGCGACTGTTCAGCAATTCTTATCATGTTGTGAGAGATATATTTGGTAAGATTCGTCAAATTCGTTTGTATTATAATAGAAAACTCCGTTTTATTATAGTTTCGATAGTATAATTTACTTTATTAATGAATAGCAATAAGGGTAAAAAGATTAGCAACTGTGCGTGCGTGAGTTCGGTGTTACCAAGAGGAAGGTTCTTAATCTCCGGATATTGTCGAGAGACACGCACTCCGTCTGAGAGGAATACGGTCATACACCAAACGGGACTTGCCCCAGATGTTTTCATCAAAACTTTAAATTTTAAAAAAAAGACTTATAAGGTAACCATTTTAACCCTAAATAACACGTAATTGAATTAAGACAATAATACAAATGAATACAAATTTAAAGAAAACTGTTTTGTTGAAAATCAAAATATGCCTTTTCAATGAACTGGCGACAGTGAACTTAAAAACTGAACTAGTACCTACTCTTTTCAGAGTAATATAAATAAAAAATACTTAACTAATAGACCAAGTGAAAAACTAATTTAAAACAATATCCTTCAATTCACGTTCAGTGACCCACATGTCTAACCCTTTAACACGATTTTGAGTAGACACGGTTGTTAAAAAATAATTGATTACTTTCAGATTAAGATGGAATATTTAACTGGATGTAACAGTCATGGGCAGCGTTAGAAATCTCTTAGAGCAATGGTCAAATTCGGTCCAGTTTTAAGGAAGCGAAGAAACTAAGCTTATTTCGTCAGCCAGTTCTAAGGGGTTAAGTAGGTAGGAATTCCCATCTGTCAAGACATTCTCGAGAGTTTTAAACACTGTAGCTGGGGCGGTTTTGCTGCCGTAGGCAGTCGTCCGCCATGCCTACCACTTATTTTCAGAAATCTTCTAAATGCACTGAACTTTGGTTAATCACGTATTTTTTGGACTTCGTTTCTCCTCGCAATTTATTCGTTGTAGCCTTATCGTATTTACCGCAGAAACAATTTTCCTTCCTTTCTTCGTAACCATCATTCTCTCCTTCCTACACGTCTGGTAAGAACTAAACTTTGATTTTCATATTTTTCATATTTAGGTTCATTCACTATTTAAGGAACATTTTTTTGCAGGTATGTAAAATCATGCCTGGGTGAAACTAATTCCTCCTCCACGGTACAAGAGAGAGAGTGGGGGGGGGGGGGCAAAAGAAACGAAGTAAAAACGTATGAGTTTCCAGATTCTTTTCACCTGCTGCATAGCACAGTGTAATGTATCTTGTCCTCTCGTAAAGAGAAATGAGAAAGTGGGCGGGGAAGGCTGCAAAGTGTACATTTCATTACCGACGTCGGAACTGGAGAGACGGGACAAAAGGAAGGACAGAACAGAACAGGTGCTCCAGCGGCTCGTGTGTAATACTTCAAATACACAGGCACACACACACAAAGAGAGAAAGAGAGAAGAAAAAGAAAACCGAGCAGGGTAGCGGGAGTGAGAGAGAGAAAGAGAAAAAAGGTTCTCCACTCGAGGCGAACGTGAAAAGGCGCGCACTCAAGTACGAACACGGCAACGTCGACTACAACAACTGAAAACACGGTGCAGGTGGAGTTAAATAACTCTCCACTCAGGTGCAACGATATTGAGAAGAGATATGGAAAACCTTCCGGTCATTAGAAGTCAACCGCGGTGAGTTGGAAAAAAGAAGTTGGAGGGGTCAAAGTATTCAGAAATGTTTAGGTGAAATATGTCGTGACGGTTTGAATTTACTCATACTTAATGTAAGTTTATATTAGTATTCGACCTGATTACGACGTGAATTCGGTTACTTGTTTACATATTTGGACTAGATGGAAGACTCGTTTGTGTCCCACCCGCGGACAGTTTCAAGTACTTACCTGACTAGTGGATTTGTGCCGATCATACCTCTATTTATTGTATGTGTTAATTTTATTTTAAAACATTTAATATATATTAAATCGACTGACCATTACAAGAAATATGATACCAAATAATCTACAATTTACTGAATTTCACAGCAACCAGTCTACTACGACTGATTCTGGGTAACTTTTTTGTACAAATAAAAATTAAATGCAAATACTACATCTTTTACCCAGCTTCTATTGTTAACACAAATTTTAAAATGAATTTATAATAAAATTTTATTACAGCCGCACTCTTGATTGCACATGATAGAGACAGATGATACTCATTTTACTTTTGGGGAGTCGTTAAAATACGAAACAACATTTTCCTCGGAAACCGTTACAGATACAGCACTGAAACTTTGACAGCTTCATTTTAACCTAGTGGAAGCAGGATAAATGATTTGAATGTTAGTTATGGATAAAAATATTCTATATTGTTCAATTTAAACAAAAGTTGATAAATAACAATATTAATAAAGTACTAATTATAATTAATCAATTATCCTGCTTCGTCGCACATACTTTAGGTTAAAGATAAGCAGCAAAAATTTTAGTCCCGTATTTATAACTTTCCGAGAAAAAGGTATGTAAAAATCATGACTATAACATAGGGCTTTCCGAACCCCCTTAAACGTTAGCACTTATACAGTATATCCTTTTCTTACTCTTTCTTTGAATAAATCGCTCGAATGTTGAAGAAACATCTGGTTCTAGTTTGAAACTAAATTAAAAAGGTTTCGTTTTCATACGACAGTTAAGAAAAATGGACTAAATAATTCCAATGGAAACTGTAAATTAAAAAATAATCCATTTGATGATGTAATCTTTCTGAAACTATCTAGTTTTCCGCAAATTGCCGACACCGTCGTGAACTTCATTTCAATTCATGTTCGACCGCGGCTTAAGAACCACGTGCATTGAAAGAGTGAGAGAGAGATAGAGAAGGACAGGGGGAGAAAGAGGGAGAGAAAGGAAGAGAAAGAGAGAGAGGAGGAGGAGAAAGAGAGAGGAGGAGAAAGAGAGAGAGAGGGAGAGAGAGACAGGACCTGGGAGCAAAATATTTGAGAAATTTGTTTTGTTTGTAGAAATGTAAGTCTTGGAAAATTGCTGCGTCTCGCCATATTTTGCTGCTACTTCGTAATTATATTTAAACTGGCGTTCAATAATTTTAGGTAATACCCGGGTTGCCTCACTTACTTCTACATTCATTAAAGAATATTTTGAGATACGCCATGTTCTATTTTCACATTTGTCTTGCCATAATTAAATTAGCAGGACCTTAATAACCCATCACCAAGTAGTTTTAGATGTAGATGGAGGTTAAAGAGGCAGAAAATAAGGGCTAACTTTAAGAAAGCGTCTCGTTTGCGGCAGAAGAGGAGGAGGAGGCACTGCGGCAAATTAACCCTCTACGTTGAGCTAAGCTCAGCTGAAACCCGGAGCAGACACGCCACCCAGACTTAAAAAAGGGGAGGGGGACTTCAAGGTAAAGAGAGAGAGGTGGAGAGGGAGAGAGGAAAATAAGTGGGTCGTCAAGGTTTACGACCTGCCTAAATGGGAACTTGAGGAAGGCGTCCAACCACTAGCAACGATGATGACAAGACACTTTAACTGGAAAGCGAGCAGTTAAAGGGAGGCGACGAACACAAAATAGACAAGGTATTAGCTCTATCCTCTGAAGAAAAAAAAATGGCACGACTACTTGGATTGCGAAGTGAGCCCATAAGAGGCACTGGGCGCGGTGCCGGAAAAGGGGAAAGAGTAACATTGCAAAGAAAATAAAGACAAAGAAAGGACGACGAAGCAGATAAATCGAGAATACTGTATATGCCAACCAGTATGTGATCCTCGGTAGTACTGTAACTGTTTTTCTGCGGAAAGACGTTCCAATGAAGCAGTAACTGTAAAGTTGTCTCTGTCCGTTCTTGGAATAAGCAAGTTTCTTTATGGACCTCGTAACGGCGTTTCAGAAAAGATACACGTAAATACCGTGAAAGAAAGAAAACCAATACTGAATTCTCTTCTTTCGCGTCTTAAAACATGAAATACGATTTAATATTACACACAATATCATTTAGAAACTCCTGCATTTTTGCTCGATAACAAATAGATAAGACTGAAAATGTCATAAAGCTAAATATTTATCCATGTAGCGTTTTAATGGGTTTGCATTACTTTAAATTTAATAAACAGGTAGAATAAATAATAATAAAGTCTACATATTTAAAATTATATTTAACACTACAAAACAACAAATTAAATAAAATAAAAATTTATCTCCTTCTCTTTTAAAAGAATTATACCATTTGGAAAACGAATTTATTTTATAAATTAAAATAAAAAGCAAATTGATTCAGTCCCTCGGGGGATGGTGGGACTTAAAATAACTTGGTCTTTATGTTCTCAACAATGCTTGATGGTGTCAATTGCTACTGTGGTTTTCATTACTGTCATTGATGGCCGCAACCTTTGGAACCCTTGAAGAGGTAGCTTCTGGAATCCGGTGGGCTGCTGCCGCTGGCTTGAAAACCTCCTCCGAACATCTCAACAACTCTCCAGCTGCTCTCTCCCTTCACGAATTCCCAACAACCAACCTCTCATCAATCTTTTACTACCCACGAAACTTCCTGATTTCCCCTTCCCGATTCAAATTTTGGCCAATATGAAACATTCTAACATTTACGAGTTCCCAGATACGGGATTCACACTTCTACCAAAAAACACGCAAACTGCTACGGACCAGATTTAACTGAAACTTCAGTGGGAACGTCTGAACGTGTCAAAATATTGAGACCTCAGATTACTCAATCCGAAACATTTATAACATTTGCTAGGCGGCATCTTGATCCTTCAATAGACCACTCCATCAATAAATTTTTGATGTTCTGAGGCCAGACCTTCGGGTCGTTACATGAAAGGGGTAATGAACCCTCGAATTCCGCCGCTCGTAAAATTTAGTTTATCAAAATTTTATTTTATTTAAAATAAAAAATAACCTCTTTAAAAATTTATATATATATATATATATATACACGTCAACCAATTGGTATTTATTGAGCTGTTTACAGGTTAACTTATTACATATTTGCAGACAAGTACGTCTGGATGATGATTGCTAATTGTCAGCGGCACTTAAGTACTTTTTTTATAATTTAATGTAAACAAACCGCCAGAACTTCTCCAGCAAACATGTTAAAGGTCAAGGGTTTTCATTTTAGACATTTAATAACGCTATGTTTGGAACATTTATGTTTAATGAAGTACAATTGGAGGCCATTTTCTGTTTTTTTATTATTGCGGTAGTAGGTCGGGCAGTTTTGAAACATTCTGTTGAAGTAAAGGGACTTGAGAAAATATTTTCAACAATTAAGTAATTTTACAGTAACAGGACGTTGCTCGTTATTATTAGTAGACTATATACAAGTTCAAACTACTTTATATAACGGGACGGTTTTAATGTAGCAATTAATAAACCTAATTAACTGATTAATTAAATAAAGACAACATTATGGGAATTCAATTCAGGCGATATCTAAAGTTAATTAGTGTATTTAATTTTTTTTCTCTCATATTCTTCCCTCCTTCCGCATTATTTCTGCTTTGGTTAAATAACTTGACAGTTTCTCTTTCCTTTTTAGGTATTCTCTTTCTCTCTAACACACACACACTTCATATTGCTGTAGAGTATTTGTCATTGTCATTGTCCTCTCTTCCCTCTGAACCAACATTGTCAGTTTCCTTTCTTTGTGTTTCGCTTTTCCTGGTGCTGCAGACACAACGAAACACCGCGCGCCGTTTCAGATGGAAATAAGGTTAAAGTAGAGGGGAGAACGAGGGTAATTCCAGCAGAACAACGCAACATAACTGGGCAAGTATTAAAACGTAATTACGGCCGACATGGTCGCCAACTTAACCGACGCCGTCGAGACACGCTCCGCGAAGCGTGAACATCGCACTGCGCTCTCGGCAAAACTAAAACACACACACACACTTTACTATTACAACAGACGTATCATGCTAAGCACGCAAATCTTCACTAGGAGCTGGGTGATGTGTACCGTACAAGCAGCGACGTGCACGATGATTTTGCGAAACACAACAAAATCTTATCTCACAATTTAGTATAATAAATGAAAAATACCGCTAATTTGTCAGCAAAAATTTAGTTAACATTTACTAAATATAATAGCGACGTTTCGTCCATATTTGTTGACTTCATCAGATAAGTAGACAAAAACTTTAAAAAATCAAAATTGATATTGAAGTATAATTTTCAATTAAATAAGTCTATTATTTATTTAATGAAAATCATACCTTATATTTATAAGTAATATTGAGTATTCGAAATAATGGTTGATTTATTTCATAAAAAATGGACAAGTATATACAAGCTAATTTTTTCTTCACTAATTGGCCGTATTTTTTATTTATTTTCATATAAGCGCTTGGAGATACCATTTTTAATTTTCTAAGAAAGGTATAATGAAACGGACATCGATTTCAATATATTTATTTCAAAGCATCAGACACGATATTTTTGCAAGTAAATTTAAAGTATTTGCATTCCAGTAAAATGTCAGAAAGTAGATCATTTTGAAATTGTTAATTTAAGTAAATGGGAGCGCTCTATTCGATTCTTCAAAATATCTCTAATAAGGCATCATGTTTTAAAGAATAAGAGAATATGAAATTTTATAATTACCTTTAAATTTCTAAAATATATAAAAAATATAAATTTCTTAAAAATTAGAACCCATACATTCAGTGTTCGGCAATAAGGGGCTGATTTCGCCGTAGTTTCTAAAATGGTGGCACTTGTGTAATTTAATTTAAATAACTGCTCTATAATTAATTAATAATCCAAAACAACGGTTCGTCGCTTTTTTCGCTAAATTGTCCAACGCAGTTGACAAAATTTCGGAATCAAATGTTTTTACTCGTGGTGACGTGATATTTACCCTGTATTCACTGTTATATGCTTCGCAATCGATTTCCATGAATATATTATATTTATCAATCGTATCTCGCCTTAGATTATCAATTAAAAATCAGAAACCTTCGACTCAACTTGCCTGCTCAACAGCCACTCTTTAACAACTCTCTTCTTCAGCTCTCCGCACCTAACTTCCACAACTTCTCCATCTCTTCAACTATTCGCCCATCCATCTCCACGACAACTCTCCACCGTCTCTCTCGATCTTTCTCACCAATCTCGAAACCTGTGACTCCCCTTCCCGATTCTAATTTTGGCCATTATAAAACATTAACATTTACTAGTTTGCAAATCTAGGGTTCACAAGTCTGCTCGGAAGTCGCTAAAAGTCATACACCAGAGGTTACTGAACTTTCTGTGGGAAAGTCTAAAACGTGACAAAATATTGAGACCTAAGGTCATTCTATCCGACACATTTACGACATTGCTGCCAAGCGGCTTCTAATCTTTCAAAGGACCACTCCAAAGAATTTTGTGATGCCAGTTCCCCCATAATGATGTTCGTCCCTTGGTAACAAAGAGATTAAAATTAACTAAAATGACTCCTTAATAATTTAGTAAGTAGGTGTACACTACAGTAGTCATACGATTATGTATTCTTAAATTTAATAATTAAGAAGTCAACGACGCTATTGTTTTCTGCACGTCTCTTCGATTTTATAACGGTATTTCACTATGTAATAATTCTCGGGTTTCACTGTTGCAGTACTTCGAAACGCCGAATTGACATGGACTCCCTTCAAATGTGTTTGTGTGCACTCGTACAACGCGGGTGAGTCACCATCGACCTCGGTTTAAAGGTAGAAAAAAAGTATCGCACCGAGCTAGTTGCCCTTGAAAACTAAACTTAATCCCACGTGCGTGCTTTCACGATATTATCTTCTGTAGGTTGGGAAAGCGGATGTCGTTATTCCTAAACTGCGACAGCCATTTGCATTTTAAACGTGTGATTGAGGATCCTCACGTTAAGTGACTGATACCTCCCATCATCCCTACTTTCTAACAGAATAATTTCTATTTATGAGTTGAATTATTCCAAATAGATGGTTCTTCCCATTACCTTTTGCTCAATTGTCGATCCGAATAAAATTTAAGTCGTGAGAACAAAGAGCTACAACAAATTGCTTAAAGCTTTGTTCAAAAAAATTGATAAAATATGTTCGAACGTGTAATCAGAGATAGATAAATACATCAACAGCCCAAACTTAACAGGAATTTAAGTTTTTAAAAGCTCGGTCAGAGGTGATTGAGCTGTTCCCGTCGTTTCCTGTCTCTCATCCTAAATGTCACGCCCTTTTCCTAGAAAATAATATGCCTCTGTCTTGGTTCTTTCTCTCCCGTGCACCGGGGAAATGAGCCAGGCTTTTAGTTAGCTTTATTGCACCCTGGAGCCTCGTCTGTCTGCCTCATTTCACCTTCCGTGTCTAGTCTACTCTACTCTACTCCCCCGTAGTGCTCCTCTACCTCGCCTTCCTACCTGCTGCTGCCCAGAGGGGAAAAAAAAGAAAGGCCATCGAATTGAATTACACGGTCCCACCCAAACCGGGGGAAGAAACTATTCCACTTTTTTTCCTCTGCTGCTCTTTGTAACTCAAGAGCGATTGAAAAGGTCAGAAGAAACAAAGACCTAAAACTTGACTCAAATAAAACTGGATAAACGCCTCCATGAAAATAAGGAATGAATTCTACAGTCCGAGTTGACATTTTACTGTTTATTTTCAAATAACGAATATAAATGTGTGAAAATAAAATGAAGAGCTTAACTTACAAAAGTTTCCATTTAAGTGGCAATATAAAATGTAAGTTGATTATAGGATTGTCAGGGAGGAGTGCGAAGGTGAAATGGAACGCGGAAGTTGATGGCGATACATTTTCACTATCTCTGCCCTTCATTTCATTATGGAGTCAGAAGGAGAAGTTACGATGGACGGACAGGGAAACAATAGGTAATCAAGTGAGGAAAGTGGTATTGAAAAACTGGAGGTCCCTGCATCTACGATTATGAGTGTGTGAGAGAGAGGGTGAGAGTAGAGGAGGAGATGAGGAAGTTAGATAAACGTGCTGTGTGTCGGCACCTGAGAGCAAGGGAGATGGATGAAGACAAGCGCTTCTAGAAGAGACAGGCAGAGAATGGGAGGGAGAGAGTGAAAGTAATTAATGAAGCAGCGATTTCTTGAACATACAAAATGCAAACCAACATCAAGCATTCTCGCGGCTTCTTAAACAAATAAACACCTAACAGCCTACACATTTTCAGATTAGACGATTTCTTTGACGAGAAGAAACATTTTTAACCGGATCGAATAATAAAAATTGTGTTCCTAGATTCGCGATTTGCATTCACAGCATATCCTGGATTGATTATTTTCATTTCCGTCCTCTTTTTATCACATATGTCGTCATCTTTCCTTTCGAAACAGGGATTATTTTTCGGCCGCAAATCTGATTAAATCAATTGTTGTTTCGCTAGTACTCAAATGGTGATTTTTAAAATTCTTTAAACTTCCAATCGTTTGTCTTTCGACTATTTTAACTTCTTGTATTCTTCGTCCAAAACTCTTTTCATATATTTTTTACGTTTTCCGTTGTTCACAATGAAATATACCAAAACTTAGGGGCAATCCAGCGTCAACTTCATTCTTCAGTTTTGCATACCTTTCTTCGCTGGATCCTGTTCTTCCCGCTTTTATTCTTCGTATCTTATTTCACGTCATGATCTCCTGTTACATCCGCCTCCGATTCTTGCCTCTCTCATCGTCTGATGATCCCGGAATCTTCCTCGTCCGTCCTTGTGCAAGGTTACCACTCACTCCAGTTATTGTTAGTCACCGTGAAGCTGGAAGAAGCGGAACGATTGGCAAGATTCTTTCTTTTCTTCCGTGGAAGGAATCGCTCAGTTGAATCTGACGAGGGAGAATGAGTCACCACTTGACCTTCCAATTCACTTCTCACTCTCTTCATCCCACCTCTGCCTTCACATTCACACTCAGATAACTTCCTCGACATTAGTTTCAGTGTGTGGTGATCATTAGCCAACTATTCCTCGGTGGGTTGATGCGAGTGTTGAACTCTATATGCCGAAGGTTGGAAGCTTTTGAATTCACGTACAACAGGTTACTGATTGCCACGGTCTGATTCATACCCCTGTCCAGTTCATTTGTATTGTCACGGCAATAATCGCTGGACCTGACAATGGCCCTTGTCTCCCCTCTACCTGAGTTCGAAGCCTCTTCTGTGCTTTATTTCCTGTGTGGTGAGTTTAACAAACACACAAGGGTGGGGATTTCGCCCCATCATTGAGTTCCTCCGGCATCAATTCAAACTAACCAGTCCTCTGTCTGGCTTTCTGGTTGAACGATCGGCACCAGATCCGCGCGTTGTCCTTTTAGTCTCGATCTCCCGTTTTAATACAGAAGCTGCTACATTTGTTATGAAGTTCAACCTTAGAACCTCTGTTCTTCCTTCCGGAGCTCTACACATCAACTCTGTCTCGAATTATACGTCATTCACCTGCCCTCCGTCCAAAAATCTTTTTCCACTTAACTGTCAATAACTTCTTGAAAACACAAATTAATACCAATTATGTACACCAAAAAACTGTATAAAGAATATACATTCTTGTTATATAGAGTGAATTATTCAGTACGCATATCTCCGTAATAGATTCATTTTAAATAATGTGATTTCAACAAATTTCCGATATTTTTTTTTCTATTTATTGCTATTCTGGTAGGCTGAATCGATTAATTTAACGTCCACCATTTTCTCTCACCGAGGCCTCCAGTCAGATTAATATAGTTTCATTTTTAATGGTTTTTGCGTACTTCTGACCGCGGTTGCGGTAATAATGAGTTAGGAGAGCGCACGGACTCGGAATAATTTTGTTCCAGGTCAGCTGCTCGAATTAAATTAGCGCAAATTCCCGCCTGGAAGCCGCACACCGCAAGAAGCAGATTATTAAAATCGTTTACGCATTTATAAATGAATTGCGGCGTAATGAGGCTTTTACTAAAAGGTCGGCCTTTCCTTTTTTGCAAATATGTGGAGAAATGCAACATTCCACGAGGGGCTGATAAATTGAAACAAGCTTCAAGAAAGTTCATAGAAATGCTGATGGCAAGCTCAAGCATGACAAGCAACTGACGTTAACGATTGCGATTATTTCTTGTAGTACAACGACGACAGGAAAATTATCCAATAAATTACATAATGCCTGCTAGTAATTAGAATATTTTTTGACAAGATAGATTTCTAATTTTTATTCAAGTGTAACGTTCAGACACATCTGCTCGGACTTTTGGCGGTGCGGAGTCAAACGAAAGGAGACAGCATTTGAGCCAGGAGCAATAAAACCCAGAATTCACGTCGCGCCTAGGGTGTTTCCCACTTTAGGTGAGATTTGGCGGTATCGGTTGGTGTGTTTTCCCAAGCCTAGCCATAAATGTTATTGGTCAATATCCATCCCTGCCACCTGGGTGACATAAACTAAATAAGTGTGGAAGAAAATTTTAAAAAGGATGGCAGAGAGATTTTGGGGACAGATTTTTCGTGAGCGGTGAGACGAGAGATGGCAATACAGATTTGATAGTCCAAGAGAAGGAGGATAACAAGGAACTTGTCCTGAACCAGGGAGAAACAGCGGCGGCAGCTTTGACGAGGAGATTGCTACGAGGAAGGAGCTGGAATATTTACTAAGCTGACACGGTAAATTACATCTGTAACCTTTTTTCCTGAATTCCTGTACTGCCAGGTCCGAGAAGAATTTTTGTTTAACATTCTAGTTTTTGAGTAGACCCATAAATTACGACCCTGAGTTTAGAGTTAGAAAATCGTTAGTTTTAAGAATTTTATTTGTCAATTTTTATGTAAATATATTTTTAATTTTAATTAGAAAGAACAGCCGGCAGAAAGGTTTAAGATAGCAACATTGTAAGATTAATGTAAATTTGTTTTTGTTAAAGTAAATTGTTTTCTTTTTATTATACAAAATATTATTATTAAATAATTAACATCCCATAATTCGTTTCACAAGATTTTTAATTTTTCTATAAATATATTTATAGACTGTCTGATAAAGTGAGTTTCCTTTAAAGGCATCCGATTTATTCTGGAGACTTGGCATCTGGAAACTTAGATGCGACGGCGTCCTCATTCGCAATCCATAAAAGAAGAAGAAAAGGCGAAGGAGACCAAATGAGGGCAGTGAACATGATGGGAAAACAGACTGCAGCAAGTAGTACGGCTTGTATCCAGGTACGCTTTTATGGAGAGAAATAACTTTGCCACTATGATCAGGGTGAAGGACATCCTCCACGCTGAGCTCGTCCTCAAGACAGGAAACAGCGTCACATAATAACTCTCGGAAACTTGAAACAACGACGAAGAGAAGGAAGTTTTTTTAATAATCAGAAATTAAAGGAAACGATAGAACCATGACACAAGGGATACACTAAATCTTTAGAATATTATAGGCATTTAAAGAAGCGGGAGAAAAGGAAAGGGTAACGTTGGGAGCTGTTGTCGGGTTTCAGGGGCGGGTGAAGGAGTGGGTGGTGACGTTGCGAGACAAGAATGCTGCTGTAGTTGACGATATAGGAAGGGGATGAATAGGAAAGAGGGAGATGAAACAATCCCTTCAGCATTCAAGGGTTAGGAATTCAAATATTCATCCAGGGGCGTCGTGGTCCAACGCCAAAGTGGTTAGCCGTTAAATTTTGAAAAGGTACGAAGGAAAGTGTGGGGGAAGGATTTCTAGAATCAATGCGACCTCAACCCTCTTGAGGTTTGGGGACATGAATGGGGGATGAAGTAACTGGCAAATAAAATAAAGACCTCGTACGCATTTTCCAGTTAACCGTGATTCAATTCAGAGGGAAATGGAACGAGGGAGAGGAACTGAGGGAAACGTAATGAAGTGAACAGGGGAGGATGGATTGTAAGTGCTCACGGGGGATGTGGGTTCCTGCAATCCAGCGCGTGAATTGTAGAAAAGGGGGAGGATAGGGGTTTCTGTCACCGTTTACATGGACGAAGGAAGAAACTAGCGTCCGTTTTCATGGTAGGCAAACCGGAATCCGAAAATCATCCCTTCCGTTCACAACGTGGAGAGTTGAACGGAGAGACTCACATAATAATCACGTTCAACGAGCTCTTATATCCATCCGCAACTGTCCAATATCCGATCTTTCAGCTCGTATGATAACTCCTAAAATTCAGTAGGATATTCTTTCTTTAATGCTTAGACCACAGCAAAATCTGTCTCTTCCCATATCCATTTGCCAGTTTCCCCTTCCCTTTTGGAGGTAATTTGACAGTCACTATACCACTTCTCTTTTATTATTTCTCCAGTGAGAAAATCGAACCCGGTAAAGTGCTACATCTAGAGCAGAAAGGGGGATCAAGTTTTGAGATGCTGTCTTGGAACAAAATTAACGTGGACAGAAAAGTATTGTGTGTGTGTGTACGACATAAAAACAGTAAAGGGTAGATTCCAAGACCCACTTCAGCAATATTAGCCCGCCTATCTGTTTCCAGTTGTAGTATGATGAATTGGGGAGTGCGACTGGGCTGTAGTAGGCCCATGCAGCCCGTCACCGACTTGTCCATTTTTTTTGCTCAATTTTGTAAATATAGTAATTATATATAAATTCTGCACACCAGTATAAGAAAAATGATAATAAAGAAACAGCCTATGTCGGAGGGAAAACTAATAAAAATTCACGTACTGCATTCGTCACACAATTTAATTAAAAATTCAATCTGTAATTAACGTTAATAATATAAACCACAGAAGAAGTTTCCTAAAGCGACAGATTGTCTGGTATCATAATTCTTGCAATGGTGCGTTAAATTGATATAAAATACATATTGTAAAACAATGTGTCACATCCAATAAAGCAAAGACTGATCGACCCAAGTTCACTACGAGCTACCTGCTAATTAAACTCACCACAACTGAATCACAACAATCGTGAGATTAATTAATAGCAGTCCACCACTCTTTCTCTTTGTATACCTTCATCTCTTCCCTTGCTAGACAGCAAATGACAGCCCGTCGGAGATACATTCCCAAAGTAATTTTTAGAAGGAGCAGCGGTCTAGTGGCTTTTCTGACTGTTTCCATGTCACTGTGACGTCACTTCCTCTGTACCACACTGGCACACGTGGCTTCAATAGCAAAATGGCGAATAACGACCGACAAAGCGAGTTCTAGGACAGCAATATACCTAATAATCCAGATTAATCGGGTCGTGTAACAACATTTGCATCGTAATTTAACTTGAGGAATATGGTTGAATAATTCGTTGTGGTGTTGGCTGCAAATATATGGGCAGAGAACTGAGGGTGGAGACTATTTTTCGGCTCCCCTATTTCCGTGCGGTATTGCCACTCTCTTGCTTTGTCTCCCTTACCTGGACGGAATAATAAATTAGTCGCGTGCGTATGTCATTACTTCATACAAAGGGCGAGGGGGAGAGAGACGAGGGGGGAGACAGAAATTGGAAAGTTTGCTTTGTAGCTATCACGACAAGGTACAAGCAACAACAATAATAATAATGCTCCGACCCAACAGTTCTTACAGCAGCGTCATTAAATTATGGGCTACTCCTCCCTGGCTTCCTTCCAGCCCAGGCTTCACTCACCTTAATGTCTTAGTCAATACGGGGGTTTTCTCTCTTTCTCCGCCTCTTTGCGTGTTTCTCCTGCTAAGAAGGAGGCGGTAAGCAGCCGTGTTTTATAAATCAATCGCAACTTCCGCAGTTCTCAAAGATTAATTCTCTCTCTCTCTCCCTTTCCTCCAGTCTGTACAGTGACGTATTCTTACAAAAACACAAATTTAAGTGGCCCCTATCAGCTATGTATAAATAATATAAACAGGGAAGTACGTCTTAGGCACGCATTCCCTCTTTAACAATATACCTACAGTATGTATCAGTATCAATACACTTCATATTTCACGTCTACTGAGTTTTGCATAAAATTAAACTACAAAGTCAGGAAAATGATATTTCTAGAATAACATTAATAAACTATGTGGCGAGACACAATAAGAAAAAGATGTTCCCCTTGTAATCCCAACTCTGAAAGCAAATCTGTTTTAATCTAAACCAATAAATAAAACTGAACAGTCTGTATGTATGTCTCGAATAGGCTCCGAAACGGCTCAACGGATTTCAATGAAAATATTCGTGCATATTTCATTTCAATATATTGCAGGATATATATATATATATATATATATATATATATATATATATATTCCTAAGAAATAATAAACTTCTCTGGATCGTCGATACGATTAATGGTTTTATTTGTCGCGTCAGGTAAATTTTAATATTTAGTAATTTCTCTTGTTTTTTCTTTTTCATTTTTGTTAACAGACTACATGAGGATGATCCTGAAACAGGCAACTCCCCTTTAAAAGCATAGGAAAGGAATTGAAAAGGGGGGATGTGGAAGGTAGAGCAAGGTATTCAAGGGTTTACTAGGGTTCCCAGACTATAGTTTAAGGATCCTACCCGATGTTTCACCTAAAGAGATGCAGAGAAAGGTCTAGAAAACCATTGGCGCCGAAACGTATGATAGCAGGACCTGTTATAAACCAACTGCGAATTATGAGGTTTGTCCTGAAGCGATCATTAATAGATGTTACCGTACTTTTATATATTCAATGAATATAATCTGAAATGCTTTCAGAGTTGTTTCGTTTTTAGGGAAAAATAAACTATTTCGGCGCGAATGAAGTTACGGGGGTTAGCTATAATTAAATATGCACTTTTTCCCCATAATATTAGCCCGTCGCGCAGGTGACTTCTCACCCGGAGGAAGTGCGTAATCGGGACATAATTGGGGGACTGTGACGTCACGTTGCATTACTTAGAGACGATCGAAGATTCGTTAATGACTGTTAATGAGTTACCGTGTATAAATAGTTATTCCCGATTGTGCCTTGGTCAGTGACCCAGCTTGCTCCTTCTTTGTAGTGTGTTAGGGAACCGGGTGTGACGTCACGTGGCCTTGGGAGAGTGTATGTCTCCCTTGCCTGGAAAGGTTGAACGACCAGACGACTTCCGGGAGGAGCTGCCAGCCACTGTTACCTGCCTTTCTGCCTCTCTTCCGTTTCACACCCCAACCTATTCACAGGGATTCATTTCTTAGCAAATAACAATAATTTAAAAAATCAACAATATTTTTGTTTCGATTTAAAATTCAATCTCAATGGTTGATTTAACAGTGGTGCAGTTCAACGCATCTAATGACGTCAGCAGCGTACCTCGCAGCGGACATGTACCAAGTATACAAGATCCCTCACAACACACAGAGGTTACATATTTCCTCGATAACAAAAGATGACGGGAAAAAAGGATATACACTCTGTGGTTGAATTATTACGACCATTTTGGGCCATCTTCAGCTCTACATACTGCTTTATTTCTGCTGGGAATGGATTCTATGAGATGTTGGCAGGTGGTAGGAGGAATTTGAGACCATATCAGATTAAAGGCACTTTCAAATTCCTTAAGATTTGATAGTATTTGATCCAGGTACTTGAAGGTTGGTTAGATCTTATCCCAGAAATTCACAAATGGTTTGAGATCTGGTGATTGTGGAGGCAAATGAAGCACGGTAAAGTCTCCGTCATGTTATTTGATTAATCTGAGGACAATGCCAGCTTTATGACAAGGAGCATTGTGCAGCTAAAAGTATACATCCCCAATAACGAAACTTTATTTGATATAATACTTAAATACCCTTGGGCATTCAGACATTGATTCACAGGAACCAAATGAAAGTTGAATATTGTCCAGGCCCATAAGAAAAAATTGCACACAGACAAAAATGTGCAGGTGTGCATTAGGGGTATTACAAAAGTATCCGAAATGAAGCACCTTTAGATAATGATAAACGCATCTTTATGTAGGATTCACGTAATTTTATCCACCATTATCATTTTGTGGGCCAACAAGATTCTATTCTTTTTGGCAACTTGTGGCTAACCAACGTCTTCTACACGATACCGCAAGGGTCAATACTCGCACCACTGCCGCTACTTACCTTCATTCCAGCAATCCATACCAAATTATAATTCTTAAAACTATCAGAAAAAATAAGGAAGGAAGAATAAATCTCAGTTGTTGAAATGATTCTTGGGTTTGCAGCCGGGTGGCGTTGTAAATACACGACGTTTCGTCGACAATCACCGTCGACATCTTCCAGGTGGACGAAACGTCGTGTATATACATTTCAACAATTAGTTCACCGGGAAAACCTGCGGAAGTTAATAAATCTCAGTTAAATTTATGACATCATAAAACTTGCAAGTATGTTGGTGCTGGAAAGAAAATTTGGTTTACAGCTACGACAACGAAATAACAAAATTGCTATGGGTCCGATCGCGTTTAATTAACTTTAACCCCACCCTTTGTTTTATAATTCTAACCCCCAATATTGTTACACTATTAAGAAAAACATTTTAATTTTACTTAAGCATATTTAATTATATTCTAATTATTATTTTAACGGAAACGATATATACACATTATAGTTCAAGCAGACAGTATTATTGGCGTTAACTTGTCAATCTCAATTGTTGAGGTTCGTGGTAGCGACATTTTATTTGAGGAGTACTTTTAAATCTTTGATGAAAGGTGAATGTTGACAATGTATAAAAAGGATGGACTTAGCATAGTTTTCCTCTCCCTTCATATTAGAGTGCTCGCTCTTTCTTCCCTTCTATATTAATCCAGCTGTGATCTAACAGCATTTTCCCTTCATCCTCCTACCCCCTTCACCCTGTAACCCTCTAATCGTATCTCTAGTTTTTTGTTAATTAGTTAGTACTACAGTAAAAAATAATAATAGGATATTTTTTTGTAACTAATTTTGTAAGTTTGAAAAGATAATGTCTGTTATAGATGTTCCACATAATAATGACCTAAATAATGAATATATATTTTTTTTAAAGTTCATTGGATAAGACGCGAGTTTCTGAAAGAATCCAAGCAGAAATCATGTCTGAGGAGACACACACAGGACATTAAACTGTGAGGTTCGCTGCAAAGTTTAGTTATGAACTCTGTTTTCTGTGAGCAATAGAAAAGCGCAGTTTGGAGACCCTTTTCCTAAATTGCGGAGGTTTGAGAATCATCCTGGTGCCGTTGGCCTTAGGCCCTGGGGGGAGGCGACATACACGTAAGACAGTACAGTAGGGGAAAGGCGCTAAATTATCATTTGAAGCATGGCGTGAATAGATATGAGGTGCCGTAGGACAACACAACGCACAAAGAAACTATACCAAATCCATTGCATGTTCACTACATCTATTTCTACTTTCTGGTTTTGATTTTTACTCAGGCAAAAACATGACAAATGTTCATTGCTTATCAAATCACAATATAAATCATTCTAAAGTGATACATCCTCCCATCATTGTAATTTCTTTATACTCGATTGACTTAGTTTAAGGATGAGGAGGATCTATACTCTGTAATATTTTGTGTATCTCAATAAATGTGTTAAATATAAATAAACTTTCAGACTTAAAAGAGCCTTCCTTTAAAGTAAGCATTCCCCAATCTGCTATTTCCTGTAAACATATGTTATGGCAGCTCAGCATTCAGATAACAACGAAACGTGAACAGCCGACTTCAACATCAGGCTTTCTAAATAATGTAATTGTGTTTGACATAATTTGGCACACCGACTGGGAGCAAAAATATTAATAAATATGTATATTAAAAATACGTTATAATACACATACAGTACTAAAACCATAAAAAATCTACTGATCATGCAGCCTATATAATCAAGAAACTACTCACGATCAACGAGATTTTTTTCATCTCTTTCTGCCAATTACTCACCTGCAACAAAAAGAAATAATGTAAAGCGTTACTCAAGTAAACGACATTCACTAATAAATTATTTCACGTGGTTAAATGTTCGCCAAATATGAAGCACAGTTAAGGCTCAGCTGGCCGCATTCACACGAGTATCAATATTAGGTCAGCCTACAAACACATCAAGGTGATAAATAAATTTGCACCCTATGGAAGGAAAGACAGTAGTCTTTATTTTGGAGGCGCCTCAAACCTTAGAACACCACCAGCAACTCTCCAAATTATACATGACATTGTTAACAAGGAAGATTAAACAAAAATAACCCGAATAATAATTAATCAATGTATCAAATTAAATAAATTGTAAAAGGATCAATGATACGAGCCGGATTTTCACGGTATTATTTTTCCTATTTACAACTTTCAATAGTCTGTGTTGTTTTGTTAGAAATGGAATTATTGAATTAGAATACATTTCGACCCCCAACTTAAGAGACCTCCTCAGTTCTTGAATTAAAATATTACAAAAAATTACTATTATTTCATTTGGCCACTCTTTGTGTTTTATTTATAAGTCAGATAATATAATTACTTTATCATCCATATTAAATATATTGCTGAGTTATTGCTTGGTGCGCTGCCCCACACTGTCCCTAGTTTCTACCAACCAAAGTTATTTCTCCCCCGTCCTTCTGCTGTGAATTAGCCAGTGAGGCCGAGCATTACCCCTTGCGGTACTCCAACCCGGATTGCAGCGGTTTTTCAAATGTCTTGTTAGCAGTAACTATGTGAAAGTTGTCCAAAGATGCTTCTCACGTGTATGATCCAACCTGCCTTCATCGGTATCCGTTTCCTTCTAAAAACAAACTGTATCTCAACAGCATCGCATCTCCTCGCATTAGTCTTGTTGACGCGTTGCTCCGCTAATTTGCAGAGCAGGAAAACAGAAATCAGCATCCGGCTTCACCTCTCCATGTTAGTAGTGTCTGTCTGAATGACTACATCCCTGTGACTAACCTTCCAATACGTATGCGTTCTCTGCGAAATCTATGCGCTTTCAACATTTCTCTAACAGAGATAAAATAACTCAAAAATAAAATAATCTATCAAGATAAATTTTTACGGGGCACGTCGCTGTCGGTCGAGGTTTTTCATACATAAAATTTAAAAAAAACTCGTATTTTAGCAAGGTTTCTGTGTGAACGCAGTACCGCAAACTCTCAATTCCCTTTTTCTCATCTCGGTGAACTAAAATTAATTTTCCACACAGACAAATGCTGTAAATGATACTTCAGCCGAGCGTACCGCTGATATTTAGTTCCTCCACGACGATTCCACGTGTTACCAAACCACGGGAATATCACGTCATGAAAATTCGATGCTTTTGATTGAGAAAATTCTCCATGACCATGATTTTTTCAATACATCGTTGGAATTGTGCTGGGGGAAAGTATATAAATGGTAAGTTTGTACTCCCAAAGGGGATTATGGTTTTTCCTTTTGGCCACTTCGAGTATGTTGGTTTCCAAGGCCGAGATTGCAGAGTTACACAACGTATCTTTGTGTTTTGCAACGCCCATCCATCCAGACAGACGATGTTGATGATGATGTTGGCAATCTGTTCCGCATGGTGAAAGTCCTCCATTATTACTGCTACTACTATTGCCGCTAGCTGCTGCTGCTGCTGCTGCTCGCAGTGATGCAATGTGTTTGGTGGACTTAGTGAAAGGAATAATTTTTGTCCCAATAGTTACGTTAGTCTCTTTCTCTCCGGACGTAATATCGGTTTGCCGACTGTAAAAACTGGTTATGTTACGTTGCCTTCAGCCACAGACTGAGTGGGGGAGTTTCCATTTATCTCGTCTCATTGAGTGTCTACACATCCAGAGAAAACGGATCTTACATTGATTGTTACGACTCCGGCCATCATGTTAATACTTCCCGTTGGCGAAATGACATCACTAGAACGTCTTTAGAATATTACTATTAATGGAGCCGCCATATTGTCAGGCCATGCCACGTGTACTCGTCCAACAGAGCTCAATCGAGTTCGATTATCGTCGTGACTGTTTTATAAAAATACAATCTGCCACTTTTAATAATTAAGACCATTGCAGTCATTAGGACTTATTTTTACAGTCGAATATTTTAATGCAGCCATTTTGCACGCACTCTTATCTAAGTACATGTTTTGAATACACCTAACGAGTGATTAGGATTTACAAAATTAATATACCAACTGTCCATCCTACCGCCATTTGAATGTGCCATCTGTCACAGTGACGTGTGCTTATTATCCCTCTTCACAAAAAATGAGCGCAATACGACACGCATTCATCTGGAGTGTTAAATCACTGACTATAATGTAACACACCAATCGGAATTTGGCGGTACGGAGAGGTTACAGACAGAGATAATAAAAGGCAGACACAACGGCGCTACGGGGGTTTCTCGTGTCCCGTGAAATCCCGTAAGGAGGCTGGTGTTTTTCTCCAAATTCGTCGGTGAGGGGGGACAAACAGCTCCACCCAGAGAGGAAAGACAATCATTCTAATTGGACAACATCGAGCCTCGCCACCGACAGAATATGAACTAAGGAAGTGGGGAAAAATTATTAAAATCCAGTGGAGGAATGTATTTTGACACAGATTAAGAAGATGAGGAGTAGGACATTAAGAACGTGGAGGTGTTTATGCTCTGAACATAGAAGATGGTTTGATGATTAAGGACGTGGAGGTTATGATCGAAAGTTAAGATTGAACAGTTAAAGATTGGAAATTGTCCTGACCACGGACATTAACGACGGCAGTAAGGCGTGATCCAGTGAGGTGCCACGAGAAAGCGGCAGCTGGAAGGTCCAGACAAGTTGAGACGACACGGTAAATACCTCTGTTTGTTTGTAACCTTTTGACGATTTCCTTGTACTGCCCGTTCCGAGTAGGATTCTGTTCTATGAGAAGACTCATTTAAGACGACTCTTACTGTAGAGCTCTTTCATTTACTTGTAAGGATATTAATTTGTATTTTTTTTGTAAACATATATAGTTTTTATCATAAAAATTGCCGACTGATAACTTTGAAGGGAGAAAATTATAATATTCATGTTAAGTTGTTAAATATAAAGAGAATGTGTTTTTATTATAAATTTAATTTCATTTTTATAATAATATATCATTATAAACTAATAATATCCCCCTATACATTTCAATAAAATACATTAAAGGATGACGAACTGAGTAATTCACTAGAAGAAACACTTCATAAATACATAGAATTTTCCAAAGTTAATTTAAAAAAAGGTAATAATGTGGTGAAGCATTAATTGATAATTCTTAAAAAAGTGAATAATTTATACTCGTTATTGTTATGTAGTTGTGGCACAGGTGTCTGCCTTTACCATAGTGAAGGTGATTCACCAACTCGCCAATCCAGAAAAATTCCAGAATATGTGATGCAAGATGACAGTCTCAGACGACAGAGGTCCGTACAGCCAAAGTAGAAGACCGTGTTTACGTTTCTGCGTCAGGTATTACAAATTTCTGTTTTCCCTTTATGTCAACCATCTTCGCGATGGTTTTCCCCATCATCTGGCTATGTCAAAATGTCTGTATAGTTTCTTCACCCTCGATAACGACGTTAAGAGACATCTTGTTGCCGTCTCCTGCTTCTTTGTCACGTGACGTTGGTGATATATGGAGCGTTTAAGAGAAACGGCAACATGCAACTCATTGATGATTTGGATGATGTGGTCGTGCAGATCTGCTATGGGGAAAAGTTTCCGAAACTCGACAGACTGGTGCGCAATATTAATTACATAATATCGTAGATCTGTGACAAATGTTGCGAGAGAGATTGGTTTGGTCCACCATATGTTGTTAACCTCGTGACCTGATTGGGATGCATGAAGCAGCTGTTTGTGTGTGTGTGTGTGTGAGAGAGAGAGAGAGAGAGAGAGAGATTTAAGGAGGAACTTCTTCTCTTACCATTGACCGTGAGTCATTGAAACTGTCTTTCCGTGCTGGAAAATACAAGATCTGAGACTTAAGCTCATTACTTGTCATAAATCTATGGACAAACGTAATTAATGATTTTAAATTTGCCATTATCACCAATATTTTGACGTAAAACCTGTTTTTTAAATAACGCGTTCGTTCGCTATGTTGAAAAATAACTCTGTTTATAGTTGCAACACAATAATTTGACAAATTATTTTTCTATTTCTAATCATCTGTCCTATCACCTAAGAAAAGAGATCACCAGATTCCAGTAAAGTATATTTCGTTTTTTAAATTGAAACTTTGCGACGACAACACAGTAATTGTATTAGGATTAATTTTATGATTAAAAATTTTAGTATTTATTTTATCAGTTGTATGACCGATATAATTATATTAGTCACAATTAATTTGAAATATGTAATTTTTTTCGATGTTGTTGAATATTGAACAATACATGAATAATAATTAAATAATAACAATCTCTTATGAACCTATCGAGTATTTTCTGCATCAACTTCTCAGCTTCAGAGACTTTTTTAAATAATCGTAAAACATTACTGAGTGATCATAAAATCTGCAGTATTGTTTTGTTACTGCATATTTGTATCAAGGTTTCCTAAACTAGTATAAAAAATAATTATATATTTTACTTTTATTGTGTAGCCGTTCCTCGCATAATATTCCTTATCTTTGCATTCTTTTTTCTAAACTTGTAATCAAATAATATAATCATATGAAATAATAATCAGCCAATATTCCAGTGGCCCTTCTCTTTCTATTCCTGTAGGTGGCTGTCATTCTATTGTTTCTTTGGCCATAACATTTCTGTTGACGTTCCTCTATTACTTCATTAGCTTTGCTCTCTGCATTTATTTTTCTTATATTTGCATTCATAACATTCGAATTATTTCGAATTTCTTTTTTAAAAGTCCTTATCAACAACTTTGATTTTCTGTCAAATTTTAATATTTTCCTCGTCTCTGCTCCATAAATAATTATACCTTATATCAAGGTTTCCTAAAGTATGTGTTTGATGCTTGGTTTTTTCTTATATGTTTGACCATGAAATGCCTTTTAAATTACTCATGAAATTTATTGTGTAATTAATGGCTTTAAAAATCAAATAACAATACTTCAGACATACTTTTATTCATATTTTCCTCCATTATTTTTTGTGTGTTTCCAGAGGTTGGGTTGATTTTTATAAAACCGTGCCATTGGTTTGGGTCGTTGTTTATATCCGATATAATGTCTGTGCGCGTGTGTGTGTCGTGGGCTTTGAGCTTGACCACAGATGTTTCTCTCACGTCAAATACACTCGCTGACATCGCAGATAATAGGCGCTCCCCACCACACACTGTGCACTGTATTATCTCTGGAGCTGTCCAGCACAAGTCAAACCGCTACCTCTGTCGCTATTCCACGTGACGCAAGAGGTCAACTCACACTACATGTACCCTATATTCTGCACTCGAACTTTCACATTCACGTAACAAAGAGCACGCTTCAAACTATTTGCTTTTCACTTGCATAAAATTTAAAACATGAAGTATTATTTGAGCATCAACTTCTCCACATATATTATCAAATTTTATACTCGTCAAAAAGGAGAATACTTGTTAATATTATACCAATTTATTTGTTTATTTAATGTTAATTATTGTATTGTACCTTCATTGAAAAAGACATTGAGAAACATTTAGATTACACTTTAGGAAATCGAGCGTCTCGGAAACAAAAAAGTTAATATAACACCCCGAATGGTATTTCTCCTTAATAGGTCATTATTATTATTAAATGTTGTGCCTACTGACAGGTCACCGTAAATTTCGTTCTCCACGTTGCCTTTGTCCTTTTGTTTCTCCCTTCTAGTCCCCTAGAAGTTTCGCCCTTCTTCCACGAAGACGTAGAACTACATCCATTAGTCCTCCCTTCGATGATGACGTGCATTAACCAATTTCTCCTTGGGATGTGTCCTATCCAGTTTTCCTTTCTCTTACTAACTGTACACGGATCTCTCCCAAAATAACTATTATCAGAACTCATTTCTGTTCAATTGATTTTTTTTCCAATCTTCACTAACAACACATTCAATAACTTTCCCGACATTTCTTCCTCAAATTTCTTAATGTCAATGTCCCAGCTGAAGGTAAATGAAGCACTTTACCAGGTGCTGACATGATCGGTACTAGCTTTTCCCTGCGTAGGAAAACCTGATTTTTTAAATAAATATAAAGTAATAATGTTAGCTATTAAACTGGCGTGATTCAGTTAAGACACTAATGGTACTGTAAACAAATTGAAGAAAATTGTTTCAGTGAAAAACAAAAATTTCCATTTTTAATTACCTAACGGCTATGAACTTATAAATTATAACTAGTGCCTACCATTTTTCGGAATTAAAAATATACACTTAAAACAAAACTAATTAACAACATACAAAGTGTAAACCTAAATTAAACAATATTTTCTAAATTAAAAGAATTTCTTTCGAAGTTTGTTTCCTGCAAAATCTCAAATAACTTTTTCCAGTTATATTTTATTACTATATTTATGTGGCCAACATGACAATGTATAAATTTGGCTCAATTTTAAGTAAAGAAATGAATTTAAAGAACGTTGAGGTCTTGTTTCTTTGATAAAATTAATGAAAGTCATCCCATTTCGTCAGACAGTTCTAAAAATTTTGGATCGGTCGGATCACAATGCCATTATGTTTTTGCATTGTTTTTTCATTGTAGTTCAAGCAGTTTTGTTGCTTCTAAATTTGGCCGCTATAGGCAGTCGCCTACCAGGCTGTTTCAATGACAATTATAATTATTGTCTTCACTGAGAGTTCAGCCCCAATATAAGCCTGTGATAAGACCTCAGTTGATTTCAAGAACTGTTGTCAGTCCTTAGACTGGTCTGATGGAACCCTCCATGCTAACCTATTCTGCACAAAACTTTTAATTTATACATAACTACCACATCCCACATCCTCCCCTATCTTCTTAACATGTTCCATACTTTGCCTCCTGCTTCTGTTCTTACCCCACACACTTCCCTATAATGCTAATTTTAGAAAATCCTCATGTCCCAAAACGTGGACTATTAATCTATCCCTTCGTTTAGTCAACGTCACCCATATTGTTCGCTTTTCCCCTATTCTGCTTAAAACTTTCTCGTTAGTGATTCTATCCACCCATCTGATTTTCAGCATTCTCCTATAGCATCACAAAGGCTTCTATTATTTTCCTTTCTGCAACTCCTATCGTCCACGTTTCGCATCCATATAACGTCACACACCATACGAACATTTTTAACAGTGATTTCCTAATATTCACACTTACCCGTAAGTAAATTTATCTTTTTTCAAAAGCCTTCCTTAAATGTCCTATCCTACTCGTTATTATGCTGCCCCCAAAAAAAATTCATTCCTTAATCAAAAACCCTATTTATAAATAATATTTCAATAAGGTAAATTGATTGAGTGATCATTGGAGTATGTAAATCTTAGATTATTAATGTTAATGTGACGTTAACGCCAAAAACTGCAGTATACGAAAACGTGGAAGTACGTTTATCAGATCTTCCCTGGTCTGACGCGAAGGAAATGTTCGGCGGCAGAATGACGGATGTGACACGATTTGCAGAGTGACATTTTCGAGACAAAGGGGAAGGAAGATAAGAGGAAGACACCTGCACCCAAGTCATTGACACTGGGCCAAACCGGAAACGCCCATCCTCCCTTTTGTGGCACGCGATACGAATCAGGCACTGTATATAGTACTACCACATTACACGTGTACGGCAAAATACCCTACAACGCTCACAAGCCATTTCTCTCCAGCTTCAATACAGTTACAAAAAAATGGGAAGCTCTTACAGTCTTCCACTCCATATATCAGCAAATATAAATAGATTCCTTTATCATCCGTTTTTTACGTCTCGCCAAATTACATTGCTTAAACAACGTAAACACGATCTTCCTTTTAGAGTATTACATTTACCACTTCTTTGTATCTCATTATATTTGGAAATAGGATGCTCATAGTTTTTGGTGGACGAATGACATTTTAAAAGCTGGTATATAAAAACTGCCATTTTACAAGTCCATTAAGAAACGTAAATTGGCTATTTCGAAACTGAGGGGTAATAAAACGTTTTCCAACAAGTGCGACGCTTTAAAAGAGCACAGAGCTAAATAAAAATGGAGGAACCGATTGACTTCTTAATTGAGTTCACGACATTTCAGGCCTGAAAATATTTATATATTATCATTATTATAATGAATGTTCGTAACAGGAGTACAGAAGCGTGTGGAATTTCCATTTAAAATATAAATAAATTCATATAAATATCAACAGAAAAAATATATATTACTGCAATTGTTTTAAAGTTCCTGAAAAAAGAATTTTCTACAGTACTTTTTGTCCCTTTAATAATTTATTTAATATGATATGTACGTATCAAAGTATATTTTTATATTTGAACAAAATATTAGAAAATATGAAGTAATGAATTTTCAATTTTATGACTTCGATTTTATTAATTTTCACATATACTCTGATTTTTTTATAAGAGCCCTGTCTTTATGATTACACGTTGAATGCTGATTTATGTTCATATCTACTTATGTTTCGCGAATGTTCTAAATGATGTTGCAAGTATATAAGATTTGTCTCTTAAAGTTTTTGGCCTGTTTTATTTTCTCTAAGTTTATGTTCTATCACTTATAATTTATTTTTGGGATATTTAAAATATATTAGTATACTACATTATTGCATTACAATTTTTATGATTGTCTTATTAAATTTCTAATATTATATTTTCCCATTAGTACACATAAATTTTAAATATCAAGTTGTTATATTCACGAGTCAATTGTTTTAATAATGTACCAATTTTTCTGCTTTATGCATTAGAAACTGATAATTACTAATTGAATCAGTCTCAATTTTTTACAAATAAATAATAACTATTAATTTCGTGAATATTTTACAGGAACATTTGGCCACGCCGTGCTAAAATCATCTATATAAAGACGGAATATTTTAAAAAACATTTGCTCTAGCAAAATGCTAAATTCCTTTAAATTTCGTTATGTTGGCTACAAGTTGCGAAAAATGTAGTCTACGTCATCTCTCAGGGTTCAACCTGTCACTTGAAAATTATTCTTCAAGGAAGCTAAATGATTAAATTTTGCAGTTATAGGCGAAAATGACTGAGCACAAATGTTACAGATAAATATTTCTACTCGATTTCATACCTTTTGAGTTTGACTGAAAGCTCAGGGTTATCTTAGTACGGTTAATCAGGTCTTATTTCAAAATATTACTCCAAACAAAAATCAAGAACCCTCCCTCCATTTAAACAAGTACCCTTCCCTCTCGCCCACCAGCGATACTTTAACTTCCTTATTCTCAAAGACATTCCTAACACAAGTTATTCGTAATTAAAATATTTTAACTGATTCTGAATTTGATAATATATATGGATTTGTTTAGAAATTTTCTTCATCATATAAATGATTATTGCACAGTTTAACCGAATTTAATAATATTCTTATTTTGTAAAAATTTTTTAGACTGAGTTATATCAAATATAAAATCACTCATAGTAAATTTATATTCCTTCAAGTATCAGCATTATAATTTTATAACATTTATATTTTTTCCCGTACATTGCTTTGTCCTTTTTTATTCGCATAAAAAATAATCTAATTTTTACCCAATTATATATTTTTCTGTTGTATAATTTTATATTTATGTATATGATAATGCTGGGATCTGTTAAGGTCTTTACAACCCATAATGGGACGGGTCGCGTGTAACACGTATATTATTTGATGTATTTGACATAAAATGTAATTCCATGATAATTTCGGTGGAAGTTAAACTTGTGAATGAATAAGTTCGGTATAACCAGTTGCTGTTGATGCGACTTTAAATTAACCCATTTTTTCCAAGTTCATGTAATTGGTTCTGATTATTGCGAAAGCAAATTAAGAGGCTTCATAAATTAAGTTAGTCGATTTCTTTTCTCAAAATTTATATTCGTATTTTACTATTATTTTTTATAATTGAGTTATATTAATTAATTGGCGGTTTCAAAAATGCAGCTGCCAGAGGATTGATACATGCATATGCTATAAAATCCTATTCATCTTTGAAGCAATATTATGCAATTTAAAATAAAATTTGCATATTTATAAATGTTGCAATTCTGCCAACTTTGGGGTAACCCGAGCGAGCTTGCAAAACAAACGGGACCCCCAGCTGTAATGTAAGTTAAGGCACGTATACTGTAATCTAGGAATAAAGGTAATTCCCACCAATACAGTCTCCCTGAAATTTCTTACCTTCTTAGGAAAGTATGACATCAATAAACGGAAGACATAAGTAAGAGGAGGAAATATGTGGGGAAATGCTGTGGTAAATGAAACTCGAGAAGGAAGTGAAGTCCTATAGGAGGAGTTGGTGAAACGCAAAGACCCTAATAAGGACGGAGAATGGGAAATCGTGAAGGAAGAAACTGCACGTGGTTTCCGGTTAAATTAATTTCACGTCCCAGTCCAAATCCAGGAACACAGTTGGAGGAGAAAGGATTAAAGGTGGGACAGCTGGCGCAGTCTGTCGGATGTGGCAACGCCGCAAGCCAGCAGCTGACCTGTCTGTGTCTGTCTGTCCCTGTGTGTGTGTGTAATCGGCTCCCAGACGGACGGAAGGAGCCTTGCAACGTTTCGACACCCGGGGAAGGGAAAGAAAGAAAGAGAGGAGGAAGGGACAGAGAGATGTCAAAGGTCGCGCATGCAGTTCCTCCGCCTCCAGGTCCCGTTTCATCACCGACCTCCAAGTCAGCTCAGCATTTTGCACTCATCATCAATAATACACTCACCAATAAATAAAACCGAAGTATCTGTAGCTGTAATTTCAAAATAAATGCCAAAATTCAAGTGAAAAATATGTTTTCTTATACGACGCCTAATCATAAATGACTTCTTACAATTTTTTTTCTGTCTGAAAGTTTGTCTCGAATAGGCTCCGAAACGGATCAACGAATTTCGATGAAAATTGTAGGGATTAAATCAGGAATTTTAACTTAAATTTACGTCTATGTTCTCTTTAGATACCTTTCAGGGTTAAGAAAAAATTTATTTAAATATATGTAAAAAGTCTATTACTGCCATCTATTACTAGCGGATATCATGACCAACATGCAGCACCAAGAAAAGTGATTATAAGTTTTTCTTTTCATATATAAATAAACATAATTTCTATAAAAGAGTATAAGCCAAAAATTGTAAAAAAATTGTATACGACAAATAAATATATACTTAAAGAACTTCAGCCTGGAAGATGACGGAGTTGCTATCTGTCGAAACGTCGCTGTTTACTGAGACTACCCGGTTGGAAACCCGAGAAACGTTTCTACAAATATATACTTATTTAGTGAGATACGTAAAATAAAATAGATACGTTAATGATACCGTAATCTTCATTATTACAGCAAAATTAAAAATGTACTGATTTACTAA
This sequence comes from Eucriotettix oculatus, assembly GCA_034510155.1. Classification (NCBI taxonomy): domain Eukaryota; kingdom Metazoa; phylum Arthropoda; class Insecta; order Orthoptera; family Tetrigidae; genus Eucriotettix; species Eucriotettix oculatus. Next base: position 90,575,727 of record CM067378.1, on the reverse strand, counting down.
TTTCCGAAAAGTGTTTTTTTAAAAAAACAAAGGAAGTGTAACTGGATCTAGACGAACGCATTTCAAAATTTTGCGTGAACGAAGCCAGGAGCAATTCCTACATTCTTATTGAACGCAAATTTGTCAAAATTCTGTACCAGTTGTTTAGTTTCCTTGGGGAAAAATTAAAAAGTGCTATTTGTCAAAATCACGGGTACAGATGATATTTAATTGCTGCGGAAAGGAAATTGAAATCCTGAAGGCAATGGCGACGCCGAGGTTCAATTTCAGTTAAACCAGCACCTGTCCCTCTATTAGCAATATTTTGATGCGTCTGTATAAGTATATAATGTGAATCAGATGTGGGAGGTAGGCGTCCCCGTGACGTCATGGTGACGTTTTCGTATCGTAGCAACTTCTTGGAACCATTCCCGAACTTGCTTATAACAAGTCAGCACTGTAAGAAACATATACGACGCATTTTAAGCGTAATCACAGAGTTGAACAGTATACGTCAGTACTTGGTGACGCCCATCCGTAAAATTTATCAGTTTTCCAATGCGACAATTTCCCTTTTCCTCTTTTCGCCATAGGCGTGGCGATGTTCTTCTCTTTTGGACAATGAGGACAATGGCACAAAGTTATAAAATTGAGAACCGCATAGATAAAAGATTCATGATTTAGAATGTTGCCCCTACAGTCGGGGCCACGGCCAGTTGGACGTTAGCAGGAATTTATTTGCAGGAGTTTAATATTTGTAGATAATATGACGTGCAAACCCTCAGATATGCTGTTTTTACCGAAGGTCTATATACTGTCTATATAAAGAATTCTCATCAGCCATCAGGTGGACGAAGATAAATTTTTGTTTCGAAATTATATTTAATTTGTAATACGTACGATTAGGAATTTGACGAAAAAACTCGTAGCCTATGGGAATCTCTCGTCTATACATGTCTGTATTTAACTGCTGAAAGAAAAAAAGTATATACGGACTCTAGTACTCCTGTCTACTATATTTCTACCATCCCTAGTTATTATGCTTCCCAAGTAGCAGAATTCCTTAACTTCTTTCAAAATATCCTTTCCCAATCTAACACTGTTTCCCATACTACACTCCCTCTATTAATCCTCATGTTGTACTCCTCCATGACAACGTTCATGCCATTTATTATGTTTCTCAAGTCTTCTTCTGACTCCCCTAATACTACAATATCATCTAAAAGCCGTAGGATTTTTATTTCTTTTCCTTGTATTTTGATTCCTTTTCCATATTACTTTTTATCTTTCTTCAATGCCTATTATATATATATAAGCTAAACAGCCTGGGTGACAGACTCTGCATCCTTGTCTAGCTCCTTTCTTTTCGTATCTTTCAATTCTAATTACTGCTGACTGCCTTCTGTAGACGTTATGTATAAGCCTTCTTTCTCAATACTTTATTCCTGTCCTCTTCAAAATCCTTAATAGTGTGTTCAATTTCACATTTTCAAAAGCATTTTGAAATATACAAATACCATGAACGTGTGCCTTTTTTTTCTTACCCTGCCTTCTAAAATTATATATAGTATTATTTTTCTTGGAACATTTATAAGAAGTATTTTATTTTTCCAATTTTGTATTGGACAATTGACGGAAATAAATATTATTATTTTAAATATTTATTCTGAGAGAAACCATCCATGACTCTTCGTCCGAAAGAATGTACTTGTTAAGTTTTTCCGACGTTCATTGAGTGTAGCAATTATTTGGAATATGACGCCATTCACGTTTAGTTAATTAAAACTGTGAATTAACATTGGCTGGAAAATGTAATGGCAACGACGTTTTTTACCGATTTTTTCGCAATTTATTTTTCTTCCCACCGTTGTTGAGATATCCACGTCGTCCCCTTTCTCTATAACGAGCAGGAGTATCTTGTTACCCGTTGCTCTTTCCCAGAAATATAAAGCGTCTCTCTCCTGGACTTGGCTTGGCCCACTTCCAAGTAATTCCTGTACTCCGTCTTCTTCTATCGACTCAATTAACTTCAACGCGTATGATTGGACAATTTCTGTTGGCACGCGGGATCAAAAACAACCACACAATAAAAGGCATATACCATCAGGTACGTTTCTTACATTCTTTTCTTTGTTTCGTGTAATAGTTCAAAAACTACTAAAAACAAAATATTTCTTCTGAAAATATTTCGCTAAAACACTTTCCACAGTTGATCAGAGAGAAAAGTGGACGCTATTTAAAGATGTGAGCCGGCAGTGCTGCACGATAAAGAATGAAATGACGAATGCTTACAAAAGCAGTTAATGAGATATAATTAATCCTTTGAAATTCAGAGGCCTTCTATCACATTATTAAAATCAAGAAAACAATTGCCCAAAATGAAGAGAAAAAAATAGTAAAAAAAAGATAATAATAAATAATGGCATAGTTATTCTTTGGAGAGAAAATAGCACAGTGACATGCTTCAGGTGCTACATGAAGAGTAATTTTCTATTGAACATTGTATTTATGAAATGCACTGATTTGTAAAACAAACTCTCCATGTTTTTGTCGTTACTCAATTTTCATAACAACTATCATAATTTTGTTACTTTCCAGAATTCCAATCTGAAACCCTATTTTTTCGTAATTGTCGTACGTAATTAGTTAAACAATCCTTAATTAATGCCATAATTGTGGATAAAACAAAATAAAGCGCTTTCTCGTTGACTATTCCATTCAAACAGTAGCTCGTTGGAGCTTCCATCTGTGTAGTATAACATCTTTGGAAAGTTGAAGGTTCTTGGAGCGTAGCTGCGTTTCGCATTATGACGTCGCAGAGATATGAATCTCTGGCTGTCACAGTCTTTGCCAAGGTCCTCGACGCTCCATCACAAAGAATTTCTACCAGTGTGCTCACTAATTCTGCAAATACTCTTAACACAATTATTTATTAAACGATCAGGATGGAAGAATCTCGAACGGACCGAACCTGCTCATTTAATTCAATTTCATTTGATCAGGGCTGAGCTTCGTTTGAAAGCATTTCTTCTGACCTTGAACAATTATTTTACCTGTACGTTTGCGAGTAAGTCCATTGAGACCCCTGAGTATGAATTTACTATTTTTATTTTCCAAATGTTAGATTAATTCTTCCATCACTCTCCAGACTCAAAAATTATTTCGTCATTATGCGAAAATGAAAGTAAAAATTTGGGAATATGAAAGTGTATTTAATGTATAAAAATTGACGCAAAATGGCGTTTAGGTCTACTTTGTATTCTAAATATTTAGAAGACAATATCGTAACGTAATTTTAGCTATTGTGCAAACTGTGAGGAGAAACGTGCGATAGTTACAGTGACGCCAAATATTTTTAATTGCCTACTACCCTGCAATTATAAAATTGCATTTAAATTTTTCAACGGTGAATATTAGCTTCAAGTTAAGGTTAAAGGTGAGTTTAGTAGCACCAGTGACGTCATAATCTCTCCCCGGAGGAAATTGACTTCAAGAAAGTATCTCTTCACTTTTCGTATTTATTAATCGACTCTCCTTTATTTCAGCAGCATATTTAAATAATGAAAACGAAGTAATACATATTTTCATCAACACTGAATCATTAGCTTGGTGGGGCTGTGCGACTAATCACGTCTTGTTACCAAACGGAATAGAGGAATAAAACATGTCATTTAGACTTAAAATTTATCGTTTCTTTTTCTCATCTTGGATTTGTCATTTTCGTCAAAGTTGATCTGGACATATGTTCTTTATTACAAGAATTGTCATGTTAACGGATGATGAAAGGTTAACTTAAATATTTTTTTCGTTAGCTCTGCAGCCTTGGCTTATCGGATTAACTGCAGACTGTCATCTTACATTAAACATTCCGAATTTGGAGTGATACGTTGTTAGCGTATCGATTCTCCAGCAGTTTCAATCCCAGTCTCCGTGACATTGACGTCACTAACATGAGCACCCATCAGGATTCGAACCCGGGACCTCTGTTTTGTGAAGGAGCGACGCTAGCCACTACACCACACAAGGTCGGCAACTTAAGTAAATTAGCCCCTTAATCTTCAGCGGAAGCTTTAGTTTATTTATCCCTTCCGATGACATATATTTTGTCTCTGCAAACCATACAACGGAACATCCGACCAAAACTAACCAAACATTGTCATAAATTCAAAAAAAAGTAGAATCATTGTGCAGCAAATTCTTTTTAATATTAATTTACTGGTTACGAGTTAGTGTCTGCGTAAACTGAGATCTGAATCTGCGGGGAAAAAAAGAATCTGGCAAATATGGTGACGGTAAATTTTAGATTAAGAGCAGTCCCAGAACACAACGTGATGAAAATATTCCAAACGAAATGTCGAACAGTCATTAGTAGTGTCTTACAGGTTCACAAAAAAGGGTTATTTTTATTTGTAGTTGTTCATCTCGAATTGTACTTAATGTAATTTGGACCAGCCACATCGTGTGTGTGTGTGCGGGAGAAGTGTAATTCAGAGACTTACAGTAGCATGGAAGGATTAATAACCAGATCCTTAAACCGATGTGGCTATACGGCATCCAACTTTGGGGTTGTGCAAGTGATACCAACGTCCAAGAAAATACAGACGTGGCAAAAGAAGGCTCTGCGAATCATCGTAGACGCTCCGTGGTACGTGAGAAACACGGATCTACACTAGGACTTAAAGGTCCCGTTTATTAAAAAGGAGATGAAAATGGTTGCCAGAAAGATGAAGACCGTCTTCATCGGCATTCCAATACAAGCGGCCACCAATGGCTGGACAACTCAAACTCAACTCAACGCAGACTTCGGAGGATTAAATCCTTCGAGCTAGTGTAGTGAGTGCTCAAGGACAGAGCAGGTACCTGGAGTGACTTCCTCGTTTGTGTGTCTCTGGACAAACACTTCTATTTAAAAGAATTATATTTTGAGAAAATACGAGACATGGCTGGTCACACTTGACCAGTTTCAATGTACCGCAAAAACACATATACGCACACATGGAAGGATCAGATAACACTTTTATAGTAAGTAGCAGCTCTGTGACCAACTTTCAATCGAATTGGTGACGTAAACATAAACGTAAGGCGAAAAATATTTTTTCCTGCTATGAAACTGGTACAGAATGTCCTTTGTTTCAGACAGTTTTATTTTAGAAAAACTAGCCAGTGAATTACTCCATTGCTGTGGTATTTTTGGGGTCGCATGAGACAAAAGGAGAATATTGCTCCTGCATTGAAGAAAGTAGCTCGCCTTTCTTTCTGACTGAATTATAAAGCCTACATGTACAATTGTAAATGGAACTCTGCTCGGTGTTTTTCGGACAATAACTTTTATGTAGTCTCCTGATATAATGAAAACTCATTTCTGCTGGCAATGAATACGTTTAGGTGGATACCGTCGTCATTTGTTCTCTGAAATTAAATAAAAAGAGAGCTGAGAGCGTCCAGGCTTAGCTTTTATCTTTCCTGTATGTTCCTCGCCTAACAAAATCCATGTTCTATTTCCGCCACTTTTTCTGGTCATTCTTGAATAAGCGTCTCTCTCCTCTTTACCCACAGAAAAGGGTCATCTCTGAATCAGAAAGCGAATAGCGTGCATAACACAATGAAATCTTTCACCTGCTGAACTATGCTTGAATGCGTTCCATAGTGTAACGTATCAGAATTTTCGGTCGCGGACGTGACGTCACGATAGTCTGCCATTGGGAAAATAGTATATATATATATATATATATATATATATTTCGCCTCCAATATGAAAAACTTGTAAAAGTCAGAAAACACTATGCTTCATGAAGCAACGGCAAAAATCAAATAATTTCAATTGGAAAACGGCACGTTTCACTTGAAAATGAGCATTTGAGCAAGTGGTAACTCTCAGATATTTCATGCGTTTTATTTTTTTTATTAGCTGTCTTGTTCGGTTTCAACTAACCAAAATAACACGTTTGGCAACACCGTATCCAGCGGGCTGCTTGAATTTGCGCGCGGAACGACCCTCCTTGGTCTCAAGGCAAATTAAATCGGGAACGGAACAACGTATTGAATATTTTTCTAATAATTATTTCTCAGTACTACGTAACCTGTAACCAGCAACCCTGCATTGTTCAAGTCCGGATTGTAAAAATACGAAGGATGATAAAGAAATAGAAGTAGGTTTTTCTAAGCTGGTTTTTATGGTCTGCAAAAAAAGAAATATTTATTCCTTGAAGATAGGAACGTAAGCAATACAATTTAGCTAAATAAAATTATTGTGCTTAAGTTCAGAAAAATTCTGAACAGGGGGAAAGCATCCAATGAAAATAATAATGTAAGAAACAAGAAAAGGATTCAATTTTGCCGCTGTGATACTATTGGATGGCGGACCGCGAGTAATTCTATTTCAAAGGTCAACTTATTATGAATAGTCCATAATTATTCTGTTAAGACTGACTGAACCTTTACGCCAGAGTTGCGTTATTTAGGAAAACCTTTTATTTTGAACTGATTCCGAAACCAAATTTATATATTCGTAAATATTAAAAATTTACTCATGTAAACCTGTCCAGTAAAAATGTGACACGTTCTTGAAGATGTTGTAGGGCTTACGTAGTGATGTTTTACAGAATCCTAGCCGATGATTGGGCAGAAAAACGTTCTCATGGCGAGGGACAAGGACGGAGAGAGAGAGAGATGGAGGGAGAGAAACGTAATTTTGGGTTGTACCGGAACAAGCTGCCACGCAGAATTTACGACCTGAAACAAGCAGGGTGAGTTGCGAGGGTTGATTTATGGCAACAGTCATATTCGAGGGGGGTGGAAGAGTGAGAGTGTGTGACACGACAAGGAGGGCGACGTTAAAAAGAGAAAAGGTCGGTGAAACAGCGGCGAGGATGGGGGATGGGGGCTAAGTTTTGTAAAGGGGGAACGAACGAGTGATTTATGGACCTGACACTAAAATATCGTGCCAGCCACCCCCATGTTCTCTCTCTCTCTCTGTGTCTATCTATTTCAGGGTAAAGTGACCGGAATTTGCGACGGTCGGACGCGCCTGTGTGATGAGGTTAATTACCCTCAACTGTCATGTATAAACTCTACACCCGGTCCCTACGCGACTTTTTCTTTACACCACGTGTCCTTCAGTCACGTTTCCCTTGTCATACATTGTAGTTATCGTGCTCACTTGCGATATTTTCTCTTCATAAATCTATTTTAAGCATCCAACCAATCTTTTTACCTTTGTTTCGTTTCTTAAAAACCTGCATATGAATTATCAATATAATGTATTGCCTGTTTTATATATATTTTTCTTTCAGGACGTGATCATTGCCTCGATGGGCCAACGTATTTTTTAAACACGAATATTTATATTAAAATGCTAATAGTCCTTCTTTGGTAGTTCCACGCATTGTTCTTTCTGTTGCGATGGTTTCTTTCGTTTAGGCCAAAATTACACTTCCATTCCTTCTTGGCACCATTCATAACTTATTTCACCTTTATTGTTCTGGAGAAGAAGTGTTGTTTGCACTTATTTACTTAATGACACTGTAGCGTGAAAGTTGACATTTTATGAATTCCTAATATAAACTTAACGAAGATTGGGAAATGGACATAGCGTCAGTAAGTCCAGGCCTTATGCCGTTCCTAATCCCCAGGGATGTCATTTCGGCACGTAGAGGTTCACCATCAGATGACGTCATCAATGCGAGGGATTTCAATTAGTAAAGAGTCATAAATATTTAAAAAGAACTCAAAAGTAATAAACAGTTGCTTATGCATAATTAAATAAATGTAATATTATCAAACTAAAGCCCTTAAATTCACCATAGAATCTAATACAGTGGCCTTCTTGTTTCTTTTTTTCGTCTGTGCGTCTGTTCTGATCCCACTTTTTCTGCCTCCAGGGAACCAAACTTTTTTATTTCTCTCCCTCTTTCCGTCTGCGATCTCACCGCAACACCGCAGGGCCGCCAACTGCGCAAACACGACAACTCTCTTTCATCTGTCCCCCTGTTCTCTCTCACACACAAGTCTAAATATGCTACCCATATTCAACGAGCGCAACTTCCGAAAACCGACTTGGGGGAGGGGGAGGGGAAGATCCATCCATCTTGCATCCGTAAGAGGGAAAAATAAAAAATCCTAAGGGAACCACAGGCCACATCTATCGGGTGAAGGTTCAGAATGTCGAAACAAATTTTATCGTTGTGCTCGTAGAAAACGTTAAATTTTGGAGAAATAGAAAGATGAATGAAACGTGATTACGCAGAATAGGATGTAGGTAGCGGTTACAAAGTAGGAAGACATAGAAAACAAATTTAGAGAAGGTCAGTCTTCAAGGCGGATAAATAGAAAGTAAACAAATTAAACTCTCAAAATTGTGACCTAGACGTTTCAAATTAAAATAAAATTTTCATAATTAATGTTAGTTATCATAAATCTAATTAACATATTATTTCTAAACTTCATAGTTATATGAAGATAAATCAAAAGATCAATTCACATGCAAAAAATAAAATTTATTCAATTAATACAAGGTTTCGTCCTCGTCTTTGGGACTTCATCACGTCATGTTTTAGAAATGTTGAAGTATGTAACTAAGCATTGAAAGTCCAAGTATAAAATATTTCGTTCGCTTGGACTCTCGAAACCGAATTGTTCAAGCTACTTCAAAATATCAAAACCTGACCTGGTGAAGTTTCAAAGGCAAGGACTAAAGTTGTATTAATGGAGTAAGACCTACATTTTGTTTGTGAATTGGTTATTTTGAATTCTTTTTTATATATGATTTTTTTAGAAAAACGAATTTAATTCAAGTATTAGCTATATGTACCTGACTTCGTTGAAATAAATTAATACAACAGAAAAATTAGATAGATGTAAAATTTTAATACAATGTATAGCCTCTTCAGTTGCAAATAAAAACGTACAATGAAATCAGCACACTTAGATATTGTTCTCTTTCAAAATCACGAGAGAAATTAGTTACATAAATTTTAATTTGCATCTAAAGAGGTTCCAAAGAAAGGAGGAAGACGTCATGCTATTTTTAGTAATGTGTTCTAATTACTTATTTTTATTAAAATTGATATCTGACTAATTTGGCATATGTATTTTTATCTAAAATCTCATGATTATTATGTCTTTCTAATTAAATTGGGGCATGTGGCCGTCCTAATTACACACACTGTTATCATCAAATCTTGAATTTGTTAAGAAGACATATTGGCGACAATATAGAAGCGTTTAAATGGGCAAATATCAACAAGGGAAGGATAGTAGTGTATAGACCACATTAATTGGGTATGTTTGTATACTGCTATAGGCAGAAAGAGAAGTGGAGGAGTAAGGCCAATTATCTGTTGACGTCATAAAGAAGCAGAGCAGGAAAACCAGAACCATTTATAAATGTTAGCCATCGTTGGGTGAAAGGAGGCAAAATAAAGTAATAAAACTCAATATTCTGTTAAAAGTGGTCTTCATATTTGTGTGCCTGGAGAACGCGCTATCCTCCCTCGCTGTTCTTGTAAGAGTAATTCTCTAGTGGTGACTGCATACAGTGAGAGAAAAATATGAGGAGAGATAAGGAGCATCTTTAAGGTCGCTGCACAGAGAGAGGAGATGACATCACATCTGAATCCTTCGGCGAAGCTTAGATGCCAGCCTTGAAAAGGAAGGAAAAAGTCCCTCTGCAAAACGTGGTCGAGGAATACAGAAACATTTAACTTTCAGAGATAAGGAAAGCGTTCAATGTGCGAAGAAGGCAGAGGAAAGCTGATTGGACGAAATAAGAAAAGGAGAAGACTCAAAATGGAATCTTATCTTCTTTCACGAACAACGTCTTAATGATTCACGTGGTTACTAAAGCTCTGACGTCACCATCACGTGACCGAATCGCGTCGTGGTGATTAGACGTCGCTTGGAGACAATCACGGGGGGGATTATTAAGTTTAATACTGGAGACAATTGAGCAATCGGCTGCACGCAAAGAAACGCTATTTTTACAACAAAAGATTTACAATGCGCTGCAAAAAACCCCTCCTTTATAAATTACATTTTGACGTGGAAATCTGTCTGTTTAATTATTCAGTTTCCACTTCCAGAGTTACTTTTCGTTATTATTTATTTATTGTTATGTGCAACGAAACCAGTCCCCCTCGTTGTTTTCCATGTCGACGCTTCGCTTTTTTCCCCACAGGAAACCGCTAATTGGAAAAGACTGCAGTCACCAACAGATACGCGACCGTGACAATTTTAAACATGTCTAGCAAAAAAATACAACAAATAACAATATGATTGAAAAAAGTGTATAGAATTACCATATAAATTCAACACAAGTGAAAATCAAATAAATTACAATATCGTATAATAAGGAAACAAAATAAATCTTACTGTAGGAACATAAAATTAAATTCATTGAATGAGATGGGTGGATAGGGTAACTAACCAGGAAGTTCTAAGCAGAATAACAGAAAAGAAAACAATCTTCCATGATAACTTATCCTGCACAAGCCTCTTAATTTCCACATAACTACCACATCGTCCCTCATCTGATTAGCGTATTCCATCCTTCGCCTTCTCTTCTGTTCTTACCCCAACACACTTCCCCCAATGCTAATTTTACAAGACCCTCATGAAAACGCGGGCTATCAATCTATGACTGATTTTCTTGGTCAACGTCCTCCATATTGTTCGCTCTTCGTCTATTCTGTTTAGAACTTCCTCATTCGTGATTCTATCCACCCATCTGATTTTCAGCATTTTCCTATATTTCAAAGGCTGCTTTAATTCGTTTCCTTTATGCAACTCTCACCGTCCACGTTTCGCACCCATACAATCAATACGAACACTATAAGCAATGATTACACAATATTTACACTTACGTAATACCTTCCTTGCCTGTGCTATCCTACTCTAGTTATTACGCTGCCCAAGTAGCAGAATTCCTTAATCTCCGTCAAAATATCCCTTCCCAATCTAACACTGTTTCCCATACTACACTCCATTACCTTGGTTTTCCCTCTACTAATCCTCATATTGAACTCTTTCTCCAAGATTCCGTTCATGCAATTTATTATGGCTTCCAAGTCTTCTTCTGACTCCCCTAATACTACAATATCATCGAAAAACCATAGCATTTTTATTTCTTCTCCGTGCATTTTGATTCATTTTCGATATTCCTTTTCAAATTTCTTCATTGCATGTTCTATTTATATGTTAAACACGATAGGTGACACCGCATTCTTGTCTTCCTCCTTTTTTTTCATTTCTGCTTTCAGCGTTAACCAATTTTAAATAAATTACAGCATACTGTTTTTTAAAAAGTTAAAACGTAATAATTAAATTAATCTGACGTATTATTATAAATAAAATACAATGAATGGTCAAAAGTTAGAAGTAGAAGAATTTCAATTTTGTCGGTTCGCCCTAACTTTCGGGACCTCTAGAGTTAATTAATTAAAATCTTATTGTTCGGTATAGGCGAAATGTCTTAATTTACATTAAATTTTTTCTACTCCTAGCTTTTGGCCATTCGTCGGATTTTATTAAAATTAAGTTTAAATAAAAAGTTTCATCCTTGTGGTTACGACCCCTTCGCTTGCACCTAGAAATTAATTAAATATAATGACGCAGACAATATTTGAATTTGTTTTTATAATAAATGTATGTAAGTGTTTGGGAGTCAATATTATCTGTTTCAAATAGAATTCTCGGGTTTGAACCCGGGTCAAAATTTGTTACACAACGTTTCGACAGCAAGCTCCGCCATCGTCGTCAGGTGGACGAACTTGGATCGAAAACCGAGAATTGTACTTAAGCAAATTCACCCGGAAAGCACTTATCTAAGTCATTATATTTAATTAATGGAAGAGGACCCTAAAATCAGGGACGGAACTTTTTGTTTAAACTTAATTCAATTTTTAATATATTTCTAGCTTTTGGTGAGTATCAACTAAATTATGATTGTCGTAATACAAATTATGGGCACAAGGTTACAGTAGGATGATCGGCGTGTGTCTACACTGCGTGACCCTGACTGGGAAGCCGAAATCCTTAACGAACCCAATTATTATGATAATATACAGTACAATTTTCCCATAAACAATGGAAGCGGAAGAGCCTTGGTCATTGTTAAATTCTTTTGTTGCAAATGTCCCCGCCAACAATGACGGAGGACGATAATGAGGAATGCAGAAGAAAAGAACGGCCTCCAGTGTCTGTGATTAAAGACAGTGATGCAACACTGGGTGGAAGGATAGCCAGCTTGAAAAAGAAAAATAATAATAAATTCTGAGGATGATCCGAGAGAATCTGAATATTGTTAGATTGCCTGACATTCTCAAACGAAATGTCGAACGACCGCGTAATTTGAAATGAGACAACGGGGTGAAAAAAATTTAATAGCCAACCAATCTGTCAGGGAACAGTATTAAAATTTATTTAAGACATTATAACGTTTCATCCATATTTGTGGACTTCCTCGGGCAATTTCGTGGACTGCGTACAGCGACGGTCACGGTCGCAAAATTATCTGCATGCGAATATAAGTTTAAAATTTACGTGTGGAAGTTCGCAGAAATAGACAAAATGTAGCACATGTCTTAAATAAATATTAATACTGTTTGCTGATAGAGTCGTTGGTTTTGTAATTTATAATTGATGGTAATGTACTAAATTGAACCACTTAGCTTTTTCCGCTTCCCAGAATGCCTCGCTATTTTTTTTAATTCATATTATATAAGAAAATAAAAAGAACTAATACGAACATTTATTATTAATTAATTCGAACAGGAACAGCCAAAAATAAACACAAAGTATAGACATAGGAAAGAAAACAAATTTAAACTTCAATTTGAATATTTTTAATTAATGTGATCCTTCTGCAGGCTTACTTTATTTTAAGTACATACTCATACAATAGTCAACAGCAGTAATCATAGTCTTCAATGCACTGTCCAATACTTTCAATTATATCTATATAGAAAAACTATTTCTTTCACCTTTCCATTGAATGTCCACCAACGAGAACATTTTCTCTACGTTACAATTAGGAGAATTATGGAGAAAATATACTCGCACGTGCGATATCATTCTATTCTTAATCTGAGAAAACGAAACTAACCAATTTCTTGCTGTTATTATTTCATTCCATTTGAAGATTGGATTAATTTTTTTAAGTATATCTCTAATGAAAAAAACCGGTGGATCAAATATGAGTCGTTTATTACAATGTTTTTCGTATTTATTTTCTTCTTTTTGCTGTTTTTGACCAATGTTTGAAATAATTTGTTGATTTTTCACAAAACTTTGCATCTTCTTCGTGTGTAGCAATTTTTAGTCCTCACGTAACTCTCCGTTATCTTTATTGAATCCATAATTTAAGATAGTAACATCTGACATTTTGGAATTAAATAAAATATCGGCCTATTTGGCAGATAAAAAAGAATAAATTTTTAATACACTGTAGTGACACTACATTGCGTACTTTCAATTCGGAATGTCATCAGGTGAGATTAAAAATGGAACTAAGAGATTAAAGTATATTTAAATAAAACATGCTCATCACACAATAAAGCGTCGAAAAGAATCGAAAAGTTTGAAAATAAAGTCTTTTGGCTGCATATGCTGAGGACTGAACATACGAATGGAGCTATTATGGAAACATGGACAATGTGAAATATATAAATTACGTAGATTGCCGCAGATTAAATAGACGGACGAAATTAGAAATAAAAGAAGTACCTTGAATGCTCTGCCATCACAAGAAAATTCAACCAAGGAGAACTGAAGTGTTACTAATCAAATACGTTATTTGTGAGAAACTGCTTCGTCGATCAGTTAGTTAGTCAAGTATAACATTACGTGTCATTTTAACGCGTGTAATTTCTTAAATTTAATTCTTCTCGTCTATGATATTCGGAGACTCATCTTATTGTCGATTCCGTAACATCAACAAAAGTCATCCTGGAGAAAAGGTGCTCTGGAGCCATGTGAAACGTGACGAGTAAAGACAAGCGGTTATCAAGAACCGCCAAATATTTCCAGCAAGTGGGAGACGTGAATAAAAGAATAAAAATTACGTGTAGGAATGGAGGGTTGTCCCGGAAAAGAGGGCCGAGATTTTAGTTTGCGAAAGGCAGTGCAGAGAAAGAGGGAAGGAGACTGAGAAAGTGATGACGCGAAATAAGACTGATGAAGTAACTGGAGCGTTTTATCACCCGCAACGCACTTGTAGGACAACTCGACGTCCAAAATACTTGAACGAGACATAGATCAAGAAGAAAAATATAGATTACCTAGAGGTAATAAGAGTATGACTATTACGAAATCATTGCTAAAAATGGTCCTATGGAGTGTGGCGTTATATGGGTCCGAAACGTGGCCGATAGGAGCTGCTGAAAAGGAAATGAATAGAAGGCGAATACTGAGAGAACAATATGGATGACGTTGACCAAGAGAAGGGGCATTAATGAGCCACGTTTTAAGACATGAGGAACTTGTAATATTAGCATCAGAGGGAAGTGTGTGGGGTAAAAACAGAAGAGGGAGGTGAATGATGGAATATGCTAAGCAGATTAGGAAGGATGTGGGACGGTGTAATTTTCGCCTGTTGCCCTAAAAATATGACTTAACCTTCCTTCAAGTTCAATGATGATTCCTTTAAATATATTCGTATTTCCTTTTCAAGTAAAATTAACTTTCGCTTCTCACCTTCGTCTGAAATATTTATTTCAAATCAGTTAAAAGGGTTTATTGAACCAAACATTTTTGTTTGGAATGGAGCAACATCTGGTTTTAGTGATGGAAGAATATTTTCTGAGAGCGAGAAATTTTTGCGCCTGGCGTTAAAAATAGTATTTCGGAATATTCTACGATATGAAATCATTTGCAGAAGAGGCAAAGTTCATATTATTGATATAATTTTTTAAAATATTGTCAGTTCCTTTCTCCATTGGATGGTTATACAGTTCTAATTCCTCCCAGCTTCCGCAGGGCCCCCCATGCGGACGTTTCTCTTTTCCCCCCTATCAGCTTTGATACTTGATTGCGTGTTTCGTTTATTTATTCCCTTTGTCTGCTTTGAACGTCTCGTTCTGTCTACGGTTTCTCTGTCACACTTTTCTACCTCACAAACAAACCGTAACAGCAACTGCAATGCATTAAACATTCTCAAACGGATTTCCTAATTAAATGCGAATACCACCTGAGTGCTTTCCTTTAAAGCTACTGTGGGTTGTCTCTTTTATACTACAGCAATCTCCCTCTTTACTACACGTATTTTCTTAACCTCCCATCTCTGGCAGTTTAGTGATATAAAGTATTGTCGTGTTGAACGTGTCAGATTTTACGTGAGACAGACTTCGAAAATAAAATATCATCCCTATGGTGATATTGTATTAAATATATTTGTCTTTGCTACGATGGATGGAATTGAGTTTCCGAAGTGACTAAGCCACGAAAACGAAAAGAAAATTGCAGCCAAGGGAAAAATATTTCCGTGTATATAGCAGGAGCGGATAATCAAAATAAATTTAGAGCTGAATTACTTACGAGGGAACAAATAATAAAATTGGAATCGCAATTTACCTTATTCCTTAAATTATACTAGTAAATATTCCATGTTAAGAAAGGTCCTAGGGCTTGTTCTGAACACTTTTTTCAGACTTCGGTTTGTTTTTTGCGAATAAAACAAGAAAACTTCACCCCAACACATCAATAATAACGGAAAGTAAAGTAATAAAAATAGCAACAGAATACTACCTTAAAGACATGAGAAATTTTGCATACTTTCAGATGCACTAGCAGTGCTAAAATCGATAAAAGACAGTTCAAGAAACAAGAAAATGTTAAACAATATTATAAATAATATTCTTTATAACAACTAAAACAAGGATATAAAATTTTTGTGGATACCATCTTATAAAGGCATCAGATGCAATGAGACCGCAGACGAAAAAGCTAAAATAACAGCAGCCGTGAGGGAAGAAAACGAAGGAGGTTATAGTTTAAACAAGAAAGACACGAGAGAATATTTTAGAACGGACGAATAACAGAAGAAAGGAAAACATCGATTCCATCCTTATATGCAAAAATCTGTCTAGCCCATCCTTATTTCCTAAAACCAGAAAGGAACAAGTGGTCTTATCTCGCACAACAATCTTACATACTAAATTCACACGTGATTATTTATTTTCTAGAGAGGAGCCACCTAGATGTGTGACACCTGCAACGTACAAGACTATAGTACATATTCTTTTGAACTGCAATAAATATTCCACATATCGTAGAATTCATCTCAACAAAGATGGCAGCCTAAATCGTTAAATGAAGATCAAGAAGAAATGTTTAATGTAAAATATACTTAAGGACACTAACATTTTCAATGTGATTTAATTCAATGTATCGAGGCTTACTATGGAATATTGTCTTAGAAATTAGTTCCGTCGGCAATGACATTAATTAGACGACCCGACGAAACTTTGTTAAAAAAATAAGCAGCTAATTAATTCTCTATTCCTCCTATCGTCATTTTAAAAACGTAATTCGCTGAGAACCAACTAGATTAAAAGGTCTACGCTTAAACAATATATGTATTTATATATACAGGAAGAGAAAAATGTAGAATACGGAACAAAATATCTATCATCATCCGCGAAATATTTACTCTGCGAAATATTCCACTCTGAGCTCTGTAATCAGCCGCTAAATATTCACTCATGATTCAGAGCTGATATTCGGCAATCGGAAAACTATTTGCACCAGTTAATGAATATTGAGTTCCGCCGACATTATTTTATTTGCGGTCGCAGCTTGTTACCCTCGCCGCAATATTGCTTCTGTCAAAATAAAAATAAAAGGAGGACATATGATGTTGGATGATTTCGAAACTTATCGGAAGATTCAATATCAGAACAGCAATTCCGTGGAAAAGGACAAGCTTACGATCCACTCGAAAGCTTTGATATAGAAGGTCACCTTGTTTCTCGTGTGGGAGGAGATATTTATAGTTGAGGAGTGGATGGCTCAAATAAGGACGGAAAGATAAGTGGCCGAAAAAAAAAGACTGAGGGAGAGAGAAAAGTGTGACGGGAAATCGGCCCCCGCCTACAGGGAAGGAAAGTTAAATTAAATACCTTCCGGCTGTCGCGATATCGTTTCCGAGAGTTTTCTAGAACTGTCACAAGGGAAGAGGGAGGGACGAAACGGCGACTGAAGGGAAATATCTGAGTAAGTGAAAGTAGTAGGGGAGGGGGAAAAAGTTTTCGTGAGATAATAATGCCTCTCACAAAATCGCCTCGGTGAGTCACTCTACTTCAAGGTGAAGCACAAAGGAACGAAACGACTACTTACGTTAAAATAGAAACGGGAAAATTACGGGAAAATTCGCAGCAAGAAACGCAGACGTATTAAAGTTTCATTTCTTTGAATTTTCGTCACCTGCTAGTGCAATCCTATAAAACATATGGAAACCAATTATGAGATCCTTACATATTACATACACAAACTGTATGCATACTATAATATTATATTACAAGTTTAGACTGGCATTTTTGTATGTTCCGAATTTTTATTTTATAATTTTTTCCTATTCCCTCTTTCCATTGTTAATGGAATAAAGAAATAAAATCAAACAGAATCAGAAAGCCGACATCTTAACGGAACCTTACAGACCAATAATGATAGTCGTTTAGAAATTCTCGGAACTTAATGTTAAACACCTCATTTACACGTTTAAAGAACTATCACAGAATTTCCCATTAAAGTACAATGTCCTAATCGAAATGGTAAGTTGAAGCTCCTTGTTTCATCTTCCAGATAATGAAAATAAAAATAATACAAATTAAGAAATTTGGTATAAAAAGTGGATACATGTGTCGGGAAGTCCAAAGAGGTTTTGGAATAATATAAGAGTGAATGCAAGGTTTACCCTTAAGGTAAATACATCAATTTTAATATATATATATATATATATTAAATAATGTACGTGGTTTGTTCGGGGCGGGGAGGGGTCAGGTCGTCACGTATACGTTTATTGCAAAACATTAAAATTAATATATTATTTATTAGTCGGAAAAGTATGGACCAAGGACTCAAACATGACGGAAAACTTTTTAATAAAATTAAATGTTATTGAACACAACAGGCAAATTAGACCGAAATAAATTTTATTAAAAAAATTTACAATTTTTATTATCTGGCAGCTGTATTACTAGTTTGCATAGGCTTGATGCGATTGTAAAATCAAACTCTGATGACGTCTTAATGCGTCACGTATACGAAATAAAATTACTCTTTTTCAAGGTTCCAAAATCGTGGCCTGCAATCAAATAATTTACTAAACCTACAAAAGAATAAGGCTCACATACCTTTAACACAATAATTTAGAAGAATAAATTAAACTTTTTTACAACATAATACACAACTACACAGATTAAATTTCTTTGTCAATACATGAAATCAACAGTAGGCTTTATTTACTCCAGAATCATCTCAATTCAAGTTAATTCCTGCTTCATCTCTCTCCTGAAAATGTTAACGTCTTTTTAAATCTCTTCCGTATAAAATTTAACATATAATAATAATTCCAACCAACCCAGCGATAAATCTCTTCTCTTTGTAGCCAAAGATGGTAATCCCTTTTTCGCGAGGTCTGCATTTACAGACCTTGCTTTCTCGTACTAGGCAAAGATATTTTATATTTATTTTCCTTTTTTGTAGACATACTACAGTACACTATAACAAAAATAACACTAACTACTATACCTTTCATTTTCAGTTGAAATGTGTGTAACGAATAAGTGTTTATAAAGCTTGACCGTCTCTGCACATCAACTGTCAATTCTCCACAATTTAGCCGCAGGTATTATCAACATAAGTAATTGTTCTATGT
Organism: Eucriotettix oculatus; assembly: GCA_034510155.1. NCBI lineage: Eukaryota > Metazoa > Arthropoda > Insecta > Orthoptera > Tetrigidae > Eucriotettix > Eucriotettix oculatus. Next base: position 90,556,880 of record CM067378.1, on the reverse strand, counting down.
CCTTAAACAAGTGCAACTCTACTGATATTCAATTCACGAGAATCTTAATTTGCTCAGACCAAATCTATATAGCTTTCTTTTAAAACGACAAAGTAGAGTGATTCTCAATTATGACGATATTTATTTATTATTTAACTGTAACTCTTCATATAATTAAAATTCGTATACACCGTAACAATTTTAAATTCTTTAAATCGCCAAGTTTGTTGTATCTACCCGTGACCGTTTATACAGGTTTTTTCTTCAATATGAACGTACAGCAAAGATCATCATCTTCAAAGATAAGATACACCAAAATCCCCTTTTCAAAAAAGATACAATACCAAAAAAAAACCATAAACACACTACAACTCTAAAAACACGTCAGCTCAGCATATAATCTGTCATACTACAAAACTTTTAAATTTCAGGAAATAAATTATTAATAATTGTACTAGAGACAGGAACATACGCCGTGCTATTATTATGAATATGATTAAATTTTCTGTTTTTTTAAAATTTATTCTTGACTAATTTGGCTGTTGTACTTATTAATTTCAATGAAGTTAGGTAAACATAACTATTTAAATTAAATGCAAATTATGAGTGATAGAAATGAATATTCGATATTAGTAATTAAACTATCACGCCTCCTTGTCACAGTCGCTTTACTCTGAGGAAACTAGAGAGTGATTATCACGCGATCAACGTGATGATTCGCTACTACGATAGTTGCTATCGTGACAGAAGCAGCCAAACAAGCTATGGTCTTAAGAATTACGCTTTTGTGGTTTTATTCTTAGATTTAACTATAGTAAGTTACGGAGTGTTTTAGGAGAACTAGACCAGAAAATAATGGAATATCCGTGTTTTGCTACCGAGGTCCGTCAAGGACAACTAACGTGAATCATTGAGCAAAGAAGCTGCTAAAGTAAAACAGTATTTTGTACTCGGATGATTGTTAAACCACGATTAGGCAAGAAAAGTCTAGCCCTTGAAAAAAATACAATACAATGTTAGCAATTTTTGGTCCATCTAAGGCTTCATAATATAATCTGTAAAAATTTCATTAAAATTGGAAATGGTCACGCGGGGACGCCTAGGCCACTTGACATTGTAAACATGGAAACCTTGAGAGTGTTTTAGGAGAACCGTGATTGCGGGAGGGAGAGTGGTGCGATGACGTGGGCGCCGCTGAATCTGTATTGGGTAACTACTCGTATCCTGTGCTGTGGGAGAGAGAGAGAAAGAGAGAGAGCGTGTCCTTGTCTGGTAGGCCGCCCTGGTCTGCAGACTTTACAGTTATCACGCGTGGGTTCCCCTTTCCTTCCACACTTCTACCAAATACGTCTCCCTGTGATCTCATTCTCCAACCTAAGTGGCAGTAATGCGTTGACCGTATACCTTGGTTTTCTCAAACTCATGGTTCCTTTTCCCTGCATGAACGTGTTACAAAAGAACCAAGTTTCCAGCTGTCTGTATATACAAGACAAGTTCATTAACAAGTAGTCGAGAAAAACAACGGGAAGTACTTTCTCCATAAGTTATCCAAAATACAGTAATTACCTCAGGATTATTAGTCATAACTCTTTAAGCAATAATAAAATTACTGAATAAATCAACTACATGACAGTAAACTACAATAAATAAAAACTGCAACCAATTTAACAGCAAAAAAAACACTAATATTTGATACAATTACGACGTTTCGACATTTATAATTTTCGTCATTACATCCGTAACGCAGTCCACGGCGCAAAATTGTCCACATATTTTATCCATTAAAAATGTAAATCTGTAATTTCATTAAATTATTCACTTGAAAATTAACTTTAAGTTTTAACAAAATATTATTTTTCTGCAATGATGACAGAACACCCTTAGGTTTGCGGATGATATTATAGTATTACGGCAGTCTGAAGAAGACTTGAAAACCATAATAAATGGCATAACGCGGAGGAAGAGAACAACATGAGGATTAATAGAGGGGAAAACCAATGTGACGGAGTGTAGTATAAAACAGTGGAACAACAAAGGCTGTGAGATTGTGAAGGGATATTTTGAAGGCAGTTAAGGAATTCTGATATTTGAGCAGCATAATAACTAGAGGAAGATAACACAGTCAATGAAGGCTTTCGAAATAAAGAGGAATTTACTTACAAATTATTAACAAGGCACTAAAGGAATTATGATACTTGAGCAGCATAATAACTAGAGGAAGATAACACATGCAATGAAGGCTTTCGAAAAAAAGGAGGAATTTACTTACAGGTAATATGAGTATGAAAGTTAGGAAATCATTACCTGAAAATTTTCAAATGGAGTATGGCGTTTATGCGTGCTACACGTGGACGGTAGGAGTTAAAGAAACGTGCTGTAGGAGAATGAGATTGGTAGATAGAATCACTAACGAGGAAGTTCTAAGCAGAATAGGGAAAGAGTGGACAATATCGAGGACGTTGACCAAGAGAAGGGATAGATTAACAGGCCACGTTTTGAGATATGAGGGTCCTGTAAAATTAGCATTAGAGGGAACTGTGGGGGGGTAGGAAACAGACGAGGGAGACCGAGGATATAATACGCTAAGAAGATTACGGACTATGCGTAATGTGGTAGTTATGCAGGAATGAAAAGGCTTGCACACAATACGTTAGCATGGAGGGTTGCATGAGACCAGTCTAAGGACTAAATCCCACAACAGCAACATTATGTGTTCAAAATTAATATTAGCTTTCAAATTCTTTTTGTATCGTAACTTGAAGTCCACAATTATGAACGGAATGTCGAAATTATATTAACTAAACATACATTAAAATTTTTGTTGACAAAATGGCTGTAATTTTATGTAATAAAATTATTGGATATCTGGTCGAAAAAACTATTGTCTTGTACAAAATTAACGTGAAGCCTGTTATTGTGAAAAATTTGAAATAATAGTTTTAATGAAATCATGTTTGGTTTAAAGTGTTTTAAAAAAATTATGATACGGTCCTTGTCTAAATTCCAAGCTTTTTGTCGCTAGTAATATCCTCATAATGGCCACGCTATACTACAACATCTTCTTCACCTCGTCTGCTTCCTTATGGCTCGTTAGGGAGTAGGTTAAGTTCGTATTCGCGCGTGAATAATATTCCAAGCTCAGTATTTCCCACGCGTGCTCTCGACGGATGACATTTTTTTTCGTGGTGGTTGTTCATCATTTTTATAGTCAGAGATAGCAGACCCACAATCGTGGAGTGGAAAAGCGCAGTAAATAAAGGCAGATTCATGGAGGATGAGCTAACAACGTGTGCGCATTGATATGGAAATCAACAGACACTATTGAAATCCTACATGAAAATAATGGAAGTTCGGTCGTGTAGACAAATAATAACGGACGAGTGAGGTAATTAATATGGAGGAGCCTTGACACCGTTCATTGCGATACGGGAGCTTTTTGTTTAGCCATAGCCATTATCATCGCCATCCGCGCCTTTCTACCAGTACAACACTGGAGGACAATAGTACCACAGAAATCATGTCGCGTCGGTAAATACAACAATTATTTACTTAGCGGGAGTATTAAAGAGTTTGGATATTCCTTTCAAGAATAAGACGTCGAGGAAATGTGAGCATGGTTTAGGTACTCTTGAACAATGGTTAAAAAGAGTCGATTTTCTCGCAATCGCCTTCTTTGCAGATCGTTAATTAAATCAATTTTTTCCTTGCTTCATATCAAAATCGTTCTCTATGGAGATTTTTTGTACCCATTCTTCTAATGAATGGAATTTTTCATTCCGAATTAACACCGGTCATTTACCTTATCTCTTAACGTTCCTACTCCCCCAATTACCCTTTTTATATTTATTTCTGTTCTTCTTACTGACTTATTTTCACATTTTTATTGGCTCATTTATTTGCTTCAATTTAATTTTTCCGTATTTTCTCCTTCATTCACACATCTCCTGTAATTATCCCCACTGTTCTGAGTTTAACCTGTAACGTTGAAAAAGTCGTTATTCCTTCCTTCGCTCTAACCCTCATATTGTGAATGTGTCCATGTTTTCCCCTTCATTACTTTCTCATGCGTTTTTCTAATGCTCCTTCCTATTATTATTTTCCTTTCACTCAACTCATCTTTACTTCATTCATTCCATTCATTTACAACTTCGGAACTATACTCCGCGCTGTAGGTGGTTAATATACAAGCCGTAGATGTTTCTAATATCTGGGGCGCTAGTCTTTAATAGTCATTTTCCGTCACTAACAATAATACATTTTCTTTTAATATGCTACCTTATTATTTTTTTCCTCATAAAAATTATATATTTATAGTCTTAATTATCATTTCGGTTATAACCGTCATTGAACGCCGTCTATGTTTCACTATTTTCTAATTAAACATGTACACTTGTATTGATTCAAAAAACGTGAGTTCGTTTTTATCTTATTTCAACTAAAGTAATTCAAAACCGAACAATTTATATTTTAACGAAATTATTGTCAATTTAAATTTCTTATTTGCTGTAATTAAATTTGTGTGTAGTTGACACTAGAAGAAATATGATAATGTATTTTCATGCCTGAGGAAGTCACAAAATTGAGGACGAAACTTTGTAAGGTATATAAAGTGTTCGACTTAATTAAAAAGGCTCATTTATCATTTTAAAAAATTAAACAAGAAACCAATAACAATTTCCAACCTAATGGCAATCAATTATATTTAATCTTTAAGTCACATTCCATTACAATCGAAACTTTAGTCTATGTATAGGCATAATGATGATGAGTTATTAATGTACATGTGTTCTGTATGATTGATGGTTTCAGATGATGTAAGTCCGAAATCTTCTATTACAAAAACAAAGTGATTTTCAAGAATAAATATGATTTATCATTAAATCCAATACTGTTTTTGGCAAATTTCACCCTCTCTCCCAACAACAGCTGGTTTTTTATTGTCAAAAAGGAGAGAAAAATTTATTTTCAATTGTCAAATATAAAAGAATTTCCTATAAAAAAGTATAGAAAATAAATTAAAATTAACCTGATTTTCAAGACTGCTGTTCTGATCCTTATCCTTGCATATTTTATTGTATTTTAGTACATATATATGCAAGGATGCTTTGACCTGTCCTCTTCCTCTCCAATCACCTCCACATTTCACCACTTCGATCCGTTACTTGGTGTCAGTTGAATTTGCCTTTGTTACGCAATATTTCCCTTCCATCAACCTCCCTGGCTCTTCTTTTCGAATTCCTCCCCACAAACACGAACGTTTTTCCCGCTTCATAAACGAAAATTTGAGGCAGCTCACGTTGAAGAGGAAAGTCAACATCCTCAAGGGATGAATGCATCAAAACCCTCGGATCCTCTTTTTCCTCCAAAGTACTCTCGATGTTTCCTCGTGTGCAAATATTATATTACATTTGCATGTCATTATAAATAGTCACGTGTTCCTGTCGTTAAAATTTGCTTCTTTTGGCCTATATAAAACGTTTCCGCATTTTCCGCTAAATTTTACAGGGTCCTCAGGAAAATCAGATGCCGTTAAAACTATTGCATCTTACAGTATATAAAATTTACCCTTTTCTTTCATTCCATTTTTAGCATATTTCTTCCTCTATTCTGCCTCAGTAAAATTAGGTTTCGTAATAATTCCCATTTCCACTGTTATTCCTAAACTCTTCTCAGTTTTCGTATTTCAAGCAACCAATAAAAAGTTGTATTACTCAATAGTTAACTTTCTCCTCTTTCAGCTGATCGACGCATGGAACGATGGTTACATACAGAAAGACAAAGAACGTAGTGTGATATACTGCAATATCATCTTCGCCATTTTCCCCATCTTTATTTACTGTTGAATTGCTTCTTTGTATTGTGGACTAGAAGAACTGAATATGTCATTAACGATTTCAAAACACTTTGAAGAGTATTCCGTCACGCTCCTAATGACACTACGTTCTTGAGATCAACTTGCAAGGAGAAGAGAAAGGGGGAGGAGGAGGGGAGAACGACGATCAAAAAGCTGAAATATTTATTTTTTCTTTTACAAAGTAAAATGACAGACACAAATTAATTAGTACTTAAAACGTTGTTAAAAATAAACGGTGTCATACATTCATGTGTTTTTTAAGTAGCCGACGACGGTTTATATGTATTTATTTTTTTCTGTTCTATTCGTAGTTGATTGACTTTTAGTGGCGAGTTCTTCATGGTAATGACCTCTACCCAAAGGTTAAGCTGTTATGGCCATCTATCATACAAAGCTGGATGAAGAGAAGCTTTCCCCAAAATTATCATACATAAATTTCAAGCACCCCCTCCTCCCTACGTATTTAAGACCTTCCGCATCTTCCAACCTTCCATGTTCACTAGCCTACAGATAAAGGTCAGCTGATTTTGAAACCAATTCGAAGCTAATAACAGTCAGGCTGTTAGGTAAGAAAACACATTTTTCTTTTTTATATAAATCATTGCTCAAATAATTATGTTATATTTGATCAGTATGAAGTGTATATATAATCTTTTTGACGTCATCCGAAGCCGAGAGTGGAAGCTGTGCCACGTTACAGGTGGAGGTGATGAACGACATCTTTCCAGAACATACCCGATCGTGATATGCACAAGAATAAATCTGCGGTTACATATGACTGAGCTAGAAGCTATACCACGGTAGAGCAAGGTCACAAATCGTGAAGGTTGAAAGCGAATAAAGGTTTCCTGATGAATATTTTGAATAAACAGTCCAACGATAAACGCCGTCATCATGAGACATGCCTTACCAAGAGTTCCAATAAGTATCCGGAAAATTGGAACAATATTAATAGGAACAGGACAAGTCGGGAGACAGACAACACTCTCGTCATAACGTCTATGCGATTGTTGTATTGAGACTTTTTTGCGCAATGACGGGAAATTCAGGCGGTGAACATTTGAATAAATAAACGCGAATAATAAAATGGTATCTTCAATAACGGAGGGAAAACCAATGTAATGGAGTTTAGTATGAGAAACATTGGAATGAGGGTGTTAGATTGGGAAGGGATATTTTGAAGAAAGTTAAGGAATTCTGCTACTTGAACAGCATAATAACTAGAATAGGATAGCACAGGCAAGGAACACTTTCGCAAAAAAAGAGGAATTTAGTTATTAGGAAATCATTACTAAAAGTGTTCATATGGAGTGTGACGTTATATGGATGCGAAACGTGGGCAATAGAAGGAGTAGCAGAAGGGAAAAGAACAGACGCTTTGAAATGTGATTCTACAGAAGAATGCTGAAAATCACCGCTAACTCGTGATGCGTGCACAACTAGAGACGTCACAGTCTGTTAACGTGTACACAATTAAGGTATACGTTTGGGGGATCATATATTCCCTTTTAGCCAAAATTAGCATTAGAGGGAAGTGTGTGGGGTAAGAACAGAAGATGGAAACAAAAGGATGAAGTAGGCTAAGCAGATTAGGGAGGATGTGATAACTATGTAGAAATGAAAAGGCTTACGCAGGATTGGTTAGTATTAAGGGTTGCATCAGACCAGTCTTAGGACTGATTACCACATCTTCAACGTAGATGAAAATAATTATTTATTAGGAAAATTGCATCTAACGTAAAGGAACATTTGCGTGAATCTCAGCTGTTCTTTACTCTCATATTCCTTATAGAGAGAAAATGATTGGAGGCAGATGAATAAATATTGAAATTTATTATCCATTCGTTATTGAAATTTGTTGGTAAGCTGTGTTACATTGTCAGAAACGTAGAAGCTTGTTTGTTTTTCCATACCAAATCATTTCGATTTCCAATTGCAGACTGATCTCGTTTCACCTTTGTGTTTACACTCTGTCGTCTACTTTATTCAAACGTCCAACAAATGTGACTTGTCATCTCCTTCATGTCTGCTTCATATAGTCAACCGTTCGAAAGAAAAGGTTTCTTTTTCCCTGTTTAGTTTGGTTTCTGCCGACAGTGAAAACCGCACCGCGCCACCGTGAACGCGTGCGGCTCCACTTAACCTTGGTACCTGGCGGAGGTAGATGATGGATGGTAGAGAGAGAGATGCTTACCCAGAATATGACGTTGAAGCCGAAGATGACGTACTTGAGGCAGCAGCTGACTTCGCTGGTGTCCCTCCTGTACTTCCTGACGGGCATTTTTGCCTCTGTGGTGGATCACGCGCGCCGCGGCGGCCACAATTCATTGATCAGCTGTTACCCGATCCGGCGTCCATCGTCGTCGTGGATCCTCGGAATTCGCCAACAACAACAACTCACATCACCACCACCCACTCGCACTCACTGACAACACAGATGTTGATTTTTCTTTCCCCCCGGGGTCACTGCGTGTGCAGACACGCGCCGCACACTCTCACTTCACACGCAGGCACGACGGCGATGACCGTGCCTCTACGACTGCCCGTCCTCTTCTGCCGTCTCCACAAGGCAACAGCTATTCACATACACGCGCAGGATACCGAGTCCTCTTGCTTTGCGGACGCGCCACCAGGTCGCAGCACCGGCAGCGTCAGCCGCAGGGGTTGCTCTGCGTATAGGCGGCGGTGAGCATCATGGGCAGACCCGATCGCAATGGCTGTGGCGTGACGTCACGAGGGGAATGTCGCCGCCGAAACACATGTTCCATTTCGTGTCAACAACCATATTATAACAAAATGGTGGTTGTTCTCCATACAGTTTTATCATGAACACTGTTTTAACTCTTCTGCGTTAATTTCATAACTCGTCATAAATATTTTGGTTGAAATTGAAAAATGTTATTTATTTAATACTAGAAGTGAAAACGAATTGGTTTCTGTAATTTTTTCTTCAAAAAGTGCAATATTGTAACAAAGTACTCACTATATACAAATCTATTTAATTTATAAGAAATTATTTCGCACCACAACAAGGGGAACTATTAACTATTTCAGGGTCAGAACAGACATTTAAAGGCTCTACCTTTTCAATAAATTATCCAAAAATATGCAACAAATCAATAAACAACTTAAATGAATTCTAAATGTATTATTTTTAAGTGTGAAGTGTATTTTCCTTTTCTCTTTTACAATTATGAAAAATGGGCACGATTGGCACAAATCACTTAATTTTGAAAATTTTTATTTGGAACCATTTTCTAACATTGTTCCTTGCATATGTAGGTATACTACTTTTTATTCTTGACTTTTTCTAATTGCATTTGCTATAGATTAAAAAAAAGACTGGCAGAGCTTTGAATCTCTAATCCAAGCAGAACCACCCACGATGCTGTATATTTTATTCCTTAACTTTGGGTTGAGATTTTTTTACTGTTCTATAATCTTTTAAATAATAAGAAAAAAAACTTAGGTAGAAAAGGGATGGAGACAATATTAAATACTCTAAGTATGTGTCCCCTTAATTCAGTCTTGAAAAACTTAACACACACTTTCAAAACCACAAAAATATTATATCATTTTTATATATTCATAAACAGTTAACTAACTGACAAAATAGAAAATAAATCATAGTAAACTAGTACAGGAGCAGGGATGAGGAAAAATCAAGGACAGTAACGCTAAACAATAGACAATTAATAATAATTTTGTATTCCATTATTGTGGCATAGTTAATAATTGAACAGTGGCATTTAAACTTTTTCACTCAGGAAAGAATCACCAAGGCAATCATGTAACCAATTTCTATATAATAAAGAGCTTAATATAAAGTGGGTTCTTATCTCACAACCCTCGTCTCTCAATTGCGTTATAGAATAACCATACATGTGGGATATATAAATAACTTGCATTTATATTTACTCTCATAATATATCATATTATAATAAATTAATTTACAAAACAAAATTTCTGAGCAAATAATTACACAAAATACAGTAACACTTGAGAATTGAACAAACTTTAGTAACTAATATAAGTTCTTGACAATAAATACTAATGAATTCTGAATTCTACTAATTGATTGTAAAAGCTATATAAGAATTTGAAGAAACAATTATGAACTGGAATTGCAACTCTTAAAGAAATTATTAACTAATTTAACAGTGAAACATTGAGTTACAAAATTCTCTACAATATGTGGTTAAACCCAACTCACAAACAATTTAGAACCAGCCAATGTTTAATATTAATTTACAGCTTCACTAGCACAAATAAACATTTAAGAAATTCATAAATATTATTTCACAGTTTAAACAAACCTGTGATTAATAAGATTAGTACCATTTTTCTCATTGCCACATTACGATTTCATTATTGTTGCACATTACTGTTACTTTTATCTTTTTTTATTATTCTAAGTCACATCAACTGCAAAGGTCAATAGTGACTACTTTTACCATTTTGGGGATCTTAATTTCAATCAAGGGTTACACAATTAGTTTATATAAAGAAGCATACCTAAGTCAGGCCACAAATTGAAACCAGGACCTCAGTAGTACGAGGTAGTGATGCTAGCCACTAGCTCACAGAGGCTGGCATTTTTATCTTGTATGTTATGTAATTATTAAATTATAAAATATTATTTATTCTACACCTTCCTTTCAATGATTAGAAAAATGAAAATACTGTTCAATTACTTATTTATAACACATGGTTTTCTTTATTGTCTGTTTGCAATTTCAACAATATAATATGCTAAGTGCATTACAATTAATAAGAGGTGAACTGTATGATAATGTTCTTGGACTTTTTAAAACAAGTTGACTATCATCTGTCATCCAATATATGGAAAATAACTAGTTACCTTTCTAGTGTAACAGTCAACCTCTAAAGCTGCAGAAACTGTCATATGTATCATCAGCAAGCAAACTCTAGTATATAAACTAAATCTCTTTAAGCAAATAGTGTACTAGTAGAAAACATTTTCATATTTCTATAATCCATTGACAGATGTTAGTAGTAGGATTTCTTCTTTTGCAGTTAATGGAAAACATAAAAATCTCAGCTTATTGATTCAAATCAAAGTATCAGGACATCAAATCCAAGAGTAATAAGTTTGTTAGATGTCAGTATTACTTCTCTGAATCCTGCGTGTTAAACGTGTCTCAAATAATTGATTTATCAACTAAATATTATAAATAAAGAATTGACAGACAGAAAAACATCAAATCCATTAATCATCATACTAGACTTTGATACCTAATAATAGTAATACTGTAATACATAACTATATGCTACAAATAAAGAAACAAGGAAGGGTAATAGAATAAATAATAATTTCACAGCATAAATCACAGCCTACAAAAATCTTTTTCTTTTTACCCAAAAATAAAAAGGAAAGGTATTGAAAAGGGAACTGATGGACAAACATCAGTTAATAAAAGTATAGATGTTTGATATAATGAAACAAATAATTGTGATAATGTTAAAGTTATTAATCATTTTACAAGAGGTTGTGAATAATCATACATGAGTCAAATTAATCTTGAATTTTAAAAAAGGCTCCAGTAAATTCAGGACCACTTTGTTGTATAAGTTTTAAAGAAAACATTGAAGGAAATAAAGTTAGAACAAGATTGACAGTGACCATTTGAAAAATACTAGGAGAGGGAACAAAATTAAACAACTTTTTTTCTCATAAAATAATACTGAGAGTGAAATAATTATGGACATCTCTAAGTATCTGTCTGTTATAAATATTGACAAGGACCTCAAGTGTTGGTTGAAACATCTATTTAGTTTGTTTTAAATTCATGTTCAATTTTTTTTTATTTTTGTATGTTACACAGACACAGGTCTTTATACTTAATTATTATATGCACATTACAGATATTAATTGTTTCACTACAAAATTATTAGATGTCTCTGCTCTATATTTGTCTATTTCAGATAAAAATACATGGAAAAAATGGAAATATGTAGACTAATTAAAAGATGAGTCTTTCACTGTCCTCTACTACCAGCTTTTATCTTTTTCACCAAACTTCCACCAATTAGTCAATCCTTAAATTGTTATGTATTTTCTCATTATGTTGATCTTGTGGTTTATTCCACTTTTCTCATTATCTTTATAGACAAATGAGAAATCTAGAATTCCACTGTTTATTTATACCTTCACTTCTTTTTCAAATCCCTTCTCCATTCCACTTACCTTCCGCTATCATGTCTCATTAGTCTATTTCTGTATTTGAACTAATCTTTCAATTTCAAGACTCTTTTTTTATTCTTTGGATATATATGGCATGTGAGTTAATCATAGTTATATCATTAACATCAATGATATTCCAATTCCCTTCCTATACTGTTGCCTGTTTCAGGATCAACCTCGTGTAGCCTGTTAACCCCCCCAAATCATAGGTATCCTCCAACATGCTCAAACCAATTTTATTATTTGTATTTATTAACAAATACTATTCCTCATTTATGCTTTTATAGTGTAAATTAAAGAAATAAGCAGGCAAACCAAGAGACCAGACTTAAGGAACATTAGTCTTCGACAAAACTAATTGTTGGTCATTTATAATCATATTTTGTACACTGATCACATTTTGAATTGAGATTATTTCCATATTTTAGATATGTGTAGTAATTATAAATCCAAATTATCTAAAATTTTATATATGAAACATGATGTGTATTGACTTTATGTAATATTTTAAATATTATAATACAGGATTTATAAAGCTCTATTTTTTTAAAAGGAAATATGTCCTAGTCTTTTTGTCTAAATGATTTATTTTGATCTTTGATTACTTTCAATTTAAGTTATAATATATTATCTTTGTTAATATTATTGTATTGCTATATCTTTATAATAATAATCTTGTCTATTTCTGCTTTATGAAGCTTTCTGTTGTATTTTTAAGTAGATTTTATTTAAATATTTATTGAAGAATGAAATTCTTTCAAACAAGTTCAACTCTGAAGGCTATGAAAGTAAAATAACATTTTATGATAGAAGAACGTGAGACAGGCCATTCTTCATGGAACCACAAATATCATGTTTAAGAAAGTGGTAGGAGAGCCTGTGTTCAGGTCTATGTAACAGACAGAGAACAGGAGTTTGTGAGGATATCCCAGTGGTTAAAGTGATCCTGGATTCGATTTCAGATCCTATCAAGGGTTTTCTTTCCTTGTCAGTATGAATTATTTAGCTGTTTTTGCTTGTTCATTTCTTCTTTATCTTTCTCCTTTTCAGACTCATTACTCCTTTTCCTTCCTCACAAATTTCAATATTTTTTCGTAAAAATAAAACGTAAAATGGTACTTATTTTGTGCTACTCCATTTCATCATTCTGTCAGTTTTCGAACTGCCCTCTTTTGTTCTTTTTTTCACAAAGCCTTTTTCTTCAATTGTTCCTCTTCGTGTTTATTCTTCGCCTAGATTTATAATTTTTTGTCACATTTTAGTTTCCTTTCATACTCTTAACTAATATAAATATTTTTACACACAAACCAATTCTATGCCTTCTGTGAATAATAAACTGAGTTTCGCAATGAACCCAGCAGCGTGCATCTATATTTTTAGAAACCCAAAATAAAAGAAAACGTTGTAGCATTGTCGACGGTGCTGCCTCTGGTGATGGTAGGTTAGTTTCCATTCCTACTTCTGGAGAGTGTTAAACTTGAGGAGGAGAGAGTCCAGGAATAGCGCCAAAGGAGAAGGAGGAGGAAATTCTTTCTTGTCTGCGAAGACAGAAAGATGTTGAACTTCGCCAGCAGCTGATTGCTTATTTTTGCTAGAAATTTATAAACGTCGTTCAGGGCCTTCCAGGAATAGACAGTGATGGAGCAACATAACAAAAAAGATCCTTGATTACATCGGAACCAAGATCAACTTTGTGACTAAACATATTCATCGTTGGCACTCGAAGAGAGAGAGAGAGGATTTGGAGTAAAAGAAAGTCATAAAGAAGACGTTGTCCAGATGGCGTCGACTGTCACAAGTCTTTGATGTTGAGCCAGAGTGTTTTTCCAGTGCATCCTAAGCTTGGTTTTCCGGAGAGACTCTCCCACCCGTCGCGTGTTGTCGAGGGTTTCTTTTTCGCCCTTCTTCACCACTAGCATCTATGTTCATACTATTCGTGTCACGACTTGCCTTTTATATGCGGCGCTTCCTTTGGCGGTCGCGGGTAATATCGTTGTCGTTTTCCTCCTCCTTTAGCATTCCATCTACGTTCACCTTTGACGTCACACTCCGTAAAGTCGAACGTGAGGAGAACTTGGCCCCAAAAAAGTTGTGGTTCTCAAATGACGACTGTCGCTGTTATACATATCTTGCAGGACATATATGATCCTAAAATAATATACTTCATTTTCACTCCATTAATTCCTAATTGCCGTTCGGCACTTACTCCAACATCACCCCCTCCAACCCTCAATCGAGAATGTAAATCTCCAAAGTCTTTCCTTCTTAGCATGTTCCTCTTCCTTTTCAACCGAATTCTCATTTTAGAGACGAGATTACAATGATTGATTTGGGACCGTACGGTAGTCATCAAGATTTTTCTGAGTCATATCAGTTAGTATTGTCTGGTAATTTTATCTGAGTTCGATTCGCATTCTATTTTAAACGTCTAAATAATTCAATCATTCTTTGTTGGTCATTCATGCGAGTTTCAGCTGCGGTTTGCTTTTTGAAGTGGACGTAAATATGAATAAGCAAATTTTTTGCTTTTAATTGAACCGTTTTTCAGGCAAAAATGACCCATCTCAAAATAATAATATGATGGATAAAATATCAGCTAAAACTCCGAAACTGCCGAGCAAAGATTATAAAAAAGGGTCATGGCTTCAATTACCAAAACGTGAAAATATAAAATGCGACACGACACGATATCTCGTCATTGTGACTGTGGCTTGAAATACAAAATCATAAAAATGATAAAATGGCGGCCGGAAGAAAACAAGTTTATGACGTATCCTCTATGTCAATAATTATAGATATTAAGGGAACTAAAATATAACCTTTATGAGGACTTTTCAAATCCCATTATAATGAGTTTTGTCATTACTTGGTGGATATGATGGTGGCGATGAAGTAGGAAGTGCCACGTTACGCATTTAAAATAGATTCACTTTAGCCTGTATATGCTCCGGCTTGCATAACAAACATACTTATCTTTTATTGTACAACATCGGCATGAGACTTGATGGCCAAGGTCTTCGTGGATTTGAGTCAGACACCAATTTTATAATTAACTAAATACTATTTTTTTAAAGACGAATATTTACATTCACATTTCACGTAAAAACAGATAAAGAGAAACCCAACCAAAGATCAAAACTCTTTCAACCAGCGACTTAAGATTCTTTTTTTGTAATGAAGTTTGTCAAACACTAACTTTGAATTAACGTGACGTCAAGTGGAATGTCACAGAAGCTTTAAAATGTTCTGGGAATGCATGAATGGCTTCTATATTTACCAATATTCAAAAGGCAGTTTTACTTATTCAGCTGAAAAAACTAAGCATAAACTTAGAATATTCAGGAAAGTTTAAATAACTTCAGATTTTAAATTCAATGAAAGTTATTAGAAGATATTTTACTGAAAAAATTTGTTTTTATTAATAACAAATATCCTGTTATGTAAAAGTATGACGTTAAATAAAGTTGTGTAAAGCATACACAAAATAAAATGAAAATAAATTTCAATTATGTTTTCAATCATGTTGCTATTATAGCAATCGACGTCTTTATGTTCTAAATATTTAGAATATGGCGGAAATGACAAAGTTATCGGTTCAAAACGTTGTTTCTGCCGTGCGAGTCCTTAGTTACTCATTCACCACATTTGTAATCTAAATTTAACCAAGGATTATCAAAAATGGCTATACACGAGACCCCGTTCAGTATTTTCAATTTCGTTTTCTTGTTTCAAATAATTTTTCACTCACACGTCATAACGAGAATTTTAAAACAGTTTTCTTGGGAAAGCAGGAAAGACGAAACTTCCGGTCAGAAGAGGAGATGTCCAAATATAAAAAATTATCACTAAAGAGGAACTTGAAAGGGTCCGTTGGTTTTCGTCCAAGAAAGGAACTGCTGCATTTCCGAGAATAGGTGACGAGGCTCAGAGGACTAGGCGTGAGGGAAGACACGTACACAACTGTCACGTTTCTTGAGACTTAAAATTTAATGAATTTAATTTATGGCTACATTACAAGTATATAAAATTATATCCATTTTGCCATATCCATAAAATTTATAATTTTTTCCCAATCACAATTTTTCATTTTCTTCATATTTTCCCTCCTCCAGCAATTTATTTTTTCTCCTCCGTATTCTTTCTTCCATGTCCGTGACTTCTGATTTTCTGACGGCGCCTGAGAGTCTGGATTTTAACCTCCCTGTCTCTCCAGCTATCAAGGCCAAACGATCTGGATCGACAGAATTTCTACGGGCCAATCTCACCGTTTGACTGTCTCCTATTTTCAAAAATTCCTTTCGACACCGCTATGTCACCAAAAAAATTTTTTCCTGCCTCAAACTGTAGTTTAAAGCTGGTCTAGTGGCTAGCGTCGCTGCCTCACACGACAGAGGTCTCGGGTTCGAATCCTGGACTTGGGTTTGGATGTTTGTGCCGCCATGGTCACGGAGACCGGGATTAAGACTGCTGGAGAATCGATACGATGACCACGTATCGCTCTAAATTCTGAACGCGTCATTTACGAAGACAGTCCGCAGATGAAAATTGTAATTTAAACGAAAAAATATTTAATGGCGCTAAAATACGTTCGTTGGATAACATTGCCTCCAGTGTGATCGCGAGCAATTTGAGCGTTATTTTGAATTTACTTCATCTGATGGCATTACTGTTCTTTAACTTATAATATATATGGATAAAATCCATCACTCTTCCCACTCACCATAAAATTACGATCACCAGTGCGGTCTCTTTAATTACTTTATAAAGCGTGGCGACACAGAGAGTCGTCGGCAATACGGCGACTCATTCTCCTACGTCACACCCATTTCAAGTAAAAGAAAAAGTAGACAGAAAATAATTACAATCAGCAAAATGTAATGTTAATGTTGGATAAATTATTAAAATAACAGTTGACCCACAATACGTAAGTGCAGGATTTTAAAACTGGAAGAACAACACCAAGGCGAGATCTGGATCTTGCTTCATCTCAACCTCAACTACGTTTCCCTTAAAAACTCCAACTGCGCCAAAGTGTTAAAAAAAAGTAAAACATAACTAAACGGTCCATCAATGTATTGATAATTTATTTTATAAACAGTCCTATCCGCGGCTCATTTCAAAACGTCGGTCATTTCATGACACACCTAATACTGGTTACAGTTTCTTTTCCCTCCAATCATAACTCCCATTTGGATCAAAATCTGTCATCCTCTTGTTTCTCCCAATTTTTCCATCCAATCATCAACAATTAGCTTAGTTTTAGTGATCCTTGTTCGCGGTCAGCTAGAGCTTTCCCAACATGGCGCCTGTCTCACCTACGAACATGTCCAGCATTCAGACCCTCACCAGGTTCTCCACACGTCAGAATCCCACTCATCATCAGACTGTCGCTATTTGCTGGCTAAAATATCAGTTCAAACGAAAATAATCAGGTAAAAATGCGTACGTTTCTGATGGATTTGGGAGATGAGGAGAAAATAGGAAATTAGGACAAGAAGCACTCGACATCTTCCAGTTCAGATTTGGAAAAACCGAGCGAGCCATTAAGCGTCTAATCAACGAAAATAAATAAAATCCAGGTACATTTTAAGTGAATCAAGTCGAAGTGGCATTTCTACTTCTCTAAGAACCTCTTTCTTCCTTACAGGATATTACAACTATTTTTGTGATATTATTCTGAACATGTTCCCCAATCCACGTGTAATTTATGTCGCGTTTCTCAGTCGATAATTTATTTCCACCTTCGTCGGCATCTTCAGCTTGAGGAATTATTCCGCTCCATTTAGTTCCGGCTGGTTTCTCCGCACTTGACAATCAATTACCGACATCCGTCCTGATTACTTGTCCTTTGAGTTGCGCGAAAGCGCATGGAACACTCCTATTAGCGGAAGCCGCGTTCTCCTTCTACGGGCAGCTCACTTCCGGTGCCGCGAGTGACGCGCATCCTTAGGACCTGCAATTAAGAGAAAGACCTCCAGGACGAGCATAAACTTATTATACTCAATTCAGGGGACGGGCTAAGTCTTTTTACAAAGGGTAAACAAGGAACAGGAAAGATAAACATCTGACAGAAGAGAAAGAGAAAAGGGGAGAATATAAGAAAAATCATCCTTAAAAAATTCAATAGAAGAGAGGCAAAACGATTTATCATATAAAGAATAATCTTAGAAGAAGATTAAATTAATACCGTTGGTCGCCATCCGCGAAATTTTCAGGCTAAATAATTGAAATACATCAAGAAACATAAATTTATTATGACTCATTATGAATTTGATAAGAATTGCAATAAGAATCTCTTTAATTTTACATCAGTTTCAATTTTTACAAATTTATTTATAAATGTTTATGTTTATGTTGTTAGACTGGTCTGATGCAATCCTCCATGCTAACCTATCTTGCGCAAGCCTTTTCATTTCTAAATAACAACCACATCCCACATTCTCCCTAATGTACTTAGTGTATTCCACCCTTGACCACCCCCTCCTGTTTTTTCTCCACACATTTCCCTCTAATGCTAATTTTACAAGACCCTCTAGTCTTAAAACGTGGCCTATTAATCTATACCTTCATTTAGTCTACGTCCTCCATATTGTTCGCTCTTCTGTTCTGCTTAGAACCCATCTTATTCTCCTATAGCACCACATTTTAAAGGCTTCTATTCTTTTCCTTTCCGTAGCTCCTATCGTCTACGTTTCGCACCCATACGAACATTTTTTTAGCAATGATTTCCTAATATCCACACTTATATTACCCGTAAATAAATTCCTCTTTTTCGCGAAATCCTTCCTTGCCTGTGCTATCCTATTCTAGTTATTACGCTTCCGTAACTTACTTCAAAATATCCCTTCCCAATCCAACAGCCTTTGTTATTCCACTGTTTCCCATCACCTTGGTTCATCATATTGAACTCTTTCTTCAGGACCACGTTCATGCCATTTATTATGGTTTTCAAGTCTTCTTCTGACTCTCGTAATATTATTCTTTTTCCATATCTCTGTTCTATATATAAGTTAAACGGAAATGGATATCAAACGTTATCAAATAAATTCCTATATTCTTTTGCCGAACATCTTATATGTTGAATTACAATCAATTCTTTTTTAATTTAACACCAAAATCATTTTCCAAAATGGTTCTTACGTGGATCTCCCTCAGTGCACCGGCACAGAAAACTAGTAAGAATAAATGTACCACGTCTCTATTGTGTCTTTATATCACGAAAGGAGCAAAATAACACTTCGCATGATATTACGGCATTTGTTTTTATTACGTTTGTATTAAGGACCATTGCCGGGAATAGAATACTAAAACACTTTTCAGAACTTAGAACGATTGAATGTGTGGTCACTGACGTGGAGGCTTTTGATTGGTTCTCGGACGTCGCAGGCTGTGACGTCATTTTACAGTTGAATTTCACGAGACACCTACCGTGATATAGAAATTATTACTCCAAAAAGCACCGCGGGCATTGACTGAACAAGAAACGGGACGACAAAACCCGAGCTGAGGAGATAAATTTTACTGTGTTTATAAACACCAAGTAAAAGCGACGAGTAAGTACTAGCTGGTTAATTATGTGGGGGGAGGGGGGGCAAGCATATATTTTAGTAGAAAATACGAAATAGTTGTTTCTAAACGCTTTGGTGTAATGGCACAGAAAGGCAGGAATTAAGTGGGCACCAGACGCGATAAGAAAACGAGTATTGCTTTCGACTAAAGTGAGCAAGAAGTGGATAAAAAGAGCGTCAGTGGACTACAGTAACAAGTTGCGCGGCTTTTGAAGGCCAGTGGCATTCCGATATGCAAAATACAGAAAAGCGAGACCTTCTACGTGTCACAAGACAACGCCACGACATGCCACGCCACGGGGGAATATTCCCAAATTAAAAATCTTTAGTTACGTCATTGACTTTACCAAGCATCGCGGTGCACGTTACTTCCACCGAGGGTGAGATTACGTTATCGTCAGAGTATCACGCGGAGGTCCTGGTGTTGAAAGGACCACGTCGAACAGTATCCTGATTAAAAAAACACCAATCGCTAAATTAAAATATACAAGAGCTTTCGACCTTTGGTCATATTCGTTCCAACAAACTACAGGAGATGAAGCACGCAATAAAAATGTATCAGCAAGAAACAGTTGCTAAAGCCGCTTTTACTGATTCCTTTTTATATGGATTTAATTTCCTCATAATGAACGTGACTTGAGGTCGACAGGACTGGTATGTTTTAATTCACAACTAAAATTTTGCGGACTGTTTTACGCGCTTTTTAAATTACTATTTAAGTTAGTATTCAGTGAGATAAGCTAAAGACAGAATATTTATTTCCTAAAGCTATACACAGCCCTCTCAATAGCTTTGAAATTGGTTATCATTCAAGCTAAAATTAATTTCCCCACCATTCCCCGATGATTGCTTCCATGCTAAATAATATTTATTAATTAATCTGTTATAATTAATATTCCAGTGCATAAATAATATATATATATATTTAATTCATCACATCAATTTGGCGCCCCACGTTGGGCGACTTCCTTGAGCCCCCGCGCACGGCACGTGACGATCTCTCTCTCTCTCTCTCTCTCTCTCTCTCTCTCTCTCTCTCGACGACGTCGATCTCGATTTCCACGTGTTCCTGCAGGAGTCTGGATGATTATCTTTGACAAATTTATTTTTCCTCCACAAGTATGCATTCTACAAAACACACCGATACTTTTTCTTTAAATTTTCAATCTGTTAAGTCGAAAACGCTACAAAACTTCCTCCACTCAAGTCTGTTAAACTTTTGCCTCCCAGAAAGGTCTCCCCATAGTTTTTATAGTCTTTCAACCATCTTTCTGGACAATGACTCTTACTTGTAGTAATGCACCACGAAGAAAATAAAGTTCAATGTATTACAATATATTTTACAATATTCTACACGTTATGTACAACGTTTCACGCACCATTTTGGGACATGCTTAGGTAAAAATACACTCAATCAAATTTATTTTGAAGTTAAATTTTGAATGGATACAAATGAATTAAATACTAGAAGTCCAAAAAATATAAAATGTCGCTTACTGTACTGAGTCCAATGCATATAGAGAAAAAGATGTAAGGTTCTGTTGTGTCATCAGGTGAAAATGTCTATTCTTCATTAAGAAGTGCAAGAATGTTACAATAGGGAGAAGAGAAGTCTTCTGGACAGCATGCGTGGCCAAACATATCGGGGACAACTCTGCTCGATTTGGAGAATATAAAATGGTGACCTATCAGTATGGAAGTCATGTAGTGTTGCTTCATCAAGGGGTTAATTTGACCTTACAGCTATAACGTCACGTAGGTGTGAGACTATAATAATAATACAATACGGCGACCCCACACAAAGAAGGACGTAACGGGCTGTTAGGTCTAACAGGTAGTCAGTCACTCCTTGTACATCTACGCAGGAACGATAAACGGCGACCCTGTGACGTCACCGCTATGAAACAATTATTACGAAACTATGATGAAAAGGTATCAAGAGAACCACTATGCAAAATAATGGCAACCTGTCAATCTAGAAAATGTAATATGGTCACAAAGAAGGCAGCGACTCACAAATACGTAATAATTATCTCATTCGTAATTTTATTTATATATAATACATAACTTTGTACAGTCTTTCTTTATGAAGACACATGAAAATGCTCAGGCACAATTATTTACAACAAGAAACCTTTCACATTAGTGAAAGAAAAAATTAATTTTTTTTAAGGTGAAAGCCAATAAATCGTAATAGGAATTAATCCGTTTCTCATGGTAACAGTTTTTATCTCAATGTCAATTTAAATCGGCGTAACATTTATTTCACATCTTCGTTCAAATGATAAAGAAAAGAATCAGTAGCGGGGATAATACACAAAGACAAACGCTGCGACGTGTATTTACAAGCACCGAGTTCGACGCTGACAGGACAACTCGACGACGAATGCATTCAGTGTGCAGTATTTAGAACAACAGCAACAACAGTGTGAAGATCGTTGAGTTGGTGGACGGACGTGACGCCCTTCAGTCTTGGAGGATATCTTGAGTTGTCAGGGCGACGACTTCTCAGACTGGAGAGCCCGCGGAGGGTTGGCTGCACTTGACCACCTTCGCGCAGGGCGACGCCGGGTTCAGGACCTCCATGTCCTCGCCGAAGAGCGACGAGTAGCGAGGAGCGGCCACGGCGGACTCGTAGCTCGGCGGAGGATCGTCGTAGACCTTCTCCTCGGAGGCTACCTGCAAGCATAAGGAACCGTGCCACTAGCGTCCCCTAACCATTATCATTGTTACAATTATTATTTCATTCTGTTCCTGGACACGGCTTCAGAAAAGGGCCACACCAGTCCAGAGACTGCTGTTCTGTCGTCAGATCTTGGAGTGAAGACCAGTGATGACTTTTAAATGACTCACGTTGACACATCCAATCCGCGGTTGGGATCACAGATCATCATAAAGGTGAGTCAGTTCCTCATATTTACATAAGAATGACAACTTGATTCAGATAGACATGATCATTTACACAGATCCAATTGCAGATTGAAGCCATAACTGATGACGAAGACCTTTCGACTTACTAAATTTTATGATCACACAGACGAATTCAGAAATTTGTTAAATAGAACCACAACTGATCACGAAAATTACTCGAGCCAGTATCTGTGAACGTAGATGATCAATGAGACCATTCCAATTATTTCAGTGGTTTCAAACATCATTTATGAATAATTAAGTCAACTCACTGCTTTGTGCCCAAAAAGGTTCAGTTGAAGAATACTTTTAGGTAAACCAGTGGGAAGTAAATAACGGATGAAGTAAATTGATTAGGCGACTATTGTGAAAGAGAAGACCACAGATAAGAATTCCGACCGAAGCTGTAGTAGGTAGATGTCAACTCACCTTCTGGAAGTGGCTCCTGTTGATGGCCTCGCAGTGTTTGACGGCGACGAGCGCAGGTCCGATGGCGAGGACGACCAGACCCAGCGCGACCAGAATCAGGGCGGTGGGCCTCGGCCTCTTCAGCTCAGGGTGCTTCTGTTGCGTCGTGGTCGCGTTTGTGACGGCGGCGTCAGTGACGTCCACTTCACCTTCCGTTGTGGAATTGGACGTGCTGGTGCCGTTGCCGTTGGTGGAGTTGCTGGGAGGTGGACAAGGCGCCGTGTCCTGCAACACCGCCACGGTCAATGTCGAAGGTGAAGCACAGGCAACGAAGACAGCAAGAATACAAAAGGAGCCAAACCACTACGGAAATCATTGTAAAAATATAAAATAGGGAGAAAAAAACATATATGTAATCGTCAAACGTTTCTGACCAACCTGAATTTATTGAATGATTGGTTCTAATTCTCAAAATCAATACTATCTTGGACTGAAGTCTCGAAGTTGACATTTAAACTGATGTTTTTGATACTTTTCATATTTTCATTTAATACATGTGTGCAATTTTCAAAGTTTTATCCCGATCCCGGTACTCAGATATCGAAGCTTAAAAAATTTGAAAAAAAAATTAATAACTTAGTTTTAAATGGTTTTCCTAGCTACCATTCATAGTTTACATAAAATAACTATCATATATGGAAAAGAATTGAGGCTCTCAAACTGGAATTACCATACGAAAATTAAATTTTCTTCATGTGCAATCAATAACTTTCTGTTACACAGAAAACATTAAAATATATATTACTAGATAAGTAGACAGAGTTACGGTGTACTTAAACACAGCTTAGTTTATTTGAAAATAATAGGGCAATCCGCTGCTGAGTAATTAAGATAATCACAGAGACTTGGCGGTGTGCAACAAAATAGTCGCCATTCTTCAACAGGACACGATGAAAAATGAAAAAAATTAGTTTCCAAGCACCAAAACTAACACCAATATATAAAAAGAAAATATATTTCCTGATATCGTCAAGCGACCTCTGCTGTACCATTTGGAATGGATTGTTCCATCTCTTGAATTTATTTATAGTAATTTATTATTTCACCAAAAGGGGACAGGGAATGTTCTTCCTATTAAAATTTATTTTATTTCTCTCTAAGTAGGATGTTTATTCATTGATTTAAATAAAGGAACACAATTGGTAAGAGCTGAAGAAGAGTATAACCGGGAAAGTTCCGAATTGACAAGGATCTATTATTTATTATTATTACTATTCTCTTTTGAAATATTGTTGAGCAGAAACGGATTGGCTGTGAAATGCTACACATTTTAAACGGGAGAACTGCCACTGCGGTTTGCGAAGGTCAAGTACAAGCTTTCAAACGGGAAACGAGTTTAGACTTATCCACCTTTGCGGCCGCTATGATAGGAAATATTTATATTGGAGGTGAAGAATAAAGCCAGGTACGTGGCGCAAACAAGTAAGCAAGGCCATCTTATCATTAAACGGCAAAACGCTTCAACTAAACCCTGGAACACACACAAACACACGACTGTTTTGTCTGCCTGGTCCATGTAATTCCGGAGATTTACACTTTGTTGTCTACTTTTGGCTTAAAGTTGATCTCGAAAATTGTTCCAAAACAGGAGTGATACTTAGGAAATAATATTTTCCATTTGGCGTCCTTAATGTTATTTCAAAATTTTGTGTGTTTCGACTTACAGTTATTAATGTTTAGTTTAAAATCACACAAACACATATATTGATTTTATTATTCTTCAGTCATTAATAATTATTTTGTTTACAAACTACCTGAATTTATATATTTTTTCATTATGGCCAAATTTACATCGTTGTCATTAATGTGGGGTTATTACAATCCAAATTTCTGGGAAAAATTTACGCGTTTCTTGCTCTTTTTTTAGTTTCTATCTATATTGAAGTCCTTTCATTCATTTGTTTTTGTATTTCTCCTTTTCTGTTTAGTTTTTGTGGTATTCATGTCTAATAGTTTTCAAATAATATATGCTTTCCCGGTGTATTGATGACGGAACTGAATTACGGCAAAACTGTCTGCTTAAACAATGAATTTACTCGCTTGATTAACCAATAATCTTATATTTAATTGCTAGTTATGTTTGCAGTCTTTTCGTGTTGGCTGTCTGCCTCTTTCTTTATTTTTTGTGTACATTTCTGTCAGATTTTTCCTGTATTTCTAATTTTTCCACTCCGTTTTCCTTCCTGTTTTCCTCCCCCTCTCCTTGTCTCTCATTTGCATCCGTGTTTCTGACTGTTTCTCTCTGTTAGCTGTATATTTTTTCTTCTTACTTCCGGTTTTAATTTCTTCTTATTTTCTCTGCCCCCATTCTCTTCCTATATTTCACTTTCACGAATATTATCCATTCCAGTCTTTCTCTCTTCTCTATTTTTCTTACATACTTTTTGGTTTTTCCCTTTTTCTTCCTAATTGACGTCAGACTTTGTACGTGGTCAAAACACACTGTCCGTTGTTCTCCCTATCTGTGGGTGTCGTGCAATTGACCTTCCTTGCAGTTGACCTGAAGCCCACGCCGCTCTCAGTTAAGACTTCGGTGACGCCATCGAGTAACTCGGACACCGAACGACAATATTTTCTAGGTCACTGAAACTCCAACTTGAATTAGAAAGAAAAACAATCTGTAATCTTGAGGACAAGAACAAAAACAGGATTAAAATGGAGTATATATTAGCTTCATACAGATGGTTGAAGATAGTTCTAACCAACGAAATGATGCTTCACAAGACGAAAAACAACAAAATCAGAAAAAGAAGTAAAGGCATTTACAAAGCTAGATTAGCAAAAACACATAGAAAGGAGTATGTGAAATGGAATGGTGGAGTTGAATGGTATTTAATGTCATTAATCAGTAACAGGAATTACTTTAATAAAGGTCAAAGTAGACGATTATGCACATAGTGATATAGAACAGGTTGAAAAGTTAGTGACACAATTAATAACTAAGACTTTACATGATAAGACATTGTAAGAATAGCAAAGTGCTTTGATATGACTCACACATTAGTTTTGCCTGACGAATTTGTTGTTTTAGATATTCTGACACACCTACAACATGTCAGTGTACGTCGTTCTATGGCAATAATAACTCAGCACACCATTAACTTGACACTGCTGTAAAATATATTTTATCTCTTTAAACAAAATAGTAAATCTTTTCATTCCTGATTGCCACTATATTTTGCTTCATTCTTATTCTATGTGTCCTTGTCCCTTAGTTTCCTTTCTTTCGCCCTTCGTTCTTTGATTCCCATTCCTATTAGTCCAGGCGCTCTTTATGCTACTTTCTTCTCACTAAATAATATTCGTACTTTCTTTACTTCTTCATCCGCTCCGTGCTCCTCGGGCATTCCATAATTTTCTTTTAAATTCACTGCTTCAAAAATCTATCTTTGCTAATTTAAAGATCGAAAAATTTCCCCGCGTAGTTGATGAATTCCTTCTCGGTTTTCCATACAGCGATTAAACCGTGACGTTTCGACGAGCGAAATCTCTGACGTCATCTTTCAAAATTACAACATCTTTGCTTTCTCAGATATGGTTTTCCCTTTTAGTCTCTAAATTTATGACTATTATATCTGTATTTCAGGCTGTTTGTTTCTTCCCTCCCTCGTAGTCTTCCTCAAATTTAAAATTGTTTTAATTATTTAACTTCTTTCCTAAGCAATCTCTGTCTTTTCTTTGTTTTTAAATGTTTCTTCTCTGGAAGTTTAACGTAGACCTATATTTCGTTCTAACCCTTCCTTTTTTCCTTCATTGTTTTATTTGTTTTGTTTCAACATTCTTATGACCGTTCGTTTATTACTTTTTTCTTACTTTTCAACTTCCATTCCATTTTATTATGATATTGAATCTTCGTTTCTATTGCTCTTCATTTCCAACGTTATTTCTTTCGTCGTTTGGTTGATTTAGTTTTCAAACTCTTCCCTCCATAAATGTATCTGTCCACCTTTTTTCTGTACTAATAGTTATTTAGTTTTGTTTAATCTTGTTTTACTTTCCAGGTTACAAATTTTTGTTTTTATAATATCTTTATAATAGGTTTATTTCGTTTTCGCCTCATTCTATTAAGCTGATTCTTAAATCTTTCTCAGTTTCACTCTGTTGTAACCTTTATTTTCCCCTTTCGTTAATTTTTATTCTTCCTTCATCATATTTCATTGCTATCTTGTTTTCTGATTAGCCATATTTCATTCCTCTTTTATTGAGGGTTATGTTACTGTTCCTCGCCAATACGACGTATGTTCCCTCTAGTCATTGTGAACTCCCGTCGCCTTTTGTTTGTTTCTCGCCCAAGGTAATCTTTATTTCTGGTCTCGTGATGAACGCGTGCGTTTCAGTTTTTCCAGCACAAGTAAGGGGCAAATTATAGAAGGCCGATATGCAATTGTGGATCGAAGTGGGGAAGGTCGCGTTTCTTGTCACTTCGTTTTCAAGGTTCCTAGATAAGATAAAGGGAGAAGGGAACGGAATCATTCCCAATTCTTTCAGTATTTATCTTCTTCCTGAAAATGATACATAGAAGGTGATTTTAAGTATTCACGGAAGAGTTTAATGAATAAGAGAATTATTTCTTAAGCTCAATGCTTAAAAAGTATGTAGTAAAATAAGGGCGATGGTGAACTGAGGCTGAAAAAGTATTAATGCATCTTATTGTTCTTTTCCATCCCAAATATTTCCGGATTAAAGTGGTTTTCGCTTTCTTACCTCTTATCTTCAGCAAAAAATGCCTGTTTGGTTGTTTTGTCCTTGGCTTACGATAAATTTCTTCTTCTTCTGACAGCAAAAAATACGCCTTTGTTTATTCCGTTTTACTATAAGCAAACTCCAGATGCAGATATACCTATATCAGAAGTTAATGCAAAATTTTCCATATTCTGGAAAATAAAATCGGTGCGATTTTCTGGTCTCATTAGTCTATATGTAAATAATACTGACATACATCAACTTAAATAAATCACAAATTATTGTGATTTAAAGATCGGGGTGGAGAAATCTCGACTTGACCGAGAATCTAACGTGGGACCTCCGCTTGGTACGTAAACGTTCTTCCACATCTGATACTTTTTTCTTTGAAACAACTATAAGAGGGAAATAATATAAACTGGGAAGAAATAAAGTAAATTATGAATGTATATTATGTGGATTTTCCGGGTTCGATTCCTGGTACAGTCGAGTATTTCCCATTCCTATTTTTATTTCATTTCCTTATTGTTCTTGGCTGGGCTTCCTTTGCAACTATTTTATTAAACATAAAACCCTTTCTCTTCGTTTCATTAAGCTGGGAATGGAAGCAACGTGAACCGAAATTTAGGGGCAATATAACCAACAACGTCCGGGGAACCTAATTCTCCTGCCAACGAATCATAACTAGCAAGTAAAGTGGCAGGACTTTTGAATATAGTAAATTGTGACGTTATACGTTGAAGAAAGGAGAATAGGAAAGATAATGAGAAAAGCAAACAAGTCAGAAGCAATTTAATTGCAAATAACACAACGTTTCGTTACTTATTTTGGAACCTCCTCAGAAGCATAAATATAATATAGCAAATATATAAAATAGAGCAAAATATTATTCATCGATTCAAATAACTGGTATTCATAAATTAACAAATGATCAAGTCAGCCAAAATGTCAGAAAAACACGCCTCATTTAAGTTCCTTGTAGACCTTTCGTCCAGATCTTTGGACTTAGTCAGGTACAGATAAGTATTGAACCGACGTTAACTACTCACAAAAATTTTAGTTTTAAGTAGTAACGGTATACAATAGCTATGCACTTTTTAAATACCATTTCAGACGCAATTGTCACTGGAGCCAAATTTTCTGATTGTGGGTCAGCAACTTTATCATTCATTAACGTTATCATTCAAAACCTAACAATTTATATGTTAACGAATTTTAAAATATAATTGTTTGTACTTAGCTTAAGCTACAATTTAATTACTTATATGTACTTGAAGAATTCCAAGAATCTGGACAAAACGTCATCAAATAAATGAACAAAGATTGACTGATTTGTTTATTTGTAAATATAATTAATGATTTATGAGTGAAATATTGCACATAAGATCAAAGGATCGGGCTATCGATTTAAAAAATTATACGAATTGTTTAAATAAAATATATGATAGTGTTATTGCAAATAATTTTTACCTTATTTGACATATACTAACTTATTTCAATGTTACTGTTAAGTATCAACATTATGCTCGATAGCAATTTTTATGCAGCAGATTGTGCATAAAATGCACGAGGTTTAGGAAACTTATTCAAAAAAAATTTATTCATTAGAAAGAAATTATAATTAGTCTATTTTGTTTCATATTAAAATTTTGATATAAATAGTTTAAAACAAAAAATTAATTCTATTTAATTATTTTCATGAGATGAATCTAAATGGATTAGTCATACATTTAATAATCATTTCGGCTGAGGGAGTAAAGAAGTGAAAATCATGAATTGCTAAAATTTTATGCCTGAGAAAGTCTTAAAAGGAAGACGAAACGTCGTTTTATGGATCAATTAAATCGTATTAAAAGTAATTGCTGACTTTTTGACCGTCTTTTTATTGATTTAAAATTTAAGTCAGATAATAATGTTTGAAAAATACTTTCCTTTAAATTTCTTTTATACTTTTGCATCTGAGGAGGTTCCAAGAAATGTAACGAAACGTTGTGTTATTTTATATTACATTGGTTCTGAAGTATTAAACTGGTTTATTTATTTACTGATTCGTTTTTATGTCTAATAATCATAAATTTTACAACCTAAGTTCTTGAAATTATTATACTAATAAATTTTAGTTTCACTAGAGCACTAATGATAAAAGAAACAACTGTAGTAAAAGATATTTTGCAAGAACGCGCTTCTCTTCAGAGGTTTGGTTTTTTAAAATTCTTTTTCAAAAGCTTCAGGTTGTGAATAGAGCTCTTTAGAAATTAATATAATAAAAAATTTAGTTGCTGATAAGTATTAAGTTGTGTAGTCATCGCATCGTGTCCGAGCTGGCTGGGAACTAGTCTACTCTGGTTGAGTGCAAACACTAAAGGAAGGAAAGAAAAAAAGGCTCGCCGACTTCTCCTTTATAAATATATGCGTACATTCATATATATATGTAGCGATCTGCACTCTCGTCGTCAAGGACGTTTCCTTCCTCGCACCAGTTTCTTTTTAATTACGCAACGTTCGCTCAGTTATTAATCGCGAAGGAGGTTAAGATTAACAACGATGTAGTAATTTATATTGTAGCTTTCCACGCGCCCGTGCAAACCCTAGTAAATCAACTAAGAAAGAAACCCGAGATGAGCTGAATAAGGAAATTAATTACTGAAGTCGAGAATCAATTTATACGGAGTTGACTGTGCAGAATTTATCATTTTATATCCACTTTGAATACTTAAAGTTCTTCATAAGAGGGAATTTACAAAGGATAAAAATTATAATTATTTAAAATCAAATAAACATCAAACAGCCAATAAGTCGTAACTTTTACGTTATTCAACAAGTAATATACAACGTGTCGTCCACAATTTTAACAACAGCTGTGATGTTCAAAAGTATACACTTGTGTTAAACTCAAATAATGCAACTTTTGATCAACCGATAATTAAATAAAAACCACCATAAATTTCCGATTATTTATTTTCAAAAACCAAGAGCTCTCAACTGCATATCAATAGTAAGTATTGGTGAAATTGTGTATGATGAGAAAATTATTGATAATAATGGCTCCTGACTTTTTGAAATAAATAATTGATGACTGATGGCGGTTTTTATTTAATTGTCGATATACAGTTGTGTTCAAGCACATTTATCTCGAAAAACATAGTTTACCTTGGCGAAGTCTCGACTGAAGAAAACAATTATTTCACAAGGCTGATGAGCAAAATGCAGCAATGCAAACTTGTAGATTAAACGTCAAAGGATACCAATAGTTTGAAGACAAAAATAAGATACCCTGTTGTTATAATGCTTTAAGGTTGGTATCATATCATTATTTATTTTAATTTAAATTTTTAAATTGTAACGATCTACAATACCAACTCTTGTCTAATTCACATTTAGGTCATCCCTGTCACTGGATCAAAATTTCCTATTTTGGGAGCTTTAACGTGTTTGTATCCATTCTAAATGTACTAATTATGTTTCAGTAATTTAATTTAAAACTGAACAATCAATATTTTTACGAAATATTTTCAATTCAAATTTATAATTGGTTGAAAAATTGAGTTGTAACAGCCTCTTTGTCAGTTTTAAAAAAAAATTAAATATAAACATTCGTCTCTCATTTGAGACTTCCTTAGGTAAAAATTTAACTGTACACGGAACCTCACTCAATGACTCCTTGGGCCGAATTTTTTCTTTCTGAGGAAGTCTCAAATGAGACATGAAACATTGTAATGTTTATATTTAAACGATAAAAACTGACAAAGAGGCTAATTTGACTCATTTATTGTATATTTATTTGTCGGATAAACTATTTAATTGTTGAAAAATTATTATTACTTTTTGGCTTATCTCGTTGGTATTTACAAAGTAAGTGATAGGAACATTGTATATAATTTGTTGAATAACATAAAAGTTGTTTATCTGACATTTAAATAAATATGAAACGAGTTATAACAGCCTTTTTCAGCTTTTATTTTTTTTAAATAATAAACTATATTACGTTTCGTCTCTCATTTCGGACTTCATCAGATATACTGGAGTGAAAATTAAAATGGATTTAAACCATGTATTGTATTAAAAAAATTTAACTTATTATTGAATGTAATCCATTGTAATTTTCATGTAAGTATACCTGAATAAGTCTAAATTAATGAGTGACGGAACGTAGTATAGTTGATAACATAATAACTCATGTTACATAAAAAATTCAAATTTTTATTTAATAAACGCCAGATTTATTTAAATGTTATCTTTCGTAGTGCCTTGGAGTTCCGCGTCACGCCGTGACGTCACATCGTTTCCGTCGAGACTAAAATTAGCAGCGAGTAAAATATAAAACAATTAAAACAAACTAAAGAGGACCAACTAATTTATGTCGCATTAAATTCTATACATAGCATGAAAACTCACATGTACCTGTTGTACGTCAAACGTGACGTCACGGCGGATCCGGTTCTATCAATGTTATAAGGACTACAATTAGTTTCGTAATAAATGGATCACGCAAATTGCTCAATTGAAGGAGATTTACAGATCGTGGTAGTATATAAACTGTGAAATAAAGTCGTTGAGCAAAATTAATCTAATCAAATGTCAAGTTTTATTTATCTTTCCTTTTTCATCCGAGTCTAACGGACTTTTAATTAAGCTTTACATTCATTATTAATTTAACCATAATAACACAACGCAGCAGCCATCTTCAGTGTCGTCCACGTGTAACTATTTCAAGGCTCACGAAGCGAGAAACCTATTCTCCAAGACTTTTAACAATACTCCATTAATAATAAAAAATAAATAAACATGAAAGCCCTCAAATTCACAATTTACTTTAAATTGAAACAACAGTTGGAAATTCCCGAGCTAGAATATACAATTAATGCTTTCTATACATCACCCGTTCGTTTTTCTTAATGAATATTACAGTTAAAAATGCTCGAGTACTTGGTTATGAAATTGAGTTTTTTTAAATATATTTTTGTAATTATTAATTAAAAACAGTTATCAAATAACGTATTCTTACCGATATTATAAATGATTCTCGCTTTATGTACCGGGCCAATGATTGTCAAAGTACAACGTTTCGGAGAAATTTATCACCGTCGTCAGGTGCATATAGTCCCAAGGAGGCTCCAGTCGATCTTCTCGTCACGTGATTGATGTCGTTCGTTGTGTCTGCACCTCAGCATGCGCTTGCACCAGACGACGGCGGAGATGATGGGTCGAAACGTTGTGTCTTTAACAGCCCGAGAACCATTTATAATTCCACACACCCTTTTATCCTCCCAGTGGTAATAATAAAACACTGTTGTTTGGATGGTTCTGCACTCTCCTTATTTCCATTATAGACTCTAATACTCTAATAGGAATCATGGATAATTTCCTGAAGTGCGAGTACAATATTTAAAAAGTTGGTTATTAATTTTTCGTGAATATTTCTTTTTTCTTTATAAATTTCTAAGTGTATTGTACAGGTTTGAAACTTAGTTTTCCTTGCCTTTCGTGTTAAAATTTTTGTTTTACAATTGGTATAAAGAAAATGACACAATTAAAACGGTAAATGAAGAATGTAGAGATTTTTTGTTCCCCTTGATTGTCTATACCAATAAATTAAATTGAACTGTCTGTATGTTTGTATCGAATAGGCTCCTAAACGGCTCATCGGATTAATATTAAAATTTGAGGGTTTAAAAACAGGAAATTGAACTTTAATATTCGTGCATATTTCTTGCGATAATGATATTAATATAATATTAATTCTACGTGAAGGTTTCTTGGCAAATGTGCGTTTACATCTCCAAAAAGTGAATACTCCTGATCTTTGATGGTCCGAAACTGATTAACGGCTTTCAATGAAAATTTCTAGGGTTTGAAACTGGAACTCGTGTATGTTTCATTTCGATATCTTGAAGAGTTCAGACGATATTAGTGTAAATATTTATAAATCCATAAACGCGAAAGGGGGCGTGAAAACCAACTGCTAGTTAAAATTCCTTTAGGATTTCCTATAGCATTCATCCCACTTAATGTGCTATTATAAGCGTAATTTTGGCAGCATGAGAGAGAGAGGGAAGAAGGGCGAGCATTCTCACTCCATCAATTGTTGTAAACGTATGAAAGCGGGACCTGTTCAAAACCAACTGCGAGTTATAAGGTTTGCCGTGAAGCAATCATAAATAAATGATACCGTGCTTTCGTTTTTAGGGCAAATTAATAAGTCGCAGTTAGGTAATATTTTTATCAAAGACAAGTTAAGAACGGAGATAAAATAAAAACTTGAATTGATTATAAATATGATTTATTAGTAAAAAATTAAAACTACCAACATGTCAGAAACAAATTAATAAAATAAAACAGCCTGTCTCTCAGGTAGATAAGTACAATAAATTTGGTATAGATGAATGATATAAGTATAATAAATAATTAAATATTGTTTTATCGGGTAGATATAATCATTTACTGTTATTCACGTAGAGAGTGAGAACATTGCTAGTTTGTAATGAAACTTAAGAAAGGGTAATGAAGACAATGTGTGGCAGAATGTAGGTTAATTAAATGACACTGCCTCAGCTGGCTTCGTGGAAAGGTCATCACTAATAAAAACATCACATATAGAATGTAATTACGGCTTTAACACACTGACTCATCGTTAGCTTGTTATAAAAAAAGCAATAATAACTGAAACTTTATCAACGTGGATAATAATTACAATTTCAAACTGCAGCTATTTAATTGAATCAATTTGCTGTCCTTTCAAAACGCCAGCGGCGTCATCACGAGGAATTTCCAGAATCCTTTTCCGACAGACGTGACGTCATAAATTATCCGTTTCTTCCGTGCCGTGAGGTCTAAACTACCATCATGTTGGCATTTTCATAACTAAGATCAAACAGGGGATCGATAGCAAATGTAAAATTAACTTTTATTCCCAATTATCCATCGAAGTTTGATTCGGAAGGGAACACGTGTCGCGTCATCACGTCACAGCGTTTGGCTTCCTCAACAAATTTGGGAATATAAATAGTAGGTGTTCTACAAAAGAACGTTATTGCAATTTAAACTTATGAATCAATTAATGGATAAAGAATGATATTTTCTATGTAATCAGATTAATATAAATGTTGTAATGCATGGCAGGTAAATTTTTCGTCTGTCTTAGAATCTCGTATTCTTTATATTTGTTTGTTTTATAATAAATTTATTATTGCAGTTAAGAGGTTCCAATGAAAGTAACGACTCTTTGTACTTTTGCAATTTATTTTATTATGTAATTTAAATAAGAGAACTGGCAAGTACATGTCTATGACGTGTCCCGCGCCTGGATACGTCGTTAACCCAGACATTCTTTCATATAGTCTTATCGTCTCTTTCCAAGAGCCTTGATGCCAGAGACCGTAGTTAACTCCGGTATATATGTATGTGTAGCTTAGCTACCTGCAGTCGGTGTATTTTGACTTTATAAGCGTGAAATAATTAGATTTAAAGTAAAACAGAAGTCACGTTTCTTGCTACACCACGATGTGACGTTATAGTGGTTTACAACTTAGATGTAACAGCGAGATGACGATAAATCAATTCTGGAATCGAATGCGACGATTAAAAAAAATATATAACTCGCTCCTTAACAATGAATATACATATACTTGGTAAATTGATGCGACAGCAATGGTGGCTCTCGGAATAAGAAGGAACTGTATTAGCAAAGTCGTCGTAATGCATGAGCGCCTACAACACGCGTTCTCTGCATGGTGTCAAGATAATCTTATCCATTCAATGTCTTTTTCTCTTCTTCCTTGTACAATCCACTGAAAAATAGACTCGTCGTTGCCCAGCACCTAATATCACGTCTTTGAAGCGTACAGGCACCAAGCAATATTTACCTTATATTTTTAGTGAGCTACAGAAACAGACTAGAATACAAAAATGAAGGGGAAAATACTTTAATTTTTAACTGGATTGCCAATCACACTGAAAAAAATAAAATAAAAAACCTTTTCAGAACAATACCAATGTCTTTATCTCTAAAATTATAAGAGTTTACTGTCATTACATTTCAAACACTGTAGCGCGATAGTTGGTAGTTTATTTTTCCTTAATGTAAAGGCAGCAAGGATTGGAAAGTTGGAATTGGCGTTAGTATGTCGGAGTCTGGTGCCCCGTGTAATGGATTTTGAGCACGTACGAATATGACTTGCGGAATTCACGTAAACGGCTAGCGTAGGAATCCGGGAGCTGAAATTGAATCTAGCATGCTGATTTTGTAACTCGTCTGATGCAACTCTCCATACTAACCTATTTTGCGCAATCATTCTCCTATAGCACCACATTTCAAAAGCTTCTATTTTTTTCCTTTCCGCAACTCATATCGTCCACGTGTCGCACCTATATAACGTCACGCTCTATAGGAACATTTTTAGCAACGATTTCCTAATATTCACACTTGTATTACCCGTAAGTAAATTCCTCTTTTTCGCGAAAGCCTTCCTTGCCTGTGCTATCCTACTACTATACTTCTACTATCCCTAGTTATTACGTATCCAAAGTAGCAGAATTCCTTATTTTCCGTCAAAATATCCCTTCCCAATCTAACACCCTTTGTTTCCCAAACTACATCCCATTACCTTTGTTTTCCCGCTATTAATCCTCATTTAATTACCCTTGTAATTTTATCCCACACCCCGCCCTACAACACAGGACATGCAATGAAAATATATTTAAAGTTTTTCAAATACGAATTTAAATTCTGATTACAAAAATTTTGTAACTCAATATGCAGTCTATAAAACTCTGGATTACAAATTTTAACAATAAAGTTTTCTCTGTAAATAAATTTAATATTTGTGAAATACTGACAATGTACAACTTTAATGAGGATGAGAGAATCGATAAATCGATAGCACTAGGGCTTGAAATATGATATGCCTACGACATTGGCAACAGTCTTTGAGTGATACATATCTTACATGTTGATTACATGTGTTCTCTTCGGCTGATTATGATACAAGATCGAAAGCTCTCGAGTGTTATCATTTCAGAAATAACGACACTCGAACTGTTTCTAAAAAGATTTTTAATCTAATGTAATGTCTTGTATAATTGTTCTACGTTTTTATCTCTCTGCCTGGGAAATGTCGCTTTTTGTCTGTCCTAAATCGCCATGAGAAACCTGTGAGATGCGAATTCCTCTCTCCTCGTACACAAAGGTCGTGCATACACAAGAAGGAGAATTATAAATCGACTTGGCGGGAAAAAATAAACAGGGGAAGGTACAAAGATAATCAGGGATTCCCTTGTGAAATGGAGGATATAACCTATGCTGCTAAAGAAGTAAATTCACCGAAGAATCGTTGCAGTCCTGCTAAATAACAAACAAGACCGGGAGCACTGCATGAAATGTCCACAACGGCGTAGAAAACTAATTATTTCCTTGCTGAGTATTTCTTTGCGCGTGAAATAGAAAAAATTCTTGTCCGAAACGGAAATAAATTAATAAACGGAACGATCAAGACCAAAGTAAAGTAGAATAGAGTCATAGAAATGAACCGTCAGCACTTCCAAGCGTAGGTAACATCATTCTCTCTTCTTGAGAGAAAAGCTGGAAAATTCATAACTGGAGAAAGAGAGGCAACTCTCTGATTTTCCTTATCTTATTCTTTGATTATAACGACCTTATGGTTACTCTTTGCCATTTAATTTTCTCTGTTCTCATTCCTGTTGACGTCACAATCGCTTTGACCTCTTCTCTGTTTCGCACAATTAATATTCTTCAAACCACGTGCAACTACGAAAATTTTGAGTAAATAAACTTCCGACACAGCGTCACCTCTCTAATCCAAACCTTTAGAGAAATAAATACACACATACGCTGTCTTACAGTACACACAGAATTTTCAAGACCAACTGAGAATAATTGAGACCTGGTTGAAAAGATGAAATGTATCGAATTTCTCCCACATAACATATACCCGAGCAAAGTAGAGTGTGATCTGATTTAACAACTTCCCATAGTGACAACACAGGC
The DNA here is from genome assembly GCA_034510155.1 of Eucriotettix oculatus. NCBI lineage: Eukaryota > Metazoa > Arthropoda > Insecta > Orthoptera > Tetrigidae > Eucriotettix > Eucriotettix oculatus. The sequence goes on along the minus strand of CM067378.1, from coordinate 90,519,210 downwards.
ATGCGTGTGCGTGTTCCTGGCATGTTTTCCCTTCCAGCTATTTGTGTGTGTGAGTGATGATGTGTGGAAGAGAACGCAGTTATGAGTCACGTGAAGGAACAAGGAGCGAGGGCTTGTGGAGGTCAACGCGGAGGGAATCTCCCGTCTCTGTCTGTGTCCTTCCTCGCAGATTAAGTTTCAGCGTGAGAGAGAGAAAGAGACGTGGTTTGTAATTCCCAGCACATATACTCGCTTAAAGCTTTCCGGTACCACATACGACGTCACAGCCTGAAATTTAATACCGCACCTGTTGTTTTAAACTGGGAACCATTTTTTTAAAAAGCCAAAGTCATCCTTTATTGATTAGATGAGTCAATTCTAACTTGTGGGAGCGTGTCAGCTACAATCAGTCTGACAACTGCCAACTCTGCCGCTCGTGGCTCGTCGGCCTAATAAGACCACTGTGCATCGTGTGACGTCATCAGCTTACGGCAGGTCATAAAGTAGAGGCAGTGGAACGTCAAGTCTGAACCGTCTTCTAGAAAACAATACGCTGTCAGAAATTAATATTTAATAGGAAAGTATTGGTTTTAAGAGTCCCTTATCAACTATCTACCATCTAGTGACTGCGACCGAGCTGCACTAGGCCCTTGTTGCCTGTCAGCGCCTTGCCTAAATCGATTCTACACACCATTGCAACAAAAACGATAATAAACAATAATTAATGAGTCGGAGTAACAACAAATCACAAATTCACGTTACATAATTTAATTACAAAATCATTAGAAAATTAACGCTAATAATATAAGCAACAGGTCGCGAAGACCGGGATTAAGACTGCTGGAGAAACGATACGCTGACCACGTGTCACTCCAAATTCGGAGTGTGTCACGCAAGATGACAGTCCGCAGTCACCCCGGTAGGCCCAGGCCCTCAACTGGCTGTAGAGCCAAAGAAGAAGAATATGGCTAGTAAAAATACAGAATGGTTGCATTCAAAAGTTATTAAAGGAATATATGAAAAAACGTTATAACTACAGTTATACACAGCTGTATGAAACATACTAGGCATGTCTCGCTCAAATTGAGTACATTATAAATTGCTTGGTCGGTAGAATCAATATGTATTAAAAGTTATAAAATAAATGTCAAATCAATAAAAAGAAGTATGATTGCCATAAGTCTACTACGTAAGTAACCGTCTGAGTGGCTACTCGCTACCTGCCCCTAGGTCAGTCGCTGCTACCTGCTATTTACCAAATGTCAGAAACAACCTATCTCATCTAGATCCAGAACTCTAATCCTATTCGAAAGGACAATGGACGTCGATAAGATCAAACGTGAAGGGAAAGATTTGCATCAATGCGTTCTTCCAGAAATAAATATAAGCGTGGGCGACGATGCTTCTGTAACTCCTAGACTTTAACACTGTATTTTCCGTTTTATAATCTAATAATTTTCCTCCAGCTAGGGACTAATATTTGGCAAGTAATGAAGACCTGCCTTCTTCTATTCGCAATTTACTTGTTACCTTCTTACGTCACTCGGACAGAATTCTAAGCTTGATGGAATCTTGAAAACGGAGAACTCAACCTCATTTAGTTAGTAGTGATAAGAAAAACTTTTACTTGAAAGCTTTAACTGGAAGACTGGCGGACACGTAGGATTGTAACGAGTGACAGTAAATTATCGTTGACTTTAAGATTTTATAAAGATTAAACTGTCTTATTGTATCTTACAATAGTTCAATTTAATTTTTGAATAAGTCTGAATTTAAAGGACGATTATAACGAAGTCGAAAGTTTTCGAATTGTAATAAAAAGTAAAATTTGCGCTTTTGTAAAATGTTTTTCACTGCTATTAAATATCATGAACAGTTCAATACTACTCATTGGATCCTTATTTAGCATGGGCTCCTGTTTTCCATTTTTTTTTAAATATGAAATGTTCCTCCAAGTTGGCGTCCTCGCCCCTTGCAGTGTATAGTTTGTGCAACCCTTGGCAGTCGAGTGGTGAAGAGCTGCTTCTAATACGTGTCTTCCTGTATTGCTCACTGCTAAAAACAAAAATCACGTATATTAACTGCCGGCGATCAAAGTGGTGTAAACGTGACTCCTTGGAAGAAAGGATCTTTCACATACAAATTTAATTAAGCTTAAGATCCTGACTATACTGAGGCCTAAGAACAATCAAAAGGAAACTATACAAGGGTAAAATCTCGTAAATAAATATCTCAGGAAGTGTTTTCACCTACTGGAAGGCCACACAGGAACTGTGTGTAATGAATTATGAAATATAATATGAATGATGATATAAAAAGTATGTCTGTGTGTTCCATCATGAATGAAGTGGAGTTAGAGGCATTAGGCTATGATGTTGAGGTTCCACAGGGAAGTGTTTCGGGCCCTACACACTTTAACTTATATATAAATTATATGCACTGTTGTTTTCAAAATTGTGATGTCAATCTTAGATTATATGCTGATGATGCGCTTATATTCATTTCTGGGAAAGATCACATTAACGTAGTTAATGAAATAAACCTTGCTTTAAGTAAATTAAGTATGTATCTCTGTGTAAATAAATTGAAGTTTAATGTTTTATGTATATTGGCACTAAATTTGGCTGTAGTGGATTAGATATGAAATACATATAGCAATAAGAAGATTTATATAGTGACTGATTTTAAATATTAAATCTTAAAATGAATTGTCATTTAGATTTTGTAGGTAGACAGATAAGTAGGTTAGGGTTTTTATATGCTGTAGGAAAATTTTCAACTAAGGAATCCAAAACTATAATTTAAAACTGTATTATACTTCCACTCTTTAATTATTATTGTACTGTGTTGTTTGAGATATTTAATATAAATGTATGGACGGACTTAACAAGTTTCAAAATGGGGCATTAAGATTTATATTATGTAAGAACACAAAATTTAGTTCCACAGTGATGTTAAAAGAAGTGAATGGGCTTTGTTTCAAGGTCTTTGTAAAATTTCATAGCATTGTATTTTTGTACAATTGTTTCAATAATTTGTTATCGTCCTATTTTAATAATTATTTAGCTTATAAGTATGTTAGACGTAAAGTGGGATTAGACAGAAATAGAGCTAGGGTAGATTTAAAAGAAAATAGTATATTTATTAAAGGCATAAAAATTTAAGGATTTGCTAATAGAAATTACAGAATGTAAGACAGTTAGTAAATTTAAGAATTGCTTATTTAAACAGCTGAGTTTATGAAGTGTAAACTGTAGTAGTTAGTAGCATTTATTTACCAAAAAAATTATATATTATTATTATAAAAGAATTTAACGTGTTACGAATAGAAATTAAGGAATGTAAGACTGCTAGTAAATTTAAGGATTGTTTATTTAAACATTTGAGCTTATGAAATTTAAACTGTAGTAGTGAGTAGCATTTCTTTGCTAAATAAATTCTTAATTTTTATTATTGCGGCCATTAATCGGAGCAATCCTAAACACAAAATCTATTTTGTAATTAATTGCGCACACTCAAAAAATTTAACAGCAGAATAAATTTGATTTTGTATCTTTTTATAATATGAAGACCACTAATTGTTAACAAAATGCTTTACTTTACGTGTTGAATAATATAATAATTCTGACTGTTAGAGGTTAATAACAAATTATTATTAAGTTCAAGCGCAGTCGTAAAATTTTAGAAACGACAGAAGTTCGTGACTGGAGATTTTTGAATAGAAAAATAAGCCTGTAATCAACGGAAGCCTTGTGTCAGATTGCTTTTTCTCCTTTGGTTGATTGGAACTTTATTGCTGCTTTATTCAACGAGATTCAAATCTGTATAGTTTCATGTTTCTACAGGAGATGTAAGTTAATAAATAATAGCAATGGAAACCTGAGGCAAGACGCCCAGGCTTTGTCCTCATGATTTACAGCGTGTATATATATATCTACTTTGCTCAACTCAGCCTATTCCTCATGTTTTGTTCCTTGGTTTCCTCAAGAGCCATTACGTTATCGCTGTTATCCCTTCTTCAGGTTTGGCTCCTTTCCTAACGGACTTTTAATGGAGGTTCTGCTCTACGCTTTAGATTAGACCTTCACGTCAATCACTAATCCTTGCTTCAAGAAAACCTTCCTGGCAGGGAGGGGAGACTGGAAAATCTGATCTATAATCCGCCAACAGGGGCTGGAAACTCGTATATTAATTGGATTAAATGGTTTTATTATCAGAATGTAATATATCGTGTCTGTCACCATGATGGAATTCACGTAGATCAGATACAATCACTCATAAAGCAATACAGCGACGCAGGGCGCCTATTTCAAACCGAGGCTGTCTCTGCCTCGCCATTTTCTACGCTTTTTAGCGTTTACTATCGTTAACTAGCATTTCCTCTCATAAAGAATGTAAACTTTCGAGAGTATATTCAATTATCGGATTTCAAACAACTGATATGATGATTATGTCGTAGCGTGGAATCGCAACATCGCTACGCGAGACAAAAATCACTCTTGTGGAAATGTGAGAATTCACCCCCCTTCCCCCCCCCAAATCCCATCATCCACTGTGTTATTTGGAATTAAAAAATCTTCACCATTCTAATCCATAGGACATTTCACCACGTTTCCTTTCTTTCCACACTTGTATCTCGACCTGAGTTGTAGTTTCATATTCACAACTTATATTGTTAACTAGCTATGCTCGTGACTTCGCACGGAAATAGATGTGTTTATTTTGCCCTAAAAACGAAAGTACGGTGTCATTTATTTCTGATCTCTTCCCGGCAAACCTTATAAGTCGCAGTTGACTTTGAATAGGTCCGGCTTTCACACGTTTGCAACAATAGGTGGAGTGAGAATGCTCGCCCTCCCCTCTCTCTCCCTTATAATTACGCTTATAATATCACAGTAAGTGGAATTAATGGTATAGGAACGTTTAATAGGACTTTTAACTCGCAGTTGGTTTTCACGCCGCCTTTCGCGCGGCAATTCAATGGATTTATAAATATTTACATTAATATCTTCTGAATTCTGAAAAATATCAACATACATGAAAATTTAAGTTCCTGTTTCAATCCCTGAAGTTTTCATTGAAATCCGTTGAGCAGTTTGAAACATAAACAGATAAAGAGTATAGAAAAGCCGCATTCACTTCTTGGAGATTCAAACGCACGCGTATCAAGAAACATTCCCATAGAATTAATATTTCTATTATATTAATATCATTATCGAAATGAAATATGCACGAATAATTAAGTTAAATTTTCTGTTTTAAACCCTCAAATTTTCATTGAAATCCGTTTAGCTGTTTAGATGAGACAAACATACAGACCGTCAGTCAGACGGGCAGACACTTCAATTTTATTTATTGGTAGAGACTGAAAACCGCAGCTTGTATTATCAGTATTAATTTATTTCTTCGTTACGGACTGTTTCACATTATATATTAATCAAATGGGTACACAAAATTATATATCGTAGAGAGAGATTTATAATATACAGTCAAATATTCTTTATGTATCACTCGTAAATCAAAATCTTATTCTTAAACAGCGTTAATAATTCATAAAATTTCCAATCGTTATCCAAAACTTTTTCCGAATTTGACACAGTCACTGTGGGATTGTTTAAAGTATAATTTGTTATACGATAGTTTCTAGAGCGGTGTAAGTCCCCCATGTTGTTCCATTCGAAAAAGACTTCGTCTAGAATTTAAAAATCCAGATGTGGCTTCAAATTTAACGTTGAAATTATTAAATAAATAATGATTTCTAATAACTTGAGCACTACATAAAGAGCATATAAATTACTTTGTATCACAATTTTAGTTGTCTATTATATGTTATGAAAATTTCCTAAACGTTTCCTTAATAACCTCAGACCGATTGCTTCTTGAACCTTAGTTTTCGTCCCGAACTAGCTATAATTAGGATTCATTTAGGGAATCATTCAATTTTTGAATATATAAAAATTGTATAACTTATATAGGGTGCATCAGAATATTAGAAAGACCGAAATAAGGCACGGTAAAAAAATGTTGGCAAAAACTGCTCCAGAAGGAAATGTAAAATTTAATTTATCAATCTAATAAATACATTTAGCATCATAATTAATAAATATAAAAAGATTCAAATCATTACAACAACGTTAAAATTACAGTGATTTTCAATGTTGTAGCAACAGTTTTATAAGTATGGCTCATCGTTTTCTTTTGTGATAGTGTGCTAATTTATACTATGAAAAGTAACGTTAACAATTATTTGGACAAATGTCTTCATCAAATTTTATGTATTTCTAATTAAACTTGTCTTCAAATAGTTTTAAAATTTTTGAGATATTATTTTTCGTTGTAACAAATTGGAAAATAAGTAGAATATCTGGTTGTTTGGAAGTCAATAAATAGTAAACCAGCTTGTAAGTCAGAAAAGTTTATATTAATCTTTTTCTGGCTTAAAGGCTGGTGTAAAAGTCAAAGAAAGTAGAAAAACTTCAACCGAAGCTCAAGCAGGAGCGTGTAGATACTTTTTATCGGTTTACTGTTTTATTGAAATACAAAATTTTCTTTCAAATATCGCTTGGTTTTTAAGGAAATAATGTTTAACATAGAGGAATAATAATTAATCAAGCACAGAGCTTTAAGTGAGAAAATGGCTTAAGAGAAGATTTGCAAAGAAACAATTGAGCCAAAGTAAACAAAACTCTATTTACTTAAGTTCTTTTACGTCGTACAGCAGATAAGTATTCAAATTCAACCTGAAGTTGATTGTATAAAAATAGACGGGAATAAACGATTTTATTTTTTCGTGGACTGCGGCCAATGGCAGTTACGACTGAAAAATCTGCACTTGAAGAAGTCAGAAAACATGTGCGAAACGTCGTAAACGAGCTTAAATAAATAGTAATTTGCTGAAATATTGACTGAATTTTATGAATGTCAGATTATGTTTACAGGATCGGAGATGGAACCCATGAAACCCTCAAAGTCTTAATTTGTACCTCGACTTGTGTAACTCAAATTTTTTTAATTAAAATTGTTTTCATAAAATTTTTACCATGTTTAGTTCCCCGTTGTGTAGGAGTAGTCAGTCCACAGATTGCTTTGACGCAGCCCTCCACGCTAATCTATCCTGCGGTAATCTCTTTATCTCCTCATAAATATTGTACGGCCACGTCTAGCTTGATTTGCCTTAACACATTTCAGTCATGGTATTTCCAACCCACACACTTTCCTCTAATACTAACAAAAAATGTGAGCTGTTAGTCTATTTCTTCCTTTAATCAATATCCTTACCAAATCTTTTTGAATTTCTTCTACCGAACGTTATTACGAATACTCGTAGTTTTTTACTGTTAATTCGCGACTTAATGAACGATTATTCTGTTTCACTTCATCGTTCTTTTAGGAAACTGTTTGATAGTTGCTTGAATATGCAAGAAGTTTCAGATAGAACTGTCCTTTAATAGCTCAGGAAGGGAACTTGAAAGGGAGGTAAAGACAGCTCTCGTGGGTGTCGGAGGTGGTTGCATTACCTGTGCGAGGGTGGCGAGTCCCCTGTAGAGGAGGACGATGCCGCCCAGACTCCACGCCACGAGCTGCACCGTGATGATGAAGCGGGCGGAACAGCTACACTGCGCCATGGCCAGCCACTCTCTACACTCTACACTGCCTGCAGACTCAACTGAGAAGGCGTGGCGTGGTAGTCGCCTCGCCGCGTCGCGTCGCTGTGCGTCACCACGTGCGGCGGGAGGGGGAGGGGGAGGGGGGGAAGAGCTACTAAATAATATCCTAGGGAACTCCGCGTGCTTGTACTGTGGTGATGTGTCACTACTACAACCACACAGAGGACATTCCTTACCTAATGATTTCATTATACAAAGGCTCAAAAAGAAATTTAGTCAATATTCATTAAATTAACACAAAATTCCATTGCCTAGTATTATCTTTATCAATTAAAATAAATCAGTCTCATTTCGTACTATTGGATAAATCGGTCTATTCGGTGGTAAAAATTTTAATAGAAAGTAGTAACGTTGCGTTGCGTTCCTTCAATTTGAAAAAAAACGTCACTAAGCTGTTGACTTGTTTAAACAGCACGTTAATCGTGGTTTCTATAAATTTCTCAATAATTTAAACATTGTTACAAATATAGGAGATAAAATTAATAATTCCGACATATACATATTTATATATCAAATTCTTATGTGCGTGAGTTCGTAAACGGCTTGACCGATTTCATTAAATTTTGTTGTTGTATTAATAGGTACCCTGGATGGTTCTTGGCTATGGTTGGACGCGGTATACCAAAATTTTCTTACATATTATTTTCATCGAATTTCCCACAAAATCTTCAGGATCATCGTTTAAAATAGTTTGTGGCATTTGACTTCAGCATAAATACATGAGCAAGTTTATTGTGTCGTAGCTTGGCATTGTTTTGACATTTCGACTTCGGATTGCTGAGTTCTCGTTTATTCCGTGCATTTTAATTGCGTGCATACTGAGTGTATTGTTTATCGATTAATTCTAAATTGAAAAAATGCAGTGTATTTTAAATAATCTCCTGTCCGAATGTGAAAGGTGCAATTTTTTAATTACGATTTATACGCACGTTTATTCTGGCCATCTGCGCTTCACTGTTTTTCAATGACCGTGCACATTTTCGGTTATAAGCCCTCGGTTAGGTTCACACACACACACACACACATATATATATATATATATATACTTTAAATTTTCCGTTTTTATTATGCTCTGTTATTTGCTTTTAGCTAGCCGGCGCATTTTTAATTTATATGAATATATATTATCCTTTAATTAAAATTTTATTAGCCGTATTTAATTGTTTTTTAAAAGATGTTATTTGTTTAAATATAATAAATTGTTAAAATCACCTCGAGCGTCATAATTTCATTTTGATCAATTACCCTAGATAAAATAAAATTACCAACAAAACCCGTTACAACGTGATTGACTCTGATTGGTGCTCATACATTGACTTAGAAGGCTATGAAGTCACAGAAGACTCGAGTCACATTTACCTTGTTCCATTTCCTTCCTTAAAGTAACAAAATTATTTAATGAAAACGAATTGATGTAAAAGTTATAAGTAACACGTTTAACGAAAGAGAAACCAGAGACCTTAACAGTAATAATAATAGTCATGTTCCATAGATCCTGTTTAGAAGCCAACCTTAAAGGATAGGTAACCTGCTAGTTTATATCTTCAAATCGTATTAAATTAATTTTAGAAATTGCTATTCTATTAACATTTTGCAAAAAAACTCCCTTATGCAGTATTTTTAAATAATGATATTAAAGTAAAAACTGGTAGGAGAGAGCGAGGTTGGTAACTAGGGGAAGTGCAGTGTGTTGACTCTTGAGGTCTTCAGGCTACCATAGTAGTGAGAGAGTAGGGACAGGCTGTCGAGGAATGCGATAAGAGGAAAGAGGGCAGACAGGTGGCGATGACAGCACAGGAATGCCAACAGGTCAGCGGAAAATGGTTATCTGCTGAGAGATATAGAGACCAGCAGAAGCAGACACTGAACAGTGCACCCTCAGGCCATCCGGTGTCTTCCGCATATAGATTTATTTACTATGGAAAATTGGCAGTTACTCATTTTTCACACAAACTCGAAACACTTATTGACACTGATATCCTGGTCAGCAAGTAGGAAAGATTGGCCAAGTTTTTAATTTTCACTTATTGTTACGAATTATTTATAATTAAAACAAAAGGAAAACAACTCAGGTAAACGTCCGTCTCCATCCTCTCAGCCTAAAACTCATTACAAACTCTTTTTAGTATTATTATTATTATTAAAATTTATGCAAATAAAAACCTGTATTAGTCAAAAGCCATTACGTCTGCAAAGCACGGACGAACTAGTCGCAACCCGAGGCACTACATATAAAGTTCAACTTACCTAATGCGGATAGTTTGAAAACTAATTACCAGTGTAATAATCTATTCATGCCTCGATAAATATATCCAGCGCTTCACGACTGTTGACGTCATCAATGAAGAGACTTTGGTCTCGCTTCAACGTGTACAGGTAATCACGTCAGTCTAAATGGATGCGGCTTAAATCCTTCCGCAATAACTACTAAACGTTTCTCATGTTTCTCTTTGCTGTTTCTCTCGTCAGTGTACATCCTGGATCTTTAGCCATTTTCTATGTTACTGTTAGTTACAATTTCAATGCGAGATGTTGTCACCAATTATGTTACAGAGGTCACGTTGGTGATACGGTCAGATACAGAGAAGACATCATCAAGTGACCTAATTCTCTTTCTCCGCGATCGTAAGTCCAACATCTGCGTCATCAAGATCTGGCGGATTTAAGTTTGAAGTTGCGGTTTCCTCCGTTATCTTGTTACTCACTGCTTCCTCCTATAATAACCAGTCCAGATTCTACGTAACTTCTATATATGAAGTCTGACATTTAGGCATTTAGACAGTCTATTCGAGTGATGGGAAAACTGCAGCCCGCGGGTCAGATGCGGCCCCATAAAATGTTCTATCCGGCCCACGAGGCATTATTCCAAATCTGACGAATAAAAAAAGACTACGGGCTATAAGAAAAATTTTCTCCTCTCTTTATCAGTGACGGCATACAAATTTATTGACTTATCCTAGATATTGGAATGTTATGTTGAGAACGAGAGGCACCGGCTTCTGGCAAATTCATAAAAAAAGAGTAAAATTGGCAACGGAGCCTCCTCGCAGTAGCTACTCCCTCCACCGCGGCTAGATATCGTAAAACGTTTCTTGATTCAGACCTGTCTTACCGTTGTTGGTTATCTGGTTTTACTCTGCATATTGTTAAAAAAGTTTAGCCCTAAGAGGTTATCTACGCAACGTCAAGTTGATTCTGAGTGCCGTGTTTTCAAGTATTAATGGAGTTACCAGTACTTTTTCATAGCTTTTAGGGAGAAACCACTGTAGCGCGCCTTATGGTTGCATGGAATAATGATAAGATTGATAAATTTGGGAGATAGAAATGTGCAGTAGCTAGACACGAGCGCCTGACTCATAGGATTTCATGGTTTATAAATAAATGCTGCGTCTCAGGTACGAAGGAATGCTCCCCTCCTCCTTTGCTTAACGGTGTAAGATTCTCGGAAAACAGCCCCCGTTTGCCCTACGCTTATGTGACGTAGAAGGATAAAGCTTTGCTGACTCGTTCTACGTAAGAACCAACCAGAGCCTTTTGACGATCACTGAACCAGAGATAGGTTCTGCGGTTGATGAAGAAAGAGAACGTCTGTTGCTGTAGCAGCCTGAGTGTACGAGCGGGCTATGTGTTGGCGGTAAGACTGCTCTGTGAAGACCACTTTGAGCAGAATTCACTGGTAGTCTATTTACCCCACAGAAAAATCTTGAGTGTAGAACACCTTCCCATATTTACCTAGCCGGGAAATAACTTCTTTTCAATTTTTCGTAACTTAAATATTATGTTTTTATAATAAATAGATATTTTTGGCGTAGGATCTTAAATATTTCTTAAATTTCAAAACGTACACTATACCACTATATCTCATCTGCAACGGAATTGTAGCATTCTAAAAAGAATATAACATTAGACGACACCTCAACTCTAAATTATATTGGCCCTTCGAAAGTTTTTTTACTTTCCTCAGGCTCTCTCTTTAAAATGTTTGCCCATCACTGGTCTAGTCCAATGAGTAAATATAAATACAGTAAGATAAGGGACGTATAATTCTCATCGGCGAGCAACGGCAAGACGGAAGTAAATTACAAAAGGGCGAGAATCCAAAGAAGCATATAAGAATTTTGTAAAAATAAACACATACAACAGAAATTTTCGAGACATTTTCCAACATACACCTTGAATTTAAAAATAAAATTCTATGAAATGTATAAAAATTAGGAGAACCTAACACCTATACCAAAAGGAAGAAAGTAGAAAACATGGTTGAATGGAATAAATAAACAAATTAACTGTAGTGAAGAGCGTCAGGTATCACGTTCCAACACGTAGCCTCGAGAAAGTTTAGTAGTATAACGATGAAAAGTAAAACAATCACTGACGATTTTTTTACAAAATGAAGGAAAATTAGGAAAACAGAAAAGGTTAATCAATTAAGAAAAAATTATGGAAGAAATACAGAGCCGACCAATAAAGGAAACACATCATGATAATAAGCATAAAAATACTAGATAAGGGTAATATGTGACAGGAAGTGAGTGGCTGGAAAGGAAGTAATAATTTAGGAAGATGGAAGGTCAACACTGAATTTGTCGAGTACAATGAAGCGTGCGGTAAATACGGAAATAGAAGTGAAAATATAACATAATTTTCTGTTAGAAATAAAAACTAATTCTAAAAGACTCGGTAAGATCCCCAACGCACAATTTTGTCTTCCGTCATTTTCACGCAAATATTTCGTATAGTGGTTACCACATGCGACTGGTTTACTGTCTCCCTCTTTATCCCTTTATCTAATCTCTCAGCTTGTCTCACTCTAAACGTTAATATGTGACTGATCGCTATTACTGACTCACACTAAAGATAAGGCTGCATTTTTCTGCTATAAGGAAGTTCAACTGAAAAAAAAATGGAAGTGTAAGCCATTTTCAGTGAATCATGGTTGATGGAGACTCTATCGTACAGGTTAGCGCTCAATCCTTTCAAGCAGTTCTATACAGAGGGTGGACGAGAGTCAGAGAATCTCCACTTTTAATCCTGCTTGTGAATTTAGGAAGATGTACTGTGACGGGAGTTCAATGGCCCCCTGTGGTGCAGTGGCTAGCCTCTAGTTGCTGCCTCACAACCCAGAGGCCCCGGGTTCGAATCCTGGCATGGGCTTGGATGTTTGTGTTGTGTTGTCATAGTCGAGAAGTCCGGGATTAAGACTGTTGGAGGATCGGTACGCTGACCACGTGTCACTCCAAATTCGGAATATGTCATGCAAGATGACAGTCCGCAGTCGACTCGGCAGGCCCAGGCCCTCAATGGGCTCTAGAGCCATGGAAAAATAAGAAAAAAAGTACAGTGACGGGAGTTCAATGGCCTCCAACCCGTCTTCCTCTGAAAGTACGTGTCCTTGCGTCTGACCACCTGACAGTTAGGTACGCAGGACATGTCTCGGCTTCTGGCAAAGTTTCATAAACTGCTCAAGCTTTCGCGTGTTGCCTCTGCAAACAACACAGCACTCCCCTAAACTTTACATTACATTGGCTTCTCCCTTCTAACTGGAGCACGTATTGACAATACTAACGACTCATTAAATAAAAATAAGCAAATCGTCCTCAGGGGTGGTATTCGGTGCTTCTCTACTCTCGATTACAATATAGAGTCAAATTATTTCTATGCGTTTACATTTGAATCCGGAACATGCACACATACAAACAATCCATTTCATTTATACGATTAGCAATATTAAATTTATTTATAGTAACGCACGTAGTTTTGTGCAATTAATATAAGTTTCTTGTAGTTTATAATTGCAACTAGGTATCATATGTAGGAGAAGTCGGGGCGGAACGCGACACTTATTGTTTAACAATATTTGTGAAATTGTACAAAAATTAGAGCGACAACTTAAAAGTATAAAACATTAGTATATTCTATTCTTCACTTAATCTAATGTCAATATAACTTAACACAACAAATTTAGATTTTTGTTGAATTTTCAAAAAGCAACTTACACATTTCCCCTCCCAAAATCCCAATCCCGGGGACAGAACGGGATAAAATATTTTGTATATACAAATTAATACAATAAAATTTAATCTATGAAAAATCTTAACGCAATTTGTGTTTTATTTCTTATACTTATTAAGCGTACGGTTGATCGCTTTATCAATTTTTCCTTTCGCAACTGCTCAGACTTTGCTAACATTTTTCCTTTTTCTCCAGTCCTTTTCTTTCTTGATCTACTTTTTTGGGCACAGCATTATGTAACTCCTTCTTATAATGTGATCTGCCAGTTTTTTCCCTTTTTCTTCTTGAGGTACACTTTAAATTTTGCACTTAATATACAACTTTTCACTCATCATTCTCGAAAGGTAATTATTTTCTTAATCTAAAATTTCCACATTTTTCCAATCAACATTATGATTCTTAAGGTGTATTTGTTTGGACACAACTGTACTTTTGAATGTCTAATTTGATGTTTTTATGCTCTTTAACGCGAGTTTTTAAAGATCTTTTAGTTTGTCCGATATACTTTGCATTACAATCTAAACAATTAATTTTGTAGATATTATTACGTCTTTCCAGAAAGTTAATTTTGTATTTTTATTTTCAACGAAATTTAAATTATTTATTGATTTATAAACAACATCTACACCGTAATTATGAAACAAGTCAATAAGTTTATAATGTATGCTATCTATATATAAAGGAATAATAAATTCATTTTTCTGCTATTAATCTTTTTAACAGATAAATTATTGACGGAATACCTGATTTTATTCATCCTAATTTTGACATGTTTTTGATTAAATTAATTGAGTACGAATGTAATAAAAGAATATTAGTGACTTTTTTTAGAATTTGACTACCATTTTTAAACCATGGTTTTCTTTCGGTAAATGGGGTGATAAGACATATAATTAAGAACTATTCTAGAATATGTTGATTTATTATACCAATTGGTAATAATTTTGTTATTTAAAACGCTTATCATAAAATCGAGAAAATTAATACTGACTGTGTTCTATTTCCTAATTTTAAATTTTGATGATAATTATTCAAAATTTGGATATAATTATATGATTTAGTAATTGTAATGATGCAAAAAATAAAAGTCGCATTTATATTAATTAATTAACAATAAAATTATATTCTGATATTGATTGTATTTTTGGTTTAATGAAAAAAAATTAAATCTTTGATAAACGTCTGTGAACGATCGGCTTTTATTTTTGTTCAATGACACTTGGAATTTTTAAGTGATTTCCTGTACAATTTTATTTGTTTGAATAGAAATTTTGAACGCATTGGTATTCAGAAGGATATATTTTTATCAATGGATTAAAATAAGAGGAACTCTGCTCACGAGTAAACGTAAGTGGAAGAGACTCTCTGCCCCGATACATTTATATTTTTCTAGCGGGATCTTTGCCAACGTTGCGGCGGATTTAGTGCCAGAGGATTTCGTCAGGTGAGAAGCGTCTTTAGAAATCATTTTCGACCTGATTCCCTACTTTACAAATTGTTTTAGCTCCTCTGTTAAAATCTAAAATAGATTATTCAGTCGATTTTAGTTAATATTCCTTATAGTTTAAAGAAGTTTGCACTCCACACGACTTTCGTCTTTGTATCTTTAGATTTTTTGAATAGAAAAACGTTATTTTCTGAACACACGGTGTAAATTCCGTCATTTTTCCTGTCTTCCTCCTTATCTCTATCTTTAATTTTAGTGTCAATAGTTTTATTTATTAGTCTATTTTTCGTCTGTCATGATTTATTTCCCCCCTCTCATCAATTTGCAATTTTTTTAATAACTTATAATAATTCCAGACTTCATATTGAAATTTTCCTTTAATACATTTACTTTCTTTTGCTTTTTTGTATTTTTCTTTACAAAAATAGTAATGTAACGTAATTGTTCGCATAATTGTCGGTGTTTTCTGCGATTACAACTGGAAAACACAAATTACGTTATCTTGCATGCTTATTTTATTTATCGTGTTTTTACGTTACGGTTATGATTTTAAAAAGCTATGGAACTTTCTACAAGGCTCTCACAAAGTAGTTACGCTTCAATTATTGCCTTCACAATTACAAAAATATTCTCTCTTAACTTATTTGTTCTTAATTTTTTCCAAATTTTAAGAATTTTTTTTCTTTCACAATCCCCTTTCTTATATTGCTGTATACAGCTTTTTTTCTGTTTTTCCTCCCTCTCTTTTCTGCTCAACCGTCTCCTTCTTGTGTCTACGTTCTGTTGTATGAATTCCTATCTTAGCTTTCCTCTAGTTTTTCCATAATTACTTATTATTCTTTTATCAATTCTTCTTCTATCATCCTTCCTTTCTTTCGTTTTCTTATTACACTCTTCCTATCAACATCCTCTCTTTAGTAAACTAGACTCAAGTTGTGATAACCTTCCAAACTTTTTAAACATTCTGTTCCTGTTATACAATATCATTATCGCTGAAGAAAATTCGTAGATTTGATTTCGGGTTGTTTTGTCATGAATTGTGTAATGTCCTTCTGTTAACCTTACCAATCTAGTTCCTTAAAGGTGGTCACAGTAAGGTAACCACCTTATCTTTACTCCCTACCACTTTTTCTCTTCCCCACTTCTCATTAATTTCCTCTGTAGAATGGAATTATTATAAAATTAAAATTATCTAGAACCGTCTTTCAATCCGTTAGTTCTTCGTTACATCTCCTTTAATTCGTCTATTTCCCCAGTTGTATTCTTCAAAATTTCTCTCTATCTACCTGGATCTTTTTTACTGTATTTCATTTCTACCGTTCGTGTTTTTTCTATCTCTGAATAACAACGAACAATTTCAAATATTTTTTTCTCTATACCATTAATTGCATTCTTCTTGTTTGCTATTTCATTGCCTCTAACTGTTTACGTAGCTTTCCATCCGCTTATGTTTCTTATCATTCTTACTATGTATATTCACTATATTGGTTTCTTCCTTTCCGTCCTTCTTTCTGTTAGCCTATTTCCACATGTACATCCATATACGCCTGATTAAATATTTATATCTCTTTATATACATTAATGTCTTCTTCTTAATTAAATATTTGGACCGCCAATAAAAATATGTGAATAAGAAGTCAACTAAACCTATTAAATGTAAACAATCCACAATGCGCCTGAAATGACGATAAGTCATTCTACAGGACTGTATGAGTGGAAACATACAAAGAAAGGGGAAGAGACATCTTGTGACGTCACTTTTAAACACGCGAGGCAGTTCTCAGTTTAGCCACTAGATGTTACCACTGCCGCAACGTCTTCACTTGAGTCCAAATGAATTATAGAAAAACAATATGTAAAAATTCGTTATATTTACATTAGTTTCCCGAACCTGATTTTTCTGCACTAAACTCACGGGCAGCTTGGTTTAATTTCACAAACAGAATGTTGAGAAAAAAAATTCTCTACGATGGAAATGACTTATCAAGGTGTTTGTTAATGTTCACAAATCATTAATTTAATAATTATTAATTTTATTTAACGCCTATTTTAAAAAATATATGAAATAAAATTAAAGCACCAATTACATAGAAATTAAGTTTCGTCCTCTTATTTGGGACAACATTATGTAAATTTCATCAAAGGTTTTATTTTGGAACGTGGACTTAAATATGAAATTAAATCAAATATAGCGAGTGAAATATTTTTAAAGAACTGTCCAGGACTACCGAGCGATGTACTTAAAAATTACAAATTGTGATGACGGATCATTGGAGGAATTAAATAAAATCTTGGTTTATCTGTAATTGTTCGTTTAATTCAAATTTATATCAATCATTTATATTTGGCACACTCCAACAAATTAACTAGCAGCTAAACAAATTTAATTTTTATAATTAATACATGTATTCATAGTTGTCCATGAACTCTTTGCTGAAAAATTAAATTCTTATACTGTTTTGAATGAACACAGGCCGTCGCCTGTAGCAAGGCTTTGCCGCAATACAAGCCTGTAAGACAAGTTGCCAATGCCACAGGAACTGAGAATTAATTTTTCTATAATAAATATTTACGTAAGTAAAATATTATAATGTTTTAGATTAAATCATACACTAATAAAAATTTTATATTCATAAAGCCTAACCTCCCGTAGTAAGAATTGGAATTTTATTATTAGAAAAAAGAACCGCTTCATTGAACTGTTGTAATATTAGAATATTTAAAATTACTTTTTAAATATGTAAAAACGGACCGTTAACGTCGAATATGTTCAATGTTTGTTAGAAATTTGTTTCGTAATTAAAATTTTATGTGATTGATTTATTGTGGCGCCAGAGCTCAGAGTAATTGGGTTTGTGGTTCGGGGTTATCGCCTTCTTCACGACTCGTCCCCATTTACACTACTCTGTAAAAGACTACACAAATATATATACCATACTAGCATAGACATGATATATATGTAAAATATAACAGCATAAACATTCCGTATCGGGGTCACGTGCTAAAGGCCTGGAGAAAGGAGACGCTGGAGCTAACAGAGTACCTCTCAAGAACTGGAAAAACAGTTTCTCTATTGCTAATTTAAGATAAGATCTACTCAATAAAATTAAGATAGCCAAGCATGTGTTTTATTGGATAATTTAAATGCTGTATATATATATATATATATATGGGTAGTCGGGGCGGAACGGGATAGCGGAGTAGAAGGGGATAACCAATTTAATATTTACTAGATAGTGCTGGATCTTCGTAAACAGGGGTGGAACATTGTAATTGGTCAAGTAAGAAGTCCCTACAGCCTACTTGGCCAAGTTTTGAAGTATGAACTCTTGTTTTGGCGTCTTACACCTGTGACTTTATCATTTTTGCAACATTTCGACAGAAGGTAATCTACAAAGCTTCTCGTTATTAACTCTGTAATTGTAATCTAGACGTATTTAGCTGCACATAAGTACGTATGAGCCTTAAATACACTTGTTTTAAGGCTCAGTGACAAACCTCAAACTAAAAGTTTCGTGTAGGGCGGAACGGGATACTACTGTATGTATGAGTTCCTCAAGAAAAATGGAAAAACTGATAGATTCAAATAATGAGAATGAGTTACAGGATTCTGTACCCAAAACGAATAGATCAAGAAATAAAATGAACGGAAAAGGGGAAAAATGTTAGCAAAGACTGTACACTTGCAAAAAAAATCTCTTTACGAAAGGAAAAATTGATAAAGCGATCATTCGTGCACTAAATAAATATAAGAACGAAACCACAAAAGCAGTTGACATTTTTCTTAAATTAAATTTAATTGTAATCCACTAATTGTACATACAAAACAGCCTATCCGATTCTGCTTAGGGGGTGGGTAATTTGTTTCTTTTTAAAAATTCACCAAAAATGTATTTTTTTGTTTTAAGATATACTGATTAAATATGTAATAGAATAAACCAATGTTATACTTTTATGAAATAATTTTCCTTTTTTAGAAAATTTTACAAAAATTGATAAAACAGCCTCCTCACAAAAACTGAGCATTACTTCTTGAATGCAACAATTTTACGTATAGTTTATTTGACCATTACTGATTATCAGATAAAATACTCACAGCTTCTGTAATTAAAGATAAATTCTACTTTCAATTCGAAATTAATACTTTCTTGTAAGTGCTATTCATAATCAACCCATAATGATGAAGCCTGCACTAAAACAAAGATGGAAATGTTATGAAGAGCTGACAAATTAACTCCGTTAATTGTATAGGAAGAAAAAATAGGAAAACAAAATCATTCTTTTGTCATTAAGGGACAGAATTAACGTTAAGATTTTGGATACTACTTCTTTACTTAATAACCTCACCGACAGAAGATATCATAAGTTAAATGAAATATCTCCAAAAACGGACCTTGGAAATAATCGCCAATATATAAATGGAGGATCAATTATTGCCTTTCCTCAGAAACCCCTAAACAAATTAAAATCGTGTTGAACATCCCCAACGTTGATTTATCTTAGCTGTATTTCCTCTAATTTATTTAAAAAATTATTAGGATCTTGCATTTAAAACAACAATTTTGAATTATAAATATTTATTCGCCGACCTTATTTATTGACACGATATAGTGTTGTGGGATTTACATTTTAAAATCCGTTAAAAATTCTATTAGCATGCCACGTCTTTCCCTCAACTAATATGAATAACATGCCTCAACCATACGACGCCCAAATTAATTAAAGCTTAGCCTACTTTATTAATCTAGCTGAGATAAGGAAATTTGATTAAATGCATAATTCAATTATGCCAACAATTTATTATCTATTGGTAAATGATTTTCCTAAGATGATGACGATGATCTACTGCTTAGCTTTGTACAGTAATCACTTATTCTTCCCTTCTACTTGACGAATGTCAGTCTCGAGGTCACTGTGAATGCAGAACTAATTATTTACATAAGAATACGAAATTTGTGTTCGTGTAATTTAAATAACGCAGTCCAACCAGGACTCATATGAGACCTCCCATGAAAAAGCCTGGCTCCAAGATCCTGGCTTTGATTTAAATGTGGGGAGTTTAGTTAAAAATAAAAATCTAATTTGATTCTTAAAACTTGTTTCCAAATTTACTCTCTTTAGTCGGCGTTCTTTCTCTTCACATGAAATTTAAAGATTGCAAAAGAATCCTTAAACACATACACGAATCAGTGTCATCAATTAAGAAATAAAATAATAATTTCACATTAAATATTTATATTATAACCATTGTAAAGAAACAATTCAATATAAATCGAAAAATTTTCAGGTAAGTCCTTTTTCAGTTAAGAAAAATAATACAAAATTTTGATCATACTTTATGTAATCAAGAGATTTTCGTGGGTTCTTTAATGATTTAAGTGTTCTTTACTTACATATGGCTACCAGTATTCGTATTGTAATTCCTCACGACCCAACAGTCCGCATGCCGACCTCCTTTTTTCTTTCAAACAATATCTCTGACAGATACTTCACAACAACCAGCCAGAGATACTGCTTCAACTGTCGCAAATTACGAAAGTTTATTAATGCATATAATTTAGTAAATTACTCTCCGTTCTGCAACTTTCCTTCTTAAATATCCCTAACAAAGGCTTTATTGTATACTATCCTACTTCTGTCAAGACCAAATACAAATTTAATGCAATGATTTAAATATATATAACTGCCAATTTTTTATAAAAATGATTTATAAAATTTTCACCGTTCATATAATAGTTAGAGTGTACAATAACTTGATTAAGCCATGAGATAATGATGTTTCAAATATAAAAATGGAGAAAACAGATATTTAACTAAGTCACGGTGTCACTGTTCACGAGTTGTGGGCAATTCATGCGGACGAATTACGACCACGATTCAGATTTCTATCACTAATTGGGGTATACATATAAATTAATGTTCTAAACATTAAAGAGAGAGTAAGAGAAAATTCTTGGGGAGAGGCGAAGGCGGTTGGAGCAACGGGAACGTTTTTCTTCTCAAAGATCATATTTGCGCAAACTCTCTTCACTTGAGAAGTGAAGGAAGAACCTCATTGAAGATTTCTAGGACGATGAAATTGAGTTTCCCTCAGGTGTCTCAGCCTTATTTCGTCGTCGTATTCAGTGGCATGTATCGGGTGTCTCCGCTTCCTTTTGTCTTGAGTATTATTTACTGAGGATCCACTCCAGTCGTCCATATCCACAGTGTGTGTGTGTGTGAGCTTTCTCCGCCTCGGTCAATACAAGCGCCCTCTAATGAATATGATCTTTATCTCCCTCTGTCTCTATTATTTACTTTTTTTAAATCTACATAGTGAGAGTATCTATCAATTCTTAATTGGTACATGTTAAATTAAAGTAGATAAATTTACAAACAGCAATTCAGCCACAAATATGGGAAAAAATTGACCTTCTATTTAAAATTACTGTCGAAACAAATTAAAATCTGATGTTTAGTCTGAAATTTTTTTCAACATATTTTTTTAGAACTCTAGGGCTTATTGCCAAGAGCTACTTTCAAGAGAAAATTTAACGATGTTAATCAATATTATTTATTAATAGTTTGAATAAACGTGTGTTAACAGTCCATAGTTTCGAGAACCGAATGTCTTTCTGGAGCTCTCGTTAGTTTTTCCATTCATAAAATGGTTCGGTTTTTCTTTCCTTTTCTCTATCCTTCCCTGAGAGGCATACAGGCAGACACAATTTCAGTGCAATTGAAAGTTGTCCTCTTTTTATGATGTGATACTTTTAATCACCGTTTCTGTAGCTTAAAGGTCATAATGTTGTCCTTAATTTTCCTGTTCCAAATTTGTTTAACCTCTTTCTGTCCCTTTCTCTGTCCTTTTCCGTCCTTTTTTTCTTTCTATTAGGAGAAGCACTGAATGAGGTTCGATAAAATGAATTTATTAGCTGACGCGAGGTCAATGAGATTGATCGCGCTAATTGGGAACATCAGCACCAGCGATATCCCTCTTCCCCTTCCCCCTCCAGTCGCAATAACTACCACTGGGTCTCCCTCCCTATGTCTCTGTCGGGTGACACTTCAATAACCAATAACAATATATATTGTTCGCATTTTGACCCTAGTGTGACCCTTAATTTATTTCGTTCCCTTTAACACGGTCTGCTACACTATCTCACCAATCATTACTTCAAATAAATTTTCTTCCTTTTCTTTCTTTCCTAAACGTTTAGTTAACTTCTCCACTAATGCTGAAAATTTTTCCCTAAAATAATTTGTTGTTGTGGTACTCGGTCCTGAGATTGATCTGATGCAACCCTCCATGCTAACTTATCTAGCGCAAGCATTTTCATTTCCGCACAATTACCACACTTCACATCCTCCCTAATCTGCTTAGCTATTCAAACCTTGGCCTCCCTTCTCTGTTCTTACCCCAACACTTCCCTCTAATTTTAACGTCTTAAAACGAGGCCTATTAATCTATCCCTTCTCTTGGTCAACGTCCTCCATAATATTCTCTCATAGAGATTCTACCCATCCATCTGATTTTCATCATTCTCCTATAGCGGAAAATTTCGAAAGCTTCTATTCTTTTGCGTTCTGCAACTTATATCGACCAAGTTTCACACAAATATAACGCCACACTCCATACCAACATTTTTAGGAATGATTTCCTAATATTCACACTAATATTACCCGTAAGTTGCGAAAGCCTTCCTTGCCTGTTTTATCATTTTCTTTATATCTACTATACTTCTACCATCATTCTTCCGGCATACCAGAGAGGACGTGAAGCTCAGGGTCAGCACCTACTCGATACTACGAGCAATATAGCTGTGTAATGAGCCACCATTACGTCCGTCAAAAACCAAATAATAACGTGTATGAGAGAAAGAAAGTTAACAAATTTTTATGTTAATTTTTTTTACTGTTTCTTTTCAGTCATGACGCACAGACGATAAATGTTAGTAAATTGTTATCAGCTTTAATCTTCATCATGTTGACGTTATGAAACAACGCGCAACAATACCTGGGTTCGTAATTACTATATGCATCGGGCGTCATTCCTGCGCGTGATGACGTCGTCATAAAGTGTCGTTGTCATGGGAACGGCGCGCATCCAACAACTTTTATCCCTGGATATCCGTGTCAAGGAACTGTCTTCTGACTGTACACAAGCTCGCCGTTTCTACGCGATTATCTAACAGTTTCGAAAATAAGGAAACTAATTCTCTTTTTCGATGACTGGCTACTTGAGGGTCATCCACGTGGTGCGTGAAACCTGCACGAGCACAGGAAAGGATAAAGGAGAGCAACTTAGCCAAGGGATAACTATGTTCTCAAAGCTGCCAGGTAATTGGCATGAATGTAATTTATTTGTTCCTCGCCCTTCGGATTTATGAAGTTAAGCTGTTGAGACGTTGTGTTCGTTTCTCCGTGCCTCGTCCAGGTTTGGAGGCAGCTGGTCTCCTTTCAGCTAATAATATGTGCAGAGAACGGCGACAAGCGGAGATTCAACACTTTCTCAATATTTGGGGGTTTTCCGGCGATCAAAAGCGTAATGTAATGGTACGTGGTTTTTACTTTGAGAAATTACTTCCTAAATCTATCCCATTCGTGGGTAAAGGACACTCATTGTTTAACAAATTTTATAAATTTACGGAAAAAGTAAAATGACTTCATAAAAGTATAAAACATTAGTTTATTCCACTATTTATTTAATCTAATATCAATATAACTTAAAACAAAGAATTTAGAATTTTAAAAAAGAAACTTACAAATTTCCCGTTCTGTCCCACCCGCTGGGGCAGAACGGAATAGGATGCTTTGTATTTAAAATTTTTGCAATAAAATAAAATTTAATTTAAGAAAAATCTTAATACCTTTCGTTTTTCCTTTCTTATACTTACTTAGCTTGATCGATTTTTCCTTTGCCATAGTTTTTTTGCAACTGCACAGTCTTTGCAAACATTTTCCCCTTTTTTCTGTTCCTTTTCTTCCGTAATCTATTCTTTTTTGGTGCAGCTTCGGGTAACTCATTCTGCCGGTATTTAATGTTTTTCTTGAGGAACACAATACATTTTGCCTTATACAGTAGTATCCCGTTTCGCGCTGCACGCTCTCAATTTAAGGTTTTTCACCGATCCTTAATACAAGCAGATTTAAACCTTATACGTAACTTACATGCAGCTAATTACACCTATTTTACGAATATATATCATTAAAGAGCTAAAAGCGAGGAGTTTTGTGAATTATCTTCAGTTGAAATGATGTAAAAATTATAAAGTCGCAGATGTAAGACGTAAAATAAGAGTTTATCCAAATAATAGAGTCAGAACCGAAGGCCGAAGAGTTGTCCACTGATCCCATTGGATCAGCCGGCCAACTGCCTCCTGAAACTTGTGGAGACATGGAGACGGGAATGCTGCGACCCCACAGCAAATTCGTCTCCCGTCATTCGGAAGGGCGTGAGAATAGTACCCATTTCCCGACCTACCTGATGTAGGTTTTCTAGGGTTTTCCTTGCATCTCTTTAGGTGAAACACCGGGTAGAATCCTTAAACTATAGCCCGGGGGTCCTAGTTAACCCTTGGCTACCTTTCGCTACCTTACGCATCCCCCCTTTTCAATTCCCTTCCTATGCTATTAAAGGGGAGTTGCCTGTTTGAGGATCACCCTCATGTAGCCTGCTAACCAAAAAAAGAAGGACTTGGTCAAGTCGGCTGCTAGGATTTCATCCTTAACCAATTACAATGTTCCACCCCTATTTATTAACCTCCAACACTATACAGTAAAAATATAGGGGATCCCGTTCTACCCCGCTATGTTGTTCCGCCCCGACTTCCCCTACAAATGTGAAGATATTCCATTAGGTTCTGTTATGGAGGAAGATTTTTTCGTCACACGTTTTGTAACTTAATAACGGTAGAAATATCCTTTGCATGTCAGTCAAGGTTGTGTTTTGTAAATAGAAAACGTTGCTACAATTTCGACGATGTTCCTTTTTTTATGTGTTGGCAACGTTCCAAGGAGATTTCTCACTTGCTGCTCTCTGTTTTTACTGGTTCAACGCAGAATTACGCTGCGACGCTCTCTTTTGTTTACAGCTTGTCATAACACTAACGAGAGAATAATTTATCTATTAATAAAGTCGAGGGGATTCCATATTCCCACGCATTCCAAGTGAAATAAAGGGGGCGTGGGTTTTGCCAGTTGTAATTTCAATCAGGAGAGATTAAATAAATTTTATTTGCTGGAAACTAATATCTTGCAGCAGGGAACCAAGACCGTAATACGAAAACTGACTAATGGAACGTTGTCTAAAAGAGGCTGTTAGTAAGATTCAGAAAAAATACTACAAAAAAGTTCTTATCCTGGACATAAATATATTGCTTCATTTAACGGTTTCACAATATTATAATTGAAGGAACGTAATACAATTATATAAAGATATAAATAATAATATTATAGATGTGTTTCTTTTTTCATAGTTAACATTTGCTTGCTTTGAGTGGCGTGAATGTTCATCATTGACGGCCAGCGATGTTATACTATGGCAACGGAATCTATACCAAGTGTCTGTCTCGAATAGACTGCGAAATGGCTCAATGGATTTCAATTTATATTTGTGGGTTTAAAATCAGGAGATTTAGCTTAAATATTCGTGCGTATTTCATATCAATGTATTATTAAGATAATATAGATATATATACACGCGCATTAGTGTGTCCAATGTGAATGCGTGTTGCCTATACTCTTCATCTGTTTGTGATCCGCAGCACTACATCTATTGTTGCAGTAGGATTCGCGCCGTAATTAACATATTGTTAGCAGTTTACTACCTGAAAAATTATAAACTTCGTTGGATCGTCTATACGATATATACGTAAATTATTTTTATTTGTCGCGTCACGTAAATTTTAATATTTAGTAATTGATCATTTTTATTGGCTCCGAAACGTACAATAGCGGAACCTGTTCAAAACTAACTGCGAGTTATATGGTTTACCTTGAAGCGATCATAAATAAACGTTACCGTACATTTTATATATTCACCTTTATCAAAATTCTGTACACGTTGTTAGCTACTCACTAATAAGTACGGCTTAAGTTTAACGACACGAATTATATAAATTGTCTATTTATATTAAAATCAGTACTGACATTATAAAACTATATGACTTGATGGAATCTTTGTCGAGAGAATAAAAGTAGTTCTAAAAGAGTAATCCGTATACAAATAAAAAAAACAGTTTCAATTTATTTATTCTTCATATTAGTTTTGAATTCAGCGTGTGTGTTCTCAGACTATTTCTCCATGGCGTCAGTAGAGTATAATTTTTCAGGTGGAGTAATTGTCAACGTCTGTATTATAACTAATTTGCAGCTCTTTGGCTACTATCCTCCTCTGATCGTCGTATTCCTGACCTCACCCACCCTCTTTCTGACCTAAGACCTCGTCATGGCGCGAGAGAGTCGGCAGTTTCCACGTGGTTGCGTAAGTTGTTTACCGTGTTACGTTCTTAGACTCCTCGTCCATTTGATCAGATGTTCAATGTCACCACGCCGCATTTTTTCCCCCTCAGATAGCTCTGACAATCTGACCAGGAAATGGCGAGGTCTTCGATTAGATAATTCCATTCGTTGGTCTTCTCCTTTGGTGGACATTTCAACGGAAACGTTTTCATTCCCATCTCTGTGCTGTTAAACCCTTCAGTAGAAATGAGGGGAAAATTAAAATAGGCGTTAGCTGAATTTGTCACTTCACTTCTGTTGTTTCCTTATCTTGCATTCCGTTTGACAGGGAGTTCTTCAAATTTAAATAGATAGATTAATTTCCTTCAATTCTTAAGTTGGAAAATCTGAAACAGTTTGAATAATGGTTAACTGAAGGTGAACGTTACATCACTGTACGAGTAATCAATTTATAATATGTATTTCGTTACTTTTAACAGTTAGTGTTTTAATTTCTGGACGTTAATGATCTCTTACACCAAATGTACTCGCTTTCGTGGTATACTAATTTACCATACGCTGTAACTAAACTTGTATCATTGCCTCTAATGGTTTACTGACGGAACCCCTTACGTTGCACTCACTAATATATGCGCATATATTTGAGTTCTGGATAAGTAATTTTTTTAGATTTGATAGGAACGTTCTTAAACATTTCTCGGAATATTTTCCGAAAAATATATATATATATATATATCCCTTTCATCTTCCTTGGCGCTGCGGCCCATGTTGGACCTTAACCTCCTGTATGGCCAATATTTCAGTAAAATATAAATAGTCAAATTTTAAATTAAAATATTCAGATATAAATAATACAGAATTATATTTTGAATGAATGCAAGTACACATGAATGTTACGAATCAGAAAACAATTAAACTTAATCAGTAATGTTAATTTCAAAATATATAACAAAATAATATTTAAATATTTCTATAATAAAAATACGAAAAGGAAAAAAAATAAAGTGTTATCACACATGTATATTAAATATGAAGGTTTTAGAAATTGTTGTCAACAAAATTCTAAATCTATAATAAAGGAAAATTTGTATCCCTTTCCTTGATGATTTTTAGAATATTTCTTGCCAGAAAGGATAGTTCGGTAGGTGAGAAACATGGCTGCCATCAAGTTGTGTGAAGTGTTTATGAGCCACCCGTGTCAGTGATGTGATTTATCCACACGTACGTCTATTGGAGGGACTGTTCTTTGTCTTTTCTCCGCATTGGTTCTTGGTCCCAGTTTGTATCCCAGCGTGTGTGACCTAGAAGGGAGGCACGAGGGCGTCACAGTGCGCGGCGGACCATGGTCTTGTTCTTCTCTTACAGCGACACTGCTGCCACGATCAGCTTACAGCCGACCTTGGAGTCGTCAGTGGAAGGGAACACCCGCTCCATTACGCCCCGGCAACCACCCTCCATTAGCCAGACATCTCATTACAACTCAAGACGAATAGACGTTAGTTGAGGAACAGGAACTTGATCGAATCTCTCTCTCAAGCGCCTATGATTAGCAACAACATTGGAGGCTGTCTCGTTGGATCAGTCGTCACCAGCACCGTCATATCTGGTTGACAAATCACCTCCAGACACTGTGACTCGCTTATAGTGTCTCTAAACCTTCCTCTTCTGAAACCTTCATGGTTGATGACGACTCGTGAATTTACTATATACTGATTGAGTTTATTCTTACTGAGCTACATGGTTTTGGACAAATCTCTAGTATAAATTGGTTTTTCCCTGAAGGCTCTCCAGATGATCTTTGCTAAATCTTCATTGATAATTCATCCCTTTGAACGTGGAAGAATTGTCTTTGTAAAATTTTATTCTATGGCGTCTGTCAACCTTTAATCTATTTGCACGGATGGATAATTTTACAGCCTGACGTTTAATTTAGTTCACCAAATCTGTTTGTACATTTTTTTACCCTTAAGAGAATCTCGTTATGAGTTTATTTAATTTTGTGCTTTTCTAAATTAAGAAATTTTCGTCATGAGCTTTACTTTCTTCCCGACAAACAGTCGTGTCTCTGGCTTCCTGGATTAACCTTGAAGAAGTATCTATGAAAAATTATGGATCTTCAGGTTGGAGTATTTTCAACTGAGACTTCACCTACCTGTCAGATGTAGACAGTTTCTAAAGACGACGCAACGAACAAAAGTTCTCTGTTATGAAAGTTTCGGCTTTCGTATGTCGTTCAACGTCGTCGTTGATATCTGAATGAAGGAGGATTGATGCAAGGAGGTTTACCAAATCAGTACGGAGAATTTTATTTTTCAGAGTCAGCAGGATTATTATAATTGTATCTGTAAAAGGAAAAATTCTGTCTATTAAATCTGCACACAGAGTTCCCGGTGATGGGTTGACGAGGTCGCTTCCGGTCAGCTCAGCCCCATTACGTAGGACGCTTCGTTGGGTTTATTCGTTTTCGCACAGCGACCTTGAGAGTGTCCAACAGTTTTTTTTCGTTATCTGCGTGACCTTAGCTCAGCGGTCAACAACAGCACATTATGCGGTCAATAAAGTCACCTTCAAGTGTGGCCAGGTTCACCATCACACGATCTTCTCTTAACCCATTCAGCTCGGATGACGTGACTTGACGTTGACTTGAACAGAGGACACTTGTGTTAGCTTGTGACTTCGGCAGAGCGACTTTCCTTCACTAGTTTACTTTTTATAAACATTTAAGTGTGAAAATACATTCATATTCAGTTGAGAGCGCAAAGTATTTAAATACGCGATATTTAAATCAGAGTTGATTGGGTAAATTCTGTTTTTATAGTCGCATCAACATCTAGAGTCATTAGCGACTTTCTAATTAGGTTCCTTTTGGTCAATTTTGCTCAGTCAGGGAAGTTGAATACACACACACACAAAAGCGAGACCCTAGCCAGGAATCGAACCCGAGACCTCTGTGACGCCAGCCATTAAACCACAGATACTCTTCTGGTATTTTCTTCCGCTATTTTTTAAAGGCCCGAGGACAATTACCTAAACATCAAGGCATGAGCTCCTGGGGGAAGGACGAGGAGTGTTTATCCTGGCCTTAAACGGAACAATGTATGTTGAAACTATTTAAATTCCTGCATCACCGCTCAGGAATCATAATGAGCTGTTGGAGAAGAATTGAAAAAATTTTTTAAATTTATTTCAATTACCAATAAAAAATATACATATTCTATGAGCTAATATTCTGAAATAGGAATTGGCCATTATATGACGATTGAGGACTATTCCAGCGACTGGACCTCAGGTAAATGATTTAAATCACTGGAAGTAAGTCTCCTCAGCCATCTGCTGTCTTCAGGTCGATTGGCCAGAGTTTCTTTAACCTTCTGCTTGTTCTGTTCACCAGGAGTGGCTGGAGTAGAGTGTTTGATGTGGTGCTTACTGCTTCTTTCTTGTATAATTTCTTGTATAAACTTTATGTCTAAATCTTCATGTACTGCGTATTTGAAATGTCGACGATATCTCTAAGGATTTTTGATTAAACCATTTTAATGATTTTCATACTCGATTTACTGGCGCATCCCCATAGTTCTATACCATACTCCAAATCGCTATGATTGTTATTTTGTATAGTGGAAGTTTATTTTCAATTGATAGTGTTGATTTTATGACTAGTGACCATTGAAACTCCCTATATTTTAAATGTATTTGTTTCCTTTTCAAAATTTGATTTTACAGTTGTGATTTAGTTGCATTTATCTTGACTTTCCACTTTTCTAACCATTCTTGGATTAAGTGTAGGTGATGTTGTAAGTGTGATGATGCAATTTCTGGAGCTGTATGTTTAGCTAGGATAACTGAATCATCAGCAAATGTTACCATTGCCGTGGTAATTGAAAAACTTAAGTGGGTAGATATGTTAAAAAATAGGAGTGTGAATACAGGTTTTAAGTGAAAGACAAACTGGGTCGAACATATCGTAAGATGAAATCGCATCTGCAGGGCATCGTTGAAGGAAGGGCACGTGGGTGGAGTTTCAGCGCCAGATCGTGGAGGAAGAAGAGTGCAGCTGCTAGACGACTTTGAATGAGAAAGAAGGAAGTAGCTAAGATGGAGAAAGAAAATAAGTGACCATGTGCACGAAACTCTAAGAAGACAATAATAAATCTGTTACGGTCATTATAAATTAGTTAAAAAGACTTCATGGAGGGGTGACACCATTAAAAAATGCTTTACATTGCACTTCAGAAAAACGCTGAAACGTGATCAACCGCTTTCAGATGGACTCAGGTGAGTTGTAGAGGGAGAGGTCAACTTCTCGCCTCAGCCGGATCGATTGTTTTTGAAGTTTCTATTTTGGTGGCGCCAGAAGGCCGGAGATAATCCCACCAATAAATGAGATTATTAGCCTTGCGTTTTATCTACAGGCAACAACGTGACCATTGTTTCTCTCCCGAGTAGGAGGAGGAGGAGGAGAGAGAGAGGGACCTTAGATGACACTGTCTTCGCCCCGTTCTTATCTCCTGTTGGCATAATTCCAGCTGCTCAAGCAACAAGTCAGTTATGTAGCCGAGGCTGTTAATTAATCGGGGAGGACTGTGGAACTCTCTACTTGCAAAAAAGGTGACAACATACACGAGAAGAGAATAAAAGAAGACTCTCTGACGTCTGAGAGCAAAAGAGCACAGTGTCTTTCCATATGAGGTCCAAGTCCAGAAACAACAGGAACCGGATTCCGCAGTGAATGTCCTTTCCCTCATGGGAGTTTTAATAAATCACATATTTAGTCCTGTGTAATGAAGAGTTTATTCTAGTACAGGGGAAATTTCCTTCATTCACATGAGTCGTGTTCTTAGTGAACGATCTTGAGTGACAAATAAATTCAAAGGCCCAATTAGCAATATTTTTTTTATCGGAACGTTGGTACCGGATACTAAACCACCAGACGTTGCAAGAAGATGGTTCTGTTTAATTTATTTGGCCTGAGAGACGTTTATGAAATGGTCATATCAAGAGTGCGTGGGCAGTTAACCTCCAGAACAAGTTGAGAAATTTTAACATAAGCGATGGGCAAAGTAAAGGTGAAAGTCTGCAAGCGACCAGAGTTAGAATCGGGAGGTGGAAAGCCTTGCTGGTTCAAGAAAACTTATCTGAGAGTGAATCTGGTTTTAAAATAAAAGTTTTGAAACGCTGATTTTCAACTGGCGAGAATTGCGGTCACCGTCATTACAGGCACAGTTGACGTTTTAAATTTATATAAAATCACGACCTACGCTAGTTGAAACTAAATATATCTCTTTGAGAGAGTAAGTGACATTCATGAAATAATAATAAATTCTACATAATACCTGAGACTGTATTTTCACATAATATAATAGTTATTAATGTCTGTAAGTGTAATGAAAATTTGAAATAAGGCCAAAAATAGAAAAAAATTAGTGAAATATTAAATATAATTTAAAAGCAACTACATGTTTCGGTCCTGATATGGACTCTCTTCAGATTGAACTCACTGGGCTCAACCTGAAGAGGGTCCATTATCAGGACCCAAACATGTGGTTGCTTTTAAATTATATTTTATGTTTCACTATTTTTTTTCTATTTTTGGCCTTATTTCAAACTTATGGTAATATGTTCAGTAATACATTACAAAGTTAATAGAGATTAAATCTTTACATTAGATAAAATCACATTAATTATATTTTGATAGCACAGAAAAACTGGTTAATTATTTCCAGAAAAATTAATGTGATGATGGAGAGTCTAGAACGTAAAGAGAGGAAATCTCTGGCACGGGTAAAACGAAGTAACGAAAGTAAAAAGTCAGCTATAACAGCCTACAAAAGTCAGAGTACCTTTGCGAAGGCTTTAAATTAGGTTCTACGACGTACATACGTTTGTTGCGGTATTTGTGGTAAAGTGTATTTTCATCATTTGTTTCCCAATCGCTTTTCCTCGAAGACTCGTGCCAAATGTCGAAGATACGCAAAGTTCGGCGCTCTTGGATAATCGAAAATTTATTATTTTAGTATTCACGTTTTATCTGACAAATAAAAATAAACATCAAATCGCCCGAAAATATTTGTAATATAAGCAGAGAAATGTTTGTACGTTGCGATGTTTCGATCACTATTTTCGGACTTCATACACACTAATTGGTCGTTTTAATGTTTATTTATTATTTTTGATTTTTAAGTAAGAAAATTATGTACATCCTGCTGCAGTTACCGTATATATTTTTTTCTAGAAGTAATAATTTTACCTGCTTCAAATTTTCTGACTTCCATTAAACATACGTTTATTAATGTTCTTTTCTTGTAAACACAATCGCAGACATCCGCTGCCATTTAGCTTTCATGAAAGAGCTTACACAATCATTACCCATGAAAAATTAATTCCAAATATTTTATAATAAGTAAAATTTCCGACCACTTTCAGACTTAATTCTTAACAATTACCAAAGACGAAAACACAACGTGTTGGTACTGTTTTAATCGAAGAACCGAAACGTTATTTTTTTCCTCTTTGGAAATTGTTAAAAATGAAGTCTTAAAGTTGTCGTAAATTTTACTTATTATTACCTGACCATACAACCTTTATAAATATTTTAATTTACGAAAAAGAAATAAGAAATGCTGACCTTTTTCTTCTCTTACATGTCGGAAGTAATTTATGATCGCAATCACTAATTCAACGATTTAAAAAACATTGAAAATTCAATTGCAGCAAAAATTATTCGTCGCTCACTCCAGCACATTACCAGGGATAATAAATTACAGAGAATTTAAGAAGCAATCTTCTGAACGATCGTCTAAAAAAGTTTTATTATTATTTTTCAATTAGTTTTATGTCGCATTAACTGCTATGGTCATTGACAACACATACAGTCTTACATAATTTTATCTAAATAGAAAATTTATAATTACTAACAATTTGAATGAGTCTGAAAAATATTGTTCTTGGCATCTATAAAAAAAATAAAAACACATAGATAATTCAATAAATCGTAAACAACAAAACCATTTTTTATTTCACAATAGTCAATTGTTACTGGGTTATTTCTGAAAGAAAGCACTTCTTATGTCACTGCATTAGAATGGACGCCAAATTTTACCGATCCATAACTCTAGTCAATGGCAGGTTTAAATTTTCAATTGATCTAGTTATGTTATTCTAAAAAATTCTAGGAACAAAATGAATGCGTTTTCCCTGCTATAAAACCCCCAAAGATTATGTTTGTTCAACATATTTTCACTCTGACTACTTCAAAGATTGTAATTCAGCATGGTTATTGTTCTCTGCTCGGATATTATCATCTATTTCTAAAGTTACGTCTGTAAATCTACTAAATTCCAAACATGTTAATTTATTTGCGATTTAAATATATGCCTGAATATTTACTCTTCGTCTGTAAAAGTTTTTTCTTTCGATTCCTTTGCAATAATTTTAAACTCATGTCGTTACACACAAACATTGCGTGAATATTACTCCAAAAACTTTTAGGTTACCGTAAATAGAGAGATACCAGTCACATTTTAAACACGCGTTTAGAGTAAATTGTAAAAAAAGACGAGAAAACTAATCTCGTCATGTTGTAAAGCAAATAAACTAGAATTTCATTCACTTTATAAAACAAATTACGATGAGAGAGATATGGGAATATTTAAAGGATTTGTAGGAAAAGGAAGGAATAATTAATAAATTATTAGTTTTCTGTGAAGGAATTTTCTGACGTACTAAACTGTGAATGTGAGAAATGACAGTCGCAAGGCGGAGAAAAAATAAATTGAAAGGCAGCGAAATTTTTCCCCAGTGTGACTGATATGCTTCAGTTTCTAGGTTGAAAATCTGGTTAAACAACCGGCAGCCTCGCTAGCAGCTTGAGACGGCCTTCCTTATGCAAGTTTAACAACATTCCCCCGGCGGTGACTTACTAAAAAGGGAGATTCATCCTCCCCCTTCTCCCTTCACCTTCTCAAAAGTGGAAGGAAAAATGCCACGGCATAGTCAGCGGTGCAGACATAATTCCACAAATGAAATAAATAGACGATAAATATTTTGGTAAGTTCAAAATAATAAATAAATAGTATGCGACGTGGCTCCTATTCCAAAATTTTGTAGATTGCTCTGTGTTTCTAGGACTTATTAAACCACATTGAAATATAATTTCAAGTACGAAGAGACATATTCTCTTTTAATAATAATTTATTATTCAACAAAATAGAAAGAATAATATAAAAATGAAGAACGTGGAATGCAATATATTAGAGCTTGTAATGTAAGTATCAGAGTAATAGAGGACGATATAAGAATAAAGTAGACGACAAGTATTGAGAAATGAAATCCACCATTTTATGTGTGTGTGTGGGTGTCCCTTTATCGACCGACTGTGGAAAATGTTGCAATTTCCAGCAATAACGGTATTATATAAGGCATAATCGGAGATCCTGCCTCACATTTTTCTGTGTTGAGTTTCTGGTAAACAACATCCTGTCATCATCGAAGCTATTTTGTGCACTGGATGTCGAAACCTGACCGTCAAGCAATAGTAAAGATATTATCAAAGACCCAAATTTATTAGCTATTTATTCTCTCGTGCGCGTTGACTACACCATTCCATTGACAAGTAATTCTAGAAAAGTTTGAACAAAAACGTCTGATTTTTTAAATTATCTCGCCTCAAAATAATAAATTGTTTTTCTTTCTTCCCTTATGTTCGATTGCAGTAAATATTGTCGTTAGTTTCTTTCTCTTCCATTCCTATCTTTATTTTATTTTCATTGTCATTTACTATCATTCATGACATTACATTTCATTTTTCTTCTCCTTCCGCTCCTTTTTATTATCAATAAATAAAATAACGGCCAATAAGTCACCATATAATTTTATTTCTAATTAATTTATATAAATGCGACGTTTCGTCTCCCTTTCGAGACTTCATCAGGAATACTACAAAAATAACATTGCAAAAGATTAAATAAGGGTTCTATCTTAACATTTTTATATGTAAAAATATAATTCAAAACTTGGCCATTTTATTTTTATTACCGTTTTAATATCACTAGACATAAAGAGTTGGATAGCACAGGCAAAAAGAGGAATTTACTTACGGGTAATATAAGTGTGAATATTAGGAAACAATTGCTTAAAATGTTCGTATGGAGCGTGACGTTATACTGGTGCGAAACGTGGACGATTGGAGCTGCAAAAGGAAAATAATAGAAGCGTTTGAAATTTGATACTATATGAGAACGCTGAAAATCAGGTGGGTGAATAGAGTCACTAACCAGGAAGTTCTAAGCAGTAAAGGGGAAGAGAGAACAATATGGAGGATGTTGACTAAGAGAAGGAATAGATTAATAGACCACGTTTTAAGAAATTAGGATCTTGTAAAATTAGGATTAGAGGGAAGTGTGTGTGGTAGGAACAGAAGAAGGAGGAATATACTAAGCGGGCTAGGGAGGATGTGGGTTGTGGTAGTTATGCGGAAATGAAAAGGTTTGTACAAGATTTCCTTTTCTGTCCTCAACCTTTTCCCGTTTCCATTAATCATAATATATTATTAGCCTTTCGCAAACAGACATTATATTACATTTAATTCCCCTATTCACAATTTCTTTTCTTTCTTTCTTATATTTTAATTTTCACCATTCTCACCTTTTTTTGCACAACACTCAGATTATTTCCCTTCTTTCGTTTCTTATCTTTGAGTTTCCCAGTACTCCTTTCATTTATATATATATATATCAAATAAATTAATAAAAGCTACTTCGATAATGAAGGTAGTGGAAATGAAAGGAGAAACAAAGTATAGAAGAGGTTTCTTAGGGTTGTACTTTAAGGAAAAGAATAAATAAGAAGCGATACTGTAAAATATATTATTAAAAGGAAATCGAATAATTTGCACTGCTACCTTAATGGATATTTTCTAAAGGAAAATGCCTTCCCACAATCTCTATGTCGGAAGCAAAGCCTCTACTGAAATCCCAATCTTCGCGGTTAGCAATCATTCCCTACCGAGTGTTACGTCCTCCATCCTTTAGTTCTCTTGCAAAACCTTCAAACACTCAGGGAATACCTGGAGTTTTTTGACGTCAAACTTCACCACTGAGGAATTTCTAAGACAGTGGACGACGTTGCACGCTATTGCCCAAACTCACGATAAAAATTGAAATTAATATCAAAAATATTAACAATACCAATATTTACCATAAATGTTGGTCTTTGTTTTATAGGTATAATCCCTTTATTATAGATCTACATGGACAACCTTTTGGTTCTTTATCCATTAAATTCACAAATCGTACAGATATGAATAATAATTAACCTTTACTGAACACTAGAAATATGTATTTTCGGATAACAATTCTTAAATTGTTTGGAATTGAGGCGTTAAATTAAAATGTTTTAGAGTTCCGGATTAATTAATCATTATACTAATCAAACATAAATCTTACATACTCTCCATTTCCCCTCTGTATTTGCTACTCATTGTGCGAATATTTAACACCTGAAGAAATTCCAAATAAACAAGATAGAATTTTTACAGTGAAAGTAACTATTAATTCACTCAAAGAATAAATTTATTCTGACTGTTCGGGGCTACATTTTATTTTTAAATATTTTATAAAGTCATCAATAATATTAGCAAATAATTTGAAACTTCATTACACCATTATTCATCCGCGGAAAAATCATTTTTGGGTATATAAATAAGAAAATAAATACACAAGACAAAAAACTAATTAAAAGTTTAAATGTAATAAATGTAAAATTTAATACGCAAATTGGACAGTAAAGAAAAAATCAAAAATAAATTAAATTTATGAGAGAGAACCGAATAACAAAATGAAAATCAAACAATGAATTTCAGTTAATTGGAAGGAAGAAATAAACGTACATAAGAGAGAGAATGGAAGAAGAAAAATAAAACATATTATACAAAGTGAACAAATAACTTAAGAAAGGAGAAATAAAAAATGAAGGAGCGAAAATGTAAGAAATATATAATTGGATGAAGATGTAACGAAAGAAGGAAAAATAAAACGAAAAACGTAATGCGAGTAAGAAATATTTTTTTTAAAAAAAAAGGTACGAAAGGAAATAAATTAAAAAAGGAAAAGAAAACGAAACAAAATTTAAAAAATAGGTAAACTAGTAGGAACAATATATACATGAAGTAAGAATGAAACGTGTAGGACTTGCAATATTACGTACACGTAATATTGTAAAGGTAACATGTAAAGAGACGCAGAAATTGTTCTTGTTTCACGTAATAAGGTAGGTGATATTTCACAACACTTGAGAGTGGATTCCAGTGTAGTAGGATAAATTAGCAGAACATACGACGCACACACACAGTTGCAATCCAAGATGGTGGAAAGGTCGTTTAGAAAAACCGGTTTGTTTCACGTGTTTCAACTTTATCGCTTCAACTCGGTCCAAAGTGGAGAGGTTCTTTAAACCACGTCACCTCAATGACTGGGTTATTTTTCAATCTGGAATTGGTTCAGTTTCCAGAAACTGGAAATGAAAAACACACAGTCAGAGGGTCAGTGATTTTGAAAAGTAAAAACTGCAATAACAATTTATGTGGAAACGAAACTGCAAAAACATAAACTCTGAAATGGAAAAAAATAGAGAGAATGTGTGATACTGTTATCCTTATTATGAAATGCTGATGTCCTTTTTTTCTCAATTTCCGTAGTTTATGCTGTTGATTATACTGTGATGTACCGTAGGTTTAATTATGCTAATCTTTCGGTCAAGGTTTGTGAGACGAATGTTAACTCTGGTACAGAGCCAAGGAAGGGGGGAGACTGCTGCAAATTGTGTCACTCCTTGAAGAAAGAACGAGGCGTTTTGCCAAGGTTGGCCGAGGAAACAGGTCACACACACACACGTATTAATTCCATTGTCTGTGTCCCGACATTGTTGTCTATTAATATGTTCCAAAGATCATCAAGGAGAACAGAGAGATTGAATGGAAAGACCGAAGTCACCAAGTTATGCGACAAATACTAGGAGAGCTTCACCTTAAACAGATCCAAAATGGTAGAAGAAGCGGCTGACAAGGACAGCAAGACAAGGCAGCGACCATTCCATCAACCTACTATGAAACCAGCACAGTCTGCAATCATTCCTCGAGAAAATTTCGATATTATATGTGTATATTCAAATACATACTAAATGATATGACAACGGAGGGTATCTACGGTAATAGTTTTAAAATTGAAATCATGTTAAAACCAAATTTGTTTTTATAATGTAAAAATTACATAAAAATTTGTAATGTATAGAATAATTTGGCTTTTAAATTTTTAGATGAGTATGGCATTTGCCAAAAGCTCCTACACAATTGAATAATTTTTAAATCAAAATTAATATATAGTTTTGGCTTATTAAATGGGGTGACCGATAAAACCTAGGGATTTCACCATTATCATATAAATTAAAAGTCAGTCATTTAAAATTTTTTAAAAATTCCTTGATGAAACTAGTATTGCTATATAACCTGTTGTTTATTACAATAGAGATTTTAGTGTTTTTTGCCTGACATAAAACATCTTTTTACCTCGGGTCGTGTCAAATGTGGGCAGATTATTGCAACGGACAACCAAGACGTAACTTTGTGGAAAGTACTCCGTATATGTAATAACGATTACTGTCCAGGTGTATTGAATTAATAAATAATTTTCGGGCTCAATTGTTCATTAAAACACAACGTTTCGGCAGAATTCGTTGTTTTACTGAATAACTTAGCAGGTTGATAAGCCGTGAATCATTTATGAGTCTGTACATGAATATACTTTACAATTGTGTGTCTTGAGTAAAATTTTCATGCTCATAGTTTCCTGTCTCGAACTCTGCCGATCACACGTGCTTTCCTTCCTGTTGGCTGGATGAAGGTTTGGTTCCTGAAGCCTACGGTTGCGATTCCCATCCGTCTGTCCCCAAGCCTGAGGTGAATTTTCACTGTAAACGTTGGCTTTCCAAACGATCGTGAATTAGATACTTCCGCGGTCCGCCACACTTTCTAAAGTAAACTCTTTCACTAACAGCTTAGGATAATATTTGTAAAAAAAAAAGTAATTTTTAATTTTCTGAAATTAACTTTGAATTTTGCTGTTGATCAGGTTATATTCGCCGAAGATGAAGAAGACGCATGCTACATACTAAGAAAATTGAATGAGTAATATGTGAAATTGGACTTAAAACTAAATTTTGATAAATCTGAATATTTGGTAGTAGGAGGCACAGAAAGAGATTTAGAAATGATGGAAGATGGGAGTGTAGTAAAGTGCTTAGGAACAAATATTTCTAGTAAAGGAGGAAGCGGGGAGGAAATTAAGCAGAGAAAAGCTAAGGGCAGAGTTGCAACAAGACAGATACACTCAGTTACATGGAATAAAAAAATAGGTGAAAAGAAGTATCTACAAAACGATATTGGAGAGTATTGGACTATATGGTTCTGAGGTTTGCGAAATGAAGGAAAGTTAAGAGCGATGGAGATGGATTTGTAGAGACGCAGCTGTGGTTTGACAAGAACAGAAAGGATGAGAAATGAATACATTTGGGAAGAAATGGGGGTTGCATTAATAATATCATAGATGCAATAGAAGGGAGGAGGTTTAATTGGTATGGACAGTTGAGACGAATACCGGGGGAACGGTGGCCATTAAGAATATTCCACTGGAAACCCCCAAAACGAAAGAAAAAAGGAAAACCTAAACTTACATGGAATGAAGAAGTGTTGCAAGTAATGAAGGACAGATGTATGCGAGATGAAGTTTGGCAAGATTAAAGGAGGTGGAGGCTTGGATGCGAGAAACTCCGTATGATGTAGTTCCCACTTGCATTCTCATATATATAATTTTTTATTTTACAATTTTTCGAAGTCAGTGATCCACCCTGTACCATATCTGATGGTCAAGTGTCGTCAATTCTCCCTTCGTGTCTACACAAATCTCCAATCCGATTCATGATCTTTCGACGATGGCCAATAAAATTGTCTCTTTCTAATGTAATCAGCCAGGCGATAAAGGAAAAATAATAATTATTAACCAATTTTTACTTGAAATAAAGTATCAGTAGTTCTTGATATTTTAAACAAAATTTATTCTTTTCACGATGTGCGTGTCCCAATACATTACAACACACTTGTGACAATAATGAAAGTTAAAGTTACGCTATTAGCAGACAAGTGTGAATAATATAGTCAATAGATTCTCAGTCTGAGGATATGACGTCATCGGCAGTCTATTGTGAACACACACGGAGCAAGTGACACTAACGTCAACCACACGTAAAAGTGAATAAAAACCCACTTTCAGCCTCACAATATTTATTACCCTTCGTGGTCGTAATTATCTAATTTTTAAAATTCCTATATTTGGAACAGTCGTTGTGACTGAATTTGAGTTATTCTAATATCCCTGGAAGTTGAGAGCCAATGAGACAAGCGAGATGTTGACGACGATGGTGATGACAATAAACAAATAAGCGACACAACTTTATGAAGCAAAGATAATTATCACCCTTTAATCTCTTTTTCAATTCAGTTGATTATGGATAACCAAAGATGTGTCAGATTAGCGTCACCAGAGATAATCAGTGTGCGGAATAGCTGGTTTGTTCTTCAAATGTTTTTCTGTACTCAGTGAAACAAGTAAGCATTTATTAAAAAATAAGTCTGACATTTGTACCGCGTTTATGTTTTAAACTATATCTACCAGTTACGGTGTTTTAACTGCCTTCCTTTCTTCTCCTGTTTTACTTCTCCTACGTGGGTCATTGTCCTTGCAATCTCTCTTTCTCTTAAACCTATAAGCCTCTTAATCTTGCATCGCAAATTTCATTAGCAGCAGATCTCTCTCTCTCTCTCTCTCTCTCTCTCTCTCTCTCTCTCTCTCTCTCTCTCTCTCTCTCTCTCTCTCTTTCTCTGTATCTGTAAATGGCTCGACTGTGTTAAAAATAATCTCTGCAGTTTCTACTTTCCTTTGCTGCGTTCAGGTCGGTAGCGATAAATAATTATTACCTGCTTAATCTAATGTCGGTTATGGCCGTAGCGGTCCCTTTATCTAACTAATGTAGTCTGTCTGGTTTTCTTTTAATTAATGCCTTTCATTCCTTTTCCAAACATGTCGTAAATTGCTGCCAGGTCTTGTTCACACACACGCAATTTATCCTTGCGCATTCACAACGTTATTGTTTTGTCTGCCTGCAATACTTTTGTTCTTTTCTCAGAGAAACTTAGACAACGGCAGTGAGATTATTTCACGAAAGAATACTCTGAAATGTAGATCAAAACTAATGGTTCTATATTGCATGCTGCATGAAACCTTATTACAACCTATTTGGGGAACTGAAAGCTCATCTAACAAGGAAATTAGGCACCACGGAATGTTTCCAAAAGTAGGACAGACGTAGCTGATATTCGGCAAGAAATAGGAAAGTATTGCACGAAACAAATCTTTGCTCTTGAGTTCCTCACCTGCTCTGTGCGGCACTTCCGAATCACCTGACGAAAGCAACAAGGGTTGCAGAAACATGCTGATATTATTCGATCTCTTAATTTTCTCCGTCTACTTTATAATCTAATTAAACATCGAAATCAACTTGCAAGGAAGTTGTCCGAGGATAAAGATGAGCCAAGAAGATAGTAGATCAGATCTTTCATTTCATTTAATATGAAAGAAACATTTAAAATATAAGGCAATATCCGAACGAGTATTACACTTGAATATCAATATTACTTAGTTAATTATTTTGTTAAGTATATATACGAAATGTACTTTGTGTCTGTAA
Organism: Eucriotettix oculatus; assembly: GCA_034510155.1. Classification (NCBI taxonomy): domain Eukaryota; kingdom Metazoa; phylum Arthropoda; class Insecta; order Orthoptera; family Tetrigidae; genus Eucriotettix; species Eucriotettix oculatus. The sequence goes on along the minus strand of CM067378.1, from coordinate 90,476,871 downwards.
GAAAACTTACAAGTTTTAAATGAATAGCAATTCTACCAGAGCTTAGTCATCTTCAAAATGAGAGGAAGCTCTTCTATCGTTCACCTGAAAGTCGGGCTCCTGATGGACTCTTAACAACCCGAATATCAATAAAACTGTATCTGTATTTCACACTCCCACTACTTCAGCTTGTACGATACACAGTCGGCTAGTAGAGACTCTCGCGATACCCGTCGGAATAACAACTTCCTTCTGCTGACTCCGGACGGCAAGAGATGGATTCCTTTGCCTTGTTGACAAATAGGCGAATTATAAATAAATAACTACAGTATTTTCTGCAACCGTATATGGCTGTTTTTAGTGTATTAACGTACGACGGTCTCTATATAAGGTACGGAACTGAGTTTGAAGACAAATTATTTAAAATTCAGTCTGCTTGCAATATATGAAAAATTATTTCTTCTGCAAGCTGAAAAGGTCGGATATATTATTTTATAATTAAAAATTATTATACGACTTAAATTCCATTTACTGTATATTTAAGTTTTACTAAAATATTAAAATTTGCTCAATTTAAAGATATAATCTGGCAATTTCTTAAATGATAAATACTATATATATTTACAATAATTTTACAAAGTAAATTTCTAACAACTAAATCCAAGATCTCTACACTAAGGGTCGTTTAAATTGGCCTTCTCATACAGCAGAATAACTAACACAATAATCCAACTCGAGACTGACAGTACCAGGATATCGGCAAGAGGTTGCAAACAAATGCACTTACCGCGTCGTCTCAGCTTGCCTGGACCTTCCAGTTCCCGCTTCCTCGTTGCTTCGGACTGGATCACGCCTTACTACCGTTGTCAGGACAATTACTAATCTTTAACTGTCCAATCTTATCCTCCGATCAAAACTTCCGCGTCCTTAATCATCAAACTATCATCTCCTTAATGTCCAAAATTTATTACTTCTGGTCTTTTAAATAAATTTTCCCCACTGCCTCATTTCGTATCCCGTCTGTGGCGGAGCTCGATATTGCCGGATCAAAATTATTGTGCGAAATCTCTGGGAGGAGACGTTTGCCCTCCTCACCGACGATTTTAGGAGGGGGGGAGGTGGAACCTCCTTACCACCTGATGTCGCCAAATTTCACGGGACATGGGAAAACTCTTGTAGAGCCGTTGGGTCTGTGTGTAACCCTCACGTAGCTTACCTTTGATTCCGTACAGCTAAATTCCGAGTGTTTTATGGTTACAAAGCAAAACCGCTTACGGTTTGTTTCTACCAAGTAAAAAGTAGGTATTTTTTATGTCGTTCCCTAACGGCACTTTTGGCAGGATAAACACAGCATATAATGATTTTTGGCTGGATGCCACTGCCTTGTGACAGAGTCCATACATGAAGCTGTCTTCGATTAAAGATCAACGTTCCACGAAATTCCTTAGTCGTATTATGTTATTTTCACCTCCTGCAATTTGAGATATCTTCGTTTCGGGTGACCAAGTAGTTTCTCAACACTGTTATTGTAAAGTCTGTTATGGTACAGGACTCAGTTCATGACATTTCCTTGAACGTGAAGCTATAGATATCGAAGATTCAGTCAGTAAATTCGTCGTCACACAAGTTTCGCCTAGGACTTTCCATATTTTATCATTTATTGTTGAGTAATTAATGGTTAAACATAAGTTCATTCTGTAGTTTACAGACACTTATCCACATGTATTCACACTGTATAATGTTAACGTGGCATCGAGGAGAAGCGAATTCGTGTGACGTAAAGACGTAAATACTGTCAGCAGATCGTAAAACGTATAGTGAGGGACAGGATATCACAATATTATACGGGTAATTATAAATTTGCAGGAAGGAACACTAATGGTATTTTCTCACCTGCTGATTTGTCACGCCAAAGGTTTACCAAGGTTGCTCAGGACAGAGAATTTTCTGCTCCCGTCCGTGTACCAGGGAATGATCCTTGAGAGAGGGATTCTCTATGACTGGTTTTTCTTCTTCTTCTTCTTATTCCTCCCCGTCCTTCTAAGGAAACACTCTGCTATGCTGATGAGCCTCCCTAAAATGGCGTCGGGACTCCTTCCACATACGGCGTCGGGCAAGGTGACCTCGGCCATTCAAATCTCCCCTCCTCTTATTTATTCTTCTTGCTGCTGTCCCGTTCCACCGGTACCAGTTGCTCAGACTCTCGACTTTTCATTCACAGAATGGGGAAAAAAGTTTCCGACTGACTACGAGGAGTGATTTTTCGGAACTAAATTTTCCAAATTTTTATGAAGATGCGCATAATATTATTCTATAATTATGTCTTCACTACGTGTTTTTTAATTCCTAAAACACAATATCCACTTCTTAAGTGCCAAATAAAATTACCTGGCCGATGACGCCATCACACAACTCTCACAATTATTCCACTTTTTTGTCATTAGCCTTATAATTTTCCAATTCTTCAACACTATAGAAACTGAACTGAATCACCCAAATAACGTATGTTAGCTTACTTAGTACAGTTTCATTTTCTCTTACAACGATATGGCGCAAATAATAATGAAGATAACTGGAAATGACTGAGGAACAATTTAAAAATTCAATTTAGATTGTGAAAATAGATGAAAATAAGTATTTTCATTCAGGAAGGAAGCAGACGTCCTGAGTGATGGTTCGGTTCCCTTGATTACCAAGAAGCGTCTCTTCTGACGTCTGCTTTTTGTCTCGTCTTGTTTCCTTTTCTAAAAATCGGAAATCCATCATTCAACTCTGACGTCACGGAGATTTCGCGAGGTCATCGCTTTCCTCTTGGACACCCCAATTTTTTTTTCTTCGTATTTCCTCCTTTGTTCCAGAGTGTTGATCCTGGCGCTCCATAAATCACACTCCACTGCCTATCACTATCTATCGTCGCGGCCTTTAAATCTGGCGAGACGGATACGGATAAAGAGAAAGAGAGACAAGCCTGACAGAAATATTGGGTTCTGTTGGGAAATAACAATAATAAAGATATTTTTAAAAGGCACGAGGTCAATGGTTTTGTTCCTCGTTCCATGACGTCACGGCTAATACAATCTTTCTTGAGCTAAAGCGTGGGTGTTGACGGGGTTGACACGTTTTGAGTGGGTCTTGAGTCAACCAACACAGCGGACTGCCTGGAAGGCTCTGAACCTCGGTCCTGAGGATTGATGAGAGCAGACAGAATGAGAGGAAACTGTAAATAAGCCACTGGAGAGACAGCGAGGAAGAGGAGCATAACTCTTGCTTTCGAAACGTTCATTGTTCGATTGCGATCAGGACGAAGCACCTGGATCGTTATTCACACGCCCCTGTTCGGTCTGTTTGCCATCCAGGCCAAACCGCAAATCAAGATAAATTCTCTATTTATAACGTTTCAATCCTGCAAAAATACAGCGAAGGTTACGCATAGTGGGTTATCATCTACTACGAACATAAACCAAATAAAAGGGAGACAAATATGAGACGAATAAATAAATAAAAGTAAATCGTAAATAATTTCGGAAACAAAATTGAATGAAAGAGAACAATACTGAAGTAAAACTAACAAAGAGAATAAAAAAATCAATAAAAATAATAACCTAAAAAAATTAAAAAATAGTGGAAAGAACCAAGAGAAAAAAAGGAAGGCTTTCTTCAATTAGGTTCAATTCATATATGATGTTGATGGTATACAGTGCCATGATTTTCAGATAGAAAAGTCCAAAAAATATTTTAATAATCTTCACTGAAAATCCGAGCAAAAATTAACAAAAATAAAGTTCCCGAAGCTATTATGTTTTTATTTATGATTCAACCTCTTTCTTGCAGTAGCTTTTGGAATTTTTGTTGTTGCATATTAGTCTGCAACATTAAAGTTTTAAGAAAACATTCATACTATGGACGAAAAACCATTATGTCACCGAAAAATTATAAAATGATACACACCTGTATATTTTTTCTCTATATAATGTTAAACAACCTTAATGCTAAACAATCTAGATTAGATTTCATATATACATATATTAAGTGACGCAGTTCGCACCGTAATAAAAACTAAAGACAGAGTTAGAAGCCAATGTAATTCTCTTAAATTATTCAAAATATTAAATATGATAAAAAATATTTTTTATATCTATTTTTAATCACATAGAATTTTTTTGCGACGTACTACTTGAAGATCGTAGCATTTTATATAGTAGAAAAAGAAAGAGATAATCAAAAGAAAGGTATGTGTAAATAAGGAACCAACTAGAAGAAAAAAATACGAGTGAAAGGAAAAAAATTGAAGTAAAAAGAATTAAGAGAAAGGAATCATAGAAAAAAGTTAAATAATGAAAACCAACATATGAAAAGAGAAAATGTCTAAATAAAGAAAAAAAAATAGATTGAAAGAAAGTAATTTAGGTAAAAAATAAGGTTTACATCTTACGTAAATGGATGAATATTCTGATTGTTAAAGAAATATCACATCAATATTACCCAGGTTTTTATAATAATAAAAATAATATACACCCGTTGAAAATGGCACTAACACAAATTTTTCTAATGCAATCATTGTAAAATAGTTGAATTTTATAATGAAAAGCAGGTTAATGATAATGTGATATTTCTTTAAGAAGTAGTAAATAAAGATGAGATAAAAAAATTAGAAGGACAATAAATATAAGGAGAAGCTAAATAAACATAGGAAGGAAAATAAATAAATAAATAAAGTAAGACAAACGAAAGAAATATAGGAAGCGAAAAGGAAAGTAATTTAGATGGAAACAAGGAAGAAAGAAAATTGAAGACTTATAAGAAGAACTGTAGACGGAAAGACGGGATAAAATAATGTATTAGTATTAAATAACCTTCCACTGATCCCATAGAGAAGGAGAACTTCAGGGAGGTGGAACGCGTCAGAGATTGTACATAAATTATAACTATTAACTCTATGTTTCCATTTACATCCATATGATTATATGGAGACCAAATGTAAATTTTTTTACCTGATATATAATATTGATAAATATTTCTAATATGTTATACTAATAAATTAGGGACTTTACAATGTACTATATCTAGGGTATGATCTGTACTAAGATACACTAAACTCCACGAATTCTTCAACAGAGTAGAAGGTTCAGTGGCTATGGAAAAAGTTAGTTAGTTCATGTCTGAACGTGTATGTATTTCTTTTAACTGTTTAATGGAGGCTGGATCTATGTTAAATATGGTAATAGCATTATAATGGACACCCTTTTGTATTATAGTTGCAGACTTTCCTTCACTGTGTAAATTATTTTTATCTGGTATCAAAGCTATTGAACATCTGAGTTTGTTGTGAATATGTGACTGTTGTTAATAACATCAGTGATTGAATATACAGTATTACCATTTTCTTGAAGAGCGCCTTGCATGAACTTTTTGGTGGAACCTGACATAATTTTCTGACAACTTTTTTGTGTTGATTAAAAACTTTGTCTCTCATAGATGCATTGTCCCAGAATATTATACCATGTGTCATTAATGAGTGAAAGTATTAAAAATGAACTAATTTTCTTGTGTTTGACATAAACGTAAGTATTCCCAGTATCTTTTGTGTGTATAAAGAACTAAATCTGAAATGAAGTATATATGTAGATTGTAGGCATTACGCAAGACGTGTAGCTGGTAGTTGCAGCCTGTTTGTCAGTGTCACTAGCCAGGTAGTTATATAGTTGGCACATATTACTGCGATCTGAGTGCCGTGTGGGACGAGTTGAGAACAGGGATGTGACAGTTGTGTGGAGAGGAGGCGGGATCAGGGAATATAGCATAAGACTGAAGTGAGACGTTTTGAAGACGCGCAGGCCTCCGAGAGAGATCGTCCCTAGGCGTCGCAGTGCCTGAGGTCACGCAGTCAGGCCACGCCGTTCACGAGCGCTTCACGTGATCGACTCGCCGCACGCACCTCGCACCTTACTCTAACATCATCTCTTTATAGGTCAGTCTCTGCTTCGCACTGGCTTCTCTCTCTCTCTCTCTCTCTCTCTCTCCAGTCAGTTTCATTGGAACCTCATACCATCCACTTGTTATTAATGAAATACTACAAACAACTCGCATAGGCCGATGGGGAAGAGAACTACCCTAAGGACAACGCCGGCGAACAAGGGAACTTCCATGCTGGCTTATAGTATCACAGCATTGTATAGTGCAGAAACATAGATTAATAGGAAAATCACTTAAAATTTCATTTACGACATCTTCACTATCTGTGCTTTAGTTACAATTTTTTTATTAATTTATTTACAGTCGCATAAACAAAAAAGTCATTAGCGACTTATACGAAATTACAATATCCGTTACATTTTTAGACTTTAAATTAACAATTTTGTGCATTTTTACTTAACATTTATATTACAAATATTTTTGTTATATGTGTGAAGTGTATTTCAGAATATTCGCTCTAGAGATGTGGTTGTTAAGACAGGTCTGATGCAACTCTGTCTTGTGCAAGCCTATTCACTTACGAATAACTAGCACTTCCCATATCTTCCCTAATCTGCTAAGCGATATTCCATCCTTAACTTTCCCTCTTCCGTTCTTACCCAACACACTTCTCTCTAATACTAATTTTACAAGACTCTCATACTCAAAAACGTGGACTATTAATTTATCCCTTCTCTTGATCAACGTCCTCCATATTGTTCGCCCTTAGAACTTCCTCGTTAGGCACCCTATCTAATTTTCAGCATTTTCCTATAGGACCACATTTCAAAGGCTTCTATTCTTCTTCTTTTATGCTACTCCTACCGTCCACGTTTCGCACCCATATAACGTCACACTCCATACCAAAATTTAAACAATGATTTCCTAATATTCACACTTATATTACCCGTAAGTAAATTCCTCTTTTTCGCGAAAGCCTTCCTTGCCTGTGCAAACCTACTCTAGTTATTATTCTGCCCAAGTAGCTGAGTTCCTTAACTTCTTTCAAAATATCCCTTCCGAATCTAACACTGTTTCTATACTCCATTACCTTGGTTTTCCCTCTACTAATCCTTATATTGAACTTTTTCGCCAATATTCAGTTCATGCAATTTATTATGGCTTCCAAGTCTTCTTCTGACTCCCCTAATACTACAATATCATCGAAAAACCATAGCATTTTTATTTCTTCTCCTTGCATTTTGATTCCTTTTCGATATTCCTTTTTAACTTTCTTCATTGCCTGTTCCATATATATGTTAAACACGATAGGTGACACCTTGTCTTCCTCCTTTCTTCATTTCTGCTTTCAGCGTTAACCAATTTTAAATAAATTACAGCATACTGTTCAAAAGAAAGAAATTTTAAAAAAGTTAAAACAAAATAATTGAATTAATCTGACGTATTATTATAAATAAAATACAACGAATGGTCAAAAGTTAGAAGTAGAAGAATTTCAATTTTGTCGGTTCGCCCCAACTTTCGGGACCTCTAGAGTTAATTCCACTGTTTCCCGTTCTACTCCCTATCACCTTGGTTTCCCCTCTATTAATCCTCATATTGCACTCTTCCTCCAGTACCTCGTTCATGCCATTTATTCTTCTTCTGACTCCCCTAATACTACAATATCATAGACAAACCGTAGGTTTTTTATTTATCATCCGTGAAATATGATTCCTTTTCCATATTCCGTTTTAACATTTGTCATCGCCTATAAGTTAAAGAACACGGGCGACAGACTGCATCCTTCCTTTACTCCTTTCTTGATTTCTGCTTTTTTTTGCTCTTGAATCTAATTACTGCTGACTGCCTTCTGTAGAGGTTATGTATAAGTCTTCTTTCTCGATATTTTATTCCTGTGTTATTCAAAATCCGTAAGAGTGTTATAGTTCACATTATCAAAGTCCTTTCTAAATATACAAATCACATGTTTTTTTCTTATCCTACCTTTTGTAATTAGATGCACAGTCAATATTGCTTCGCTTGTCCCTACATTCTTCCTAAAACCAAACTGATCTTCTCGTAACTCGAATTCTATTTGTCGTTCCATTGATGTGTTAACGTCAATTAAGGGTTTTCTGAAACAAGAGATGTATTACTTCCATATTGTGGATGTCCCAACAACTGTAAGTAAGGTTGTAAGTACAGTAATTAGCCCTTAAGTAATCGCGTGGTGTCTTCAGGATCCCCAGTGCCTGACGATATTACAGATTTCCTTTTCCTAGTAGATACGTAAATGAACGAGTGTTGTATTGCCGTTAAGCACGGCTTAAAAACATGCAGGTAATCGTGTAGAAATCACGCGAATCCTAACGGGGTTTACAGTGTGCAGTTTTCTTATTGCAGACTGTTTCCTCCTGAAAGTTAACCTTATACAAGTTTTACTCCTAAAAATAATAATTGAGAGGACAGTTAGAGGAGCCGAAGGTAAGACCGGTACTTTCTAATGTGAAGTGTACAGACAGAGGATATGCATATATTCACACGTCAGCTTAATAGAAAGTACTTGTCATCTGCGTTTACTTTGACGAAATGCGCGCCTTTGCTAAAGTCCTCAGTGAGAAAGAGACGGGGAAAATAGGCCTTCATCCAACACACGTCAGAAACATTTTAAACACACACATGGACTTGCGGATATAAGTTAATAAAGAATTCACCTGTAGCTCAAAAGACGAACTTTAATTGAAAACGACCAGAAACGTAACAGTGCTGAAATATCTAATACTCTATACACATAAAAATCATTATTCTAATTAAATTGGAGGAAATAATATTCAAAAGAAAGAATTAATTTTTAAAAATCATCTCTAACTGTAATGCATTTCTTCGAGTATGTGGAAAGGCACACTTTTTTTTATAAAAGAAGTAAATACTTCTCATTCGAACCGCAATAATCAATCGCTCATGAAAACTTATATATATAATGTAACATTTCCTAGTAAATAAACATAAACTAGTCATTGCAGTTAAGTATTGAGAGTTTAGAAAAAATAAAAATATTTTAGCAGAGCGTGGTTTCGATCCACGGACCTCTGGGTTATGGGCCCAGCACGCTTCCACTGCGCCACTCTGCTACGGCTCACTTCGTTCCTATTATAAGGTATATAACAAAATATGGTGAGTGGATATGTGTTTTTTTACTGTCGATTATGTTACCATTGATTTTATTACATTTTCCACCTTGTAAAGCTTAATTTTTAAACACTTCATTATTCAAGATGGAACCGTTAGTGATCAATGTATATATTAAATACTACGACTAAGATTTATTCGTTTTTGGAATATCACTCCATATTTCAACTTAAAGAAAAATAGAGTCGAAGCACTGAAAAAAGAGAATCTGAAATAATGATGGGAGAATTGTAAGCTTTTATTTAAACAAAATACTGGGTTATGTATCTATTAATGACCCAAATCCAAGAGCAAGAATTGAATAAATAGAGACAAAACATATAAATTAAATTCAGTTTCATTCTTTCACGTGTTCGTATGAGTTACTGAAATAAAATTGATTAATATGCTAAATTATTGTAAGTAATCGAAATAGAATTAGAAACGGTCGCCATTTTGGTCGCTTCTATTAATAGAACACTTTAAGGATCTTGTGGAACACGCGTTCCTCTCAGTCGTAATGTCATCCCCTTACTCCCGGGCTACTATATTCTATATAGGGAAGAAAAGACCGTAGCAGAGTGGCGCAGTGGAAGCGTGCTGGGCCCATAACCCAGAGGTCCGTGGATCGAAACCACGCTCTGCTAAGAATTTTTTATTCCTCCATCGTAGTTCAAGTTAAATTTATAAATACGTGAAACGAAAATTTAGCTCATTTAACTGCAACATTTTGGAATTATGCTTTTTATCCCCTCTCAGATGTGTTTCCATGTGCGTCTATCGTATGTATACTGTATAATGCATAGTCGTTCTAATAAGATTTGGTATACTTCTATGACATATATCCCTTAACTCAAAAAGAATATATCAATTGTCCCAAGTATAGGTCAGTATATATATATATTTATTAACGAAATATAATAAATAGCCTTTTTTTGTTCTTTGTTTATTTTCTGGCTGGAAACAAATAGTACAGTAATGAAAGATAATGGGGAATTACTTTTTTTTTGGCTGATCAGGAGGCTGGAAATAAAGGAAAGCATGGTTTCAAAGAAGAACAATGAAAGAAGTAAAATGGCATTCATTTACATGTCAGCTAACGTTTCTAATAACTTTTTGCACGAATATCGCGAAAAAGCTTCATTTAAATGGAATAATCAATGGGTGACAATCGGAATATATTATTAACACTTCAGTTCCGTATTTTCGGGTACTCTTAATTTCCTAACTTGTGCCGAAAAAATTAGATTGATGCAGGAAAATTGCTTCTTTAACAATAGGAAAAAGATTTATTATATTCTCACACACACACACACAGTTACCGTCTGTGCTGTATTTTTGCGAAGGAAGAAAATTAACGCATTATGGATATCAGACTTTAAAAAGATGAGCTGAGTTAATTATAACATGATGAACCATTACAGTGAAGTTGAAATGTTTTTGTCGGCAGAGAAAATCCTCTCTCCTCCAAAGAAGGTAAGATACAAATAAATATCGTGGTAGAATATTGGCTTTGACAGGAATACAAGTACAATATTATGAGGATTCTATTCTTACCCTGAACGCGATTGGTTCCTCGAGACGATTGAGTCTTTGCGTGACGAACCCTGGAGTGTGATAAAAGAAAATTTGTACTTGCCGTAAGGATTCCTTCAATAACTCGTCCTGACCTTACTTTATTCCTTCTATTAGGTATTATTTTATATAAAGAAAATGGCATACTGAATGCAATCATTTACTAATTGAGCGAATTGAAGTTCGAATAATCAGAACTATTATTACGCGTTTCCATACCTGTGAAATTGGAAAAAACGAAGAAAGGCAAGTTGCCAACACGCCGGAAAGATGTGGTCACTGAACGAAAAATCACGTTGCTAAATTAAGAATTCTCCTCTCAGGATAGACAATTATCATCCATCAACTTATCAATAAGTTGCAGCCATTTCTACTTAAGACGAACGACATTCTGTTGAGACTGAAGACTGTGGTAGCAACATGCAACCAGGAGGAACTGTAGGAGCCTGCAGGAAGACGCGGAGAAGTTCTGACAGTGATTGATTAGAACTAAAGAGCGGTAGTTTAATAATTATTCAAGACAAATTCATTTAATGTTATTATAACTATTCTTGCCGTCGTGAGTGTAAGGAGAGGATCTGAGGGAACGGGATGGCTGGCTCTAGAATTGTAAAGCATCAGACCACTCTTAGCACTGATTACCACCACAACAACAACTATTATTTTCTTAACATTGAGTTGAAATTGCAAAGATGAAAGTGGCACTGTTACATTGGAACAACATGGGGAGTAATTATCATGGACACAATTCCTCTGTCTGAAACTATAAAGGAAATCTCTTAAAGGCTTCTGTTAAGAGATGATGATGATGCAGTGAGGGAAAGAAACTACGACAGGAACCTGTGCAATATTGTAATTGGTAATTGCAGTGTTTGCGTCATCGTGACGTAAAGCGGCAGGAAATGGTTCTGCATCCATCACTTTCCGTCACAACTAAGCGATTTTGTGTGTTCCAAACGTGACTGTTCATCTCTGCCGGAGCGATAAGACGGTTTCTGAGACACAGCAAGGCCCTATATATGTATACTAAAGAGGGAAGTACAATATAGCAGAGTGGCGCAGTGGAAGCGTGCTGGGCCCATAACCCAGAGGTCCGTGGATCGAAACCACGCTCTGCTAAAATATTTTTCCTTTTTCTTCTTTTTTCCTTGAAATCGTAATGAGGACTTCATCCTAAAAATTTATTCACTAAGCTATTTCAGATATGTTGATGATATATTTTGCATCACCACAAAATTCACTTTGTGTATTTACTATATATTTTCAATAGTTACCTCTTAAATTAAACGTCACTATCGAACTTGAAAAGGATCTTCTTCTTCTTCCTTGACTCCGGAGCCCATTCAGGGCCTTGGTCAACCGGGTCTTGAAAGGATCACTACCTTAATTTTCTGGATGCTTTGGTTATAGTTAGTAAACTTAGATAATTACCAATTGATATCAAAATTCCTCTTAATTATAAAAGAATAAATAAATAGGCTATGGCTTATAATCTGCTAGTTAAGGCAATCAAGCTATCTCATCATCTCTATCATAAATTTAATTCCAACAAAATTGTTAATATCCTTAAATTAAATTCTAATCCTCCATATTTTATATATAAAGTTATAATAACAAATATTTAATACTAAATTAACAATTTATCTGATAAGAGCCTAATGATAATTCAAAAAAACATACACTATAAACGTATTGTCTAGTTTTATAATTACTGTATTCCTGATATTTTCAAATCTGGAGGGAAGTTGGATCGGCCCTCGGGACGTCGACTGAGACTAGCTCAATGGTAGAGTACTCGTCCGGAAACCGGTAGGCCCTGAGTTCCAGTCCTGTGTCCTGTCGACATTTTTCTACTCTTGTCCTCTAAATATACCTTTACCCTCTTTATCTGCATTTCAGTAGAAGCATTTCTTCTTCCTTTCATTTTATAATTTAAACTTAATCAAAAATATTAAGGATAAGAATAACATATAAGACAAACAATCTTCTATAAAAATTAACTTATAGCTTCGAAAGATCCTTACGAGGCGGTTTCATAAAACTCGCATCAATGAGGGGACAAAATAATTAAATTCAACGTTCATAATTATTCATTTGTCACCAATCATATTTATTTAAATAATTAGAAATACGAATGAAATTTTTTTATAGAGATTTACTTGAACGTATTATTATTATTGTAAATTGATGAGTGAGAAGTTACACATGAGATCTGACAATTCTCTCACTAAAGTGAAGGATGATACCAATAAATTGAAGTAAATATAATGAATTCTTATTATTATAAACTTCTTTACCATTCAATGAACGTGTGACCAATGAGAACACTTCTCCTCTTCAAGTTCACGAGGTAAATTGTAATTAATGATGCATATACTTTGAAACAATTATGTTATTAATATCATATATGGGAATCTTGTTTTGCTATATGCTTTACACGCAAAGAGATTCCATAGAAATGAACTACACGTTATTCAGTGTTTACTATACTTTAAATTACTTAATAAATCATTCAATGTAACAACTTTTTCCCCTTTGTTAATTTTTCAACGTCATTTCAACCCCACTGTATGTTCCTTGAACATACTAAAAATTTTATCCGTTTATATCTCATGAAATAAATTGTAGGAAATGTTTTATAAATTTTTATATAATTCCATTATATATGACACGTTAGTAAACTGTATTTTTATTTGTATTTTTAGATTTTTAAGGTATTATTACTAAGGCACCTGAAGAGGTTCCGGCGATGAAAGCAAGTATACGTCGTTCTTATTACATTAAATTTTATAACTCATGAAACACGAAATTGGTGTTTCAAGAATTATTTAATCCATAAAAGTTCTATGATATCTATAAGTAACTGTTATTAAATTTTATTTTAGCTGTACTCATTTGTTTATTATAAATTACTTAAATAAATTGTATTCCGCAAAATAAGAATAATAGTATTAAAGTTAGTCACCAACTGGAGCCATCTTTAGACCACAAATTTCCTTCTCCTGCGACTGTGATGTTTTATTTGCAACCCTGTTGGCCACCAAGTTTATATTTTCTCATTGTTTGGCGTTTATAAAAAGAGAAAATGGCGCCTTTGCAGGACGCGAATTCGTGTTATTTGTATGTATGTATGTGTGTGTGTGTGTGTGTGAGAGAGAGAGAGAGAGAGAGAGAGAGAGATAGAGGTTATAGTCCGGTGTAGATGTGGACAGAAGATGTTGATGATATTTCTTCCTTTTATGCGGGCGAACAGGCTTGGTTACCCTATAAACAGGTTACCGCCTCCTCGGCCAAAAGAGATTTGTTCCCCCCGATTTGCAGACCGGTTCCCTTGCAGACTCCTACCAAGAGGTAAAAATAATATATACGATACTGCTGCTGCTCTTCTCTCTTATTTTCACACTAAACCACTGTACAGCAGAAACCGCCCTTTTACTCAAACCAACAGCCATGGAATATTCACATCTCTTTAGGAGTCTTGAAACATCTATCAAAACCAAATTTTCGCTATATATTTAATGTACTTTCTGTTAATTCTTTGTTCTGTGTTGAACGTGTCTTTGTTTATCAAAATTTTTACATTTATTCATAATGGCGTCAAATGTCGATTCCTCAACCGTGAAATGAAAAATCAATGATCAAATATACTCTCCCTTCACAAGGGTCATACTGCAAGAACCACACTAACAAATAGTACTTACGGTTCTGGTTTGTAACAGTCGATGGATTCAGCCCTCGACAGTTGGATCTTTACTTTGGATCAAGGTTTATGTATAATTACATACATTCATATATTCGTTTGTACCTGATAAAGTCCCAAATTTGTCAAACAATTGAAGATGAATAAAACTTTTGAATTGTCTGGTAATTTAATTTATCTAGTGCTTCATTGTTCTTTTTGCAATTTCGCAATATCAACTTCACCATTATCATAACATTAATTTATTGTAGCCCCGAAAAAAAAATGATTAGATACGAACCTCTGTGTCAACGCGTACAATCCCGAGTAAGAACTAATAGAGTGTAAACAAACAGTCGCCATATTGGGCACCGTTAAATATGGCCGAAGTTTAAAGATATTTATAGTTAACAAAGTCGCCATCTTTACATCTGTTTCTTTAAAACTTTATGCTTGATGTTTGAATCATTCTTAACTGCAGACAAATGAATGCAAAAAAATAGTAGGGAAAATGTTAATATTCTGTAATGTTAATTCGTCAGTCTTTGCGCATCGTCAATCTAATAAAATTCATTAAGATGGTTAATAAGTAATTATACTGCTTTTTGATATTTCGTAGAACTTGTATTGCACGATGTATTGGTCAAATGTCGAGTTTCATGACACTATCATGGGTCGTGATTCCGAGAAATATGTCATGACATGCGTTTGAAATGCGGTTATAAATTAAACTGAAATAAAGCTCGCGTGATTTCATTGGTTCATGAAGAAGGCGTTAAGCTCATATCAGTTTAGTTAAAATGCGTACCTCAAGAAAACAAAAATTAACCTCTCTAATCGGTTCCCTCGTAATTCTCTCAGTTTTTAGAAGTATTGAATACAAATAATTATAATACGAATATTTTTTTCATATATGTCAAATAATCTAGTCAGTTTATCACTGCAAATTCATTTGAACTTACAAAATCAACTCAAGATCTTTTCAGGACCTATTGGTGGTAAACAAAACATTTTCCTTGCTGTATCAAGCTTAAAATATATGCAATTTAAGGAGGAAATCATGACTTCAAGTCCCATTCAATGTGCAAGATGAGACGCAAATACTCCCAGATCCGGCTCGGTAGTGCAAAACTGAAATTTTTGTCCCTCGTCGTGTTTATGGATTTGTGGCAGGTATTTCTCCCCAAAGAGGGAAAGGGCCTTATCTTCCAGGATGTCTCGTTCTCTCTCTGTCTTTTAAGGTTGACACCTTGATCTCATTTAGGAAGTGTATATTCCAGGGTCGCAGGCATGGGACATACGGTAAGAATTGTCCGCTGATATTATTGGAGCAATCAGCCAGCTGCCTCCTAAACTGGCCGAGGCACGGAGAGGGGAATGCGGTGACAACACACCAAACTTCTCTCACGTCATTTGGAGGAAGAGCGTGTGACACTTAGTGGATCAGCCTCATGTAGTCTGTTACACCCAAAAACAATGTAGGGTGTACAGAAAATAGCAGCTGTCTTATTAATAATCAATCTTTATGTCAAAAATTATTCTGAATGACTGAACTATTTGTCAAATACGATACACTGGCTCCCTCAGTTAATCTCGTAATGCGATAACTGCGCGCCCTCTAGCAATACATTTTGCAAACTTTCTGTCTCTCTCTTTTTTTTTCTCTCTGAGCCGACTGCTTTGAATCTTTCTCCTCAGCTGATAACGTAATCTCCGCTACAACAATGCCTCGCCAGAGAACAAACACCATCTCTTCCACAGACATGGCAAATTTTCAACTCTTAATATTAGAATAACACATATCAAATTATGTTGCAATTTCTCTGCTTTTTTAAATTTCAATGAATAATATACCAACATACATACACGTTGTTTTTATTATATAAATAGATTTCGTTAACTCAACGATTAGCCGCACTGTCTGTGAGGTTGTTACACCCAGCATGAATCTCTCTGGAATACGGACGACGTGGAAGCGACTACGAAAAATTGAAATATGCACAAAGTATGTATTTACCTGAATTGTTATTTCGTGTACAATACTAAACAAGGTAAACTGTTCTTCTACCTATTGGTGGACTTTTCAAGAAATCTTGACCAACGGGAACCTTGAGGTAAGCAGACCAAAGACAAGAAGCCAAGGAACTCAAATATTACAGTAAGTGGTCGTAGGTTATACTAATTGAATATGTGTCGCTTTCGACATTAACAGTAAAATTATTATTAAGTCTAATATTGATCTATTCTAAGATGATTCTAGGATTATAATTATGTTCAACCTCAAGAATACTGACATTGAAATTAAGATTATGTAAATCAATATGTTTAGTTGAAGCCGAATGTTTTTCTACTGGAAGTTTATAATTAATAGGTAGTGGAAACGGTTTATCTAGTTCAGCACTGTCTGTAATTGGCCAGTTCTACTTATAGTTACTAAATTATCAACTGCTCAGTGAAATATTGATACTTACAATTAAAATGAAAATTAAATGTTATATAACCTCCCGTTGTTTTTTTCCCTCCCCTACTCTCTACTTTCTCTCCCCCCCCCCCCAATAAACGAAATAGAGAACACGAAAAATTTATTTTACTTCCTTATATACCTTATTTTATTCTACCTAGTTCTTTCAGGTTTGAAAGCCTCCAGGTTTTTCTTCAAGGTCACGCTTTGACCCCTAGAGAGAGGTGAAAACCCTGTGTTTAGGGGGACTGAATGGATCAGCGTTACAATAGTCCATATTTCAACCGTGACATTCCTCAGACTCCACAGCTTAAAGAACATCAAGCCTCGAGCCGTGACTTTCCGTACAGAATTTACTGAATGTAAAATATAAAAAAAATTGGTTGGAAAGCTGTGTAGATATTTTTGAATTGTACGTGATAACCGAAAAAAATCACGGCCAGAATAAATAAATTGAAATAAATTAACAACCAATTCACAGAAAAAAAAATTATTTTATTTTATTCCTACAAGGTTCGCCCCCAATTTTGAGGATGTCTTTAGACAAAGATATTCAAAATGAAGTTTCTACTGTTGCTGAATTTGTAGTGGATGCAAGTGCATATGAATTAAATATTAGAGGTCCAAAATCGCAATGCAGGAATCAAATTTTTCACCGATATTTAATTCAAATGTATTTAGATCCATTCAAAATTAAACAACAGAATAAATTTGATTGCGATTGATTTACGTGAAGAAGTCCCAAAATTGTGGACGAAACGTTGGAAAACAATGGTTAACGATTAATTAAAATAAATTAATAAATGATTCATATTAAAAGCAAGACAAATACATTGAATGTAAAAAATATAATATTACAAAACATTCTCATTTTCTTTGTTTACTAAATTTTAATGTTCTTTTGTTATTTAATTATTTTATATCTTTGTAATGTAAGAATTTTGTATATTGTTAACTCTAGTTCAAGCTGAAGAGGATTCAGATCAGAACCGAATCATATAGTTGTATTAAATTATTTTGCTTTTGTTTTACTAATAGTCTGTTTTTTGCCTCATTTAAGCATTAACTTAAACTTACAGACGTTAATAACTATTATAAGAAAAAGTTACTTGAGAGCGGAATATTACGCGGCTGGCAAAATAATTTTTTACTGAAGAAGCAGAATTTTGTGACTGTTGACGAAAGAAGAATTATCGGTGTGTGCGGAATATTTCAAGGATTACAACTTAGACGGTTGAATATTAGAGGCAGGTAAGTGGAAAACGTCAAGAACGTAATAGTTGACGGGTAGAAGAGTAAAAATATTAGTTATAAAAGCGTCAATACACAAAATTATCCGTAGTCGGGGATACGTGAACTAGTGAAGCAAGTATGGTAGACCGCAAGGTACGTGTTTGGTGCAGAAACTCGCTCAAGCCAGACAACTCAGCACGGTGTTATTTATGTAATGTGTCCGGAGATAGCGTGTAAACTATTTAAAATGTGTGAGTGTGTGTACAAAACAGTGTTTGACCTAAGATAAAGGTTGACAGTGTTCCAGATCCACCGAGCTGATTGTCACGCGTCCACTTCGTGATCAGTCACAGAGAGAGCGAGAGGGACATTCGGGGCCTCCGCAGGGATCAAATATAGGTCCACACACACCTGTCTCGTTACGCACCATTCGATCCCTTACTTCTGTCATTGATTGCTGCTGATGCTACCTTATTATTCTCTACTGCTTGCAAACATTTCTCCCATCTGCATGATAAATGTTTACATTTGCACGTATTTTTGTTTGTTTTTTATTCTCTACATAGACACAAACGTGGGAATAATACACATATTCTTAAAACGCGAAGAACAACGAAAGAAGGAATTATGGTTACCAAAAACATGCGCATGTGTCAGCATGTAAAAATCTGTGACCTCACAAAGCATTCCGACAGACAATAAAGGGAAATCCACCATAAATAATAGCACGCTGTATGCCCTTTATAATTGTCTTTGCTATTTGGTTTGTGATTTATTTTTTTCTTTAATTTGGTTCCATTGTCTACAAACTATTCTTTCTTAAAAATAGCTTTTACGTGACATTGTCCTTCATTTTATCGTATTAAATAACGTAAGACAAAAATGAAATTGAAATAAAAATGGCAGAAGGGAAAACACATGCAAATTAAAGATACATAGAAATAAAACTCAATACTATACGTAGAAGGCCGTAGAGTAATCTTGAGAAGCAATAAATTTTAAGGAATTAAGGAACGAGCAAATACCATAATTGAAATAAAATTCGGCGAGAAACGAGAATGAAGAAATGGAATAGGTTTAAATAAAAAAAGAGAAGAAACCGGATTTGAGAAATTAATTAAAATAATTGTAGAATGGAACGTATATAATCAGCGAAAATATATTTTTTAATCTAACAATGCATTTCGACAAACAGAATAAAGGGAAATCCACCATATTTAATAGCCCACAGTATGCAGTCTATTTGATTGCATTCTCCTACTCTCGCTTTTGATCTATCTTCCGGATGTATTTACTTTTACGACGTTCGTCTTTCCACCACGGTTTTCCGTTTATTATCTTTTGAATCTTTATAACCGCAATAGTATAGTTTCGTTGCAAAAGCTAGCTGATTATGGTCCCTAAATTTATACACTGATTTCTAAGGGTAATTAACGGCGTGGTAATTTCTATTTCATGTAGCAGGAATGGATATAAAGTAGATATGAGGAAGTTAGGGCAAGATTACCAAGGAGCGTAGTTTAAGGTTCCTACCCGGCACTCAGCTAAAAGTGATGCAGAGAAAATCTATGAGAAACTGCATTTCGGTAGTTGTCCATACGCCCAACGTCTCGGCTTCTGGAAACCTTAGTTCAGCTTCTGTGGATTACGAAAGATATGCTACTCCAACTTCCGATAGCGGGAATATTATCTTTCTTTTCAAAAATAGAGGAATTAGTTTGGTAAATAATTGATTATTTGGTTTGGTGCTTGATGTCTGGTTGTTGTCTGCTTGTATTTGTTAAAAAGTAGGAGAAGTTCTGAGATATAATAAAAAGAAGTAGAAGAGAAACAACAAGAAAAGGCAAAGAATATGGACTGTGTCTTAGTTTCATCTAGTCCTGTGACTTAATATTCACTAACCTTAGTGTAGGCCTTTTAACCTAACCAAGTAGGTTACACTTCGCATTAATTTGTGATATTTATGCTGCACCTTTCCCTTCATTAATCTCTGTCACCTTACTGTCGTCGAGGTCTTATTTTCGCTCTCCACCATCATTCAAGGATAAAAGATCCTCGGCCCAGAATTCAATTCTTTCACAATCCCCCATCCCTCCTCCTCGAATAATTGTATGTTACATAAATTAGCTTCAGATATTATCTTTATTGTGAAATCTTCAGTTTTAAGCTGCTTCGGTATCTTTATTCATTAAATGTTTCTTGGAATGAAAATTCCTTCTTCTCTTCCGCATTGCCCATATTTCTTTTTACCTATATTAATTATTTCCTTTCGTTTTATAACTTCAGTGATTACATTTTTTCATTCGTCTGTTTTCTCCGCTTTGTTGTCTCCATTTTTACATTAATTCTTAGCGCGTGATCTATACTGATCTAATTTCTTGCCTTCGGCATCTGGATGATGTTTTTTCTTTTATTATTTCTTGGTTCGTTTTCCTTACCTTAATTTTATTATTTAATTTCGCTTGGTTCCTCTTTTCAGCTTTTTATTGTTTCTGCTTTCTGTGCTTTACTTCTGTCATTCTCTTGGCTTGTTTCATTTCTTTTGATGTAATTATTACTTTTCGCTGGCTTTCTCTTTTTTGTACTTTCTTTACGCTTTCAGCTTTATTTCGCTCATTTCTCACTACTTTTTCCGATTTTTTACTTTATCTCCTTTTCAGCATTATTTTACTCTCGTTTTATTATTTTTTTCGATAGTTGTTTGTATTCTATCATTTTCTTATTTTGGTTCTATTTTATATAAATTATTCTTTCTTAAAAATAGTTTTTACTTTAAATCGTAAATTTAAGACCAAATGAAATTCAAAATAAAAATAGCAGAAAGGGAAATTATACTAATAAAAGAGAAACGGAATTGAAATTCAATATCAAAAGTGGAAGGTCGTAGAGTAATCTTGAGTAGGAAATAATTGTAAGGAATTAAGGAAGGAATAAATGTCATAAGTGAACGAGATTCGGAGAGAAAGGATAATGGAGAAACGAAATAAGTTTGAAGAAACGAAGGAAACAAGAGAAAGATCCGGAATTGAGGAATTAATTGAAATAATTGTAGACTGGACGCACTAAGCGAAAACAAAGTAAAAACGAATCGTACAAACGAGAAACAGTGTTGTTACTGTTTGTTCAATTTCGTCAATGTATCTCTTTAGCGCTTATATATTCCTATTTTCGTACAATTGGTTACTTGTTCTTTGTTCTAGGACTAATTGAGATTTTAAAAATTTCCCCTATTAGATGTACAGAAAGAGAATGTGATTTTTGGCTGCATTTTTCCTGTAAGTTAAGGTCTTGAATTCTTGTACAGCGAGAATCTCCCTTATCTTATCTACACCATGGAGTTAAGAATCGCTGCTATTGTAGTTTGTATAGTAAATAGCAAGAGAGCAAAAGGACAACTTCACTATGGTCTGAAAACTCAACGGAAACCAACTTAATCATTGCTCATAACGTAGTCTTTTGTTACTCATTTCTTTTATTTCGTTCATTATTCTTCCCATTATTTTGTATATTCACATTATTATTCCTGTCTATCCTTTACCTTTATTAACTCGTTGAATCCTTCGCTATTCTATTATGTTTTTTGTCTACAAATTTATTTTGTTCTGCTTATCTCATTATTTAAGTCTTTTTTCTTCCACACTGTTTCACCTTGGTCACTCATTTATGAGGAATTTTTACTTTCCCTTCTCTTATTCTCTCGATTTCTTTCTACCGTTATTTTTTATTTAATTATTCCCGGAATTCCTATTCTTACCTTCGTTCCCTTTGTTTCTATTCCTTTCTTTAATCCATTTAATTTCTTCATTCTTTCTGAATGTTTTGAAATCACGGTATTTCTTAATTCTTAACTTAATTTCTCCTGATTGTACGATCCTCTATTCTAGAAATTCACATGTTTCTTATTATCTGTTAATGTTTTCCTTTCCGCCAGTTTATTTTCAGTATCGTTTTTGTCTTACCATTTTACATTTTTTCAAGTTATCATTTATGATTCATTCAGCTTTAGACATCATCATCTTCAAGTTAATCAGGACATGAATTAATTCTTAAATAGCTTTTACTTTAATTTCTTTTCAGTTTATTATTTCATTTCACGTATCTCAATTTTTGTATTCTTTTTCTTTTCTCGATTTATTTTTCTTTCATTCATTTTTAATTTATTATTTGTTTTCCTCTTTTGTTGTTTTTTATTCTTTCTCATGCCTTTGACTGATTTTATTTTAATCACTGAATTTATTTAATATCTCTTATTGCTTTTCCCCGTTCTTTTCTCTTACGTTTAATTTTTCCTTTTTTTATTTACTTCACTTTGT
Source organism: Eucriotettix oculatus (assembly GCA_034510155.1). Lineage (NCBI taxonomy): Eukaryota > Metazoa > Arthropoda > Insecta > Orthoptera > Tetrigidae > Eucriotettix > Eucriotettix oculatus. Next base: position 90,454,568 of record CM067378.1, on the reverse strand, counting down.
TTTATTTTCACCTTTTTTCACCATTTATTATATTTTTTGAATTTCATTTGCATTTTACATATTTTCACTCTAGGACTAGTGTATTCAAGTCTCGCGATCAAATAAGTTTCCCACTCAATGAGATTAAATTACCAGAGACATGATAACGCGAGCGAACTAATTTTGAACTTGACGTTTCAGACGCGGTGACACAAAGAACCACCATGTTACAACCAACATTTGATGGCCACACCTCAATCTATTTCGATTTATGGCTAACCGAGTCAATAATTCAACATTACATTAGCACACTACCCTTAAGAGACTAAATATTCTCGGTACTTTGAAGAAGTCAAAAATTCTACGGGAGCCCTAACAAAGTGCAAAATACACGTAGTGCAAAGAAGCAATTCCTGCATCTAAACGGAATTAAAAAATATTCCCGGTACATTAAAGTATATGAACAAATATTTTTAATTTTTATAGGGTGGATATTAGCTACTCGTGGAAACGACTCGCGCGCTACCTTTTCTAAAATGCTTGAACTAATCTATAAATATTCGCGGGAGTGAGCGCAAGAACTCACCAAAGTTATATCGCAATCTGACGAATGGTATACGAACGCATGAGGGACAAATAATAATTCATTTATTTTTATCTGTAAATACTATATTGTGATTTATAAATTTTAATGATATATAAGTATTAAAAAAAAGCTACAAATAAGAGTCAGGATATTAATAAAAGAATTTTCATTATTGGAATAAGTTCTCCGAAGAGGAAGAGACCGAATGTAACCAGTAAGATCGACTGCCAAGTATGAAAACATGGGTCTATTTATAAATTTCGCGACATTAAGCAAGGTCTTCCCTTGGAAATGCAAAATATTTTACGTAATTACTTTTTCAATATCTTTCCGGATGACTTCTGGACAGAAGAGAAGAAGAAGAAGAGATTTGAGTCAAAACTGGAACGGACCGAATATCGATGGTGTTGTATTAAAACCTTGGCCAACGGGCCAAAGATGTTCTTTGCGTCATCGACCAAGAGAAAGAAAGTAGTAACTAAGAAACTGGAAAGTGAATTCGCAACATACAATAATGGGTAAAACATAACGCTGGCAGAAAGTTGGTATAAAATAAATGATTTAAAATGAAATATTAGGGGCCTTATAAACATATTAAGCTTTTAAATAGCCTTTAATGGTTTATGTAATATACTTATTACATTTTCCTTTAAAAGTAGGAAAGTAGAGAATGTATGAGATTTCCTAGAAAATATATCGTTATGAATCGAGCCAAACGTTTCATATAAATCAAGTTCAGTTAGATAAAAATTAAAGCAATGAAATTTTATACATAACTTTGCTAAATAAATAAACAATATTAAATCTATACATGCATAAAAATGAGAATATTTAATACAGTATAAATATAAAATAATGCGGCAAAATAATATTAAATATTTTGTTATATCGTGACGTCAATGAGCACCTTGCTACCGTTGGAGAGACGGAATTTACGATTATCGTATGTAATCTTTATAATGAAGTTAAACAACACATAGAGATGAGGGTGTCGGGTAACGTTGGCTAGATGGCGTTGGTGTATTATCTGTTCCACCCACGTCGAGGACTTATCGAAGGTTGTCGAGACACTTGTGCCGAGGGCAACGACCTCGCCCAAACACTCACTCACTAATCCCGATCACTGACGAGAGTCCATGTTACGCGGCATAGTGTCGCCACTGTGTCATATCTGTGACCTCATTCGTAGCTCACTCGAGTCGCCGGGCAACGGGGACCAGAGTCATCGTCAACACTTTGTACACTTTCCTTAACTCCTCATATAAAATAATATTTCAAAATAGATGGCAGCACTCACAGGAAAAAAAATTTAAATTTTCTCAAGTTCAAACTATGTTTTAAGACATCACCGAAGGTTTTTCTGCTCGACATAATCTTGTATGGACGATCTCAGCGACCAGACCTCATCGAAAGTCTCCATTTGCCTCTCCCGTTCTAACCGTTGGGATGCGTTCACACTGCTGTTTACCTGAATTTAATCATCCTTTCGAATTCTATTCCGCTGATTTTGAAAGCTGCTGTCAATTTTTCTCTTCCTTATCTGACTGGCCCTTCACCACGCGGCATCACGCCATTGGTTTTCCCTCAGATCGGTTCACAATCAGGTATATTATCAGCGGTTTGTCTCTTTCGGTCACCATTGTTTAGATCATTGGCGTGACGTCTCGACGGTGGTTGATCATCCTGTAACGAATAAATATTGATAATATTTTGTAATAAAAATAAGAAAACAATTTACTTGATCAATAAACATATTTACGTTAATAATTACAATTTTTATATTTCGATCTTTATGCCGGCTATTCTTTCTTAAATTAAAGCTACATATATATTTACAAAAATGATACAAATGAATTCCTTAAAATTAAACAATTCGATCTCTAACCTCAGGCTTGCATATTATGAGTCTTCTCATAGAACAAAATATTCTACACAAACCTACTGGGACCTGGCAGTACATAAAATCAGAAAAGAGTCACAGAGTATTTACCGTGTCGGTTTAGTGCATAATCCAGCTCCTTCCTCCTAATTTGGTCTTCTCTCTAGATCACAGCCGCCGCTATTTTTTCCTGGTTCAGAACAATTTCCGGTTATCCTCCTTCTCTTAGACTACCAAATCTGTCTTGCCATCTCTCTCGGACTGTCTCCGTCTCACCGCTCTCCAGACATCATCCAAAAATATATCTCGTCTCACCGCTCTCTAACAATATGTCCAAAAATCTCCTCTCCATATCTGTGGCCCAAAATCTCTCTGCCAGCCCCACTTCTTTAGTTTACATCACCAAAGTGGCAGGAGGGTCTTCCACCAATAACAGTTATGGATCTACATGGGGAAATTCACCACCCGATGCCGCCAACTCTCACCAAAAATGGGAATCACCCAAGGCGCGACGTGGAGTCTTGAGTTTTATTGCCCCTGGCCCAAATGCTGACTCCTTTCTTTTGACTCCATACCGCCAAAAACCTGAGCAAATGTGTTTTACCGTTCCAATTGCTCTTGAGGAACAAGGTAGGAAATACTGCCGATGAAGACTTCCATTTTCGAGTTTTTACCTTCCAAAACTAGGGCCGCGGTTATTACTTAGGTCTATTTATGTCGACCCAGTTAATTACTTTCGACGCCCACTGAACCACTAATTACTTCCAAGTCTCCAGCTTCGTGACTGAAAGCGGACGTCTATTTTTCTTGCCTCCCTGAAGCGATCGTGACCATGAAGCAATAATAAAAATAATGGTAATGTCCGTTGCCAGTTAATGAAATGGCGACTCGTCTACGGTGTAATAATTAGCACGTGTCACCTTTTCCGTCACCAAACGAGGCGACACTCCTGTCCAAGGCAATGATAAACTATTCCAACCCCAAAAACGGAGAGGTTTGATCTTGCACGCAGATATCGTCGTCGTTGAAGCGATCTTCGTCAACAAGCCCCGGTAAGCGTTTCGGACCATTAACCGTCATCAGCTACTCGCGACGACGATAATACAAAGTAACGACCGTCATAAAATTTTCCTTCTTTTGGACAGAGGCTACGGTAGATCTTATTGAAGTTGTCCGCTGATTGGCTATCTTTCCGGCTATGAGTTTCGAGGTTGATCGATCTCGCTCAAACTCATCAGAGCGTAAATGGTCACTGGACTGGGACCAATTAACAAAATTCAACTTTCTTCTCTGTCAAACGAAATATAAATGAACGCCTCCGGCGCCATTTTTGCTTTCTTTTCATCAACTCGAGGTTGAATGCCTAAGGCATTTGTCGTTCTTCTACCATTCCGATATTTTTGAAGTACTGTAAAGAAAAAACACAACTACTTGCGGGATTTTGTGACACGGAATCAGAGGCAAGCTGGGTGAGGGAAGGTACACATACAGCAGCCAAGAGTTAATAAACATCAGAAACGGGGACCGGGGTGTTTCGAGTCCCGTAATATTTGGCGACATCGGGTGCTGAGGAGGATTGTGTTTTTCCCAAAAATACTCCCTGAAAGAAAAGATAATAATTTTGATTGGACTGTATTGGGCTCCGCCCCCGACAGATTATGAAATAAGAAAGTGGGGACAAATTATTAAAAACACACGAAGACTGGATTTTCGATATTAAGAAGGACGTGGAGTTTGAGATTATCAAGGTCGTGGTGATTAAGATGGAATATTTTAGCAGATTATGATTGGAGGTTAAGATTGAACTTAAAGTGTAGTTGAAAATTGAGTTTTAAGAGGGAGAAATAAGAAATTAGAGATTGTCCTGGCCGAGAACATTTAAATAAATGAAGGAAGAAAGGCCTGATCCAGTCCGGAGTTCCAAAGTGCTCTTCATTGTTCAAGGCGGAAGTTTGATTTCCAGGCAAGCTGAGAAGATAAGGTAATTACCTACCACTGTTCGTAACCTTTTGCCGATTTCCTCGTACAGCCAATTCCGAGTAGGATTTGGGTTAGTGAATTTGCTTATAGTAAGGTCCATTTAGGCGACCCTAAGTTATAACTCATGTATTTAGTTATAAGAAGTTTAATTTATGTAAATTTTATAAATTTATTTCGTGTTTATGATAAATAAGCCGACTATGCAAATTAATATTCTTCAAATTATTGTACATTGTAATAAATAAATGTAAAATTCAATAAAATTTACATTTTTATAATAAGTTTTCATTTAACAAATAATAATACACCCCCCCCCCCTTATTCATTACAGTACCCACATACACAAGCGTAAAGAATTCGAAAACTGCTTCATGTCAATAATAACAATTTATCGAATACAAAACAATAATTGTGTCGTCTTTAGGTAACTATGCAAACTAGGTGTGACGATGTCGCCCGTAATTTTTTCCAGAAACGTTCCTGAGATCGAAATTTATATCACTGCTGATAACATCAACTTGGCTGCGTCCATTTTGATCCTGTGAGGCGCCAGAAAAATAATATCAGTTATCAAGCAACCGAAACAAAAATTATTTCTGGTGGATCTTGCTTGGAAATATACATATCGTTTCCTACCTCGTTCCCGCAGCAGCAGCACCTTGTGACTTTTCTCAATGCGATGAAAAAAACAGTGGTGAAAGCTGCGGGCAGAGAAATTGGAGGACTACTTTGACATTAGGTGACCAACCGCATTTCTTGGAGGTTGAGTATTTCATGTTATCAAAAAAATACGCAACTTGTCCCAGAGCAGTTTTCAGCCGAGGTCGAGAATCAGTTTTCTGGATGATGATCTGCATCAATTTCATATGTTTTTGTTACCGTCTGAACTGAATGAGGGCTTCTAAAAGACAACAACCACCTTCGACCATCGTAAGTTATTAAATATTGTCTGAAGACTCAGTGGCAGACGGTGACAGCGAGTGACATTTTGGAAACCTGGCTGGCTGAGACAATTGTTGACCCACGACCATTCGTGTAACCTCAAACCTCGCAATTCTTTCTCTGTACATCTCTGTGTGAGAGTCAATAAACGATCATCCCACTTCCTCTTAAGATTCAACCTTGATTGCTCTTGGTGGAAACTAGCCTTGACTTTGAGCCAATGTTTGCTTCGGATTTATTTCCAGCACTGGAGATGGCGGCGGCTGCAGAAGAAGTTCTGACGGATGTTTATCTTTGCAGCACCAGTGAATATGTGTGTGCGTGTGTATGTATTTGTTCAATAATTTCTGGTTGGGTTCATCCGCCGCCGACAGGTTCTGTTTTTCCACGGAAAAGCTTCTTTGCACGGAAGGTTGTTTTATTTTCATTTTGCACGAGAAAAAGCAAAGATCCTCCAACACACGTTCATTCAAGATAATCCTAAGACGAGGTCTTTCACCTCTCTGGAGCCAAAGCAGTGACCGCTTACCATCTCGGTCCACTAGACGCTTTCTTTCTTAATGGAAATAAAAATAAATGAGTCAATAACCTTGTAAGTCGAGATAAAATTTAAAAAAATGAAAATGTGGTTATCACGCCGTTGCGTTAATTTTTTTTTTCTTCGTTGGTTCTTCAGCCCATTGAGGGTCTTAGCCTACCAGGACGACTGCGGACTATCATCTTACATGACACCTTCCAAATGTGAAGTGATACGTGGTCAGCATATAGACTCTCCATCAGTCTTAACCCCAGTATCCATGACCATGAGTTGCGTTCATTTTATGGAATCCAAATTCACCAACATGAAACACGTAATAAAATAATCTAATATTTTATGGAACATTACTTCCAAAAATAAGAGAAGCTGGTAAAAGTGCGTTGAGCTCAATTATTAGTAATCCATTCATATGATGTAATATATGAAATGTATGTTTGTACGTCTCTCACACAAATTTTAAACGCATGCAGCACTTTCAACCAATCCTTTGGTACCAAATTAGTTACGATCGTTAAATAATTACCTTTTTCGTCCTATTTTGGATTCCTTTCTCTCTCTCTGCCGACCTTTTCCACTGAAACACGTCAGTCATAGAATTTTATCTTCCGGACTAGAGGTCTTGTTAACCCGCGTAATTGATTCATTAGTTAAAGTGATTAATTAATTAATCGTGAAGACCCTAGACGTCGGAGTTCCTGTTCCGTGAACGTCATTTGCGTGTGTCGAATAGGTTAGCGCCTTGATTGACAAGGTTATCTCAGTGTTCTTCTCTTCTCCTCGTCGCCTCATTACACCCGTATCTCATACACACACTCGGCGGCATTCGTACAACTTTACTATTTTTGTGGTTGTATTAGGAGTGGCAAGCCTCGAGGAATATGACCTTCGTAGCCGAACAGTGGGACAAGCCACATAATCACTATCAAACATGGACGGGTTAGGACGAGCAACATCTCACAACAAGCAAGAAAATGCGGAAGACATTTTTATTAAGTGCTGGGCCGCCTTCGAGTCACCGCCTTGCGTTGTCCTTAACTTCTCCTTTGCTTCTCCCTTCAAGCCCTCTAGCAATTGTACTCTTTTTCCATCCTTTTTCTTTCCTTTCCCGATGTTTTCCAATCAACAAATTCTCCTCAGTATGTGCCCGATTCACTTGGTCTGTTCCTTAAAATCTGTACACAATTGATTATCTTCCCCTCTCGTTTACTTTTCTTAGTATCCCTTCCTTTTTACCATGTCAATTTTATTTTTTAAATTCTTCAAATTTTTCTCTAAAAACGGCCGTAATTACAAAATAAAGGAAAGGGACCAAAGAGTGGATATGGGCAAATATTCCTTCGTAAACAAGTTGATAAGGGACTGGAGTGCTTTGCCAAGGGCACTAGAGGCTTTCCCTAAGAATACAAATGTTTCAAAAAGAAGTGAGAAACACTGAAAAGTTAGGTGCTTATTTCGTAAAAAAAGGGACATAAAATACTTTAAAATTGTTTTTTAATTCTTTTTCTGTGATTCGTCTTTGTACAATTTGTTCTTTAATTTTATCAACAAACTGCCACCGGGCAAATACCCACCTGTAGCAATAATAAATACAATACAACATGATATTTCAAAATTTTCCAGGTGTTTATTTTCCCTCTGCCTCATTAAACGGCTAATTTCAATGTTTATCACTTCTATTTCTGGTATGTATTATTAAGTAAAATTAAAAAAAATCAATAAATTAAATGATACACTAAATCACACACAACGATTCTGCTAACCTTGTTTCTTCCTCGGGTGTTGAAATCAGTTTTGTAACGACAGTCTGCTCGACGTAGGCTCCTACTCAAAAGCAAAGAGATTAATATACAATTAAAGAAGGTTCATATTTGCAATAACGGCCAATACAATAATTACAAAGTTAAAATAATATTAATTTTTAGACCTCACCAGTCACAAATACAGATCAGTAAGGAAAAAAATTTCAAAGAATGTAGGAAGAGAGTATTGCTTCATAGATATGCTTGGTATCATTTTTCTCACTAATCGTGTCGTTGCACAAATTAATTTGAATAATTTCAGAAATCAATCTGATCTTATAACTAACTATATACATTCTTTGCCAGCCATTTTATATTTTCATAATCGAAGCTACGGTTGTGTAATTATCACTGACTGTTTCACAGTTCGCAGATTATTATTTGATGTCAAGTGATCGTTTTATAATTGCTAAATAATAAATTGTTTCCATCATAATACAATATAGCCCCGATCTCTACAAATGAGATAAAGGATATTAGGAAGAAATGAAAGAAAAGCGGGGAGAGGAAAAGGAGAACAATTATTAGAGTGTGTTGATGTACGTCGTGACTTGTCTGTTTTATGTATGATATTTATAAAGTGGTCGTATTTTACCTTTGCGGTATACGTTGATCCTTCATGTTCCGTTCAGTGATTCCTCTTATTTAGTTTGTCCTACTTTCTAATTCTCGACTTTTATCCCCTGCAGATCTATCTCCATCTGCGGTTTACATTCTCTTCGCGTGGCATCTTGTCCGTGGTTGTGCGCGCGTGTGTCGTTAACTCCTTCACGTCAGCAGCTGGTCGTTAACAGCTCCATTGTTTACTTAGCTGCGGGCTGAAAATGAGAGGAAAACACCTGTACCGTAAGGCGTTTTCTGCAGCACAACAATAAATCCTCCCATTCACCGTACAATGAAGGCGAAAGAAATCACAGATAATCGTGAATTGGCCGAAGATTCTGAAGTCGGCAACGTTCTGAAGAAGGAAGGCTCTGTTGGTTCTCATTCCCACACGTGCGTGTGTGTGTGTGGGTCTGTATTTACTTTGGCAAGACTGCAAATCTATTTTTTCCTCTTGTGACGGAATATTGCGTAAAAGGTGGTGTTTATTTAATTGAAAGGTCACAGTCGTCCGGCTTTAATATTAGAACTACAGACAGACAGAAAAGTGTAACATCTCAACTCTGCAATCAGAATGCAAAGGCGAGTAAGGATACTTTCTCCTTGCATTTATAATCTGTCCTGAACGAGCGTGTTGAGCATAATTTTCCTCATACCCTACTTTTGGATAATTTCTTCGATTATGTACGCGTAGCAGTTTATAATATCAACGTTATAGTAAACACAATTCTGGCTGTAAGTAAAATATACCAGCTGCCTCTCCCAGAATTTGCTCCCATAAAAACAGTTTATCTCTCTACTTTCCACCTTGAGGTTTTTATTATCATAAACCATTACAGCGATCTTGGGAGTAATCAATACTAAGTCTTCCTTCAGGCTTTGCCCTACCTTCTTTTATCTCCAATTAAGGTCAGATCAGAGATGCATCTCTCTCCTAACTCTCTCTCTCTTTCTTTCTGACTCACACACAAACATAAAAATAGAGAAAGAAAGAGAAATCGAACTGATTAATGCAAGGACAAATCTCGCTGATTCTCCCATGAGTTCACAGAAAAGCGATTGCAAAATAAACTACCCTCCCCTTGTGTGTTTGCATGTAGAGGAATAAGGAGGCTACCATTTTGTTTTTCATCTCAGTCCAATCACCTTTACAAATACTACTAACGTGGTCTCCCTTTAAACAAACATGTGCCGATGAAAATTCTCTTTGCATTCCAAGCTAATGACGACACAGGATAAGTGAGGGTAAGTGCTCATGATGGATAAAAATAATACTGTAGCTACGGTGATTCAGACAGACGAGAAATGGTGCAGTGACGCCAGGGCGACGACGGCCATTTTCTGAATTATCTGAATGATCCCTGAGCAGGACCGCCGTAGTCAAACCCAAGAAATACACCACCCCCAAATATTACAAAAGACGTAATTGATGTAAGACAATAAATGTAGAACAAAGAAATTTATAGAAAATTGTTTTTCTGAAAATTAAAAATTAACATATTTTATGAGTCAACAAACTTAAAATTGTAAACAAAAACTAGTGCCTACTATTTTTAAAAATAATTTATATATACGTTTAAAGCAATTAACAAATCGGTTAAATAATATACAAAGTCTAATTCTTAGAAGCTTATTTCCTGCAAAATCACTAATAACTTTCAGATACAATTTATTAATGTTCAGTAGACAGAATATTTTGAGTAGACACGATTCTTAAATATTCATTTGTTATTGTATAATTAGTACAGGTTCCTTCTCCGGTAGCAACAGTTTTTAGCAAAATAATACTCAAATTTGGACCAATTTTAAGGAAAGTAATGAATTTACAGAATACCGACTCCATCTTCTTTCTTTTTTCAAAGTGAAGAAATTAGTCTACGTCGTCAGTCTGTTCCAGAACATTAAGGTCGGAGGAATTGCCGACAATCAGAATTGTTTTCGAGATTTTTCTTTACATTCTTGCTCAAGTGCTTTTGCCGCCGTAGGCAGTCGCCTATTGCCCTAAGCTGGAACGACGCTCTGAAGAACAGATTATTTGTTAAATCTTTCAAATGTCGTCGCTTTGCTTAAAACGTCTTCGCCGCACGTCTCCTTCTATTTTATCTGGAGTTTTTCTTGGTGTGAAAGAAAAATTTGCAATAAATGGAAAAAGGAACCAGTTATTACTGTCATTATTCTCACTGATTATCAAGGCACGGCATATTTCAGTACTTCACCTGGTAATTTCAAATTCCTTGACAACTGTTCCAGTTTTGCGTCAGTTTGATAAGATTGGCATATTCTCTATCTTTGTAACCAACGTTATTTCTTTTTGGAGGATTTACCTTCGTTCCATCAAGAGAAACATGAAGTAAAAAAATACCTTTTTCAGTATCGCCTTTCACTGGTTTTTTTCTCTTCTGTTCGGTAATATGCGTAACAACTTGAAGTGTTCCGATGAGGATCAAATGTCGTTCATCTTCAAGTCTGTTCTTATCTGCGTGGAAAGATCCATACGTTATCTGAAAGGTCACCGTCGCTGTGAAATTTATTTGCGTCTCTACTTTTTTATTGTCTGCGATATCGTGATGATTTTGCAATATGAGATTTCATTACTTGAGCTATGTAGAGTCCTATAGAGAGCCTTTATGTATTCGCTACCTGCCAGAAAATACACATCTTATTTGTTTACCAGAGTCGCAGTTTTCCTCTTCGGTTTCAGTACAATTCGGCTCTTTCCTTTTCTCGTAATGCTTCCAAATCTCTTTTCCTCTTGCTGATTCACTGACAGCTGATGTTAGGCTGTGACTCATGCTTCATGTATCTGTCTCTTGAGGCCAGCTCATGACTGTTAATATGCAAACATTATTAATGGAGCGGATTACCATGCAACCTGAGGTTTAAGCCTGCAATTCCATTCCGCCTTGCATCGAGGACCTCCAGGCTGATTCATAAAAATTTGGTCCACGTGGAACTTCATCACGCGCTCTGGAAATTGCGACAGTAATCTGGTCAACTTGTTACAGATAACGTGAGAGTGATATACGTAGAGAGAGTGAACTTCATTCCTTGAACAGTAAACCAGCGAGCAGATAGCTTTCCTGTGTGTCCACAATTTATTGTATTAACCGTGATTAAGAAAACCACGACAGGGAGCGATAGAGCCTTCGAATTTAGTGGCCTTGACAATACAAATCAAATACAGATATTACAAATAATTCGTACCGTTAAAATTATAATAAAATTCATGAAAGTAAATAATGAATACAGTAAAAGTTTTTAATACATAATTATGTGAACGTTAGGCGAACGATAATACAAAAAATTGGTGACTTTGAGAATATAAATTAGCAAATAAATGGAGATGGATTATGAAAGTTCCACTTCTGAAAATGTACAAAGAACAAGACAAATTATTAGTTTGAGGTAAATAATTATTACATGATATATTACAGTACTAATATTGACTAAGAAGTACTGAAATGAACAATAAATCTAACCAAATCTTCTGCTGACTCTAATAAATACCTTCACCTATGATTCCTTTCCCAAATTTCTGTTGAACTTTTTTCTTTGGTTCTTCAACGTACAGATGAAATAGTATAAGCAACAGTCTCCAAAATTGTCTTAATCCCTTCTTCATTTTTGGTGGTGGGGGGGGTAACAGGCTCCATGAGGGTGATCCTGAAACAGGCAACTCCCCTTTAATAGCATAGGAAGGGAATTGAAAAGAGGGGATGCGTAAGGTTGAGTAAGGTAGCCAAGGGTTGACTAATGCCCCCGGGCTATAGTTTGTGTTTCACCTAAAGAGATGCCGGGAAAACCCTAGAAAACCTGCATCAGGTAGGACGGGCATTAGGTACTACTCTCATGCCCTTCCTAATGACGGGAGACGAGCTTTCTGTGGGGTCGCAGCATTCCCTTTTCCGTGTCTCAACCAGTTTTAGGAGACAGTGTTCCAACAGATCCATCTATTGCCTTATGGCCAAGGTCTTCGACCCCAGTACATAAACTTCCCAAGGTTTCTCTGAGTATTAAAAGGCTGCACCTACTCAGCGGCCGCTGAAGCGAAACACTAATTTGTTTCAAACAAATGGCGAGTTTCATGAATATGCGACCAGAAATCGTTCAGCTCTAAGGTCGGACAAGCATCGCCTTGCTCTACACCAGAAAAGAATTCACAATACCGGGATAATTTTATACAACGGCCTTCCGCCAGAGGTTAAAAATAGTACCTACAAAAGCTTCGTGAAGCAGAGTAAAACTATTCTTTTAAATGGCGCGTTTTACTCAGTACAGGATTTTCTTAATCGTCCTTCTAGTATTTAAATCAAGGTTCCTGCAAAAAGTGTTGAATGAGCTGCCTTGTAAAATAGCACATCATATATCTTTAAAATTTCTATTCAGTTTTTTCTGCTCTTTTGTTTGTTTGTTTGTTTCATGTATTGCCTGGAGCTACGACAGAGGGAAGGACGGTTTCTGGTCCAAGTAGTTAAAACTCCATTGTGTGTTCCTCAGTGTGTGCTTGTTTGTGTTTCCCAGAGTGTGTCCGTGTTGTGTTTATATTGACTTTTGTCTATATACACTTTCTTTTACTAATTTATTTTAATATTATTTGTCTTTAATTGTGTACTTTATTTTATTCATTTTTAATTTTTAATGTATGACGTATCCTATTTCCTCAATCGAGGATTAATGGAAACAACAATAAATCTAAATGTTTCTTGCTCGATTGGATATTCTTTTTTTATCATAATTGAGCTAGACAAATTTTCGCAAAAAACATTTAGTCCTCCAATGAAAAGGGAAAAATTATGTTCGCCAATTCCGTGGTAACGGAGCCTTTGAATTAGTGACGTAAGTGCACGCGTTGTGAAAAAAAAGAGAGAGCAAACCACCGGGATTCTCTTTGACCTTCTTATTTCATTTTCCATTAATTAATAGTGACATGAGCCTCATTTTGCCCGTATCTGGCAGAGACTTGAGAGAAATCGTTGATTCGAGGGATCAGCAGTTGCTCGAGGTTTTCACAGTCCTGTGCCGTGAAGTATCAAAGTTTACGAATCGTGATGGACGCCGACCTACTCGATCCGGTCTTATCTCTGTGGATCTGGCAGCCGAGTCCAAACAGACCAGGTGAGAATCACGGACCACTTCCCTGCTGATGGGGGACAAAGGTCTCCGGTTGCCATGGCAACGGGAACCTCCTCCTGCTTTATCACTGGCACGGCATTAAGTAAATTATTATTCAACTCATTTATAAGTATCAGTACAAATAAAACAAATGTAACACGGTCAAAATCGTTTTTTTATTCTTGTGAACAGGGGCCTCTTCAGTTATATCAAAAAATCAATAAATAAAGATAACGAAAAATACAATAGCTGATTTGCAAACGATAAATTAATTTAGTATTAAATGGTTTCTTAACAAAATTTTATTTGAATTTAAATAATCCATTTAACAGAATTGCAATAACTTCCGGGGCGAATGAGACAGAACAATGCCATAAAAACACTATACAAATCTTAGATTCTTGTAACTCTCTTGTGTAACAGAAGAATTAAACTTTCAAAGTTGAAGAAGCAAAGTTCAACAGGAAATTGGGAAAGGAATCATAGGTCAAGGTATTTATCAGAGTCACCAGAAGATTTGGTTAGATTTAACGTTGATTCCACTACTCCTTGGTTCAGGAAATGGGATACGTCATACATTACGTCAAGTAACAATTTATTATGAAAACAAAATAAAATAAAGCACTATTAACTAACCAAAAAATCTTTGAATACGTAACTGGAGTAACTAGAGATAGTGTAGGGGAAGGTAACACTGAGAAACACAAGCACACGTAAAAACGATGGAAATGTCACCGCTTGAAACAGTTTGAAAACAAAGTGCAATATGAGTGGTTTTGCAAATGATATAAGATTAGGAAATGATACTTTGACGGAAATAGATGAATTTCGCTATTTTTAGAATAAACAATCACTGTTGAAGAAAAGAAGTCATAGAACGTCAGATAGCAAGGAAAGAGAATGGGAAGAAAAATCTGAAATTGTTTCGGTTGAACGTGGTGTTGTATGCGAGCGAAACTCGGGCAAGTGGCAGTGCACAACAGAACAGAATAGAGGACTTTTCAAATGAAAGTAAGATAACAGATCTGGTCACAAATCAGGAAATCTTGAATAGTTTTTGAAGGATAGACTAATAGGTCACATTTTGAGGATCGAAATATTCGTAAAATTAGTATTAGAGGGAAGTGTGACGGGTAGAAATAGTAGAGGAAGAACAAGGTTGTTTGAGAAATCAGGCTGGATGTGGTGGGCGTAGTATATATTCAATGGAATAGCTTCATCAATTCAATCTGAGAACTCGCCACCACAACTCATTAGAGATCACTGCCGAGATCTTCAATGAGGGAACCATTAAATGATCATCCCAGCGAACTAATTCGTTCCAGTTTCGAAATTACAAGCACTTATTGAGAAGGAAAGAATAAAATGACGTCACTGAGTCTCCGTACGGATTCTGCGTAGGTTCCACCTCATCCATCAGCTCAAATAAGCAAAGATTCTATACGTGTACGATGACGTCACGCCGCTTGTGATTTTAGCCTGTACGTGTCTATGAGTCGTGATGGAAGACTGCTGCTATGGTGGGTAGGTTCTTTGTAAGAGGATCAGTAGCGGCTGTTGTGGTGAGAGGAGAGGAAAGAGGTCGACAACCTGCACAGTGTGAGGTTGCAGCGTGCTTGTCCGAGTTGTCTCGCGTTTCCCAACAACCTCGGTGGTGTCGTGTCTTGTTGTGCTTCGTCAGCTCCCGCTGGACGCAATGGACACTGGGGCAGGCACGTCCGCGAGGTTTCTCTACCATAAACAATGCCTACATGCCATAGTAACAAATAACGAATTCTCACTGCTCTTAGTTTTTATATGAAGGCAACTGCAGCGGACGATGCATCATTTGTCAAGTTAAAATTTAACCCTTAAACCACCACACACTTGGGGCTTAAATGTACACCGGACGCTAAATTATTTTTTATGCACTTTAAAGAAAACCTCGCATTTTATCTAGAAAACATACAATTCTCACAGGAATTGTTTCATGATCCATGGAGGATAATTGCACGAAAAAACCCAATATTTCTGCTTACAAAACGCTGGTCAGGTGAATTTATAATATGGGGTAACGTGCTGGGATCCATATCGAAATGAACACATTCTAGCTTGGAAAAAATATAAAAACGGGCTGAAAAAATGATTGGGGGTCGATTTGCGAACAATATTCACGAGAATTTAGAAGGTCTCAGTAATAGAAGGAAACATGCCAGGTTGTGCGCAATATATAAAGCTCATAAGGGTGAACCACAGGGCCTGGAAAGAAATAACAAACCATCTTACGGCGCAAAATTATATCTCTAAAAATGATCACTCGTTCAAAATTAAAGATAAAAGGGCAACGCACAGACGTAGGAAAATTTTCATTTGTAAATAGGTCAATACGCGATTGGAAATTCTTACCTGCATAAATACTGACGACTTTTCCGGGTAGCGTTTAGGAATTGGCTAAGAAAACTTAAGTGAGTAGTATTTTTTTTAGAATCAGTGAAGTGATAATGGTGAAGTGCAGTGAAATGATTTTTGTGTGAATCCTACACTTCAAATTATTCCTTAGTGTAAACTTTTTGTAATTGTATTTGTTTTCTTTGTATATAGCTGGCACCGGGCAAATGCCCAATAGCAACTAAGTACGTAATAATAATAAATCTGCTAATAACTCTTTTGATACTACCAAAGAACAAGTAAATTTCCCAAGGTTTTCTCGGGTTTCCAACCGGGTAAAAACACAGCCAATTCCACGACGTTTCGACAGCTGTCATTGCTACCATCTTATGGTGAATATTACTGTGTTTTTACCCATTTGGAAGCGCGAGAAACTACGTTACACCGGGAAAACCTTCATTTGATTAAGTAGATTTCAATTTAGAAGTCTCTCGGCGTATGGAATTATCCCACTGGTGTGACACTTCCCAGATTTTCCTGATGACGTCATCTATCGACCACGTTAGCAGCAGTTGGTATTGGTTTGAATGGACGTTGTTGCCGAGAAGACTTGGCTCTAAATTTCTATCCGAGTATAGTCGGTTCCGGCGTTCTGACAAGATAATACTCATTATGGCTGTTTTACTTCTGTTTTTAAGGGATATGTTTTGATCGGTAATATATAATATTATAAAAGAATTAACAAACGATATTAAATAAAAAAAATTGAAACTGCAATGTTAATGAGTATAAATGACGTTTATTTAAGCACTTAAAAATACATACCAGACTTATGTTCAACCAAAAGCTAGTTCTAGTTTCTCTATTCTTCACATGAAGAATGGAACCCATGAGAAGTGTTACGGTTCTTCGCTGCTTGTAAGCGAATGCTTCTGGTTTACGAGATTGTTTTCACCATCGTTTGTCGGGTTCGTTGTCCCTCGCCTGCCTTTCCAGGACAGGAAAGAGAAAGGCCGAATGTCTAATAACGCCATGTTGCTGTGATGTTATAAAAATAGAAACTTCTGGGCCTACGTGTCACAGTTAGCAGTGTTTGGAGTTGGAATTTTCTGAAAGAACCTCCGAATATGAAACTAATATAGCTGACAGCCTTAAAAGGCAGAAACCATCTCACTGCGCCGCAAGGTACTATTTTCAGTCCACTTTGCCTTATTGGTTAGCGTTTTGAGCATTTCAAGGTCTGTGAAAAGGTTTCAGAATCGAAAATGGGGAGACACGTTAGGTTGCTGTACAGTGCGAAAGAGAGAGACTACATAAATAGATCTCATTGTGCTTCGAAAATTGAAAACAGAGGAGGAGTGCGTGCGCAACGCTGCCAATGTTTAACTAAGAGGGTCACAAGAGAACCGATGAATCTTCCACGCTTTCTCGGTCATGCTAACTCAACCGTTCCTCTTAAACGAAACAACGCAGACTGTTATTGTGGCGTGGTGCGCGTATTGTGTTGTTGAATGACGCAAAGAAGGTCGCAATTTCGTTGGCAGAGTATAAACGGCATCCCGCGGGCACTTGCGCTCCATGCGGAGAGTCCGTGTCCGTCTCCTCTAGATTTCCTTTCCGTGTTTACGGGTTTATTTCAAGGACGGAGCTGATAACTGTTACTTTAAGCAGCGTTCGCCAATCACAGACAACCACAAATACAACACTATCTTTTATGTAATCGCTCTCTCCTCTGTCTAGGAGACCCCTTTACATGGTCCAGTGAAGGACTGAGATCCAGGGGTAGTTATCTGTTTGTAGTTCACTATTTTATAATCTAACACTTTTTGCTTTTAGTTTCAAATACAGTCAGTTTGATGTGCTCCGGTAATGTCGCCAGTTCAGCGAGGACTGAGAATTGCACCTTGAGGCGCAGTAAATATGTTTTCCTCTTTAAAGAAAGTGGTCCTTATTCTTGTAGTATACACGTTTTTATTTTTACATTCTCTAATGTTTTCACAAAGACCGGAGACGTGGTCATGAGTCATAAAATGTACCTTTCATTCACCATATGCCATTTCTTTAACACCGTATCGTTTCCGGAAACATGAAATGTTTCGTTTTCATATATAGATGAAACGGAATATGGAAAAATAATAATAATGCAAGGGGAAGAAATAAAAACCCTAATCTTTGCCGATGAGATTGCAGTATTAGGGGAGTCTGAGGAAGACTTGGAAACCATAATAAATGGCATGAGCGTGGTCCTCGAGGAAGTGTACAACGTGAGTATTAATAGAGGGAAAACCGAGGTAATGGAGTGTAGTATGGGAAACAGTGGAATAACAAAGGCTGTTAGATTGGAAGGGATATTTTGACGGAAGTTAAGGAATTGTGCCACTTGGGCAGCATAATAACTAGGTATGGTAAAAGTATAGTAGACATAAAGAGTGGGCTAGCACAGGCAAGGAAGGTTTTCGCGAAAAAGAGGAATTTACTTACGGGTAATATAAGTGTGAATATTGGAAAATCGTTGCTAAAAAAGTTCGCATGGAATGTCACGTGCGAAACGTGGACGTTAGGAGTTGCAGAAACGTGGTGCTATAGGAGGATGCTGAAAATCAGAGGGGTGGATAGAATCACTAACGAGAAAGTTCTAAGCTGAATAGGTGAAGAGCGAACAATATGGAGTTCGTGGACCAAGAGAAATGATAGATTAATAGGTCACGTTTTAAAGCATGAGGGTCTTGTAAGATTAGCATTAGAGGGAAGTGTGTGTGGTATGAACAGAAGAGGGTGCCCAAGGATGGAATTCGCTAAGAAGATTAGGGAGGATGTGGGGTGTTGTAGTTATGTATAAATGATAAGGCTTGCGCATGATAGGGTTGCATCAGACCAGTCCTAGGACTGAATATCACAACAGCGACACTGGCCTTTTTTCTCAGTTACATTTTCTATTAATCTCTTTCCCTTCCATTCCCAAAGGACGAAAATATTAGCATATTTTTGTACAAAGTATTTATTTTGCTTCAAAAAGGCAGCAGTTTCGTGATAAATGGATAGAATCTTGTCCCACCCCGAAGCCTTTCTTATTCTGTCTTCTGGAACGGTCTTATGGTGCGTGTAAGGTCAGTGACTGAGTGAACAAACTCTCCTTCTGGAGAACAATAAACTTATCATAAACATATTAATATTCACGACTGTGACTGTGTGTGAGAGCGTATTTCCCCTCTCCCTCCCTCCTTCCCTCGCACTACTCTTTCTCATTGTCACTAAACTAACCTTCCACACTCTGCAAAGTCTAAAGGAATAAACATTTTAAACTTCTCTTAGACGTTAATCAATTTTACTTCACATTACGATTTCTTTTCAGGACAATCATCCCGGCGAATGATGTAATATTACAAAAGTCGGAGCTCTTTAAATTCATTGGACGGGTTCGAAGCCAACCGTTTTGTTTTTATCAAATAACAGACGCAGAAAAAAAATGTACTTGGCTAAGTCGTGCTCTTAGCGTCTCCAGCTTTATGATAGGAGGAAGTTACACTTCTTTGCTTCTTAACATGAGTCACTGTAGAAAACAAATATTGATTGACGTAAAAAGAAAAGAAATCTACGACGATAGTTGACAGATGACTGATACCTCCACCTTGTTTCACACAAGCGAAGACTTAATTGGAAAGAAGTGAACCAAATTTTAAATTACAGATATCCCGCACCCATTTCTGCGACAGAAATATTATGAAATCAGTTTCCTTCTACGAAACTAACCTGTTACTTTCGTCCTTTTCCTCCTCTCGTGTTACGCAAATCCTCTTCCGTAAGCGGTGAAACCTCACAAAGTCTCCGTATTAAATCCTCAGGTGTTCCAAGGTCTTCAAGTCGAAATATCAGCTGTTTCACTGCATAAGTGCATTTAATTTATCTTGGAATACTTCATCTAAATAATTCTTTTATTATAGATGGTTATCTAGAATATAATTATATTCTTTCCTGTTTGTATCACAGTTCTTAATACATTCCAATGATACCATTTTAGATGTAGCCTTTACCATAAACTAAGAAATCATTTTTTTTTTCTTGAAATAGTGGATCTCACCGAGGTCTCATTGTGTCTGTGATACGATCGATGGGAATCGGCAGAAAGAAGTTACTATTCCGACGAGTGTCGCCATCTTGTGTGAGTATGATGCACGAAATTCAGAGATTGTTTAATTGATATCCGAGATGTCAAGAGTTGCAGACCGACCGAGCGGCAGAGGAACGGCAGTCGACAACGCAGAAGAAGCCCCTCTTGAAGGTACGAATTACATGTCCATGTCACGCAGCTCTTCTATCTTCCTTACCAAGCATTATGTAGACTTCCTTCTGTCTCGTGCGACACTCATTTCTTTCCATTCGTGAAGAATTCTTTATGTGACATCCGATCCGGGTTACTGCGCCTCGAAAAGCAATCTAATCTTTTCCTCCTCGCTGTCTGGTCAACGAATCATTTGCCAGACCGAAGGCGTATTAAGATACTAAGTGTGAAAGCCTTATAGCGGTGACCTGGATCGATAATGTCATCCTGTGTAATAAAATATGCATCCAGTCTTGTAGCATATGTCCTAGTACTGTACAGGCCGTCCTCGTTTCTCTGCAATGCCCTTATTTCTCTCTTTCTCTCCTTACGCAACTTTAAACAACTCCAAATTCACTCGATCCATGTTGGATGAATACAATTTTTCGCTTCATCAAATATTCTCTCTTTTTTTTTACTAAAAACACAATTAATTCTCCATGATTGCTTTTTTACACGTCACAAATACCTTCAATGGATAAAAATATCAGAAAAGATCCAGGTTAAATCAGTTTTTTCAATCTTGTCAACATACTACTGTGACGTAGTTATCACTATTTATTCAATTTATTAAATAATTTAGAGTAAATATTCATATTTGTGGACGCCAATAAATCGCAACTTTGACATTTAAAAAAGTTTTATTATTAGCAAATGTAAAAGATTCAACAAATTACAATATTTAGAAATTATTAGTTTTATGAATTTTATTTGCCCAACTGAGCGCTAACCAAAGAAATAACATAGCAAGAGACTTTAGTAAATTTAATCTACTTTACTCAAGGCTGTATGACGCATTTCTACTCACAGCAGAGCGAGAGATTATTGCCTTTTGTTTCTTACTTTGTATTCATCCTCCCCTAGTTTTCTGGTTGACCGACAATCCTGGATTCAACGCAAAGGCAGCTTCCAGGTGGCATGTGAAATGGCAGGCCTCTGATATGGCTCAGGAAATGCGTCTCCATTCCTCGTGAACTTGAAGCCAGATTGCCTCTCCTCTCTGACTCCTTGAAGTCAGCCAGCCTGACTTTCCGTTTCGCTAGCTCCTCTCCGTATCCCTTTTCGAGGTCCTTCCTACCTCTTACCTCTCCTAAAAATCTGATTGGTCTCCCCGCTTTTTCTATCTTCCCCAGATCCTCCAATGGGGTTGGCGACCTTACCCTTCCTCTCCAAATTTTCAAAATTTGGGAGGGGTCACCCCTAGCCATCTTTTGGGTCAACCACCTAGCTAACCACGGCTGACCTGGGTTTTTCACCGAGTCGCAAAATCCTTCGAGACAAAGGGCAGAGACTATTCAGGCACGTGTCATGCTTCACGTTTATGACTGTGTTTGTTTTCCGGGTTTAACTCAGAAAGGTGCCTTGCGAACATCTCAGTATCTGTTCTCTATGGAAACTTCGAGCAGGATGCTTAATATTGTAAATTAATTTAGATGAATAGAATAAAATATACAATGAAAATTGATACGCGTCACACTATAAAAAAATTTCAGGTTTTTGGAGTCGCAATTCATCTCTGAACCAGCTACATTGTACTATGATGGTTCAATAAGTAATGCCTCCTATTTTCTGTCTCCTTAAAGAATTTAGTTTTGTGAAAATATTCAGTTAGGCGTGATTCCTCAAACAACTTCAGTAACAACTTCCTAAGACAACAGGTGGCTGCACTGTACCCTCTTTAAAAATGACTACATTCACGTATGTGTTAGACTGCGTTCTGTGATTTAATTCGTAAATTCTAAAGGTGAAACGACCATTTGCATTCACAAGATGCTGAAACGGCAGTGGATGGCGTCACTGTTCGGTGATAGATTCGTCGCTGTAACGAATCTGACGCGTAAACTCCCTTAACTTAAGCGGATCAGCTGAAATAAACAGCCCAAAACCGTATTGTGTAATTGAGTTCGGTTTCAAAAAACAACTCTTCCCTTTAGAAAGATCCCTGATCGTCAAGTTCCTCTAAAAAATTTTGCACGTCCAGAAGGCAAAATAATTTCGTCTGCGATTTTTACATATTAATTAATTCACTACAAGGTATTTTGTTCTCCGTTTCAGCTATGATTTTCTAATTTGAAATAAATTAAATATAATTGAAATATGTCTCGTCGCCATAGAAGAAGTGACACTTGAAGATTAGAGGAATAAAATAGTTCTAGGTCTATATAAAATGGTAACCAATATAATATCCGTATAAATTATTTATCACATTCGGCAGCTTATTACAGATTTTGTCATATTCATTATATTTCAAACATAATTTCCTAATGTGACACAAAGTTCCTGGTCACATGTACCTAATATAGTAGATTAATTGTTTATACTTGGTGCGCATGTACTGTGTCCAGTCATTGTCTCCACTGATGTCAACGTAAAAGACGTATCATATTTTTGTTAAGATAAACCCACGATGGTCATCCACGTGATGACCTTTTCCTTTTAACAGCATAAGAAGGGATATAAAAGGAGTGGCCAAGGGTTAACTACAGTTGATACATAATATTTCTTCATAGTGGCAAGCTGCACGCCTATTCCAGTGAAACGTTTTCCGTAGTGTAAAGTGTTGTTCTTGCAGAGGTTAGTGAGCTTGAGCCGTTATCGTCCTTGTCGGACCAGCGATAACCGCGAACATCGCCGCACCATTTCAGCTCGATGACTCGTAAAACCCCAGGATAAACTTGTTCGGCCAGCTTTCCCCTTACAGATCAGCTAATAACATAATATATCACTGATAACATAGATTCAACTTCGATAAACGGATAACTTATATCTGTCCCGCTATGCTGTTTGGTTGTTGTTGAACAGCAAAAAGATCATATTGTTGTTCTAATAAAATGTTCCATTATTGGGCAGGGGTTCTCTCTGCCCCAGACCGCATTCCGAAATATTCTTAAACGTATTTACTATTTTGGATAGGGGTAATCTATAAAATAATGTTAAAATATAAAAGTTGTTGCTTATATAACAATCAGCTACAGAAAGATATATTTTTTATAAAAAAAAATAATTACGGTGTGATCTTTGGATTTTCACTTCATTTACGAATTTCTCATATTTAATAGAAATGACGTCACGCATGTTAGTAAACGATAATTAAAATGTTCATAGGTGGTTCGAAGTATGTTTTTTTAATTCATATAAAAACTTCTGTCTTTACGATTATCAGTTGGTATAATAATTTATTATAGTACATATACTATTAAAAAATGAATTTACAAAATTAAAATAGAGTATATAATTGATTAACCTACTTTAGTAGATTGGTTAGGTTTGTGTGTGTGTGTGTGTACCTGAGAGGCATACGACGTGGGTGGGTTAGGGTTGAGAGGTGGTGAACTGATTATTGGAGGATATGAGGATGTGGCATGATAGTAAGGTGGGTTAGGATGTGCCTGAATGTTCAGGGGGAAGGATGAGGTCAATTTGGAGTTTTCATTTTACCCGACGGAAGCTTGGAGATGGAGGAGGATTGTCATGGAATTGCTTGATCGTGGGGATTGGGTGGTTGAGGGCGCTTTTCATTAGTGAGGTTATGGATTTGGAGATTACGGAGTTAACTTAGGTAAGTTTGATGTTATGGTGGATGACGGAATTTCTAAGGTACCAGAGGGAGAGTTTGTAATGGTGCGAAGGATTATGTTTTCTTTAGTTTGAATTTTGGCTGTTGTTCCCCATATGGACGAGGCATAGGACCAGGTGGGCTGTATTAGGGAGAGGTATAGGAGGCGTTTTGTGATGATGGTAACTGGGGCTTTTCTGTTTAGGAGGGGATATAGGCTTCTGAATTTATGGTTGCCTTTGGAGAGGGGAAGTTTAATATATGTTTTGATTTAATTAAACACGTGTATAAAATTTGTCGAACCGAAAAAATTATTGTATTTCATATATGTCGCTACTTTATTTTTTTTCGCTTATCACCAATGCACTGATAAACAAATATACCGTGCGTAAACGTCAACTGGGATAGAAAACTAATTTATATGGTCTGATGTTTATCTTGGTTTTCCCTGTATTAATCCTCATGTTGTACTCAACCTCCAAGACCCCGTTCATGCCATTTATTATGGTTTCCAAGTATTCTTCTAACTCCCCTAATGCTACAATATGATCGGCAAAGCGTAGGATTTTTCTTTTTTCTCCTTGGAGTATGATTCTTTATTCATCGCCATGTAAGTTAAACATCATGGGCGACAGACTGCATCCTTGTCTTACTCATTGCCGCTTTCTTGTCTTGATCTTCATTTCTGTAGAGGTTATGTATAAGTCTTCTTTCCCGATATTTTATTCCTGTCCTCTTCAAAATCCTTAACACCAGATGTCATGATATACTTAATGTGAAATTATAAACTGATTTTAGTGTTATTATAGAACGTGGCACCGCATCCTCGTAGGTGTGTAAGCCTGATTAATAGGGAAAGCTTCTGCGTTTTTTTATAATATGACGTTTTGCCTTCGCAAAGAAAGCTTTATGATTTTCTTTCTTGAGTATATACTTTGTTTGATAAAAGAAATATATATTTAAATCCTTTTGTGTATATGACACTTTTCGGCCGAAATTAATAAATATTATCTATATCAATTGAAGTGTCTGTCGGTCCGCGTGTTTGTCTCCAATATGCTCCAAAACAGCTCAACGGATTTCAATGAAAATTCAGGGATTGAAACAGGAATTTTAACCTAAATTTTCGTGTATGTTTCATTTAGATGTCTTGCAGAGTTCATAAGATATTAATGTATTTACAAATCCATTGAATTGCCGTGCGAAAGGCGGCGTGAAAACCAACTGCGAGTTAAAAGACCTATTAAGTGTTCCTATACCATTCATACTACTTACTGTGCTGTTATAAGCGTAACTTTGGCAGCATGAGAGAGAGGGGGGCGAGCATTTTCACTTCATCTATTGTTGTAAACGTGTAAAAGCGGGACCTGTTAAAAAACCAACTGCCGTGAAGCTATCATAAATAAATGATACCGTACTTTCGTTTATAGGTTAAAATGACATTTCGCGCGAACGAAGTTGGGGGCATAGCTAGTTTATTAATAAATTTGTAAAATTCGAGACTAATTTAAACGTCAAGGGGAACCTAATAAATTATTTCGAATTCTTAATGAGCCAATACATTTTACATTCGTTGAAGAATAATGTCTGTTTTTAATCAGTGTTTGCTATGCCGCGTCGAATAGTGGAAGACACGCCATCGACTGGCACGGGGGTGGGAACCCGTACGGTGAAGGGGCAACAAAGATCAGTGGCGATTAATGAGTGGTTTGCTGTCATATACTTTGTTTGTCCTGTATTAAACTTCGGATTGCTGTTTCCCTTCAAAAAGGACGATATGATAGGTAACCTACATTTGGCATCTTACAGTTCCCCAGAAGGAATGCAGGAGCATTCAAACGCTTGAGTCCTAAAAATAACTATTCTCGTGGTGAAGATGTTAGCAAAGACTTGTTTGCGATATCTACGGACAGAGGGCGCGCGATTCTATTTTTGTTTTTTTCGGGGGGAGTGCGTCGCTGTTGGCAGGCCTGCGCCGTGGCGAGGAAGGTGAAGGCAGTCTTCGCCGCTCAGCCAGCCAGTCCACGGTTCGCCGGCAAGCAGGGAGGACCTCAGCTCCTTCACACAGGCAGTCCAGTCCGGCAGCAGGGAGGAATTACCACGACTCTAAACATCCAAGGTAAATACTCGGCGAGCAAACAACTGTGGGTGCGGTGCGTGCGTGAGTGTGATTATTTTATTGTGTCATTTGGAAGAATATTATGAGACCAATGCCGACTGTGTGTGGGTGCTGTGACATGTCATGAAAGAGGATTACTTTATATTTCTAAAGAAAATATATATTTAAAATATTAATTGTAACTTAATATTGCACGTATGTATGAGACTCTGGTCTACCGCAATCTTCCTGTTTTTAGAAGTCTATTGAACAAATTATAAGGCTTTGATATATCAGAGTAAAATAATGCTATGGCCCTAAATTACTTATTTTTGTCGAGTTATAAACGAGTTTTGTCAGCCAAGTCTTACATACTTGTAACTATTTTTTCTCCGTGATTTTAAATTTATGTGATGGTCAATTTATCTTCGAGCAGTAGCAAAACTTATTTAAAAAAAAATTGATAACTGTTTCATAATTAAATTATATAAAATCCTCTAATTGGACTTGACCTTAATGTGCTCTGAGCTATCGATATATACATTTCCCCACAACACTTTAATATTTATAAGATTCAAGTATAGAAGAGACAGAGATTTTTTTGGTCCATCTTACCTGCGAAACTTTTAAAAAGGAAAAACAAGCTTTTTTCGTTTACACTAATTTTTTTTGTTCAATTACAATTTTTCTTGTTCTCATCTACTCATAGACTGCGTTCTCTCTTCGAACCAGAGGTTGATAAGTGAAAAAAAAAATGTTCCGCGGGAAGATAGAAAGGAGAGGAAAATTGTAATGGAACTGATTTAATTAGAGCTCAATGTTTTCAGTGAGAAAATAAAATCACGCCCTTCGGTATGTCAGGCATGAAATAATGTAAAAATGTTTTTTCCATAAATGTGGTAGAGAAATATTTTATGTTTTTTCTGTTGCTTTTTTAAATTATGTATATATAATTGTTCACCCTTGTATATTTTTTCAGATTCCTTTAATTAACTTAATTTTACACTAATTTTCGATACCTGTTTCTATTCGTTTCCCCCCGTAAAGCCCAACATATGGTAAATAATCGCCGTCATTAAGAACTTCTCTAACATATATGCTTCTTCTGTTTTACCACTCACGAGTTTTCGAATTACTTTTGATATAAATTCTCCAATTAATTTTTCGTCGCCGTCCGTCTTCCTCGCAGCTGGACAGTGAGTTGCCAATGACAGCAGCAGGTGACTTGGCTTTGCGTGTCCTTTGGGGAACGCCGGCCGGCCGGCTCGTGCCCTTAGAAACAGCGCGTCCTTGAAGCAATAACTGGACTCGGTGTCCTCGGTATCCTTGCACATACTCCTACTTGCATTCGCTTACCCCGAAAAAATCATTAAAATTAACCTTTGAAATAATATGCTTTTTCGAAATGTCGACTCGCTACCATCGACATCTTCTTGGTGCTTTATTTCCTAAACCAGGTTGACATTACGTCAACCAAATAACGCTCAATTTATTACACTTAAGAGATGTTCGTTGTTATTGTTTTTTTGGGGGATGGGGGATGTTTGTAAACATTAGAGGATTGAACATATATTATCAGTTCGTCAGTCAACATATTTATTTTTTCAAAATTGTTTCCGGCCTGCTTATGATTTTCTCTGGCATTGGAATTGATCAAAAATATAATTTTATTATCCTCCTACTTGCTATTTGATTTTTCTATTAGAAAAAGTAAACTACAGAGCCACCGTCTGGAGCAACGCACTTTTTAAAAGTTATGTACCCCATAAAGACAATGATACCTTTTGTTTCAAAAATGAGTTTCCACCTCATTTTGTTTTTTTCTTTCTACCATAATATTTGGGCATCTATAGTTACATTACACTAGTCTCCAATATTTGGAGTTGTGTCACGCTTCTTCACCCCCGGTCTTTGACTCATAAAATTTATGATAGTTCCTTAAAATAACTTCTGTGAGAAAGAGGGGGAAGATTTTTTCAAGGGCCCACTGTACCACTTAAAAATGTAATAAAAATAATTCTATACAAAAGTCAATCAAATACTATATTATATTTCATAGCAACTTTTATAAAAAATTAAGGGGGCCAATTAGCCTCCTCCCCTTTTCCAGCATTCCACTTCATACCCTATTTAGCATAGTAAAGGCTAACAGATAAAAAATATAAGAAAAATACATTTCAGTTATATTTTTATTCCTGACACCTCATTTTACAAATTTTGAAATTTGTGGAAAATTATTCCGTGATGGAAAAATTTGCTGATTAAGCCAAAAAATTACTCAGTTATCAAACTATAAAAAACCAGACTTGTCTGATTTTCGTTCACTGCTTGATTTATTCAGATGGGTTGGTTGTTACTTTATTATCCGCGCCTCTCACTCACAGTAGCTGATTGCATAGTTTACATTTGGTGTCGAGGTATTGGAGAAATGCAGTTTTATTAATTGGACTTTGAAAATTTTATTATTTATTATCATTATTTTAGTTGAAGTACTTAGTATGGTATTTATTTCCGACTAGACTAACGGAGCAACGTGACTGCAGGCGAGTCAAGGATTGAGAAACCAGGATGGAAACGAGACATGTCCATACCTCGTCATGAACGTAGGTTGACGGGTGCTGTATCTATTTTCTCTGATTTTTAAACCCTGACCACTCCAATTGGTTCTCGTCACGCCGATTTTTCGCCAATCAAAATTGTGTCCCTCTTCACTGCCCGGTCATCAATATTCGGCACTCAGCTGTGTTTATCGACCAGCTCCGGAGATTACAGAACTCGACTGCTTATTGAAACAGCCGAACACACGCAGAAAATCACCAAGCTCCAAACTCTCGCTAATACTCATATAAATACAATTATAGCGAAAAGATAATTGTCACCTTACGAAATAGTCAAACATTACAAGGAACTCGATTGAACAATGTTTTCTCCAATTATTTATTTGTTACTTTAATAAATTCAACCGGGAAATAGCCCTTTGAGCTGGCTTCTTCCATACCAAAATCGATGCCTTCAGCAAGGCTCCTTATAACACTTTAATGCCCCGAACTCCTGTTTTTCTCTTCAAACAATTATCATCCGTAACTTTGACAACTTTTTGATATGTCCTCCTTATGTTTTTCAGCTTTTGTTTTACTATTTGTGTTATTTATATAATTTAATTTTTCTTTATCTCCCCCGCCTATCCTGTTTTTATTTTTTGGTAACGATTGACGTAGGTTTTCCCTTTGTTTTTTGCCGAGTTTAACTGAGAATTGCCTACGTTTTAGTAATTGCTTTTGATAACTATGCGACCACCAGACCTATCAGGATTACTCAGTCAAGGACGAAATTCCACAGATAAAAAACGCAGACAGAGGGACTGGTGAAACCCAATTCGGTTAGTTTCGCCGAAATCCGCGAGAGTGACTGCACTGTATTACCTTTATTTATTTCTGCATCCTCGCCGAAGAGTGACGCAACGGATGACGTAATCGCGTCAGCTGGTTGCAATTGCTCAAGGGGTAGGTTTCACCCTCACCCTTCCCCCGTGATGGTTGCTGTGGACCTTTCCAGACTCGCAAGGGAGTGAAACCGGCCTATAACTAAAACTTCAGTGTTTTATTTTCTTTCGCGATGCCCTTTTTTCCGTTTCGTTTGGTCTTCTTTACAAATTTTCTACTTTTAATTATGTAGTAATAAGTTCATCTATTTATTACTGTATACACCCATTGGTAAATAAATCTAAGAATCATTTTAATCTATTTTTATATCCATTCCTTAGGAGCTTGATTGAGCCCCCCCCCCCCTCTTTTTTCCTTTCCCAAAATTATTTTGACTTCAAGAATTATTATTTCACTGGCAATATACTAGTATATTTCATTTACCTTTACTTACCCTTTAGGTATCCGCAAATCATATTTGTCGCCGACATACAATACCTAGACTTAAAAAGGGCCCGTCATATTTCAAATAACTAAACTCTAAATCGGGTCCTGATTCTCCATTTCGCATGTCTTCAGTTTTCCGCCTTCATGTAATTCCAGAGTCTCTGTTTCTATGGCCCGTATATCACGAATGGTTGATAATTGCCTTCTTGAAGGTGTTTTATTTAAGACTCTTCAAGTTTTCTTCTTCGCGGAACGCAATAATTTTCTTGTAGTGGGAAAACAAAAGTAAATGTGCGGCTCACGACTCACTTGAACTACGCTCTTTTAATATAGTGAGGATAAAAGGGAGGGACTCCGTGCGTCGACATTAATGCGGGAGAGAAAGGAAGGAAGTGAAGAAGGCGTGTCTCATCTGCCGGAAAGTTAAGGAACTGTGACGAACATCACCCTGTACCACAAACGTAACTCAACAATATTAAAAACACTGACAAGAAAAAAATGGGAATGCAGAAAACAAAGTTATCATAGTAAAGTAGAATACTCTGCAGCACAAAATTAATTTATTTAAAATCACGCTTTTTGCCTCTTGACCCCTTTTGGGATTACAAAGCTGTAGGAACTGGAGTAGCGGAATGGACGGAAAGGTGGTCAAAATTTTAAACGAAGAGTTTTAATTGTCTGCGAGTTGAAGGCTTCTGATTGTTACTCGAACAGTGACGTAGCTCGGTCTGTGAAATTAGACAACAATCAGCTAGGAGCAATGAAGGTGGCGTTTCTATAAGTGGTGGAGTATCCTTGGAATTGAGCGCGACGACACGCACGACCTCTTCACGCCGCGACCGCGTGATCACCTGCTTCGTTGCCAAGTGCTCTGAAATCGCACACATGGAAAAGTCTGCCTACTCATTTCTTTGGGAAACGCGTCGAATGTCAGAATCGCTGAAGATGTTTCTTCCATGGGATAAGGGGGGCCCGAAACGTTCCTGTGAATGCTATCTACCTTTATCCCGGACTTTAAACTAAATGAACGTGCAATAAATAAAAAGACGGCCAAAATGTCACCGACGTTTCGGCTCCATTTTGAGAATTACTCAGGCATACTACAAACATAATATTACAATAAATTAAATACGGGTTCTATGTTACAACTTTTTAATTTTTATATAAAAAACATGGCTCAAAAATTACAAATTTAGCAGTACTCCTTAACTCCCTCAGAATAAATAGTGATTTTTTGGTCGTCTTTTTATTCATAGTAAATTTTAAAGTCAGAAAACTATGTTGCAAAATGAACGTGGTTATATTTCTTGAGAGTGCCAATACACTCCCTAATCCTTTGTTCCTTATTTTTCTATTAATTGTGTCGCTCTGAGATTAATCAGCTAGGCGATGAAAATGGAAGAATTTCTGTTCTGCAGTAGTCCTTATTTTGTGTGAATCATTGGTCAGGATGAGGGAAATTTCCCCTTTAAAGCATGAAGATGTGTGCTAAGTAAAGGCGAACTGAAGGTTCCAAAATATTCTTTTCGCACTGAGAGAGACAGAGAAGCCTTGAAGACTTTAAAGAGAATAGGCTCGTAGACGGTCTCCTTAAAGAATGATAGGTCGCTCAGTACATCTCGCAGCTTTTCTGACTGGCAATGGTAAGGTTTTGGTATTATTTAAGTACACATAAAAAGTTAGAAGCGTTTTTCTGTAGTCCTTTTTCCCCAATCTCTATCTATCTTTCTGTACCTTCTCGATTCCGTATTTGTTATCTAATCCCCCTTTCTCTTGCTACGTATTGTAGCGTGATAGTTTTATCGAGGGTTGGGACGGGTATCTCAAGGCGGATATTTAATTCTAACAGTTTGTGAATGATCAGGAGCCAGTCGTATTAGCGAAGTCTATATAAATCACATTAAATCCCATCCCCGCTACTAGATATATTGGGTAACATGCTACATGAAACAGGCAACTCCCCTTTAATAGCATAGGAAGGGAATTGAAAAATGGGGGAGGGGTGTGGAAGGTAGCCAAAAGTTTGACTAAGGCCCCCGGTGTTTCACCTAAAGAGATGCAGGAAAAAACCTGCATCAGGTAGGACGGTTGGAGGGGAGCGAGAAAAATCATGCTGTGTGTGACAGAGACGTGAAAGTGTCGAAATAACATAGCAGTGGATTTTCGAAAGAATTATTAACGCAGATTACTTTTAAATTCGCCGCTTTTAATGAATAAAGGTCCGTTCTTTTAAACTTTGAAGTATGATAAATGTAAGAAATTGATCCGTTGTAGAGGTGACAGGAAGCAACTTCTCTAATCCTGGATACTTAATTCCACGGGCAACTTAAAGCCCCCTTGGACTGTGGCCAAGAACAAGCAAGTCTACTTCAACTAAGCGACAGGAATCGTGGCAGAAAGGAACAGAAATTTCCTCTTTTTCGATTCACCTCAATTCGATTTTACGTATCAAAAGTGATTGTCTTTCCTTGTAAATTCCTTGTCTTTGAGTCCATCTTTCAAATACACAATTGACTCACTGATATAAAATATTAGCTTTAATATCTTAGCATATATAATCTTTCAAACAAGTGATTCCCTGGCGCCTAAAATCTCTGGTGTCTAGAATACAACATTAATGTTAATGTCTGTAAAACAAATAAAGGACAACCTTTACGTTGAGGATAATACAGTAAAAATTTATAAGTGCCGGACATTTCGACTTACTTCAACGGCTAAAACCTGAAGAGTCGAATTTGAACATGAAATATAAAATAAAAGGTATAAACATTAAAGTTTCAAATATGACTTATTTATATTACTAATGTCACAGACTCTTGTTGATTTTTTAATACGCAGCATTTCAGAGATTAATCTTTTACGAAAATTAGATTCCGTCTAAAACAGAAGCGTTGTAAAAATCTAAACAGTGATTGAAATTGACACCTTGTCTAGTGATAGTCAAAGTTCACATCGTTTGGCCGACATAACAATTTGAAAAAGTCTTTATAAACAGTATTAACAGTGGAGAACTTATTAGTAGGAACTTTGTCCTTGAATAAGGCCAGAAAAAGAAGTTTCTGACTTCAAAATGTAACTTTTTAAATGTGTTGGTTCATGTGATAAGAAAACACAGAAAGGTAAAACAGTGAATTCATTTTGTACATTGCTTCTTACATCTTTGTTTTGGTTGAGACTAATTAATTTTTAGATCATTAAATTTTCAAGTACTTTGAAATAAATTCAGCAGGGTAGAGGTTGGTCAGTAAAATATTTTTACATTGTTAATGTCAACCGAATGGACGGACAGTATTGTTCTTGTCAACCCAATTGTAAATAATAGCTCGCTTCTGTGTAGTAGGATGATCATATAAAGAATTCAGGACACGGCCATTTAAATGTCTCCAATGATATCTTTGAAGCGTCTAAGAACTTCAACTTTTATTATTTACTCTTTTCATGCGACTTTTTAGTGGCGATGATTTTTGGACTAATTGATGACGTCACAAGTTCAATGGAATGATCCATTCAGACGCCATTTTCTCCGTGGATTCTGTTCGTCGCCTCGGAAAACTCGTGACGGTAAGGACCTGCTTGAGTTGGTCTGCTCTGGTAGCGCCTCCCTTTACCTGGAAATGGGAAAAATTCTCATCTCCATGTGTGTGCTTTTCTTGGCGAGTGGCGCCACTGTGACCTTCATTCGTCCGTTCTGCAAGGAGGAATGTGAAGTGAGTGAGTGTGTGTGTACATGGAGCTGCCGTCTATATTTATCCCCGGGGAAACTCGTACTTTTCCATGCAAACTAGTGGCAGCCCGAAATAGAACAATACCGAAAAAGAAAAGTTTGTATAGGGTTCGCTAACGTCATGTTTTGAGATTAAATCAGTCACTAGGCATTAGAGAGAGAGGTGCGAGAGAAACGTCGTCCTGACTGAGGATTTTCATTGTCCCACAGAAACAACGGAAAAGGCTGGAACTGGATACATAAAAAGTAATATTTGTTGAAATAATGAATATGATCTATTCTGTTTTATTTCTCTGAAGACGTTTCCCCGTTCTGAAATATTATTTACCGTGAGTGCTCGTACCTCGTTGCTTAATTGAACAGCGTTCTCGACGATCGTCTCTCGATGAACCAAACACCCATACTGAATGTTGT
Source organism: Eucriotettix oculatus (assembly GCA_034510155.1). NCBI lineage: Eukaryota > Metazoa > Arthropoda > Insecta > Orthoptera > Tetrigidae > Eucriotettix > Eucriotettix oculatus. The sequence goes on along the minus strand of CM067378.1, from coordinate 90,420,804 downwards.
GAACGTTTTATGTAAGTAATTGCAAGAATAGCAACGTTGAGGAGCTACAATACCTTGTTATCCACTTCTTATTTAACCTCGTCCTTCCAGTAGACGTTTTTCATACTTGCTCCAGTCCGCCGCACTTGATATCATGAATCGTTTTCAAAGGATTTCCATGTCTGTTGGAAAGGAAGCCGATGAACTTGAAGCGATCACCGAATGATTCATGTTCCTCGTCTCTTCGTCGACCTTGGGCTTCCTGTTGGAATGTTTATCTCTCGTGTGGTTGGATGGGACTTTGATCCTTCTTACTGCTGAGAGGGGAACACAGGACAAGGTCTGGGGAAACCCACCCTCAAGGACACCTACCTACCTGCAGGACCAGAAGCGTTTCACACCCAGAATCAAGTAGAGCGAAAAAAAATTAGGGTATGGGAACTGGTGCGGTGCTGCCGTGGATCAGCCTTAGGAGGAAAGAACTCGCGGCCCTCGCGATGGTTTTTAAAATCAGTCAATGAAGCAAAGGGATTTCCTTTTCCATCACACGCACACTATGAATGTAGTGACGCTTGCAAGATACGTTTTGTAACATACTTCTGAACTGTGTTGCAACGCAGTTGCGGAAATAATCCGATTAGATAAGATTTACAGGGAATGAGACGAATGCTGGAGCAATGTGTCTAGATTGTTATACAGGAGCATAGCTTATCTAATAAAATAAACGTGTTTTATCTTTTGAGTTTTATCCACAATCCCGTCTGTTTAAAAGTTCCATATTTAATCTGTCAATAATACGTTTCGATGTATACTTTTAAATTAAATTAGATGATATGTGCGTGTTAGGTGTCACGACCTCGTATATTGTTCGTGCAGAGACTAGATTCGCAACATCAAGCCATTTTCCATGCGATAGTGAAGGACTTCCACAGATAACAGAGACACTACACGTGTTCCAGGCATTTTCCGCTCAGTCCTATTAAAAGTGTTGAACACGTCAGGTCACTTTATCCCCTGGCCACCACAGGAGTTCAGTTGTCGTGACTTGGAGATTTTTTATTTCCGTGAATCGTAATGGCTTCTGAGCAATCCTTGAAGACGTACAATATTTATGATTAGATAAAACTAAAAAATTATAACAAAGTTCTTTAATTGTGGTGTAATCCTGCGGAAGATTACTGAGCATTTCAATAAATCTTTCACATAAAAAATTATGGTGTCTTTGTTTGTTCCTTATGCGTTTCTGTACCATTCAACGGATTGCGAATGTTTGGTGAGTTGTAGTGATCACCCCAGAGAAGGTTTCTCTTTATCTTTCTTCACTCCTTTCAGTTCAGAAAATGTTCCCCTCCCTCCTCTGAACCAGATGCAAAATGTGCCAATAGATGGGCGCGAGTCACCGCGATATTGTACGAGTTTACCATAGATGGCTGCCGAGTCCTTTCAACAAATCTTCGTACTATATACTTATGGATTAGTATGGACGAATAAATCAGTATAGAATTAATTCATTTTCCACGTTTATATAAATCGATACTCGGGCAAGGTTATATAGCCCTTTTAAATTAGAAGCTCGCAGGTTTGGAGGGAGGCTTTGGTGCCACATATAAAAAAAATATTATCCTGTGAGTTATTCCTATTTCCGGTTTACGGAATCTTCAGAACATCTAAAAATAATTTAGATTTTAAATTTGATGAAAATAGTAGATTTAATACTTGGTTATGGTTTGTCAAGTTTCCATTCTACGGTCCTATGAGAAAATATAGCAAAACCAGGGAGAAATTAATGAACGAAATTTCAACACTTCTAAAGTGTAGAGAATGATGTAAATTTAAATACAGTATTCGAGGAACCAGAGTCTGGTTAGGTGGGGGGATTTAGAGGTACGTGTAGGCGCATCTAGCAGAGCATAAATAATAATAAAGAAAGGTAAGCCAGCCAGCCCAGGAGATGAAGACCTACGCAATCCCACGCACTCTAAATATTCATTCCCGATTCTCCGCCCGCCCACCCACTCTTAATTCCGGGAACAACCTCACATTCTCAGGACACGCGCAGATTGAAATCATCTCCTTTAAATGGATTAATCGCTGAATTTAAGAGAATAATGGACTCGTCCTACTTGTCTTGTGTCGTAAGTCACCTTTGTCACTGCGAGAGGTTTAAATTGGGATCCTGACTGGCTGAGGCAATTGCAGCTCCACTATTAGAAAAGAAGCGGCGCCAAGGATCAACAACCTACACATACGCAGAAGAATAACTACACAGTTGTTGCGTGCCATTATCTGGGTTTTCAGTAACTAATAATAATTATTTCACTCCGATCAAACCGTTAATTTTTACTCAATCGAGGGTGAATACAGAAGTAAGACGGGACAATAATTAGGCAGACAGAGACAAGCAGAAAATATATAAAATGAGGAATATCAAAGAAAAAATGTACTGTAGAGAGACACAAATAAAATAAAACGAATGAGATGAACCATGTTATTGGTTTTTTTTATTTTTATGTAATTAGGTCATTTCAGTCCTGCCTTCACTTTTGAGTTGTTTAAATAGGTCCCTTATAAATTCTAGAAGGTCTTATAAAAACCGGAGACACACATTGCTTGAAACATCACACAAAACTATATACAAAAATCTATTTTGGAAATTTCCCGCCACGTGACGTCATCTAAGTGTCATTTATTCTGTTCTAACATAAATATCTTATTTCAGTTCCCCGTTTAGGTTTAATTCCCTTAGATGGGCGCCTTATTTAATCTAGGATTTTCAATGAATAACAAATTTTTCAATAATAATTAAAATACAGTTATGAAATGTCTGGTACTATGTATAATGAATAAAAGAGAAGGAAAATGTTTGCAAATATACTGGATGAAAGCTATATAATTTAGACCAAATGAAACCCAGAAATGGGGAGAGAAACAACGAAAACTAAAGTAATGGAAATTCTAGAAAAGAGAAGCAGAAAAAGAAAAAATAGTACATGATAATACAGGGAATAAAAATACTGACAGAACAATAGGAAGAATGTAAAATAATATGACGAAAGAAATAGAGAAGCATTAAGTAATAAATTCAGGAAGAAGGAAAACCAATAAAGAATTAAAGAAAAAGGAATGGAGGAATTAATTAGACAGAAGAAACAATGGATTGACAAAATGCTACGTGAAATAAATTATTAAAGGAAAGAATTTAGGAAATAGGAAGAACTGGCTGGTTCCTGCGGTTCTTATCGTTTACGTCTGCTTTCGCTACAAGTTTTCTCTACAGTGTATTATATTTTTTGTTTAATAATATTTTTTTCACCTACTCTTCACTTTTTTACCTACCAAAACAATACCCGTAGACCTATAAGTAAATTGGTCAAATTGAATTTTATAACTTGGCCATTTACTCTTACTATGGCGGGTGGCAATATATTTCTTACCGTCCTATATAACTACAATATAAGATTTAATAGAAATCAGGTCAACGTATTCATTATAAGAAAGCGAACAAAAACAGTCTGACAGTAAGACTCCACTTGAGTTGTCAACGAAGTCACTCCATTTCATGTACAGAGATAAGGTAATATTTTTTAACATATATGTAAAATAAATGTAATATAGTAATAATAATTTGCTCATTATTTATTCATTTCTTTCGAGTCCACTGATGTGCTTACGCCATTTGTATATTAAACTGATGGCTTTACCCAGAGATTGTGTAATCTGATATCTTTTTATTCTGGATATACAAGCCACTTTGTTTACTCCTTGAGGGATTAATATCGCAGAGACTGTTCAGAGATCCTACCCGACATCATCACGTCAACGAGTTATATTAGGCATCCATTTGTAATTTGTCGGCACGCGGTGCTTTCTGGCGGATGTGACGTGATTACGTCGAGTAATGCCCGTACTATTTCTGTTACGCGTCTATTTCCCTCGTTGGATGACGAATCCCTGAATACATTGCTTCTTTTAGTTAAAGAAGAATCACACGTGTGTGCCCGTCCGTGAATCCTGTCTCAGCGGCATGACTGTCAGGAATTTTAAAATAGAAGGCGTGTATGAGCGTGTGTCAAGTTATTTGCATGAAAGACGTGGGTTCCTTATGTAAGGGCGACAGAAATATCTCCACCAGACTTTCCCCTCGCATTCTCGTTCGGCCGACTTTCCCTCAAACACATTCAACGTGATCGAGAGTCGACGTGGAAAAATCTTAATACACGTTTCAGGTCCGTGCATCGTTTGCGAATCAGTTCATTATTTTTTTAATCTACATTTGTCTTCAACAGTGATCTTAAGATTCTTTTGTATTGCATGTCTTATTTCTATTTATATAGTTTCTGACGAGGTCCCAAAGTTGGGGTGAAACTCTGTATTCCGTTCTAATATTTGTAATTTTAGGAGATGTCATCTCTAATTTAATTGTATAAAAATATATATATAGACTGATTTATTTCTTCGAATCGTCAGATACATATCAATTACGGGTATTAAGTGCCTCCGATGTCGGAAAAAGAGGATGGATGATTTCGTATTTTTTTCGCACGTGTGCAGCCGAGGCGTGGCTTTCAAAGGTGATGGCGGCGCGACAGGGGCAAGTACGGAGACTTTTAAACGCAGACGGTAATGACTTGTGTAGTGTATCCAGAAATAGCTTCCGTCACGTCTCGTGATCAGGAACCGGTTCTGTGCAAGAGAGAGAGCGACCCAGCCGTAACGGGAAAGAAAAGACGCTGCTCGTTCCACATCTCTCTGCTCTACCTAAAATAGCGAATCATCAAAACATAATCTGTATATTAATCATTCAAACACCACGACTGCAGTCACGATATTTAAATTTGGTACCAAATTAACAATTTAAAAAGCTTAATGAATAGATTTTTATATTTCCGCCCTGTTTTGAAAACACAGCATAACTTTATGGGCTTGATAATTATAATATTCCTGATATTTTGAAATCTTCCAACAACTTAAACTTTTCAAAAATATTAAAAACAAAATTAACATTTTACACATACTAATTTAGTTATTTGGACTGCAAAGATTTGTTAAATCAGCAAAAAAAACACATTAATAACTCCTATTAGTGAACATAGAAATATTTTTAATTCAACGTTTAAAATTATTGAATCGTTTCAAAACATATTGATTTAAATTTTTAATGGGAAAATGAAAAAGTTTTGGATGAAGAATGTAAATATTTATCAATCTTTATATGCGAACTTAAAACCGAATAATTTGGCCACTAATGTGAAGGCTCGTAACAATAATTTAAACAAAAATACACGATTCGTTTTTATAACTAACTTTTTTTATCAATCAATGTTAAAATGTTGAATAATGTTTTTACAGTTAGCACATTTAAACATTTCTCCTCTGTAAAGTCATGAGGTAACTTGTAATTAATGTTCCATTATTTTCATACAATCATGTAATCAAAATTAACATACACGTAAACCCTGTTTTCTTTGGATTTCCTAGATTTATAAAAATTATTTTTTACACCCGAAGAGGTTCAAAAGAAAGCAATGTCTTTGAATCGATCCCTAAAATAAATAATTCTGCTAAACTGTAAAAATATTTCAACATTAAGTCGAGTCACCTTTGAATATGTTTACTAAACGGCCGGTATTATTCAAATTTATTTACAACTGCACTGGGCAAATATTGTTTACAAAAAAGCTAAAATTTCCTTAATACACAGGAGGACATTTCTCTATTTGATTTTTAATGCTTTCAATATTTTATGCATATTATCGTTGATACTATTCTTGCTGTTCTCTTTAAATTGTAAGCATACCAACTTTAATTTTTTAAAATAACTATCATATTTTACATTAATAAAAACGTAATACTTTTAATATTGACGTCTTTGAAATCTCGCTCGACGCTTTAAGTAACTTAACAATCCTGCTTACTCCTAGTATTTATTTATGAATGTTATTTCAAAACAACAGTTATGCCAATGTGCTGCACTGAAATTTTGTATGTTAGTTGCCCAGACATATAAGTAATCATCAAATTGCAGCTCTGCGACGCAATCTTTTGCGTCGCCGCCATCTTGTACTCTTCTCCAAAGCTATATGATACGTTTCTGTGTTGTGATATTCTGGACGTGTCACCCAGTATTGGTTGCCTTTCCCCTTATAGGGTCATCATTGTGATGTTTTTGTTTACATTTCAATGATAGAATATTCTGAATGAAGCTGTTTGAGTCAATTTCCTTAACTTCTCCTTTAGTAACTGCTGCTGATGGACGAGAATTTTTTTTTGTAAAATTACAAGACGGTGTCTGAGACACGTGATCCCTCCAGTCGGTCACGTTCCGGCTGTCATATAGATAAGCCGTTGACCTTGCATTTGTTCGAAAATCCTCCTACGTCTCTTTTTATCTTCTCCTCCCTCCTCTTTCACTCGGAAATGCTTAAGTAAATTGATTTCTTTGACTTTGATGACCTTCCTGAGTTATTATTTACTCCGAAACTGTCTCTCTCCCTGGGTACTGTTATTATTTCTCATATCTTCTTTTTTTTCCGGACCAAACAAACGCATTTGTTCTGAATAATAGAGCAGTTTTATTTGAGAATGAGAGTGCGACTCTTGCAGTTATGAAGATGACAATGTTAAGTAAAATAAATCCTTTTAATGCAAAGAGGTTGAACTTTGTTGTACATTTTATAGGCTAATATGCCATGGAATTGCGAATTTCCACGTAAACTAAGCCAATAATGTCGCATAAAATATTTTCATGTTTCACTTCAAACAATATTATTTTCTAAACTTAGAAACGCTGATTCATGTATTTCTCTCTTCTCATTGCTCCTGTTATCCTCTATTTATGTATCACTCTATATTTCTCACAACTCATTTTCTCAAGACTCGTTTTTATTCAACGTATGTAAAGAAGATGTATCTGTAAATAACATCGAAATGTTAGTTTAATTTACAGGCATGTCCTTATATTTCTTCACATTCATACAGTCAGTTCATTTTGTGAACTCTTGCTAAATTTTGAGGTAATCGCCCTCACCTTTCCTCTCCCGTGTGATTAATTCAATTAAAATTGTCTGTACGCAAGTGTCTTTATATATCGCCTTACTTTCCTGAGCATTGCATATCTTAATAACCGTCTCATTTGAATGCTATCTACGAATTGTTTCGTTTGATAAACGTTGGATTAATGTTAGACAGTTTATATCGATTTCCTTAGATAATTTCGTCATGAATTTAATACTTTTCAAAGATAAGATACTTTTTTATATTCCGCTCAATGGCGCTGACGTCGTTGTTATTGTTTCTCGTCTCTCATCTATTAAGACAGGTGAGGTTGGGTTAATTATCTTCCTTAGCAACCGAGCGGTAAACAAAATTAGTTTGCAAATCTTACCCGTGAAGCAGTTTATCAGTCACGTGAGCGAATCCCTTTATCACCACAGCATCTTAATGCCGTGCCATGTTTTGCTCATTTTTAAGAAAAACAAATATATACATGTAGACTATACTTTAAGCGTTTATATGCCACTACGTGTTCAGAATAAATTAAGCAGTCCACAGAAACGATAATCATCTTCTGAATAATTCCAAAGAAGCTAAGATTCCTGAATACTTGTTTCATATTTGATTAATGATTTTTATGATTCCAAATATAAAATCAATATATTCCTATCACGAAGGTTTTCTTTTTCTTTTCTTCAAAATCTTTAATAGTGTGTTCCAGCCTTTGAAATGTAGTATTATAGAAGAATGAGATGGGTGGATAGAATCACTAACGAGGAAGTTCTAAACAGAATGGGGGAAGAGAGAACAATATGGAGGACGTTGGCCAAGAGATGGGATAGAAGATAGGTTAGCATGGAGGGTTGCATCTGACCAGTCTTAGGACTGAATACCACGACAACAAAGTTTTCTTCCTAAATTTTTTTCATATTTCCGGAGAAATAATTATTTTGACATTTAAATTTTGTCCTCAAAAAATATTTTTCTCGTATCTTCTTTTTCAACTTTTTTTCTTATGATCTACCCTCTCTCCTCCCCTTCAATTTCTAAATATATACTATGTATATGTAAGCGTCTTTACCTTTTACATTTCACTGCATGGAAATTTTCCTTTTGCAGTTGTGATAGGAGTGTTTTACAACTTACACGGTATTTTCTGATAACGAACTGACCTTTTGCGCCTTAAGTAAGGAAACGATGTCAATAAATTTCGAGTCGAATCAAATCTGTGAAACCGAAGAAAGCTTGAGCATGGGATCTGCGGGTCTAAATGAAGGCGAGGGGAGACCCCCATCAATCAGAGAAAGGCCACCAGATAACAAAATCAGCAGAAGTTAATTGGCTCCAATTATTTCAGTTGTTTGGAGACTAAAAATAAACCCGCGCGCTTCCAGTCTGGAAATAGAGATAACTGTGTCTATGTGTTGGTTGGTATGGTGGAACTGGAGGAGTTGAAGTGTCCGTCCTTGCAGAGAGTTGTGTCATGGTCCTCTCTTTCTCTCTCTCTCGCCACTGACAAGTGGGTCTCGGCTCCTCCTATAAATACATCTACGACGAGAAAGTAGTTCCCTGCTGAGCCATGCAGATTTGCGGGGCTCTTGATCCCGTCCAAAAACACGAAGCAAAAGTCATCAATCTTAACACAAGGCCCTCCATTGTACCTCTGTGAGCGTGTGCCATTTACTTCGCCTTCACCTCGTCAGGAGGCCCTGATTAACGTCCTTGCTTAGCTGCAGCACAGCCGTGACTGGATCAACGCATCCATCGAACGGGAAAATCAAAATTACGACTGAAAATAATTTATTCGCATATAATCTAGGCGGAATAGTTTTCCTTTAATCTTTTGATGGGTTTTACAGCCTTTTTGCAAAGGCGGGAATCTCTGAAATACACTGCATTTCATAGATTCTATTTCTCCACGTAGTGGTCGCACTCGTGTAACCAACTCTCTTAGCTATTCTTCTTGTCTGAAGAAGATGAGGAGGGCTTTTTACTGTCAGAAACGTCAGACTCTAACTTCCCCTTACGCAATGAAAACAGAATCAGCTCTCTTAATACTGATAAATCTCCACCCAATTAATGAAATAGAACGAACTTGATTTAGTTGCTGCTTTATAAGACTTGCTTGACAATTTCTTTTAAGTTGGAAATGTATTTGACCTGGCGTCAATTGGGGCGAGGAGGGGGAAGAAGGTGTGTAAATTCATATGAAAACGTTACGCTCTCCAGAAGGAAATGAACTTCGTGCCATTCTTATTGCAGCATTATATAACTTAACATATTTTAACTCAGTCTGACACGTAAATTAGATCGAAGTTTGTCCTCTAAAACAAATACTGAACGTGTGAAAAAAAAATTGATGATTTGAACGTGCAAGTCATCACGGTCCCTCATTTTTCTTCTTTAGGTTTTCGCGAGTCAGAATATTTTTAATGAGAATGAGTTGTGCGCAACACAGTTTCAAAGAGAAGCGTAACTGACGTCACGACTCACATTGCTACACCTATAGGAAACTACGGCTTGTCGCGTTGAATCACTGCCCGAAAGACACAAACGACTCCTCTTTTGTCTGGAATCTTAATGCCGATGAATGGTATGACCTTCTGGAGCAATTCCACCACATTCCTGCCTAAATCTTTGCACTGCAATCGGGAATTTCAATTCGGCTAACTAATAACAACATTTCACTTTCTTTTGTACCATGAACTCTGTGTGTAGTCCAGGATCACCCCCATGTAACCTGTTAACCAAGAAAAATGCGCATGCGGACTTGAGTCTTACATAAAGTGATAACGGTGAGATAAATGAGGATGCCTATATTCATCATATTAAGCGTTTTCTTTGGCGCGGGATTATATAGACGCGACTTCAACGCCAGCAGTATAGTGGGCAAATTTTGAAGTTGCCGAATAGTTGGTTTTGGCGTTTTCCAGCAACGATTTCAGTTACAAACTACTGAGTTGAAATTGCCAAAAATATTCCTGCGTGCGGCGAGACTTTCACGGCGCGCTTTTAATCTCTGATTGCATGTAACAGTGACGTGCTGCGTATGAATGGTGGTAAATGCAGTGGTTATTGACCGCGATGTTGTTGCGTTTGTTGTTGCAGGAAGATGTGTTCCCTGGCCACGATGCACTGCGACTACGAGCTGCTGCTGTCGCACAGCCCCCCACCGCCCGCCCCCGACTTCCTGTGCCGCCCCCGCTACAGCAGCAGTGCCAGAGCCACGCCGCCGCCCCCGCCGGCGGTGGCGGACCCCAGCAGACCCTGTCTCAGCCCGTCCCCCGCCAAGCACGCGAAGAAGAGGGTCGTCTTCGCCGACGACAAGGGATACTCGCTCACGCAGGTCAGCCATTGCCCTCACCATCATCATCACCACCATCCTTTGCCTCCATGTCGACGCTGACCCAGTTGGAAAAACAAATTTACTAGCGCCGATGATGATAACAGGGACATTTTCTTAGACTGAGGGCAAAATGGGACCTATTCTAATTGCCGAGATCGTCGAAGAAAAGCAAACCGCCGTAACTACCGGGTGTTTTCTCTTTCTTAGCCCCAAGGCTTAGCCGAAGATAACTCATTATCTCTTCTATCTCTCTCTCTCGACATTCCATCTGCCCCGTCCCCGCCTCCACCAGTGTCATAAATACCTCCGATTAACGAACTGCCTGTGTCACAAAATGACTGACAGAGCACGCCACCTGAAATATGTATATAAATTTCAATGATAGGAGAGAAGAATTCAAATGCTATGGAATAATATCTCTGCAACATTCAGTAACTACTAAAACTGTGTGTACAAACATGGTACTTAAAGTGAAATGTCATGAGGCACTAATGCCATCGCATTGGGTCTCGTGGCAAAACGGTAGTCCAACAGGTAGATAATCGGAATGCTACAGTAATTTCTCTCGCACTCGGCTTTCTTGAAGTAATTTTCTAACTTTTTTCTTATTCTAATTTTTTTCTTACTGCCCTTTCCTGCTAGACGCATCTCTGTGTCTCTTTCACGGGGATAAACCAACCTGTTTGTTTTGTTTCTCTGATATTCTTCTACATGATTCGCTTTTCATCTATCTTTTTCTCTTTCTTTACCCGAAAAAACTTAATGATAGAAAATCATCATAACCCACGCTTGCTCAGGGGTTGTTTCACCACGAACTAAAAAAACAAATCATATTTTCTTTATGCTTTCCCTTATGTTTTGTAGTTCAAAACTAATTTATTAAAATTTTTCGTTGCATCAGGCTATAAATTTTTGTTGCAGACCACATACTGTTTTTTTTTTGAGGGGTTTGCAGGTATCTACGATTTTCTTCGTACGATTTCGGTTGCCAACTCATTTTCAGAGAAACTGCGTGTGTTGTATTCTGCACTGTGGTCTACAAATAAAACCTTAAATACCCGTCGAATATTATTTTTTTCGTCTTTGTAATACAAAAATACAGATTAAAAATGCAGAAAATTCCATTTCCGTATACTAAATCCTCCAAGAAGGAGCAGTTTGTGGGCCTTAATATTTTTGCGCCTTCACATAGCCTATAAGAGTGTAGTTACTTTTGTTGAATTTTTGAAATCTTATTGAAGTTTTGACTATCTGTTGGAGGACCAGATAAATATCTCAAAATAGTACCCTTTCTTCAGTATAAACTTCAACTTTAAGACTTAAGTGGAGTTGGTACGAAGAAGGTGATTCAAGAAGTAAGCTACAACCTCAGCGTAGCTGAAAAGAAAGTTTGATCTGGTGACTTTTTATGTTCGTTTGTATCATGAATTACGAAATAGAGCAGAGAATTGGTGTGTCATGGTGAGATATGTGTTTGCAGGTGCGCGTGATGCGGGAGCCGTCGTTCGCTCCTCCGTCGTGGAGCCTGCAGTTCCTGGCGCAGGTGACGCGCGACCTGAAGGCGTGCGCCATCGCGCAGCCCCCCGCGGACCACGCGCCGCCCCCCGACCAGTGGGAGCCCGCCTTCGCGCAGCCCGCCTCCGACTACCTGGAATTCCGGCGCCGCCTCGACATCGGCAACGTGTCCCTGGAGAACGTGATCGTGCGCGACGCCGAGGGCGCCCTCGACGGCACCGTCAAAGTGCGCAACCTGAGCTTCCACAAGGAGGTGGTGGTGCGCAGCACGCCCGACGCCTGGGCCACGCACGCCGACCACGTCTGCAGCTACGTCGACAACGGCGGCGGCTCCACCATGGCGCCGGCGCTCTCCAGCGTCGTCCTCTACGACACCTTCTCGTTCCGGCTGCCGCTCCCCACGGACTCGTCCAGCAGGCTCGAGTTCTGCGTGTGCTTCCGCTGCGACGCGGGCGAGTTCTGGGACAACAATGACGGCGCCAACTACGCCGTCGTCAAGACGCCTGCGTCGACCACATCCGCCCCCGCCGCTGTGCCGCCCCCTCTGTCGTCGTCGCCTGTAGGTGGCGGCGGTAAGTTTCACGACGCGTTACGCGCAAAGCTGGACTCGTGGTCAGAGTTCGCCAGTTGGAACCATCTCGTCAACGAAGGACCTTACTGGTGACGTGACGAGTTGCTCTTTAAAAAAGATGACACATTCGTAAATCAAACATCCCGTATAAGAACGCACCTGAAAGTTGAGAAAAAAAAACATATATATTGGGGACTACTTTTTAATGACAGGAATCAAAAAAGGGAAGCAAGGCGGCGGGAGACAAGAATACCTCGCCCGAAAGGTAGGAAGAGCGCCATTCATGCATTCTCTTTTTTTCTTGTATACTTTGCTGTAGTGCTTCTAACGCAACCCCGCAGCTTCACACCATTTAACCACCAGTTTTATTTTCTGCCTTTTCCGCCTTGCTTGCGATACCGTTTAAATTTTTTTCCATATTTATTTCGGGCAAATTATTCCTTTATTTTTTTTTAATGCAAAATACTGGTTTCCTTGTTTTGTCCACCAGGCTGAGTCCCTAACATCTATATTTAACATCATTTTTGCCTGTATATTTTAAATAAATCATATTATGTTGCCATTTACCCAATGCAAAAGAAAAAGAAACAAGCTATTTTCATCACATAACAACAGTGAAAGTCATTCAGTGATTAAAGACCTCTATAAATTAAATATCAGCTCAATTTTAATTTGATTTTTGCCATTATCCGTTCAGCTCATCTTCATCGCTCATTGCATCTCTGTCCATACTTATCACAGTCCAGTTTTATGTCTCACTCCCTTATTAATAAAATTCTTTCCCACATCCAAAATATTCTTTATATTCATATTGTGTTGCATCATATGACTAATATATTGCACATGTTTCTACTTTTCTCTTTACCAAGCTTCCTCAGCAGCGTACATGGGATTGCTTTTCAAACTAACCTGATCATTTCTAGTCACTTAATTGACAGAAACCTTCCCCTTTTTCTCAAAACCAAGTTTTTTGTTCATATTGGGAATATGTGACTAACCATAACTTCATTTTCATTTTCACTTACATATCCTCCAGCTGACAATTTAATCTGTTGTCAGTACAAATATTTTTCTGTAAATATTTCTACAACTCTAAATGTATATTTTTGGGTTCACTTAAATAAGAAGGATGGCAAAACCAAAGTATCTGATTAAAATTGCATTATGAGGGTTTCAATGTTCAGTTCATGAAAGCAATTACTTTCAGAACAATTAACAAAAACATGATAAATTGTCAGAATTTAGCATTAAGTATGTTGAAAAATACTCAAAGGTCAATAGAGTTATAAAGACAATTTCAGTAATTAACATTTCAAAATAGGTTGTCAGGATTGTTTTGGAAAAGAAAGAGTTTCAGAATTTACTAATGTAACTTGAGGATTTTTCTTTTTTTCATTTAATATCTTCATCTATTTCAAAAGCATTAATGTAGTAAATTTTTCATCCACTTTCAAAGAAGAATTTATACAATTATTTCATTTTTTCTTAAACTTAGCATTATGCAAATACAAATCATGCCACTAAACAAGGAAACCAGTATCAAAACATGTTTTGCAATATTTATATCCTTGAAAACTTATCCTTGGTTTGTTAAAAAGTAAATATAATTCATTCTTGAGCATTTCTTTTCTGCATAATAAAATATTTCCACCTTGGTGATGGTTTAAAACCCCTATTTTTGATGAAAAGAATATAATATAAAGTAGTAGATAGTTTGACTAGTGTTTCAGGAGTACATTTCTTGCTTTCATCGGGAGTTTTTATGGTTAACTCTTTCTCTTCTTTCCTTTAAGTATGAGAAAATGTGCATGTATCTTTCTAACTAATTAATTGTGGCTTTGAAGTTTTTTACCAGCAGTATCATGAAAAGAGTAGATTTTTTCATTGTTTTCAAAGATGAGGTTAAATAAGAAAGGAAAATTGATTATGAAGAAGATATTATTAAACATAATAGAAAATAGAATAGTAAAAAAGAAATTATATTTGCTATATCAAAAGAGAGAGATGCATATTTTATCAAATTGAATACAAGATTAACAATTTATTTTTAATTTAATATGAACATTAGTTTCACCAGCCAGTCTCCCATCATAAAACTTCTTTATTCTCAATCCCATGCTCTATAATTTAAAAAAAATCAAAATAGAGAATGTAAAACCTCAAAAGTCATCTCTAGCAACCATTTACCCTCTCAATTATAAGGCAAACACCAAATAAATCTTGACCAGTACAGTCATACAATGTGACATTCAAAATATCTCAGAGTTATTCTCCCACAATATTTGCTATAAGATCACACATAAGGTAAAGAATTACATGCCAAAATTTCTGATGCTATTACAAATCAGGAATCAATCATATGCATCTCATTTTCACTATTTGACAAATAATTACAGTTTCATCTGCCTCACTCTAGCAGTACCATAAGAGTAGGAGCAAATAAGTTTAAGGTCAGAAGAAGATAAATCATTTTCTGATATTTAAATAGTCAGAACAAAATTATTTTCTTTCCAATTCAAAGGAAATTTACCAATCACACAATTCTTCAGAAAATCCCAATTAGACAAATCAGATTAAGAAAATGATTTAATTTTCCTAGCCACTTTAGTCTATTACAAAAATTGATTTCACAAAGCAACACACTCTTTACCATAGTCCATAGAATATCATCCACACCCCCTTTGTTTATCTTAATGAGATGACAGATGTCTTTATTAGCCTAAGAAAAGATTCGTAAACAGTGAAAGCCTCAATTTGGTGTTTCCATTCAAGAGGACAAAAAGGAATAGACTCATTTCAGTCTAGACACAAAGATAGAGCCAGTCATTCAACACTGGATTAGTCAATGTTAGATAAAATTAAAATTTTTTATCATTGTATTGATTATTTATGCTATAATAATAATTATTTTTTACTAGAGGACTGAGTGAGTAAACAAGCCTGAAAATAATAATTGTAGTCTTTCTGATAACCCTGGGGGTTCAAGGTCATGTCACCACACTTTTACAATGTGTGGAATTTTCCGTCATATGGTGCCAAATAAGTTGTCTCTGGTCTTGCTTCACTTAAACGTTTCACCATTTTCCAAAGTTGACCCCTGCTGTCACTCCGGTCAGTCCATAGTTTAGAGTCTTCTCCTCAGCTTGGTCAGTTGTCTCACTTCCTATCATTCTATCTATTTAACAATCTTCCAACTTACTTAATGTATGTCACTGGCCTCACAGAGGACTTATAGGTGAATTTCATATCGTGCAAGATGACTTTCTAATAACTTCTCGGACATGGTTGTTCCTGGGAAATATATAGCTAATATATATAAAGTATCACAAATTTTTAGAAAAGTCCTAAATACAGATATCAAAACAATTTTTTTAATGTTCTTGCATTTTATTTTTCCACAATGTCTAGTATTTCATCAACATTATTATATAAGTTTTAAACTCTCAAATTTTCTATAATTTTATTTCAACATGTCACATTTGCTTCACTTCAATTTTCAAAATTATCAGTTATGCAGTTCTTTAGACAGTGACCGTCACTACAAGAAACTGAAAAATTGACATTTCAAAATTAAAATGATCATATAACATTACAAACCCAAATCAATAGGCGGATATGAGTCAAGAATGGAAACAATTCCCGATTTGCTGTTGATTGCAGAGGGAGAATTGGCAGCCACATTTTTGCCATAACAATATAACAACAACATAATGTAATTAGAATAATGGGTCACTAGAAATTATAAGAACAATATTAAAGTCTGTGAACAACATATATAAATTAAGAATTAACGGCCCACATAACAGAAATTTTAAAGTTAAAGGATAGACATTTTGCCATCAATAATTGTAAACAACTGGTTATAACAACAATCAATTACTGACCTCCTGTCATCTAGTGGCAAGCGTCACTGCCTTGAACTATAGAGGTCCCAGGTTCGAATCCGGTTTCAGTCATTTAAGAAACCCCAACATGACATGGATATAATTTCCCCTGGTTATGCACAGTCGCTATTAACCCAGCAGTTGGTGCAAAATAAGCTTTTTTAAAGAAAATAACTGTGTTGCAATTCTGGCCAGGAAAATCAAACCACAAATATTGATTGACTATGCAGTGGTTGTTGCACCGGCTTTTACCTGATTTCTCACTTAATATATTACATATTTTTATTTATTAATATACTTACAGACTTGAAGGGATTATAGAAGCACAATGTTTCCATTACATTAGTTATCAATGTGCAAAAAATCTCTCAACTTTGACAAATTGATCTCCATCGATTCCTGCCACCTCTACAGACCCGATGAAACACTTTCACTCTATAATGAGTCTTGATAAAACTGTTCATAATTGATGTTTCTCATCGCATATTTTTTTTCTCTTTCTGTACGTTCCAGCTGAACTTAAAATATACTTGATTAATTTTTTATACTTTTTTTTTTCATATTTCTCGTTGTTTAGTAACAAATGTGAGCTGATTTCCCTTTCAATAGTCTTAAGTATTAATTAAATAAATGTGAGAGAAAGAATGAAACTACAAGTCAAATGAGACATTAAGTAAAGTGAGTAAATAAGAGGAAAAGTGATTATTTGTTCTTCAGGCAGAAGGGATCAGGAAATTAGAAAAGAGAATAAAGAGAGGTGAGATAAAAACATGAAGTCTCTCTTAACTTTACAATAGATATGGGATGGGGGGAGGTGAAAGTGATTCACCTAGTCAAAAGGTAGAGAACTGAATTGGTGAGGGATGGGAAAATCTGATTAATGCATTTTGAAAATGAAAACTTTCTCCCCCTTATAACTTAGCCATTCAGAAATAAGTAGAAATGTAGTTCCAAAATTGAATTATCCATTAGCCATTTAAGTTGTGCTGGTTGTAGTGCATGGTGGTGTGTAATCTTTTACTCTTGTTTCTGCTGAACAAACTTTGAAGTTAAACAGTAATATTTCTGTAAGAGTAATTTAGTTTCACAATTATCCTGGCACTCAATTACACATTTTTTCATTGATATTTACAATTATTGTATTACATTTCTGGCAATCGAAATTCATACTTTTACTCAAACATCCTTCTTTCACTGTATGGTCATAAAAATTTGTTATGAAGTTTTAAATATATCAGTTTGCTTTTTCTTTTCTGTTTCTAAATAACTCATTGTTATATTGTTCCAAAGCCTGTGTCTAGGCCAAACAAACATAAATCACATTCTCCTTTCTTTCTGTTGCAGACTGCATGAGCAATGTACTCGCCACACTGAGAATTAAACGGCAGAGGCAACTGTCCACCTGGAAGCAGCTCTACATGTCTGAAATTATTGTCCCCAGGATGAATTCTTCGTAGCCGCCTCATCCCCCCCCCCCCCCAATATAAATTGTTTTAGCTTTTATGAGTGCAGTGGACTATAATTCACATATGAAATATATATATACACACATAAATAATCCACACCTACAGGACTTTCCTGTGTGCCTTGTTTTTGTGGATATTTACTTTGTACAGCCGAACATTTATCTATTTTACTTTTCAGTCATCAAATGTGACAATGTTTCCATCTGGTGACACTCGGAGCTACCGCAGTTGTTGAATAATATGTAATATATTTAAATGTAGATCTTTTGCTCTTGTGTGTAAATGTTTACGAGGCACTGCTAACTCTCGAGATAATATATTCCCAGTACCATGTGTTGAATGTTTGCAGTGTCATAATTGTTTCCAGTGTGTTTTTAGCTATCATTACTCACTCCACTCTGCAAAAGATAAGTTAGTGAGAGCAGCATACTATTGGGTTTGAAAGTGAAACATAAAAAATGCTAAGAACTGAAAGACTGACATATACATGTATATTTTTTTACGACCAAAATATTAGAGTGATTATAAATGTAGCATGTCACCGTACATTGATCGAAACAAAATAAGGGGCAATTTATAAATGTATAATATAACCCAACTGCATTGTAAATATTTATCATGAAATAATTTTCCACTACACGGAAAATAATATATTGGTAAAATTCATCATTATTGAATGGAGAGAGAAACTTTTTTAAAGTGTATTTTTTCTTCATATATGTGCTTGGCAAAACATAATTTTGAACTGTATGCAAAGATTAAATGAGAAATATTTTTGTGAGATTGAGCAAGATATCAAGAATATTTACTATGTTTTGTAAAATATTGTTATTTAAATCTTTCAATGAAAGAATTTTTTTAATCATCCAGTCAAATGGGAATATTTTCATATTGAATGTAGACCCTTTTGTGAGACAAGTAATGACAAATTATATCATAAGAGGCTAACAATAATTAAATTGAAAAAAAAATGGAATTCTCACATTTGTTTTTATACAAATACAAAACAAATCATAAGTGTTGAGCTAGTCACAGATAACAGTCAATTACATGAAAATTAAGAAAATGTGAAGAGAAAAAAATCACAATAGTGAAATCTTATCAAAATAATGAACAAACATTTACTAAGTGTTCATTTGGTTAGTTATGAAATATTGTACAAAAGTGTATTTCTGGCAATGGTTCTCCCAGTTATATACAATATTAATAAATACTAAATAAAATGTGTACATAATTTAAACAAAATATTTTTCAATTCAGTACTGTGCTCGTCTAGGGTTGGGAAGGAAACACCTTTGGGGTATAACAAGCATACAAACATAAAGTAATGTAAATATTATACAGCAATTACAATTTATTCACAAATAATTATATCCTGGGAAGTGGTTCATCATTCCTGGGAAGGACTGTGTGTATTCTTTTGGGGAAGAAATCTAAGAGCTTCTTCTCGCACTGATATTTAAATCAATAGCATTTGAGACTGACTACTATAGTAATTTTCTTTTGTAGAATAAAGATAGATGATAGTCCTTTCTATTATCTATGCTTATTTCAAGTCAGATTGTGCCAGGCTTTTGCCAAATTCCTTCCTGTCTCATAGTAAAGCATGTGAAACAAATAGTTTAAAAAAACAACATATATTTCGATTGTACAGCATTGTGTAATATTTAAACTTTCATTACTCACAGCTGAGAATGTTCCTCTTTTGATATATATTTTCCAACATTGTTTTGTTTTGTAAATATTATTATATTAATAAATATGGTGTTGAAATAAATAATAGATCATTAAATTTCATTATATGGAACCTCCACTATTCCTCTACAAGATCCTTTATTTTTTTTTATTATTATTATTTTTTTTTTTGGATAATAGGCTACATAAGGGTGATCCTGAAACAGGCAACTCCCCTTTAATAGCATAGGAAGGGAATTGAAAAGGGGGGATGCGGAAGGTAGAGCAAGGTAGCCAAGGGTTGACTAGGGCCCCCAGGCTATGGTTTAAGGATAAATTTATGCACTTTTAAATACATGTATGAATTAAAGTTTTCAGGAAACTGAATCGTGTTGCAATAAAGGAATGTAATTGATTTAAAAAATACCATTGAAATAAAAGCCATTAAAAAGTGTATGGGCAGATGCACTTACCCTAAAGGACTAGAGGCAAAACATCAAACTACATTCATTTTATATTTATTAATGATTCTCAGTTTATTAGCTGAGGGAAAAGCTATTTGATTATTTTGTAGCTGTGGGTAGAGAGCAATGTCTGGGGAAATAGTTATTTGATTATCTACACATGGTCGCTGTGGATGGAAATACAACACTAATAGCATAAATTCCTGGAGCAATGTCTGGTTCAAAATTACCCATTTAACAATCAATAGAATGTAGTAATAATATATTATTCGTTAAGAAAGAACTAAGGCTGAATAGCTCTTCTGATAAATTTCCACTGACAAGAAGACATACATAGATGTGTTGCTGTGAGAAAAAACCATTTATACCTAAAAGCTGAGATCTGTCAGTAAAACATCAGAGATATTTAAGTTGACTTCATCATCCAGTCTTTTTCATTTTGTAGAGCATTAGAGGAGTGGGAGAATGTTAAGAAACTACAAATTCTAGAAGAGGAAAATAATTTATTTTAGTTCAAAATCAAATTGGCAATCATGAGTTGCATCGACATTGTCAACTGATTTTGTTCATACATAAATGTGGATGAAATGACTCATTATTGTCTAAAAATAATAAATATCAATTGTAAAACAATAATACATACGATAATTCCAGAATGTATTTTATTTTCCTTAGGTACAACCACAATTAAATAATACATTTTCCTTCAATATTATCTGTAAATATGCTGGATTATTTAGTCTGATTTTGTAAATCCCTTAAACAATAGGATTTGAGAAGAAAAATAATCAATAATAATCGGTAAACTGAAAACAGCCTTCATAAGGATATTTTGTTCAGCAAGCGCCTAGTTGCGATGACGTCATACGCTGACAATCTTTAATTACATGTATCTCCGTAATTATGAGCAAGCATGCAAAGCTCTCTCAATCACATTTCTATGCAAGTACCTTACTCTGGGCCATTTTAATACATAGTTGGATTATTTTAGATTACCCTGTAACAGTCACCTTCAAAAGGATTTTGATCACTGCAACAATTTGATTACAACAATGTTGCTAGTAGCGATTTAATCGCATAAATGTGACGAAATTCCGTATTAATGTGTCCTTTAGATTATTAGCCCCGGGTAAAGAAATGGACTGTTTGCCTTTCCGTAACCTCTCGACGTATCAATTGGCGACAACAATAATGTCTTATTTCAGATATCGAGACGAGTTTGTTTTTATTTTTACTTACTCTTTGTTTTCCTTCGGATCCTTTCGACCACAGTTGACCTACGATAACAGGAAATAATACAGCAGGGGCGAGAAGGTTACCAAACTTTTATTTACGCGTCGCGCGTTATCTTCGCCAATTAAGAGCGACAGAGCCCAGCCGGGTGAAAGGACCTATAAATTAGTCACAAGCTTGTGCGATGAATTTTTCCAACTACGGCTCGCGCGGTGAAAAGCTTGAGGTTTTTTTTTACAGCAGTTTAGAAATATTGTGAAGGTATCGTTTACATTTCTTCTGCAAAGAACACATTGTACGAATATCCTTAACTGAGTTATAAATGTATCAGGTCTTTATAATTTTTTGTTAGTTCTGGAATCTTTTGCATTTAAATACCTAACTAATGGGGCGACACAATTGCCCTACACCCTGCTACGTCACTGACATGTAGGGGAGACTGCAGTACCAGCGGACAACAAAATTTGTTTCTAATTTTTTTATTCAATCCAATATTTTATATCACAAAATTTGAATATCCTATAGATATCTAGAATCTTTTGGCAACAAATTAGTATTTTAAATGCTTCTTCAAAAAAAGAAATCCTATTAAAATAATTAATTTACTCAAACCTTGGAATCTGTCCTCTGATACAACGTCCTGATGTACCAAAGGACATAATCTTCTTTTTTTACATTTCTATGTATTAATCATGGGAAAAAACCCACAAAATTTACAATGGGCACGTTAACTAAACATTCAAACAAGATTAAAAACGCATTCAAATTTATATATACACATTAAACAAAAACACAGTAAAGTAAAAAATCAATTTCTTTAATATTTTAAAACGAAAAATAACCCATGTTATAGCCAGTGAATGACACAGGTAAAATAAATAAATAATGTTTTGCCTTAAAGTTCTGGCCTCATAACAGAAGGTGTTAATTTTAATTTAATATCATTAATTTCTGTTGATATTCATCTTCTTGCATAACAAATTCCATCTTTTCTCCACCAATTACCTTTTTAGAGAATTTAACAGTAAACAATCCTAGTCTTTTAATTTGTGCCACATGTTGAACAACTGATATTTGAAAGTATCTACACCCGATTCCTTGTTTTTTAATTCTCCGCTCCAATACAGATTTAGAAACGCCATGGTCTAAAGCGCTTTTCCAAATACTAATTCCAATTTGCAAAACATTTAACACTGCTTCTTCAAATACAGTCTTGGATGGAACTAGTCCCTCTTCCCCTCTTTACTTCTTGTCATTTTTGGCGTCTCCTAAATGAATATAAAGTGATGTACCTTCAACAATAAATGCCACACTGTTAACTATTAAGAATTACAGATTTTCCAACCAAGCAGATGAAACTTTGACTAATATCGTCATTGAAAAAAAAATTCTGTCTTTTAGTACATCAGGCTCCCCTATTATACCGATATTTCTACAAACGATAAGAACGGTATTTAAATTCCCGTATTTACGACGAAAACTCATCTGGAATACAAATATAATAAATTTAGAACATCACTTTTTTAACAGGTATTTACCTAAAAGTGATGTAGGACACGCCCTAGAAGACCTATGTCAGCATTCTCTTCTCCATGCCTGGGTCATTTTAGGACGCAGCTGGCAGACTGTTTCAAATTAATGTCCTAGAATATTATAATTACAGCTGCAACTAAAGATTCACATGTTGAATGCCTGTACTTCACTTCAAATATTACATTTATCCAGTGTGTAAAAGTAAAACTTCTCACGAGGATAACTGTGTAAAATATTAATACTACAACAACTAAAATGCATTCATAATTCTGCGGCAAAATATCCGAACACTTTCTAATTCCGTCTACAAATTATCCAATACTGTTCAATTTTTAAAAACGGAATAATGCAGCATCAACTTGGCACACATTTATAACATGAAACTATTTTTCCGTCTTACATATTTTAAACAATACTTTAAATAGTACTTAAGCGTGTAAACTCCTGCGAATACATACATAATGCCATTATTACGAAATGAACACGGATGTAGTCAAAAATCTCATTTTAATGGTCATTTAAGCTTACGGAGCCATTCTTTTCCTTTCTGCAACTCCTATCTTCACGTTTCGCGCCCATATAACGCCACACATTCATAAGAACATTTTTAGTAATTATTTCCTATTAGTCAACTTATATTAGCCGATAGTAAATTCTTTTTTTTTTGCATAAGCCTTTCCTACTCTTTGCGTCTACTATACTTTTATCATCCCTAGTTATTATTCTGCCAAAGTAGCAGAATTCCTTAACTTCCTTCAACATATCCCTCCCCAATCTGACACCCATACTACATTCCATCACATTGGTTTTCTCTCTATTGATACTTATGTTGTACTCTTCCTCCAGGATCACTTTCATGTAATTTATTTTAGTTTCCAAGTCTTTTTTTGACCACAATATCATCAGCAAACCTTTTCCAGATTCATTTTTAGCTTGCTCCATCACCTGTTCTGTATATATACTTTCTTTTCATGCCCTTCAATTTAATTACTGTTGACTGCCATCTGCAGAGGTTATTGGTAAGTCTTCTTTCTCGATAACACAAAATGGAGTGTTTAAACTTAGTTTTCCCTCAAAATGTTAAAATAACGTATTAAATTGTTTATTATGAATTAAATAATTTATGGAGCTGGCGATTAGTCTTTAAACTTCATTCAAAACGAGCACATAAAAAACATCTTATTTTCAGATTTTGGATCCAAGGAAAAACAATTTATTTTTTCCTCTGATATTTTCGGATAAAAAATTATTAATTTTTAACATTTATTTAAGATATGTGTTACTATAACTTCGTATCCCAATATTAATTTTAAAACAGGGTCACTTTTCTTATTATTCCGTATAAATTTATGTTTGTATATTACATATTTGGTTATTGTTTAAATAAATAATCCACTTTAATATCTCTTTTGGTGCTTTAAGATATATTTTACGCCACTCAAAAAACAATGTTTTTAAACGTTGATCATTTTTAATTGTATTAAAAATAATGTCTGAAATAGTTTCTTCAAGACTGTTAAACTTTGAAAATAATGAGCCAATCAGGACGTTGTACTCGAGGGCGCCATGTTTTGACATGTTTAGTCAGCTGTTTCAGTTTAAGTTGAGTTGGTGTATTAGCAATCAATGGAAAAAGATTAATACGTTTCGTGTGCATTGTACAAACTATCGTGCAGAGTATGTACTATATAAGTTATAGCCTTCATTATCACACATCCTCAAATATTCTTTTAAGGAAGTTTGCTAATTTCATTAATTAATCCATGCAGCATTTGAATGTTTTTTTTTGCTACTTTAAATGTCAAACATTTGATGAAGTTTTTACTTTTAAACGCTTTCTTTAAATATTATGTGCTCTCTTCATATTTTAAGTCACTGTTCAAAATAATTAGGTTACTTATCTTTCACCTTAGGTAGCCATGGAGTCAAATGATCCTTTACCCCAGCCAGTGCGTAATTATGCAAAGAAAGTTATGGGTAAATATTACTTATTCATTATAAATATTACTTAGCTCCACAGATCATAGTAGCACAAACCCTTATTACCATGAATAAGCAGTATTCTACAACAGATGCATGGAATCTTAATTTTATATTTAATATTAATAATTAATCTATTAAATTGTTTTAAAGTTTACCATTTGTCAGTTTATGAATGTAGCCATTATTGTTGGTACCAGTTTAAATCCTTGCACATTCCTTGTTATGATTTGGCCTAGAATTGTTGAAGAAAACTGAAAGTGTTGAGAGAGGGCCACCACGGCGCAGGCTGATGCCACTTTCTAATGCACAAGCAGACTTGTCAAAGGTATTTTCACACTATACTTAAGTCATTGCTTTTCTTGTGTTGAAACACCCAAAACATTTAAACAGGAAGACTTCAGTATTTATTTCTTAATGCTGACTTTAAATAAATATTATGCTGAAATATGATTAGGTATTATTTTGAATTCCTGACCTACAATATTCATATATTTTAATTTATTTCATGTTCATTTAATATGAACCAGTTATATTAGACACAATGTAAGTACTGTACTGTATTGGTGTATTAGGAAAACAGAACCCCTACAACATTCTAAGTTTATTTATTTATATCCACTTGTGTATATCTAATAATATAATTATTATTTTTTGAATGAACTGAGGTGGTCTCGAAAGTTTGGGATGAAACATTTTAATTCAAACTAAATCTTCCTATTTCAGACTTTATGCCATTCTTTGAATTTTATTTATATTATAATTGGTTTACATACGGGGATATGAAGTTATTCACAATTTATTTTTTTTACTGAAGTTCAGCAGATGTATTTGGGTATAAATTAGTCCACTTTTGTCTTTGAATCTTGTAAAAGATTCCTATTTGTCATTTTTTAGTTGTTTATTTTGTTTTTAGGTCAAATGGACAACTTATAAGAAAGCTCCATCCAGCTTCCCTGTAACCAACACGCGCCATTCTGTATGTCACCTTACCACACACAATTAATAGGAGGCTTTGTACCTCTTTTTTTTTTATCAGCATGTTATATTCTAAGTATTATTTCTTTGCACGAGTTGCATGCATAGTTAATCGAATTTATCTTTTACATGTTTGTTGCTACCTAGCCTGGCAATGCCATATCAATGAAAGCATTGATAGAAAATACCCCCTAGACAAGAAACAAATAACTCATACCCTATCCTCTTGCCAAATACCCAAACCCACTCTTGACCAATCACAAAATGTAGTCCACCCCTAACCACAATCTACTTTCCTCGACTACAAAAACTCGACTCCTTTCTCCACCTGCCCTACAATGGACAACATTCTTACCCACCCCTGTGGGCCCCAACGTCACATAGCTAACCACTGCAGCACTATCAAACTGTTCAAAACCCAAATCACTATACCTGCTCAAACCTAACACCAACAATTTCGACCAGATCTTCACATTCTCCCTCATCAAGGCCTTAAATCCCCCCCCCCCCCCAATTAATAAGATCAACATCATTCAGTTCAGTCCAGACTCGACATCCTCTTGCTATCTTCTTGTAAATTATATAATTTACCATCCTACTTTTGTACTTGTGTTTTTTTTTAAAGTCAGGAAATGACATTGTAAGAATAATTAAAACAATAAGGATAGGAAAGAGAGATATAAATGTGGTAGCTTACCTGAAGTGTAAAGCTGGCAGACCCCATGTGTGAATTTTCATATGTAGAAGAACATTCCAAGGGACAGCTGGGCATTCGTCAGAATGCTCTTCTTTATTTTCTTTCATGATTTTCACAGTCATAAATTAGAACTTGGTCGTCTTTTTTTGTTGGTTGATCTGACATACAGTTCAAATAACTTAGTATGTGTTCAAGTAGTAGTCTACACAGTTTTTTTGACTAGTACCTTCATTTTATCTTTCCCATAAATCCTGCAGCTGAAATCTACATTTTCAGAGTCAGAAATTTTGCATCCCTTCAAACCTGAAGGGACTGACACGGAGCCTAGCTGTACCTTCCACAAGAACTCTGCCAATGAAAGGATCAGAAAAATCTATTGTAGCAACACCAGAAGTGCGGGAACAGAGAAATAGGTCTAGGCGTACAGGAATTCCAGTGCCAAAGCCAGGGAACCAAAAGAACTCCAACAGAAAATGTGAGATTTTTTATTCATTTTCTTTGACTATACCTTTCATTAAAAGAGTGGCTGTGTTGCTTTACTGTATGTGTGTTACTGTATATTGATTTTATTAATACTAGCATTGTGCTAACTAGGATATATATATATAATTAATAGGGAAAGGACAGAGAGATAGAAAGTAGGTGACTTACCTGAGGTTCATAGATGGTAGACACCTGTTGCGAGGCTTGCTTATATCTTATATTTAATATTTCATATTACTGAACAGCTGTGTTGAACGATTTCAGCAGCTGCAGCAATCAGCAGGAAAGAGTCACTAAATAGGCGCACTCTACTGGCCCCTCCAAACAGGAGTCACAGTACTAGACCTAGTAAGGTATCAGAAGTAAGCCACTGTCTTATGGTTCTTAAGTTGAATGAATAATACACTGTGATGGACTAATAGTAAAGTTCTTTTATTGTGTTTTCAGAAGAAGGAGCTGGAAGCTGATATATCTGGTATAATGGTAAGATTTATACACATCTTTGTCTGTTCATGTCCTTGGGGAGGGGAGGGGGTTATGTGGTTCCAATATCTTTCCATTACGTCATGTTAGCATTCAAATATTGCTGTCTAATGCCTTGTGTACCAACTGGTACACTGGTGTTTAAATTTGACACTATTCTGCCAGTCAGCACAATGTTCAGCCATACTGGCCACTTTAAATTTGAGGAAAATTAGCTTCTCTCTATTTTTCTTTTCCATAAAGAGGCTTTGCAGATAGGAATGCAGGAAAAGTCAAATTATAATGAGTTTGAACTCCCTTAGATGTCTGAATGGCATAGCAATCAGCCGATCAACCAAATATATTTGAGAAATAATTGTCAAAGTAATTATAAAAATTTAAGTGGGAAGGAAAGAGAGAAAGGTAGTGGCTTACCTGAAATTGTAGCATCTTTTTTGTAGTTGTCAACTTTTGCAGGAGGAAAGGAGACATATTTCAAATGTCAGTTGATGGTGGACTGTTACAATTCTGTAAAATCGATTTATAGTGTTTTTGTGAAGTATTCATTCCATTTTTTTTTATCCAGAATGGAAATTCTGTATAATATAATTTGTATTGTAAGAAAGTACGGGTGTTCACAGAATAATGGTACCATTTATAAGTACAGGATGATGGTCGAAATATTTCTACTGAATTCAGTTCATGAATGCTAAGAAACATTCAACAATACAAAAATTTTAATGTATATGACAACTGCACAAATTATTAATATTTACATTTATATCAGCATTAAATTTCTGAGCTTCACCTCTAGAAAAAAGCCACAAAATAGTAACATTATGCCACTTTATAATTAAAACTAGTGTTATGGTACAAAGTTTGAACTGTGTACATTTTTGGTCTATCACGTTTCAGTGTTGTTTATATTAATCTTTCTGTTAAATCATCTGTAGATCTTCTGTTTCAGCTGTTGGAGGACGATGCTAGATCAGGAAATGATGCTGGGGAGTGTTCCAACAAGGTGTCATTCCGGATTCCACTAGATCCCATCCTGCCAACTACAGACAGAAGCCAACAGATGAACAACTTTGATGATGCATTCAACTCGCTACAAAAGGAATACCTTTCTCAGCTGTCAAAGTTCCACACAGACTGGATGACAAAGTTCTGGCTGTTGTACAAAAGGCAGGAAGAGTCAGAAGCCAAAAAGGTGTCCAAAAATGAAGAGAATGTGGAGTCGATCACGCAGAGAAAGTCTACGAGGCTCAGCCAGAAGAAATGTGACACAATATTTGCGCATGACCTTGTCAAAGACACCCCATCAACTCGAATTACAAACACTGCACGGAAGCAGATGAATTTTTTGGAAAGGTCCTTTGTTGATAGTTGAGCAAAATCCATTAACGGGTGTCTGAAAGGCTACATGTAATCATTGAATTGTTTAATTATTGTTTTATCAAATTATTTATTATTGTAGAAAGTTATTTTTTAAATATAATTTAAAATTTTTATCTGTACATATTGTTTGTTGGTAACTTCAAATGTAGGCTGAAATCAAGCACTTCATTTGAACATTTAAGATATTGGAACAGCCATAGAAAAGTAAAACAGATGGGGTGGGTAAGAGCTGAGCTTACCCTACTTTTTTTTTGTTAATTATATAGAATAGAAAGTAGGGTTGCAATTGTCACTTCTATTTTAATAGGTAGTATTTTCAAAATTGGGCCAAGAAAAACAAATGTTGACAAGTTCTCATTCATATGCAAAATAATGAGAGAAATCGTCTGCATGAGGTGAGTTTGATAAAACTCCTATGTCTTGAAGGTTCAATTTCACTAGATATGTGAAGAAGGGCTTAGAAGTGAAGCTGTGGTAACATTAAAGAAAAGGAAGATTAAGCTGCTAAAAGTGTCTGGTTTACAGAAGACTCTGTGGAATGTATTATTTGCCACAAATTGTCATTATTTAATTACATATAATCAATTTTGCACAATTACTTTCAATGACAAGTATAAATACTGCAATAGGCTGTTCATTTTCAGATTAACAGGTATGTTAGCTGAACAGAATTAAAAAATACCTATAATTTGGGGAATTGAAGTCATAGGATTTATAATACACAAAGAACTAAAATTCCATACAAACTTGCTTGGTTCTGCTTGATATTTGTTTGCAAGCCATTCAAGCATTTTATTTAATTGGGTTATAATTTCTTTGTGCTCCATTGAGTGGTTTTTTTTTGAAGATAGGTTAACTATTTTTATTGATAATTGTGGAAATTGAAATATGATTTTTACAAGTTCCACGTCAAAATATGATAGATAAAGAAATTATATTGAAATGTCGACAGGACTACGGAAATAACTTTGAAGGAACGTTTTTATTCAACGAGGCCAAATTATACTGTTCAATACACGCTTTTATATATATAGCGACTAAAAATAATGTGACATTTTTAGATTAATTAATTCACTTTACTAGCCACCGTAACAGACGACGTTCAGTTCTTTTCTACTGAGGAAGGGGACTTAGACCCTTGAAACTTTCGCATGTAAATGCTTCCCAGCTTGGCGATGCTAAGTACGCCAGTCGCAATATATACGTATTTCCTATGCAAACGTGAAGAATAACGATTCCAAAAAATATAATTCCATATTTTAATTATGTCTCCCTTTTTACTGGTTTGGTAAGCTACATCACTTCCTTTTAGTTTATACTCATATTGA
Source organism: Eucriotettix oculatus (assembly GCA_034510155.1). Classification (NCBI taxonomy): domain Eukaryota; kingdom Metazoa; phylum Arthropoda; class Insecta; order Orthoptera; family Tetrigidae; genus Eucriotettix; species Eucriotettix oculatus. The sequence goes on along the minus strand of CM067378.1, from coordinate 90,390,820 downwards.
AGGGTTTCGGGTTTAAAAGATAATCGCACTGTAATTTAGACAACCCCCAAGTTCAATGTAAGTACTATAGAGGTCTGTGGTGCTTTGGTGAGTACCACTATATCGCATCACACAAGTCCCGAAAGGCGTGATAACGTATTGGGTTTCTATGTATACAATCAGAAACTGATGATGATTAGTTATGTCCTTCGATCAACCTCTGGTCGATATCCAGACCAAAGTAGTATCTTTGGGCTAACTGTATACTTTGGAATGAGCAAAAAGGGCGCGAGTATTTCGCGGAACATTTATTATCTTTGTTCAATTTAAATACTGTGATTGTTTATCGTTAATCTAACAAGACGGCAGTATTTTTCGTATGCATACTATCCAGTTATAATTTCCTGGGAAGCATGTTGTTGATTTTCTCTGTCGTTACATGATACGGTATAAATTTGATAATTGTTGTGTGTGTGTTTGTGGTGGCAGAAAAAATCTTGATTTTCTAAAGACCTTGGGTATACATTTTGTCATTAAATTGACATGAAAGCACGATAACAACATTACTTTGAAATGTTTATGGCCTTTTTGAAGTTTGATTTTTTCGATTTATGCCAACAGTAAAGATGAAAACGAGAAGGTCAAAGCGAATTTCAGAATCCCCCATCAAGGAGGAGGATGAGAAGAAAATCGGTTTATCACCAAGTAAACGACAGAAAATAAAGAAGACCCACGAAGAGGGAACTCCAAACTCTCAAGGATCAAAGTCACAGAGTCACGGTAGCAACGAATCATCTGACAGCAGTTCTGATGAGTATTTGGTTCCTTCTCACAAATTAGATCTAAATTCTGATTTTTTCAAAATTCAGAAAAATGATTTCTCTGAAATTGAAAATAGTATCTTTAAAGGTATCAACAGATTAAGTGATTCAGATGATTCATGTTCTGAAGATTTGAAACCCATTTTCGATTCTAAAACTGTTGGTGCAAATTGTGATGTTGAAAATAACTCGTGTAAGACAGGCAAAGACTCGGATTGCTTGAGCAAAAAGCAGCCTTCTGATGGGGTTGACAAGAGAGTGGGGAAGAGTCCCATTGTTTCAAAGACTAAACGCCAAAAGATTACAGACCACAAGAAAGAAAATGCTGCCTTACACGAAGTAGACATTAATGACATGGATATCTCTCAGTTGTTAGCATTGGGAGAACGTTCAAGTTCCAATATGGTCAGTAAGGAGGAAAATAAAGTTTTCAAGATGGATCAACATTCTCCAGTTAAAAAGGAATTGAAACATTCTGTCAATAGTAAAAAAGGCTCAGCTGGGAAGAAGGTGAAGTCATCCATCAAAGCCAAGACAATTGGTAGCCCTCATGATAAAGTTAAAAGTAAAGATTCCCAAATGCCAAGGAATGCCAAGAAACTGAGAAAGGCAGATGGTAAGCTAGATACCAAGAGAACAG